>CAWUFW010000844.1:0-2400000 GCA_963921515.1 Calotriton arnoldi | reverse complement strand
AAAGGGGGGCTAATACTTTTCACAGAACCAACAATGTAAGCCGCATAGACTATATTCTGGTGGATCTCAGTCTATGGCCCGGAGTGTCTGACATGACTGTGGGTTCCACCGTGAATAGCGACCATAATCCCTTACAACTTTCGCTAAGGTCACTCTGATTGGGTCTGCTTAGCTCTTCGAGCCAAGCCCTATCTTCAAAAGAGTTATTTCCCTCCAATGATAATCGTCGCCTCAAGTGGCCCCAGGTGTCTATGGGTGAAGGCAACCTAGAATTTATTAAACAGAACTTGCCGACAACCACCGCCGAGGAGGGCTAGGCAAGATTAGGGATTGCCACACTTATCTCTTTGAGCAGCTAGCAACGCTCTTCCATGAACCAGTGTGCACACGCAAAATCTGCCTTGAACCCAAGACCTAAGATGGCCTGGTTCAATAAGGAATGCAGAGTCCTTAGACGACAGCTAGCCCAGGCAATCAGAGAGAATAATCTGGCTTTAGTGAGGGATCTGAGGAGAGGGTATAAGTTAGCACAAAAGAGGGCCAAAAGGGAGGGGGATGAAGGTAGATGGGCTCTGATCAGGGAGTCCTGTGATAGTAAGGACTCGCAGAAGTTCTGGCTCCTCGCAGCAAGGGGGTTGTTAACAGGCCTCCACCCCCTTTTAATAATATTTCTATCACCGCATGGCACGACCATTTCTCACTGCTATATTCTGGGCCCTGTCCATCTGAAATAGAGGAAGCCCCCCTCGGCCTTGCCCCTGCTTTAGCAAAGAACTTTTTCTCTCGAAGCGAAATCATTACTTGCATCAACACCATCGCCAATGCTAAAGCTGCCGGGCCGGATAGTATTCCGGGTGATGTGTTCAAATATGACAGTGAGAACTGGGCAAACTACATCTTGGCCTTGGCTAACGCAATAGCTGAGGGGGCCCAAATACCCAACTCTTGGAAGGGAGCAGAGGTGATCCCAGTGTATAAGAAAGGTGATAGATCCCTACCTGGCAACTATAGGCCAATCAGTTTGATAGACTGTATTCAAAATGTCTTTGCCCGGGCACTCCTCCTTAAGGTCCAGGGTTGGATGAGCGAATACAACATCCTTTCCTCATTCCAGGCTGGATTTAGACAGAAGAGGAGCACCATCAACCAGGTGTTTCGCTTTCTCCATCTCACCTGGAAGACTGTGGTCTTGGGTCGCGGGAGTCTCTATGTAGCCTTCATCGACCTCAAGACCGCTTTCGATCTTGTCCCTAGGATTAAACTTTGGCAAGTTTTAAATGACATGGGCCTCCCCAAGGAGATTTTATCACTTATCACCCGACTCCACGAGGCAAACTTTGCTAGGGTGCGCTGGGGCTGTCAAGGCCAGCTCACCGACCCGATAGAAATCAACAGGGGGGTACGTCAGGGCTGTGTCCTGGCTCCCACACTTTTCTCCCTCTTTGTTAATGGTGTAGTTCAGCATCTCTCAGAGGTTCCAGCAGATGCTCCCACTTCTGGGGGGAGAAAAAGTGGTAACTCTTATTCGCTGACGATACTCTGTTAGTATGAAAAACACCAAGTGGGCTCCAATTGCTGTTGAATCGTTTCAAAACCTTTTGTGATTTATGGGGTTTAGAGATTAACACCTTAAAGACGAAGCTTCTTCTGCTCAACCCCCATAAGTCATTTAGAGGCAAACTAACAATAGGAGGGGTCCCCTTGGAGAGGGTGAACACCTTTGAGTACTTGGGAATTACCATCTCTGAAAATATGTCATGGAAACCCCATGTAGACAAGCAGACCCTCAAGCATAGACAAATTGTCGGGGCCTTGATCAAGGAACATAGCACCTCCTTTACCAAACAAGTGGCAGCCCCAATTCAGATCTATGAGGCTAAAGCTGTAGGCTCCGCACTCTATGGAGCGGAATTATGGGGATTCGAAAGGATGGATGCTCTACTGAACTCAGAGAATAAGTTCCTTAGGTCCCTTGTCTCTCTACCGCACAGCATGCCACTCCAACCGCTAAGACTTGACATGGGTAGAGCCTCCATTACGGAAAAGTCCAAGCTACGCCCCTTACTATTCTGGCTGTGCATTAGATCCACCACGGAGTTGTCCTCGTATGCCGCCGCCCAAATGAAGTGGACACACTCAACCTATCCAGGAAGATTGGCTGGATTCATAGTGTGAAATCCCTTCTAAAAGCATTAGGTTTAGAGAGCTTCTGGGATACTAAGGACCAAATACCGCCCCTTAGCAAAGACGCACTTAAGAAACACTACTGGGATTGGGTAGTCCAGGGTTCAGTTACCAGCTCCTCGTGGGGACGCCTAACCATGGAATTTATGAATTTTAAAATGACTGGCTCTTATGAACAATATTTTGAAATCATCACCACTCCCCTGGACAGGTGACTCTATATGCAGTTCCATTTTGGATCACTTCCTTTCATATGCTAGCTCCTGGCGGCATACATCCACTACCTCCCAGTTTTGACCCAGGTGCACATCTGCTACAGAGTCCATTGCCCACGTGTTTTTTGTTTGTCCTAAGTACTCTAGTCCAAGAAGCAAATGGCTGAAACCAATCTGTAAGTAGCTGGGCACACGTCGCCATGTCGAGGCACTTCGTATTCTAAGATCAGATCCTAGCCCGGCGATCAGTTGTGCTTTAGCCAATTTCTTGGGTCACATTTGGGCAATCAGAAGGCATCTGTTGAAAGTGTGAGACCATCACAGAGATTATTAACTTTGTATACATTGTAGCTATATGGTTTAAAATCACCCTTGTGTTATTGTTTTATAATCATTGGGTAGTCCCTTATTGGCCTGGAGTGTGTAAAAAAGTATAGAAACCAGCCAGCATAGCGGGCCTTGTCGCCCAAGTGGTTTAGGCAAAGGCTTTTGTTGTCATGGTTCTAGTCCCACACCCGAGCCCTTAAACCCCAATGGATCTTTAAACTGCGCCCCAACAGACATTTTTATTCTCCGTCGTCGTCCACTGTGTTTTTTAACTTTCAATTGGTTACCATTGTACTAAACGCTCAATGTATTGTATTTTATGTGGTGTAGACATCCTTCCATTTGGTCTTCAATGCATTGGTCTGGTTTAAAAATTGCTTGTATGATGTACTCTGCACTTGCACTTTTATGGTCTAAGACTGAAATAAAGTTGAATGATGATGATGATTAACTGTAATCACCATTCTCCTTTGCTGAAGCTCATGCAACAAACGAAAAGCCTCCCTCCCCCAAAATCCTAAGGGAATACTGACATTGGTCAGCACAAACAATCAAGCCTTCAGATAACTTGTAGAAAGGGAAACAGCACCACCCAAGAGGCCCAGCCACTGAAGTTGTCACTCCTTTTCAAATGTAAGAGCATGCCATCAAAGAGAAGAACAGCCTTACACTATGGCACTAGTTAGTAAATGTACATAATCAAAAGGAGACAATGAACCTTAAAAAAAAATTGTTGCATACTTTTTAGGTTGGTCTAAGCCTACCAGACAGTGCAGCTGTCTGGTTGCAAGACATATTGGGGCCATGCTGAAAGCTTCCCTAGGACTGTATTCTGCCCATTGCTTACCATTGGCTTTGTGTTTTGTAACGCACATTTGCTTGCTTTCTAGTTGCTGGCTTTATTTGTTATAGGCTGTCCAGCATGTTTTTGTCCCTCTTGTGGAGCATAGTCGGTTTATCACATCTGACTGGCTCCTTGTTTTCTTTCACGAGTGCTCACTTTCTGGGAACTCTTTTTTTTTCATGAGGCAGGCCACAAGGGTAAATGTGTTTTCAGTTGTCTCCCTTGTGTGATAGTTCACAGCAGTAAAGTGCTGTATTTCTTTTAAAAAATTTCCTGCCTCCTATCTTTGTGCTTGACTGATTCTCCTTATCTCTGTTGCTATCAGTTCATCAATATCGCATGCCTGTGAGGAATAATGTTCTGACTATGAGCTAGTTTATTTTACTATGACAGTTGTCAAATGCTAGGCTCAGTCTTCCAAGGGAGGTTGGTGTTTACTTTTCATTCTTTGACTTCAAAGTGAGAGTATTTACGTGACAATCTTGCTGGGTTCAGGGGGTTGAAAGGAAAGGCTGTGGGATGTTCTACTTTTCTAGCACACAACCAAATCTAAATGCCAGTAAATGAACTGTACAAATATTTCAGAATATATCTGAATTAGGAAAGCATAAAACAAGCACAGCTTTTGTAATTCTGAAGTGTGGTGAAAACAAATATTTTAATGCGATCAAAATAAATCAATACACTAGGTGATGCCGATTTCCACACATTATCTTTTGTGCGCTGTGTAGTTTTATGTCTGTGCAAGTGCAATGGTAATTTCAATTAAAAATGTGTTGTCTGCAATGGCAGTGCACTACCACACCAGGCATACTAAACTCCACAAAACTCTGCTCTACTGCATACTACGACACTCCACAACACACTAATCAACGCTACTCCACTCTAAGGCACTACTCCATTCATTGCCACTCCACGACACTCTACGCCCCTCCACTCTAGGACATTCTAAAAAAATCCACACTATGACACTCCATTCCACTTTACTCCACTCTACACCACTCCACTCAACACCATTCCAATATACAAGACTCTACTCCACTCCTCTACACCACTCCACGCCACTCTACTCTATGACACTCCACACCACTCTAGTCCCAGTCTATGACACTTCACGACACTCCACAACACACTATTCCAACTCTACTACATGCTACTCTGACACTCCACAATACACTACCCCACTCCATTCTATGCCACTCCACTCTGTGACACTATACATCACTCCACTCTGCATCACTCCACTTCACGACCCTCGCCACTCCACGACACTTGCCACTCCACTCTGCGACACTCCACTTCACGACACTGTACTTCACTCTACGCCACTCCACACCCCTTTACTCCATGCTACTCTAGTGCAGTCTAAGAGACGTCACAACACACTCCACACTATTCCACTCTACCCCACGCCACTTTGACACTCCACGACACACGCCACTCAATTCCAGTCTACGACACTATAAGCCACTCTACTCCATTCCATGGCACTATATGCCACTCCACTTTATTCTAATCTACGACACTCCAATCCAGTCTACGACATTCTACGCCATTCCACTTCACTCCATTTCAGTCTACGACACTCTGAAACACAACACGACACGACACTCTAGTCAAGTCAATGACACTTTACGATACTCCACAACACACTATCCCACCCTACGCCACTCAATTCCACACAACTCTACTCTAGGACACTCTACTCCACGCGACTCCATTGTGAGGACACTCCACTCTGCGGATACTGGACTCCGCGCAACTCCACTCCATGCTCTACATGATTATTCCTTATTTCTCACCATCAAAGTGCCAGATTCTGTTGGACTTTTGGGGTTCAGCCAAAAATGTGCGCTACTACAATGCTTCAGGATCAAGGCCATGATACTAATGGTTGGTGGCACTTGATAGGAGTGGTGGGGTACAGGCCATTTTATCTGGATGTTTCTGGAACACTGCCCATTCGCTTCACCCTCGTAAAGCTGTAGTCATTCCCACTGCACCTATCTTGTATGTGCTTGAGTACAACAAGGACATGTGATCCTTCCCCTTTGCATTAAGTCCCTCATATTATGGGTGCTCTATAAAGTTAGAGACAGCCCTTTTCCCTTTACTGTATGTTCACCTTCTTTATATTCCACAAAGTGCACAGTCTAGAATATGCAGGAGTGAACTATTGTGCTCTGGTTAAAACTACAGCCGAGTTCCAGCAGGTCAAGGTGTCAAGAAAGAGAGCAGTAAATGGACAATAAATGCGGGCTGGCTCAAAGACACACCTCTCAAAGAAAGGACGGGCTAAAGCCCCTCACCCATTGCTTGTCCTTTGTAGTGGCGGCTGGTACCTTCTACCTGCAACACTCAAAGAGGCAAAGAGACAGTATACCCTTGAAAAGTTGCCATGGGGGGCATGGCCGGAGCTCGCAAGATGGCAGACATGTTCGCTTGCGCTCTGGACCGACGGTCTGTTACTCCGACACTATTCTACACGGCCCAACATCATCCATGCTGCGACTGGTCTCACGGCTGCCCTGGTAGGCATGAAAGCGGGAGCTCCCTGCCTCTTTCTTCCCCCCTTCCTCCTCCTGAGCGATGCAGTTCTGGCTGGAATACATGGGGGGACGGGTGGGAGAGAAAGGCGGCAGCTCCCAGGCTTGGACATCCTGTACAGCATGCAGGGTATATGCCGGAAGGCGTGCCTAAACTTCCAGGGAGAGATTTGGGGCTGAATGTGCCGCTCTGTGGCAGAGCTGGCGGGCCCGGGGCACTCACCTCTTCAGTGGAACACTAATAGCTTGCTTCTTAAATTTCCAAGACCGTGACCTAATACTGCGAGAGATGAGACAAAGGGGGGGGGGGGGAGTCCGATACGCCAATACCAAGATCATGGTCTTCCCAGACTACATAAGGGAAGTCCAGAAACAACGCAGGACATTTGCCTCCGTCAAAGCAAAATTGAGACTGCTCCACATCGAATACATGCTACTCTTCCCAGCGAAACTTAAGGTCATATATCAGGGTAAATCACTCTTCTTTCAGACACTAGAAGAGGCCTGGTCATGGGTAGAGGAGCGCCAATCTCTGAGACGTATCTGTGACTCGCCGGGGATCTCCACCAAGTCCCGTCAAGAAACTCGGAGCCGAGACAAAAGAGAGAGAAAAGGAGCCGCAGAGTCAACAAGACTAGAAAGCCACAGGTGTGGACACCATATCGACAGAGACGGCGCTCCGACGAGGAGTTACCCTCCACAAAGACAGAAGAGGACAAGCGGCCAAAGACAGACAGAAGGAAAATGCCCAGGGCTCAAACAGGCACCACCACAGAACCATCAGAACAGGAACACTCACCAGACTCAGACAGTGATCATCCCCACCTGCAAAGCATCACTCACATGGAGGAACCAAGAACCGACACTGCCGTCCAAGACCCTTCACAACAGCAAGCGCAAGAAGGAGGCGAAGAAGGCTAAAAAATGCGGACTTGTAGGAGACCGAAGGATAGTAAGACAGCACTAAGTGCCCCACAAACACACACACCACACCAAGCGGGTGTCTAGGCCAGATGGGGGGGGGGGGAAGGAAAACCCCCTTTTGTCTTTTTTTTTTATTTCTTCTTTTTTCTTACTTCTTTTAGAGTGTGGGGGAGGAATTTTAAAGAGATAGAGTTACAAGGGGTTAACCTACACCGTAGTTGTCACGTTGACCACAGGGGGCGTGAGTAAAGCGAGCGAGTGGGGACAGGAGTTATGATGTTGAGTTTTAGAGTTCGAAGAAGGGGGGGTGGCACTCCACTACAAAACAGACAAGGAGAATGTGAAACAGGAGCAGTGAGACACCCAACCAAAGCATGAAACGTATGACATGGCACTATCGCAGGGAGTTAAACCAGGGATACAGGGCAAAGGGGGTTACTCAGTCCTGACATAGAATGTCAGCGGACTTGGAAATAAGATCAAAAGGAGCTGGTGGCTCATTATTTCAGGAGATTAAAACCCGACATAAACCTACTCCAGGAGGCACACCTCCGGGGCACACACTGCGCATTCCTGGGAAGAGGGGCATACACTACCCTGGCTCATGCCGGATTCTCATCTGGAGCTAGAGGAGTGGCCATATTAGTTAAAAAGAACCCCCCCCCTTCCACATCAGCAGAACATGGTCAGACCCAAACAGCACATTTGTGGCGATACAGGGGACAGAGAGAACTCACCCTGGTCAGAGTATACGCCCCCCCACCCCCCTAGACAACAACAGGAAACACTTGACAAAGTGGCAGAGATATTATTGGAATCTGGGCCCTCAACACACATTGTGGGAGGGGATTTTAATGACGTGGTGAATCCACACTTAGACCGTACACATACATCATCAGGACAGCAGAGGAACACTCACTTAGCAGGGTTCTTAAACACTCTGGGCCTGGTTGATCTGTGGCGTAAGACTCGCCCCACAGACCACACATACTCCTTTTTCTCAGGGGCACATAGGGTATTCTCCAGGCAAGATTACCTTCTTGCACCAGCGGGAGAGGTGGAGGTAGTTAAAAGAGTAGAGTACCTAGCAAGGATACTGTAAGATCATTCACCCCTATGGCTTACAGTGGGGCGAAGAACCCACAGACACAGGTTCGGATGGAGATTAAACGCATGGGAACTACGATATAGGGCAGTAACGCGGAGATCAGAGTAGATTCAGAGTTATACGTTCGTGAAAATGAAGATCAGTGTCCTCAGCGGTGGTTCTGTGGGAAGCATACAAGACCGTGCTACGGGATAGGGCACAGAACGTTATAGAACACAAGAAAAAGAAAGAGACCCAGGAAATAGAAACACTGGAGCACAAGCTCATAGAATTAGAGGGACGAGTAGATCCAGTCAATGACTCGCACACAGTTCGCCAGATTGAAGTTACTCGTAAAGAATACCAGGCATTTGCCCGACAGGAAGCCAAGGCCCAACTTATAGGAAGGCATCATCGACTGTATGAGACTGGGAGACAGAGCAGGGAGAATACTAGCATGGCTAGGAAGAAAGGAAAAGAATCAAGGTGGATAGCCGCCATACAGGTGGATGACACTACATACACAGAAACCCAAAACATAGCAGAAGTCTTCGCAAGATACTATGCACACTTTTATAAAGCCAGGGTACTAGCAGAGGGCCCAAAATCAGCAACTATCTCAGCGCAACTAACATCCCACACTCTCCATAGATGATCGAGCAACCCTTGAAGAAGAAATATACCTGGAAGAAGTGATGACTGCCATTGCTAAACAGAAATCAGGAAAGACCCCGGGTCCTAACGGACTACCAGCAGAATAATTTAAAACAAATGCCTCCCTGCTGGGCCCCCATCTCCTTAACATGTACCTGGCGGCGCGAGCAGAGGGGACCCTCCCGCCAGATGTCTGCAACGCCATGGTAGTGGTGATCAACTAGCCAGGGAAGCCGGCTTTGGACTGTGGGTCCTACCGGCCTATCTCATTATTGAAAGTCGAAGTGAAAATACTGGCCACAATCCTAGCCACAAGACTACTGATTGTGATCACCTCCCTTATTCACTGTGATCAGTCCGAATTCATGCCCAAAAGAGCAACAAGATTCAACCTACGTAGGTTGGCCAACTGGTTGGACACAGTGCAAAATAGATCAGCCCCCCTTGTATGTCTCTCCCTAGACGCAGAGAAGGCGTTTGACGCCGTCCACTAGCAATAATGCTACAGAAATTTGGGTTTGGCCTGGTTTTCATAGCTTGGATAGATTTACTATACACAAACCCGAGGGCGATGGTAAACGGTGTAAAGTCAACGGAATTCCTGGTGTGCCGGGGTACTAGGCATGGATGCCCTCTCTCCTCCCTGCTGTTCGCTTTAGTGCTGGAGTCACTGGGGTGTGTAATCCGGGATCACCCAGACCTAGGAGGCTTCAGAGATAAGCAGGGATGGCTTAGAGATGAGCGTATCTCACTTTACGCTGATGACATCCTCCTGTATGTCACTAACCCAGAAGAGACGCTACCTATCACACTACAGGTATTTGAGGACTACGGGCGCCATTCAGGCTACCGGATAAACTGGAACAAATCCAGCTTATACCCGGTAGGGGGACACTTGGATACACGCGGACTCCCCAATCAACTCCTGGTGAGCAGAGAGGGGTTTCGATACTTGGGCCTGTACATAACCACCAACATAGAGACGAGCCTCCGTTACAACATCAAGAGGGTAGTGAAGGAATTCCATGAAGACGTAGAACTGTAGAGAAAACTCCCCCTGACGCTACTAGGTAGAGCGGCCTTATACAAAATGATTACACTCCCCAAGTTGCTCTACATTCTTCAAAATACATACCATAAAGTCCCCGAGGAGATTTTTAAGACAATAGATGTAGAGGTGCGTAAACTCCTGTGGAACGGGGTACATCCACGAGTGGCCCTTCGGACACTCCAGCGAAGTCAGTACAATGGGGGGATAGCGCTCCCAGACATCAGATCATACTACTGAGCAGCCCACTTGGTGGCTATAAATGAATGGAGACACCTACCTGGAGACCATCCAACATATGCCCTCGAAAGGCTCCAATTTCACTCCCAAACATACCTTCACTACATATATAGGGGCAGAGCAGTGCAACAGCAACCCAGAGGACAATAGATGCATGGAAAACGGTAGAACGTCAAATGAAATGGGACAAGACCACAAAAGAGACTCCGCTATGGGAAGGGACACGCCTGACTGAACTGGGTAAACTGCAGGGCTTTCGAGCCTGGGACATGATCGGGATAACTAGCCTGGGGGACATAATAGAGAAGGGCTCCCTGATCTCCTTTAGTTCACTCCAACACGAGTACAAACTGAGTGATACCCAAAAATAAAACTACCTAAAACTACATCATGCCTGGGGGGCAGGGACGATAGACGCATCAGAGATTCTAGAGTTCGCCCCCCTAGAGGGAAGACTGTTCCAGGGAGAAATTCTGGATAAAGCAGTCTCATACACATACAAAACTCTCATAAACAACATGCCAGATAACCTGAAGACGCTCAGGGCACAATGAGAGATCACCGCAGGGGAAGCCAGAAGACAGACTGGGAGGCGGCACTAATGCACCCAAGAGAAGTAGCCATTAAACTACAGCTGCATCTGATACAATTTAAGATCCTACATAGGACCTATTTCGACAGGGTGCGCCTACATAAAAGGGGAGGGCCGAGACACCAGACTGTCTCCGCTGCAAGATAGAGTGCGGGGCATACAGACACATATTGTGGGATTGCCACTGCATACAAACCTACTGGAAGAAATGGGCAAAGTACTGGAAACACAGTTACCCATGGATCCTAAATACGTCCTGTTAGGTGTCTCTTCAGAAATAGATCTTCCCTGCCACAAACTCCTGTTATGTAACCTGGGG
Source organism: Calotriton arnoldi (assembly GCA_963921515.1). Taxonomy (NCBI): domain Eukaryota; kingdom Metazoa; phylum Chordata; class Amphibia; order Caudata; family Salamandridae; genus Calotriton; species Calotriton arnoldi. The sequence continues at coordinate 2,389,020 of CAWUFW010000844.1, read as the reverse complement.
CTGATAGTAGCCACAAGAGATATTGCTAAATATTGGTGAGCCCCGAGCCTCCCTACAGTTGCCGAATGGAGGGCTGGTAAGGACCTCTACATGAGTGCGGAGAGGGTGACATATCAGGCAAGAGGGTGCCCAAAGAAATAAGAATAAGTTCTGGGGTCCCAGGTTGAGGTATTATGGGCTAGAGATAGAGGGCAAAAAGAGGAACCCAGGCCACGGCCGTGAGAAATGGAAACAAGAAGAGGTCCGGAGTCTCCCACTCCCCTCCCTTGGACATGCACCATACGTTAGCATTAATCAGTAAATATGTTGTAGCGATGCTGAATAAGATTGTACTTGTATCACTGCCTACTAGATTCAAAGATGTAATGTTTGATAATGCTCCTCGTCCACTGATGAGAGAAGTTTTTTGCATTGTGGTTCTCTTCTCTGTAAAATGTACCAATAAAAATATTCACAAAAAAACAGTGACATTCACTCATTCAAGAGTAAAAGTGTCCACTATAAAAAGATTTATTACTGATTTGTAAAGTTTTTGATCAAATCTGTTCTACTTAATCATTACTCGACTGGTGGCTGCTCCAAGTGTAAAGTTTCATAAGTTATTTTTTTGTTGGCTACCTTGGTTTTAAGAAGAGATAAAGCCATCATGTTTCATCCTTCCATAGACATAGTGAAGATTATTGTTTCTTTAATATTGTGTTGCTCTACTGTGATGTGTTGTGTAGCTGCAACAAAGAAAGCTTTATGTGAAATGCTGAGAAGCTTAAAGGCCATACGGGACTAGACAGCGAGAAGAAATGGACTGAGCTTCAAGAGCTCTTGTTTCTTCCACCTGATTGCTTCCTGTAGTGGTAAAAATATTTTATTTTATACACATACTCAGTTGCAATTCTAGTTTTAAAGCATGCATTATTAGAGGAATAATAATAATTTTACTGTCCATAGTACACTAGGCATAGACTCCTTCCCCAACCTGTTAAAGTGCATTATTTTCTATAAAAAGTATGTTTGGACAAAACAATCACTATCAAACAGCGGAGAAATCAAACTGCCAGCAGATCAAAGGAAAAACATCAAGCTAAGTATTAATAATCATTAGTTGTTTATATACTCCTTCATAACACACCGCTGTTGTTTCCAAGAGCTATAAGCAATATGTATTACAATTAGCTAATTTATTGGGAGTCAATTTAGAACCTCAGAAATAGGAAAGTTACTGACTTGGCCCTTCAAAGGTTCAAAGCCAATCTTGCAAACCACAGCAGATTCAACAGAAAGTTTGAAGTCACCAGGGCCATTATTACTAGCTTATGGTAGGGATGATTAATTGCTCTGTACATCATGCAAAGTGCCTTAAACGTGGCTTTAACATGGCAGCCAATGTAGGAATGCCAGTGGAGAGTGATCTACGTACCTCACACAGTACAGATGAACAGCAGCACCCTGGACTCTGCATTGTGCATCTAGCACATTTGGCCGAACCAAGGAGGAGTGCATTACAAATGGTAATTCCCAAAATAAAATAAAAACACATATGATAAGTTGGATCGGAATAGACATAGTGACAGCAGTCTCTGGCAGACCCTGCATCCTCACCATGTCCTGAGAAGATAACGGGAGAGACATTCATCTTCATTTTCGAGTCCGCCTCACTGACATTTCTTGGTGCCAAAGTTAGGGAACACACAAGGACAGCTATCCAGCAGGTACATGGCAAATTATATTTGCCCATTGGTTTGCATTCAAACTTCCATCCATGCCCTCACTCATCTGTCTATTAATTGAACCACTGAACAAGTCTCATTCAACTACTCACCCAATCACACACGCAATCAATTGTTTTTCAACATTTATATTGTGCTTTCTACCCTTATGTGGAGTGGTGAAGCGCGTGCCTACATGGGTAGTGTTAGAAATGGGATCTCTGGTTGGCTAAGGCTTGCGCCAAAGCCAGGCAGAGACCACCACTCTAGTCAGGGCAAGGGAGTTACACGCCAAAGATAACCCCTGCTCACCCCCTTGGTAGCTTGGCACGAGCAGTCAGGCTTATCCCGGAGGCAATGTGTAAAGCGTTTGCGCAACACACCCACAGCAACAACATACTAGGCACACCACAAAAAGGAACTCCACACAAGGTTATATATAAAAATAGCCTTTGTATTATCATAAAACACATTAGAATAGTACTCACATAATATACATCATGCCACCTGGCACTAGGTCATATTTACAAGGGAATTATTTACACCTGACAGGGCCAACTGGACCACTGTCAGAACCAGCACAAAGCGAACTTAGTATACGTATCACTTATAATAAATGTAGAACACATCATAACCGTACAACCAGTAATCACTGTACTTAGCATCAGCCTGTAACATAAACCATATTATGCACAGCATCATATTTAGGCGCGGAATACATTCTGCGCAAATCTCACCAGCATAAACACATTATGCAATCATCTCAGAAGTCTAAACGCATTAGACAATAACCTCCTAAGCATAACTCACATTAGGGGTAAAAACTCACGGTAGGAAATAACCTCACCAGCATAACCACATTATGCACATAATCTCATCCCTAAACACAATTAGCGGCATGAATCATAGTAGAGCATCACCTTTCCTAATATCTCATAACTCACTGACCCCCCTGGCCAACTGGCCTTCTCCAAGGGGCTCAAATGCCCTGTGTCCAGAATGTCAGGGCTGCTGCCTACGCAGCGGAATCCATGTGCGCCATTGCGCTAGGGCCCAGGAGTGCATCTCACTCCTATCTCATAATGCCCCCAGAGAACTGTGGCCTAAACGTTGCAGCTGGCACTAAGTGCTGCGCAGCTGTGGATCACGGGCAGGCCCTGGCACCACTGTGCCTCCTGTCCCACTCAGGGACTCTCTAACCCAAATGCCCATCAGGTGGCAGCTGCCCGCGCTGGTGCGGCGCAGCTGTGGCATTTGTCCTAAAAGGGGGGGGGCCCGGCGCCTCTGTGCCCTCTGGACCCCCACGTGGCACTAAATACATGCCCCCGTCGTTGGGGCGGCCCGCTCTCTGGCGGGACCGCCCAGGCACCGACAATGTGCCTCGGTAGGGCCCCAAGCCACTGGGGCTCCCCGGGGCCCTTCTAAGCACAAAAGAAACTGCCCCCCAGCGTTGGAGCGGCCCGCAACATCGGGCCCGCTCAGTACGCTAAGCACCGACCCTGTGTCCCGAAAGGCACCACCACACTCAGGCCAAGCCCCTACTCACCGGGGCTCAGGATCGGGACATCCACTTTGGTGCCGGGGCTCCCAGTAGCTTACGGGAGCCCCGCTTCTCTCTGCGCCGGTCTCCTCTCCTCCCAGGGATCTCGGCGACGTGCACCAGGAGAGCCCCCACCGCTCGGGGCTCTCTCCTTACTTGTGGCCTTGCTTTTCTCTGGCGGCGCGGGGCTTCCCTCCTCTCACGGAGCCCCCGCCGATCGGCCGCCACACTATACTTCGCCCGGGCCCCCTCCTGGGACCCGGGACTTCTCTGTGGAGCCCGTGAGGCTCAGGACACCTTCCGTCTCCAGTGCCCGTCCCAGCGCGGGGTGGGCTCCCGCCTGGGTCTTGGAATGCGGCACTTCCCTCACTCCTCTTCGGTTCACCCGGGGCCCCTCCTGGGACCCGGGACTTCCCTGGCAAGCCCGCGAGGCTCTGGACTTCCGGTTTTGCCGGTCTCGTCGCGCTGCGATTGGCAGCCCCGGCCAACTCTTCAAGTGGCCCCGCCCAGAGTCAGGCAAGGCCGCCTGGCTTCCTGGTCGGGCAGGCGGCGATTCTCTTCTTCGCGGCGAGGCGGGGTGGGCACCCGCTCGCCGATTAAAAGTATAAAGCGGGGTGGGCACCCGCTCAAAATAGGCACCAAATGCGGGGTGGGCACCCGCAAACATTTCCCAACACGGGGGAATCCCTCTCGCCGGGATTCCCTCTCCAGGGGCTGCAGCACCGCGCTGCGGAGCCCACGCTCTCCTCGTGCTTGAGGCAATGAAAGAATTCGAGCCCAGCGCTCACAAGGCGCTAGAAGCAGGCAAAGTCCTGTAGGTCCTTAGGGATAAAGGGGCAATGCAGGGCCCAGGGAGGCAAGCCCTCCTGGCAGCCCCCCCTGGGCCCCAGCAGCAGCACGCCCCGCAGGAACAGAACAGGAACACTGAACATTTACATGGGGTCACAGCCCCTTCTTTTATACACCCTTTTCCCTTTGTGTAAAGGTGCAGGGCTGGGGAAAAACCAGACGCAACTGGTTTGGGGGAGCTTTGGAGCACTTTGTTTTGCTCAGCTCCTCTCTCCTTTCACAGGACAGGCTAGGGACATCAGACGCACCACAGGGGGTGGAGCCAGCATTGTGGAGGGAAGGCACAGCCCTATTCAGGTCCCAGGTGCAACTCCTCCCTCCCATCTAGATGCAGATCTCTCTATTCACCACTGCGCTGACTCACCCTGCCCCTCCTGGAGCCCCACACACCTCCCAGCCCCTGTCACTCACAAAGCCAGACATGCAATTCACATCAGGCAGTCAGACACAGAGCACACATAAATGCCAACTTCTAAAAGTGGCATTTCTACACCAGTCACAATAAATCTGCGCACACCATTGCGCAGCATTTATTCTCACGAGTTCGCACATACTAAACTCGCCCCTGCACTCCTCTCACACCAGGAATTACCATGGACACCCATATCCCCCATGCATTCCTATGGGAGGGCAGGACAATCTCACCACACGCCCTCAGCGCGCACGCACTTTACACTGGCCCACAGTGCTAAAGTGCCCAGAGACTTAAAACTACTGACATACAAGGCAAAAAGTTTAGGGGTGAACCGGCCAAAAAGGGCCAAGTCCAACACAACCCCCTTCCAGCCAAAACGCAGGGCAGACCAATCACCACAGTGATGGGCTTCCCTGCTTAGGGCGATAGAACACGGACGCGGGCCCGCACTGCAGGGACACCCTCCGGTTCTACGCCACTTGGAACCCATGGAATCCAACTAAGAAAAAAACTCAGGACCAACTAGGCTACCCCACCGGTACTCCTTAGTTGTCCACGGCCAGGACCAGGCCCTAGGCCACTGGTCCTTGCCAATCCACAGAGAGGGGGCAGTAACCCCTGGCATCCAATAGCCATTCTCCACTCTCCCTCTCAGTGTAGTTCCAAACTACCACTGATCCTTCAACCGAGGGTCCGCACCCTCAGGCTGACCAGAGGTCACGGGCGAAGCGTCTCCTCACCCTACCTCTACTTCTGGGGTTCCGCACCCTCCCAGGGGAAGCACCCTCCAGAACACAACTCTCCCACCAGTTCAGGATTAGTCAGAATTACCATGGACACCCATATCCCCCATGCATTCCTATGGGAGGGCAGGACAATCTCACCACACGCCCTCAGCGCGCACGCACTTTACACTGGCCCACAGTGCTAAAGTGCCCAGAGACTTAAAACTACTGACATACAAGGCAAAAAGTTTAGGGGTGAACCGGCCAAAAAGGGCCAAGTCCAACAGGTAGCATGATATACTGTGTATGGTGTGTGGTTTGAAGCTTGTTGTCTTTGTTTTGATCCTAAGTAGGAAGTGTTTCAAAGTTGTGTTTGATGAATACCGAGGTGTGGCTATTGTGTTATAGGACGCAGCGCTTACCAGTGTAATGAATGAAAACATGTTTATGGTTTTAACTAAGCTGGCTGCTTTCAGCAGCAATGCAGGTTCATTTATGGTATGTTTTGTGATCAAGAAACACTTAACTGGTTATTTCACTGGGTTGCCTATTCAGAGATATTTTCTTTAAAGTTTATGGTCCTGAGCAGTTACAGGTTGGAGGGACAAATGCAGGAGAGATCTACTGGGAGAGACTTTGTTAATATTATCCCATATTTTATTGTCATTGTGACATGTCAAAAAGCGGTCATAGTAACTTGTCAAGACCTGCAATGGTCTAAATTAAAATCCCCTATTGACCAACTGCATGTGACAGATCTCTTCAGTTATTCCATGTCTGTTTGGTTGGTGATGGATGGCTTCATGCTGTCAACTGGTACACGACTGGGCGATGGACAGAACAATTCTCTCTCATGGGAGTGTAAAGATGATAAGCAGCATTTGAGAATTATTATACAGCCTGTTTGAACTACAATTGACAGCCGGACAGCTGAGTGTTACGATATTAGTATTAGAGTGGGCCAAGAGGGTAATATAGTGTATTGCAATTTAGCTTTATAGCCCACCGTAGCAGGTTATACCGGCCATTAATTCGGCACAGGCCTTTAACAAGGGAACGGGTCTTTAATAGTCAATATAGCCCAGCTACAGAGGGCTATAAAGCTATTAGAACATTCCGCCCTATGAGGGCAGAATGTTCTAATGAGAAAAACAAAGGCCTCTCGGAGCCGGAGGATGCTGAAATCCCACTCTGCTCCGAAGCCTCTGTTCACAGCTCTTGCTGTGAATGTTCTACAGTCAACAGCCATGCACAGGGCCATGGCTGTTAGTTGTTGAACATTCACAGTAAGACCGGTGATAGGGGGCTGAAGTTAGCCCCTGTTTCTCCCCGACTTGGCTGAACTGCTTTTGGTAGTTCAGCCAAGCTAGGGAGACCGAGGAGCTGAGCAGTATTCGCCCCTCCCTCCTTCTGAAGCCCTATGACACTGAGCTACAGGAGGAGGAAAGGGTGAAGGCTGCGTGTGTACTCCTGCATGGCCTCTAATACATTTTAGAGCGGCTGGGGAAACAGAAAGGCAGAGGCTGTGTATTAGGACATTGAAATATTGAGAGCAACGGGCCTATACCAGTTCAACTAGGCTGCTGCTACTTCATTGTCTTCAATGGAGCTCTCAACATTCCATTGTTCTAATATAGCCTTATAGCCCGCTGCCGAGGGATATACAAGTTGTTAAAGGCTCTGAACCCAAGTTATAGGCCAGAGCCAGAAGGTCTATAAGGCTATTAGAACATTCCACCCACTAAAGGTAGAACTTTCTAACTTAAAAAGGGAGAAACAGAAAGACAACGATTAGAATGTTGGAGCAGAAAGCCTAAACCTGGAGCTGCTCCATTGTCTTTAATGGCGCTCTCAACATTCCAATGTTCTAACTGTATTTTTATAACACTTGTTACCTTTGACGGGCCTTAAAACAGTTTACGCTGGGCAGCACACTGCTCCAGAATCCAAGGGTAATTTCATTTTCTTCTCCAGTGGTTACTGTTGGTTATTAAGAATCAGTTTCATTTGGACGCCAGACCTATTGGTTTTCGCAATGCATGTTTTATATCTATCCATTGCAAGTGATATTTGTGCTGCCTGAACTTTACATTATGTCCCAAGTCTAACCAGAAGCTCTTCCTGTTCGACCCCACTACCCATTGAAAAACAGCCTAAAATGGAGGCCCTTTCATTGACCCCCTCAGTGGTCTGGTTACTTCATATGCAGAAACAGCAGCAATACTGGTTACAAGGATTACCAGTCTGCCTTTTAGTTGTGCACGCCCAGGAGAACTGGCATGACAGTTACAGGTTGGTGACTATGTTAGTGGTTGAACTGGAAAGGGTTCCTCAAAATCGTGTTACTTCGGAGCTTGATGCGGTCACTACAGCGCAGGGACATATAGGCAGCCGCAGCCTAATCTTCCTTGCAAGTTTGTTCATCCTTGCAAGTTCTCGCTTTTAAAAAAAAACTGCCTACCACTTTGATGTTTTTGACTGCATATATTTTACCACACATTATTTTAATTTGAAAACGCATTTACATAAAGAAAACATGTGCACAAGATGCAGCTTTTACCATCTTTTAGGATTTCCATTTTTAAAGATGCAGCTTAAATAGCCGAAACACTCAAAATACATTTGACTGAAAACATCACTGATTGCACACTTTAAAAAAAATCTTTACACCTAGTGACAGAGACTACATTTTCCTATTTGATTTTCAGAGAGCACTCTAGCATCACTCCGTTAATAATCTTTGAAGCTGGAGTATCCGATCATGCCTGGTATACTCGGTCAGATGGGGCATTTTGACTGAATACTGAGCAAGCATCTAAAATAGGAGCCTTCTGCAAACACTATATTTGGACTGGAAATGCCATTCGATTGTGGGTTTATGTTTCACTCAACATCCATCTGGTTTCCAACATGGGTGGCTTCTTACCATATTTTAGCCATGGCACTCCTTGCTCAATATGCTTCCTCAGTCATCAGACCACCTCTATTTGACAAGTGTACTTGTGGACTAGTCATGTAAAAATAGTGTGCATATGCCATACAAAAAACTGACACTACAAACAAACTGTGGGGCACGGAGGGAGTGTGCCTCAGAGGAAAACAGGGGAAAGTTGAGAAGAACACTTCTGCCCAAGGAATGAACTTCTTATAAATCACCACAAAAACCACTCCATATATTCAGAGTCCCGCTCAACATCAAGACACCCTTTACATCCGACAAGAATTTTCCATCAGAACTCAGTGTCAAAAGTGTTCATGCCGCAACATTAAATTTCTATTCCGGACAAATAATAGAAACCATTTATCTACATCCAGAGGGTTTGGAATCCTTGGCCTGAGAAGCTTCTGCCAATTCTGTCTTTATACGATGATGATCAGCTTCCAAAATAGCCTAGGAGCCAGACTAACCCAGAAAACATTAATATCTTAACTACACAACCGGGAAGGGGTCCCCAAGAGACCCCTTCCACTTTGTGAATGGTGAAAAAAACATTTTTTATGAGTAGGCAGACTATTTAAAAGAAAAAAGTTAACTTTTTTTTTTTAAACATAGCCTGTTTTACTTTAAGGATGACAAGCTGCATTTTAAAAACATTGCTTTATTTAAAAGCAATCACAGACATGGTGGTCTGTTGACACCAGCGTGTCACCATCCTTCTGATGGCGCTGAATCTTAGTGCGTCGCAATTTGCAACCTACCTCAATAATATACAGATTCCGACCCACTACGGTTCAGATTTTTAAGAACCAACCTATTAGTACATAGGTCAGTTCTTAAAAGTCTTTACTGCCCGCAAATTGAGTCCAGTATTTTGCAACCGGTAAAGAGTACATATGCAAACCCCACTTTTTCCCTTCTCCACAGACACTGCTCCCTTCTGCTGAGTATCAGACGCACAACTCATACACATGTCAAGGGATACACAGCCCCAGCTGTTCTGGAACAGCCAAGCAAACACTATCAATACTATGAGTAAACTGACTTATCACTACAATTACCAGGATGCACTGGGGAGAACTGATGGAGCCAGGGTGTGGCCTCACCCAACCCAAATGAAAAAGAATTTCGAACTATCAACTTGGCATGGGGAAAGCACATCCCTAAACATTAGAAGGCTTCACCATATAATGGAAGCCACCCCCGCAGACCATAAAAATGCAGGATGCGTCACACTTGACTTGAGGCAAGCATTTGATACACTTACATGGGACTATATGTTCAAGGCTGTAGAGAAGTTTGGTATACCTCCTGAATATCTCCAAAGGGTACGACTGCTATATGAGGTCCCCACTGCGAGAGTCCGTACTGGAAGTCACATATCGCGTACATATCTAGTATGCAGAGGCACACGACAGGGGTGCCCTCTGTCTCTATTACTATTTGTATGAGCGTTAGAGCCACTAGCTCTTAAGCTGTGAAAGGAGGCAGGCCAAACAGGAATCCAACTAGGCAACATTACACATTTGATATCAGCCTACGCGGACAATATGATAATATATGCCCATGACCTGACCGATACACTGGAACCGGTAGCAAGTATTTTCTCCCAATTTGAGCGCATATCGGGCATGCGACTTGCCATCAATGAGACAAAGTCACACACCTTCCTTTTTCGGGAAGGCGATCACCCGGATTAGATCTGTTTCGGGCCACACACCCTATCAGTAGCACAGCATACATTCAAGTACCTAGGCATACACATTTACAGATCACAGGCGGATTTCCTGGAGGGCAATCTAACCAGAGCGATTAGGGCGATCCGGTCTAAAGTGGCCTTCTGGACCTCGCTCCCACTATCGGTGATGGGCCGTATAGCCATATCCAAAATGGTGGTCCTCCCACGTCTCCTATATTTCTTTACTAATATGCCGGCATTAGTCCCCAGCTCTCTTTTCAAAACGCTAGACACTATACTCTCAGATCTAATATGGGGAAGCGGACAAAGAAGGGTGGGACTAAAGAAACTGCAACTAGAGACTAGCAGAGGGGGACTGGGGGCACTGAATTTCCGTGCGTACTGCTATGCAAGCCAGCTCCAGTGGCTTTCCTACTGGGCTGCAGGCCGTAATCTGCAGGAGCTAGGATACACTATGCACGATATCAACCAGGGAACCCTACACGCATTACTGTTGCCCAAAAGCAAGATCCCTCAGGACGTGTCGTCGCTATTACGGATAGCGCTTGCGTATTGGAAAAAAGCAATACAATACACGCATCGCTGTCTCCCATACGCAAATAACATCCCACTTTTAGGACTCCCACTGCCCAGTGGACAGATCACGAAACGTAGTATTCTTGCCTGGACTGAGGGGGGGGTTGGTACCGTACGGGCACTATTCAGCAATAAAATCCTGTGAGATCATGAGAACTTCACACAAAAGAACAGGGTCCCAGGCCATTTACACATGCTGCCATAATACGATACGTAAAGAAACACTGGGATCCTGCCAGGGAAGAACCCTTAACGCATGAATTAGTGCAGGCAATGTACTTAATGGGTGAAGGACGCCATCTCATTAAATGGCTGTATACAGGTATTCGGGCACAGGCTGCGGTATCCGTCAATGACTTGCGTGACAAATGGTCCGGGGACATAGAAAAGGAGATATCCGACAGGGAATGGGCTAGCATCTTGGAATACCCTAAGAAAGTGACACGAAATGCAAAATTTAAATTCATACAATACATGGTCCTACATAGGGCCTACCTTACACCACACCGCCTACAGCTGATGTTCCCGAATACGCAGCGCCACTGCCCCCGATGCAAAGTAGAAGGAGCAGACTTAGTCCACATGCTATGGTCTTGCCCACACCTCAGAACATACTGGGAGGAAGTACGGCGAAACATAGACACAGTGACACCTAAAAACCGGGGAAACAGTCGAAAGATGCCAATTAGGCCTCCACGGACGCACCGCCTCACAAACAGTACAGCTCCGGTTTTTAGACCTAGCTTTACTTATAGCTAAACGGTCCATAACAATGAGATGGAAGTCTGTAAAACCTCCCACAGTGTACACCTGGCACAGCGAGGTGGTGCGCTGGGGTGGAGCTGAGAGCGCAGCTATACGGCGGGAGGAGGCTCAAGGGCTGCGTAAGAACCAGATCTCTATGCAATGGGATGTTATGTTAGAGGCCTTTAAAGCCCTAGAACTTGATCCCCTGCTTAGCACCCCTAGCGCAAAGGTGGTACACATTGACTTGACTTAACACTGTATAGCAGAGCCCAGCGCAGGCACAGGTAGGGCACACAATCTGATAGTACATACACTAGTACTGCAAACATAGCACAAAGGTGACAGAGACGCAGTAACATAGTAGAGGCCAGATCGGACGAGCCAGAATGGGGGGAGAGGGGATGGGTAAGTTGTTGTAACATGAGCGCAAATCCAGACACTGGAAGTTTATCTTAACCCATGGTGAGATATATGTATACATGATGTAGCTGTTACAATTTCAGTTTAACTGATGGATGTAATGTAACCAACGAACGTATGATACCTTGCTTAAATACAGCATAATGGGGACGCCCTGCTGTTTGTGGCTGCTGGGGGGACTACACTGACCACAAGCCTCTTGCCTTCGTGCACTCCCAGGAGGGAGGTGCTTTGCTGATTCAGCGCTCAAAAGCGCCCGGTTCCACCGAGACGCGGGACGCCCTGCTGTTTGTGGCTGCTGGGGGGACTACACTGACCACAAGCCTCTTGCCTTCGTGCACTCCCAGGAGGGAGGTGCTTTGCTGATTCAGCGCTCAAAAGCGCCCGGTTCCATCGCGACGCGGGACGCCCTGCTGTTTGTGGCTGCTGGGGGGACTACACTGACCACAAGCCTCTTGCCTTCGTGCACTCCCAGGAGGGAGGTGCTTTGCTGATTCAGCGCTCAAAAGCGCCCGATTCCATCGCGACGCGGGACGCCCTGCTGTTTGTGGCTGCTGGGGGGACTACACTGACTACAAGCCTCTTGCCTTCGTGCACTCCCAGGAGGGAGGTGCTTTGCTGATTCAGCGCTCAAAAGCGCCCGGTTCCACCGCGACGCGGGACGCGGGCGGAGCCCGGGCCAAGGGCGGGCCCGTCCTTGCCCGTCATCGCCAGGTAGAGGCAGGGCTGGGCCACCTTTCTTTGAAATACGCTCAAGGTCCCCGTTATAGGTATTGTTGTCCCTCGGGCGTTCGTACCCATGGGTGGTGTGACTGTCTACTGGCAAACCATAGCGCCTGACAGGGGGGATTGCGAGCATCTTTAGGCATTTTCCGCTCTTCTCCCCAGGAGGGGACTCCACTGATCAACATCCTCAGTGCGCTGTTCCACGGCTGACCTGCGCCCGTTTGAGATTGACTGATACTGGGCTGTGACACCTTCCGGAAAATCTACTGGACAAGGTACTGTTGGAGAGGATTCTAGAACTTGGTGTTCGGTTGCTATAACGGGAAAACGGAAGGCAGGGGATGTTGTTAACCATGAGCACAGTATTAAAAAACCAAAGAAATCTGGAGTAAATAAACGAGGGGTTAGGCCTGGGGGTATTGCTCAAGAACAAACCACTTTGGCGGACATTGACACATTAATTAACGAAGTGGAACAGTTGCTTACAACAGGAAATAATAAAAATAAGGTCAAATTGGCGAAGGTTCCGGCAATGTTTAAAAAATCAATTGCATGTGGGGGTATCAACTCGGCTATATCTTTGTCTGAGAACCCCTGCTTACTACGATCCTCTGATTATGAATGTCAGTCTAATGAGCTTGTTCCCGTTGTGGACCAGGCGTCTGTATCCTCTAAGTCTACTGATATAATTCTTGCTGACCAATTGACTGAGACCCCATGTTCTTTATATCCATCAATTGCTGTAATTCCCAATATCCCCTGTTCTAACCGGTATGGCCCAATTGCCCCTTTGGATGTACCTGAAGGAGTTGAGCTCTTGGATTCTATAGCTCAGGCTACTACCTCTTTGCCAGGACCGCAAGGTGCACATACAGCTATGAAAATTTTTTTAGTGGACAATGATATGCTGTTTAGTAAAATGACTGAGCTTTGTACCCAATTGAGAATACTGTCATCAAACGTCCTGTCTTTTAAATCTAAGTTTGTGTGTAGTTGTATGAATTCTGGGCTTTCACCAAGTAAAATGATTTCTCCTTCTGGAGTGGGTAGTGATGTAAGGCTGGCTACTGACTGTGTATGGAAGGACTAATGGGAAACATTGTACGGAGGCCCTAGACCTTGTCTCAGTTCCTTTAATAATACCAATAATTTGGATTCTATAATACAGAACCAGCCAAAGGACTCATTTCCCTTGGCTACGAATTCCAACTCTGTGCTTATGAATCCCTCTGCACTTTTACCTAAGTGGTCTTCTAATCAAATGTTAGTGTCTGAGCCTCCCTTCTTTAGAGGGCGACCACAATCTTTTGTTTCATCCCTGAAGTTTGACCACCAACTACCTATCGATAAGGGTAAACGTAATAGGTCCATTTATATGGTACAGGTTCCTAAGCTGAATTTAGGTGTCAGGGAAGATACAGAGGCACTGATTAATAAGGCGATCTACTGGTTGAGACATGAGCGGAACTGTCTATCTATAATTAGATCTGATATTTTATTTGCAAAGAGACGTTCAACTCCACTCTCGCAGTTTGATCATATCCATATTGTTTTATGTTCCAATTTTTAGCTGAAAATTTAATTAATTTTGCTTTGCATACTTGTGATTATGTCGGGGGAAACTAACTGGTATACAACTAAAAGCAACTTCCCCATTGCAGTGGGCCCAGATGGGGCAACTGAATGAGAGCCATGCTAGATCATCTGATGTCCCCAATACTTGCACTCTTCCTTTACAATCTCCCATGAATGCATTAGATTGACTGCATGTAAGACCTGTGTGCGTAAATACCATCTTGGGAAGCAATAGCCCTGGGGTAATGAGCCAAGTAGGGGTGGGAAAGATCGTGTGTGGTTTAAATCATGTTATTGAACAAACGTCTTCTTTGGGTGGCTCTAATATTGAAGCTGTTTCACATGATATGGTGGATAGGTCATGTGGGAAGCTGGAGAGTGGTGAACTTATTACACTGCGACCCTTGGATGACTATACTAGATCTCAGGGTATGATAGAGCCTAGTATTGATATTCATATAGCTGATGAGTCCAATAACTCCCAGAATTTAAATCTATTGTCTTGGAATATTGCAGGTATTGGCCAGAAACTATGTGATCATGACTGGATAAGATATATAGAGAGGTATGATGTTTGTCTATTGCAGGAAACTTGGGCTATAGAGAAAACTTATATAGATGGATATGCATCCTTTAGTGTAGACGCCAAGCCAGCCCTTCATTTTGGTAGAGCTAGTGGTGGACTTTTAACTTTGATCAAGAATGGTCGCTTTAGCTCTGTCACTACTATAGAAATAGACTGTCTAGATTTAATGGGAACTTTAGTCACCTTATCGTCTGGTCTTTCTTTGGCAATTTTTAATATTTATGTAAGGCCAATTCGATCTATTGATACGTCTACGACTTTAGCATTATTGGACACTATATTGGATAAACTATCCCCGGATACAAGAATTATAGTGGCGGGAGATTTTAACACCGGCTTTGAACCCTGCTCCTTCTTATCTGAGACTACTGTGGAGGAAGATGAGCAATGGGGAATTCCTACATTGCAGGTGCCCCTGAGGAAACATTTCACATCATGTGCTTTACAGATAGTTTCACTGGTCATTGGTAGAGGTCTTAGAGCCCTAAATGGTCGTACTACCTCTGATCCCCTGTGTGCACCAACATTTAAGAGAGGTATGTGTGCCAGTATAATTGATTATGTATTGATTGATGTGAGATTGTGGCCCCTATTAGCTGATATGAAAGTCAACGTTAGGTCTGATAGTGATCATAACTCTCTTGAAGTGGTACTTGCGGGAGAGCTTTTGGTTTCTGGGTGTGCTGCTATTTTTACAAACGTTCCTGTAGCATTGGCTACCAATAATCGACGTGCTGTTAGATGGCCGGAAGTTATGGCTAACCCGGATGTTTATTCAAAAGTTTATAAACAGTTTATTACCTCTTTTGACCCTTACGAGGGGATAGATTCAGCAGGAATACCTATTTTATCAGTCCATATGCAGTTGTTCGATGGTCTTCAAAAGATATTCTATAGAGAGGTGACTACTACGAAGTCGGTACACTTTAAGTATCACGACTGGTTTAATCCTGCTTGTAAAGTAGCGAAGAATTTATTAAAAATAGCTATTGATGAGGGTGACAGAGGTAAAATTCGCACCGCTAGAGGTTTTTATAAAACACAGCTTAGAAAGGCTAGAAGAGATTGGGAAGATAAGTTTTGGCAGGATCTACTTGCAGCCACAAAAACCAAGGACAGTAGATCGTTTTGGAAATTGGTCGCCCAGAGACACTCCGAAGGAGTAAAGTACCCAAGTTTTAATATACCACCTGACAACTGGGTAGCTCATTTTTCATCATTGTATTCGCTAAGGAAGCTGGATGATATTGACAGTGGTACTAATATAGTGGAGGACGCTATCTCGCCATGCATAGTGCAAGAACATTATAGTAACCCTGTCAAATTCAGTCTTGAAGAGACAATCTGTGCAATTCAGTCTCTTAAAATGGCCAAAGCGCCGGGACCTGACAAAATCCCGGGTGATCTTTTTAAGTCAGAGCCGTTAATCTGGTCAAGCTACTTTAATCTTCTATTGAATGCTATCTCCGCCGGGGGAGCGATCCCTGATTCATGGAGGGGGGCTGAGATAATAACTATTTTTAAAAAGGGTGATGCTAATAACCCAGCTAATTATAGGCCAATTAGTTTGTTAGATAACGCACAAAAAGTTTTTAGTCGCCAAATCCTGAACAAATTAATTGAATGGATGGAAGAAAAAGAAATACTTTCCCCCTTCCAAGCAGGTTTTAGAAGTAAAATTAGTACTGTTGATCAGATTTTTAGATTTACATTATTGTACTGGAAGACTGTGCTTTTACGTAAGGGTGTGCTGTATGTGGCTTTTATTGATCTTAGAGCTGCCTTTGATCTTATTCCTCGATCGAATTTGTGGCAGGTTCTTATTAATATGGGTGCTCCCAGCAATCTTGTATATTTATTGAGTAAATTACACGAAAACAACTATGCTCAAGTACGCTGGGGACCAAATGGAGAACTAACCGATTGTATTCCTATTGAGCGGGGGTTAGGCAAGGCTGTGTCCTTGCCCCCACTTTATTTTCCCTTTATTTAAATGATGTGGTTAATGTCTTGGAAAACTGTGTAAATGATTCTCCTATGTTAAACGGCAGGAAGATACCAATATTGCTTTTTGCGGATGACTCCCTACTTATCTCAAAGTCCCCTATGGGTCTCCAGATCCTGGTTAATACATTTTTAGGGTTCTGTAATGAGAGGGGACTTGAGCTTAATGTTAATAAAACAAAATTTATGATTCTAGGCAAGGGGGTCAAGAAAGGTAATCCGACTATTCGGGTTGGAAAAGACGTCCTTGAGAGGGTTGAAAACTTTGATTATTTGGGAGTTCGATTTATGGATAATTTTAAGTGGTTAGATCAGATCATGAAAAGTAAATTTCTTATTGAGCACAGGTCAAATGCCATTCTGAGAACACAAAAGAGAACGGTATCTCACGTGGTAGCCCCGGTTATGGAGATTTACCGCGCAAAGGCGCAAGGGGCTGCTCTTTATGGAGCTGAAGTGTGGGGCTATGTTGATGCTAAGCCTCTTGCACTGGTAGAAAACAGTTTTGTTAGGAAAATGCTATGTCTACCCCAGAGCACAACTCTTATTCCATTGTATTTAGATCTAGGATTAAAAAGAATATCAGACTTAGTGGCTTTGAAAGTCTTGATCTACTGGGTTCGTCTTTGGTGTACACCGGAGCTAGTTGATTATAGAGAATCCCTGACCGATGTTTTAAATATACCAGGTGCTCGATCGCTCCCATGGTTTAAACACGTGTTTTCGTGGGTGAGTAGATTAGGTCTCCGTAGATTTTGGGATGACCCTACTAAACTTAAGAAAGTCGATCAGCATCTTCTTAAAACTACTTATTGGAATTTTATCAATGAATGTGTACTAAGGAAAAATTATGTAGGATCTCTGACCAACAGTTTTTATGATTTTAAATCTACTCCATTATTGGAAGATTATATGGATTTTATACCTTTTGCTTTCCCTAAAAGCCTTTTTATACGGTTTCGCTTGGGGACCTTGCCTATAAGATCATTCACACATAAATGGAATCCTGCACAGTCAGAATTGACTTGCCCAATGTGTAAACAATGTGATGAAAATGAATCACATTTGCTATTTTTTTGTCCAGAGTATATGTCCCCTCGTAGGAGGTGGATTATTCCGATTTGCCGGGAAATGGGACTTGTACATTACCAAATTGCATTACGGATTCTAAAAACTAATCTCTCCCCTAGAATAGTTGTAAGCAAATTTTTAGAGGCAATCTGGTATAAGCGCAATGCAATTTTAAAGATTAGATAAGTGTAAGGATTAAGGATGTATTTTATTGCTTACTTTTATTGATTAATTGTTTTATTCTGTATTGTTCTGTTAGGTGTAACTTTTAGGTATTGTCTGTTGTTGGATCATATGTACAGTGCTAATGAAATTATTGTCTTTTAACAACTATGATATTATTGCTGCTGTTATTGTACCCAACTATGAAGCACTATGCACTTTAATTATGGACCTATTGCTGCTATTATATTTTTTACAACTGAAACGTAATTTGAGGCACCATGCACTTTAAATATGGACATACTGATGTTATTATTGTTGTTATTGTACATATATTTGTTGTCTCATTGGTCATTTGATGTATAGGATGCTGGTTGATATTATTGCTGCTGTTATTGTACCAAACTATGAAGCACTATGCACTTTAACTATGGACCTATTGCTGCTATTATTTTATTTACAATTGTAACGTAATTTGAGGCACTATGCACTTTAAATATGGACATACTGCTGCTATTATTGTTGTTATTGTACATATATTTGTTGTGTCATTGGTCATTTGATGTATAGGATGTTGGTTGATACTTTGATGGTTGCAATAACCGAATAAAGTTATATACTACTACAGCATAATGTATAAACTGTGTTCATGGATGCAACGGATAAAAGGAAAATCAATAAAGTATGTCTTAAAAAAAAACTTGGCATGGGGAAAAGTAACTGTTCCAAGGCATGGATTTTATTCCCAAGAAAAGGCAGCCGTGTGACTCAGATGCTGTGCCGGGCCCCTAAAACACCGAACAAAAGTGAACTGTGCAGATGTCGGGATAGCCAGATGTTGAAAGGTAGACAAGCCCGTGCTGGATGAGTGGATATTAAATCTCATCGCAAAGAGTTATCCTGAAGGCATCAAACATCCCTTTCAACCCCAACCCCCACTCTACACAAGACGTCACCTTAAGCTGCAGTGGTTTACACCCTCAACTAGATGTTGATTGCCTGAACTGCTTTTTAAAAAGGACAAAAGGTAAACACTTTCGGCTAAGATTCTGGCGATGGGAAGGCCATTCTTGAATGTAGATTTAAAATGTGAAGAAGAAAGAGGAGTGCAATAGATCTAGGAATGGGAACAACAGAAGGCCAGATCACAGACCCCTGGCATTGCTTCATGCTAGAACATGTTGGCTAATACAGACCATGGTGAAGAAAGTCAGTCTCTGCCTCTAATGGTGTAATGCAGAGACCCTCCTGCGGTTCTGTGTGAAGGTGGGTCACGGCATTGGCTCACCAGCTTGGGCAAAACGCTATATAAAGATAAATGAAAATTCAGTAATCTAGGAACTAAAAATTGAGGCGACTTTCACTGAGTGGTTTCTAGAACCGAGGATCAAGAAAGACAAACTATACATGTTTTCCGTTATGTGGGGTGAGTGAACAACTCTAAGAAATGTCCTGTTTCAGATGAGACTCTGAAGAATCCGATTCAAATTTTCCAGAACTGATAACCACCCATTTTAGTTGAAGTCAAGTGCCATATAAAACATTGGATGTAAAACGTGACAACACACAAAATACATACACCCACCTAATTCTGACTCACAAATGTGATGGTCTTTTCAACTGACTGCAAAAGTATATGCTACAGCAGCTTCATGTTCAATCTGATAGGGAGCCTTAAACTTTTGCTGATAAATATGATGCAAGAATATCACTGGTTTATATTAAAATGTGTCTGCCCTGTGTCACCAATGGATCCGACACAAACTAAAAAAAATAAAATGTGCAACGACCTAAAGAGGAAATCTGAACCGGAAGCACCCTTCTCGCTCTTCAAACAAAAGCTTATAAATGCAATCCATATGGAATTTGCCTCCATAAAGGAAGGTATTCCAAGCACAACAAGCATTTGCAATGCAATAGGTCTCGCATTCACCCGAGTTTGAGCTATTGCCATTGTAAATGACAATGCCTTTTATTTATGTTTTGGGTTTTAAAACATAAATAAAAGGCATTGTCATTTACAATAGTAATAGCTTAAACTCTCGCAAATGCGAGACCTATTGCATTGCAATAAAGGGCCTTCTCGACCGCTTGTTAGATTGTAAATATCAGAGGAAGAGACCGACCTGCGACGTCTTCAAAGTAGTGATAAATAGTGCAGTGAAGAAGATGTGTAAGTGTTGTAAATTACACAGACACAAAGTGTGAAGTGAGAGTTACATATGATCCGAGCTATAAACACTAACAAAACGCTCCAACACCTTTCACACTGTGATTACACTGTCGCGGCTCAGGAGGAAGAGCGGGAGGGGGGGGCTATTTCCTGCCCTCACCGTGATTTGAGTGTGCAGTGTGGCATTGCGTAATGTCATTGCTATCTTTGGCCTAATAAAAACACTCCAGCTGCAGTAGGGCCCTAGCATCACCTCCTGGTGCAGGGCAGACTGTGCTTTATGGCACGCATGGAGGGAGGAGGGATGGATGGATGGTCTCCGCTGCAGCTCTGGCCTCGTACAGTGCCCCTGCTATTACTAGTGAGCGAGAGGCGCTGAGGTGGTGGTGGCATTGGTGGTGGTGATGGTATTGGCAGTGGTACTGGTAGTGGTGGTGGTACTGGTGGTGTTGGTAGTGGTACTGGTAGTGGTGGTACTGGTGGTACTGGTGGTACTGGTGTTATTGGTGGTGGTACCGGTGGTGGTATTGGTGATACTGGTACTAGTGGTGGTACTGGTGGTATTGGTGGTGGTATTGGTGGTGGTGGTACTGGAGGTGGTAGTGGTACTGGTGGTGGTGGTACTGGTGGTACTGGTGGTGGTACTGGTGGTGGTGGTACTGGTGGCGGTGGTACTGGTGGTGGTGGTACTGGTGGTGGTGGTACTGGTGGTGGTACTAGTGGTGGTGGTGCTGGTGGTACTGGCGGTGGTGTTGGTGGTACTGGCGGTGGTGTTGGTGGTACTGGTAGTGGTGGTACTGGTGGTGGTAGTAGTCATGGTGGTACTGGTGGTGGTACTACTGGTGGTACTGGTGGTGGTACTACTGGTGGTGGTGGTATTGGTGGTGATGGTACTGGTGATGGTGGTACTGGTGGTGGTACTGGTGGTGGTGCTGGGGGTGGTGGTGGTACTGGGGGTGGTGGTGGTACTGGTAGTGGTGGTACTGGTAGTGGTGGTACTGGTGGTATTGGTACTAGTGGTGGTACTGGTGGTATTGGTGGTGGTGGTACTGGTGGTGGTAGTAGTAATGGTGGTACTGGTGGTGGTGGTACTGGTGGTGGTGGTACTGGTGGTGGTATTGGTGGTGGTACTGGTGGTGGTGATACTGGTGGTGGTACTGGGGGTGGTGGTGGTACTGTGGTACTGGTGGTACTGGTGGTAGAGGTACTGGTGGTGGTACTGGTGCTACTGGTGGTGGTACTGGTGGAAGTGGTGGTGGTGGAAGTGGTGGTGGTGGTACTGGTGATGGTGGTACTGGTGGTGGTGGTGGTACTGGTGGTGGAACTGGTGGTGGTGGTACTGGTGGTGGTACTGGTGGTATTGGTGGTGGTGGTATTGGTAGTGGTGGTATTGGTTGTGGTACTGGTGGTATTGGTGGTGGTGGTACTGGTGGTATTGGTGGTGGTGGTGTTACTGGGGGTACTGGTGGTGGTACTGGTGGTGGTACTGGTGGTGGTGGTGGTACTGGTGGTAGTGGTGGTACTGGTGGTAGTGGGGGTACTGGTAGTGGTGGAGGTATTGGTTGTGGTGGTACTGGTAGTAGTGGAGGTATTTGTGGTGGTGGTGTTGTTAATAAAACAGGCTTCTGAAAACAACCAGTCAGGTGGCTTTAGTACAGATGACATGTAACACAGATGTGCTGTTGTCAGCTTTAGCCCATTAGCACACGATTATGTGCTACCTGGAATTCACATGACTTAATTCGCTAATTCTTTCTAATTCCATTTTACTTGGGGGGGTAGGGGTTGAAAAAGACACGAGATAATGCCGGGTTAAAGTGATTGAATGCAGGCGCACGTGTTACGGGGCGGCCGTGCTGCTTAAAAAAACACAAGCATTGGCAATGCAAAAGGTCTCGCATTTATGCGAATTTAAGCTATTGGCATTGTAAATGACAATGCCTTATATTTTAAAAACGAATGCAAAAATAAAAGGTATTGTTATTTGCAATGTGAATAGCTGAAACTCGCGTAAATGCGAGACCTATTGCATTGCAAATGCTTGTTAGATTAGTGAGAAGAAACGCTCCCTTTCGGCCCGCGGGGCAAATTAATTAAATAAACAAGTGTGGCCGCTAAAGTGAAAGCGGACCGCGCTGCAACTAAAAAAAATAAAGGAAATACATCTAAGATATCTGGCAGAGGGTTGCAAAAGAGGAAATGAGTGAGGATCTCTATAGGACAACTGTGCTTCATAACAGAGACAGAATTACATGACTGAAGGATTGAGTAAAGCAGAAAAAAGGTGACCAAGATGGAAAACATGAATGTAAGAAGAAACCAAACGTTTTCAGTCTACCTGAAGGAAGCAAGCATGGAACCAACTCCTGCAGAAATTCCTATTAGAGCGAATCCCAAAAGTCATCTCACATTCAAGCGATCATGAAATCAAAAGGGCAAACCGAGTTCATGCGTATAAACCAAGTTTCCCAAGGTCCCTCATAGACATAACGATTTAAAAACTCTATCATTACCCTACAAGCGCAAAAATCACCCTAACACAGGAAGAAGCTACAATAATGGACACTATGCAAAACTGACCGATTGGGGAAAGGGTTCTGGGCTCTTAGGAAAAAGTTGAGACATGGATGCCACCCTTACTTGTACTTACCAAGTGGATAATCATCGTCCATCGTCAATCAAAGAAAGAATTTCTTCGAAGACTGGCATTACCAAGAGGTTTTTTAAAACAACTGTTTCTGAATATAAAATACATGCCTAGCGACATATCTGAACGAATGTTTGGTATGTGATACAATCAAATAAAGAATTCAACACCAAATTGTTAAAGTTATGTTTGTCAATGTCAGAAGTGCTAACGGACCTTTACTCTGTAGTGAACAAGTTACTTATCTTCGGGAATGCCTTTTCTGGTAGAGACTATCTAACCGCAGATTCCTCACCTTGTGAATTTCCCCAGGCACCAAACTGTACCTGGAATATTTTCATAGCAACTCCCTTGTGTCATCGTGCGGCTCCAAGTCGGGTCTGTCCCACCCCAGATATGACGTTGGGCAAATATATCTGCGTGCTGACATCAGTGTCTTTCTGATCTCTGTCCACGCTGTTGGATGCAGAGCCCATTGAAATCAGAATACGCCAGTGTGCCGATCTCTAATCTTGGAATCTTATTAAAGTCCGTTACACAGAACAGGGAGGAGGGTGGGTCGGTGAGGAATCTGCTGTTAGACAGTCTCTACCACAAAAGGCATTCCTGAAGGTAAGTAGTTTGTTCTTCTGATAGACACATCTATCCACAGATTCCCCACCTTGTGAATAAATACCAAAGCAGTGCCCCCTCAGGATGTTTATCTGAGGAACTGCACAGACCAGGTAATCCTGTAGGACAGATTGGGCAAAGTACCCATCCTGACTGACAAGGCTGTCAAGACAATAGTGCTTTTGTGAAAGTGTGGAAGGGCGCCCACATAGCAGCCTGGCAGATGTCCAAGACTGTCACACTGTGTGCCAGTGCAGTGGTAGCAGCCTTTGCTCTGGTGAAATGAGCGTGCAAGCATTCTGTGAGCTTTTTCTTGGTTAGCCCATAGCAGATCTTTATGCATAAGACAATCCACCAGGAAATGGTTCTCCTTTGTACGGCTTTCCTCTTTTTAGCTCCAGAGAAGCTCACAAGAAGTTGATTATACAATCGATGGTCTCTGGTCCGAGCAATGTAAAACTGGGGGCACTGTTAGGATCAGGATGGTGGAGCCACTACTCTTACTTGGATGAACGAGGTGGAGTTTAGAAAAACAGCAAGGTAATGGAATGCCCTGTGTGGGAGGGCGTGATTACCTTTGGCAAAATTACTGCTTTTGTTACAAGGATAAGGTTGTAGAAGACGAAAGAGGAGTCTGGCTGTTGAATGGACAAGGCATGGAGTTCACTCACCCGCCGAGCAGAGGTGATCGCAATGAAGAATCCTGTTTTTATGGTTAGCAGGCATAGAGAGCAGCTGTGCATTGCCTCAAAAGGAGTGCACAAAAAGTAGATGAGAACCAAATTCAGGTCCCACTGCTGCATCACATAAGGTGTTTGCAGGAACAAGTGGACCATCTCCCACAAGAAACACATCAAAACGGGCGT
Source organism: Calotriton arnoldi (assembly GCA_963921515.1). Lineage (NCBI taxonomy): Eukaryota > Metazoa > Chordata > Amphibia > Caudata > Salamandridae > Calotriton > Calotriton arnoldi. The sequence continues at coordinate 2,364,986 of CAWUFW010000844.1, read as the reverse complement.
GGCTGTTCAGGCAACCATAGCAAGGCCAAAGGGTCCAAAAGATAGCCCTTAGCTGTTGCTACAGCAAGGCCTTGCTAGGCTAGACTGAGACAAAACAATAAAATGTCAGACAACTTTGCCTGTAAAGGCGGAATGTAATGTAAATGTCCAGTATTTGTAAAGCGCGAACAATTTCCCGAGGGTGTCAAGGCGCTGGGGGCCATCGGGAAGATTAAGCAAGCTATTGCCCAGAGTCACATGGTGCTGGGCTTATCTGCCGCCGGGGATCGAACCGTGAGCTCCGGGTTCCAGAGCTCCGGGTTCCGGAGTCAGTTGCCCTGGCCGCTGCGCCACACCTCTTCATGGGATGTCATTGGATGAACACAAGAGAACAGACTTCTCCCAGTGTCCTGCTCATACACTTTCGGTGGAAGATCACATGGCTGCCAGGATGACACCAACTACTTTGGAAGGAAGATCAAAAGCCATCAACTGTCACCCTTCAATCTACAAACATGGATGTATAGATTTCACAAGCTCTGGTGAAGGACCCGACCTGTTGCTGCAACAAGACGTCCTCCGGAAGGGGCAGTTGAATCGGAGGACGTGTTTTTGCCCAGAAGTTCTAGGTACCCACTCTCCTCACCCAGTCCAGAGTCAATGGGATGACTTGGGCCTAATCTTTCTTGATCTTTTTCAATACTCTGGGCAGGAGAGGTAGAGTTGTCTCTATCATGCCCCTTATGTACCTTATTTGATTACTTTTCTAGGACACCAGGATCCAGTGCACAGGTTCTGTAATGTCTACCAGACACGCTGGTTACAGGACGCGTTCCGGACACGGCCTTGACTCATCTCTCGAACATTATTTTTACACGGTACCTTGTTTAAATACAGAACTGTTCTCTACCACGAGAATTCTTCATTACACCGTAGAACGGATTTATTTTTCGTTCTTGATCCAGTTACTGAGGATTGACTTATATTTCTACCTTAATGCCCTGAAGAAGCCCATGTTTGGGCGAAACGCGTTGGCTGGTTTCATCAATTGCATATCAAGTATCTGGAAAATAAAAGATCAGAAACGACTTTCTGTTGATAATCTTTTATTGATGTGCTTTTTATTGTACGAACTGTGTGTGTGCATATATTGCCTCTCATTCAACTAGTTTATCTGTAATGTCAGCCGCAACATTTTTTCTCTGGGTTGCGGCCAGTCAATCTCTTGGTTCTGTGGGACCGGTCCCAGTCCTGCGGTACCGATATGGCTGACGAGAAAAATGGCTCCCTTGGCCATTTAGAGGCCCCTATCTTCTTTTGATTTTCGGTATGGCGAGACCAACTATCCAGATATACATAACTTCTAAATTCCTTTATGAACACCCAAGCACCTCTTCAATTAAGAATTTCTCGAAAAAGGCTGAACAGATTTATACTAAATCACAACAAGCATTGGCCAAGCCAATAGGTCTTGGCAACCCGAGAGCTATATGCGTTGTCAATATTGATGTCTTTTAGCTATGTGTTATGGAGTGGAGTGGATGTATGTGGTGTGGAGTGGAGTTATGTGGGTTGCAGTGCAATTGTTTGTTGTGGAGTTGTGTGGTGTTGAGTGGAGTTATGTGCAGTGGAAATATGTGGCATGGTGTGCATTGGAATTATGTGGCTAGTAATTACGTGGTGAGGAGATTATCTGGTGGGTGTTGATGTCGGAGCAGCAAGATGCAGTGCCCACCACAGCCCCGGCTGCTCCAGTAAGGGAAGGTAGCGGTGGAGGGGAGGTCAAGATGAGCAAAGAATGTTGAGAGACCAGCACAGGCTGCGGTGGAGAGGCAGTAAGGTTTACTTTCCCACTAACATATAACTACCCACATAATTATGGTTACCTTCCCCACTACAATATAATGTTGCCATATTATTATTATGGGTACCAGAGTAGTTATCTGTTCCACTGGCAGCATACTTCATATAGTGTCTCCGATGTAGTCCTTGCCGAGGGCCAATCCGGGGTTTAGAATTGTTTTAGCATCCTTACACCTCTTGGCCTAACCAAGTCCAGCCCTGTCTTGTCCTGAAACTATGGACATCATTTAGAGGTCGCCATGGGTCGTATTTGAGACCACTGGCTTGACTCCTGTGGGCCTCTGAAACTGTCCATGTGACCCCTGGGCTCAGAGATGGTAAGGGCAGTATCACAGATAGAAGGTAAATAAGGCTCTAGTAAGCATTGTTAACTTGCTGTGCCTCTCCACTACATCACGTGCACGAGAAGGCATAAAAACTCTCAGCAGCAAGTGGATCTAAGCAAAGTAGCACACTTTCAAAACTATTCGTTATTTTGCAAGTGGATCCAAACCCTGTAAAAGGCATCTCTGTACCTCCTACTGCTCCCGAGTATGTGAAAGAACGCAGAAATATATAGGGAGGGAGGGGGAGAGAGAGGGAGAGAGCGAGAGGGGGGGAGGGAGAGAGAGGGATGGGGAGAGAGCGAGAGGTTAGAGTGAAAAGACTATGAATTGAAAAATAACACCTGGAAGAGGAAAAGGACGCTACAGAGAGACAGGTGGGAAACGGAGAAAAAGAGGTGTGCGAGAGAGGGATTAAAGACATCAGAGAGAGGGGACTGGTGTGAAAGAGGGTGGCACACTTCAGAGGAATAGGCCATATACACATAAGCATGTAACACTGGTGAATGCAATTTAACTGTTTGTGCCAAGAGCGCAGGTGGCTAGCAAAAGCCATAGTGGGAAGTGGATAGCCAGTTCTATCCTTTCTCTTGTATGTTCATGGTGCAGAACTTCTGTTCTGCACCGACACACATGAATCTGCAACATGTTGCCAGTGACAGCATGGTAGTGCTTTGGTCCACATGATAGAAGAAAGCAGGGTTCCCTTTCAGGAGGCAAAAAGCCTGTTGGGGCAAGGAAAGACTGCAGCTGGTATCAGATTGTCTGTTAAGACAAAAACAGGCATGGTCGAGCTGACTGAAGCAAGAGGAAGTTGTCGGCCTTGAAAGGGCAGTTTGTTGGCGCAATAAGAAGCTGCCTACGGGAGGATTACCTAATCTGTTCAGAAAGAGGGGAGTTAGAGGGGGGGAAATGCTTCAGTGTGCACTTATCGGAGGGTTGCACTTTCGTAACCCCTAGAGAGCCAAGCCGGTATCTGCAACACGAAACGTAACCTAATAGGCTGCGGTGCCTCCTATGTGGCTTTTGAAAGGAAACAAGAGGGTGCATAAGGGAGCTGGCTACGGTTCTCAAGCCCTCTGAGCTCAGCTGGCAAGTGCACGGGGAAGCATCGCTCCTACGAGATATTTTAATTAGTCTAGGGCAGAATCGACAGGACTTTTTGCATGAAGTCTGTGCAGAGGGAGGGTCACCCGAGGGGACGCAGTTGGGAGAGTGTGCGTGTTACCAGTTCTTACGCATCAGTTAGATGAAGGAACTTGGTGGGTTAGAAACAGGCTTGCACTTGTTCCGGGAGGAAGTGCAACTGTCAGTAAACACCCATAACCAGAAGAATGTTACTGGAGCTTCAGATCAAAGGTATTGTTTAACCGATACCCCAATAGGATGGGAGCCGGGTGGAAGGGGAATCGCGCCTTCTGCTTTTGCGTTCTGGGTGGAGATTTATTTTTTAAAGTAGTCCCGAAACAATGCCCACAATGACCACTGCGTATGTTCAACAGCGGTTGGGGCGGTCGCTTGGGCTGGGCTAAAAACTGGAAGAGGCATGACTTGTGCATGCCTTGCCAAATGGTAAGACAGCATAATGGAGCGACGATGGTTGCAGCCAATGGTAAGCCTATGGGCGGACAGAAGCTCCTGATGTAGATACACCATGTCTCAGTTCGAGACAGCGTAAGCGTGCCTTCTTAGAACCGAGACCTAAAAAGCATGTTTTCTAAGTACAGTTCTAACATTTTGCCACATTTGGTAAAATTCTGTACAGCTTTTCAGAGAGTAAAATTTCCTATGGGAATTAACATGGAAAATCAACTTTTTGGGACCCACTTCCTTTTTCTTGGCTTCAACCTGATGGATCGTCGCAAAGCTTTCCGGGACGGTGCTAAAGGTGGATGAACTTTTTAAATGTTTCGTGGAGATTCGTCAAAAGGTGGCAACGTTATCAACAAAACAAATAAAACCTCTTTCTATGGAAACTCTGACCTAACTATAAATACACTGCATAAAATGTTTATTACAAAATATATATGTGCACACATACATATAATGTACACTCACACACCGATGATATATCCCTACTCTGAAAGCAATTTGAGATAAAGTTTCTTAAAATATCAGCACGACCAACCTAACTATTGGTGGGTGGGTAGGTTTCAACCCACCAAAGGATTTTTGTTTTGTTTTGACAAACACTCTCAATGCAAATTTAGGACCTCTTAATCACAAAAGCCAAGCTGGTGCTGTGCAAACATCTTTAACATTACAACACCTGAAGAAACCAAGCAGGCATAAGAGGATACTGCTACTAATGTTATCTAAAGATATTACACTGAATTGAGACACATTCAGCATCTCCAATACTGCTGATAGTAGATAGTACAGGGATCACAAATACTTCTACATGCACCCATTACCAGCTATAAATTGACATGGCTATATCATGAACGCTAACAATCCAGGGTAGACTAAAGTGCAGTTTTAATATATTCTATCAAGATAAAGTTATATATTGATGTACTTGTTGCAACCTACCAACAAATCTGGTGAGTTGACAGGAACAACGGCTGAAGTTGCCATTGTGGTTATTCAGAAGCAGAAAGTGATCAATTGTTAACCATGAATTACAGGCCTCAATCACTGCTACACTTAGACTGTGAGATTTATGCAAAAATTAGACAGTAAATCAATTCATTCAAACTCATTCACACAACACAATGGGGTTCATGAGACTATTTTACCCCAATGAGAGCACTAGTTTGCTCTATCACTTAAAAGAAACAGCCGGACATATTCATATCCCATCTGTAGCCACTGCCTTGGGTGAAGAGAAAGTCTTTCATGAGGTATTCTGAAATCTGAACAATGAATGGTATTGGAAAACATAACTAACATTGACCAATGGCTCCAGTTTGGATATCATCCATTAATTCCAAAATCTTCCGGATTCTAGATTTATGACCCTGAACACAAGACCATGCGGGCTCCTTCCAGGATCCACCACTTTGGACTTCTTCCCACAAATACCTGATGCAACTCGATGAATCTAAATGCCGGACCGCGTACCGCAGCTTCTGTTCGGTAGTTCGTAAGTACCGACCCATTGTGATGCATTTTGATGCCGACAACCGGTCCAGCTCAGTGCATCTCAACTCAGCGCAGCGCATCTCAACGCGTCCTTGCAGCACCAACGGCTTCATCAGCCCCAATGAAGTGTGACATATCTCGATGTCTGTATCGCAGCTCGTGATCAGTAGCTTCACTAGCATCGACACAGCGTGACACACCACAATCTCCCGTGGACCGCTACGATGCCCACGCCGCAAAGGCCAACTCAAGGACTTCGCATCTCGACACTCAGGACACAAGTACTTTTAACAGCAGACTGAACTCAGTCCTGTACCCGTCCCGCGCTCCATTGTGATCGGCCTGACTTTGAGACTTGGACCCGCTCCACCATGACCAGTTAACCATAATTGGTGTTTCTTGCTTCTAAGTGCTACTTTTCTTCGAAACCTTTAGAATTGCATATCTCTAGTGACTCTAATTGGATTTTTGCCATTTTGGTCTTAAATGACTTATTAAAGTTTAATCTACTTTTCTAGATCGGTGTGGGATTTCGCTTGTTTCGTGTTTTCACTTTAGTGCTGCATAAATACTTTATGCACTGTCTCTAAGTTAAACCAGACTGCTTTGTGCCAAGCACAGGTTAATTTGGCGTCTGCCTGTGTTTCACCCTAACAAGAATTGTGGTTGTTGCTTGAGTAGGGTTTTACCCCCACTCAACCAATTACCCAATTTCTCACAGCACCCTAATCAAAGTTTGTTGCCAATGGAAACTAAAACCTTTCCTCTAACTGCAAAGGAGCTGACAGGACCTCTTTTCAACAATAATATGCTTAGGTTTACTGCTTAGGAAGTGTGAATAAAGAAAAAACTCCTTTGATAGACAGAGGTCCGAGGGATGCTTGATGCATATCTTCAAAAATCTAAACCACCATGAGGATACATATGAATGTCAACTGAACTAACTCAAAGGACCACATTGGTGGGACAACACATTACCACAGGGCAGCTGAGAGCTGATGTATTGCATACAAATTAAGTACATTATGGTGTTAAAATGACTTATTTATTTTGTGTGATAGACCACTTTTGTTTACCTGCATTCATTAGAAACAATGAAAATAACATGATTTTATGCCGGTATCATTTAAGCACAGGATACTATGTGTGATTCATTAAGCAACATTTGCATGTCTGAATGCTTACTTACTTCAAAATATTCTTGCTTTCTTAAATGAATAGGTATTGGTGAATGTTAGTACATACAAATGTAGCAACTATTGGTTTTACATTTTTTGCAGAGCGCTGCTTTACCGGTAAGATGAATGTAATGAGTTTTGCAGAACAACCGCATTATATAGAATCTAGTTCTTTTTACAATGAAAATGTTTAGAACATCATTTTAAATAGCAACAGGGAGAATCACAAAAAGAAAGAGTATGCATTTTCATTTAAAAGGAAACGGAGCGACAACTGAACAAGGTAATGTTTGTAGTGGAGTGGGAATGTCTCTTACGTTCTTAATACAGAGAAGAGACATTTCAGGACATCAGAAGGGCACGCCCCTTCCCCCTTGTAAATGGTTACCTAAAAAGCAGCTACCCAAGAGTGCTTTCATTTTTTTCCGAAACTAAAAGGTATCGGCTATTCAACTCAAGGCTTCAGGCAAATGGTTCCACAGAGTGGAGGCCAAATCTAAAAATGCTTGTGATGCTTCCAGGTGAGCATTACATTTTTGGGTTTCTAGTAGAGGCTTTCTTTCCTTCTGGGATTGTCCGAAAAGTTTAAAAATAAGATGGATGCTGAAAGTAAAGTGTGCTGAAGGTGATGCATGCTAGAATGAAAATAATTCAGGCCTCAATCAGACGCTACGGTAAACCTTTCAGCAGTGCGGAGGACCCCTGACCTTGACTGGTAGGTCGCTCCCCCACCACACAGCTCCGTCTGTGTGCCCTGCTGCTGCCCCTGATTGTGCTAGTTTTTCCTTTCTGTGCCCCCCTTGCTGCCCCTGATTGTGCTCGTTTTTCCTTTCTGTGCCCCCTTGCTGCCCCTGATTGTGCTCGTTTTTCCTTTCTGTGCCCCCCTTGCTGCCCCTGATTGTGCTCGTTTTTCCTTTCTGTGCCCCCTTGCTGCCCCTGATTGTGCTCGTTTTTCCTTTCTGTGCCCCCCTTGCTGCCCCTGATTGTGCTCGTTTTTCCTTTCTGTGCCCCCTTGCTGCCCCTGATTGTGCTCGTTTTTTCCTTTCTGTGCCCCCTTGCTGCCCCTGATTGTGCCTCGTTTTTCCTTTCTGTGCCCCCTTGCTGCCCCTGATTGTGCTCGTTTTTCCTTTCTGTGCCCCCTTGCTGCCCCTGTTTGTGCTCGTTTTCTTTTCCTTTCTGTGCCCCCTTGATGCCCTGATTGTGCTCGTTTTCCCTTCTGTGCCTGTTTCCCGCCGCTGCGCTCCTGCGGCCCCGCCCCCTCACTGCCCCATTCCCTGCTCCTCCCTCCCACCTCCCCATTTATGGCGGCCGCTGCGCGGCCGCGCCGCTGGCGCGTCGAGGGCGCGCCTAAGGCAAGCCCGTCTGCGCCGTGACCGCGCCCAGCGCCAGACCCCCTGGTCCGGGCATCCCCCGTGCCCGCCACATCAACAGACGCCGATACGACGCCAGCACCCTCCACGCACTCAACCCCGGAAAAGATCACGCCTGCTACCAGGCCACCCCGAAGCGCACCCAAGGGCCCTTCACCTGCCGGAACTGCAGCTTCGCCAGCACCCGCCCCGCCAAACCACCGCCCAGGAAAGAACCCAACTACCTCAGATGCATCCTCCTCAACACCCGCTCCGCCCGCAAACACGCCATCGAACTCTGGGACCTTCTCGACTCAACCTCCCCAGACGTCGCATTCCTGACGGAGACCTGGCTGAATCCCGCTTCAGCCCCCGACATCGCCATTGCCATCCCGGACGGATACAAGATCACCCGCAGGGACCGCACCAACGGAGGAGGCATCGCCATCGTCCACAGGAACACCCTCAGAGTCTCAACCAACACAGACGACACCCTCAGCACCGCCGAACACATGCACTTCCAGATCCACACCGATCCCAACACCACCCTCAGAGGAACCCTCATCTACAGACCCCCAGACCCCGACCACAGTTCAGCGATTCCATCGCTGACTCCGTCAGCACACACGCCTTCGCCTCCACGGACTACATCCTCCTCGGGGACCTGAACTTCCACCTCGAGAACAACAAGGACACCAACTCCACCACCCTGATCGACAACCTCGCCACCCTCGGACTCAGACAGCTCGTGACTACACCCACCCACGCCGCCGGCCACACGCTAGACTCCATCTTTTCCGCAAGCCCACACGTCTCCTTCAACCACACCTTCGAACCCCACTGGACTGACCACCACTGCATCCACTTCACCTACAGGAAGCCCACCACGCACCACCGCACCGAACAAATGCCTCGCCGCTGCTGGAGCAGAGTCACGGAAGACCAGCTAACCACAACCCTCGTCCTGAGCCCACCCGCCGAACCCTCCGACCCAGACACCGCCGCCCGCAACCTCAGACAGTGGATCGACGACTGCGCCAACACCCTCGCCCCGCTCAAGAATCCGCCCAACAGCCACACCAGCAAGAAAGCCACCTGGTTCACCGAAGACCTCCAGGCCTCCAAACGAACATGCCGAAAACTGGAGAAGATCTGGCTCCACGAACGGACAGCGGACAGCTACGCCGCCCACAAGAGCGCCACCCGCAGTCACCATCACCTCATCAGATCCGCCAAAAGGGCCTCACTCAAAGACCGCCTAGACAACAACGCACACAACAGCAAAGAGCACTTCAACATCGTGAAGGAACTATCCAACCCCAGCTCCAACACCAACGACATCCAGCCGTCGCGAGACCTGTGCGACTCACTGGCCACCTTCTTCCACCGCAAAATCGCCGACATCCACGACAGCTTCAACACCACGACCGCCCCGGCAACCACCGAGACCACTGCCCCCACAACCACCAACCGCCTGCTCTCCTGGACCAACATCAACGACGAGGACACCAGCGAGATCATGAACACCATCCACTCCGGTTCACCGCTAGACCCGTGCCCTCACCACATCTTCAACAAAGCCAGTACAGCCATCGCGCCCCATCTCCGGAAAATAATCAACATCTCCTTCGAGACAGCAACCTTCCCGGAAAGCTGGAAGCACGCCGAGATCACCGCCTTACTCAAGAAACCCAAGGCAGACCCCAAGGACCTCAAGAACTTCCGACCCATCTCTCTGCTCCCGTTCCCCGCGAAGGTCACCGAGAAAATCGTCAACAAACAACTGACCCGCTACCTCGAGGAGAACAACATCCTGGACCCTTCCCAGTCCGGCTTCCGCAGCAACCACAGCACCGAAACCGCCCTCATCGCCGCCACCGATGACATCAGGACCCTGCTAGACAACGGAGAAACAGCAGCCCTCATCCTCCTGGACCTATCAGCCGCCTTCGACACGGTCTGCCACCACACACTACGAACACGCCTTCACGACGCCGGGATCCAAGAGAAGGCCCTGGACTGGACCACATCCTTCCTTTCCGGCAGAACACAAAGCGTCCGCCTCGCCCCTTCCGATCCAAGGCCACCAAGATCATCTGCGGCGTACCCCAAGGCTCCTCCCTCAGCCCAACGCTGTTCAACATCTACATGGCACGCCTCGCCCACGTCGCCCGACAGCACAACCTCAACATCATCTCCTACGCCGACGACACCCAGCTGATCCTCTCCCTCACCAAAGACCCTCACACCGCCAAAGCCCACATCCAAGAAGGAATGAAGGCCGTCGCCGAATGGATGAGGACCAGCCGCCTGAAGCTGAACTCGGACAAGACGGAGGTCCTCATCCTTGGTTCCAACCCTTCAGCCTGGGACGACTCCTGGTGGCCAACATCACTGGGAACAGCCCCGCCACCCACCGACCACGTACGCAACCTAGGGGTCATCCTCGACCCCACCCTCTCCATGACTAAGCAGGTCAACGCTGTTTCCTCATCCTGCTTCAACATCCTCCGAATGCTCCGCAGGATCTTCAAGTGGATCCCCACCGAAACAAGAAAAACAGTCACCCAGGCCCTCGTCACCAGAAGGCTGGACTACGGAAACGCCTCTACGCAGGAACGACGGCTAAGCTCCTGAGACGGCTGCAACGCATCCAGAACGCCTCTGCACGTCTTATCCTCGACATCCCCCGACGCAGCCACATCACACCCCACCTGAGAGACCTGCACTGGCTCCCTGTCAACAAGAGGATAACCTTCAAGCTCCTCACCCACGCACACAAAGCACTCCACAACTCCGGACCAGCCTACCTCAACAGACGACTCAGCTTCTACACCCCCACCCGCCAGCTCCGCTCGACCAGCCTCGCCCTCGCCACAGTCCCCCGCATCCGGAAAACGACCGCCGGCGGCAGATCCTTCTCCCACCTCGCCGCCAAGACCTGGAACACCCTCCCCACCAACCTCCGACAGACCCAAGACCTACTGGCCTTCAGAAGACTCCTCAAGACCTGGCTCTTCGATCAGTAGCAGCACCACCCCCCTCTTCCCCCAGCGCCTTGAGACCCTCGCGGGTATGTAGTGCGCTTTAGAAGTGACATGATTGATTGATTGATTGATTGATTGATGTGGGCAAACCGGTTTTTTTCCAGATAGTATTCTTGTTGCAGAATGTAGTCAGTGATAAAGAGGTGGTTGGAAATTCGATCAAGGCTACATTTCTGTGGTCACTGCAAGTTATAATTAAGGATTGTACAACCGAGCCGACATCTTTCGGATTTAACAAAAATTTTAGTATTTTTACAAACTAGAGTGCGGCTTTAGTGCTATAAAATTTGTTTGGATGTGAACGCTCACTAAAATATGTTTTATCTATCCAAAAATCTACACATTTTATGTCCGGAAAGATATCAGGTAAATTCACTGATGTTAAGTTCTAAAAACCATGATCTATTAACACTGGAGTTGGTATGCATGCCTAATAGAATACATTTAGTCCCTTTTGCATAGAGTAAGAATGTTCGATGCATTATAGTACTGGATTTCTTTTCTAGGTTGGTTCACAATTTACGTACATCTTCAATGGAGCTTTTTAAGTAGATTTGAGCATCATCTGCATATAGGTAAACAGAGATGCCCAATTCCTTTAAGATTCTCAGATGTGCCATGCACAAGTAATACAAATGGGGACTAAGATGGAATCTGTCATTAGCATTGTCCAATAGGCAGTGTATGTCATTAAGTATTATCAAGGTGCTGAAAAGCAGCTTCGGACGCTTGAGACGGCATACGAAGCCGACCCCAAAACTTCAATACTAGCAGACATTAAAAGCATCTTCAAGAGTACACAGAAACGGCGGATCAAGAGATCCGATATCTATCAAAGAGATGGGTGGCAAGGGCGTACGGGGAGGGTGGGAGGCCAGGACGCAGCCTAGCCGCTAAGATCAAAGGAACACAGGACATTCCCCATGTCCAAACCCTTAGTGCGCAAGCAGGCACACAAATACACGACTCCCTAGATATACTTAAAGCCTTTGTAGATTATTATACAGAACTATATGGGGAACGTAGGTCAGCCGCGACGTGCGAGACAAACGCATATCTGAATGACATAGCATTGGCATGGCTATCACCGGGACAGAGGGAATTTCTGGTGTAACCAATAACGGAAGAGGAGGTAGGGGATGCTATTCGCTCTCTGCCTAATGGCAAGTCGCCGGGATGCGACGGGCTCCCAGGAGAGTTTTATAAAGCCTTCCCAGACTTATTGATACCCCATATACTGGCAATGTATCAAGAGGCATACGATAAAAAAACCCTGCCCACCACTCTGCGCAAAGCGCTATTAGTAACTCTGCTGAAACCTGGAAAAAAACCCGAGCGAGTAGACTCCTACCGCCCACTATCTCTAATCAATACAGATGTAAAGGTCCTGGCAAAGATCATTGAGTCCAGACTCCAACCGCTGCTACCAGCCCTGGTACTGCCAGACCAGGCAGGCTTTGTACCCTCACGATCCATCAAACACAACCTGCGCACACTATTCGCGGTTCTGAATCAGATAGACCCCTCACTGCCTGCGGCGGCTATCTTCCTAGACGCCGCAAAGGCATTTGACTCCATCCAATGGCTGTACATGTTCACAGTCCTGGCCAGAATGGGAATGCCGCAGGCATTCTTGAACTGGATTCAACTGTTATACACGAAGCCGGTTGCCCTAATACGAGTCAACGGTATCACATCAGAACCAGTGGGCATATTCAGAGGCACGCGCCAGGGATGCCCATTATCCCCGATTCTATTTGCTCTCGCATTAGAACCCCTAGCCTGCATTATACGACAGAAACATTCATCTGCAGCCCTAGGATTTCGGCTCCGACCCCTCGCGATCTCACTATATGTAGACGATATGGTGGTGTACATTAGGGACCCGAGCACACACTTGGAACCTACCCTAAGAGAATATATTAAATTTGGGTGGCATTCGGGGCTAACCATTAATTGGAGCAAATCAGTGGTGTTCCCTCTAACCCCGCTGACCACACCATGCACAATAGAATTTCCGTTGGAATGGTGCACGACGTCCCTTAAATATCTAGGCGTCTGGATAGAGACCCTGAGGAAGTCATACAGCTGAATTATGGTACAGCCATTACAAAGCTAAGCGATCAAGTAGCTCGATGGATTAGACTCCCACTGTCGCTGGCCGACAGACTGGCAATAATAAAAATGGTCATCCTGTCTAAATTTTTGTATTTATTTGTTAATATCCCCATTCCCCTCACACTGGAGTTTTTTAAAACACTACAATCCTGCATGACAACTCTCGCCTGGGCGGGCAAGCAACCTAGGATCAACTGGCAGACACTCACGTGCCCTTATGTACAAGCAGGGTTAAACGCCCCTGACTTATATTTATACTACTTATGCGCCCATGCCCACTTTGCCCACTATTGGTACCAACCCCACAGCTTTATTGCACATGTAGCGGTCGAGTCGGATGATGCGTACCCGACACCCCTCAATGCCATCCTAACACATGAACATAAAATAACAAACCTCAAAACTGCAAGTCCACTAGAAAGTACAATCAGAGCATGGCACACACTTGCATCACGTGCAAATGGGATCCCAATATACGTCAACAAACTACCCCTACTCCATCATCCCTCAATATCCGTATCGGGCGAAATGGGGGCGTTGGCAGTGATACAAGAAGTGGGGATTCACACCCTAGGAGACGCGTTCCCGGCAGGCGAATTCATCTCGTTGGACGAGTTGGTCAGTAACCGCAGCGGTACTTCGATGCAGAAGTTTGTATATCACAGATTGAGATCAGCTATTTCCCTGTTTCCCCCAGGAACCGTCCGAGCTGATGTCACTGCGGGTCATGTTAGCGAGCACTGATGGGAAAAATTTGATAACTAAGCCATATAAGACAGCCCAGAAAGAAAACAAAGCCCCAACTGATACCGCCCGAGAAAAGTGGAACATAACCTTAGACACACTTATTATGCCGGAGGATTGGGAGTCATGCTGTGGGTTTATTTATTTATTTATAAAGTTTTATATAGCGTGTACAAGATCCCAAAGGATATCAGAGCGCTTTACAGAAAGGGTGGAAGGAAGGTCAAAAACCCAATATCGACATCAAGTAAGAATACACAACATGAATAATCGCAAGATTCACAGACAAATGACACAAAGGAGAGTAACACAATAAACAGGTAATAGTGGGTTACGAGGGGAGCACACAATGCGGTAAAGAAGAGCAGAATCACATGATGGAACAGTGGTTGTAGGATCAATGATTTCGAGCCAGTGGACCTAGTCCAGATTAAGGAAGGAATTTGTCCATTAGGAATCTTTTGGCTTCCAGTTTGAAAGCAGTCGTTGAGGGGATTCTGCGTACATCCGGTGGAAGAGAGTTCCATATCTTTGGGGCCGCTCCAGAGAAGGCTCGGTGACAAGTTCTCTTTTTACTAAGGATGAGAGGTTTCAGGAGGAAAGTGTTAGCGCTTCTTGAGGCTCTCCCACCACAGGATAATTCAAGCTTTTGTGCTAGGTACCTGGGAGTTTTGAAATGAAGGGCTTTGTGCGTCAGAACGACAATCTTTAACTGAATGTGAGCTTCGTAGGGTAACCATTTGAGAGATTTAAGGACTGGGGATATGTGCTCATTTCGTTTGGTACCTGTGACCAGTCTGGCCGCAGCGTTCAGTGATGCCCTTAGTGGAGCCAGGGTGTATTTGGGAAGGCCACAGAGCGTAGCGCTGCCATAGTCTAGCCTCGGCAAGACCAGTGCTTGGACCACCTGCTTGAAATCCTTTTGTGGCAGGAATGGTTTGATGTTTCTCAGGGTCCTCATCAAGTGGTTAGCTCCCTTACACACATTGCGGATATGATTTTTCATATTCAGGTGCTTGTCCAGGGTGATTCCGAGAGATTTGGCTGAGTCAATGATGAGGGGGGTGCAGTTGAAGGCCGTGAGGTGATTCAGCCAGAGGTCTAGCTTGGGGATGTGGTATGGGGAGAGATGAGAAGGAATTCAGTTTTGGAAGTGTTGAGCAGTAGATGGTTCTCAGTTAACCAATTTTGTGTGGCCTGAAGGGTAGTGTTGAGTGAGATGATGTTATCCGGGGATGAGATTTTCAAATAAAGTTGTGTGTAGTCCGCATACATATGGTAGAGAATGTTCGAGGAATTTAGTGATTTCGCTAGAGGTTCCAAGAAAAGGTTGAAGAGGATAGGAGATAGGGCGGACCCTTGGGGGACACCCATGAGTACTGGAGAGGGCTGGGAGAGGGAGTGGTTTGCCTTGACTCTTTGTGATCTGTGGTGGAGGAAGGAGGAGAACCATTGTAACACCAGACCCGAGAAACCCATCCTGTTCTTCAGAATGGATAGGAGGTTGTCGTGATTAACTGTGTCGAATGCGGTGGAAAGGTCAAGGAGGATTAGGAGGCAGGAATCATTTTGGTCAAGCATTTTTAAAATGTCATCCATAACGTGCGTGAGAGCCGATTCGGTACTGTGCCCCTTCCGAAAGCCGGATTGATCTGGTCTAGTAGTTGGAAATTCTCTATGTGAGCACAAAGTTGGGATTGTACGCATTTTTCCAGTAGTTTGGCTAGTGTAGGGATATTGGAGATAGGGCAGAAATTATTGAGGTCAGTTTTATCTGCGTTAGGCTTTTTTAGTATAGGAGACACCTGAGCTGCTTTTAGGCATTCTGGGATCGTGCCTTGTGATAGAGAGGCGTTTACAATCCTTGTCCAGGTGGGGATGAGTGCATTCTTAATTTCTTTGAAGATGGCCGGGGGCAACGGGTCACTGAAGTGGTTAGAAGGATTGATGTTCTGAAGATTACTAGGGTTACTAGACAAACTCACTTCAAATTGCAATCTAAAAATTATTCACTTTAAATACCTACAGCAGGCATGCTACACCCCCCAACAGCTGTACAAATACATGGTTAAACAAGATTCGAAATGTAAAAGATGCAAGATGGATAAGGCAGACTTTCTCCACCTCGCATGGGCCTGTAGCCCCGTAGAGGCATACTGGAAGCAGATAACGCATACAATAACCGAGATGGTGGGTGTTAGAATTAAATGTTCTCTGTAGATCTGCTTACTAGGCCTCCTTAAATCCATACCTAGTGACCAGCGCGAACTTGTTGCTGTGACCTTGCTATTGGCCAAGCGAAGAGTATCTATATGCTGGGGTGGGAAAAAGGTGCCAAGCCAAGTAGAATGGTTGCGGGATTTGGCCTACTGTAAGCTACAACTTGAAACATATGCAGAAGAACTGCCTGAAGCATCAAGACCAAAAGACTTTTGGGGCCCCTATGTAACATATCTGCGAAGTACAAACAGAGAAGCAGAAGATAGATTGTAATGCAAGCCTCCAATTCTAGGGAGGAGCTCAACACTAGTGGCAGGGTGGTAAAGGGAAGGGTAAAGCCTAGGTGGAAGTAAGACTAACCATCTATGTGCTCTAGTTCGAAGGTGACTAGTTAAATGGTTCTGTTCCAGTTCAACGTGTAAGCGATAGGAGTATATTGCGCAATGGAAGTATATATACTATATAATGTAATCTACTGCAATGTGCAATGAACTGAGATGTAACATGTTGTGTAAACCTCAATAAAAAAAATTTAAAAAAGTATTATCAAGGTGCTGAATAGAAGGGATGGGAAATGCTACATTGCATATTGCTGAGCAGGAGGAAATAAAATAGTATCAAATGGTAAATTAATGTGGAGGATGTGTTAATGCGAATGAAAACTAATAAAATGAGAAAAAAAAAAAAAAGTATTATCATCAAGGTGTGGTTTCCAAGCTGCATCCTTTGAGGATTCCAAATTTGTATGGTGGAGGAAGTTTAGTGTTTTCAACAATACAATGGAGCTGCATTGAGGCACGTCACCTTCGCAAGTCAAGGTTGTTTAGCAAATGTGCAAAAGTGCAAGTTGTTTTGGGTCACTTTTAATTTCTTTGAGTAGGGGAGTGATTTCATTTGTTTTTGAATATTCAAATAAAATACCTTCATGAAGTGAGAGGCTAATAAATTGGCCCCAAGCAATCTAAAGAGACTGAAAGTACTTTATTTAAACTGGCTGGAGTGCCATTGTGTGGTAGGATGTAGATTTTAAATAATTTCCCTGCTCTGTTAGGTGTTCTACAGGAATGTGGTACCAAATTGTTCCATGCAAGTTCAAAAAGAGTCCAGTCCAAAGATCATATTGTTCAGGACAAGTGGTTGCAGAGTCTGAGTCTTAAAAATCAAGAGTTTACTGTTTTGGGGTTCTTAGCCTTGGATTAGGTACAACTTTGGGATCAAAGGCATTTGGTATTAATTTGTATGTTAGGTTTAATGATTTGATAAAGTTCTTTAGGATTTTTTAAATCCTATCTTGAAGAAGGATGACTTTTGTGGTGTTTATATTTGCTTCTAGAGCAGAAAACATCTAAAATCTGTGCTTCACCTCCACTATCTTTACATTTTATGAAGATTTAAAATTTTGATAAGGTCATAAGAAAACATCAATTATTTAGAGTATGCATAGCTCCTTTTGATTATATAAGGACTATTTTGTCAATGGCAGTTCAGATTTCTTCACTTTAAATATCAGAAGCAGTATTTATTTCCACACGCACTTCGAATTCTGATGAAGGGGAATTAAGTGTGTGGGTTTAAGTGGAGTCAGGAGCATAGTTTTGTACTTTTTAGTGTAATTTTATTGATAGTTCCAACTTCATTATCTATAATGTTACTTCTCTTTCATGGGATTCTAGTTGACATCCACAGTGGAAAATGTCCGTGCATGAGCAAAGGGAGAATGTAGCTTCCGGCACGCTGAGCACACACCCTGTGGACATTGTACCTTTAAGAAATTCTAAGGCTACCAGCGTTAGCCTCACTATGTGCGGGGGTCGGTGAGGCAGTTAGTTTTGAAGGAAATACAAAGGAAGGATTACAACCGTTATGGCCTTTTTGCCAAAACATTTGGATACATGGAGTCAGGAAGGGAGAGTGCATCCATGATAGTGAACTAGCATTACTGGCAACATTTTTCTTCTCAGTCATAGGATTCTCTTTAATATCCATAAAGAGTAGAATGGAATAGAAAACTACATTACGCACAAGTTTGGAGGAGGTTTCTAGAGGCGAGACAAAAGGAATACTAGCCAAATAAATTACACAAGGAAACGTAACCTACCAAAGTATCAGTTCTAGAGTCAGAGTCAATGTAGTAATGTTAGGCGAAAATTGATCTACAGGTTGCCACTTTGCAAATATCTGAAACTGAAACATTTTGAATCAAGACAACAGTAGCTACTTTCTCGCGTGTAGAATGGGCCTTAGGCTTAGCCGCAAAGGGTCCTAAATAATTGTACATAAGACTATGCGTCTAGCTATGGCTTATTTGGATGAAGTCATCCCAGTAGGTCCATTTTATAATTTACAAAAAGATGTTTGTTTTATAACTTTAGTTTCACCCAAGGAGTATTTTAAAGACTTCTTTAACTCTAGAGTATGGCGTTATCTTTCTGCCAGAGATGTATATGTCGTGAAGGAAGATGGGAATAAGACTATCTAATTGATATGAAAATCCAAGGTCACTTTAGGCAGTAAAGATGGAGGTGTTCCTAAGGAAACTGGTCCAGTGGAAAACCAGGTAGACTTTCTCTGAACACAGAGAATGAAGTTCACTCATCCGTCTTGCTGAAGTTATAGCAACAAGAAAAGAAACTTTCCAAGAAATAGCTTCCAGGCTGCCTCGTAATGGGTTCAAAAGGATGTCACATTAGTTTGAAGAGGACTATGTCCTCTCCCGACAGGGCCAAAACTTTTTTTAGGCGCTCAAGAAAACCTTAATTACTGCTATGGTGACAAAAGAATTCGGAGACGGAGAGGGACTCTACCTGTAAGCAGTGATGTGAATCAAACATACTTTGACAGGAGAAAACTGAACGGGAGATTTTGCCATATAGAAGGTAATGAATGAATGAAAAGCCATTTGTAGAGCGTACGCATACTCCAGGGAGTGTCCCAGCGCTAGAGAGTAAGGTAACCTGCAGACTAATGATGATCGTTCTAAGCCACTTGCTGGAAAAGCCAGGTTTTTAGCTTCTTCCTGAAAACCGGACGCTCAGAGACAGTACGCAGTTCCAGGGGGAGTTTGTTACAGGCCCTTGATCCAAGATAAGAAAAGGATCTTTCTCCAATTCTGGCCCGGCAAATTCTAGGGGTGCTGGCTAGATGGCCATAGGTTGACCGTAAAAAACTGGGAGGGGCGGAAGCACAAATCCTCCTCCTCAGGTACACGGCTTCTTTCTCATGAAGGGCTTCATTAGCTAGGAACATTGTCTTAAAAAGAATCCTCTTTTTACTGGAGAGCCAGTGGAGCACTTTCAAATGAGGGGTCATATGGGTTCTTGGAGCAAGATTAAGGATTATTCTGGCAGCCGCATTCTGGACCGCTTGCAGACGACTCAGAAGATAGTCAGGAAGACACAGATGAAGTACATTTCCCTAGTCGAGCCTGGAAGTAATCAGGGCCTAGATCACTGTTTTCCTAGTTGCGACAGATAGAAGAGGTAAGAATTTTTTTAAAGTGCGCAGCAGCCCAAAACAAGAGCCCGCCAAAGCCTGAATTTGAGGTTGGAAGGACAGAGCACTGTCAATTTAGACTCCCCAAATTTGTTACCGAGCTCTGATGAGTTTCGGGGGAGGGACACCCTGAGGCTTCCAAAATTCAAGTGGGGTAGAACCAAAAAACACAATCTTCATTTTATTGTGATTTTATTTTAGTTGGTTAATGGACAGACACTTGAACACATTAGTGAGACAAGATTTAATAACTCTTTCATCATATTCTGCCCCTTTTTCACAAGCAAAAAGCAGCATATGATATTACTTTAACCCCCAGTGCCTCAGCAAGGACAGTCAGAGATGTAATATACGCATTGAATAATGTAGGGCTCAATGCCGAGCCCTGAGGTACTCCAACTGTTAAATTACGAATTGTGGACGTAAGCGGGGGGATCCACGCTGCTTGGCTTCTGTTGTTCAAAAAGGAAGTCATCCACTTTAAGGCCAGGCCTCCAATTCCCATTGGATTGTAGACGGGCCAGCAATCTTTCATGGGGGACAGTATCGAAGGCTGCCGATAAATTCAATATAATCAGAACGGCCTTGCCCCCATAATCTAGCTTGTCTTTAATGTAGTCAATTACGTCTAGCAAAGCTGTTTCCATACTGCAGTTAGCTCTAAAACCCAACTGACTAGGATGCAGAAGATTGTTACTTTCGAGGTAACCTGAAATATGGGAGTTAACATGTTTTCTAATCCTTTTGAAAATGGCGGAAGAAGCGAAGTCGGTCTGTAGTTGGCTTGGACTTTAGGATCAGCCGACGGCTTTTTAAATAGAGGCAGGATTTTGGCATGTTTCCATTTGGTAGGCACCCTTCCGGAACACAATGATGCATTCAAAACTCTATTTACAACGGGGTTAATAGCCTGAGCCACTTTGGCAAGTAGCCTGGGCGGACAAGGATCGGACGGGGACCCAGACTTAAGACACTTGATGGCCAGCAAAGATTCGTCCATAGAAATGGACAGGAAATTAAGAAAGGTAGTTGACTCGGAGGTGATCACGCTGGAGTAAGGCACCTCGCTAGAACACTCGGCAGCCTGAGAAACACTCAACAGGCTTGCTTGAATAGTGGTTATTTTATTGTGAAAGTACACAGCGACTGGTCACACCAGTCGACGGAGGGTTGCTGACGTCTGATAGCTGCATCTGGATTCAGAAATGTTTAAATAATTTTGACAATTCCTTTAGATTTTTTATCTGATTCTTCAATTTTCTTCTCAAATAAAGAATTTTTCTCTATACAGACCTGAGAGTAATAGTCTTTTAGTGCTGCCCTATAGGTGCATTTGCCATCTAGATTGTAGTTTTTCCGCCTTTTCCTCTCAAGACGTTTACAATGTTGTTCACAAATCCTAAGATTCTCATTAAACCAAGGGGCCGACTGTTTAGTTCTGAGGGATGGATCGTAGTGCAAAGAGTGGAGCTAGGTCATTAATGCTGTTAAAAATCTAATCATCTATGCGCTCGGCGTCTGATTTAGGATCCCCAGACAGAGAAGGGGGATCTGCTTTAAGGCACTGCAGAGGTCTGACGGAAGAACTCTATGTAAGGCTCTAGCCATGGTCCTAGCTTCTTCGGAGGGAACCTGATTGTGGATACATTTTAACCAATTGAACCCAATTAGATGATGATCCGACCATACTGATGGTAAAGGGTCGAACAACACAGTCTTTAAATTGGAGAAAAGTTGGTCTAAGATATAACCGGCCCGGTGCGTAGGTTTGAAAACCTGTTGGACAAGGCAGAGGGAGGACAAAATATCTGTAAAGGAGGCTACCTCCGAATCTAAAGGTTTATCCATATGGAGGTTGAAATCACCTAGCACTAACAAATTTGCATATAAGGGACCAGGGCGCAAGGATGTCATTTAGTGTTCTCAAAAAAGAGACGGCATGGCCAGGGGGTCTGTAGATCAGAGCCCCTGCCACGGACTGTTGAGACGACAGAGAGCAACAAGATCCTAAGCTTTCAGCTCCATCTAGTTCCCTCAGAGCGATAGGAACACAATCGTACTCCCTTTTATAAATTATGGCCACCCCTATGCCTCTGCCCTGAAGGCGGTCCTTCCTAAGGATTTTAGATCCCAGAGGAATGGCTGTAGCTAAGGTAGGGTTGGAGAGATCTGTAAGCCACGTTTCTGTTACAAAAAAAAAAAAAGAGATCTGGGTTTTCATCATTTAATCGCTCAAAAACATGCGTTTTGTACTTCTGCAAAGAGCGAACATTCAACAGAACTCCCTCCCCCCACCCCCGAAACTGACCAACTATTTTGGATATAGGTGGTAGAATTGCTCTTATCTGAGACTTTAGGAGTCCAATAGCAATGTGAACAACAAAAATCAGTATTCAATATATTGGGTGGAAAGTGTGGTGTGCAATATAACTTGGGGACAAAGCTGCACAAGGTAGTACTATCGTAGGTGGCCCTAGGCCAGCCATCTGTTTTAAAACTTGCAGAGTGGCTGGTGGTGGTCTCTTACGGGACGCTGACGGGCACAGACAGGCTTGCCTTAAGCGTGTCCGCATAGAGCCTCTCTTAAATACATATGGCCAGGGACTTGAGCGCGCACTGCTCAAAATGGCCCCTCTAAGTGTCCCGAAAGAATAAAAATGGGCGAAAACCGATCAATTTGTCCCCAAAGATTTTTAGCTGCTTCCACCTCCCTGAAAGCCCTTCAAATTCATACAATGTGCAAATTAGCAAAAATCTGCAGCGTTTCACAGATAATAAAACAAGGTTAAAACAAGCATAAAATGATCAGTTGTTCATGCAAAATAAGCAGAGTAAGGAAACTGTGTCTTCTTGACAGGTTCTTGGGTTCACCTTCTTCTGAAAGTACCATGCATGAAACCTCTTCCACCTGAAAGCACAGGAAGAGTGAATGGCCAGCCTTTTTGCTTCTTTCAGGATTTTCAAGCAGTCATCTGGGCGAGTCAGGTGGCTGGATTGTAGCTACTCAGGAGCTAGGGCATCAAGTTCAGCAGGAGTAGAGAGGTTATGTGAGGTTCTGCGAGTGCAGAGTGGGATAAAACATTCTGCTTGACATCCTGAAGAGCACATTCAGCCTCTTCAAATGTCTCTTGTGAGGTTGAAGTGAAATGTGAAGCCAACCCAGATACCAACTGTAGTCACGTGGTCATACAGGACGCCCAGACGGGAGTGTGTTGTTACTATCTTTTTAATGGTCAGACGGTAAAGGTACACAGGCGAGTCCTATGAGGGGGTTATAAACTGAAAACAACAAGGGATGGACAGTCTTAATAGTGTCACTTCAGTCACTGTACATCCGGGCGGCTCTCTCTCTGGGCAGGGTTCTTGGTCCTGTGCTGGGGTGGTCGCTGCTTCTCCTCCAAGTCTCGCCAGGAAGCGGGGGTTTTGGGTGTGTCCCTCGGGATAAAATAAACAAGAATCAGGTTTGTGGTCTTTAATCAAAAGTTATTTGTACCAACACCTTCACCCAGGGCGGGGGGGTGCAATTTAGCGTGAAAGTGTGACTATAACAACACGTGCAGGGTAAAGCTATTTGTGCCCCAATCTCCACCTGCCAAACGTGAAGTTGTAAAAGGGTACTTGCCGTAAGCCACGGCCCTCCAGGGTCATGGCAGAGGGAGTCTCACCGCCCTCTTCCTCTCCGGGTCGGTTTGACTGTTTGGCGTTGCCTCTAGGCGGGATATCTCGTCACTCCGCTGTTTCCTCCTGCTCGGCGTCTTCCCGTTGCTCCTTGGGCACTCGTCCGGTCTCCTTGAGGGCAGGCGTCTCTCCTCCCGCTACGTTGGCCTCCAGCTGGTTCACGTGGCTGGTTACTTCGGCACTAGATTCCGCGTTCGCCTCCCGTTCGTCCACTACTCGCTCTTCTTTTCCGCCTCCACCGGATGCCGCCTCTTGACGCGTCTGCATCACGTCCCCTGCCGGGTCTAGAGCGCTACCCTCGCTTTCCTTGTGCCTCATCCTGGGCGCCATATTGGATATGCCACCCGGAAAAGGTGCGGGACTACACTGCCTTTCCCCCAAGTATGGACGTTCAGGCCATACCGATATCGGACACCGTGACAAAAAGTCCACGTTTCCTTGGGATCGTCCTGGTGCATGGAGAGCCTGAAAAGAGAAAGGCTGTAAGGATAGAAACCAGCGAAGCACCTTAGGGTTCTTGTCCTCATGGGTGGCGAGCAAGGTAAGGGGGGCATGGTCTGTGACTAGAAAAAAAGTACGTCCCAACAAATAGTACTGCAATGCTTCCAAGGCCCACTTGAAGGCTAAACATTCCTTCTCCATTGTCGCATAGTGCACTTCCAGCAGGAACAACTTCCGACTAAGGTAAAGGATGGGCCGCAGATCTCCCTGTGGGTCGGGCTGAAACAACACGGCTCCTAAACCTAGGTCGGATGCATCCATTTGTAGGACAAAAGGTTTATCAAAATCAGGACACATCAGTACAGGGGCCCGACACAACAGAGACTTCAATGTTTGGAAGCTGTCCTCTTGGGCGGTAGTCCATTCTATTCGGTTATTTGGTTGTCGGAGTGTCCGTAAGTCTGTGAGGGGACAGGCTATGTCAGAGAGTTGGGGAATAAACTGTCTATAATATCCCACCAGGACAAGAAACGCTTGTATGTCCTTTTTAGTTGTTGGTCTCGGTATCTCCTGTATAGCCTCTAGCTTATTATGTTGTGGCTGTAGTGTACCAGCGTGTACGGAGTAGCCTAAGTACTCAATGTGATCAGTGCCCAGGGTAATCTTTTTGGGGTTTAGTGTAAGCCCAGCCTGGTGAAGAGAAGATACGCTGCAAGTGTTGTGTATGTGTGTCTCCCAATCAGGACTGTATACAACAATATCGTCAAGATAAGCCACTGCATATTGTTGATGGGCTCGTAACAGAACATCCATTAACCTCTGTAAGGTAGCGGGGGCACCATGCAAAACAAAGGGCATGACTTTGAAATGGTATAGGCCGGAGGGGGTAGAAAATGCTGTTTTCTCTCTAGCTGCGGGGCTGAGGGGTATTTGCCAGTCTTCTTTTGTTAAGACGATAGTGGACATTACTTTTGCTCCTCCCAGTCTTTCTATAAGCTCGTCGACTCTTGGCATGGGATAGCTGCCAAATTTGGAATGGGCATTTAATTGGCGGAAGTCAATGCAGAATCTGAGTCTCCCGTCTGGTTTAGGGACCAATACCACCGTAGAACACCAGTTGCTGTGGGAGGGCTTGAGGATATCAGCTTGTAACATAGCTTGCACCTCCTGTTCTACGGCCTGTCGTCTTGCAGCCAGGATGCGATAGGGCCTTAGCTTTACTACCCTCCTTACTTCTGTCTTGATATCATGTGTGACTAGCGAGGTTCGTCCAGGTTTGCTAGAACTTAGCCCTGGTAAGTGGTCTAACAGGTCGTACAACTGGTGTTTTTGAGCAGGAGTAAGCGTTTCCCCAATGTTGGGTCGTTCTATAGACACTTCGATAAAGGGCTAAATCGGTATCTATATGCTTGATGAGAGTGGTGTGGTCGACAGAATCAGCCGGGTTCCTGTTCTGAGGGGAGGGGTCTTCCCATTTTTTTAACAGGTTAAAATTATATACCTGGTCCTGTTCGAGGGACAGCTACTCTGTAGGTAACAGGTGTTACCTTTTTTAGAACCGGGTAAGGCCCTTGCAATGTCGCTAGGAGCTTCCTACCCGAGGAGGGTAGAAGGATCAATACCTTGTCTCCTACTGTCAGTTCTCTTAAGCTCGTACCCTGATCATAATACGATTTCTGCTTTTGCTGTGCCCTCTCCATGTTCCGATGTACCTCCTCCCACAGGGTAGACAGGGTCGTCTTTAATGCAGCAATGTACCCCAACAACGGTCTCCCTTCATCCTCTTCCTCAGTTCACTGTTCAGCTGCCATGTCCAAATGGGTGCGAGGTCGTCGCCCAAATAGCAATTCAAAAGGGCTAAACCCCGTAGACTTTTGTTCATGGGTTATGATCGCAAATAATACCAGAGGAAGTTTGCGATCCCAATCTTTCCCAGTATCAGTGATACATTTTCTCAAGATCGTTTTTATGGTCCGGTTGTACCGTTCCACCAGTCTGTCCGTCTGTGGATGATATACAGCCATCCAGATCTGGCACACCCCAAGGAGAGTACAGATTTCCTTCATTAGTCGAAACAATAACATGGGACTTCTATGGGACGTACGTTTTCTCCCAGTATAGCTTGTCTATACATGCGTTGGTCTGAGCAACAACATATATGGAATAACAACCCCTTCGACCAAGAAGTCTGTCTTTGACGACTATATGTCGATGATATTTTTGTCATTTGGCAGGGTGGCTTAGCAAGAGCAACATATTTTTTGGAATGGCTGAATACCCAGAACCAGTTTTTATAGTTTGCTATGAACACCAATAAAAGAGAGTACCTTTTCTGGCTGTAAATATAAAAGTGGAACATGGAAAACTAACCACCTAATTATATACAAAACCCACAGATAAGAATAATCTTCTCCATTTTGAAAGTGCACACCCTCGTGCGCTTAAGGAGATCCTCCCAGTGGGCAGTTTCTCCACATTCAAAGAAATTGTTCTAACATAAACGATTACAAGAAAGAAGCTAAAGTTCTTACTACGAAAGTGAAGGAGAATCCTTATCCCACCAAATTAATCCAGAGAGGTGACAAGAGAGGCAGAAATAACCACAGGGTGAATCGCCTAATGGAGCATAATAGCAGGACAAAAGTGATAATATCTACTTCAGCACATACAGTAACACTTCCAATCAAGTCAAAAAGATTACCATGATGAACTGGAGAATCCTGACATGTAATGAACTGAAGTTCACAAAACCACTCTTCTCTTTCAGATGTAACACCAGTCTTAGAGACCTTTTAGTACACACAAGACCCAAACCAAAGGTTACAGAAAACCAGGACACTCTATGGGGCCTTCTCAGGGTTATGTGGACAATGTTCAGTGCATCCTTTAACCAAACATACCACTTCCCATACCTGAACCTAAAAACACCATGGGAACAGAGGACACACACCAACTGTAACTCTAACAATGTAGTCTACCCATGTAAACTATGGTATGTAGGTATGACATCAAGAAAAGTTCAAATCCGAAGTAGTGAGCATCGTAGCAACATTTGCTGCCAAATGGCCTCCACAAAATTGACTAAACTTTTTTTAGATGAAGGACACCAAGATACCGACCTTTTTTGGACTGTACTTGTTAGAATTACAAGCAATGACATGCAAAAAACCTTACTGGAACGTGAGCAGAGATGGGTGTAGAGATTTGGCACTCATAAATTGGGTCTAAATGATGACATACTGTGGAATCAGCTTAACTCCTTATGATTCCTTCAAAATATTTTGTTCTGTACAACAACAGGCACTGCTCCTCTTTTCCTTTCTTCTACACATTTAGTATACAACTACTGATAATTACGGGAAATTTGAGAAGTCCCTTCAATATATTCTTAACATCAATATCCTGTCATTAGGATTAAGTGAGGGAAACATGTTGCATTTCTAAATATATAGAAAAAGGTTGATCTTTCATTCACCTATGACATGTTGTGCTCCACAAAATATTTTGAAGAAAAATAAGTTATTTTGTTTGATGGGCCAAAAGCAATACACTGACTATGCACCACTATTATTAACACCCTGTCATCGCAATCAGCTGATGATCTGAACAGTTGACATCTGCCAATAACTAGTCCCAATTGTTTTGATGAGTTTATTCTGTTGAAATTAAAGGGTTTTTGCTGTCACTGAGATTAAAAAAAAACTTTAGTAGGCAAGGTGTTTATTTTTTGTCAGTTTTTGCCCATGGAATACACTGACCATGCACCGTACACCACAGCATTTGTCTCTTTTTAAATTAAACTATATTTCCCATGGTGCTCAGAGGCACGCTTTCCAGAGATGACGTAATTACATAGAGTCGTCACTTACATCTCCCGCAGGAAGATAGCTTCAAAAACAGAGGCTTCCTGGCTTTCATCCGAGACAGAGACGGCAGGAGTGAGGGCTAAGATAGGTAAGGTATCGGGCGACATGGCACCCTTGACAACGCAAGCGGATAATATCTGCGTTTCTTCTATAGTTTAGTTTAGGTGATTTCCTTTTATTGATTTCACTCATTTTTCCGTCATGCTAATATTTTATCTCCTACATACCGTGACAACTTACTCACAAGAGCGTGTTCCCCTCATCCTCCCATGCTGCCTTAAGACAGTCCAGGTCTGCGGTGTCATGTTGTGTGTGTTGTTATACAAATGTGTGCTATATGTCTCAGTGTCCCTTATTTACATAGACGTTTTGGCCTTGACACAAGTCTATGTGCTTGCTCACAGCAAGGAACCATGAGCTACACTTAAGATATGAATCAAGTATTCTTTTTTTTTTTTTTTTTAACAAATCTTTTTATTAGTACAGAATTATGCAGTTATACAGCACAGTAGACAAAGAATGAGCAATAAAACATTATGTTATACAGTTTCGTTTCACCATCAGTGGGTTTTGCTCGCTGAACATTTATTCTTGATAGTTCCATACGAAAGTTCTAGCCTACCCTAATGATCGACCCACCCCGCACCCATTCCATTCTACTTTACAAAACCCTATAGGCGACCCACTGGTGCCACACTTTCTCCCACTTTTTGGGGCAGCCCCTGCCTTCATATACTACTTTTTCTGCTGTACAACACCAGTCTAAATCAGTCTTCCACTGGCCCACTTTCGGCGGCAGGACGGCCCCCCATGTCCGGGCTATATTTCTTTTGGCTACCATTGCAGCCACCCCAAGCCAGAGTTTCTGGTATTTCGGCCATGTCTGCTCCCTCGTAACACACAGTATATGCCACCTGGCGTCTACAGGAATGTTTTGTCCCAGGACCTCTGAAATTACCCTAGAAACCTTCTCCCATTAATGGTGTATGTAGGGGCACTCCCATAAGATATGGAAGAAGGTACCTTTGCTGCCACATCCCCGAATGCAAGTGTGTTGATATGTGCCCAAGTTTATGCATAAGCGTGCTCGTGGAGTAGGACCTGTGAAGAATCCGTAACTGTACAAGCCGGAATCAAGCCCTGATTGCCACCTCTCTCGGGCTTTGCACAACTTCCATCCAATCATCGTCCTCCAGCAATCCTATGTCTGTCTCCCAGGCCTCCCTGAGCGCCCCCAAGGGATCAGGTGAATTATTAACAATCTTTTTGTATGTTGGGGATAGTGCTTTTTCAGGCATAGGGTCCAGTAAAAGCCGGTCCTCCAAAGGGCTATACTCCACGAGATGTTCCCCTTCTTGGATATGAGTACGGAGCGCGTGCCCCAGCTGCATATATTTGTATCTCTCAGTTTCCGCGAGCTGGAATTCAGACTGTAAAGTTTCGAAAGAGAATCGCCGGACCCTGCCGTACGTCTCCCAGGTGAGTAATAAGTATTCTTTTTTTTTATTACAGGCATAAGTTGTATGTGCTGCATTTAAAGAGAATCGTGTATACCTGCATGATCAAAGAATAAAGCATCCGTTTCACGGTGAATTATGAGTTCACCCAGACTTCTGTATACTCTTGATACAATACGTTGTGTCTTTTTCTCATATAGGAATCAAGTTTGAAAATTCCACTTGTAAAGCAGGGTAGTAAGCCATTACATGCATGAATTTGTGTGTTGCATGTGTGTTCACCCTCCCCCCCCCCACCCCACCCAGTAATGAAGTGGGACGGTTAAAAAATAAAAAATTAAATTCTGGTGCACCTTTTTGTTCTGATGAAAACGCTGGACCCTTAGAGGCCGTGTTTTAGGGGCTGAAACACATCAACAAACTTATCAGGGTAATAGGATCATTATATCCCATGGCTTACCCCTGCCTATTGTTCTTTATTCATAGCTGAACTATCGCTAATAAAAGGAATACCTTGGTTGTGCTAGGTATTTTTAATCTGAGAAGACCCCGGTTGCAATTTATATCTAAAGTGGTCCCTGGTATATGGTTGAACCCATCCTGGTTGAGCCCATCATGGTTTTTAGGGACCAGAATGAGACCTGGTGATGAAGTATGCCACTGCTAGAGTGGGTGAGGGTCGAACAAAAAAAAACACATTTGGTTTGTTTCATTACATAGGGTTTCAAAACCGACGTGGCTTAGAAGTAGGGTGGGATATCTTCAGTTGATTGTGTCCTTTTTTGCACCACCATGCAAAAGACTGAGTGGTAGTATTGGAGAGACTTATCTTCTTTTCCCTGACTACCACCTTCTAACACTACTGGTCTTCCAGGCATTTCTGCAGTAGACGCATATAAAGCCGGGCATAGGACACTAGAAATATGCACAGTGTCATGCTGCCCAGGACAGATTAGACTTTTTACTGATGGAGCTGCTGTGGCCATCAGATAAAGTATCTTCAAATGCACAGATTATAGTCTTGCCTCCAATGGAGACACTTGTGCTTGTGTCTATTATAGACCTCAAGTTTCAGAAAAGGTGTCACTGGGAAACACTGACTTCCTATGACTACTTTTCTGAACCAGAAAATAGCACAAGTATGTCCCCTTGTTCTTCTGTAACTTGGGGACTTTCTAAATAGCTCTCTTGTGAAGAAATCCACGCAACTGCAGATATAGGGAGTCAGTGTTTCCCGGTGACACCTTTTCTGCTGCCGCAGAAGTCAGACTATTGAGAGCTCTTGTTTTTCCCGCGACTTCTGATTTTGAAAATACTCTTTCTGCCACTGTTGTTGCTCCTTATACTGCAAGTTGTTATTGCATTTTGCAAAATGTGATGTGCATTTTTTTTTTGATGTCTCCGACTATACCCTGTGAACAGAGCTTTGGGAATTCCTTTATTTTTTTTCCTCAGAGTTCAATGTTTCCACTGCAGTCTTCAAATGCTGTAGTTCACCACCTGCATGTGGACCAAAGAGGGAAGAACTGGAGAAAGGCATGCTCAGGATTTTCTGCTGAGCTTGCGGTGTCAAGGAAGTTGATCTTATTAACCAAGATGTGTGTCGCATTGAGAGATCATGTGAGATGTTTCATGTGGCCACATCAGCAGATTCCTTCGCCACACTGATGGCTTAATAGTCACCTTTTTCAGAATTCAACTACCTTACATGGGAAGTTGGTAGATAAACGTGGAAAGGAATCCATAGCTCTGTTACAGCAGCTTAGCAAGGTTGTGGAGCTCGCCACTCTTAAAACAGTAACGGGTGTCATGAAGACTTTCTTCTCCACAGTATTCATCAGCTTGCTCCCTTTTCCAAAGAAGCAGAAGAGGAACAACCAGAGGAATTATAGCACTAGTTAGCTGCAGACACGACAAATAAATCAGGAGGAGGAGTCACACTCAAGAATAAGAGATTTAAATCTGGAAGTCGGTACTTCTTCTACTGTTGTTTATCTATAGGGTTGAAGGAGGAAGTAATCAGGAAGGTATGCGCTGTAGGCCATAACGTTTTTGGAAGCAAGGTTTAAAAAATAATATGAGATTGCTTACATGAGTGCAGATGCCTCAGCTTCCCACCAGCTCTCTTTGTGACTCATGGAAGGAGATGCTGCCAACCACAGGTGAAATGACGATAAGGAAGTGACACTGGAGGCCTGACAGCCAGCACACCCATTTCCGAAGATGAGGAGTATGTACCAAATTTGATGTGATGTAGACGATTCCCTCTCCTTTAAATGATGATGATGGCTATCCTTTTTATCATTCTCTCTCATCAGTTCATCTTCAGACAATTTACAATGATAATGAGATCACGTCCTTGATGCTTCCTTGTGATGTCTTTGTGGCGAAGTAGAGCAGAAAAAAATGGTTAAGTATGAAGTACCACAGGAGGCAGCGTGGTTGCAGGTGGAAACACCTTGAAAGGGGGATAAAAACTTGTGACATACGGGGCGTTGAGAGTCATCCTGTGCAAAGGTTGGAATGTCTTTGGTGTACGGCTGCAGCTCAGATAAAATCAGACATGTAGAACAAGCCTCCATGTTCTAATCTTCTTACTATGTGTGGGAGTGTTGCCTCTTGGAGTCGCAGGGATAACAGGGGGACCTCCATTGTATTCCATTGCTTTGACGGAAAGAAAGAACTTGACTGCAAAGAAGCACTTGAAGCCAGAGAAGAGGTTCCGGACACCTGCGACAAGAAATCCCTCGCCGTCAACCGAGGGAGAATGCCTCAACCTCAGCTAGGAGAGTGAACACCCTTGAATGATTTGAATGGCACAATTTGGGGCACTGAAGAAATCAGACCTCGTCACACCAGGGACTAAAGAAAAGGGTGACAGCTCGTCCTTTGGAGCCAGTAGACCAGGATGATGAACAGCATAATTGCTGACGGATGACACACACATTGTGTTATTTTTCTTCCATAACTATTTTCCTTCATACAAAGGGCATTTATCAAACGAGTCAGTATGGTGGACTCCAGAGATAGAGACAATGAGGAACACTTAAATTAAGAAACAGCCACTTAAACGTTAAAAAACTTAGGCTCCGATTCATTCCATGTCGCACTGTTAATTTTTACTTGTGTGACCAATGGAAAATGCAAAATATTTTTTTTTAAATATAAAAAGGTTGCATGAACAGGAAAAACATTAAAAAGCTGAAGGCTTTAAGCCAAAACAAGACTTAAAAAGGTGTGAGGATCCTTCTCAGGTGAACTGAACAATCTCCATTACTGACCCTGCACTGAATGATGGGAAGGCTGGCAGCCTCTGCATTTCTTTAAAAGTACTGTGTCAATTAACATAGTGTGTTCTCAGGCTATTAGAGGCTACATTTTCCTTTTAGTTTAGGGTTTTATAAATGGTCTAAACCAGCATGATTTTCAATCAGATACTATATACTCTTAATTTACTTATCTGATTATATCTTGAAACAAAAAAAGAGAAGTAGAAAATATTGGCTCTTACAGGCATGTTTATTTTGTTAAAAAAAAATATATATATATAGATATATATAGATATATATGTGTTCAAGGGATCCCACACATGCCTGGAGATATTCTATTTTTCATGGATAAAATAGAGAATCCCATGACAGAGAAAGAGTGTTCTGACAAGTCTACTTGGATAGATACAAGAACGTTTGTTATCCAACTTTATAGTGTGATTTACAGTACTCATGGAGTTCTAAGCACACCATCCTCATAATTACGTTTATACAAGCCAAAAAAGCTACACATTCAAAACTAAACAGTATTAACCTCCCCTAACTACAAAAAGTGATGCACTGCAATATTAATAGACAATTGTGTGCTAAATAACCACCAAATAACAAATGCTCCTCAGTTAGGTGATTAATGTTCCTGTATAATTGGTCCTACGCAATGATGACATTATGAGGTTGACGGAGGAGGAAATGTGGGAGGGTACAATAGGAGGTGCTAATTAACGACATGAAAATGGAATCTACTGTGTATATGTAACTTATCTAGATCTTCTTTCTCATTGTCCAGTTAATTCTATGTCAGGACTGGAGGCGAGGATTATGCCTTCTTTCTTCACTTTATTACTGGCAGCCATTCAAAACAAACAACAAGACTACATTTCCCATGAACCCTGGGGAAAAATGTAGTCAAAACTAATGTCCAATGAGAACAGTCCTTGGTGCACCAATGAGGGTCCTCCTGGCTCCAGATAGTCCGTCCTCCCTGGTTCCTCCCCCTCTTTCTTCGCTGCTGCGCAGCTGAGATAAGTGCTATTTCTTTGCTCTGTGTTATTTTAATAATTGCTGTGGTATTTGTTATCCTGTGCATATTGCCTCGTTATCGCGCTGTTATTTGCATTGTTATCGCGCTGTTGGCGTGTTTTTTTCTTGTGGCTTTGTGCTGTGCAGCGCTCCTTGTGTTCTGCTTAGGCCGTGGTGCCTGTTTCTGAGGCAGCGCGGTTTCCTCGCTAACGCGCGGTCTTTTGCCTCGGCTTCGTCCGTTTTTGTCTGTCAGACGAGTGCCGCGTCTGTTCTCTGGTGCCGCGGGGGCGCTTTCGCTCCTACACGGCACGTCTGGTGTACCCGCACTCCTCCGCCCACCAGGGGGCGCGCGAGGAGCGTCTTTCTCGGCGCGCTCGCATTCAAACCCTGAAGGACTTGTGCGGCGCGCCGTAGTTGCGGGTCGTTGGCCTGAGGGGAACGCCATTGGTGTATTGCGCGATCGGTCTATGGTTGATTTATGACCTGATCTGCAGCGTTGTTCCACGCTTCACCAGGCACTTGGTGGAGTCTGTATTTGTTTCATTGACGCCCTTTCTGGGTCCTGTAGTGGTGCTTTGCACTTGTGGGCACATTCCCAGGCCAACTTTCGTTTTGACTGGTTGTACAATTTCCCAGACACCAGTGCCCGGGGGGTTTCCACTCCTTTTGCTCTAAATTGCGAGGTTTCTCGCCCTTCAGTCGGCTGACACCCAGCCCCCCATACACGCTGGTACTTCATCAGCTGCTTCTGTCACCCAGAACTTATTATAGAACTCTTTTGCTTGTTTTGATTGTTCTCCTGCTATCATGGATTTTGGCTATGATGAGGAGTCGCATGGAGGGGAGCATGCCCTGGCCGACCTCCAATGGGACGACGAGTTCTACGACGCTGTAGATGCGTCTATTTTCAGAGCGGTAGGGGAGGCTATGACCCCCTAGAGGAGAGGTTGACACAGCGAATTGACCAGGCGCTGGCACGCATAACTAGCCTTCCAGTGGCTCCACCGGCTTTGCCTTCATCTGCCGTACCGGTCTCCTCTCCCCCTCCAGCTTAGCGGCCTCGGGATGCAGGGGTGGACACCTCGGCGTTTAACAGACTGAAGCACGCATTCTTGGCCACTCAGCCCAGTCTACCGCAGGGGGCCTCTTCCCCTGCGCTCCTTCCGGGTGGTCCCCCACCCTTGGTTCCTCAAAGTGCAGGTGATAGTGGCGATACTAATCCTCCCGCTTCGGATCCTTTGCCAGATGCGTCTGACATGTTCGATCCTGATGAGATCGTTCACCCACGCTCTTCCGACTGGGCCCCAGCAGACAAGGTGGCGGAATATGTTGCAGCCCGCATTCGAAAGCCTTTAGAAAAAGAAGCACGCAACTGTCTACGGGCAGAATGTCCCCGTCCGTCTTTGGACGGCAAAGTGGCGCTTACGCCGGAGATTGACACCCGCATGGCAACATTTCTCCAGAAGTTCGTCCGTGACCCCAAGAAGGGGATAGACCGTTCCTGGCGCTCCTGTCAGGATAAACTTCTTGATGTCCTGGGTCCGCTAACGAAGATTCTTGATATGGCGGAGGAGGCAAAGTCCTCTGGCTCGCTTATCTCCCCCGAAGCCCTCTCGGGATGGGCCCAAAGGGCCATAGTCTTTCTGGGCAACGCCAACTGTGCCATTTCGACCGAACGCCGTCGCTCTCTTCTCATCAAAGTGGACCCCAAGCTTGGGGATCTCGCTGATTCGGAGGCCGGCGCGGTCGCGCAAGGGGGGCTATTTGGCGAACCGTTCGTGAAGGAATTAGGAAAGTTCAGTCCACTATCAGGAAGGTTTTTCCTCGGGTTTTCCGGGGGCCGGTCGAGGCAGGGGCCGCTCGACCGGCCGTGGTGCCAACATGCAGCCGAGAGGCCAAGGCTCCAACAGAGGAAACTACCAGGACCAGTCCCGCTTTGGAAACTTTTACCCCACGAGAGGCAAGCGTGGCAAGGGACGTGGTTATCGAGGAGCTGCATCCTCTTCCACCGGTGAGTGTTCTCCCTTTTTCCCTCTTAAAAATAGGGGGGCGGCTGGGGGGTTTTGTCCGGGCCTGGACTTCTGTCACGGGGGATCCGTGGGTTCTGAGGACGATCCAGGGCTTTCGTATAGAGTACCTGGGGGTTCCTTTCCAGAGCCGCAGACCCCGCCCCATTCAGTTTTCACTCCAGGATTCGGCTCTAGTGGACGAAGAGGTCTCCTCTTTGCAGTCCAAAGGGGCAATAGTGCCTACGGTCTTACACCCTCAGGGTTTTGTCAGCAATCTGTTCCTCATGGACAAGCCAGATGGAGGCAAGCGTCCTGTCATCAATCTGAGCGAGTTCAACGAGTGGTTGGTTTACCACCACTTCAAGATGGAGGGCATCCATCTTCTCAGAGGTGTGCTGCGTCCAGCGGATTGGATGGTTCGACTCGACTTAAAAGATGCTTACCTGGTGATTCCCATTTTTCCTCCACACCGGAGGTTCCTCCAGTTCATTTGGCGGGACCAGCCCTTCGAGTTTGTCTCCCTCCCGTTCGGCCTGTCCTCGGCCCCTTGGTGTTTTACCAAGGTCCTCAAACCGGTGGTGGAATGGCTGAGAGCTCGGGGCATTCGGATGATCGTGTACCTTGACGATCTTCTCATTATGGACGCCTGTCCTCGTCAACTTCATCGTCATCTTCAGTTGACAGTCGACCTCCTCCAGGGTCTGGGGTTCGTGATCAACGAAGCGAAGTCCGTGCTCTCTCCTTCTCAGTCTCTGACCTTTCTGGGTTTCGTGATAGACTCAAGGTCATCTACTCTCAGCCTTCCTCCTCGCAAAGTTGCGAAGATTCGCCACGAGTTACGTCATGCCTTTACCCGGGATCTGGTTTCCCTCAGAGACTTGGCGAGGTTAGTTGGCCTGCTTTCGGCTTCCATTCAGGCGATCTTTCCGGGCCCCCTGCATTATCGCGGGCTGCAACGCCTCAAAGCCTTGCACCTTCGGCAGGGTCGCCCTTACTCCCTCAAAGTGGTTTTTGTCGGAAGAAGCCAAGGAGGAAATCCACTGGTAGCTTCAGCATATGGAGGCCTGGAACAGCCGCGCTATTTTCGGTTCCGCTCCAGATTTGGTTATCGAGTCTGACGCCAGCAACCTGGGTTGGGGAGCCCGGTGCGTTGATTTTTCTACCGGAGGGTTGTGGTTTCCGGACGAACGCAAATTACATATCAATTGTCTGGAACTACTGGCGGGTTCCTTCGCAGTGCGTTGTTGGACCCGGGAGTCAATTCAGTCTTCGGTGCTCCTCAAGATGGACAACATTTCGGCAGTACGCTACATCAACCATCTGGGCGGCGCCAGGTCCAAAGCCCTTTCCGATCTAGCGGCCAGTTTTTGGCAGTACTGCCTGGACCATCATATTTCCGTGACGGCGGAGTATCTTCCGGGTAAGGAGAACTTGGTGGCAAACTTTCAGTCCCGCAACTTTTGGGATTCCAGCCTGTGGAAATTGGACTCCGGCATTTTTCAGTCGTTGAACGAACGGTGGGGTCCTTTCTCGATAGACCTCTTTGCTTCGAGACTCGATCATCAGCTGCCTCGGTTTTACAGCTGGAGGCCGGACCCCTTAGCGGTGTCCACAGATGCCTTTCTCCAGGATTGGTGCCTGGAGGCGGGCTATGCGTTCCCTCCCTTCGCGATGCTTACCCGGGTGACGGCCCAGGCTCGGCGCCAGGGAGCGGACCTGGTGGTTCTCTCTCCCCTGTGGAGATCTCAAGTATGGTTTCCGGTTCTTCTGGAACTTTCTTGGGATTCTCCAATCCTACTCCCCCTGCTGCCTCACCTGTTGCTCAATCCAGACGGAGTGCCTCATCCTCTGATCTTGCAGAACTCGCTGCGTCTCGTGGCGTGGAAGATTACCGGCGACGATGGGAAGTCCCGGGCCTTTCGGCAGAGGCTGAAGTCCTCATTTCTAGGGCATGGGCGGACAGTACCGTCAAACGCTATCGATCCGCCTGGGGCAGGTGGTCCCGTTGGTGTTTGCGAAGGGGTGCCAATCCCTTGGACGCTGATTTAGTGTATGTTCTCAACTTCTTGGCTCACTTAGCTTCTAGTGGCCTGGCTTACCGCTCTATTAACACCTTTCGGTCTGCTATTTCTTTGGGTCATGTTCCCATTGCCAATTCCCCGGTCGGGGAGCATCCTCTGGTCTGCAAGCTCCTCAGAGGCATTCGGCTGTCCCTGCCTCCTGAGCCACGTTACTCTGCCCTTTGGGATGTGAACCATGTTCTTAATCTTTTTCTGTCCTGGCAACCTAACAGGTTTCTCTCAAGGAAGGAGCTTTCGGCCAAGTTGGCTATGCTGCTGTGCCTGATCTCTTGCAGGCGTGTTTCCGACGTCAGAGCCCTTGACATCACTTCCAGGGTGTTTTCCCCTTCTGGAGTTACCTTTACCTTACACCGGCGCACAAAGTGCCACACCAGGGTAATTTCCTACCCGGAATTTCCGGATTCTCCCAAATTGTGTGTTGTTCGCTGTTTGAAGGCGTACGAGGAGATGACAGAAGAAATTCGCCCACCGGGCGAGCGTCAACTCCTCATTGCTCTCCGCAAGCCCTTTAAGGCTGTCTCTTCTCCTACCATTGCCCGCTGGGTGCGGTGGGTTATGCAGGAAGCTGGCATCAGCCTCCGAGACTTTGGTGCACACTCAACTAGAGGTGCGATGGCTTCTAAAGCATTTGGCTTGGGTGCCCGATTGGAGGATATCCTCAACGCGGCAGATTGGTCTTCGGACTCCACCTTTAAGAGGTTCTATTTCAAGCTGGTGCTGGATATGGCTCTGGCTCACCTCGTTGTGAGCAAGCTTTAAACTAGCATAATCCTCGCCTCCAGTCCTGACATAGAATGAAAAATTTCCTAGCTAACGTAACGGAAAGTTTCAATTCTATTAAGGACTCGGAGGCGAGGATTATCCCGCCCTAGGGATTGCTTCCAGGATGCCCCACCCCGTATGGTGGTAAGTAAATGGTTTTTTGTGTTTTTTCCATTTTGCTGGGGCTAAGTTGATTATCGTGTTATTACATGTTTTCACACATCCTGGTTTGTTGATGTTGCATTTGTGTTTGCTTTGACTACAGTTATGATGGCCGTTCTGCCTGCTTTTATTTTATTTTTTTGCTATTCACATCATTTCTTTCGGTGAATTGATGGCTCCCTTTGTCCTCGTAGGTTCAGACTCGAATAAAAAGGATGCTTGAGGTTTGGATTATCGGCTGCCTTCGCGCTCAGAAAGAGGAAGAGGAACCAGGGAGGACGGACTATATGGAGCCTGGAGGATCCTCATTGGTGCACCAAGGACTGTTCTCATTGGACATTTGTTTTGACTACATTTTTTCCCAGGGTTCATGGGAAATGTAGTCTTGTTGTTTGTTTTGAATGGCTGCCAGTAATAAAGTGAAGAAAGAAGGCATAATCCTCGCCTCCGAGTCCTTAATAGAATTGAAACTTTCCGTTACGTTAGCTAGGAAATTTTTCATTCTGCTTTACTGTGGATTATGTTTTAACAAAAAGACCTTCTTACAAAAAGGTTTCTTATTTTATAATGAACAGTAACAAAAGCATAATTTAAACAAAGGCAAATGACGTAAGCAATGAAGCAGGAGAGCACTTGCACGTTACACAGCTATTACCAGAGGAGGAAAAGAAACACTTTGCAGTTTTCTATCCTGCATTCTAATCCATCAAACTGGAAAGACCTGAATTTGCTTATACAGTACTCTACCTCAAGGCAGACCACCACACCACTGAATTTCTCTAGTACGTTTGAAAAGTTAACGTTAGGCATGAAGGGAAATCCACAAAGGACCATAACTGATTGCCAGGAAGAACATCAAGATGTTAAAACTTCGAGGAAGATACCAGTAACCAAGAACCATCAGCTGTAATCTCTATAATTGGCTAGTATCTGCTTACCCTAAACAGACCCTCATTTAAAGCAATGGGCTAAATCTTGATTTCAAGTTGTGCAGAACGTTTGTATCCAACAATTTATCCCTACTTACATTTCTCTATGTTCTACCTGAAGGACTTACTTAAGGGGAAAATGGTCACAACGAAAGAAAATGTTCAGAAACAAATCCTGCATTATTCTCCGTTTTGACCTCAAAAACTGGTGGTCAAGTCACCCAACGGGAAAAACATAAAAGGTGCAGTGACCAAATTTCCATGGGGGTGATATTAATGTGAGGTAATTTGGAGTAACTCGGAATGAGGCAATAAGAGTGGTGGCAATCCAAATA
Source organism: Calotriton arnoldi (assembly GCA_963921515.1). Taxonomy (NCBI): domain Eukaryota; kingdom Metazoa; phylum Chordata; class Amphibia; order Caudata; family Salamandridae; genus Calotriton; species Calotriton arnoldi. The sequence goes on along the minus strand of CAWUFW010000844.1, from coordinate 2,325,580 downwards.
CCATCAAATCGTTCTAACACTGGTGACTAAAAGTGTAAACATTTCACCACAGGCACACAATCAAGCCACATAAGTTATACCATGAAGTAAAAACATTCATAGTGGCCCTGTCCATTCCCTGGTCAAGCCAAGACACATTTAGCTTCACGGAAGTTACTGGTAATTTATACTGAATTAAGCTAGCATTTAAATTCAACGCAAAAACTGTTAAATGAACACCACATAACTAACGTTTTTACTAACATTTACAGGCTGTTTTTACCCAGTAAATTCAAATTTGAAACCTTTTCCCTGTTGTTCACTCGAGGTAAAAACAATTACCGCCAGGGAAATTAAAAAAAACATGAACATATTACCCACAGTCAACTTTGCATAACATTTTGCATGATGTAATGGATAAGTGTGTGAGCGCCTATATTTAAAATAAAATTCTTACCTGAATTCTCCATCACGCTGGGATTGTTCTTAAGAACCAGCAGAGAGCCAGCGCGTGTCTGCTGCACAGAGACTATGTCAGATGCTGCCCTTAGAACCTCGACCATGGAGTAAAAGCCATAACAAAGGTACTCAAAATCACGACCGAATCTCTGACGGTAGGCCTGCTCAAATTTGGACAGAAGGACTGGGGAAAACGAGAGCAGGTCTTTCAGCTCACTCTTCACAATAGCAGGAAGTATTGGGGCAGTTCTACTGCGCCGTGGAAGTTTAGAATAGGAGGTGAAACACGGTGATTGAGTCTTGTGATGTGCAAAACGTGGCTTGCTGCTGGTTTTCTGCCGAGCCACAAGACTTGCTATTTTCATGGTAGCATCATTAGGGATACCTAAAAACAGAAAGGAGTGTGCAAAAGTTATACATACAGTCAGTAGGGTGGAACAGTTCATACTGTGTGCTACTAGTTAAGCACAAAAGACTCTTTGTACCAGTCATGGGCAAAGGTTTTACGGTGTTATTAACAATAAGTAAAAGCACAGGCGGTCACGGAGGCCGATACCCATATTCCAGGTATTGAGGAACATGAAGTTTCACTAAGTAGCTGAAGTGACCATCCAGATATACATATATACGAGAGAGAGAAAGAGAGCGAAAAATACATTTGTAAATGTGTTCAACTAAATATATGGTAACTAAACAAATTTCTACCGGAAGTAAAGGTAACACATATTATACTGTTAAAGCGAGTGCTGTTTGTCAAATTCTTAACAACTGACATTTAAAACACATTTACTCATGTACTGTGTCACATATGCACGTCCTCCAATAAACTTCAATAGAAATGCCCCCACCCCTTTATGAGAAGCTGTAATTTCTTCTGTTTATCAAGTCGGATCATTTTGGTAACCGTTTATTATGTTATAAAGAGAGAGAAAAATACATTTGTAAATGTGTTCAACTAAATATATGGTAACTAAACAAATTTCTACCGGAAGTAAAGGTAACACATATTATACTGTTAAAGCGAGTGCTGTTTGTCAAATTCTTAACAACTGACATTTAAAACACATTTACTCATGTACTGCGTCACATATGCACGTCCTCCAATAAACTTCAATAGAAATGCCCCCCACCCCCTTTATGAGAAGCTGTAATTTCTTCTGTTTATCAAGTCGGATCATTTTGGTAACCGTTTATTATGTTATAATATTTTTCCTATCACTTCTAAACAGACTGTGGGTTCAGGTGGAAGACATAAAAATTATTTTTTTTAAATCTCATCCAAGGAACACGTGAAAGGAATTCTTCATTTCTAGAGTCTGGTAAACGAAGCTTAACCGGTTGGTCAGATGGCCGTTCAAAATGAAAAGGCTGCTTGTAAGCCTTCAACATGAATTTGCTGTCCTGAGACAGAACAAGGTGGCTGTATGCTTGATCCTTAGGAACCACTGGTTTAACTGAGGAGAATAATGGCACACCACCCACTCCTACTGTGAGAGAAGCCCCTCCGACAGGTAGAGGAAACAAGAGGTTGTCATTGCAAGCGGACCTGTTCGACCCAGCGGTTTCCGGCTGGCTGGGACACATCCAAGCCAGTCAGAATCCACCGTCGTAGATAGGATGAGTACGATACACGTGTCCGAAAACCTGTGCTCACCCTTGGGTAGCTTGGCACTGAGCAGTCAGGCTTATCCTCAGGGCCCAAGTGTAAAGTATTGGCACAACACCACCCTCACAGCACACTGCATACGCCACAAAAAGACTCCAGACCATGTGTATAAATCACAGGTCTTTGTATTGCACACACATTGAAATCAAAACGAGATACACATTGTATATACACTTCACAGTTATATGCAATTGTCGTACTTTCCCATTAGCAGCAGAACGGCATGAACATATATGCCCTAATCAGAGGTATTCATCCAACACGACATTCCCCAACATCGCATACCCCCAACAGTTGCAAATGTCAAGCAATCACAGGTCTTTGACTATGCCTCGTGACCCAGTCACTCAACTACACCAGCCAACGATACATGTTGACCCTGCTGGCGCCACGTTGATTAGATTGTCGGAACCACCTAAAACAGAAAGAAACAGTTACTTAGTTTCATCCATCTGGATTAGACCTCCAGGCACCCAGCGGCACCTGCATGAGGGCGGGATCGCTAATTCCCCCCAGTAGACAAAAGGTTGCGACCCAGGAAGATGGTGCTCTTCCAAGTTCGTAGCTCCCGACAGCCAGCCGTAGGTGCCCACAAGGCACAACGAAACCCCTCGGGCACCGTTTTGATGTCCTCCACAACAAAATACCTTGTAGAGTGGGTCCAGGGAAAGGGAGCCAGCGACCTCTGACGAAGGCCGCGATGTCAGGTGTCAGGCACAGTCGTCCTCCCGATCTGGAGGTCGAAGACAGTATCAGTTCCCAGCTCAGGTGCTCCAACACCCCTCGGACACCACACGCTTCGGAGTGCAAGCTAGCACAGGTCCCCAGGTTGCAAACAAGGATCTCTCAGACTCTGCAAGCTTCCCCTGCACTCCTCGAAATCCTCACATCCCGGCACCTCAGGTGGGCTGCTAATCTTTGCGAGCACACTCCTCTGCCCAGTGTGATGACAGTGTATGTCATTGGCTCTCAAGTAATCACCTGAAACTCAATCAAGAGAAAACGGAAATACTCATTTCCAACAAAGACGAAAACCCCCAAATTGCAGAATGGCTCAAAGCTATTGACGCCCTCAAGGGTAACCTCATCCTGGCGGATTCGGTAAAATCTCTAGGCATCACCCTAGACCCGAAACTGGACATGAAAAAACACATTACAAGATCCGCTAGAAGTTCCTTTCTCAACTTGAAATTACTGTACAAAATAAAACCCTTCCTCCCGCCCAAGGACCTGCAACAAGCCACCCAAGCACTGGTGCTCTCCAGAATCGATTATGGGATTGCAGCCCTGACCGGTACAGCAAAATCCCACCTCGCCCCCCTGAAAACAACCTTTAATGCAGCAGCCAGAATGGTCACCGGGACTAAGAAATTCAAACACATCTCCCCTGCACTCAGAGAACTTAAATGGCTCCCAATTGAGCTGTGAGCCAGCTTCAGAACAGCCTGCCTCACGCACAAAGCCCTGCACACAGGCAAACCGGAATACCTAGCCGCCAAACACAAAAGGGCCGGCCAGTCCAGGAACCTCAGGAGCTCCAACACTCTGCTACTCATCCCGCTGAAAACTCGCAAACAAAAAACTGCGGCCAAATCGTTTGCTGGAAACGCCCCCATAATCTGGAATTCCATCCCCCCCCACATCAGAACGATCCCCTCGTTTCCAAAATTCAAAAACCTGCTCAAAGTCCTCCTCCTTGACCGCTATCGAGCAAACCGTTAGAAGCCAAGGAAGTACCTTAGCCGGCATTCCACCTAACTTCAACTATGTGACCGGTGACACTGACTCTGATCAAGAAAACTTTTGGATACTCGCATTGCTGGATCAAGAAAACCTTTTGGATACTCGACTTAAGGAATGTGGATTATTATTTCCATAACCAAGTCACTTTCCAGGACACTCTGCATATATTTTCCTGTGTAATGTAACAGAACTGTAATATGCTCTGACGTTATAGGAGCATTTTTACTGATATATCTATTGTATTTGTTGCTTATATATTCATGTAACATTTGTGGTTTATATGTGCATGCAATGCTAGTTTGACCTGCACCCTCCATGCTCCTTCTGCTCGATCACTCCTTTGTTTGATCCTTATCCGGCACGTACCCCTATGTTCTTCTATATTCTCTGTATTGCCTATTTGCACATAAGCTACTTGCTATGAAGCGCTCTGATACCCTCGGGTCCAGCTAGCGCTATATAAAACTCCTTAAATAATTTTTTTTTAAAAAGTATGTCAGGACGGTCTTTGTCCCAACCAATGATCACTTCCACCCATTTCCACCGCACCCTGATAGCCTTATGATCTTGTGGAAACGGGAGATCCTTTGTGTCCCAGGGATCTCATGGACAGGAGGCCAGCCAACCGGCCCTTGGAGACTACTGAGGGACCCAGGCCACGACAGTTGGCACTTAACTGCAGACCAGCAACGTCCAGGCAAAATCCCCCAAGTGATAGTCCCCTTCCTGGAGCACAACAAGCTCCAGGCAACCACAAGTCTCCGGAATATCCAGTTGCAGTCCCTCCTGCCCTAATGATTACTCTCGTCCATGTCCCAGTGTCGAACCAGCGTAGTATAGTTCCAAATCCAAAACCGTCTCTAACTTCTGAGGCAGGAGTCCCAGTAGTTCTACCCACTATGGCCTTTGAAGATGCAATCAGTTCAAAAGGCCACCTTTGAAATGCACAGGCCCTCTCTAAATTTTGTCCTGTCTGCCATCTTACACCGGGAGGTTTGATATCTTTAGTGGGGCCAAGAACCCGCCCCTTGGAATGCAGGTTCCAATTCCACGCCCACCTAACCGTCCCAGAAAGTCCCCTCAGAGTCACAGGTCTGCAGTTTCCCTTGAGCCCCTAGTTTATGGCCTTCTCTCGGAATGCACAGATGTAGCTGTCCCCCCAGCACCCAGATGTGAATTGGAGACAAGCAGACAGGCACACAGAGCCACAAGCATCGAAATGCCCACTTTCCCAAAGTGACATTTCCACATATGCAACGTCGGATCCACTTGCACTACCAGAGAGGTTTCGCCATTACAAACTCATCAATATCAAACATGATACTGCTACTATTCTGCACGTAGGAAATACTGCACAAAAGTCTTTTCCTACATTCCGCCATGCTAATCCAACGCGAGAAACAGGCCCGTCGTACCAAACATACCATCCGGTGCCATTTACGACCCCTGCATTTAACACACACGTGCATACCCTACCTCTTCCCAACACTGCACCCTGCCCCCAGGGAAAACTCTGATATAGCAAGAGACATGCAGAATACTGGCACATAGCTTTTTAAATGCCAAGCCGAGTAACAGTAACCTGCACACACAGACCCCACCAGGTCAAACCTGTGGCACGATCGATGAGCTACCTCCGTAGATGGCACAACCAGAGCTGCAGGCCCACAGAGAAGCATTCGAGGTACATGCCCTGGGTATATGTCTTACCCCTAGATAAGGGACTTACAGCTAACTCGAATCAGCCAATCATGTATACACCAAACACCAGTATGTTATAACAAGCACAGCGCTTTGACACTGAATGTCAGTGTCAAACGTGCTCAAAGTCCTAAGGCTAGCACCTAGTTCAGCGAAAAACCAGGAAGGAGAAAAGCAAAAAGTCGAGGGAAAGCACCCTAGAAAAGGCCATTTCCAACAGAATGCGAGTAACAATCAGAGCAGTGGGGAGGCCATCAATGCACATTTGCTTGTGTTGTTATTCTATAACCTTAGACAATTTTGAGCACAAGAAGCAGAGGAAGAAAGGAAGAATGAAATATGTGATCTGAGCTGAATAGGGAAGAATCTCTCAGGGACAGGAAACCACTACCCATTCAGAGCTGTTCGAGGTTGTGTTTTTTGCTTACACCCCTCACTTGATGTATCGATAAGCCATGGCAGAAAATGACTTTACTTCTCGTGCAACTCATTCATGAATGAGTAGACTAATCCTTCTGGGAAATCCAAGTATTGTGGACTCCTTTAAGATCTTTTGTCAGAAGGTTTACATTTAAAGCTTACTGAGAGTCTATTTCCAGAGCTCCTCTGCCAGTTCACATAATGAGGATGGTGGATTCAACTGAAGGGGTACAGAATGGCTCTTTCGTCTTGTTTAGTTACAACATGCCAGCAATGTTGATATATTCCAGCACCCACTTTCCCCTAAAAGAGGAGCAAAAAGTCTTCAACACTAGAAAAATACTTTAACATACAGTATCCCAGCATGGTGTTTCTGCCCCAATGTGGATCTTTATGGAGCCGTTGTGGGTTCTCAATCTGTGCTTTTAAGTAGTCAGTCCCTGAAGGAGAACGGAAGGTGTAGTATGATGAATGGAGCACAGGGTACTGAAGAACTATCTGCATTCAAATTCATCAGTGATTCAGAATCCTACTTTCAGAGCAAGACCAGTTTAAGCTTGATGGCCCTAGTATGTAGCCTTGAAAAGGTGACAGACAGAGAAGACGGTGCAAACCACCACCATTATCTGGAACTACCATATAGATTTCAACCACACATGGTGCCCAATCTCTTGAACAGAGAAATTATGCCCTGGTATAGGAAGACTTTCCAATCAACAGTGCCCATAAGAGTTCTACCAAAACCATGCTACTGAGTAAGGCCTGACAGTCACAGACACTCCTAACTCAATTATTAGCAAGGTCATCAAATAAGGCGACTACGTGGCAGATTCAGAAATTGAAGACCTCTTTAGCCTGAGGAATACAGCAACCACTAGCACCACCTTAGGAAAAGCTTGGCCACCAAGCTTAGACCAAACTTCAGAAACATGTATGAAAAAAGGTTTACCGCCTTATAAACTTGAAAATCTTCCATACCGATACTAGAAAGGAATCTGAATATTCTCTAGAGCTCAAAACCAACATTGTAACTACAAAGTCACAGGATTCTGTGACAAAGCGACCACGTATAATGATTCTCCATAAGACACTTGGGTGAGAAGACCCTGCCTGAGCTCATCCAATTGCCACAGTTCCACGCCTCCCATTTACAGAAGCTTCACTGACAAAGGGTTAAAGCAATGTCAAACTGAGGCATAGGTTTCCTGGATGAAGGAGATCATGATATGAATCTTGCTGACTGCCACACCTCTAACCATATGCTGCAACACTAAATCTGCAGGAATAAAGGAGCTCAGTGTGTTAAAATGAAAATGAAGACAGCAGTCCGAGGTAAGTTGGGTTCAGGATTTAATGTGACAGTCCTTCACCTGAGTAACTGACACTAAAGGGACCTTTACAATCTAACATAACAGATCGATTCTAGAATTGAATATGTCATCAGGGGAAACAGTATCCGGTGGATCCATAGCACTCAAATGAATAAACAGTAACTACTTTGAATACAGCACATATCTTCCCTCTAATACTCTTGGAACAGGACAACACAAGATGAATGCAAACAAAATAAAAGAAAACACAAAAACTATAAAATACATTTCTTCACACAAAATCCTTAGATAAGCAGGTCTTCTAAAAATCCTTTAGGTATGTAACACTCTCTAAACATCTTTATTTGAACAAGAACTTCTTCTCTCCAATGAAATTGAGTCTGATGGCACATCACCTTTGAAATTCGCGATTCCAAATTTAGACAATTTGTCACACCCCATAGAAGACTTTATCCGAATCCAATTTCCAATACTCACATTCACTTCTTCATGGCCTTCCTGCGATCAAAAGATTCTTTCTGTTTATCTTGCAACCTCTTCTCCCGTAACCTCCTGTCATCATCAGCAGATATCTTGATACATCCCCTTCCCCTATCCCTCCAACTAGGAACTAATTTATAGTTTCTGTTTTCTGCCTCTAAATAGCTCCAAAGGTGCTTTTTTGCTATATGATGAGGTGCCAACCTATACATCTCTATTCTTTTAAGCAAATCAGTTTTCCAATCCAAACCTGCTGCCCTTGACAACTGAATACTTTCTTTCACATTGCGGTTCATCGTAACACCATTCAATTACACTCAGGTTAATACAATGCTTCTTTCTTATGTTCTATCTGACACTGTCTGGTAAAACTCATCCATCTCCTTGGAGTAAAATTGCATCCTGTTATCAGTCAACACAATTATGTGGTACCCTTTCCTATGAAAAATCTCCAGCAAAATGTTTCACAATACTAGAAGTTGTGTCATGTACTCCCGCATTCCTGCTGCCGATCTTGAAAACAGATCTCCTAACACTATGCACTAGTATGGAATCATTTACTCCAACACTTCGATGGAGTAAAGGTGTTCAAGACCTTATCACTTTTGGCAGAATCATAACAATTTCTTACCTCTCTTCCTACCTCCAAATACAATCCAGCCCACCAAAAATCTGACTTTAATCTCTACTTTGTCTTTACAATCCCAAGGTGACACTCATAAGCTATTTCAAAAATTGGTTTCCTCAATGCCTTTCGAGGGACCAACCTTGAACCTCTAAAGAGTAAACTCTCTTGTTTGGACAAGTCATTTTTGACCATCCAAAACACTTTAAATTCATTCAGCATGCTTTTTTTAGCTGAGCATCCAACCGTAAAAAATCTAATAACTTCTTGAAGTACAACATATTTACTCAGGTCCACTTTCCAGATGTCTTCAGAAATTGTGCCTTCCGTGATCTCACATACTGTATCATCCTCCCACAATTCTTCACCAATGGATTCACTTGCCACAGCAGGCTCCACCAAACGTGGAGCAAGATTTTGCACACCTCGGAAATAGTGAATTTCCAAAATATACTTTTGTAAACCAACCATTCACCATCTGATTCTACCCGACACCACATCAAGACCTTTTATTCCAAACAATTTCACAGAGGTTTGTGATCAGAACCTACTGTTAATACTTCTCATAGAAATTTAAAAAATTCTTGACAGCCCAATGTACAGCCAAATCGTCCTTCTCAATCACAGAATTCAGCTCAGCAACTTTGAGAGCTCTAGAAGCAAATTCAATGGTTTGTTCTTTGCCACTAACATTTAGCACCAGAACTGCAACCAAACCTTTTATGCTGACATCAGTGGTACTAATACACTTTTTACCCAAAACAAATGCCATTACACAGTGCTTTTTTCATATTCTACATAAGCTGAAGAAAACCTTGATGGCACTCCTAATTCCACTTGAAATAAACTCCTTTTCTAAAATAAGGCAAGCATGCCCTAGGTTTTAACAGCCAAACCATTTATAAATGTGCCATAAAATTCAACTATACCCAAAAAGGAAAGCAATTTATCTTTGTTCTGTGCCGCGCCTTAATTCTATGAATTACACTCATCAAGCTCTTCCTGGGTTTGATTGCACTACTGTTCACAGTATGATCAAGGTAAGTAGTTTAATTCAGACCAAAATAACATTTCTTAGCCCACTAAGTTAATCCATGTTCTTCAAACCTCTCTAGCATCTGTCACTCTAGTGTTAAACTCTACCCAAGATACACCAAAAACGAACACATCAAAGTAATAAAATGTCACTCCCCGAATTTCTCCCAAAATAGACGTCACTGCCCTATGAAAAACAGATGCTGCTGAAACTAAACCGCATGTATACAACTTGACGGAACCCACTGGAGTAATGACTGGGGGGTACTCCTGGCATTCTTCATGCAGACAATCCTGGTGATATGCTGAGGCCAAATCTAGCTTAGTGAAAAATTTGGCCCCATTCAATTCTGACGGCAATTCAGAAATATTTGATAAAGGAAACTTATTACTTACATCCATGTAAAGTGCCCTTAGGATGACGCACAGCCTGATTTCACCCGATGTCTTCTTAGCTACCACCACAAGAGCTATTCATTCAGACGCTTCTATGGGAACAATAAATCCAACACGACACAACCTGTCCAACTCCACTTTGATGTCTTCATGAAACCCTTAAAGGGAGTGGTCTTAATTTAGAAATCACTGTTTTTGCTCCATCCTAAAGACATATATGCAATGACTATGCTTTCTTAGGCAGCCCAGTCGCTCACTGAATACTTCAGAAAACGTTTCCTCAAAATTCATGCAACCATTTTTAACTGCCACACAATTCTGTCCTGCCCGTTTCATCTGAACTTGAGGCTCAGTGTTAGGATTCAACATGACCCCCAACTCTTTTTGTTGTGGCCATCAAATTATGCAACTGTGAATAAAATGGGATAGCCCTAATTTATAAACCACCTGGAACCAGGGCCAATTCACACAAAGAACAAAGGTCCCATGTGGAAGATACAATAATTATTACACATGTCAAGGACAAAAACAGACATTTTGCAGCTACATAGAATTGTTTACTACTGAAACACAAGTGCTCACAATGTGAAAGTAGAAAGGAAAAACAGTGAATTTATAAAACTAAATTGATAATTACAATTTCTTATGTGAGGTATCAGTTGCTCAACATTTTCATGTGCTTCTGTACTTAGTAGTTACAACTTCCAGAATCACAATCTCCCATCAGAGAAAAAGGAGCCTATCTACCTCAAAATTGTAAAAAGAAGTGCTGGAGGACAAACATATTACTGTGGTTGTGGCAGGACTGTTAAGGGAAATAAATGCTCATATTCCTTCCTTCTGAATGCCATTGTGGCGGCACACAGGATGGAGACAGCAAGTCTGAGATGGATGTAAACCCTAGAAACAGTCTTATAAAGATAGACTATCTGCAAGTCAAAGATCACATACTGAGATACACAAGGGAAGAGGACCCGATCTGCTGCAAGGAAAACCTCTTGTTATATATGCTGGCAAGACAGATAAGCATGCAAGAAATCTCAAATGACTCAAGAGACAGCTCATTAACTACAGGTGGCTGTACACCACCTATGGAGCAATGCAAAATGGAGAGGATCAGCACAGATTCAAGTCTCGAAGTAATGGTATTGAAGATTTCACAGACAGAGGTATGCAATAATGGGGAAGAAAAGACCTCCTGTACTCTGAAGAGATCTGACAGATGGATTCTGCAGATTTGTACACTTTAATATTAATGCAAGGTGGTACATCCTTGAGATGGAATAAGACTTGTGGCTGAAGAAGTTTCAACCAAAAAAACGAGGGGACAAACCTGATTGTTAAGCATCTCACAATGCGGTAAGAGATTGATATGGCTGGATATGCTCCCACAGAGAAAAACTAGCACACATGTCCAGCGGACTGAGATGGCGTAATTCAATTCTGGTACTGTTGATGAGTATATAAAAGCTTGAAATGCCATAGACTAAAGGGGACAAGTGTTTAAAAGGCCACAGCAGTCACCCGCATGCATATCACAGCATAATGGTTTTCAGTTCATAAATGCATGAGGTTTCTGGAAATACAATCATCAAGCCTGGGATTGAACAGGTTTACACATTGTCGAATGCCAGTCAATACATCGCATGTAATTACACTGTGGTAATCACCTCAGGATTATCTTTAAATTGCAATGTATACCACGTGGTACCTTTATATTGTAAGTATTATATACAAATATTATTTGTCTATATATATATATACACACACACACAAATTTGCATAATATACATACCAGCTAACTGTGCAAAAAAATGGGTCTATATTGCCGTTGAGGGTTTTGGTGACATTTACAAATCATCACGCCAAAGGCAGTGTGGTTTACAAATGTCACTTGAATCCCGAGATGGCAACAAAGGACCAAATTACACAGATTACTTACCTATTTTTTTTAATTTTACTTTACATGATTTATTCATTTAATACTCTTTACAAAGATTTAGATCATTTGAGTGTCAATAGTTTAGTATTTGTTGTTTGCCTGAGTCTGCAGGTATGTCTGTCAATGTTTGGGAAATGTGTGTTCTGTTAGGGATAATGTGCTAATAATTAAAATGTGTTTTATGCAAGGTGTATTACTATGACTCAAAATTAAAATGTAAAACTTACTGTAAGGAAATTAAAAACATTAAAGACATGCCTTCTAAAATATGCTCTCCTTTGTAGTAGATTGATATTACAGAGTAGATTTGACTAGATATATAGTAAGAAAGAAAATAAAGTCCAACTTTTTGCTGACGGGGTTCTGTGTTTTTAAAGTTTATTTTCACACACTGCGGAGGATGCATTAGTAGATGTTTGCATCAAGGATGGGCCTGCAAGGGCGAACTTGTCAAGTGCACTGATTTATGGTATTTTTTTTTACCAGCTAGCACTAAAAAAAAGACGAAATGGTGTATATTTTTTTTTTATTTGTTTAGGGAAGCTAAATATCCTACAAATGAATTCAGCGCTGTGAATTACTAGACATAATTCATAATTAGATCTCTTTTCTGTGAAATACAAGCTTAAAAACCACTGGCAAACATTCAATAAGGTGGCTAACAAAGTAGTTATTTGTATCTTTTCTGTGTGTGTCACTTATCAAACATGCATTGTAATACCCACAATCCCTAATTAGGTTTCTGACCTGAAACCCTCCAATAGTGTACTATTTTTCCTGGAATTTACAGTGTGTACATAACACTATTCCACATGATAAACAGGTTTATAAGAAATAACCACACCGGTTCTGTATTCAGGACCTTTCTGAAAGGCCTACAACTGTCAATAGGTTTACTTTGCTTTATTATTATTTATAATCATCGAGACAGTTGCATGCAAAACATAGAAATACTCTAAAATATTAAGAGCAAAAAAAAACAGTGAAGAAAGGAATAATTGGGGTTACCCCAGACCAAAAAGGTTTAGAGTGAGGGTTGTGTGGAAAGCAAAGTTGTTGAAGGATATGACAAGAAGTCACCAAACAAATCAAATAAATCAAAGCATAGTAAGAGTCGTTACAGTTCAGAGCTTAATGGCTGTTGTCTTGGCAACTATCCAGGTTTTTTTTGGTTTATGAACATTTCATTATCACTTTGCATTATGGTCCGTAGTTAGTGAATTAAACCTTAATTAGTGAATTAAACTGCACTATTGAGTGTGGATGAGCGCCCAGTTATAGGATAAAAAGGAGAAGAAAAGATATTGCAAGACTGTGGCTACACTTAAGTTCCAGTGTTAGCTTGAAAACACAGGTATATTTTTTAGATGTTAGAAAAAAAATGATACTGGGGCATACTGGGAGCAGCACATACAACTTGAATATGTATTAACTGGGAGCAGCACATAGAACTCGAATATGTATTAATAATCTATTCAATACCACACCCTGTTCTTCCTACACTAGGAATGGCTTGTTTTTTTCCTTATTATGGCAGATACATGGCTATGATAGTTCTCAAATTTCTGTGTTTCCTCCATTTGCTTATATTAAAATATCAGCATAAAACTACACATACCCATTTGCTGTGTAAATACACAAAGTCACACATACATTTTAGAATATTCTCTTTTTTAAACTAGACATTGGACTAAAGGTACAAAAAATTCTTAAAACAACATGTTGGTGGCCAACCTTTCCCATTGTTTACACTATACTGAACACATAAGCTGACACTTCGGTGTTCTTATAGACAGCAGCTTACTCTGGCAGCACAAACGGGGTAGCACAATATTTCTCAATATGTCCTTTTGAATTCACCTTAGGGTTCAGAAAGCAAATTCAGCTGTTCCTTATGGATGCCAAGTATTTGGTGGTTGATTTAAACTGCTAATACAGGAGGATCATGTTGGCTGAAAATGTATAGATCTGTATACCTCCTAGTGTATGAGACAGCAAAATTGTGCTTTATATAATCACTAAGTGTCAGACTGTTCGTCAAAATTTGCATGTGCAATTAATGTTCTCACAAACAATGCAGAAGTTTCAATGCTCTCTGAAGTTTTGATATACGAGAGCAGTGGAGTACTCCATCTCATTGCAGATGTTCTTGGGAAAAATCCAGAAAGGATCATCTAACCTCATATCTTCACTGAACAGAAATTGTGCAGTGACTGGGCAATGTCATGGCTAGGGTTAATTTTTTAGTTTAATTTTGAGAAGCTGTGGGAAGGGCATACTGGAACTTTACATAGCCACGAAAACAGCAAACTGTTAACAATGTAGGCATCTTTCTCATTTAATGAAAGAGAAAATAGCAGTATGGAGAAAGCAATATATTTAGCAACAGGGATGGGTAAGTGGTATTACCTGGAATTTGTTCGGACAGAGGAGTATTGAAAGATTATTTAACTATGAATAAGCAGCAGGCAGCAAAGAAGGAATAGCGGTGTTGTGTCAGATAAAACATAGTGTTCCAAATTTACCGATATTATGATTAAAGGATAATTTATAGTCTTTGTTAGCCATCCGTTATGCATAACAAAACCATTTACCTTACACACAAGAAAAATGTAGTGAAAGACAAAACGGTCAGGCATTCTAGAAGAAGATCCAGAGCCCATAGTAAACGTGATTGGAAATCAAGAGGAAAAGCAAAAGTTAGCAGTGAGACAACGCTATGTGGTTCTTGATTAGGAGATTAAGAAAGTACATCAATGCTGTCTTTGGGCTCAATGAAAGGAATGAACACAGTGATCCTGAAAAAAACTTACCACGTCTATGCTGTGCTTTTAGAATCCTCAGAGCAACTCTACCTCTAAACATTAAAAAGCATTTGAATTGGAAACTAAATCAATAGTTTCCACCTAGCAAACAGGGAAAGATTCCGGAAGGCTGGGCACCATGTGGCACTGTTCTATCCTTCTCATGGTGCAAACATGGTTTCCTGTGAGATTTTATGGCACAACCGGAGTTTAATATCATACATAACTCTTTATTGCTACTCCTCGGCACAGCACATTAAAGAACAGAACATACCAACCATGGAATTAGTATCTTTCTTCTGGCTGCTTTAATATCCCAGCTGTCCAATAATGTCCCTCTTGGAAAACTATACAGACAATTAAGTATCTTGCATTGTAACCTCTGGGAAGAAGGATAATTGAGAAGGTTTTGAGAAGAAAAGATGAAGTGGTATATTGAGCTAAAAAGTGTGTGGGCTATTGCTTCTGAATTTTGAGAACATTAGGCTGGGAATTAAACAGCTATTTTAGTAATGGTGATTGTTTTAGAATTAACCAATGATTTTTCAATTAATATTACAAATTTCATACCAGTACAAATGTGCAGGCCCAACTAAGGAATTTTGATTCATTTTTAAGGTGATAAACAAAACCAATAGGGAAGACGGCACATCAATAGAAATAAGGAAGTGGCAGCCATATGATAAGCTCATGCAGTTGTCAAAAACAGCTTATCAAGAAGAAATATTGAATTTAAAAAAAAAAGGAGGAAAATTATTAAGAGAGAGAAAGCACATTTTGAATTCTAGAAGATGATGTACAGAAGGTGTTTTAGAAATGGCACGGGGGTGTGGCCAACCAAGATGGACGAGTGGATGTGATCCACGAGGGCTCCGCAGCAAAGTCTGCAAATTGTCGGGGATTTGCGATTTATCGGCATGTCTGGTGGCACGAGAGGGACGCAGTGCACACTACGCCTGAAGCAAGCCCTGTAAAACACACAGACAAGTCCCTAGCTTGACGAATGACGGCAGATTCCGGATGGCTGGCGCGCCGGCTGAGACAGCGGGAAGGCCTCGACCTCCTCAGCCTCAAACAGGCTACCGGAATAGCGCTGTGGAGGGATCCGGAGAGCCCGAGCGATCACTGAAAGACCACCCTGGGTTGCTGAAGGGACAAAGAGGCCCGGTGGGGCGCCTGGTAAGGCACCGACGCTGCACGGAAATCGCATAGGCACGGACCGGCTTGCACGGCGAGCAGGCATGTGAGGAGTGGGGAACGGCGGAGCGGACAGGCCCAGCCGGGTGAGCTGAAGGCGTACCCTACGGGAGTAACTGCAGAGAACGCGGTACGTACCGAGGCTTTGCCTGGATATGAAGCAGGGGGTCGGCGGGGTCACGCATGGTGATTCCTCCCTGGGAGAGGCCTACAAGACAAGACACCCGTGCCTGAATTAAAGATGGCGGCATGACAGACCTCGATGCGCTCAGCGTTTAGCGAATGCAGCAAAGGTGGCTCAATAAAATAAGTAATACCGCTACCTCCTGTGAAAATACTGTGCGGTCCTCTGATGCCACTGATCGGGGGTGGGACGAGCCCCCTTAACTCCATTGCTACTGGGGGGGGATGGGAGATTCTCCTACGGCTGATAGCCTGGCAGAGACTATAACACTATGACCTCCCCGTGTTGAACGGACAGGGAGGTCCAGCTACGACTCCGGAGAGGGAGTAGACAGTGAATCGAAGTGGAAGCTCTCAGAAGGGACTGTGTCCCACACTGTACTTTCAGATGTTAATGATTCGAGGACTAATAAAATGAAGTAGCGATGCCACCTGAGGGAAAAGGGGACAAGGCTGCGATGAGCAGGCAGTGACTACCGCTGATAAGTGGAGCACAACCCAGTAGGCGTCCACACAGGGCTTAGAAGGTCCAGAAACACGTGGCGAAGTCTTGATCGCATATCTGAAGCCTCTAAGACACCAAAGAAAAGCCAACAGAATATGGTTTCCAGTTACTTTGCCCCTGCGGAAGCACATAGCGTCACCCTGGAGTCCGGCACAGAGGGCACAATGGCCCTAACAAAGGAGGATCTCCTGACATCCCTACAAGACTTTAAGCGGGAACCCTCGGAAGAATTAAAAGCGGACCCGACGGCCTCCCTTGAGTCTCTTAAATCAGATATCAACAACCGTTTGGCGACGCTTCAAAGCGATGTGGATTTAGTGGGCACCAGGACATTAGATTTAGAATCTAAGATGCAAGAGCTGGAGCAACGAACATATAAAATGGAGGACACAGCAAATCTCCTTGATACGTAACTCCAGGCCTCCGTCCTGAAGTGCGAGGACCTAGAAAACAGGTCCCGCAGGGACAATATTCGAATCCGCAATTTGGCGGAGGGAGTGAAGGGACCAGATCTGGAGGCGTTTATAAAGGGCCTCTTCTCTGAGTTGCTAAGCAAAACTAATCATAAGGTGAAAATTGATAGAGTACACAGAGTGGGCCCGCTGCAGGAAGGGGCACAGAAACGTTCCAGAGATGTCTTGGCCAAGCTTCATTCTTTCAAGGTGAAAGATGCCATTCTTCAGGCCGCACGTAAAGTGAAGGAGGTCTCCTTTCAGGGGACCTCCTGCTCGCTCTTCCAGGACATAGCTCCGGCCACACTGACACGCTGCCTACAATTAAGACCCTTCACAGATAAATTGCTGCAAGAACACATTAGACATCGCTGGACCTACCAATTCGGCTTGGCATTTGAACTCCATAATAAGCCACATCACATTACGGGCGCCCAGGAGGCCACAAGGCTACTGGTGATATCTACTGACCCAGAGCTGAATGCTGGAGGAGAAACTGGGGAGTCCTCTGACTCCTCAAAGACAGCGAGGGATAAAAGACAGTGGCAAACTCAGCCATGCACAAAATCGCAGAAGAAACGCTGAGAGTTATAGAGGCACAGTCCTTCTGGGCTTTCTGAGACAGCCGGAGATACACCCAGCAGAACAGATATTACAGTAGTCTCTCCTCGCACCACATTAAGACTGATATGCTAATGCAGACTTTGACTGTGTGCCTAGAGGATTCTGCATGGGGGTAAAGCCCCAAGGTTAAGATGTGGCCTCGGACATGCCTCTGATGAAGCTATAAATTCCCCGACGTTCATAAGCTACTGTTGGTTTGCCCAAGCGGATTCTGACCACTGCACCTGAGAAGAGATATTACTCTACAAAATGTTACGTTTGTATAGAAGTTCTTTTGTACATGTTAATTGTTTGGGGTTTTGATTTATTTTTAGCGCAGGTACATGGGGTTTTACAAATTCAGGTGGGGGGGGGGAATTCACTGTCTGGGAGGTCTGTTGCCATTTATGCAATGCTACTGTAAAACTGAAGTATGGTGATTACCAAACTAAAGTGGGATGTGAAAGGTCCGAATTCCCCCGCTAAACGCCATGGAATATGGAAATGTGTAACAGACCGACGAAATGACGTTGTGGCCCTTCGGGAAACTCACTAAAAATGCTCCACAGGTTGCGGCATAGAGAATATCCACTGACGTACAAATCCTCTACAAATTCCAAACACAATTGAGTAGCACTTTTCTTTCACTCGTAGCTACAGTTTAATCCAATGGGTTTTAAAACGGATAAAGAGAGAAGGATAGTTATCGGCAAAATTCGGGGACATCTGTGTACCTTTGCCACACTCTACGCCCCAACACCAATCAGACCCCTTTTCTGCAGACATTGCTGGACATGCTGGGAGGATATTCAGAGGGCGACATTGTTGTTAAACCTTACTTGGGATTCCAGCGTAGATGGCAGACACCCTTACAGACCAAACACAGGCAGGTTTCCTAGAGCCTTGAAAAGGAGGTTTGGAGAGTTAGGTCTTGTAAACGCCTGGTGCACTTTACACCCGAACAACAGGGACTTTTTTTCACACTCACACCGCAGCTATTCATGTATAGATTATGTCTTTGTGAGTAACACCGTGTTACAAGCCTTGCACTCGGCAACCCTTCATCCTATCACACTGTCAGATCATGCCCCAATGGACACCAGCATAGACCGGCTAGGCCCCCCCCACCCCCACCTAAATATCACCGATGGTTCTTTCCCGGACCCCAGGTTCGGGATAGGCTTTTACATGATGACCTACGGAAATCGATCAGGGAATATTTCCAGCTGAACAACCTGAGTGACACCTCTCCCTCAAACACTTGGGATGCCTTTAAGGCACTGCTGAGGGGACAATGCATAGCTTTAAACTCCTCCCTGAATAAGCAAACTGCAGCAGAGAGGCAAACATTAGAGGCGGAGCTTATAGTGGCAGAAAAAACTCACAAGGAGAACCCTACTTTGGCCCAACAAAGAAAGGTAACTGCCCTCAGGGGGAAAATAGACGCCATCTTTACCAACCGGGCTGAACTCATTCTTCTGGAACTTCAACGAACGGCGTATGATCAGGGTAATAAGGTGGGCTCCCACTTGGCATGGCAATTAAGGGTTAATAGGGAGAAGAATATATAGGTGAAATTAGGGGCGATACAGGAGATATCACATCAGATATCGAAAAGGCGCACATATTCAGTCGCTTTTACGAGACCAAGACAGAGGAGATGCAGGAACAGGCCCAACACGAATACCTAGACGAGGTCACTCTTCCTCAAGTGACGGAGGCACAGACCGAATTACTGGGGAGCCCAATTACAGAGGAGGAGGTTCGAGGAGCAACAGGGACTCTTAGGCTTCATAAAGCTCTTGGACCAGATGGGCTGACGGCCCAGTTTTATAAAAAGTTTAGCTCTGAACTCACTCCACACTTAATGTCTCTTTTTAACCATATGGCTGTCTCGGGGGGGCACTACATTCATGAGTGAAGCACTTATTTCGGTTATACCAAAACAGGGCGAGGATCATAGAGCCTGTGGCTCCTATCGACTTATAGCGCTCTTAATCCTCGACGTAAAATTATACTTGAAAATTCTAAAATTCTGGCCACTAGACTAGATGCCCTATTTCCGGAATTAATCCACCCGGATCAATCAGGTTTGATTAAAGGCCATCAAACACATGATAATATTCGGAGAGTCATACACCTGGTAGAGAAAGCAACCAAGAAGTCTGTACCAACTGTCTTAGTAGCACTCAATGCTGAGAAAGCTTTTGACCGGTTGGACCAAGATTTCTTGTTTCACACTCTGCGGAGATTTGGTTTCTGTCACTAATTTATCACGATGAGTAAGGCTAACTATGCGGCACACAGAGCTAGAGTATTAGTTCATGGGGTGAGCTCAAATGTCTTTCAACTGGGCCATGGGACTAGGCAGGGGTGTCAGTTGTTGCCCCTTTTATTTGCACTAAGCATTGAACTGCTGGTGGCCAAAATACGCAGATACAGGGCTTCCATTTTGGCTCCACAGAGTATACAATTTCACTATTTGCGGATGACATTCTGTTATTCCCGACCTCGTTGACAGCCCTCATGCGGGAATTGGGCCAATTTGAGCGGGTAGTGGGGGTCCGAATCAATCTGACAAAATCCTTCTTGCTCAATTTGACTCTGCAGACAGCAGAGAGGAAATCTCTAGAGAGAACTACTCACTTTCAATGGGCCAAGAAAGACATTACATACCTGGGGATCAAGATCACACCTAACCTTTCCGAGTTATACAGCGCCAACTACCCCCTGCTACTGCAACAACTGAGGACGGACTTTAAAAGATGGGCCACATTGTATCGGTCGTGGATCGGACGTATTGAAGTCGTCAAGATGATGGTATTGTCCAAGCTCTTTTATCTATTTCAAGGCCTTCCGATCGAGCTGGAACGCGGGTTCTTCTCTGCACTTTGGTGATCCCCTTTCTATGGCATAGACAGAGCCCGCCTTTCGTTTAAAGTGCTACGCCCGCCTAAATCAGCTGGCGGTCTAGCGTTACCGGACTTTAACCTATACTATAAGGCAGCTCAACTGCGAGTGATCCCTGAATGGTGTAAAGGGAGTCAGACAAACATTGGCTGCATATGGATAGAGAGGTGGTGGGGAAATATATCTGTTATGGAAACCAAAGAGTGATCGCCTGGCGAATGCTTATTTGAACACCCCCACACGGACCACCCTGAGGCTATGGGACAACATAAGTAGGCAGACAAAGTGGACTACTTTCCCCTCCCCCTTCACTCCTAAACATTTTAACCCAGCATTCACTCCAGCGCTATGACTAGGGCCCTTTGAGGCAAGGCAGTCAGGTGACTGTTTGATGGTATCTGATCTATTTCACAATTGGGACATTAGACCTTTTGAACATTGCAAGCGAGACTTCAATCTCCCAAATACAGAACACTTTCGTTATAATCAAATAAAACACTGGGTCCTTCAGCCAGGCATGAGGGAGGCGGCCACTAGAGAACTCTCCCCAATAGAACAATTTGCAAAGAGGGGCTGTGGGACAAAAGACTATTTCTTTTTTTATATACACTCTTATTAGATACGCTAATTACACCTGGGCCACATCATATGACATGATGGGAACAGTTCCTTGGTGAACCCATCTCGTAGTCCGCCTGGTCTAGACTTTGGCGAGATATCCCACAGTTCAACCACTCAATGGGTCTGAGAGAAGCACACTATAAACTTTTGTACGATAGGTACCTGTACCCTACCAAACTAAAGAAAACATTTCCCCAGATGTCAGAGCTATGCTTGAGGGGCTGCGGAATGTTAGGCGACTTTAAGCAAATCTGGTGTGATTGTCTAACCATCCGTCCCTTTTAGGCCGAAATCCTCGCCCAGATGAAAGTCATCTCGGGATACCCGGTACCCGACGACCCTGGATCTGTGCTGCTGGGGTTGCAAAAGGAAACCCTTCAATACCAGACGAGCGGGGAGAGATCAGTGATGTGGCTATGCCTGGGGGCCGCGATAATGGCGGTAGCCGCGGCATGGAAATGTAGAGCAGCACCCTCGTTGACACAGTGGCATGCTAGGTTGTGGCATGCAGTCATGATGGAACAAATGTCTGACATTTTAGCAGACACCTACCAAAACTTTGATTATATCTAGGGTCCTTTGGTGAGCTCTCTCAATAGGTCTGCCTCTGTGTGTGTGTCCCACCCGCACGAGGGCTTTACATCTCTTTCAATTTTTAACTCAGTATATTCCTTAGGAACGGGTTGGAGAGGAAACTTCGGTTTTTCCAGTCTTTCTGCCCCTCCTTGGCCTCCTGAGGGGAGGTGTAGAGCTGATATTTTAATACCTAGACTTCGAAGCTCCCATGTACCAATGGTTAAGTTTTGGAGATTTCAGGGGAAGACAGGGAGGGTAGTCTGAGTTGTTTGTTCATACGGTGGGCCTTAAAGATGATGATGTAATGTGACAACTCTCACGATATACTAACTGTACCTCAAAATAGCTATGTACTTTTATGGGAGACTGTTCCATTGGTATAAATGTAATAAATGCCTACTTTGAAACTAATAAAAACACTTTTGACAATAAATTGCATGGATGAAGGAGACAAGCTCCAAAGCAACTAGTGATTTGGCAGAAGATGATATGTCTTGTACAAAGAGAGCTAAATAACTCAATTAAAGAAGCAACTCAAAGGAATTAGGTAAAATGAGAAGAGAGAAAGCCACAAATAAGTAATATTTGACACTTTCGGAAGAGGAGGGAAATGTAAGAAATGCTAACGGTGGAAAGTGCCTGAAGAAAATGAAGGATTTAAATGAATTAAATAAGAAGGGAAGTGTTATAGTATAGTGAGGGAAGATAGTCACTGCACCATTGACAGGGATGGTGTCCTAAGCACCACAAAGGAGTTTACACAGCATCCTAAGGAGGAGAACTTTGATCAGTTTTGTAATGAGAGAGACAGTGATCAAACTGATAATGAATGGATACAAGATTTAGAAGAGGACGATTATGAACAAAAGGATTTCATGAGAAAAAAATGAGAACTGAAGTGTCAAGTTGTGCTGAAGGATCCACAGGTAAAGGATAGGTTTAGTCCAAAATCAATAAGACATCCCCATTGCACAAATAGACCCATGGTGCATGTAGGTGATTACATATAAGAGAGGATCCACAACCCTTTAAACAAGGATCTGAGACCCATTATGAGGGCAGAATGCTTTAAACATAATATTGAGGACAAGATGTGTATTACTCCTAATTTGAATCCTGATTTTTATTAGTCTTTTGTTCAGATTCAGCTGAGACCCAAATAAGAATAGGAAAGATAAATAAAACAACATCAGAACATGTTACTGGTTGTTTCAGGTCCACTGGCATGCCTTATGGACAAAACAGAAGAAGCAAGCCCTGATGACAGGAGTGATGCTGGCTATCATTCTTCTTAGAGGATGGAACTGAAGGGTGATTTGTCTTCCAGGAAACACAAACTCTGCTTTGATTGTACAAATATGCAAGGCAATTCTAATGAATTAAAAATTAGCCCAAACGTGTGTGATTCAGCCAAAAAGGGGTGTCCAGTGAAGAAACAAAGGGTTTACAATTTGGTGAAGGGTTTGTAAAAAATGTGGGAAAATGTGTGCATATTGTTAAATTTGGAAAAAGCTCAAAATGCATTAGGAGTTATTGGGAACAGTGGTAGTTTCATGAAGGCAAGTAGAAGGGGGCATTCTGCTGGAGTTAACAAAGGCCCCAATTCCAGTTTCTAAATAGAGAATCCTTCCACAGATTTCAGGTGGAATTTTTACTCAAATCCTCAAAGATGATAACACATTAGATCTAAAGGCTCAAGCTGGCAAGGTCAAATGCTAAACAATACCCACAGGGAATGAACACAGGGACAAAGTTTGGTTCTTCCCTCCTCAGCATGGGAGGCAGATGAATTTAGTTTTTGGAGAATTGAAGGGAAATGACAGATTGTACCTGGGAGTTGGAAACAGGTAGTTACAAGGTAGAAATTTTAGATAAAAACGGTTCTGGTAAAGAAAACATTAGGATTGTATTTTCAGAAGGGTCAACAGTAGTTAATGTGTTTAGAGGTGTTACAGAAGCTAACAAAGATGCCATTGTGAAGGTGCAAGAGAAAGATAAAGTTTCCATACGTATAGTATTTTTGATGAAAAGAAAGACGAAGGATGGAGCCCTGTGATAAAATTGAAAAGTTAAAACTGAAAATTCAAGATGCATGGCATTAGTCACTTGACATATTTTACAAAAGAGAGATTTGTCCATCAAGTTTAATCTAAATTTCCGAAAACGTGCCCCCATATAGTTCGCCAGGTTACTGAGGTCTGGGAGCAGGCGGTGACTTGGGTGATTAAAAAAGCTCCATACGCTAGCGCGCTACCGCTGCAATGGTTGCAGGGTTTTCAGAAGGCACAAGATGTCATGGATCTCACAAAATGGTATGAGGGAGGCTGTGCGACGGCTGGAGATTTATACCAGAATGGAACGTTTATGACCTTCCAAAATGCGCAGGCCTGGTTTCAGGTGCCACCGAGACAATTTTTACAGTACGCTAAGATATCACGTACCGTCCGAGAGATGTGGACAACATTTCCTGACGAGCCGGAAGAGACCAGTACACTGGTGACTCTGCTGGACCCAGGGTCCACTCGAGGGCTTATCTCCCGCTTATATAAGGCGTTGAAGACGGATCGGGGCTCGCATTTAGACGGGGTTAGGGCACGTTGGGAAGAGGACCTACCAGCCCCTCTGACGGATGGTGAGTGGAGGAGAGCGTTAGCACAGGTGGCTGAAGCTACCAGTAATGCACGATTTA
This sequence comes from Calotriton arnoldi, assembly GCA_963921515.1. Taxonomy (NCBI): domain Eukaryota; kingdom Metazoa; phylum Chordata; class Amphibia; order Caudata; family Salamandridae; genus Calotriton; species Calotriton arnoldi. The sequence continues at coordinate 2,301,263 of CAWUFW010000844.1, read as the reverse complement.
AGTTAATTCAATTTTATTATCTTCATCGCACTTACTTGACTCACCAGTGTCGGGCTCGATTTACACCAGGGGTATCTTCTGCATGCCCGCGATGTGGCACAGATTCGGCTACTTTTCTACATATGGTCTGGAGATGCCCCCGTCTGCAGCGGTACTGGCACCAAGTGGTGCAGTCTCTTGGCACAGTGAGTGCGGTGCGCATGGAGATCTCCATAAAGAACTGCCTATTGGGACTCCTTCCGATACCCAAGAAAGGGATGAGGATGCGCTATAGGTTCGCCCTCTTGGGGCTGGTTCTGGCAAAAAGACGAATAGCTATTCACTGGGTACAGCCTGGTCCACCTGCATGGACAAAATGGAGGGAGGACTTACGGGAATGGGGGGTAGCCGAGGAGTGTCGCCTTAAGATAGTGCGGACGGATGACAATGCGGAGACTGATCTCCTGGATTGGGGGCAGATGTTGACCGAAATGTCCACAACAACGAATGCGAGTGAAACGGATAGCGAGCATGGCACACAGGACACTATACTCGACTTAACGCACCCTGAAGAGTCGTCGCCCCGTACACCTTCTCACAACATGAACGTATGATTCACATACTAGTTATGAGTGCACCGCCAACTTTTCAACTAGATTATCTAGGTTGGACCACCTGTCTGCCGCTGTCACGTGGGTGGGGGAGGGGGATGGGAATTGGAGGGGGGACAAGGACTTATTCCCTAGTTGGGATGATTAGTAGTGTTGTTTATTTGTTATGTAGAGTATAGGATTTACGAACATAAAATTGTAAACTGCATTTGCACTGTTATAATGGATAAATAGTACGCTCATGTGATGGTGAGACTGTCTGTAACCAAAATATGATCTATGGATATCACAAACTGCACTCTGCCTATACGGTCCCAAATTGTATGTGCATGTCTTTTGTACTTGATATAGTGCAAGCGGTTTTTAATAAAAAAATAAGTTTTAAAAAAAAAAGTTTAATCTAAATAATGCTTATTTCACAATCCACATGGAAGAGACCAATGGATCAGTTTTAAGTATGGCTTTGGGCCTATCTTTAGCATTGTAATGTTTTACAAAGATCCTTCATCAGGTGATGTCTTAAGAGAAAAAGGATTAAAGATAATAATTTATTTGGATGACATTTTAATAATGTACCAGAACAAAAAAAGAGAAAAACCTCCAACTCGATCACTCCCTTGCAGGACCTCTACAACAATCTCTCACAATTCTTCAGCAACAAAATCACCATCATTTACAGCATCTTCAATTGCAACTTGACCCAACAGACCTTGCCAAACGCCTCCCAACCTTACCCAAAGAACCAATGCTAACCACATGGCCTGTCACCACCCAGAAGAAACACCGGCCACCATGAAGTCCATCCACTCAGGGGCCTCAACGGAACCCTGCCACCTCCATGCCTACTCCAGAGGACTGGAACCTATCAGCGCCATGCTCACACCCATTCTGATGCCACCACCTCTTCTGCGACCTTCCCATACACTTGTAAATATGCAACTGTCCTCTCGTTGCTAAAGAAACCCTCCAGTGACCTTTAAACACTTTGCAACTACATCCTTCCAACCTTATCCAAAGAACAAATGCTAACCACATAGCCCGTCACCACCCAGAAGAAACACTTGCAACCATCAAGTCCATCCACTCAGGGGCCCCATCAGAACCCTGCCCCCACCACACCTACTCCAGAGGACTGCAACCTATCTGCGCCATGCTCACACCCATCCTAATGCATCCACCTCTTCAGCAACCTTCCCATACACTTATGCAACTGTCCTCCCATTGCTAAAGTAACCCTCCACTGACCTTTAAACACTCGCCAACTACAGAGTGACCCCCCCTGCTACTATTCCCGGCCATGTTCCTAGAGAAAAATCAGCAACAGACGCCTTACCGAATACCTCAATTAGCACCAACTCCAGAACACTCAGTCTGGTTTCAGACGCAACCACAGCAAGGAATCTGCCGTCAATGCCACCAGGGATTAAATCTGCATGACTCTGGACAGAGGAGATATGGCAGCCCTCATCCTCTTGGACATATCTGCAGCATTTGACACAGTGTCCCCTTCCACCTGCCTACGTGACATCAGATCCAAGGACACACACTCCAATGGATCTGCTTCTTCCTGACTGGAAGGACCCTGTCAGTAAGCCTGGCACCATACATCTCAGATATCCGAGACATCATTTGCAGAGCTCTGCAAGGATCTTCCATGACCCTGACCCTCTTCAATGCATACCAAATTCCTCTAGCTAGCATCATCCACTCACAACATCAACGTACTCTCCTATGCCAATGCCATTCTCTCCCTCACGGACAAGACGCCCAGTACCCAGATCAAGTTGAATGCCTGCATGATTGAAATCACCAAATGGATGAAGACAAAATGTCTAAACCTGAACATCGACAAGTCCGAAATTGAGATCTTCAGGAAGAGTACTCCACCGTGGGACTCCACCTGGTGGCCAATAGAGTTAGGACCGACACCAACCCCCACCACCCATGCCAAGAACTTCGGGATCGTCATTGAAAGCAGGCTCGACATGATAGCCCAATTCAACGCAGCCACCGGCTCATGCTTCCATACCCTGAAAATGCTGAGAAAAATGTTCAAATGGCTTCCATCAGCACCTTGAAAAACGTCACGTAAGCCCTTGTTACAAGCAAACTGTGCTACGGGAACACGTTCTATGCGAAGACCAACAAACAACTAACCCAAACGCTACAGACCATTCGGAACTCAGCAGCCACAATAAATCTCAATCTCTCACGCTGAACTCACATCACAGCAAACCTGAAGGAGCTCCACTGACTCCCCAGACACAAATGAGCACAATTCAAACGCCTCATTCACATTTTCAAGGCACAACATAACACTGGCCTAGCATACCTCAATAATCGCATCTACTTTCACAAACCCTCCAGACACCTCCGCTTGTCCGGAGTCCGACTTGCACACATTCCATGCATACGGAAAACTAGATCCGGTGGTCGAGCCTTCTCCTACATTGCTCCTAAAGCGTGGAATGATCTGCTGCTACACATAAGAGCCTCCTCCTTACTTCTTGAATTCCACAATAAGCTGAAGCCATGGTTTTTTTAGTAGCCCCATTAGGCCACAGTTTTGACTGGACTCATAGCTGCTCAGCGCCAGGGTGATAGTGCGCTCTCAAAATCTGCACAACAAAAGCAGGAGGCTTATAGTTGCTAAAGAGGATGTTGGAAACAGATTTTGTAATCAATGCAAGGTCAGTTATGGCTTCAATTAGGGATTTGGATTGTTTACTTTCACTGTCCCGGAATGTTACTTTCTTGCGGCTCCGGACACACTATGCCATTTCTAGGATCAGCCAGGGCTCCCAGTCCCCCATCTTCTAATCAAGCATGATCAACTTGACAAGGGCAGTGTCGATAATATACTTGCTATAAGGCAACCACAGGCCGGTAGTCATATTCAATCAGTCTGTTTCATGCACTGGGTCATGTGGACACTAGCAAAGCGCGCAGGACTTTTGTTGCTTTACTTTCCAAAAATACCCATTTTCGACAACCTGTCTCTACCCCCAACGTTGGATAAATCTGTTTGCAACATGCTGCATCAGCTAGGGGTTAACGTGGTAGGCCAGCTGTTTTGGGAGTGACAGTTTCTCTCCCTTGAGCAGTACCGCTCCCTGGTTTTGAGTAATGCGCTCTACACCTTCTCCCACTTTAGGATCTGCCTTACAGAGGCGGTGCAGTGGCCCAACTTTCCTTCTGAACAGCAAAAATTCCCATCCCTCACACAAATGTACATGTCCACTAATACTAGACGCTGGATTTTCAGCATGTATAAGATGACTGAAAGCCGTCTACATATGTCCGACGATGCCCTTCGGGGTCCCCTTTGTCTGACAAGAACAGATAAAAGCGTTGCGATCAATCACATAGTCTCCTTCATTTTAACTTGATTAATCAAGTTTACTACACCCCATTTCGTGTGCACCGGATGAACCATGCCCGTTCCTGTGCATTCACCCAATGTTCTACGGACGCCCCATATTTCTTACACTTGGCATGCAGCAGTCCTCCGATCCCAGCATTCTCGGTGGAAGCAGCCAATGTGATCAATGGCATAATTCAAACATCAATCCTCTGTTCCCCGCTCCCTATGCTCCTGGGTTGTGTTGTAGATATACCCCTACCAAGAGACGACTACTAGCCTTAGTGTATCTGTTGGCCCAGCCCCAGATGGCCCCGCCGTGGATGAAGGGTCCTCTTCCCAAGTGATGTGTCTGGTTGAAGGATGTGACTTTCTGTAATGAACAAGCTGAGACATATGCCTCTTTGCAATTTCCAATGCTGAGGCCCACTGACATCTTGGGGCCATAATGGGAAAACATGTTTCAACTCCCTGCTGCCAATGTAGCCTCCACTTCAACTTCTTCGGGCCATCCACACACATCGGGCACTGGCTGACCTATCGCCCCCACGAACGCATTCTGAAGGATGTTTACTGCCTCTTCTTCAAGATCAGTGTACAATTGTTATGCTGGGGTGTTACCCCCTCACGAAAGCATAGGTACTTTCATATGTTCTGGCTTCATATGCATTACTGCAATGTACTAGGTCAGGATGACCTCCGATATCCTGTTTTTCTCACTGTGTCCCATGTTCTGTTGTCATCTAAGTGAAAAGCTCAATAAAAATATGTAAAAAATTAATTTCAAATTTTTAGGTTTTCAAATGGGTACAGTTGGAGCAGTTGTGAAGCTGCTGGTCAGGAAGGTAAGATCAATAACATCAGAAAGCTGTTCAATGTTGATAAAGGATCTGATAAGTCTGAGAGCTTTGATGAGAGTTAATCTTCTTCCATTTCTATTGATTCAGCCAGTATTCCCAGGCATATTACATTAGAGGGCACTTAAATTGTAAAAGTCAAAAGCACTGAGGTATGGTATGTAGTATGGAGATAAGACGAGATTGACAGGAGAGGCAAGAGAGGAGAGGATTTGGTGGTTTAAGAATTTGGACACTTGAAATGGAAGAAATTGTTTGTGCAAGTCGGAATTTTATTTTGGAATCCGATGCAAGCTGCCATGGATGTGGGCCCATGTGGGGCAGCACTAGACAGGTGGACAATGGAGGAGGAGATTTAGCATTATATTGTCTGGAAATTAAAGCACGTTTGATGCACTGGGATGTTTTCCAAGATGAGCACAATTAGTTTACATCGGACAAAGTGTCAGCAGTATGGGATATAAACTAATTAGGTGAAGCAGATTGCAGAATATGATAGACTTAGAGAAGGTGATATGGTACTGTTTGAAACACAAGATATATATCAGAGCAGAGTATCTACTTTGTCTAGATAATATGGTGAACTAGCATCCCAAATATTTGCCAGATTACAGTGATTGGATGTTGAAGGAGTATTTCATTTAACTTTAAGGCTAAATACAGAATTATCACAGTTGGAGGCTAGACCAAAAAGTTTTTAAAAGGACTTCGGGGAGAACAGCATCCACGGGTAGAGTGTGGAGCTGAACTTTCTTCTCTTGAAGAAATCAGGAGACCCCGACAGTAAGGCGGGCTTTCAGAGCAGGTTAATCTTTTCTCCTAACATCATGAACTTCTGGAAGGAGGAGATACAGATGAGAAAGTGAATCCACATATAGGTCTTAATAATTGCTTATAGATAGTAAGTACATAAATCTACATATATGTTTTAACATGCGCTAGTATATTGTTTATTAATTAATTGGGATTTTGTTTTTACACCTGCTTGAAGCTCACTAAATCCTTAGCATTATTGTACATTTATACATACTTTAAATTAAGTGCCATTTTGTTATCATGTTTTGTACAGTGCACACTTTAGCTTAATCGTTCAGAATGAGGTTACACAGACAAGGCATTGACCCAAACAAGCGAGGATTGCAGAAAGCAGTAGTCATCTTTTTGCTAAAAAAACTTGTAACATCTGCCAAGGTTTGCACACAACTCCTTGAAAAAGGATTATGTTCCAGAACAGTAAAATGATACAGATGAGCAGTAAGAGCAGGTAATACTTTGGATGAGAGAAAGTCAATAGGCAGGAGTTTTTGGGTGTGTAGATTTATGAAGATAATGAGATTCTGGAAACCCCTAAAAGGAAGGTATTAGGCTATCTGAAATGTAGGCAAAAAGTTTAGCTCATCTGAAGTGTGACCAGTTAATACGTTTTTAAGTTTAAGACCATTATGTTGGAAGTTGGTGCCTCTGTTATGTTGGGATTTCTTACAGAAGAGATTCAAATGTCTGTGCATTTGAATTAGGTAGAAAGGAATTACAATCCAGATGGAGTGTTGGTGCAGTATACAGCACAATGAAAATGATGTTAGACCAGCGTTTCCCAAACTGAGGGTCAGGACCCACAGGTGGGTCACAGGCCGATTTTTGGTTGGTTGCTTAAGTTCTGGTTCATATGTAATTAATATTTAAAATGATTAGCCCTGTTTGTGCATCAGTGCAAAGGTGCTGGACAAGTCCCTAAGTCCAGTTTTAAAACAAACCCTTGTCAGTATTCCCAAGCAAGACTACTGCACCTTCCAGTATTTGTTACTGCGGTCATTTTTACTTCACAAAGCCATTTCAATAGAGAATGTGTTCACTATACGTGATCATACACAACCATACCACAGGTGTATGACTTTAACATATAAATTAAGAAATATGAATGTGGCTTAATGGACATTGCTGCCATCTCTGGATGTGGGGAACCAGGCTCGAGTCCCGGTGTTGGCGCAACATCCTTTGATTATGGGAAAATCACAATCCCCCATTGTTATAATAAAATGACTCTGACCTTGTGTAATGTGTACAACTGGGCCTCGTTTTCACACAAATATAGATATGAGGCTTTAACCCAACTCTGCTGCAGAAGGGGTTTCTCACATTTGCTAAAATCACCAAGATTTTTCGGAAGCCTTTTGATTTAAGTGAACGCATGCCACAGGCTAGCAACCCACCTTGAAAAGTGTTACACCTCCAGACTCCAGTGCAGTTCACCATCTGCCACTTTTATGGGCAGATCAAAATCTTGGTCACAGTCCGATATATAAGGGTGCAGTCAATGTTGAGAACGTTTACTAACAATTGCTGTTATTACATTTTGTTTTTTTAAATCGCCCATGCGGCTCACGTCCATTAAAGCTAGGTGGGTCGCGAAGGTTTGTCATTTTAAACAGAGGATTTTGGATTCTAAAAGTTTTGGGAAGCACTGAGTTAGAAACTATTTTAGCCTCAGTTTGCAAAATTGTGTGTTGTAAGACGTAAAGAGTAAGAGAAGAATATTAGAGTTCAGGCCAGTCCAAGTTGTTAATTTCTTATGCAAGACATTACAGAGGATGTCATCAGCAACATTAGCTAGGTGGATGAGAGCAGAACTACGGGAATCTGCAGTGGATTCAAGAGGATTCAAGGCTCCTCTGGTTCTGTGGCCATGAATGTAAGGTGTTTTCTCCGGGAGGAAAATTGGAGGACATTTTGAGAGCAGCTGATTGGTTGAATGCATGCGTTTTTGGAACAATTTGCTGAAGACCAATAGAGCAGGTTGCAAGTACTGAAGACCAATAGAGCAGGTTGCAAGTACTTTATTGAAAGGTTTTTAACCCACAGAATGCTGGCCTCCAGTCTCTGCGAGAACCTATTTCAAAACGTTTTGCCTGACCCATAAAGCCATCCATCTGGACTAATCTCTTACCTATCCAAGTTAGTCACCATCTCTGATGGACAAAAAGTTCTCAGAAGCCACAACTCGATGTACTGAGATTAAAAACTTAATTTGCTCTAAAATATTCTTTCACAAGTACTCGTATAAACACCTGGTGCTGCAAAGGAATAGATATAAAAACAAAACCCACCCTGCTGCCTTTCAGGCCCACCTACCTCTTCTGCAATACAATCATTTTGGGATGGAAACTGCCATCTGTATCAAGTGTTTTGCTGTTGTTGGAGATTCTTCCTTTAGCCGCTCAACGTTATGTTCCTCTTATCCAAAGGGAGCCAAAACACATAAAAATACGAAAAAGGCTATATGCCTTGCCAACTCACTAGCAATCAGCCCTGAAAACGCCTACAACAGTAGTCCTTCCCCAACAAAACGGAGCGGAAAAAAGGGTTATGGCAGAAAAGGATATTAAAAATATGCCTCAACCACAGAAAAAAACTCTTTACTATACACAGACAAAAAACTGGTGGCAAGTGAAATAAACAGAGGCTGAGAGTTTGTCCTCTCCATTCCATAGAGCAGAAAAATGAACTAAGTCGTATTTCGTATATTTTTCATTTTTAAAAAGGCTTGTCCAGGCTTCTTAAACAGAGATGATGAATTCATTTTCTATTTTGTTTTTACATCTATTTAGAGTTAACAAAAAATGTATTTGGATAAGCAACATTCAAATATTTTTAAACTGTTTTAAGGTTTCTTTGGCATACATATTTTCAGGATGTTGACGCTAATAACTATTCAAAAATGTAATCAAGGTCCTATATGGCATAATCTCCTTTTAAGTCTAGCTGTGTGCTGTTCAGTTAGAAACAATTGAAAAGTTTACAAAATAATACAAGATCAACAGCACAACAAGTCCATAAATACTTTTGTACTTCAAGTGAATGTATTCTAGTAGAAGCAGTTTAATTGTTTATCAATTATTACTAGCTCATGTTAAGTACACTTCAACTGCACAGGTCATCTTTCACAAAGCAATTCTAGTGCCTCCAGAAAACACATTATTATCACATACCTTTTAGAATAACGCTACCATCACCAGTAGGACATATTTTGACCACGTCAGGCATATCTAGCACCATGTCCATGGTGGAGCGGTAACCAAGTCCACGCGGTGGTAGGCGACTCCCTACTATCTCCATATAATCCCGCTCCAACTGCTGCGGAGTCAGGCCACCTTTGGCAGGAATAAGCAGTGACCGCACCTGCTTTTTGAGGTCTGCAATGATGAGCTCCTGATCCGACATGGCGGGAGTTCAAAAACAAGTTTTAAAGAAAAATAAGCCTGTTCAGGAAGAGAGAAGGAAAAGTGGGAGAAAGTTACAAAAAGAGTGGGATAAAATTATAGTTTTAAGAAACAGTCAAGTGACCACATGTTGCGTCATCTGGTAATGCCAATAAAAAACTATATGCTGGCATACAAAGCCGTAAAATCCTAAACTACAAAAATGGTATGAGAAATTTCTTAGTATACATTTTAGAATATTCACAAAAGAAGAGGAACCATAGTTTGTACAAATTAGTACATGAGCATTCCCTAGAGTGGAGCTGGGGTTGGTGTCCAGCCGGAAAACAAAGTAAATATTTCACAATACCAGCCCGGAAGCTGAACAATAAAAGCTTTCCACAACTCTTATTAGTGTTCTGCAGGTAGTTGGTAGAAATAGCCCCAGGATTAAGATATAAATAATGCTTAACACTTGATTATTGTCTTTCAGTCCTCATCCTCTCTTCTTTGGCTCACTCTAGCAGCAAGACTTGCACTTGTTTTCTTTACAGGGGCTGTCCGCCGGGTTCTATCTAAAAACCTATCATCCAATCCAATAACTTCCAGAGATTTTTTGACGTACGATATCCAGGGGATCGAAAGACCCATATCACAGGCCAAACAGTCTAAAACTATCTCTCTAGTTAATTATGCTTTTTCTGAGCTCCAGACAGAAAGCCACAAGTGAATTGGCCAGCTGCGAATTAAATCTCTCAGAAAGTCTAAACCTAGTTCATGGTGGCAAATAAAGATGGAGGTTGACACGGGGGCTGACAGTACTCTCCGACAGAATCTATTTTCCTCCCTTTAGAGGGTAGCCGAGTCACCCAGGCCCTATATGCCTGCCCCATAAGTTGCTATAGGAACACATTGTGCCGAATATATTTGCAAGAGGGGTGTGAGAACCCTTTCTCGCTTGGGTGACGGGAGACTTAGCAGAGAGCCACAGCCCTGGAGAACTTGGTCCTACTTTGTGCGATATGCACAGACCATGTTCCAGAAGAGCAGAAAGTGACCCCCAGGTAAAAGATACAGCTAGTGCTTGTTAACACTTCCTTACCCACTGTAATAGTTACGGGTCACATGCGCTTTGGGCCACAAGTCATTATAAAAGACTTAGTAAAATTAGTTAATAAATCAAACTTGGCCATAAAATTGACAAAGGAGTGCACTAGATGACGCAAGGCTTTGAGGGTGCGAGCAATTAACACTGTGTCATCCGCATACAATAATGCTGATAGGGGGGGAACCATTCCCCATAGGCACGTCTGGGGTGCACTTACTAAGCTCCCTACTAAGATCGTTTATGTACAAAATAAAAAGAAGTGGGGCTAAAGTGCACCACTAGCTAACCCCCCCAACTAATACTAAATTCATCAGTGACTTCTCCTTTGTTCCCAAACCTGACTCGAGCCTTAGTGTCCATATGCAAGGAGACCAACAAGTGGACTAGGGATGGATCCATTTGCAGATTAATAAGGGATTGCCACAACTTAGCCCGATTAACACAGTCAAAGGCCATTGTCAAATCCATAAAGGCTAAATATAGTACAGGCTGCTTGCCCACTGTGTATTTCCCAATGATTAGGTTTAAGTTGATTCAAAACCAAAATAAAGAGCTAGGACTCTAGGACGGCCGTCCTTGTCCCTGTGATTTATAATATAACCAAAGAAGACGGCCAAGCAAAATGACTGTCTGACATTAAGATGTCTGGCACCTCCAAAGTTTGTTATGAAAACCCTCACACACCAACCTGCTTGGTGTCATGCTTCATCATCGGGTCCCAGCCGGGCAGCCGAATGCTACCCAGCTGTGCTACGACACCTGTTTACAGTGGAGCAGGTTTTAGGTGTAGGTGAATGTGATGAAGTGAGTGAAATATGTAAAAATACCTCCAGAGTACTACCCGTTACTTTATTCGTGGTGATCTGGGGTATGGTTAAAAAAGACAAGAGAGTGGATAAAGAGTACTATACGTAGCTATTTATTATCCTCTGGTCGACATGTTTCAGCCCTTAGCAAAAAATGTTTGGGCTTTCTTCAGGACCTCTCTAAATAAATAAAGTGAGTGATGTGAAAAATGTGAGTGATAAAAAATTACCACATGAACAGCATTTTTAGCACTCCAGCTAAGGAGTGCTATTTATGCAGCGAGGACTGGCGATGTGTCGGTCCTCTTAAAATGTAGAATACAATAATTCTGAGGTAGGCGTTCGTATCTGGTCCCGGGGGGGGAGGAAGAAGCACCTCTCTTAGGTCACATATTTCTGTGGTGGTGTCTTCCTCGGACAACCTAGTGCGTGTCCCCTCGCCTGTAAACAGGTGTCGTAGCACAGCTGGGTAGCATTCGGCTGCCCGGCTGGGACCCGATGATGAAGCATGACACCAACCAGGTTGGTGTGTGAGGGTTTTCATAACAAACTTTGGAGGTGCCAGACATCTTAATGTCAGACAGTCATTTTGCTTGGCCGTCTTCTTTGGTTATATTATTAGGTTTAAGTTGAGGCATTGATCGATCGTCCCTATGCCACTTCAGAATCCATATTGACATTTAACACATTTTCAGTGACCCAAACTACTACTCTATTATACAGGACTCTGCCTAAGATTGTGGCTGGTATATCTAACAGGGAAATTGGGCTGTAACATTTAGGCTCCGCCCTGTTGCCCTTTTTAAAGATCGAGACAATAACTGAGGAAGCCCAGGACCGGGGGATCAATGACCTGTTCAGGCTGTTATAAACATTTGTCAACAATAGGGCCCAAAGATCCATGTTACACTTAATAATGTCAATCTGGACACCATCCGGCCTGGATGTGTTCCCTCCCGTGCTCTCCTGGATGGTGGCCTTCACTTCCTGTAATGAAATGGCTGGGAATGATGGAGCACCCCGGGCCCTAGCTGCAAACCGACCAAACTGCCGTCAGAATAACTTTTTTCATAGTGTGCCACCCACTCCTCCCCATTTATAACTAACCGCTGATCCACCTTGATCTAGGGAGCTCATACAAGAGACAGCCTTCCAGAATGATTTGCGATCATTTTGACTTGCTATCAATTTACTTCTAATAGTGTAAACATGGATATCACAAATTACATTTCAGAACTCACAACGGTAAGCATGAGAACACTGGACAGTATTTTGTAAAAGTGACATGGTGAAAGTAGAGAAAGTAGTTCTAAAACAGGCAGAAGAGGAAGGTGGGTCCAAGTGTTTATACGAAAGAATGTTTTCGAGCAAATTAGGTTTTTAATCTCAGCGCATCAAGGTGTGGCTTCTGTGAACTTTTTGTCCATCAGAGATGGTGACAAATTTGGATAGGTAAGAGATTAGTCCAGATGGATGGATTAATGACTTTTTGAAATAGGTTCTCGCAGAAAGTGGCAGCCAATGAAGGTCATGGAGGAGCAGTGCAAGAAGAGAGAATTTTTTAGTCGGTGACAAATCAGGCATGGAATATAGAATTGCACTGACTAGAATGAATGTGGACTGTGGGGCATCAGCTAGGATAGCAGTTCGAAAATCAACCCCAAGAATTACATGACAAACAATTCTGTCTCTTAATCCGTTTTGGTATGTAGAGCATTGAAATTTACCTCCACATTCTTAGCATGTCCTTTAGGCAAAAATGCAACAATTTTTAACCTCCTAGTCGAGCAACTTTGTGCTGGTGATCATGATAGCAGTGTGTACCCCATTACTCAACAAAATGAAAATGGCAAATAGTTGCCTCTTTAAACCAGCTCTCACACCAATGGAAAGCTCTGGGGCAAGTCTACCTCCCAGCATCCCACTTGGGGACTCAAGAGTCTACAAAGTTGCACAGAGTCGAGTTCAGGTATTTTGTAAAGTCCCAATTTGCACCAAATGAGTTGCATACTCAATGTGTTATCTTGTTCGATTTTTTAACCTCACCATGCCCCCATAGCATATCCCCCCACTTCTCTCCCATTTGATCTGCCACATCCCACCAACAATCACTAATCCTGAGAGGCTGCCTGTACATCAATGCATTACCACTTCCTCGTATAGACCTACCATAACATATAACTATATGAAAGCAGCAGTAACCTCTCATAACCCCCTCATTGAGATTTCCCTGCATTAGCCCAAAGCAGAACACTGGTGTGTTCATACCAAATAGTAATACACCCTCAACCATTTACAGGTTGTTCCTCATACTGGGCAATGTATCAGATTTATCGCCTGGCCCAGCCAAGAAGCCCACTGATATGGAGAAAGTCTTTGATACCTTAAGTTGGAACTTGGTTTATAGTCTTGGGGGAAATGAGATTTGGCAACACAATGGTCAGCTTGGTTAAACTCCTATACGCAGAGCCCACAACGAGAGTTAGAAGCGGGCAAGCATTCCGATTCCTGGCAGGTACAAAGGCTAACTCATCAACAGTGTCCACTAATCATTCTTCGCCCTGGTGATGGAACTTTTGGCTGCATTGATCCAGAAAGAAGGACCAAATAGAGGGATAAGGCTTCAAAGATACATTCCACCTCTCTGTAGTCCAACAACCTGATTATTTCAGACACAAACATAGGGATGTTGGAGATGTCTTGCAGGGCTTGGACAGGTCTGGTGAAGTGTCGAGCTCAATGGACAACAAGGGAAATCTTGCTGGTTCCCAAACCAGACATTTAATAAGCTACAACTGCAGGTACTTTAGTATTCAAGTTTATAATGATTGTAGATGGAACACCATTCAGCCACTGACGAGCTTGTGAAACAGTGCAGTTTTGGAAAAAGCTCACTATGTCAACAATGGCCAGTGGCACTGTAAAAAAATGGAGATATTTCTAAGATTTGTTCATTACTCTGCAAACATTCCTGCAAAACTGCCCTGTTCGTTATTTAAGGCCTTAACTATGCTCCTACTCATTTTAATTTGGTCTTGGAGCATGGACAGAACGGCCACTCGAAAACTTCAAGGTCCAATCAAAGGCTGGGCAGCCCGAGTGCACCAGATAATGAACATTTTCAGTAGTCAGTGCAGCTGCAATAAGTGGCAAAGTGGCTCGGGAAGTAATCAGATGAGATTTTAAAATACCTGATGAATGCAACCATCCCAGGGAGTACTTTTTGGTGGAAGTGGTGGTTTTTTAAGAACGTTACTCTTGACAGATGCTGCTACACAATGGTAGAAGCATTGCTTACCCTGAACAAAAACTACACCAACATATGCACAAACCTACCATAGTGGTGCAGTTGCAAGATCAGGGAAGTTGAGGCAATTGTAAGAAGTCCGAGAGGGGTTGACACTGGGATATTACATGCGGATGACCTATTCGAGAAGGAAAACAACCTTTACAACGCGGTCAAAACACCGCAATACATTTACATCGCTGTTTTTAAAACGCAAGTCGTTACAACGACTTGCACTGGAGGGCGCTCTAGACTAAGGAATAGTGTAATTTACTATTCCAACACCTTCCCTACTGTACATAGACTGGAGTTGGAATAGTAAATCACACTATTCCCAAGTCCAGCGCCCTGCAGCGCAAGTCGTTGTAATGACTTGCGTTGTAAAAACAGCGATGTAATGTACCGCGATTTAAATGATCGCGTTGTATCATCATACATCCATTCGAGAATGGAATACACTATACTTTTGAGAAACACATAGGTTTTTACTTTCCCATCACTGGCAATACTGAATACCACCTGATTCAAGTGATATATAAAGAAAAAATGTACACGAGTTCATAATGCCACTGGCAATCCAGCTTCCCTCAATTTGCTATATCGGAATCCTGATTGATGTTGGCCTGCCCTGATTAAACTTCTTTTTTGTTCCCTCAGGCTCATGATTGTGCAAAGGGGCATTGCTTTGGAATGGGATAATTAACAATACCTTACGAGATTGAGATATTTTGCAGGTATGGACCAGTGTAAGAAAGTTGACAGAGTTACCTGTGACAATAGAATACTTAGGATATTTATAAAAATCTGGGACCAGGGAGATCCCACAATGGCTTGATGACATGGAGGACCTTCCTTCACACGCTTTAGTGGTTTGAAATCCTTGTAGAAGTAGGGCCTACTAGAAAATAGCCTCCACAAGATGAAGACTGACACAAAGGTCTATCCTCTTGAGGAGGCTGCTCCTTTTCATAGGCGCCATCACTGATGTGGAAAACATAACCAATGCAGTTAGGTCTAACCAATAATCATCTGGCCTTAAGGAAACTATCAAAAACATATCTGTTTAAATATACCCTAAGAAACTCAACAGTGACAAGGCACCTTATTGGTAATCTCGTGCTCAAAAAAAAAAATGGTGGGGCGTGGCCAAGATGGCGACCGGGTAAGACGTGCGTTGTTCGTCTCCCCGCTCCCATCTGCCCGCCACGACTCGGACCGGCACTGGAAAAGAGCCTACAGGCCCCATGAGGGAAGGGGACAACGGCGTGACCACAAAGGAGTCCTCGGGCGAGATCGTCGCCTCGAACCTAGAGTTTGGGGGGCCAAACGGGACGCTGGCGGAGAAGCAAGATGGCGACGTGCTCCCCTGACAGAGCGTTCACTGAAGGCGCAGCACGGAAGAAGTGGTGCGCGGCTAGGGGCATTGCCGAAAGACTGAGCGGCGGGGGCAGCAGGAAGAAAGGTGTGAGGAACCGAGAATACAGCATCGGAGCACACGCTCACCGATGTAGGGGCCGGAGAGAAAGCCCCCGTGCGCAGCAGTGCATGGGGGCAGATTAGAGCGAGAGCGGAGGGATCTGGACCGCACAGCGCCCAACGGTGAGCACAGAAACGAAACAGACGGGCAGGACCGGAGAAGCGTACTCAGCTAAGGTCCCAAGAGCAAAAGGGACGGTGGGTCATACTGGGCTCTCGGCCCGTGTGGAAAGAAGACTACGAGAAAGGAAATGGTAAAGCAGTCCCCTGGGGAAGCCGAGTGAAAAGGAAGGCATAGCGAGGCACGGTATTCACTGGGGACCTTGCTGAAAGTTACGGCCATATAGAGAACAGGCACCTGCAGAGGACCACTAGACTCTGAGGACGATAGAAGGGGGCCTGAGGGATCCTGCCTAGGGACACGCACTACACCGGGCCGCGGCCATACAACAGAGACTTTGAGGCCCATAGAGGCGTGAAGGGCAAAGGACTCCCGGGGACCCCCTCGTACAGTACTCATGTAGTGCTAAAATCGCCGGAGTGCGCGTTGAAGCCAGTAGCAGTAACAAAGAGGCACCTGAGCATGGAGAGCAAGCTTGGCTGCAACAAGCCAAAAGAAGTGACTGCTTGGGGCTTTCCCAGGACTCGCGGCAGAGAGGCAACACGGGCACACACAGAACTTCCTGGTTAAGCCTTGCAAAGGGATAATTGGTATATGCACCCCTACCAGTGCACTAAGGCCGGATATAAGAAACAGTAAGCAGCAAAGATCCAAAGCAAATATGTCTACAGTGCGGGGGGGTGGGGGAGACAGGAATGTAAAAGACAAGTTCTCCAAGGCATCTGGGGCAAGCGGAGGAGATGGAAGAACCTCGCCGACCGCACATGGGGGACAAGACTTGGAGAGCGCTGAGGAGCCGGTCACGCGATCTTTTCTGGAGCAATTGTTTAATACGCTTAGGGAGGACTTGCAGTCCCTTAGAAGAGATTTCTCAAAGGAGATAAAGGAAGTCAGACAAGAGATTGAAGCGGTAGGGGAAAGAGTGGCTCGTATGGAGGATCAAGAGATGGCCAGAGACGAATAAGTGGAGCAGCTCCAGCAAGAGGTCATACGCCTCCGATCCCAGCAGATCGATATCCAGGCACATGCAGAGGACTTGGAGAATTGGTCTCGAAGGAATAATATCCGGGTTAAGGCTGTACCCTCCAAAGAAGAAGGATCAGACATAACGAAATATCTACAGGGCCTCTACAGAGACATTTTACAGGTACCCCAAGACTTTGAAATTAAAATAGATAGGGCACACAGGGTAGGCCTACAAAGAAGAGCGCCGGACCCTCCTCCAGATATCCTGGCATACCTACCGGACTTTCAGCTGAAGGAGCAAATACTACGCAAAGCACGAGAAAAACAACCTTTGACCTACCAAGGGCATGCCATTGCTTTATATCAGGACCTGGCTACAATAACGCTGCAGAAAGGCGTGAGTTTAGACCGGTCACGGCACACTTGAGGAATTTAGGAATCACGTACTCATGGGGTCACCCCTTCAGAATAATCTTCAGATGAGAAGGCAAGTTACACCAACTGAGATCATTGCAGGACACTTGTCGTATCCTGGGCATAGAATATCCCCAACAGGAAGAATCGGAGAAAGGAGGCAACACAAAGAGCAGTGGCGACGTGTTCGGGGAGGCAGACCCTTCGAAAGGGCGGCGAAACCGGATCCCGAGACGATTGCGCAGGAGAGACAAGCTATTCTAGAGACACTGTCTGTTGAATCCCGCTATAAAGATGGCAACTGAGAAGCCTGGGGTCAGATAAGTGACTTAAGATGTGCCGGACGGGCGGTGGGCGGGGTTCATGGGAGTGGGGGGGGAGCTTAATGGCCACATGATGCACCCTACTATTCTTTTCACAGAGGACACGCAGTCTCGATTTGCGGGTCCTGGACTATACTATGTTGTGTTTAAATTTGTCAGTTGGGGTTAGGGAGGGGGAGAGGGGATACCGGTATACAAAGAATGAGGAACTCGAAAGGGATCGGGGGCATAAGGGGACAGAATAAAACAGGAGAAGGAAGGGAGAGAGAGAGGACACAGAGTGGGCTGCAGGGCTCAGTTGGGTTGTAGGATGATTCCGTTGAAATGCCGAAAGATGTATTAAAAGTCCTTACACTTAATGTGAAGGGGCTTAACAACCCCGTTAAAAGGCGAGCCATCCTCTCTTACGTAGAACACTCGGAAGCAGATATCTGCTTGCTGCAAGAGACGCATCTCTTGTCTAAAGATTGCCACCGCCTAAGGTCAAGAGCCTTTCCCAAACAGTTTTTCTTCTCTATCACAGAAAAGAAAGCGGGAGTCGCCATCCTGATCGCTAAACACTGTAAAGGGGTAGTGAGAGATAAAGTGGCAGAAATAACAGGGAGACTATTAGCATACAAGATCCAATTCGCGGATGGGAGACTATTAGCATACAAGATCCAATTCACGGATCAGTCATTGGATCGATATATGCACCAAACACAGGACAGGAAGGTTGCCTGAAATCGGCCCTAGAGGAGACCCTGGCAGCGCAAACATGCATGACTTTGGTAGGGGGGGGGCATAAATCTAGTCCTGGAAGCGGCCAAGGATAGATCGAGTAGTCGCTACAATCAGAAGGGAGAGCTATCATGGGAGGGGAAGGAGTGGCAGCAAAAGATGGGCCTGGTTGACCTATGGCGGGAGGTATACCCCCAGACATTGCAATACTCATTCTTCTCACACGCGCATGGGTCTTATGCTCGACTTGATTATTTCTTGGGCACGAGAGAAATTAGTAGGGTAACGACAGTGGCAGGCATTGAACCGGCGGCACTCTCTGACCACGATGCAGTGATCCTCACCTTACAGTTACCACCACAGCAGAGAAGGGTGGGGTGTTGGAGGTTGAAAGAAAATATGCTTCATAAAAAGGCAGTGATACAACAACTCACCAAATGCATTCAAGATTAGACATTAACGACTCACCCGAGGTATCCACCACCATAGAGTGTGGGAGGCCCTAAAGGCGGTAGTGAGAGGTGAACTAAAAGCTATCGCGGCTGCTGAGAATAAGGAACATAAAGAGAAGCAGGATCAATTATCCACACAGGTTAAGGAACTAGAGAGAGTACATAGCCGCTCCGGGGCGCCCAGAGTGTGGAGACAGTTGAAGGCCGCGAGAGAGCAATTAGCAGGGATAGATTTAGATAGAGCAGAGTATGCTGCAATAAGATTAAAACACTCCTACTACATTGGGGAAGACAGAACAGGGCAAATGCTGGCAAGCAAACTTAGAGCTCAAAGGCAACAAACAAAGATACATTCTCTCAAGGGGCAAACGGGGGAAGAAATCACAACTGATGAAGACATAGCACATACCTTCCGCGACTTTTATGCCGAATTATATAAAAGAGAAACCCCAGCCGAGAATACCATAACATCCTATCTACAGAGTGTTCACACATCCAAAATAACCCCCGACCAAGCAGATGCTCTTGATGCCCCCATAAGGATCGAAGAGGTGGGAACGGCGATCTTGCGGCTGTAACTCCTTAAGTCGCTGGGACCGGATGGATTTTCAGCGTTTCTTTATAAAAAATTCTGCCAAATTCTAGCCCCGGTATTGATGAGAGTGTTTAACTCCTTTGGTGGTCCAGAAACGATTCCTTCGAGTATGCTAGCAACGGCTATAGTGGTGCTACCAAAACCTGGGAAGGGCAAACAACTATGCGGTTCTTATAGGCCCGTGTCCCTTTTGAACGTGGACTTGAAATTGTTCACAAGTATATTAGCTACGAGATGAAGCCCATTGATGCCAAACATAATAGCACCGGACCAAGCAGGGTTTATCCAAAATCGGCAAAGTGGGGATAATACCAAAAGAATCCTCCATTTAATTGATAAGGCACACCACACAAATATGGAAGCACTCTTATTGACGGTTGATGCCGAGAAAGCATTTGACCGAGTAGACTGGAGCTTCTTGGGGCATACACTGACCCACTTTGGGGTGGGGGATAGATTCCGGGCATGGGTAGGGAGCTGCTATAGTTCTCCTACAGCCAAATCAGAGTTAACGGCTTCTCCTCAAACCCTTTCTTCATTCAACGGGGCACCAGGCAAGGGTGCCCTTTGTCGCCATCCTGTTCGCCCTCTACCTTGAACCGCTAGCTCAGAAGATTCGAGAGAACACAGAGATTCAGGGGATTCCGTTTGGGGGAGAGACACACCCCATTAGCTTATACGCGGATGACATTCTGGCAGCATTAGAGAATTCAAAGAGATCGCTGCCGTTTTTTTTCCGAAGAACTAGAGCTTTTTGGGCGGGCTTCGGGGTTCCGAGTAAATGTCAGTAAGTCACAGATCCTCAGCCTGAGTCGCACAACCTGAGACCCAAATACGGGAAGGGATTTTGCCCGGGGGATTCGGGCAATGGAGTCGATTCCTTATTTGGGAATAGAGCTAGCAGCTACTACTCAGCAAACAGTGGCACTGAATTATGCTAAACTGACGAACCAGATCAAGAAAGATTTAGGTAGCTGGGGTCGCCAACACCTAACACTGCTGGGTCGTATTGCAGCGATCAAGCTGTCCATACTGCCTAAAGCATTATATTTGTTTCAGACCTTGCCGGTCTCCCCACCGGAGGGCACCATCATCTCACTACAAGCCGACATCCTTTGCTTTGTGTGGGCCGGGGCTAGACCTCGTATGCGACAAGAGTTGGGGTACTTGAGAGCAGAGAGTGGGCGACTGGGGATTCCAAATTTAATGGACTACTTCAAGGCGGCTCAGTTGTGATATCTTGTTGAGTGGAATAGGTCTGAGTCTGAGAAAAGATGGTTATTCCAGGATAGGGCAGTAGCTGGGCTCCCCTTGTGGAAGATTCCTTTTTTAAAGAAACCAGATAGGCCGAAGAGCCTTCAGAGGTCACCAATCACGAATACGGTGATGAAGACACGGGATGGAGTGGCTCACAAAAGGAAGCTCACAACGTTTCCCTCACCTTTGACACCACTTCTCAGGAATAGAGAGTTCCCTCCAGGAATGTAAGACATGGCATTCATAGCATGGCAAGATTTGCAATGCAGATCTGCAGGTCACCTGTTTGACGTGGAGGGCATCATCCCTTTTCCACAGCTAAGACAGGATTATGGGCTGCCGGAGTCGGAACGGATGCGATACTTGCAGATCCGACACTGGCTGCTTCATCCTGATATACAGCCACAGCTTAGCCGTAAATTGACAGTATACAAAAAATGGATGATTACAAAACAGAATGACAAGGGGGTGATCTGCGAACTCTATGCTATGCTCCAACAGTCAGCTCCACCGCACCCAACACCTAGCCAGAAAAGGTGGGCGAAAGAGTTCGGAAGGGACTTATCAAATAAAGAGTGGGGAGAAATTTATTATAGGGCTATATACAGCGTGCAACGTGTCCAGTATTGAGACGGCAACCAAAATTGCTACATATTGGTATCTTACTCCTGTGCGCCTTAACAGAGGAAATTGATCGTAGCCCTACATGCTGGAGGGGTTGTGGAGAAGAGGGGACCCTGGTGCACCTATTGTGGGAATGCTAGGCCTTGACAGCTTATTGGTCCAGAATTTTGGATGAAATTGATCAGCAGTTTGAAACGCAGATCCCAAGATTTCCAGCGTATGTGGTGTTGGGCTTACCCAACCCTCTAACATTTCCACTAAAATCTCGTAGAGGCAGACAGATGGGGCTAGCGCTGGGGGCGGCTCTCCAGAATATATTGACACATCGGGGGACACAAACAACACCTACATATCCAGGCTGGCTACATAGGTTGTGGTATATTCTTGGAATGGAGCACATTAATGCCACTTTGACAAATTCCGAAACTGCATTCAAGGAAGTTTGGAGGCCATTCCTTTCTCTCCTATCAACGGAGTTTAATGAAATCACTTGCCCGAGATACCTTTGATTGCAGGGTTTAACAGAAACAGATCGAGTATCCCCAACCACCGAGGGAACTTAGAATAGAAGACCCACAGGTCCCTAGAGAACTTATTAATGGAAGACATGAGAATACCAGGAAGGTGTGAGGGGAGGGGCAGTGTGAATCGGTTGTAAATTGTTGTTTTGTCTTAAAGAAGCGTGATTGGCATCACAGTACATATCGGACACTGTTTAAATGGGAGGGCAATTCTACGAAAAGCTGGAATTAGAATTGTACTATAATGGAAGGGCCCTTGAAGAACTGTAATGTACTTAAAGCAAATGTGGGGATGTTGACTTTACAATGTGTGTTAACAAAAATAATAAAAAAAAGATTAAAACATAAAACAAAAAAAGGTTAATATAACATTTCCTGATAAGTCCATTTAGGCTGAATTGCCCTACTATTACTATGTGCTTTTCTGGGTTAATGTTTTGTCCATTTGTTTTATTCGGAGAAAATTAAATAAAGGTGTTAAAAAAAAAAAAAGAGAAGTAAAGGCTATTCAAAAGATATTTGAAATATATGAAAACCAATATAAAGATTTTACAGTCTATAGAGGCGGAAGTACAACTTGACATGCTTAGAAGGGAAGGGAAATGAATATGCATAATGTGCTTGGTACGTTGTATCTATTGGTACGATGACATTTAGGAAGCTTTGTCGCCAAATGATATGCAGGATTTGGATACGGTGATTATTCGTTTGTCGACCTGTTTATTGTAGAAATCAAGCATTAAAAAAAGGAAGATTCAGGCTTTCCCTGAGCATAGAATTAAAGCAAGAGAACTACCATAACAGAAGATCACCATGTATTACAATGCTTCTCAATTAATGCAAGACCAATGGAGGCATTGGTAGGGATGCGTGCTTTTATCAAAGACTCAAAATTGGATGTTGTGGCAGGAATAGAAACATGATGTCATGAAATGTCCAGACCCAAGCTAGCACTCGCCATTGCAGACTGCATAAATGTAATACATGATCTTAAACCTCCTACAAACGCAAAGCAAGTAAAATGTGTTTATGATGAAAAAAAGTATTTAAACAGTTAGTGGTCTATCAACAACCTAAAGGCTTGCAATTATTCATGATCTCAGATACTAAAGTTATGAGGGGAGATTCGAATTGTTAATTTCAGAACTTACAATATTCATCACCTCAAATCCTGTAAGAAACATTTTGTTGGTCTGGAACTGTCTCCTGCATGGTAAATAGAAGTGTACACCTGCATGTCAAACTAGTATGCTTATTTATTTTGGCCCTGGAGTCATGATAACAGAGCATGTGCACAGAGGCCTAGTCCTGCTGCTAAGAATGCGAAGTCGAAAACATGTTCTGTGACCTGGGATAGTGCACCAAATGCGCCCTCATCATGGGCAGTGAAACCTTTGGCAGTGGATCCACATCCCCTGCCTGGAAAATATATATATAAAAGTGGGATCCAAACCACTCCATTTTGTTCCAGATCCAAGTTCCTCAAGACCAAGGCAGACAGTGCTCCTTAGGTGTGGACTGCTGAGTGAGCAGGGTTCGCATCTACATAACAGCCAGGCTCCCAGAGGTGAATGGTCATTACCTTATGTTTTCAACTAGTTGGAGAAGTCCGTCTGCCTGCTAAGCGAGAGAAGAAGAATACCTGACAGGAGGAGAAGTCCAGCGTGTTCCTGGAGAGTGGGGCACCAAGAAATAGCAACCTGCTCATGACCAAAGCCTGCAGGGTCCCCAGTCTTCTGTTGGAGCTCTAGCTGTGAGCCTGGTAAAATAATACTCACAAGCCAACGCATTCCTGTCAAGTGTCCTTGCCATTGTCCCTAGAGGGCCTAGTGGTGTGAGCCCACTTGAGAGGAGCTGCTTTATAGGACTGAATGCTGCAACTGAAAAAAAGACGAGAACCCGCCTGCCTGCATCGACTTCAGGGGATGCATCTGGTAAAGACCAGCACCACTCTGTCAGCCCACAGGCGGCTTAACGGAAACACAATGATACTTAACGGGAAACCCTCCACAAGCTCACTCGCCAGTAAGATATCTTATGTAACATTTCCTATAGACTGATTTACACACGCATGATTAACTGTCTCCGTATAATGTATGTGTGATGTAAAGTGCTCTGACACCCTACACAGATATGAGTAGGACTACAACACAAATGAAATGTATGTGAGGGAGGGGATATCAAGAGATGAGGGGCACTGTTGGAGGGTGAGGGAATCCGTGGAGAAGAAAGTCATTGGGGGAGCGCCATAAAAGATTGCTGCACCAGGCGCAACCACCGCAAGAGAGGGCCTTGCTGGATACAACAGAAAGCTCACAGATAGGCACCAAAATACTAGTTGGGTAGTAATCTGTGGGCAGCACAGAACTTTAGTTTACATGTTATAAACTAAGCCTTCAATAATATAGGCCCCGCCACTTAGGAAGGATTCTAAGTCAAAGCTTTAGGCCACGCCCAATTTAAAGTCCCCTCCCCCCCCCCCCCCAACTTTTTGCATCCCACTTAAAAGCAGAGACGCGAGTCAAGGAAAACAGATCAGGTTACACAAAACTGATTAAAATAAGGGTTGCCGGTTATTCGTTGAATTAATTGGAAGAGAGGAGGCCTGTTTGCCAAGCAAGATCACAGTAGGGTAAGATGGTTGAAGCAACCACGTCTCTGCTACCTGCCTGAACCAGATGATTTAACCAGGCATCTGCCTCTTCCTGGATGTCTAGGATTGTCCTAGTTGAGTCAGGGAGGATGCATAGGTCTGGCTGTCATAACCGACACAGGGAGGGGACAGAGGAATTACCCAAGCTCTTAGCGAGGCCTACCTCAACCTACCAGTGCAGGGTGAAGATAAATGCCTGGATGTACCAACTAATTCATAGAGGGGGTAGGGGCCTGACTGCCCCTGTCGTTTTAGAGACATGACGCAGACATGCCTTCCCCCGCGGGTTCAGGGAGGAAGCAGAGTTGGGCAGACCTAGACGCCAATACATTGCCAGGTCAAAATTGCCCGTTTGCTCGTTTAACGAAAAAGTTCAGAGTCAACACGTGTAAGTGCAAAAGCAAGTACGGCGGTTACTTCCTACGGTGGTTTTTTATAAATGTACGATGCGGTTACCTTTGCACTTCGCTCTTGTTAGTGTCCAATGTCTTGGACAAACTCGTGCACTAACAACGTGGTTTGGTCACCGCTGACTTCTAGCCAATTGTTAGTATGCTTATTGAGCTTAAAACTAATCTGGGATAAAGGAAGTACGCAAGCAAGTTCCTACCTGCTGTCCAGTGTTCTGTTTAAGCCAGACGAGAATGTAGTACACGCCCTCCCTGTGCAGACGTAGTGTGCGCGCTGACGTCGAACAGACGCGCAGCAATGTTGCCAGATTGGGCTATTTCCCCGCACAAATGGGCGACGTTTTTCCCATTAGTGCGAGAAAAAACCCAAATTGCGGGCAGCTACTTTTTGGGCGTTTATTAGCCCGTTGTGCGCATTTTTATAAGCTGGGGCGGCGCCTCAGCAGTGTCGGCAATCGGCATGAACACGACACTATATCATCATTGGCTGCCAGCCCTGAAATGCACCCGATGCGCGCTCGCGCAGCATGACTGGGCCTGATTGGCCAGTGTGTGTAAGTGCAACCGCACTACACGCACCACCCGAGAGGATGCAAAAAGTGTACCTTCATGTTTGGGTCCCAGGGCCGACAATCTGGTAGCCCGCGAAAGCGCTACCAATGTCGGCCCTGCAAACTTTATCGTCCAGAGCGCGCAGCAGCATGTGTGTGTGACTACTAGCACACCTGCTGCACGTGTTGCGGCGCAGTGACACTTTGGTGCTTATTTACAAGCCCCTTGAGCCGCCAATGCCTCACATTTAACATGGGAAAAAGTGACGTACCTGCGGCGCAAGAGCCTTGTAAATAAGCCCATTTGTGTGTGACTGCTGGTTAAGTAACTATCGAAGGTACAGCAGTGCTTGCGTTTGTGTTCACTGGCTGTAAAAGGAATCATGAAGTCGGATCCCCGCTAGTTTGTTTCTTTCAGGTTTGGTGCTAAATAAATGTCTGGTAAGTATCATACCCCGACCCATGTGTTGCACAAACCCGGATTTTTCTCATCCTACAGAGAGATGGCGACTGCGCTCTTAACATGGGCTTTGTGAGGTGCTTTTGAGCGGCCTGCATTTGATACAAGATTGGTGAGATGGAGGTAGGGTGGGTGGCCAATACCTTGATTACTTACTGGTAATCCTCATTATTCTCAGTCCTACTCGTCCTCGACCCAGTCATAACAAATGAGGTAGTATCCAATAACAAGATAGGAAACAAAACAGGATACGCTTGCTAACCCCACCCACTCCTGCCAAGAGATATAATACAATAGCCAACCCTTAGCACTTCCTGAAATACCAAGCTAAACAAAGGCCTGATACTGGGAGGGAAGTATGACTAAGAGTAATGAGGATTACCAATAAGTAATCAGGGCATTACCTTTACGTCCCTCGTCCTCGACCCAGTCGTAGCAAATGAGGTATATCAAAGCAGACACTCAAACAGCAGGCCTTTGACATACAGTCAGGAAACAGAAACCACACAGTATATAACCTCACCGCAGTGATTAAATGCCACATCCCAGGAACAATCAAACAGGAGCAGGAGGCACCACAACCTGTAACACACCACTCCCAAAATCAAATTATCAGTGCGAGTACAATTCAAACAGTAATGTCTGATAAACGTGTGTTCAGATGCCCAAGTCCCCGCACAACAGATCTCAACAAAGGGTGCGCCCTTGAAAGCCAACACTCCCCTAGAGGACCTCGCCTGGACATTGGAAGGACATGGCAAGTGAGAGCCCTGATTCGCCAAAGTGACGGTGCCCTTAAACCAACCCCCCAGGGTCATTTTAGAAGCAGCCCCCCCACGCCCTGCAAGACCATAAGTTACAGATTGTCAGAAGAACAAAAAGCAGCAGATCTGGCCTCATAAACAGACAAAGCATGTTTAACATCAAGGGTGTGCAACAACTGCTCTTCAGGAGAGGGAGAATGACAGAAAGAAGGCAATATCAGTTCCTGAGAGGTAGGAAACTGAGACTGAACCTTAGGGAGAAAGCCAGTATCCAAACGTAAAACCACAGCATCCTCCAAGAACCGGAGAAAAATGAGGAGAACAGCTTAGAGCATAAAGCTCCCCCAATCTCCTGGCCGTTGTAACACCAATCGGGAAAACCACCTTAAAGGAAAGAAACTTCAAATACAAAGGCTCAAAAGGAGAGGACTGAAGAGCGTGACAGACCAGAGAGAGATCCCATGCACGGACAGGAGAACAGACTGCAGGGGAAGTGAGAGGAAAACCAGGTAACCAAAAGCCCGGCATTGAAGAAAAGGAAACAGAATCCCTGAAAGCTTGAATAGCCGACCACTTACCATTCAAAGGAGAAAGAGCCCTATGATGCCATCCAAAAAGAACTGAAGAATAGGTGACACAGTAGAATCCATAAACAAGAACCTTGGACAACCAAAAGAATGTGAGCAGGCAAACCTTGCCTCTCCAGGGTCCACCGCTCAACCTCCAGACCCCTAAGGACAGAGGGACCAGCGGGTGAGGAATGGAGGACTGGAGAGGAGAGAGCCTCCGAGGCAACATCCAAGGGGGACCAACGCCAGAGCCGTCAACAACGGGAACCATGACCTCCAAGGCCAAAATGGAAGAACAAGCGCCTTCTCCTGCTGGACTTTCAACACAAATGCCCGAATGAGGGGGAAAGGAGGGAAGGTATACAGCAACAGAAGAAGCCAAGGGATCGACAAGGCAACCACACCCCAGGCTCCCACCTCTGGAATCCTGGAGCAAAAGGTCAACAGAAGAGCATTAGTCCTGGATGCAAACAAATCCACCTCCGGACAACCGAACCTCTGGCAGACCATGCAAAACACCCTCAGCAAGAGACACAGATCCGGCGAGGACAGAAACTCGTGTCTCAGAGCATTCGCAACCACAATGTCCGTACCCCTGATGTGTTGAGCAGAAATGGCCTGGAGTTGGAGCTCTGCCCAACTCGCTACCACACAAGCCACCTGATGCAAGGAACGACTGCGAGTTCTGGCCTGGTGGCTCACACATGCCACAGGAACCGTGGTGTCAGACAGCACCGGAACATTGTGCCCTGGCAGGCGTGGCACAAAGAATCGAAAGGTCCTCCCCACAGCTGATAGATTCTTCCAGTAGGAGGAACAAAGGGACTCCGACCTAGTCCAACGAGCCTGAACGGACCAATGACTCACAGCAGCGCCACAACCCAGAGCACTGGCATCCGTCGTCGGCACAACCAGAGACGAAGGATGTAACAACACGCCCCTGGGGAGGTTCAACGAGACCAGCCACCACTGCAGGCTGTGCACAACATCCGGAGAAACTGGGACCTCCAAGGACAGATCCAGAATCGGGATCCACACAAAACGGTGAAGGCGCCACAGCAACGGCCAAAGGTGTAACCTGGCCCACGGCACAGTGAGAACAGAAGCTGCCATGCGCCCCTGCACCTCCTTCCACTGAGCCAGCGTAGCAGATGTCTGAGACAACAGCGATAGCACCAATCATTGCAGACCCTAAATCCTGGATTGGGGCAGGAACATTTTGCCCAGAACAGAGTCAAACACATCCCAGATGAAAGACTTTCAGGTTGAGGGCCAAAGATCACACTTCTGAAAATTCAGGAGGAAACCGTGGTACTTCAAAGAACGTATGGTCAAGCCCAGATGCTGCTGCATCATCTGAACAGAAGGGGCCTGGACCAGCCAGTCGTCCAGGGACTGATATACCGAGACCCCGTGGAGATGAAGGCGAGCCACCAGAGGGGCCACCACCTTGGTGAAGACTCAGGCTGAGGAACATAGGCCGAACGGGAGTACACAAAACTGCCAATGATGACCCCCCCCAGTGAGAAACATAGACATTCCTGGAACCGCAACGCCACTGGAGCATGGAGGTAGGCATCCTGGAGATCCAATATTGCTATCACAAAACCCGCCCGAATCAACGGGATAAGCCTCTGCAGGGTCCCCACCTTGATTGGAATCTTCCTGACATAACGGTTCAGGGACCTGAGGTTGATCACTATCTGGAGCCCCCGTAATCTTCGGGACCAGGAAATCGACAGAATAAATGCCCTGTCCTCTCTCAGCAACGGAACCGGAACAATCGCCTTTTTCCGGAGGAGCAATTGAATCCCATCCAACAACGCCTTCCTCCTGAGAGCATCCCTTGGAAGAGGTGTCACCACCGTCCCCAACGATGAGGGAAAGGACACAAACTCGATCTGGTAACCACCTGCCAGAACACTCAGCACCCATCTGTCCGATGTCATGCGACGCCAATGTACCAGGAAATTATGCGGTTTCCCACCAACCTCTGGTATCATGCCAAACGGCACCTCTGCAATGGCATAGTCAGGCTGCTGATGGAGATTCCCAGGCTCCTGGCGGGTTTTCTTCAGAAACTTACCTTGAAAACCCTTACCCTGGAAACTCTGACCCTTGAAGGCACCTTTCCTCCTACGAGACGGCTGACAAAAGAAATTAGCAGATGAGAAGAAAGACTGCTTCAGCTGAGGATGAGTGCTAAAGGAAAAAGAATGCTTTCTCTCCTTGAAAACTTTGTGAAGTTCCTCCTCAAGTTCCATACCAAAAAGTCTCGGACCAGTAACGGCAACTCAAAGCCATGGACCGCTGAGTAGAATCCGAGTTCCATCCCGTCAGCAACAGGTTACACCTGGCTGCAATGTAAGCCCCACAGGACAACACCGATGCTCTGACTGAATCAAATGCAATGTCAGAAAGAAACTCAGTCTGGCATTCCATGGATTCTAACAAGGCAGGACAATGCCCACCCTCCTGCATAGTCGTGAACAACGTCTTGAAGACTAACAATACGGACTGGCCATCATAGGCACCACAGATACAGAATAAATGGCAAGATGAGACCCTACATAAGCCTTTTTCAATGAGGAGGCAACCATCTTATCCTCACCATCGTTAAGGACATTATCCTCTGCCATTGATGGGAGCCCCCAGACTGGCAACAAAAGAGGCCACAAGTACAGACTCGGGAATCTTCTCCATGCCCTCAAAGGATAAAACATGGACATGAAGTGAGGCACCATAATACGCTCCTGGTTCTCCCACCCATTTAAGAGGACGTCCATAACAAAAGGATGAATGGGTAGGGCTCTAGTAGAACCCTTCTGAAACGAGGCAGCACCATGTCATTAGAAGGTCCAGCCACCTCATCATCAGGAAACCCCATGTTATCACTAACATCGACAGAAACCCTGGCAATACATCCTAAGAAACATACTTCCCTGTATGTTCTAAAGAGGCCAGAGATGACACATCAGAAGAATCAGAGCTGGAAATGGCAGAATACAGCTTCTGCTCACCACCAGAAAGCGAACCGGCCGTATTCTTCTTCAGGGATGACAAAGTGTCCAAAATCAGCTTCTGCAGTTGCTCATATCTCACCCAATCTCTTCTCAGGCAGAGGGGCAGACTCAGGAAA
This sequence comes from Calotriton arnoldi, assembly GCA_963921515.1. Classification (NCBI taxonomy): domain Eukaryota; kingdom Metazoa; phylum Chordata; class Amphibia; order Caudata; family Salamandridae; genus Calotriton; species Calotriton arnoldi. Next base: position 2,271,044 of record CAWUFW010000844.1, on the reverse strand, counting down.
CTCAACAGAGGACGGGGACAACGTCGTCAGGGAACAATGCCTCCTCTTCCCAGCATGTTTCCCTTGTTGCAGGCTGTAGAGACCACTGCACACCAGGTAAAACAGAATGCCAGCAAACAACATCCAGGCATCTATGATATACCCATATCCCACTGCAGGTAAAACAGCAACATACCAGAATGAGCGCGTGATTGACATCACATTAGCACAAGAATGCTGGCAATCGCTGCCCAGAGCGCGTGGAATTCATACCAGACCATGTGAGCGCGCACACAAACAGGCCGTCTGCAACGACCAACAACGTGCTGCTCGCCCAGAATGTAGCGGTACCGACTTCACCAAAGAGGCAGCCAACACCGAAGAACAGGTAAGGCTTTAAAATGCAGCAAGGACGCTACCGCTAGGAGCCTAAGCGAGACGCAGGAGAGCCTGGGCAGCCATGAACAAACCCCCCCCTCCCGTCAGTCGCAGCATACACCCGGGGGGGCAGCCACTGAAGAGCCCACCTTCAGGACACGGCCACAGAACACCATATGCACAGTGCCTGTAACCCGTGGCAGACATACACCGGTGAAAATGCCACAGAATTGTAAGCTGCCAAGCCAGGGCACAATTTAGGCAGAGACAACACTACGCTGACCCGGGAGAACAACGCAAGCCCATCAGGCAGTTCTCCCGGCAGCATGTAAATACTCCTTTTGTCTCACATAGAAGGAGTCACAGGAGACCACAAAACGCGTCCCGACTCCAGTAACTCCCACACGTTCATAGCTAACTCTAGGTTGTGGTAAGGGATTTGCAACACAGATATATTATGGCACAGTATTTAAGTAGTGTCTTGGGCCCAAGGACGTCAATGGTAAACAATAGATCAAGGGTCTCCAACCTTTTCTGTAATAAGAGCCAATTATGGTCAATGAAAATTCTCCTGAGCTACTATTATTATTTGAGATGTAATAGACCACATCACACAACATTACATTAGTGGCCATCTTATGCAAGTTTACCAGCAGCGATCACCTCAGTGCATCAGGCATGGTTGCTAGCAGTAATGTGAAAATGCTTTGTCAGTGTGGAATGCCTCTACATTGGTAATACTGTTAGAGGGAAAATCTGTTAAGCAAACAGCAAGAAAACAAGTTGACAATATAATATGGTTTTAATGCATTATTCAACTGGGTAGATCAGCCAAGCCCAGAAGAGACTGGAATCTGATGTCCAACTGTTAGAAATGAGGGTCTCCTAGTTGGCAAGGTCTTGCACCTTTGTCCAAATAGGGACCCTTCTTCCTAGTCAGGGTAAGGGAGTTACACTCCTAAAATAACCCCTGCTCACCCCCTTGGTAGCTTGGCACGAGCAGTCAGGCTTATCTTAGAGGCAGTGTGTAAAGCATTTGCACATAACCAACAGTAATACAGTGTAAGCACTATAAAAGGACACCACACCAGTTTAGAAAAAAATATCCAATATTTTTATATACTTAAGACAAGACCAAAAACGATAAAAATCCACAATACAGTACTTCAAAATCTTCAGTTATCAAAATATGCTTTAAAAACAGTTCCTTGATGTCGATAGCTCCGTCCGGGGCTATCACGGCGTCATGAGCAAACAAATCCAACCAGTTCTGGCTGACCGCGGCGTCGCGGGTCAGCTACGGTGTCGGGAAGACCCGCAAACAGTACCTTTTAGAAACGCAGGGCGTCGGCGACCTCTCGTTGGGCTTCCGAAAGCACGGTGTCCGCAGGCGTCTGTTCCGGAGTTCGGTGCAGGGGTCGTCGGGGCCCTCGAAGTCACACGCGTTGCAGATCGATCTCCTCTCTGTTGAAGTCAGGAGCACTGGCGTCGGCAGGCGCCGGGTGCTGCGGTGCAGAGTGCAGCGGTGCGGCGTGCGGTGCCCTCAGGTCGCGGTGCGAGCAGCGGCTCGGTGGCGGCGGCGGATGGCGTCGTTGGTGAGACCAGGGTCGCGGTGCGAGATGAAGGCGGTGCTCGTCACGGGGCTGGCAGGTCACGGTGCAAGCAGCGGCATTGTCGTTGCTGAAGCGATGTCGTCGGCTGACGAACTGGAGTCGATGGCGCATGCGTCGGTAGGCCAAGGCTGCGGTGCGGGATGAGGGCGGTGCGTCGTGTAACTTTACGAGCGGTGCCCTCGAACCACGGTGCAAGCAGTGGCGTAGATTTCGGCGTGGAGCGGCGTCGTCGGGGATACCAAGGCGTCGTCGTGAAGCGAGGCGGTGCGGAGTGCGGTGCCCACAGGTCGCGGTGCGAGCAACGTCTCGGTGGTGGCGTCAGCAGGCGTCGTCGGTGAGACCAGGGTCGCGGTGCCCTCTGCGGTGCCAAGGCGTCGTCGTGAAGCAAAGCGGGGCGTAGTGCGATGCCTACAGGTCGCGGTGCGAGCAGCGGCTCGGTGGCGGCGTCAGCAGGTGTCGTCGGTGAGACCAGGGTCGCGTTGCGGCGGTGCCCTCTGCGGTGCCTTCGGGACACGGAGTCCGCAGCGTCGTCGTCGACGTCGTTGAGTGGCTTTTCTTCTGTCCTCAGTCCCCAGTGCTGAGGGCAGAAGAGCTTGAAGTCTTTGTTGTGCCTGAGACTTCTTGAACAGGGGGCAAACTCTACCTCATGCCCTTGGAGAAACTCACAAAAGTAGATTGCAGAAAGTTCAGTCCAGTCCTTTCACTGCCCAAGACAGAAGCAGCCACTGCAGGCCAACACAGCAAAGCACAGAGCAAAGTGGTAGTTCCTCCTCACAGCTTCTCCAGCTCTTCTTCTTGGCAGTCTTCTTGATCCAAAAGAGTTCTAAAGTTCAGGGGTCTGGGCCCCAGTATTTGTATCCAAAAATCCTTTGATCCTCTAGGCAGAGGGTGTCTGTGCCCAGCCAGAACCAGTTCTGCCTTCTCTGGTGTGATTTCCTGGCAGGAGGTGGAGACGGCATTGTCAGAGGCAGACCAGGCCCTTTGAGGTGCAAGGACATCTCCTCCCCCTTCCCCCATTGCAGCCCAGGTCTATTCAGACCTTCCCTGACCCACCTAGACTATCTGGAGCCCTCCTGCTCCCCAGCCTTCTGTCATCCAAAACCCAGACAGGCAATCCACATTCCAGCAGAGGCACACGGGATGACTGAGCAAGAAAATACCTTCTTTCTAAAAGTGGTATTTTCAAACACAGAATGTAAAAATCACCTTCACTAAAAGATGCGTCTTTAGATTCTGAGTCCAGGCATACTAAACTTTATTTTCTTACCAAATTCCCCGGGCCAGTTTTGTCTATAAGATGTTATAAACAAACTTCCCATTCTGTTCTATAGGGAACAGGTAACCTTGCAATAGTGAAAAACGAATTTGGCTGTAATTCACTATTAGGACATGCCACACACACCATGGAATGTCCTACCGTTCACCTACACTGCACCCTGCCCACAGGGGTACCTTGGGCCTACCTTAGGGGTGCCTGACATGTAAGAAAAGGGAAGGTTAGGGACTGGCAAGTGTGTGCACTGGCCAAGTCGACATGGCAGTTACAAACTGCGTGCAGACTCTGCAATGGCAGGTCTGAGGTACCTTTTCAGGGCTACTCACGTGGGTGGCACAATCAGTGCTGCAGGCCCACTAGTAGCATTCGATTTACAGGCCCTGGCACACTCAGTGCACTTTACTGGGGACTAACAAGTAAATCAAATATCCAATCATGGAAACACCAATCCATAACACCTTTTACCACAGGAGCACTTGCACTTTACCACTGATCAGCAGTGAGAAAAGTGCGCAGAAACACTAAGCCAGCACATACAGAGTCAAAACCGGGAGGTCAGAAAGCAAAAACTCAGGGGAAACACGCCAAAAGATGCCAAGTCTAACACCAACGCACAGTTAAAAAACAGCAGTTTATAGACTCTCAAACCGCAACAGAAAAAAGTTACAAGCATAGTATTTGTGTCACAAACAAGTGTTAGATAAAATCAGCAGATATAATAATTTCTTGGAAACAAAAGCACATATAGGTGTGGGCCACATCGCCCTCTCTTTGCATATTTAGCGGAAACAACCTCTGTGGTTTCCTATTCCCAAAACTTAAACTATATAAACGACATTTCAGATGTATTTGTCTTCCTGCACAGCGAGTGATTATATCTTGCTTGATGCGGATTGGCTAGGCTTATCTAACCTTTTGTATGTGGTTTCATCCATCAAGCCTAGACATTGTTTAAGTGTGAAATATAGTTTCCAGCAAAAGCGAGCATTTGCATCACTATGAACAGAGGCAGGGTGTGCACCTAGACTGGTCCATCCTGTGCACATACTTAAACAATGGGTGCATTTATCAGCAACATGTTTGCAAAGGAAACAGGCCCTAACATGATTAGCTCACTTCGGCCCGTCTTTCTAGGAGATGGAGATTGTGGAAAACTATTTTTGTTGCCTCTGTGCTTAAGCACCAAGGGTTTTTTGAGTCTGGAGGGAGATATGATCTAAGTTTCATGCAGTAGCTCAACTTACTAACCACAAGATATTCCCTAACCTTTTAACCTTCCCATGAACAATGTGACCTATTTATCTCTACTAGACATATTGTTCTCCGTAACTATTTCTGTGCAGAGGCCTGTGCTCCTTCAGGGGCCTAAAACTGTCTCTAACTTGAAAACTTTGCATGGAAGTCTCAGGCCTCAGACCTGTGTGGGTCTGTGTATAATGTTTCCCATTTTTCCCTATATCAATACATAACAGCCATAGGTGCAATGCCCTGCCACCAAGTTAATAATATCAGTAAAAAAATCTTTAAATTTATTCGGGAAATTCAACCATTTTTCTCCACAGATCAGCTTATGAGTTCTGAAAACACACATATTTTCATCTCAAATACACGCTTTTCAATTTTTGTACACATATATTAATTCAACCAAGCACAAGCTTCCAATTTAGTTGACTGGGCTGCACACAGGAGAGCTACCTACAGGTGCCTGGAAGCTACCAGTATCTCACGAGCTACTCGTTGAAGAAGCCTGTAATAGTTCCATCTCTATATCTGCAGATATATTGAAGCACTCTAAAGGGCTGGATTCAGGTAGTGAGAGCTATAAAAACAAGCATTAGAATAGCCAGTAGGTCTCACCTTTGGGACCTTATAAGTGTTTAGCCATGCAGCACATTATCAGACTACCCAATGCGTAGAATAATTACAAGAAAACGGTCGAATAACCATGAACTACCTTCCGGAGAAAGCATGGAGCACATAAGTATGTGTTGCAAGTTATGCTTATGCAAGCAGCAGGCCTTTTACGACCCCACATAAATGACTACAAAACTAGAGATGGAGGCCTGAGAGGGGCAGCAGACTTCAATTCCTGTCTTCTCTGCCCATGCCATAGGCACTGGAAGTAGGAGAGTAGTGGGGGGAGTGCGCTGAAACACCCACCTTAATAACCATGCTGGAGTTCAGAAGTGAATGAGCAATAAACAGGATTTTAAATTTTGTTTTTATCTTGTCACATTTGCTGTGCATTCAAAGACAGGGGTTGAAGTAGAGTGTTGTGGAGTGGTGTAGCGTGAAGTGGTGTAGAGTGGTGAGGAGTATGTATCGTAGTGCAATGTCATTACAGCAAACATATTTTCAGTTGAAATTACCATTACAGTCGCACAGACACAATTTAACTAGTAAAACTATATAGCACACAAATGATAATGTGTGGAAATCGGCATCACCTGGTGCATGGGTACTCACAAACGTTTTCCCAGTTGCCACAAAGTTTGGTCTGTGCTGTGACCGAGGGCTGCATTGATGCCTGCAGGATGGCGGTCGGGGAGTGGGGGGCAAGGGAGGGTTTGTGGCAAGGTGGGTGTAGGGGAAGCGAAGCATATATATTTAGATTCTGAATTGCAGAATGTGAAACCAATAGCTTGGGATCAGTCCCGGCTTCTCCACTTAACCAAATTGTGTGATCCTAGTCAATTTGTTTTATTTCACGTTACCTCCTTTTTCTTCATTATCACATATATGACTTCAGGATGTGCTACAAATCTTTCTGTGTTTGAGTTAATAGACTATAATGTTCATGTATGATAGAAACCTAGGCCACCCAAAGAGTTCACATAACAACTGATTTGCCTCTTAGTTCACTATTGGCATTGTTGTCAGGGTGGGGGAGAATGAATGTTTCTAAATTCATGTCTGAAAAAATTATCACTTTTACAAAAATACTTCTCAGCACACTGATATACTCTGATGTACTAAGGTGAAACAGTTCTGCATGTTAATGAAAGACACTTTTTGAATTTTGAAAAGACTTTATCATACGTTTACACTTTTGCTGCAAGATGTCTTTAAAAATGAAGGTTTTTCTAAAGTGTAGGGGGAAGGACACCCTAGTTACTCCCTTTCTTTAACTTCAATTAACCTTTAAATAACTTCTTGCCCGTTTATTTAGCATTTTTTTTTAAATTTTAGCGCTGAGTCGAGTAAACAGCAGCCTAGTGCTGCTGTTGACCAGGAGCCGCATGTAGAGGTCAGGAGGGCCACATGCGGCCCCCATGCTGTACTTTGAGTATCACTGACCTTGTGTATTGATTTGTTTTGATTCTATTTCATTATATTTTTCCATCACACTCCAGAATTACAAACATTTTTACTTTATTTGTGCTTTTCTAATCCTGATATATACTCAAATTTTTGTATAGTTCATTTACCTGCATTTACATTTTGTTGTGTACTAGAAAAAAAAACATCCTGCAGTCTTTTTACATTCCTATACCCAGCAAGGTTGTCACATAAATCCTCTCACTTTGCAGTCAGAGAAATAAAAGTAAACACTAAGGTCCCTGAAAGACAGAGCCTAACATTCGACCTCTGTCTTTGAATGCACAGCAGATGTGACAAGAACAAAATGTATAGGCCTGTTTACAGAAAGCGAGCACTTGTGGAAGAATACAGTAAGCAGGCTATACTCCACGGGGGTGGACTAACTCAATCTGGACAGCCTAAATAAATCAAATAAAGCCAGCAAATAGAAAGCAACTGTGAGTTACAAAACACAAAGCCAATAGGAAGCAATAGGTGGAATGCATTCCAAGGGAAGCTTTCAGAATGACCCCAAGACATCCTAAGCAAACCAGACAGCTGTGCTGTCTGGTAGAGTTCGACCTAAAAATCCCAGGCAAAAATTATGGGAGGTTTACCACCCCAGAAATAAGTCCATTCCATAGCTATGTAGAAGAGATCCCTCCAACGGAGTCAGCAGAGAAATAGGAATTTCCCTATATGTCTGTTGGCTCAAAGTAATATAGTCTGGATTCAACCTTGCTGAAGAAGTGAGCCGAAATATAAACAAAAATGCAGTTTCTTGAACTTGTAAACAGAGAATCATGCAACCACAATACTTTGGAATAGATTTGTGCCCTCTAATGTGAAAAATATACAGCTGCAATGCACGTACCTTTTCCACCATTATAAACTTGCTGACACAATCAGCAATTACAGCACTAGACATACATCTTGCTATTTTTATTAGAAACTTACATAGTGCGTAAACTGCCATTAGTATGGGATGATTTCTGACACAGGATAATTTAACTTGGATAATGATCTGGGGCCAGATGCTTCTGTAATTAACCCCAAGCCAGATTAGGCTAGGGAGAGGTAGTGGATTATTAGTAGCACATCCATGGTAACGGAGCATGTGTGATTCTGTATCAGCAACAAAGACAGCCGGACGTTTGCTTGGGAGTTACATTACTAGGATGGGTGTGCGTGGAAACGTGCGTCCTTTCAAGTAGGAAGCATTCCCTTTGACAGCTATCATTCTCACAGATAAGAAAAGTAAATGGGTTATCAACTGCCCATTATGAGGATGCCGCGCAATGTGAGGATAAAAACTATGCAATTTAGTAATGAGCTGGACATCCAAAAAAAAAACAAATACAAGACTAGCAGGTGATCTTGAAACTATGGGCGCATCAGTGAAAAGATTTAAATGTCCAATGGCGGGATTCAGATTAATACCATCACAAGACGGTGATGTTATTCATGTAATCAGTGGCAAAAGAGCGAGGATGTGGCAGACTTCCACCCACTGTAAAAAAAAAAAAAAAAAAGCTCAGCCAGTGTATTTAAAAGGCATAGCTTAACCTAGTTAACAAGGCTAATTTTGCTGAAATCTATTTTAGGTTTACGGAAGAGTGAAAATGCACACACAAACATGATAGAAATGTAAACTTTTTTTCATGTGTTGACAATTGACACCTATATAGGAATCTCCCGAGTACAGTGGAAGTTTCAGCATGGATCGTCGGACTGCGCCTATCCATTAGGCTGATCGGGGGTGCAACATATTTTCAGGAGCACATGAATTAAAAATCTCATCGAATGAAAACACTGTTACTAATAAGATAGATACACGGCATGTGCTAGGATCCTGGAACATCGCTGTTTACCGCTGTAAAGAAGATATAAGTTTTGTGAAAACGCAAAAGTACCACACTGAATTTGATATGAAACCCTCCCCGAAATACCAACCGACAAGACTGGGAATGTGCTTGCTATAGAAGCAAGCACTGGCAAAACCAGATGTTTTTCACATTTCAACAGTACATGCGAAAATTATTTCTAATAAAAAAAAAAGGCATATTCGGTTCACGTTACCTGTTCCCACAGTACCTGATGTCCTGTACAATCGGTGAAGCTTGCTTTGTATTGTGCGTCTGAGCCTGTAATTCTGGGGCTTTGCATTTTGTATCTTGTGTGTTTTTTATCACAGAGCGTGCACTTAGGGCTGTATAACCCATGCTGTCTTTTAGATTTATGAATCTGCGGGCGTCCCTAGTGCAGCGAATATTCTCGGTTGTACTTTAGATTTTTGCAGCCTGAGCTGAATATCACACGGTATGTATTCTTCACTCTAAGTTACCTTGTCGGAGCCCCGGGAATGCGAGTTCCAGTTTGCCTTTTAGAACCACGTTACATCCAAGTGAAAACAAAAAGAAACAGCAATTTAGTATTACGTATACCCTTATGTGATGTTTATTACCTTCTCTGTTAATAAATGTCTGACATTCAGTACCCTTTGTTCTGCATCTTACTCGGCTACTCAGCTCGCTCTAGTCTCTGGGGTTCAGAATCTCTTTAACTCCGGCAACAGTAAATGTCACAAAGAAGAAGCTGCTGGGGATCAATATATGATCCAGTGAAGGAGTGTTTCACAGGCAGGGGGAGGAAAATCCTCAGGCAGTATGCGATCGTAGAGGATCTCCAAGACAGAGAGAGAGTGGGGGCAATCCCACTCAGAAAACAAGATAAAATGGGAGGCGGTAGTGGGTGGATGGGTTGGCACAGGATGATTAAATGAACTGGGAGCAGCGCCGTGAGCTGTAGGTGAACCTGAAGCTGAACACTCACTGAAGACATGAGGAGCTGGGAGCAGCAACGGCGCAGAACAGCAGGAAACAATTAAAACAATGGCAATTCAAAACCAGCCCCAATAGGTTAAACAAGCAGGAGGGGTTTGGTGCACGGAACAGGTGCCCTCGGAACGCGTGACATTTGATATCGCAGGAAACAAAGAAATGCTGTGTGTGTTTGTAAACTTAAGCCATGAGCTGAGCGCAAGCCGATGCAAATGAAACAAATAGTGTGCCAAAAATAAATTAAATGCCCGGAAGAGTAACACCACATGTAATAGGTGTCAGTGTCCATGGGAGGGGACAAAACAACAAAAGGCAAGACAAATGTAACCAAATCACCACTTAAAAGCAAATATTTCCGAACAGCACACATAAGAACGAATGAAGAAAGATGGGCGTGATCGAAGCCCTCAGTGTAGATACAGCATGTTTTGAAGAGACAGCACATGCGCTGCCTATGCAAGACCTAAAAATCTTAATAGCAACCCACAGAGTGGACAGTTAATTTTGGTGTGCAGACGTCACCCAACATCACCACTATAGGTGGTCCGCTGCGTAACATTTAAAAATGACATTTAATTACGGCTTTAATGCTGTACCAAAATATGCTGGTAATAAACATCACATAAAAATGTGCTGGGTTTCCAATTAGGGTTGCCACCTTTCCAAGAGAAAAATACTGGCCATCTGTTCATGTTTTAATATTCTGCAAAGACCCGGACATGAATTCCTAAGCAGAACTTTATATGAAATCATCTGCATTCATTTTTAGGTCGAGCCTAGCGCAGCGCGCATGCGCTGCTCTAGGAGATGACCTTTTGGAATCGGTCTGCACTTTTCTAACACTCGTGCGTGTGGCAGCATCCACCTTGCGGGAGCGAGCAGCGGCGCGCAGGGGCCATCTGTTTCTAATTAGCGTGGCCGTGCGCACTTGGCTTCCGGACTCAATATCCCATTTCGTGCTCTTTGCTTTATTTTTTTTTGGTTTACAAGAGCCAGGCAGCAGCGAGCAGTGGCACGCAGGGGCCATCTGTTTCTAATTAGCGTGGCCGCGCGCGCTTGGCTTCCGGACTCAATATCCCATTTCGTGCTCTTTGCTTTATTTTTTTTTGGTTTACAAGAGCCAGGCAGCTGCCAAGTGCTGACAAGCTCCTTTTTCACACACCACAATATTTTTCACCAGTTTCATTTACTGTTTTAACATGGCCATTCAGCATGCTATACCAGCATTTTTAAAAATACTGCACCCATCATGACACATATGCACACCGGCGTCATGGCAAATGTGCACACGTCATAATGCATGTGCACGCTCGCATCATGAAGCGTGGCGATCATCTTGGAATACGTTGCTTTGATGAAAAGCTCATTGAAAGATTGCAGGCCATACGTGTGCATGAGTTCACGCATGCTGGTACAAACAAGCATTGGCAAAGCTACTACTTCAAATACTTAAAGCAGATGCCTACTGACTTTGCCAATGCCTGATTTTCAAGAATGCAACTAATCTGGGGAGCAGTGAGCAAGTGAGGAGTTTTCTGGTGGGTAGTAAATGGTGACTGGTCAGTTTCTTGTGTGGGTAGTTTTGTTTATCACTGCTGCTCCAAGGCAATAAATAGTATTGCACTGCAATTGAATAACAAAGTTCCCCTCGATGGACACTTGACTCTCCAGGAGTAACAAAGCTGAGCAGCCAAGGCTTACTTCTAGGAGATGCGGGGAGTTGGAAACTCAGACACTGGACCACACAGTAAAGAACACTCAAGCTCCAAGTCCAGTCAGTGCTATAGCTTCAAAGAACAAGCATTGGCATAGCCAATAGGTCTCGCCTTTGGGACCTTATCAGTGTTTAGCCATGCAACAGATGATGTTGTTGCACCAAGGATATTGTGCTGCATAACTAAATACTTATAAGGTCCCAAAAGCGAGACCTAGTGGCTATGCCAATGCTTGTTAATATTACTTGTCTTTGTTTCTGTACCTTATTTGTGTGTTCACAAACTGGGGGCTCATCTTTGGATCCACCAAGTCAATCCAGACGGACGGAGTGCCGCGGTCGATGGGGACGGCTGAAGACCCAACTGACTTCGAAGTACCTACCCGCAGAGGGGATTGCGTTTCCCGTGGTCGCAGTCTGAGGAGATCGCCAGTGCCCTGAGACACGAGGTTGACCTGGCTGGATTCTTAGTACCTGAGACACACAGTTGTCGAGACCTGGTAAGATGTATAATGGCCAAATGTATGAATAATTAATTATATGATGTATGTCTCCTAATATGATATGGTAATGTCTCATTGGCTAGAAGGGTGATGAGTAGTATCGTTGTTTTACCAATAGATCCCTTGTACTGCAGTGAAACAAAAGGTTGATTATTATTGTTTACATTGGTAATTGTGCGTCTAAAAGTGTGGATGAGGCACAACCCTGCCCAAGGGAGGGCACCTCTGCGTGGGAAATTATGACAAAACAAGGAAAGGAGACTGTGATGTTTTTGTACGAATGGCATGAGTATACTCGTAAGGATGCAACGTTGTGGTTCCCAGTAGAAGGGACCTGTGATTTTGACAAATTGACATATCTGCTAGAATGTATGTTTGAATTAGGCAGGAAAAAGGTATGTTTGTTACAATTTAATGTTCTGAACAAATAAGACAAGTATGCTAGACAAAAACATACTAAGGAATATTGGAAGAATGACAGAGCCTAATTAAGAGTGTATAATGAGAAGAAGAGAAGTGAAATGGGAGAGGAAACGGCCAGAGTAGTAGCGTTAAAAATTAAGGGATTTTTTCCAGTGCTAGTGCCCCTATATTGGTCGAAGACACAGTAGTGGAGGAACTATTAGAACGTGGAAGAAGGGGTAAAACACCACTGTATAGACCTACAGAACATATAGGGGGTGTACCAAAGGATAAAGTAAGTGAAATAGAGGACAGAGTAAGTGTGTCAGAGAGTAGTTTTGGTAAGTTCACAGAAGAGATGGGGAAATTATCAGGACATTGACACTTGAAGAGGAGAATTGGATAAGACAGTTTTGCTCTGAAATTCAGGATACCACAACTGATAGAAGAGAAGATGTGGAATTTCCCAGTGACTTCACCCCAGTCCATGCAACTCAGGGTGAATCGCACTTTAAATTTGTTTCATGTGGGAAGAGTGGAAGAAATTTAAGGCTAAATAGACAAATATCTTACGGTGGTAGATGTAGTAGTTACTGCAGAAAAAATGATTTTGCATAATTTACGGCAATGGTTCCTTTCCCTTGACTTTGCTCTTGAAGAAGCAGCACTAAAGAAGGTATATCCCACTGTAAAGGAACAATTTATGGATGCCCCCACCACTATATCTATGTCAGGATCCATCAGGGATGACACTGACAATGAATACGCCCGTGACTGGAACCACAAATCCCAGGATTCCATGCGACGGTCACGTTGATGACATCATCGCGCTTCCGGAAGGACGTTATTTAGACTCTTCAGAGGGAGCAGCGGGTGCCGGTTACTCTTCCCGCTGAGACGCCGAGTCCTCGAGGTCTGGTAAGGGTGCAATATTGCACCGCTTTTCCTTGTTACCTATTTCCTTTCCGCTCAGCGGATGCGGCATACTTCTGGTTTCCTGATTGAGTTTATCGCTATCCCGTTGGCTGAACCTCATTCCGGGTTCGTGCAGGAGAGCGGAAAAGACCCCCATTTGTTCTTGTGTACCAGCAGAGGGTTTCATTGCCTAACATTGCTATTGCCATTCAGAAGGGAGGCGGCTGCCTTTCCTATTCCTTGACAGCGTTCTCTCATTAGCGAGTGGTTTTTATCCTTGGGAGTTCGCATGATTTACTTTGTCCAACCAGTGATTACGAACAGAGGTGCTCCTATAGTATCCTTGTGAACTGCTCTATATCTAGCCTTCACGGGGAGTCTTCGGCACATAAGGAAGATAGAGCGTTGGTACTTGATATTATTTGCTTTTCTTCTGTACTCACATGATTAGTGAGGCGGAAGTATAACAAGCTGTTATTCTACATTATTCTGAGAAGTATCAGTGATTGGAGTACAGTATTTTCACGTATAAGAGATTGACTAACTTTGGAGTTGGATAACGATTCTGTCCTGAATATAAGGATCATCGTATTTTTTGCACTGTATATTTACATGCCTATGCCTGGGGCCCTCTTTGTATTGTCTTACTACAGGGGAAACTGAAATTACTCAAGTCAGCCCTGCACCCCTGTAAGGCCCACACTCAGCATATCTTTGGGTAGGTTCCAAGAGAACCAGAAGAGGGGTACGGGTGAATCAGAGCAACAGCATTGTTAATGTGTTGTTTCATTTCCTTAGATATGTACAGCGACATGATAACCACTATATGCTGACTAGAAAATGAAAGATATTTTCTTTACAGGTATATAGACAGGATACTATGGGGTCGATTCCGATTCGGGCCGGAAAAAGCACCGACCGACTCGGATCCGGAAATAATACCGACCGACACGTACCTGTGGCGCCCGACACGCCAAGTACGATGCAAGGCGTACAAAATCCGACCGACACGTACCGAAACCAAGTCGACCGACCGAGCCGCACGGAAAACAGCAATCCGGATGGAAAAACACGCGAATCCAACCGACCGACACGCACCCGGAACAAATCCGACCGAAACGTACACGCGAACTCCAAACCGCAAAGTACGATGCAAGGCGCGAAAACCACGAGCGAGTCGGACGGAGGCCAAGCCGCACGACCGACACGCATACAAAACCGAGCCGAAGCAACACAAAACACTGCGACCGACGCGTACGCAGCATAGAAAACTGCACAAACACAGCGTGAACGAAACGGAGAAGACCGTACGAGACAAATGCAGGGTCCGACTCGGTCACAAGAACGTTTCCAACATACACAGACAGTACAAAGGAAAAATCACCCAAAAAAAGGCCAAACAAGCAATTACCAAGCCAATAAATACTGGGGAGGGTGGGGACAGAGAACAAAGACACACCCACAACTCCACCTATATAAAGGACACAAATCACAACCATGAGCCTTTGCAAATGCCATTCCACTGCCAGCACCCAAGAGAAAGCAACCACACACCCACAGCTCATCCCTCACACAAGCCACACACCAGCAGCACACCAACAAATACCTACCTCACATACACCCAGCAAAACACACACTCACACACCCTCACCTGCACACCTACACACACATCACTCACCATCACCACCCATCACCATGCCCCCCAAGAAGAATCCCAAGTTCCTAGATTGTGAATTGGAAGTCATGGTAGACGAGATCCTCAGGGTAGAGCCACAGCTGTTTGGCACACTGGTCCAACAGACCCCCATCTCCCAGAAAATCAAGATGTGGGAGAGGATCATCAACAGGGTGAACGCACAATCACCATGTCGGCGCACAAAGAGCGACATCCAGAACAGGTGGTATGACGTGCGCAGGAGGGTACGGGACCTGCTGAAGAAAGACTACATCAACAGCCAACACACCGGCAGTGGCCCTCCTGCCAAGCCAATATACCTCAGGCCCTGGGAGGAGAAGGTGCGGGCCATCCTTCCGCCAGTGAGCGTATATGGACTAGAGGACATCCCAGAGCCTGGTGAGTACACAACAAATGTACACAATATACTGCCACAAAACACACACATCACTGTCAAGGGGAGAGTCAAACCATGCACTCATAGCAATTACACAGCAACCAGAACAGAATCATCCCAAAATGTGTATGTCAGTCAGATAAACACAACACATGCCATCAAAAAAGTCACATCCAACTGTGCCAACACATGTACAAACACAACTACAACTACAGCTAGGCAGTGGCACAAATAGAACTAACAAACACATCCAGACATGTAGCCACCACAACAACACCAACACACAGTGAAGACCACTCAAAGGAAGGAATTCTGTGTATGCTGGCCAAGTCAGTGTAGCCAATAGCATCATGGGAGTCGCAGTCACACATATTGCCCCCCCACAACTGTCCCATCAACACCACCCTGAACCATGCTCACATCACAGGGAGTGGAGAAGGACTCACAAGATGGCTGACACTGGCTTCTGCTGTGGGGAGCACAAGGCCCTGCTGCCAACTGTGCACCAACAAACAGCAGGACACCACTGACTGACATCCTGAAAGACAACTTCCACTCCCTGCAATGCAAGCACGTTCCATGGTGGGATATCTGGCTGGGTGGGAAGGAGGACTTGCTGCACTGACCATAGTCACAAGCACCTCCCCTCACACACACCCCAACACAAACTCCACAGAACCCACCTGGTAGAATGCAATGCCCCCCATCCTAACACAAGATCCCACAAAGACCCACCACCCTGGGTTATGTTGTGTGAAGCACAGGGCCACTCTTGGGACTTCTAGCCAAACAACTGCCAGGACAACACTCCCAGCCATCCTGTCAGCACAGCCAGCCCACCCCCACAGGGAAGCAGAGTCAAAAGGAAGGAAGCATGGGCATGCTGGGAAGGGGGAGGAGGCAATAGCATGATGGGAGTCGTAGTCACAGCTCTACATCCCCCACCACATAGCCCAGCAAGCTCACACTCACGCATGCACATCCCACAGAGAGTGGAAAGGCCCATCAAAGATGTCTGACACTGTTGCTGTGTTGTGGGGAGCACAAGGGCATGCTGGGTACTGCACACCAACCAACAGCAGGACACCACTGTCAGCCATCTTGCCATTGCTCTCACACCCACACACACTGAACTCCCCACAAAAGCAAGTAAGTATGGGAATGCTGGGAAGTGGGGTGGAGGCAATAGCATGATGGGAGTCGTAGTCACAGACATAGCTCACCCCCACAACTGTCCCATCAACACCACCCTGAACCATGCTCACATCACAGGGAGTGGAGAAGGACTCACAAGATGGCTGACACTGGCTACTGCTGTGGGGAGCACAAGGCCCTGCTGCCAACTGTGCACCAACAAACAGCAGGACACCACTGACTGACATCCTGAGAGACAACTTCCACTCCCTGCAATGCAAGCACGTTCCATGGTGGGATATCTGGCTAGCTGGGTGGGAAGGAGGACTTGCAGCACTGACCATAGTCACAAGCACCTCCCCTCACACACACCCCAACACAAACTCCACAGAACCCACCTGGTAGAATGCAATGCCCCCCATCCTAACACAAGATCCCACAAAGAACCACCACCCTGAGTTATGTTGTGTGAAGCACAGGGCCACTCTTGGGACTTCTAGCCAAACAACTGCCAGGACAACACTCCCAGCCATCCTGTCAGCACAGCCAGCCCACCCCACAGGGAAGCAGAGTCAAAAGGAAGGAAGCATGGGCATGCTGGGAAGGGGGAGGAGGCAATAGCATGATGGGAGTCGTAGTCACAGCTCTACATCCCCCACCACATAGCCCAGCAAGCTCACACTCACGCATGCACATCCCACAGAGAGTGGAAAGGCCCATCAAAGATGTCTGACACTGTTGCTGTGTTGTGGGGAGCACAAGGGCATGCTGGGTACTGCACACCAACCAACAGCAGGACACCACTGTCAGCCATCTTGCCATTGCTCTCACACCCACACACACTGAACTCCCCACAAAAGCAAGTAAGTATGGGAATGCTGGGAAGTGGGGTGGAGGCAATAGCATGATGGGAGTCGTAGTCACAGACATAGCTCACCCCCACAACTGTCCCATCAACACCACCCTGAACCATGCTCACATCACAGGGAGTGGAGAAGGACTCACAAGATGGCTGACACTGGCTACTGCTGTGGGGAGCACAAGGCCCTGCTGCCAACTGTGCACCAACAAACAGCAGGACACCACTGACTGACATCCTGAGAGACAACTTCCACTCCCTGCAATGCAAGCACGTTCCATGGTGGGATATCTGGCTAGCTGGGTGGGAAGGAGGACTTGCAGCACTGACCATAGTCACAAGCACCTCCCTCACACACACCAAAACACAAACTCCACAGAACCCACCTGGTAGAATGCAATGCCCCCCATCCTAACACAAGATCCCACAAAGAACAACCACCCTGGGTTATGTTGTGTGAAGCACAGGGCCACTCTTGGGACTTCTAGCCAAACAACTGCCAGGACAACACTCCCAGCCATCCTGTCAGCACAGCCAGCCCACCCCACAGGGAAGCAGAGTCAAAAGGAAGGAAGCATGGGCATGCTGGGAAGGGGGGAGGAGGCAATAGCATGATGGGAGTCGTAGTCACAGCTCTACATCCCCCACCACATAGCCCAGCAAGCTCACACTCACGCATGCACATCCCACAGAGAGTGGAAAGGCCCATCAAAGATGTCTGACACTGTTGCTGTGTCGTGGGGAGCACAAGAGCATGCTGGGTACTGCACACCAACCAACAGCAGGACACCACTGTCAGCCATCTTGCCATTGCTCTCACACCCACACACACTGAACTCCCCACAAAAGCAAGTAAGTATGGGAATGCTGGAAAGTGGGGTGGAGGCAATAGCATGATGGGAGTCGTAGCCACTGATATTGGTCACCCCCACAACTGTCCCATCAACACCACCCTGAACCATGCTCACATCACAGGGAGTGGAGAAGGACTCACAAGATGGCTGACACTGGCTACTGCTGTGGGGAGCACAAGGCCCTGCTGCCAACTGTGCACCAACAAACAGCAGGACACCACTGACTGACATCCTGAGAGACAACTTCCACTCTCTGCAACGCAAGCACGTTCCATGGTGGGATAACTGACTGGCTGGGTGGGTGGGAAGGAGGGCCGGCTGTCAACCAAACACAACCAATGCAGACCATGTTCACACCCCAAAAATACATAGAAATGCCCAAATAATGCAGGACAATGTGCCACACCAATATCAACCCCTGACTGTGACGACTTAGGACAATGCAATGTACAGGCCCGCACCCAGAGGCACAGTCACAACTGTCATGTGTGTCAACCATTGATGCCTGCAGAAACATAACATACATTGTTTGTGTCTCCCAAAAACAGGTGATGATGGGGACACAGCAGCAGACGCTGAGGAGTCCCAGTCCCAGGCTCAAGAGGATGCGGAGCTCACTGGCGTCGTACAGCCTCTGTCCTCCTCGGACGATGAAGACCAACCTGGCACATCCGGTGCAAGTCAACATGGAGCACCAGGAGGACCACCAGCTGCAGCACCAGCAGGACCACCAGCTGCACCCCCTGCACCCACCCCTCCAACGACTGTCACCACAAATACCATCCCTGCCGACATGGACAGAACAAGGAGCAACACCAGCACAGGGACCCTGGACCAACCTGGGGCCATGGACACCACCACCACCACCAACCCCCAAGGTGGACCAGGGTTATCTGTGCGTGCCACTGCACACACTGCACATGTCAGCAGGGGTGGTGGGAGGGGTGGGAGACAGAGGTCGCTGCTTGCAGACGTTGCTGGTGTGCATGATGACCCACAACTGGTACGCATAGCTGATGCGTACCAGTCCAGCACCGGAGACCTCAGCCAGGTAGTGGGGCTCCTCAGAGACATGAAACAGCAGCAGGCTGCCCATCATGCCCGCTTGGACTCCCACATGTCCCACGTGGAGTCACACATGTCCCGCGTGGACTCACACATGTCCCGCGTGGAGTCCAAGTGGGATGCACTGCATGAGATGACGGCGGTGCACAGGGACATTTTACAATGCCTCCGCCAGATGAACAGCAACCAGTCCACACCTCCCTGTGTGCCAACAACATCTGGTGCCGAACAAACCGCAACTGCCACAGGGAGGGAGGATGACTCTGGCGGAGAGTCCCCTGCACCGCAGCAGCCTGTACTTGAGGGGCCCCCCCCAAGAAGAGGGGTCGTCCGAGGAGGGAAAAGTGAGAGGCCGATGGCCAAGCGCAACTCCCAGGAAGCCTGAACCTGTTCTGGATGTTCGCCTTTGTGCACAGACTGTTCACCCTGTTGACGGCAACACTACTCCCACACATTGCATGGGGAGTACAAGTTGGACCAATGTGTCAGACAACTGTGGCCCCGATACTGGGGATCCTGTCTACCAGGACTTTCAATTCACCTAGGAACTTCGGATTGCAAGATTTATGTACAGCACTACCCATCCTATGCACTATTAACACAAATGTATCACAATAAACACACTAATACACCATATTTGCCTCTGTCGTGATTCCAACGTGGGTGCTGTTATGGGGATGATGAACTGCAAAATTACACTGTGTATGCGAACTGCAACAGCAAGGACAACACAGGCATGTGAGTAAAGGCAACGTGACACATATGAGGGAGACACACCACCAGGGCTACACAACACATACACACCTAGGCCATCTGACTCATTGCCTACACTGATGTTGCCAGGGAAGACGGTGCAATGCACAGACACCACACCCATTCCCAGTTGTAGTCAAATAGCCCACAGGTGCAGTAAGCAAATGGCAGTCAAATGTGTGACCACAGACAACGCACATCACAAAGTGAAGCACAGGTTTATTACACAGTTGCAACATGTCGTAACCACTACAGATGCAAGGTAATCCCACCTGGCAGCGGGCACACAGTCAACAACTGTAGACGGAAGGAAGTCCATGGGTGTGGCGCACATCACCTGTAGGGACACAACAGCTACCACCCTGGAAGTGCAATCACGTCGTCGGTGGACACAGTTGACCAAACGAATCTGAAAGTACCCTGTGAAGGACACAAATGACACACAGTCAAAAGCAATGGAGTACAGGACAGAACAGCAAAACTCATGCACAATACATGTTACAAGATACCCACCCAGAACCAAGTTAGCATGTCAACACTGTTGGGGAGTACAGCCCACCTGTTAGCACACATCGCAACACACATCCAGTCAAGTAGCCCATGGACACACTCCAACATCACCAGAGCACCACCCACACATCATGCCAACTCACATCATTGACATGACACCTCAGGATACTCACATTCAGCTAAAGAAGTTGGTGATGAGCTGTGTGCGGACATCACCATCATCATCATCATCGTCACTGGCATCGTGGTCCAGGCCAGGATCCTCCACAGGTGGCGAATGTTGGTCATTGTCATCCTGGATGAGAGGCAACTCCTTCCGCACTGCCAGGTTGTGGAGCATGCAGCAGACGATGATAATCTTGCACACTTTCGCAGGGGCATATGGGAGGGACCCTCCGGTCTTGTCCAGGCAGCGGAAGCGGCTCTTCAGGAGACCAAATGTCCGCTCAATCACTCTCCTGGTCCGACCATGTGCCTCATTGTAGCGCATCTGGGCTGGTGTCACAGGGTTCCTGAGGGGTGTCAGCAACCACGGCATGTTGGGGTATCCCGAGTCACCTACGGACAGACAAGTGCACATTAGCTGACTTGGAAAAGTGGGCGGAATACTACAGATCAGATCACACACAATGGCACAAAGTCAGTACACACCGACAAGCCAGGCACGCTGGTTCTGCATCTGTGCCATCATCCTGGGGATGCGACTACTCCTCATCACAAAGGCATTGTGCTGAACCAGGGAAACGGGCACACACGTGTGTGATGGTCATGTCTGCAAGACACACCACCAGTGCATTGACAGAGTGGTAGTGCTTGCGGTTCCTGTATGCCTGCTCCTGGGCCTGTGGTGGTACCAAAGCCACATGTGTCCCATCAATGGAGCCAATGACATGCGGCATCCTCCCCAGGGCATAAAAGTCACTCTTCACGTCAGTGAGTCGTCGCAGTCTAGGGAAATAGATGTACCGGTTCAGGAATAGCAACATTGCCGCCAAAACATCGTGGAGCACACGGCTCAACATGGTCTGTGACATCCCACCAGCAGTCGCCACAGTATGTTGGAAGGTACCGGTGGCAAAGAAGTGTAGGGCTGCCATCACCTTCACCTTGGGGGTCAGCGCTGTAGGATACGGCCGGCCAGGCTGCAAATGTGGGGACAACTGCACTGCCAAATCCTCAATCAGCTGCCTGGTGAAGCGGTACCGTCGGATGCTGTCCCGTTCCACCATCGTTGCCAGGTCTGGGAATGGTCGATGGACAGCAGGAGCCCTGCAGTGCAGAGGAGAAGTAAGCAAGATTGTCAGTCACCCCACATATGCGGCATTGAACACACTCAAGATCCCAACATACATCATTATGAGGCACAACTACATGAAGTGTGCAGTTCCGGAAGGACATGTATGGTACATACATGGCCAACATCTGTCAACACGGTCCAACAGGTGGCATCAATGAGTCCCAGGTTGGCCCATTGGATATCATGAGGCCGTGTCACAGTTCCCATCTCCTGCTGCCATGTCACAATCACCCCCCACAGTGACATGTGAGGACAGATGTGCCCCAGGCACCACAGCTCAACGACAGGTACATTCCCAGGGACCCTGTATTGCCACATGGACACTGTCATTACATGGAGTATCATGTATACACCACAGCAAAACAACCATGACCCCCACAGGTAGTGGCCCCACTTGCCACGGCAGGACAGACATGGACGTATGTGACACACACACGCACAACATCAAAGTCCATGCACACACAACCTGGATGTGGAGACTGTCTCCCATTGTGCACATGAAATCAGAGACATTGTAAACACTACATGCACACAGACTGTGGAGGACCATCACTATTGTGCCACTGGGACACCCTGGCTCAAACATACCGTCCCACATGGGACTCACGGGGTATGTGACATGACATACACATACACCACCGTGAAATGTGACCATGGCACATGCACTGATATGAACAGTTGCACATCACAGTGGTCATGTACACGTAACACCCAGGATCCTGTCCCCATGAACACGTGCACAGCCTGGGGGTGGCTGCCCACAGGTGACACCCACAGGACAACATGTACACCAACATACACACAATAGGAAATGCAGCCTTACATGCCTTATGATAAAGTTTGGACAGGCTGTCGTGATGTAGGTGTGCCCCTCACTCCCTGGGAGCTATCTGTGGCTGGCATATGTCCATCTGAGACAGGCATGCTGACATATGCCAGTCACATGTACAGTGATGCGTTGTACTGCAATGGGCCGATCGGTGCCTCCGGCCGGCCCATTGCATTCAATGTGTGCGGGTACGCGTTGTACCCCTGTACGCGTTGAACTGCAATGGACCGATCGGTGCCTCCGGCCGGCCCATTGCATTCAATGTGTGCGGGTACGCGTTGTACCCCTGTACGCGTTGTACCCCTGTACGCGTTGTACTGCAATGGGCAGATCGGTGCCTCCGGCCGGCCCATTGCATTCAATGTGTGCGGGTACGCGTTGTACCCCTGTACGCGTTGTACTGCAATGGACCGATCGGTGCCTCCGGCCGGCCCATTGCATTCAATGTGTGCGGGTACGCGTTGTACCCCTGTACGCGTTGTACTGCAATGGACCGATCGGTGCCTCCTGCCGGCCCATTGCATTCAATGTGTGCGGGTACGCGTTGTACCCCTGTACGCGTTGTACCGCAATGGACCGATCGGTGCGCACCCATTGACAATGGGCTTGCCTGGCAACGGACGCGTTTTCGAATTTCGAATGAGTCGGTTGCTGGAAAATCAGTTGGTCACCCACAACAATGTTGCAAAATCATGTATGTCATGAAGTTGAAGATTTGAAGGATGCTGTGGGCGTGTTTTGGTGCTGCTATTCCATGGATTGGCCAGATTCAGAAGATGCAAACGACTTGGACCTATCACTTTGGACACAAGGGACAGTATCTGCCTCTCCAGCACATATATATTGCTGGCTGTTCCCCTGAGAGCTCACTTGCCTGCACTACATGCTCCAGGACGACATCTGCCACTGCACTGCTGCTGTCTCTGCCCCTCTGGACCCTGCAATGGCACGTACTGTGGAGAGAGCCCCAGCCTTCAGCCTTGAAGAGAACCAGGCCCTGCTGGACAGCCTACTTCCACAGTACAGCAAGCTGTATGGGACACCAGGGGAGCAGGTGAGTGTTCTGTGCACTGCCTTTCTGAATGTGCATTTTGTCTGACTAGCAAGGCTGGAAGTCTGCACGCCACTGGCTAGCAGGCTCACTGAGTAGTTGTCACCCCCATAGTGTGTAGTGACATGCACTGGACAGGTATGGTGCAGTGACAGTGCATTTGAACAAGGTTCTACTTCCCATGCAATGATACCATGTAGTGACGTCTGGCAAACTGTCCATGGGCAGCTTTGCACTGCCTGTGTACATCATGTGCCCCTGTGATTGAGACATGTATATACAACTGTGTCATGCACGGATATGTTGCATGTGTAGTAATGGCCTTTTCACTTTGTCATCCTGACAGGTTAATGCCCATCGGAAGCAGGAGATCTGGAAGGACATCGTCCGGGCCGTCCGGTCCATGGGGGTCTACAAGCGCCGGATCCGCAACTGCCAGAAGAGGTGGCAGGACCTTCGGGGCTGGACCCGGAGGATTGCACGGGTCCAGCTGAAGCTGTCGCCTCCTCGCAGGAGGGGCGGAACACGGACCCTGACCCCCACATGCTCCAGATCCTGGCGGTGGTGTTTCCAGACCTGGATGGGCAGCTGAAGGCCAGACAGCAGCAAGGAGGGGGTGAGTCAAAGACTGCACTGTGAACTCTGTGTTACATGCTTTGTGCCCTCCTCTGGCCTGGTTCAACTGCCACAGTGCAGCAGTCATGTTGTCCAGGAGCCATGTCCCTCTATTGTGCACTGCCCACTGCTCATCTGATACCCAGGTGTGGCCCTTACATTCAGGGAATTGTGTCACTTGGGACTGTGTCCTTGCGGTTTGCTTCACTAAAGGTGGGGGACAGCATCTGTTTCCCTAACTCTGTTGTGGGCATCATGGGTGGGTCCATTGTTCACACGACGCCTGTGTTCGGACATGTGATCTGCGTGTTGCTTTGATATGCGGTCCACTTGCTGAGCTGAGCCACCACATGTGCCTGGGGTATGTGGCACACGCCCATGCAGCGGGTGGGAACAATGTTTGGGCCCCAGGAGTGTGCAGATTACGTGTGTCACACATACATAGCCAGCTATCCACTGTCCAGGGCACATCCCTCATTCATGTGGAGCAGGACAGTCATGCCTACTCCAGGCCATGCAATGCACTCTGTACTCCCACTCCTGTGTATCAGCTGACACATTGTGCACAGTGATTTGACCCCTCAGGTGTCTGCCTCTGTGTCAGTGTGCGGTGGATTAATTGCCAGGACTGCTGGGGTGTTTCTTGGTAGGGGCTCAGCATGCCCCTGGAGATGTGACCATAGGAGACGATACTGTGTTTGATCAGCTGCCCGTGCAGACTGGGGTATGCGAATGTGAAGTTCAGGCAGCTGTTCCCCATTCACAGCAAATTGTGAGGGGCTCAGGTTCAGAGGGTAGTGTCACAGGTCTCCCATATGTCCAATCGGTATGACCTGGACAGATGAGGGTTAAGATGATGTGTTGTGTGGGGGATGTACATGTGCACTTGTGCAGCTCCAGGACTTGCATTCCCCATGACCTACTATTGTGACACAGTGCATAGTGTTGTTGTCTGGCTGCCAAGTCATACATCACTGAGACAGTGATGTATGACTTAGCAGTCATACCTCTGCCATGGCATGTGTCAACTTATTGGTGGTCCTGCAGGGGAGTGACATGTGCTACATGCACACCATTGTGGCGATGGCTATCAGGACATGGGTGCATCATGGTGTCTGTCGCTGGTATGCATCACATGCATTTCCTATTTGACTCTGGGCATCCCTTTCATCCGGAAACCTGTACTGACTCAGTGGCAATAGCTGTGATGTGTGCATGTCCACATGCCACACCGTGTCCTCTGCACTGTCCAACTTCTGTGTACTTGGTGCATGTGTCCACACTGGGGTGTTGCAATCCAACAGACACCAGACAGATGGGTGCAAGGCCATGTGGGATGTGAGTGCCATGCTTGGCATCAGACTGACAATTGGCTTCTCCTGTTCAGTTAGGGCACTTTTAGCAATGTACAACTAATGATGCCAGGGCTTGCTCTGTAATGTGCTGTGCTCACAGTGGTGTGTGCGTTATGTGCAGGTGACTGATGTCTGTCTGTTTCCCCATTGTTTGCAGATACATCCACGGCCACGGAAGGGGACAGCTCCACGGACCAGGAGGAGCCAGAGAGCCAGACTGGGTCAGCAGCCGAGGAGTGGTCGGAGGGACCCAGTGGCACGGAGGGCGAGGGGAGCCACACCGAGGAGTCCTCAGCACCATCCACCTCAGCTGAGGACCAGAGCAACTCGGAGGATGACTCCCTTGTGGAGGCGGGTGTCAGCAGCCACCACACCCCAGCTAGTGTTGCTGTCCCCGCCACCACCAGCACCACCACCGCCCTCCCATCGGCTCCCATTCCCCAGGTCCATGGAGGCTCCCATGTTCGGGAGCGTGTCTCCTTTGGGCCAGGCACCGCACCCCCTGCCCCTGTGTCCCCTGCTGCCCTGAGTGAGGAGTCTGTGTACCTCCTTCGCCAGCTCCATGTAGGGCAGACAGCCATGCTGAGTGTCCTCCATGCGCACACCGCACTGTTGACTCAGCTGGTGTCGTTCATGGAGGGCATCTCATCGGGCATGTCTGACCTACAGAGGGGCAATAGGTCCATGGACTCCTCCCTGACGGCAGCAGTGTCCCTCCTCAGACAGTCCCTCACCCCTCCTGCCTCTGCTCCATCCACACTCCCCAGCACCTTACCCGTCCCAAGCACACACACACCGGCACAGGCACACACCAGCACACACACGTCCAGCACACAGACACACACGCCACAAACAAAACGCACACGCACGCACAGTCAGGGGACTGAAACCAGACTCACAGGGGATGGGGCCCTGGTACACACACACGCATCCACGGGCACTGCGCAGTCCTCAGTTGCCTCTCCCTCCAAAGCACCCTCCCTTGCCTCACCTGCAACCCCAAAGACCCAGCGCCTCTTCCTCAGTGACCTCGGCCTCTTCCCCTCCGATCCAGCTGCTCCAGCATCCAGGGTGAAGAGGAAGCCCCCCACACGGAGCAGAGTGCCCCTCGCCCCCGGACACCCCTCCCCCAGGCGCAGACAGACTGAGGCCCCCACCCGCAAGTCCCCCCGGAGTGGTAAGAGCAAGACCCCGCCGCCGCCCTGCAGCTCAAGCACCAGGTCTCCTTCCTCCATCCCTCAGGCCCCCACTCCACAGGTGCCCCCACCACACCCTGCCCCAGGTTCCCCCACCCACAGATATACCATCCCCAAGAGGCTCCGGCCTTCTCCCCTGCCACTTGCTCTCCCGGCACCACACCCCCCGCTGCGCTTGTCTGTGCCACTGATGTGGTGAGGGTGTCCTCCCCCTCTGTCCAGCCCACCTTGCCTGTTCCCCATTCTCCTCCCCTGGTGGTAGGCACTGCAGTGGAGTCCACTACCACCCTGTCTGACTTGGGCACTGCAGTGGCGGACCTGTCCACTCCATCTGCAGGGTCCACTGCAGTCGTGCCGGCACCCACAACATCTGAGCCATGCCCCCCAGTTGTGCCGGCACACACCATGTCAGACACCTCCACTGCAGTTGTCAGTGGCTCTCCAGCACCCACCACCCCTTCCCTGCTTCCTCCTGGTGAGCCCTGATCCTGTCCCTGCGGTGCCTGGCCTACTCCCCGGTTGCCCCTCCTAGTGGATTGTCCCTGGTTTTGTGCAGGCATGTGTAGGGTGGCATCTGCCACTGTCACCCACTTGTGACTTTGTTGATGGACTGGCCATTGGCCTTTGTTTATGTTCTACCGGACTTCTACTTTTAATGCCACATATGCTGAATAAAGCAACTTTCTGTTCTCTAGTGCTTTTGCTTCTGATGTACATGATGTTGATGATGCTAACCATGCCCTTGCTGCAGTGATGGTGATATTTGGTCTCATGATAATGAAGTGTTACTGTGCAGGAACCCATGTGGTCCAGGGGGAATGTGTCCTATCCTGTGGTGTATCCATGTCATCCATAGCAGCATCTGAGGGTGTCATGTGTTCAGTATTTGGCAATGGGATTTCCTACTTAGATTGGCAATTTCACATCTGTGGCTTCCACCCCTGCACATCTGTTGTGCCTGCCATTGTTCAATTCGTCTACTTCCCTGACCGTGTGGCCATCTCCAGTGGACATGCAGGTTTGGGCATCAATGGGGAAGGACTAATCTGTGTTGTCAGTGCAACATTGCTATACAAGTGTGTTGGATCTGTGCTGATGATTCCATTGGCACTTCCATGACCAGGCTGATGTTACGGGAGCCCTCATTTGGTGCTAATTGTTGATTGTGTGACCAAGTGCTCAGCTGACATGATGGGGCCCTACTGAGGCAACATATGGCACAGCTTTCCTCACACAGGAGTGGAGTCCCCTCATGGCAGTGTGTACTCCTGTGACATTGCCTGCGCCCAAGGTGTGTGTTGTATGTGCATGTCTGTGTGTTCACTTCCGTTTAGCTGTGCATGCTGTGATCCCTAGTGTTGTACCTGTTTGTGATGCTAGCTGAGTTGAGCTATGTTCCCCCAAAGTCTTCTCCCTGGGTTCTCTGTGATGTGGGTGCATGGCACATTACTGGTCATCAGGGTGTCACCCATAGGTGTGTTTGCTGTCAGGGCTGAGTTTGTGTGCAGACGCAGATGGGTCACAGTCAGGTTTCCCCTTGGCACTTGTTGTTTGCCCCTGTCATGTGATTTCCAGTTTGTGTTATCTTTCAGTGATTGTGACACGTTGTGTGTGTGACTGCTGGCACTCCTCAGGGTCCGGGCTGCAATGTTGGTTGTTGTCTATGTGTGTTCTTTGTGGGTGACCTTGGCTTCTTCATTAGTGTGTGACTGTGGCTGGGATCCCATTGGTTGGTGTGGTATTGCCGTCATGTCCATGTACAGCGTAGTGTGCAGTGTGTCAGACATTCAGGAGTCTTGTTGAGTGTCCATGTGTGATGTGTTTCTGCACCTTGGTTCCCACCCACCACCCTGGAATAGTCATGGGTGCATGTGCAATGTCACCAGTGCATGTGTGCTTCACTGCTGCACATTGTTGGAGGTCGAGGGGTGTGGTGTTGAGTGTGTGCAGATGAGAGTTGTTGCCCGGCTAGGCCCCTGCCTCCATGTTGGCCTTGGCTTACTGGCCATGCTGTTTGATTTGTGCTTGTGTAGGTGTGATGGTAGTTAGTTGCTCAGGACACATGACTGTGGTTCACAGTGTGAACCACATTTAGCTTTGTCATCACAGTGGGATTGTAATGCAGCCCAGGGTCACCACATTGTGGGGGCCCTGGGGGTGGTGCTGTGGTGTGTCTGTGTCTTGCTGTGTCAGTTGCTGTCCCTACGTGCCTGTGTGACATGTGTGATTTGTGCTCCCTCTCATCTGACAATGCCTGCTTGCCCACATAGGGGATTTGGATCCATGAGTTACCTTTGTGTGGCACTGTATGCACATCTGTATGATTGGTATTCAGGTCTCCTCATGTGTTGTGTGGTTGCCTGGGGACACTGGCACCCCCCCTCACCTGTTGTGTATGATGTGCAGTGTGGGTCTGCCTGTTTGTGTTTGTGCATCTGCACCACTGCATTGGCATATCTTGGGTGTGCCATTGGCTGTATGTAGTTTGGTGGGTTTCCCCTGCTGTCCCTGGGACTCCTAGGTCATCGGTCAGCACAATGATCATGGTTTGTGTGTCCCATTGCTGCCATGGTATGGTATCTGTTCACCTCACATCTGCAGTCTCCACAGGGTATCTGCATGTGTGTGCCCATTGGTGCAAATATGTGGGTCTGCATTCTGATGGTCACTTCTGTCATTGTGTCATTGATGATTGTTGACGGTGTCAGCCCCCATGGGTGTTGTTTGTCTGCACATGGCCAAAGGTATGTCTTATTTGCACTGCAGTATTTGGCTCCCCCAATTTATGTTGCAATGGGACACAAGCACTACTTTGCCACTGATGTGTTTGTTGTTCTGTGACCAGGAATCATCCATGCAGTTTGGCAGTTGCACCTCTTTCTTTGTCAACACTTACCTTTTGGTCACTGTGATGATGGGGGTTTGGACCCCATTGCCACAATGTTCGAAATGTGCTTCAGCTATGGACCCCACACTTACCTTTTGGTCACTGTGATAATGGGGGTTTAGACCCCATTGCCACAATGTTCAAAATGTGCTTCAGCTATGGACCCCACACTTACCTTTTGGTCACTGTGATGATGGGGGTTTGGAACCCATTGCCACAATGTTCAAAATGTGCTTCAGCTATGGACCCCACACTTACCTTTTGGTCACTGTGATGATGGGGTTTTGGACCCCATTGCCACATTGTCCAAAGTGTGCTTCAGCTATGGACCCCACACTTACATTTTGGTCACTGTGATGATGGGGGTTTGGAACCTATTGCCAGAATGCTCAAAGTGTGCTTCAGCTATGGACCCCACACTTACCTTTTGGTCACTGTGATGATGGGGGTTTGGACCCCATTGCCACAATGTTCAAAGTGTGCTTCAGCTATGGACCCCACACTTACATTTTGGTCACTGTGATGATGGGGGTTTGGAACCCATTGCCACAATGGTCATGGCCTGCTTGCATTGTGGGTGCCACACACATATATGTGTGGCACATGTGCTAGGGGGTCACATTGTATGTTCAAAGTCATGTTCGGTGTTGTAGGCATTTGACACAGTCTACACACGCTTGTCATGGTGTTGGGGGGATGTCTTCTTCTTACATTCCCTAGGTTGTGGTGTTCTGGTTGTGTCATGCATTGTCCATCCTATGAGTGGGGGTGGTAGTAGTGGTAGGCATCCAGCCCCCCCTGGCTAAGGGTGGTAGTAGTGGTAGGCATCCAGCCCCCCCTGGGTGAGGGTGGTAGTAGTGGTAGGCATCCAGCCCCCCTGGGTAAGGGTGGTAGTAGTGGTAGGCATCCAGCCCCCCTGGCTAAGGGTGGTAGTAGTGGTAGGCATCCAGCCCCCCCTGGGTGAGGGTGGTAGTAGTGGTAGGCATCCAGCCCCCCCTGGCTAAGGGTGGTGGTAGGCATCCTGCCCCCCCTGGGTAAGGGTGGTTGTAGTGGTAGGCATCCTGCCCCCCCTGGGTAAGGGTGGTAGTAGTGGTAGGCATCCTGCCCACCCTGGGTAAGGGTGGTAGTAGTGGTAGGCATCCTGCCCACCCTGGCTAAGGGTGGTGGTAGGCATCCAGCCCCCCCTGGGTGAGGGTGGTAGTAGTGGTAGGCATCCAGCCCCCTGGCTAAGGGTGGTAGTAGTGGTAGGCATCCAGCCCCCCCTGGCTAAGGGTGGTAGTAGTGGTAGGCATCCAGCCCCCCCTGGGTGAGGGTGGTAGTAGTGGTAGGCATCCGGCCCCCCCTGGGTAAGGGTGGTGGTAGGCATCCTGCCCCCCCTGGGTAAGGGTGGTAGTAGTGGTAGGCATCCAGCCCCCCCTGGCTAAGGGTGGTAGTAGTGGTAGGTATCCAGCCCCCCCTGGGTGAGGGTGGTAGGCATCCAGCCCCCCCTGGCTAAGGGTGGTGGTAGGCATCCTGCCCCCCCTGGGTAAGGGTGGTAGTAGTGGTAGGCATCCTGCCCACCCTGGGTAAGGGTAGTAGTAGTGGTAGGCATCCTGCCCACCCTGGCTAAGGGTGGTGGTAGGCATCCAGCCCCCCTGGGTGAGGGTGGTAGTAGTGGTAGGCATCCAGCCCCCTGGCTAAGGGTGGTAGTAGTGGTAGGCATCCAGCCCCCTGGCTAAGGGTGGTAGTAGTGGTAGGCATCCAGCCCCCCTGGGTGAGGGTGGTAGTAGTGGTAGGCATCCGGCCCCCCCTGGGTAAGGGTGGTGGTAGGCATCCTGCCCCCCCTGGGTAAGGGTGGTAGTAGTGGTAGGCATCCTGCCCCCCCTGGGTAAGGGTGGTAGTAGTGGTAGGCATCCTGCCCACCCTGGGTAAGGGTGGTAGTAGTGGTAGGCATCCTGCCCACCCTGGCTAAGGGTGGTGGTAGTGGTAGGCATCCAGCCCCCCCTGGGTGAGGGTGGTAGTAGTGGTAGGCATCCGGCCCCCCCTGGGTAAGGGTGGTGGTAGGCATCCTGCCCCCCCTGGGTGAGGGTGGTAGTAGTGGTAGGCATCCAGCCCCCCCTGGGTAAGGGTGGTGGTAGTGGTAGGCATCCTGCCCCCCTGGGTAAGGGTGGTAGTAGTGGTAGGCATCCTGCCCCCCTGGGTAAGGGTGGTAGTAGTGGTAGGCATCCTGCCCACCCTGGGTAAGGGTGGTAGTAGTGGTAGGCATCCAGCCCCCTGGCTAAGGGTGGTAGTAGTGGTAGGCATCCAGCCCCCCTGGCTAAGGGTGGTAGTAGTGGTAGGCATCCAGCCCCCTGGGTGAGGGTGGTAGTAGTGGTAGGCATCCAGCCCCCCTGGCTAAGGGTGGTAGTAGTGGTAGGCATCCTGCCCCCCTGGGTGAGGGTGGTAGTAGTGGTAGGCATCCAGCCCCCCTGGCTAAGGGTGGTAGTAGTGGTAGGCATCCTGCCCCCCTGGGTGAGGGTGGTAGTAGTGGTAGGCATCCAGCCCCCCTGGGTAAGGGTGGTGGTAGGCATCCTGCCCCCCCTGGGTAAGGGTGGTAGTAGTGGTAGGCATCCTGCCCCCCCTGGCTAAGGGTGGTAGTAGTGGTAGGCATCCTGCCCACCCTGGCTAAGGGTGGTGGTAGGCATCCAGCCCCCCCTGGGTGAGGGTGGTAGTAGTGGTAGGCATCCTGCCCCCCCTGGGTAGGGGTGGTGGTGCGCATTCAGGCCCCTGTGTGCATATGTGGCATTGGTGATGGGCATCCCGCCCCTATGGTGCTGCTGTTGCTGGTGTAAGTATATTCTGCATCCCTCTGTGTGTGTGTGATGTGTCGTGTACGTGTTGTATGTGTTTTGTGGTTGGTGTCTGGCTTACCTTCTGCGCCGTACGCGTCCGTGCCTGTTCCGGTAGTAAATGTAGAATATTGGTATGATCGGGACGAAGGGATTCATGGTTGGTTCGTGTCGTTCGTCCTTCTCGTTGCTTCGCGTCGTCCTCGTCGCTTCGCCTCGTCCTCGTCGCTGGCGTGTTCGTCTCGGAGCCGTGGATCGTGTTGTGGCGCGAATCGGAGCTTATGTGCGCCTCTCCCGGATGCTTTGACGTGCCGTGCGTAGCGACGGGTTCGGCGCGTACGGAAAGCGCATCGTACTTGTTCGGCCGGACGGAGCTGCATTTTGGCTTCCGTGCGACTCGATTCGGCGTTTCCGGATTCGCCTCGGTCGGGGAACAGGACCTGGTTTGGGTGAGTACGGCTCGGCCGGATTCTTTGCTGTTGTGCGCATCGTACTTACTCGTTCGGTATGCTGTACGGATCGGTCGGGAAACAGGCTTTCGCATGGCTTTTTTCCCGACCGAATGGTGTTGGGTGCGCCTCCGACCGAGATCGGAATCGGCCCCTATGTATTCTGTGAACTAGTAGTATAATCCAGGTTGTGTGTAATTATTGTGCATTACCTGACTGTTATTGTTTTACAGGTCTCCCTCCCCGCTGTCCCCATCCTTCCCTTCCCCCGCTTGATCACTCCATGGAGTCTGTATACTAAATCAGACCGTGGTGGTATAGAGGTGGACCATAACGAGCAACATACGACCCTGAGGATCCTAGGCTGCGACAATCTAATAGTCACGTGGGGCGTGGCCAAGGTGGTGGCAGAGTAGGAGGCCATTTACCGTCTCTCGTGCCCGCCACCGGCCTAAAACATTAATGTAGCTGTGACCGGCCTGAGATAGCGGAGGAAAGCACCGGCCAGGTCTGGGAAGACCGAGATACTAGCCTGAAGCAGCAAGACGCACAGTGGTAGAGTACAGGACCCTGTTCGATAAGTAAGCAGCCATCGCGGTCGCCGAGTAAGGCTCATGGCACGCAGCTGGAGCCTGAGCGGCAGCAGGAGCCAAAAGCAGCTCGAGGCGTGGCTGGGGAGGGCAGGCAAAGCCCGCGAAGTGCAACCCGCAGTCTGAGGAGAGGTAGTTGAGGCCCGGATGCAGCGGCGAGGGGAGCAAGCAGCAGACCGAGGTGAGGCTGCAGCAGGCCTGTGAAGCCTGCAGCAAGAAGCGAGCACCCCTAGCTAAAATTGCCTTGAGCAGAGTGCGAATACAGCGGCCTGGAAGTGAACAGACCCCGGTCAGCGGCCGGCCACTCCTCACTGGTGCACGTGCCCGGCTGCATCCGTGTTGATTGCGGGGCTTATCAGAAGGGAGAGAGCCCGGGACAGCGGGCAATGCGCAAAACTGGCCGGCCGCATGGCTCGGGATCGGGCGGCAGCCAGAAGAGACTGAGATGAGGTCCTGGGAGCAGCTGGGGGCTCGCCTGAGCAGAGGTGAGGAGGCCGGCCCGCCTTGCAAACCAGGTCACGTGTATAGAAGCTCGGCAGGACAGTGGAGTGAGAGGCCCTGGGTCGTGGCCCAGACCTGAAAGAGGAGAGACCATCGAGCAGCCCTCCCAGGCCCTTGTGGATTGCAAGAGAGAGGCATGGGAGATAGAAGCAGACACGAGAGAACCAGCTTGCACCCCTCTGATCGATTGAGGCCCCCCTGGCTGGAAGAGGCCTGCTGGCTGCGACTTGTGTGGTGGAACGGTAGCAGACGCATCAGGAGTGCAATGCCCTGCACATGGTGATCGTCGTGGCCCAGACCCAACAGGCTTGAATGCAGCTGCAGACGTCTGCCCCATGGCGCTGAGAGGAGTGCCGGCGGGGACCCGAGAGAGGATGGACCGGGCCTATATGGGAGAGGAAGGGCTGTTTGCGGAGACTTGAGCTGCTGCGGCGCCCCCAGATGGGTGAGAGTGCCCAGGTGCCCCACAGAGAACAGTGGTGTAGCTTGGCCCACTTGAGCAGACGAGGGTGGGTCAGTCCACCAGGCAACTGGCAGCAGAACATCGTTTACCGCTTTGACCAGTGTTGTCGACACAGAGGCCCTAGGGGCTTACTGAGCAGTGTGAAGAGGGAGATTTTGGCTGGAACCGGCAAAGCAGGGACACCACGGTGGGCTGCCAGTCACTGCAGCATCCATAAGGGGTTTGCCATCATCGGATGAGGCTGTAGGCCAGAGGGGCGGACTGCTCCCTGCGGGGCGCACACGGAAGAGAGGCTGAGGGGGGACCCTTCTCTACCGCTACTACTGGCTACTCTGACACAAGGCTGGTCGGGAGCCAAAAAACCTGCCCAAGTTAGTGGCGAGCCACTCTAGGAAGGATCACCACCGAAGGCTGCGGGAGATGGCGACTAGCTGCACTAAGAAGGACCGCACCTTGAAGGACATGCTAACGCACCCAACGGGAAGCACAACGGGCGACCGCCCATCTGCGCCGGACCCCGTGCAGGGACACGACACGGACATAGTAGAAGAGCCAGTACCACGCTCCTTCCTGGAGTTGCTTTTTATGTCGCTGCGAGACAATCTACAAGCGGTTAAAAGGGACCTCTCCCAGGATATCAAGGATATTAGACAAGACGGGGACTCCCTGAAGGATCGCGTCGTAGCTCTGGAGGAGAGGGGAAACGGAAGGGAGGAGGAACTTGAATCCCTTCAACAGGAGGTCATCCACCTCCGCGAGCAACACATAGATCTACAGGCCCAAAGCGGAGGGAGAAGACATCTTTGGCTACGTCCGGTCCCTACGTCCTGGGCATACCACCTGAAACTACCATAAACATTGACCGAGCACATAGAGTCGGCAGGACGCGGCCTGATGCGGTCCCCCCGGCTGACATCTTAGTGTGTGTACACGACTACCAGGTCAAGGAGGACATTCTATGCAAAGCCTGGGAAAAACACCTACTCACTTTCAGAGACCAGGCTCCGACACTGTATCAGGATCTGGCAGCCATCACGTTGCAAAAAAGGAGGGAGTTCTGACCCTTCACCACGTTCCTGTGAGACAAAGGGTTGCCTTACTCATGGGGACAACCATTCCTCATCATGTTCCATTGGGAGGGGAAGTCCCTCCACCTACGATCACTATCAGAGGCATGCCAGATCCTGGTATTGGACCTGCCCACGGAGGGAAGAACATCGGCCCCTTCCTTCCCCCATCCCAGGGAACATGTATCAAGATGGTGGAGGTGTAGAGCAAGGGGGAGATTGAGGCCCCCGGACCCTGCAGAAATTGCGAAGGGGCAGCAGACGGCGTTGGAGGCGATCCTTGCGGTGCTAGCCAAAACAGAAGACACATGAAGAGACCGGTCAAGTAGCAGATATAAGTATGGCTGTTGAGTCTGGTGGTGGGTGGGGGGAGCGGGATTTTTTGGCCACGATTTGGACCCCATATGGCCACGCTCACAGACTTACGAGAATGAGGGACGGAACGTAAGTTGACGCTCCAGTTTTCCAGTTCGATTCTTTTATTGTTCTCAATGTTTTGTTATTGGGGTTTCCACTCACACAGCTGACACAACGACTTGCACGCAGGGCCTTCATGAGGATCTCTATAGTGTTTAGAGACTCCCACAGACTCGGCAGATGGCCGCATCCCATGGCATGCACCTACCTAGGTACCCTTAATGCATATTATGCCACTTAAAGTCCTCACACTCAATGTGAGGGGACTTAATAACCCGGTAAAACGCAGGGCAGTACTGTCCTATTTAGAAAACTCTGGGGCGGACATATGTCTTCTTCAGGAGACTCACCACTTCGCAAAGGACTGTCATCGACTTAGGTCACGGGACTTCCTCCACCAGTTCTTTTCCTCTACCTCCACGAAGACAGTGAGGGTGGCCATATTGGTGGCGTGCTCCTTTAGGGGAAAAGTAGGACAAAAAGGAGACAAAATTAGAGGCAGGCTCCTCACTTACCATCTCACGATAGGAGGCCAGTCTTTGCTGGTCGGCTCTATTTATGCCCCGAACGAAGGGCAGGAGGCTTTGTCTACTACCGACAGGAAGGTACTGCTAGGGGGGTGTAGGAAAGAACCCCTTTTTGCATGGTTACCCCCCACTTTTTGCCTGACATCTGATGCAACCTGACTTGATGTGTCCTGGGCCCCTGCCAATCATGTTCCCAGGGCCTGTGTTCTTTCCCAAGACTGTACCTTTTTATCCACAATTGGCACCTCCCTGGCCACAGGTAAGCCCCTTGTAAAAGGTACCATGGGTACCAAGGGCACTGTAACTATGGAAGCCCTCCAAGGGCTGCAGCACCTATTGTGCCACCCTTAGGGGCCCTGCACCTTAACACACACACACACTGCCACTGAAGGCTGCTTGTTTTGGTGCAGAGAAAAGTGAAGAGTCAACATGGTACACATCTTAGTGTGCCATGCCTGCAATGCACTGCTTAAGGCCTAGGTAAGTCACCCCTCTAGCAGGGTTCACTAGCCCTAAGGTGAGGCGCTGTACCCCTACAGTGTCTAAGTCTATTCTTAGACATTGTAAGTGTAGTAAAGCCATAAAGAGTATATGGTCTGGGAGTTGGTCACTACAAACTCCACAGCTCCATAATGGATTTACTAAAAAACTGAAAATCGACCAGCCCTGGTGTGGTTCCTGAATGGCTGCACGCCATTTGCCACCACCAGACAGGTTTCTGGACCCCTGGGTAGAGAGCCTCTGCTCTCTGGGTCCAGAAACAAAGCCCATCCTAGGCAGAGGTGTCATGCCTCCTTCCACAGGATGGGCTGGGTGCACGAAAGGGGAAGCTTCAAAGGCCTGCCGCCTTTGGACACTGTCCCTGCCTTTTGCTGTCCCCAGCAACTGGCTCCCACCGGTTCTGACCCCACTTTGGGCGGGAGAATCGGCGGGAAATCTAATCTAGGAAGAGAGGTGTGCCCACCCATGCCAACCCCACCCCCTCAGGTGGAGGAGGCGAGGTGAAGAAAACAAGTTACTTACATGTAACTTTGGTTCTCCAGTATTGGTAACTTTCATAGATTCCCATTGCTTGTATCATTCCCCGTCGTCGAGATGGGAGTCCCCGGTAAATAAAAAATACCATAGTGTAGTGTAGCTCCTATTTCCCTAATAGGCTCTGCGCATTGGAATAATATATCCTATAGGTTTGACATAGGACTAAGGTCAGTATGTCCCTATCGAGTATATTAAACTTAATTACTTGTGCCAGCTAGCTCAGAGGCCACTAGAAACTCCTTGACAACAAGAAGGAGTAGTTTCTGGCAGCCGCAAAACATGACCACTGTGTTTCCCTTTAGAATCAGAACGTGTCCCAGAGTCGTGGAAACAATAGATAACTATTTCACTCAGCTCAGTCGTGCATGCTTAGTTTTCTCCAAGTTACACAGAAAGAAATAGACGGGCGTTTCAATAAAAGATTTATTGAACAGTCTTGTTTCTGGTGTAAGTAAAATGTGCTGTTACGATCACAAGACAGTATGCAAGATAAATAATGTACAGTGTGAGCAGTAGAAATAAATAATACTGCGAGAGCATTATCTTTTAGTACATATGCTTTTACATAAATAACACAGACTAAAAATGCGACTACTCATACGATGCGTTTCTAATCTAGTTCTACCCCAATGTACCTAACCTAACCTAGGTATAGGACGAGGTATGAAGTAGGTGAAGTATTCCTTACTATGGTATACTAAGAGTACGCTAACCCCAGTATGCCTAGTATGCCAAGAGTCCCTCTAGGTTCTAGTCTGCTCCATACCTGAAGAATGAGAGAGGTAGGAATCTCTTCGCCAGACTCAAACTCCAACACCCCGCAAGGGAAGTTAGATCACTGGAAGGGGGACTCTCTGCGTGCAGGGATGACAGCGTCTTCTCAGTGCGTCAGGCCGGGAAACGGGCTCCTCTGAAGTCGAGGTCTCCTCTGATTTACAGGGGCTAGGGAAGGTATATTTATACCTGAGAAGCACCTAAGAATGTTAGTATTGACGTGAGTCGGACAGCGGAAGACGTCATGAATGAACCCCTAAGGAATAATGGTTCATGCATAATATATGAGTCCTTGAAGAAATCA
This sequence comes from Calotriton arnoldi, assembly GCA_963921515.1. NCBI lineage: Eukaryota > Metazoa > Chordata > Amphibia > Caudata > Salamandridae > Calotriton > Calotriton arnoldi. The sequence continues at coordinate 2,232,710 of CAWUFW010000844.1, read as the reverse complement.
ATAGTCCTGGACTAGGGAAACTCCCGCAGCCTAAGGGTCTGTTCTTCAAGAACTCGTTGTGACGTTAGGGTGGACGGATGTCAGAGACCATGCCTGTATTTGGAGTGCACGGTTTAATGCCTAAATAAGGGCTGGGATTTTATGCCTATATAAGGGCAGGGCGAATTGTGCCTATATAAGGACATGATACTGGAAAGCCCGTTTATGGACACCCTAAGAGGAATACAACAATAGAAATAGGTACAAAAGAAGAAAAAGGCCTAGGCCTCATCTCATTTTGTAGCATATCCACCTCTTTTTGTAAAAGAGACCAAATGAAATGAACAACCAATCAGAACAGCCTCACCCCATAGAACCTTCCTGGGAGAGCCTCAGAGCCTCAGATTTTCGAAGCCGTTGTGTAACAGAATATGCTGAAGGCTGAGCTTTCCCAGGGGAGGAGGGTGGGCGCATGGGAATCTATGAAAGTTACCAATACTGGAGAACCAAAGTTACAGGTAAGTAACTTGTTTTCTTACTCCAGTATTGGAACTTTCATAGATTCCCATTGCTTGTATCAGAATAGCTAGCAGTCAGAACGCACATTTTGTGTAATAATACATTGTTATAAACCTTGCCAAATGCATACAGTCATCAGAGCTACAAGATATCAAAAAGTAGTCCGTGAACATCATGATTTACAAAATGTGCTAATAACCAATAAAAGGAAGGAGGGTTAGAAGGGAAAGCTCACCACTTATTGAAAGAGGTTCCTCAGGACTGCCTGTCCCACTGCAGCGTCACTCCGCGTGGAGGAGTCCAAGCAGTAATGCTTCGTGAAAGTATGGGCACTGCTCCATGTTGCTGCCCTGCAAATGTCTTTGATCGGCACTCCGGCGAAGAGAGCAGCTGAAGAAGAGATGGCTCTCATAGAGTGCGCCCGGACTCGCCCTTCTAGGGGCTTACCAGCCGCTTGGTGACAGTATTGGATCGCGCTGGCAATCCATCAGGCAACCCCCTGCTTCGAAAGAGGGAAACCCTTGCGAGGGGCACTGAAAGCAACAAAGAGTTGTGTAGATCTTCTGAAGTCCTTGGTACGTTGAAGATAAAATTTCAGACACCTTTGAACGTCCAGCGAGTGAAGAGTCCTCTCCGCTGGAGTAGTGGGTCGAGGAAAAAAGATTTGAGAACCACTGGTTCATTCAAATGAAAGTCTGAAGGGACCTTCGGGATAAATTTTGGATTCGTTCTCAGAATCAAAGTCTCATTTTTAAACTGTAAGAACGGCTCCTTAATCGTGAGAGCGTGCAGTTCACCTACCCTCCTGGCCGATGTTAAGGCGAGAAGGAGGGCCACTTTCCATGAGAGAAATTTCAGGTCCGCCCTATGAATTGGTTCAAAAGGCGGCCTCATGAGTTGAGTAAGGACTAAGTTAAGCTGCCACAGAGGTGGTGGAGGTCTAACTGGTGGAAAAACTCTAAAAAGACCTTTAAGAAATTGTTTTACGATTCTTGCTGACCAGAGGGAAGGTCCAGAAGAAGTTAGTCTGAATCTAGAAATGGCTGCCAGGTGCACCTTGATAGAGGAATGAGCGAGACCTGACTTAGCCAATGCCAAAATATATGGCAAAATCTGATGAGGAGCAGACGAGTAAGGATGAATGTTCTCTTGCCGGCACCACAGGCAGAAATGCTTCAATTTCAAGCGATACGTCTTGTTCGTACTTGGTGCCCGGGCTTGGGCCAGCACCTCTCTACACTCTGGCGAGATATTTAGATTCTGAAATTCTCGGTGCTCAGGAGCCACGCTGAAAACTGAAGTGAGCTCAGATCCGGATGTACCACTTGGCCCTGGGACATTGTCAACAGAGAAGGAATTGGGCGCATATGAATTGGATGATCCAGGGAGAGCAGGAGAAGCTCCGTAAACCAAAACTGGCGGAGCCACGCCGGGGCCACCAGAATCATTCTGCAGGGCTCCGCTTTGAGCTTCCTGAGAAGCCTGGGAATTAGTGGGATCGGAGGAAAAGCGTAAACAAAGGCGCCTGACCAGGCCATCGAAAGTGCATTCCCCAATGATCCTGGATGGTGTTCCCTGCTTGCGTAGAATCGGCATTTCTTGTTTCCTGGAGTGGCAAAGAGATCTATGGGTGGAGTGCCCCAGAGATTGAAAATCCTGTCCAGAGTGTGTTGGTCTAATTCCCACTCGTGGCTCACCGACTTGAGCGTGTCTGCTGTCTTGTTGAGGGCACCTGGAAGGTGTTCCGCCGAAAGTGATATTTTCCTTTGGATAGCCCATTCCCAAATCTCCTGAGCCTCTTTGGATAGCGGACGAGACCTTGTTCCTCCCTGCTTGTTTACATAATGCATGGCCATCGTGTTGTCCGTACGGACCAGGACAGTGGATCGTCGGATCCGCGGAAGGAAGGCCTGTAAGGCCAGACGAATCGCTCTGAGTTCTAAAAGATTGTTGTGGAGAAGGCGATGCTGGGGCAGCCAGCGGCCGCTCACCTGAAGATCTTGCAAGACTGCTCCCCAGCCTTCTAGAGAGGCGTCTGTTGTAATTATTAGAGGAGCTGGTGTGACTCTGAAGGTGAGACCCTGAGAGATATTGTCTCTGACCGTCCACCACCTGGCCGCCTCTTTCATAGGCTGAGTTATCCTGATCTTGTCTTCGAAAGAGCCCTCTGCCTGGCGCCACTGCAAATCCAGTTGCTCTTGTAGTGGGCGCATCCGTAACCTGCAATTTGGAATCAAGGGAATGCAGGACGAGATTGACCCTAGAAGGGATTTGTAGAGGTGAACTGAAAGTGACCTTCTTTTTTGCAATCGACGGGCAGAGGCCATCAGCTTTGTTTGCCTTTCTTTTGATGGGAAAGCTTTGCAACAAGATGTGTCCAGAATGGCTACCAGGAACTTGGCCGACTTGGACGGGTACAGGACCTACTTTTCCGTGTTGAGCTGAAGACCCAGGTGACGGAAGAGCTGAGTGCATGCCCTGACAGCTTCTTCTGTTGCGTGATGAGACGGAGCTTTCACCAGCCAGTCGTCCAGGTAAGGAAAAACCTGAAGCGTCTGCTTCCTGAGAAACGCTGCGACTGGGGCTAGGACCTTTGTGAAGATCCGCGGAGCGGATCTGAGTCCGAAAGGCAGGACCTTGAATTGAAAGTGGCTCTTGGCTACTGTAAAGCGTAAAAACTTCCTGTGGGCCTGGTGGATGGGGATATGGAAGTATGCGTCCTCTAGATCCAGGGTGGCCATGTAATCTCCTGGATTGAGGAGCCGTAAAGTGTCCTGTAAGGAGACCATCCGAAAAGAGAGCTTTATGAGATAGGTGTTTAGCTCCCTCAGGTCTAAAATTGGGCGCCATTTTTCTACGGTCTTTTGAACAAGAAAGAACCGGGAATAGAATCCTTTTCCCCGCTGGGATAGGGGAACCGGTTCTATCGCCCCCTTGAGAAGTAGTTGGTGGGCTTCTAGACGTAGAAGGTGCAGATGTTTGGATTCGGTGGCGCGAGGGGCTTTGGATGGTGGTTGATGTTGAAATTCCAGAGTATTGCCTGACAGAACAATATTGAGAACCCACCGATCTGATGTTATACATTGCCAGTTGTGGAAGCATTGGGATATCCTGCCCCCCACTGGTGTTACAGGGGACACAGGAACAATAGGAAGAGCCAGGAACCCGCTACTGGCGCTTAGAGGAATCCCTCCCCTGGCGCCCTTGTCTTCCTCTAGATGATGACCGAGAGAAAGAAGACGACTGGCCTTGTCTCTGAGAATATTGCGGCCGGTAAGATTGGGAAGGCTGCGAATAAGAGGAATAGCGCTGTTGCTGGTATCCGCCTCTATATGAGGAAAAACCTCTACCTCTTGCTCCACGGAAGGGAATCTTGCGGTATTGTAGAGTCCCAAGGGATTTTGCAGTTTCGGTGTCCTTCTTTATATCTTGCAGCGCATCATCAATGTGAAGAGCGCTTCATCGTCAAAGGGAAGATCCAGGATCTTGTTCTGGACTTCTGGCCGGAACCAAGTGGCACGAAGCCATCCTTGGTGTCGAAGGACTGCTGCCCCTGCGAGAGAGCGGAAAGCTGTAGTGGCAATGTCCATAGCGCAGTCAATCATTTCGGAAGATGTTCTTTCTCCCTCTTGAAGGATCTTTTTGGCTTCGGCTTTAGCTTCTTCGGGCAACTGGTCCAGATACGGAGACAGATCGCACCACATCTGGCGATCATACCGTCCAAGAATAGCCAAGGCATTAGACGCTCTGACCAGGAGGCTGGACATGGAAGAGAACCTCTTCCCAGCATTATCCAACCGCCTTCCCTCTTTATCAGGTGGCGTGGTAAGAGGTGCTGCTGGATTTTTAGATTTTCTCTGGGTCGCCTGTGAAATCACGGAATCCGGTTTCGGATGGCTAACCAGACAAGCGGGGCTATCATCCGGAGCTTTCTACTTCTTTTCCAGACGAGGAAGCACAGGAATGACAGTGGCCGGCGACTTCATAACCTTTAGACCCTCACTCCAGACATGGTCCACGATAGGGATCGAGCGAACAGACCTTCTGTAAGGTTCTTTGAAGTCATACAAAAAACATTCCGACTGCACTGATGGAATAGGCAGATCGAAACGCTTAGAAGCCCTCTCCATTAAATTGTGAAAGCCTCCAATATCAGCTGGAGGGGAATCCGCCGGTTCTGGAACAGGAGAGGCGGGGTCAGGAATAATGTAGTCATCCCATTCCCTGTCCGGGTCAGGGATTGTCCTAGTTCCTTGGTCATCATCGGATGTGTCATCTTGGACTGTAACCACATTCTGCTGTGGCTCCGGTAACTCCGGTAATGGAATTTGTTGAGGCTGAGGTGTAACCGGAAGAGCAAGTGGAGTTGGAGGCACTTGCCCTGTTGCCTGGCCAGAGGACTGTGTTGGAAACCTTTTCCTGTAATCCGAAAGCATGAACTTCAGGTCTGTAACGAGGGAAGATGGCATACAGACCATGTCCTGTTGATATTGATCTTGAGATCTGGATTGTGGCATATACTGTTGCTGCTCCATGTAATAGTCCTCAGAGTCCGAATCTTGATATTTCACATGCAGCTGAGATGGGCTATGTGCATCACCATAAGGAAAACTCCTCTTCCAAAAGAAGAGCCGGAGGCAGGGGTGTCACTTTCTTTGGAGAAGTCATTTCCGGGGTAATGTGACGTCTCCTGATAGAAATTGCCACATTTTGTATCGTCGACGAGGTCGTCGACGGAGCTGCCGGCGACAATGTCTGAACCGTCGACGAGGAAAGATCCACCGTCGACGGGACCGTCGTCGAGACCGTCGTCATTATCAGGCTGGAAGCTGTCGACGTTGTCGTCGCCGTCAACGTTGTCGCCGTCGACACCATCACCGTCGTCATCCTCGTCGACGTGGAAGTTGTTAAAGTAGACGTCGACGACCGAATAAGAGGTACCTCAGTATGTGGCGTCGTCGATGAAGTCGTCGTCGACGAAGCCGCTGGAGACGAGGAAACTCTCGTCGACGAGCCCGTCGACGGAGCCCGTCGACGGAGCCAAAGTCGACGCCTATGAGATTTTTGAAGCCGTCGTCGACGGTATTGATGTTGTCGTCGTCGACGAGCAAACTTTCCTGTCTGCTTTTCCCTCAGGAGGGACAGAAGCTGGTTTTTTGAAAGTTTTTGGCTTCTCAGAAGGCAGAGAAGAAGCAGAAGGCCCATGGCTTGTCTTCTTCACAGGTGCCACATCCACAGCAAGTCCTTCCCTCTCCTTTACACCTCGGTGAGGAGATTCTATGGGACTACGCCTGTCAGACCTATCAGAGGTCTTTTGTAAGGCTTTGGAAGGGGGTTCTGAAGAAGTAGAAGGAGAAGACCTACCCCTTTTTTGCGATCTCCTCGACGATGTCGCAGAAGAAGCATCATCACTGTCACTTGAAACGGGATCTTTTTGTGACTTTAATTTCTGAAGCCAAGTGAGCAGACGTCCCTCACGGTCCCGTAAGGTCTTGGTTGAGAAGGTTCGACAGATTTTGCAGTCAGTAGGTTTATGGTCCGGATACAAACAATAAATACAGTCTTTATGTTTGTCCTCAACATAAAGTCTCTTTTTGGAGCAGGTGGCACAAGCCTTGAAAAGAGCTTTCTTTTCCCTGTCTGACATATTGAAGATTTGAAGATGAAAAAGTAGTTGGTTGAAGAAAAAAAACTGAGCAGAGCTCAGTGGAGACTCCCTTGCACAATGTGCGGTAGAAAATCTGAGGCTCTGAGGCTCTCCCAGGAAGGTTCTATGGGGTGAGGCTGTTCTGATTGGTTGTTCATTTCATTTGGTCTCTTTTACAAAAAGAGGTGGATATGCTACAAAATGATATGAGGCCTAGGCCTTTTTTTTCTTTTGTACCTATTTCTATGGTATTTTTTATTTACCGGGGACTCCCATCTCGACGACAGGGAATGATACAAGCAATGGGAATCTATGAAAGTTCCAATACTGGAGAAAGCACACATTTCAGTCCCCTCCATCTTGAAGATGAGGGGACTCAGCCAATTAGGAAGAGGCTTGTGCCCCCTCCCACTGGAGTGTGGCATAATAAGGGGTGTACCCACCCCAAGGAAGGGACCAATTGAAACCGAATGTCTCCATTTGAAACCACAGGGTTCCCGACGTCCGACTTGCACCCTGCACCCGGCCATCCCAGTGCCGCTGGTGGTGCAGCTCCTGTGCTGGTCGTTGGCCCCTGCAGTGCTGACCTTAACTCCAGGAGCTTGGCTCCCACAACCGAGTGGCCTGCTCGTCAGCAGACCCTAACCGAAGGCCCCCTTAGCCCCATTGGCTAACGTTGGGCCCTTGCACTCTGCACTAGGCTGCCCCAGTGCCGCTGTTGGTGCAACTTGAGTGCCCTCCTAGTCCTTGGGGAACCTTGGTCCTAACCCCCAAAGCTCACCCTCATGAGTCGAGTACTTACCTCCAAAACTGATAACCATTTTTCTCCCATAGGAACCCATGTTATAAGATTTTAGGCCTAACAAGCACATGTACAAAAAAAAAAAACTTGTGGTACCTGTAAAGTGACAAAAATTGCGACATTGCATGAGAGACCTATGTTGTAGACAAGTAACAAAAGTAGTCATGGAATCTTCAGGGCAATCTGGCTGTGCCCGAAGAGCTGGTTCAACAGATTAGTGTAGATAATTTCAGACGGAGGACAGTGAATGAAACAGTACTCGCCTTATGGGGTTTTGCTTGAAGGCAGTTTGGGGCACGTGTAAGTTCCAAAACTCTGTTGCAGTCAGGCGTTTGAGAGATGAAAAGGAAAGCATCCAAGCTTCCTCCGTGTCGACCAGGGTCTAGGGCAGATATTTAAAAACGCACCTGCCTGTGCCACCCGTTGATCAAGGAGGCCAAGTTCCTGTCGGATCTGTGCAGCTGAGATGATCTCAGCAGGCAAAGAGTGGCCTTATAGATCCTAGTGACCAGGTTTTTGAGGAGCTTCACATCCCTCCTCAACATGATCTCGCTGCCATAAACCAAAGTTGGAATAACCTTAGCCCTCATTACCTTCAGGAGTGGATCTAGGCTCACCCCCCACAGCGAACTGGACAGTTTCAAGAAAGAAGACAACAGGGCCAGGGCTTTTGCTTCTATAACCTTTCTGTGGTGGGCAAAGGAACCCCTTTTTTTGCAGATTTATATAGCGCGAACTCGACCCGAAGGAATTGGAGCGCTTTACATGAGCACCGGTTACGTTACACAAGGACACATTCATTTTTTAGGTCTCGCCTAGCGATGCAGCGCGCATGCGCTGCTCGCTCTGCGAGGCTTCTTGTAATCGGGATTTTTGGGAAGTTAAGTTTAAGCTCCGCCCATCATTCTGATTGGGTTGCGTCAGCGTTTATGCTAAACGCTGGCTTCTCATTGAAAAGGAGGCTTTTTGGTTACCGCCCTGTCTCCTTGTCGAACGGCCCATCCGGACTCAATCGTGAACTGGCGGCGTTACACGGTGTCCTTTATAACTCCGTACGCACTATATTTTTCCAGTCAGTCCCGTGTTGTCTCCCGACCACCAGTTTCCGTCCCTCGCTGCTCGATTACTTGCTTCATGGCCGTGGTACTCTGGGGGCTGGGCTGCCGCGCGCCCCTTCTCCCCCACCAGGGACCCGGCCGCGGGGGGCTTTCATCTGCAAACCCTCGCGCTGGCGGGGAGGTGAGAGTGCGTGGTGTGTGCTGTCCCCTGAAACGGATTCCTCCAGAAGTCCTCCAGAGAAAGAAAACAGGCAGTCTTAGTTTTTTTTTATAGAACACATGGTGCCATATAGTCGTATTTTCATTTTACTTGCCTCCGTAATAATACATAATAAGAAAATAGCAGGCTTCCTTTTCAAATCTGTAAATAGATTTTAAAGCAGGAGTGTGCAGCACTGTAAAGGTGTCAGCCTGGGGCATAATACTGTCTCCTACAACCACCACCACCCACCCTGTGACGTCCATGATCAGTTTGCTCACAGACCTTTTGAATTTGTTTCATTTTAAGCCGCTTCTCTTTTCATTGTACCTAATATGCTGTCATCTCGAGGCCGCATGTCCACACCGAGTGTATTCAGCCATAATGTCACTTACTAGTAAGGGCTCTGCATTGCAACCTTAGCCTGGCGCCGAGTTCTTGTGTCTTAAAGATTTTATTTGTAAGATATAATGCTAAGCATCTCTATTTCTTGGGTTTTACTAGATTGGGCTATGTGGGAGGCTTTGGTCCTATACCATGACGTAATTTCCCGTAAAATCTGGCACGGTTTTCATCCATTTTGAAGATGTTCTCTTCCTTTCTCCAACACTGTGAAACTATTATCTTGACTTTCTAAAATTAGCACTACTCCTCGGTCTCCCATTCCTGACTCTTTCCATTCATTTCCTTAGGTTTGTTAGAACATAACAAATATTACGGTATAATATACACTTAGCCCGAAGTCGTGGTAGAAAAGTTCAATTTCACGTTACAGATTCTACAACAAACAGTGTCAAATGGTGCATGGACTGCGTTCGTGCCCTTAGCCTCGTTAAGAGTTTCTGGGAAAACTAATCACCGGAATGGTTTTTCGGACTCACACTTTATATCATATTCAAGGTAAGTGCACCAGTTTCCAATATTTGCGAAATACAGTTTGCAAAATCTCCAGCCTACAATTATTGACATCAATACACCACAAGTTATACTGCTGAGGTGTTAGCAATACAGACCCGGTCTTGGATGCTAGCATTCACAAGGACCATGAGCATTGTTTGTCAGAAACAGAAATGAAGCAAGCCTAGTAGCACACACTTTACTTACTAGATAAGTGTAGAAACTGGGTATTAAGCATATCAGAAGATCTTGCAAGTACTACCAGTTTCCGTCCCTCGCTGCTCGATTACTTGCTTCATGGCCGTGGTACTCTGGGGGCTGGGCTGCCGCGCACCCCTTCTCCCCCACCAGGGACCCGGCCGCGGGGGGCTTTCATCTGCAAACCCTCGCGCTGGCGGGGAGGTGAGAGTGCGTTGTGTGTGCTGTCCCCTGAAACGGATTCCTCCTTCGGACCACAAACTGAGGTACAGTAGAGAAAACCTCTTTACTGTTTTATAAACAAACGCATAAGGGGTATTTAATAGGACAGGTGACCTCTCTGTGCACCCGAAGTTCCCTGTATAATTGAGTAGGTGAGCTGGAATGATATCGCTTTAACAGATTACATTATTGAATCCAAAACAGAGTTGCCCTTTAAGAAAGATGCCTGGGAATATTGGACGAGAGAAAATCCTCCCACATTGTGAAAAGTTGTCATGTTATAAATGTAAAGGTACTAAAGTGAGTGATGCGTGGATTAGAGGGTGCCGGCAGTTGGTCGTCTTGGGAAATGAAGAGCGAAGTGGCCCCTGCTTGTTGCCGTTAGTCTGGGAAGTGCGGATTTTGCATGGAAGTCTGGGATGTGTGGATTTTGCATGCACACTTCGGGTCAAGCGGGGTTCTAACCTGGAGCTTGAAGGGATTTGTCCGTCTGTGACCTCAAGGGAGAGGCTGTGCGGTTCCTTGGAGTGAAGTGTACACCCCGACGTGTTCAGCGTCGTTGGTGTTTGATCGCTGATGCTTGAACTACGTAGGCAGCCAAATCCAGGGTGCTTTATGCTGTATACAGCTCGCACCCATCCTCGCGTTTAAAGCACTCTTGTGGCTGTGACTTTACTCTAAGTATACAGAGAGATCTCTCGGGACAAAGGCCTCTGCAGCAGTGCCGGAGGCAGCTGCCCTTTTACCACATTAAACTCAATTTATGAAGAGGATTTTATTGAATTTGTGAATAGTTGTAAATATATACTGGCAATACGAGAAGTGGTTAATTTTCACTACTGATGAGATGGTGAGTTAGTGTGCCTGCTGCAAAGACAGGTGTGACTTGGTTCAAGGGGGCACCGTAGCATTTTATTTTGTTGTCGTTGATTAAATATCGTTAAATTATCGCTGCGCTTGCGTTTAAGCGCTATACAAAACATTAACTCCTATTAGCTATGTGCCACTTATAAACATTTATTTATTCATTTATTTATTTATGTATGCGTTTTTATATAGCGCAGACTTTACCCGAAGGTGTCAGAGCGCTTCACAATAGGAACAATAACATTACATGAGGAGAAGGTTACAAGTGAGCATAATACAAAAGCAAGCGTTACATTGCATGAGGAAAAAGTGACAATTGTGCAGATAACAAAACAAACCAGATACAAAAAGAGGTATACGTTCCAAGAGGAAAAAGTGACAGGTGTGCATGATACATGAGATACAAAATACAAATCGAGGTATAATACTGCAATAAGTGGCAGTCACTCAGAACACACAGGGAAGGCACTTCTATAGGCATGGAGTACAGAATTTCCTATAGTGGAAGAACTTCCTTGAGGGAGTAGAGAGGGCGTGAATTAAATAGGGGACTTAAAATGAAGGGAACACACACATAAAATCCAACACAGCACGCAAGGGTGAGGAATGAACAGGAAAAAGTACAAATTTACAATGAAAAGCGAACTTCCTAGAGGGGCCTGAGAATGAAAGTATTAGTTCTGAAAGTGTCTTTGGAAGAGAAGAGATTTGAGGTCAGCTTTGAAGATCCGGGTAGAGGCGGTGGCACGGAGCATTGGGGGAAGCGAGTTCCAGATTCTCACCGCATTGCCTGAGAAGGATTGCGCCATCGATCTTTCCCTTTTGAAGACGGGGGGCTCAAGCAGAAGCTTTTCCGCATTGCGAGAAGGGCGAGAGCCACCGGACAATTTCAATTTATTCGCCAGGTAACGAGGGGAGGACGTGTGTAAGGCTTTGTGTGTGATGCAGGCAGTTTTGTAAATAGATCTTGCCTCGATCGGAAGCCATCGAAGAGAGGACAGGATAGGAGTGACGTGGTCGCTTCGTTTGGACCCTGAAATGAAGCGAGTTGCTGAATGGAGGATGGATTTGAGAGGGGAGATGTGGGATTTGGGTAGGCCCGTCAGAAGAGAATTGCAATAATCCAGTCTTGAGAGAACCAGAGATTGTACCAAGGTTTTTAAGTCTTTCTCCGGGAAGAACCGACGGATCCCCCAAAGCAGGCGCAACTGGTAACGAGCGTTTTTAGCAATAGAGTTGATGTGGGAGATTAGGTTGAGTCTTTTGTCAAGAATGACACCTAGGGATTTAGCACTGTCGACAATGATGGGTTTGTTGTTGAGTAGGTTCAGCTGATCCATCCAAGATTGAACAGGAGGAGGTGAGAGAGAGGTAGAGAGGAGGAGGAATTCAGTTTTGGCGGGATTCCGAATGAGTTGGTGAGCTAACATCCAGTTGTGAATAGAGTTGAGAGTAGAGTTGAGTAGGGAGAGATCGTGTGCGGAAGACACCTTAAGGTAGATTTGAGTGTCATCCGCATAAAGATGGTAAAGGATCCCAGATTTGCTTAGAAGGTTCCCTAAAGGTTCCAGGTAGAGATTAAACAAAGTGGGTACCAGGATAGAACCTTGAGGGACGCCTTGACCTACGGCCAATGGAGATGAAAGACTGTTCGCTATCTTGATCATTTGGGATCTGTCCGAGAGGAAAGAGGCAAACCATTTGAGCACTGTGCCATCCAATCCCATTCTCTGTTGAAGAGTGTTGAGGAAGGAGCTATGATTAACAGTATCAAAGGCTGCAGAGAGGTCTAGAAGAATCAGAAGACACGATTCCCCAGAGTCGAGTATATGCAGCGCATCGTCAATCACTTGCAGCAGGGCTGTTTCAGTGCTGCAATTTTGGATGAAGCCAGACTGGAAGACGTCGAGGAGGTTATTGTCCATAATATGTGAGGAAAGTTGTTTCGCAATGCATTTTTCGGTGATTTTCGAAAGAAAAGGGAGGTTGGTGATAGGGCGGAAGTTGTTGAGGTCGTTCGCATCAGCGGAGGTTTTTTTTAGAAGAGGGGTGACCTTATTTTATTTATTTATTTTGAGAGTTTTATATAGCGCTGGCTAGACCCGGAGGTATCAGAGCGATTTACATTGGGTTACACAATGTTACAGGACACGATAAACAAATTACACTTTACATCAAAAAATAAGCAACATATTGAAAGAGGAAGGAAAGGTGAGACAGATAGAGCGGAGGGGGAGGGGGAAATGTGAAGGGGGAGGATGGGTGAAAAGATGGCAGGAGAGACGAGAGGAAGTCTGCCCAAAGACCGACTGGGTAGGTGACGACCGAGGAGGGAATCCACAGCCCATCTCCCCTATAGCTAAACAAGGTAGCTCCATCGTGCATCAGTCAAAATAGCTAGGTCTCAGCTGACGAGGGAAGGTTCACAAAAGAAAGTCAAGTGGATAAGGCAGGGTGGGGTCTATGAGCAAGGACGGGTGAGGGCAAGGGTCAGTAGCTAGAAAGAGGAGAAAGAGTAGAGCGGAGAGGGGTAGGGGGTAGGGTGAAGGGGGAGGAGGGAAATAAAGGTCCAGAGAGACGCAGGAAAGTTTGCCCAAGGACCGGCTGGGTAGGTCTTTGGGGGGGGAAGTGTGAAGGGAGAGGATGAGGGAAAAGACGGCAGGAGAGACAAAAGGAAGTCTGCCCAAAGACCGACTGGGTAGGTGACGCCTGAGGAGGGAATCCACAGCCCGTCTCCCCTATAGCTAAACAAGGTAGCTCCATCGGGCCTTAGTCAAATAGCTAGTGACCTGTCCTGATTTGAGGGCAACCGTGAGGGAGCCTTAACTGAGGAAGAGATTGACTAGCCTGGTCCAGTAAGAGAGAGTATAGGTGTAGAAATCAATGGCGATGTCGCTAGGGATGGGGTGAGAAGAATGGTTGGAGGGTTTAGTTTCGAGGATGCATTTGAGGAGGTCGTCTTCCGAGATGACGTCAAAGTTCTGCCAGGTAACTAAGGATTTCCGCTCCTCAATGGGGGCGGGGTGGGCGACCTGAACCACCAGTGCTTTGACCTTTTCATCAAAGAATATAGCGAAATCTGCTGCTTTCTTTGTGGAATCCTCAGGCTTAATGGTTAGGGGCGAACAGTTTGGGTTTTTGATGAGATCAAAAAGTTTTTTGGGTCTGTTTTTGGCTGAGTCAAGGAGGGATCTGAAATGTGATGCTTTTTCGAGGAAGATGTGGTTGTGATATTTGTATCTTGCTGAGCGTAAAAGAGAGAGATTGGAGGTGGAAGGAGATTTTCTCCAATGTTTCTCCAGGAATCTAAGGTTTTTCCTTTCAAGGTGCTGAGGGGGTGGGTCTTTTCCTTTTGCTTTGGAGTGGAGCGACATTGTCGATTTCGACTGCTAGTACTGAGAGGCACTGAGAAGTGAGAACGTTGACATCCACGCTAGGGTCTAGTCTAGGAAGTGCCCGCATAGCAGAATCACAAAAAGTGTCAAGATCAATGTTCTTAGTGTTGCGGAACCAGGTAGTAGCTCTTTTAGGTTGGCCGAGAGTTATCACGTGCGATAGGTGAAAACGAAAGGGAATGAGGAAGTGGTCAGACCAGTCTACATGGATGGGGGGAGCAGTAGTCAGCAGGTCTGCTTTGGATATGACAAGGTCCAGAATTGAGCCCTTGGAATGTGTGGTTTCCGAGCAATGTTGGAAGAGATCATTGGCTGAGAGAAAGGTGGCAAGCTTGTTGGCAGCCGAGTCTTCCAAAGAGCCCCAGTGGAGATTAAAGTCACCCAGGAAGATCTGTCTGTCACTTTGAGAAAATTGGTCACTGATGAAGTCAGTCAGGTCCTCCACAAAGGAAGAGAAGTTACCGGGCGGGTGGTAGATGGCATGGAATCTAAAGGGTGAGCTGTGATATATTTGAAGTTCTAGGGATAGGCATTCGAATGTACGGAAAAGGGTGGTAGGGAAGGCTTTCATTTGAAGGGAGTTCCTGACGATGATAGCGACATCGCCCCCAATTTTGTCTGCCCTGTCATTTCTGAGGATAGAGTAGTCAGTGGGTACCAGAAGATCAAACAAAGTATGAGAGGAGTCATTAAACCAGGTCTCAGTGAGGAAGAACATGTCAAGATTCTGGTGGGTGATAGTATCAGAGATTTCCACTTTGTGTTTGATTGCAGATCTGCAGTTGTGGAGCAAGCAGTGCAGCTCTGACGCAGATGTTTTGGTGATGGAGGTGTTAGGGTTGCTCAGGGAGATAGGGATAAGATTCTTGAATGAGGGAGCCCGGTAAGAGGTAGGCTGGTAAGGTCTGACAGAGGAGATGGTCTGAATAGGAAACTGCGTAGAATTATTAGGAGAGGAAGGTGGAGGGGGAGTGACGTTGGTGGTCTTGTAGCTGGCCAGTAAGTTGGTGATGTCTGCAGAGGACAGACTGTGGTTGGCTTTATTGGGGCGCGGGAGCAAGGAACTCCTTGGGAGGTTGTTAGGGACGGGGGACATCTTGGCGCTTAAGCGTGAGATGGACGCTACAAGCTGGGAAATGGAGTAGATGAGAGAATCAAGTTTATTTTCCAGAGAGGAGAGCTGAGCACGGAGTGTTGGGTGGCTCGATGGATAAAGGAGGGAGTGCAGGGGTGAGGGAGGACGGGGAGGGGTGGGGGAACGGGTTGAGGGAGGCTGTGCAGAGGGTGAGGGAGGACGGGGAGGTATGGAGGAGCGGGATACGGGCGGGAGTGCAGAGAGTGAGGGAGGACGGGGCGGGATGGTGGAACGGGTGGGGAGTTGGGGAGCAAGGGTAGAAGGTGAGGAAAGATGGTGGACAATGGGAGTGGATGGTGAAACAGTGGTGGGAAGAGAAATATTTCTACTGGTGTTGAACAGAGGGGAAGAGAAGAGATCATAAGTATGAGGAGAAAGTTGAGTAGGAGGGGGGACAAATGAAGGTAAGGGGAGACGAGGCTGAACCGGGAGGGGAGGGCGGGGGGTCAGATGAAGTCCGAAGGTACGTGGAGAAGAGAGGAGAGGGGGCTGTACCGGGGGGAAGGCGGGGGGTCCGAGGAAGGCCAGAGGTATGGGGAGAAAAGAGAGGATGGTGCTGGACAGCTACTGTAGGCTATGAAAGGTGAATGTAGGGGGACAGGAAACAGGTGGAGTGGGGGAGAATTGGCTAGATGGAAACTGAGGGAGGAGTAGGGGACTACCAGGTCAGAGGGAGAGACGAGGAAGGAATTGTCGGGGAGGGAGACAAGGTTGGGAAGCAAGGGATGAGGAAGGTGGGGTTGAAGATAGATGGGAGGTGGAAGAGAAGAATTTAGGGTACGGGGGACGGGGAAGAGCGGAAAGGGATGAGGTGAAAGGGGAGGGAAGGGGGAGGTAAGGAAAGTTGATCGGTAGACCAGGTTGTAAGAAAGGTGGATTAAGAGGGGGGGAGGTGGGTTGGATTAGGGGGAGGCGAAAACGTTGGAGAATCCGGCAGATGCAGGGTGGGGAGGGGGGGTGGAGGCCGGTGGTCGGACAGACAAGATAGGGGGAGGGACATTTTGGGAAGGGGGAACAGAGGGAGAGGAGGGAATAAAGGCAGGGGGGAACACAGGGTAGGCCTGTGTCTCCCGGGAGAGCGGCCTGCTGGAGTATCAGGGGGTCAGGGGGGGAGAAAGGGAGAGGAGCTCAAAGAAGAGTTGAGGGAGATCATAGTTGTATGGGTTGGGCGAAGGGAGTGGAAGAGATGGTCAAAGAGAGAGAGACAGGAGTCTGTCGCTTGAATCATGACAGTGCCATTATTGTAGAGTGTAATGGTGAGAGAGCCCTCAAAGCTCGTGGAGGGGGAAATTTTGAGCCGCTGTCCATGCGGGATAGATGAGGAGGAGGAGACGTTGAAGAAATTGAAGAAGCTGGTGGACCAGGAAGGGATGTCGTGGGTGAAAAAAATTAAGTCATTTTTTAGCTTTCCTAGGTGCCCATTATGGAATTGATCAACAAAGAGGGAATCGGGGAAGTGTTCAATGGTGTTGTGCTTGAACCGTTTTGCTGCTGCTTTGGACAGATTAGGGGGATAGATGACTTTGAAGCAGTTAACTCCCGACTTTCTTCGAGTGGAAGCCATGATAGGGAGAAGAGGGGCCACTAGAGTAGCGATAGTGCAGAGGAGAATAGTAAGAAGAGGAAGGCAATAGTGCAGAGGAGAATAGTAAGAAGAGGAGGGCACATAATCCGGCAGACGAGTGAGGATAATCCAAAATGATTGAGGTCAGGGGGCGACTAGAAATGCCGGGCCAGGGACTCTGGTCTAACCCCTAATAAAACATCATACCGGGGGGATAGAAGGCTGGCTTGCCTCCAGTGACTGTGAGGGTGTGGGATCATAACGGGGCAAACCCTACCACCAGGGATTGGGACCTCCAAGTATGGAAACCAGCATGGAAATGGGAGTCACCTAGAGCTCACAGTGATAGGTATAGACATTCTTCGGCTCCCCAGAGAGGAGGCCAAAGTGGACACCAAACCTCAGCCAAGAGCACTATTAGAGGAGAACAAAATGGGCGCCCATTATGTGAATCACTCATCTCATGGGCCACTGAGTGAGCCAGGACAGCCCAATAGGGAACAACAGACCCAGTCTTGGTCGCGAGTTAAAACATGTCAGCAAAATGTGAGAGTCATTAAACCAAGTGTCAGTGTTACCTTACTTGTTACTAACAAACCGAAGGGAAAGTCAGGGGGGTCAAACGGGACCGTAGGAGTCCCGTGGGTATGTGCCCAGTGGGCCTGGGCAGAGCGAGGCCTTCTCGCTCCTTCTATCACCCCTGGCACACCTCTTTACAGTGCGTGACATCGCTAGCAGGCAGCTCTGAGCCTACGTTGGCATCACACCCGCCTTGCCATATGTGTTAGCCGGAATGGGCATCCAAAGTTGTGCTGGCGGTATAAAATCAAAGGACACACACTGTCTGCTTTATATTAAGTAGCTTCTGGCAGCTCTATCAGCAGCTAATCTTTTAAAATGGCGGCGGGGCCCGCCCCTAGAACAACAAGCATTTGCAATGCAATAGGTCTCGCATTTACGCGAGTTTAAGCTATTGGCATTGTAAATGACAATGTGTTTTATTTATGTTTCAAAAACCAAAACATAAATAAAAGGCATTGTCATTTACAATGCCAATAGCTCAAACTCGTGTAAATGCGAGACCTGTTGCATTGCAAATGCTTGTTTTGGTAGGCACGGGGAGATTAAGTGATTTGCCCAGAATCACAGGATGTGGACGCGACCCCGAGGCTCGAACCTTGGTTTCCCAGCCCCAAAGTTGGCAATTTAGCCGTCAGACCACATCCTGGGATCACATCAATTGTGACGCTAAGATAATTACATGTCTGTTCCTTGGAAATCCTATAGCCGTTAAAATGTCAACTTCCCATCTTATTGATTTTTCTGCCCAAGATGCGAACCTTTGTTTTCTTTAGGTTAACTTCCAGCCAGTTTGCATCAGTGTAGGAATGCAAAGCATCTAAGAGCTGCTGCAGACTGACTCTCGTGTGGCTGAACAGAATTAGGTCATCTGTTGTTAATATGTTTGTCCCTGATCTTGGGGGGGGGGGGCTATTTGTGTTGTTGAGGACGCTAGACAGGTTAGAGATATACAAGTTGAAAAGTATTGGGGCAAGCACGCATCTCTGCTTGACCTCCAGCAAACTGTTCATTTTTCTAGACACATGAGTCCCATCGACCAGCTTAACGTGAATCCACGTATCCTTACGTAATTGTTCGCTGGCCCCAAGGAGACTCAGCGGGATTCCCCAGCTCTTTAGTTTCTTCCACACAGCACTCCTGGGGACACAACTGAATGATAAGAACAACTTTTAAATGGCCTGTGAAGCTAGGACTTGTGGAACAATACAAGCTTTGCTCTACAGAGACAAAGACATGCTGGACAGCCTAAAACAAATCAAGCCAGCAAGTAGAAAGTCAGAAAATGTGAGTCACAAAGCCAATGGTAAGAAATGGGTGGAATGCACTCCCAGGGAAGCTTTCACGATGCCCACAAGAAGTCTTTTTGCAACCAGAGGTAGGCTTTGACCTAATTAGCAAAAAACAAAGTAGTATCAGAGCACCCGAAGACTTTGCATCTGCACCAATAATTTGTATACAGGTGCAGTAGTGTATTTACAAGTCCTACTGAACGGGGTGACTTGTATCTGCTCTGTGTTGCATTGAGGTAATCACTCCTTATCGTGCAGGGTTCAACAGGCATTGGATTAAAAATTAGGAATAAAAAAATGATTTCGCGCAACTAGTAGGTTGAGGACTTCGCTATGTATTGGTAAAAACGCTGGCCTTGTACATTTCACGTGGAGGATGCCGTATTTTGGCATTGTATTGACTTACCTCAATTGAGGTTGGGTAATGCTTCTTAGGCGAATTGGAGGGTCCCGACCACAGTGAGGGACACCTTCATAAGACATAAAAGGAGAAGCATCCGTAGTCACTGATTATAAACATTATCTCATCGGGAGTGTTACTGTTAGCGATAAGACATAAGCGCTTTATGTTCTACTGAATGGGATGAGTCGTACTTGAAGTTTGAAATCCCTGCCGTGCATGGTAGTTATCTCAATAGTCCGAACCACCCTGATGTGGCAAACCAAGTTGGTGACTCGTGCTCTTTTTTCACAGGACGTGCTTGTGATCTAAACCCATGAGGGACGTCATCTTATATTTTGGGATCTAGGTTTGGTGTACTGGTGCAGTGAGTGTGTTGGAGCCTGCTATCCACACTCGGGGGTACGTTCCGATGATTAGTATCAGGGGCCAAGTTAGGGAGGAGATGACCCCTCGTGCTAATCTTACCGCTGTTCAATGAGGCAAGGAAGGTTCGTTCATATATATCACGTGGGTCCCTATATCGGTTCGTCGACCGAGTGACTCAGGGCTCCCCGTGGCCCCCGATAGTAATCATCGAACGTTGGTTGGGTTCTTATTTAACAGTCTAAGTAGTTCAGTTGTGCTTTCTCAGCGACCCCTACTAACCTCCAAACCGGAGACGTCCGTGGTGGTAGGGAAAATCCGCCTCAGCGTAGGTATACCCTATGTATTGGCTATAGGTTATTCAAGCTTGTAGGATAAAATGTTCCCACATTGTGCTAACCCTATCTCCCTAAATTCATTTTTACTCAAAGTTCTTCACACAAAGTCCGAACACGAAGATAACAATGAAGATCAAGAGGTTAGACTAAACATTACAGAAAATTGCAGACATGCAGTTACTATGAAATTATTACATTACGGCCTCCCGGCAACGGTTGGGGATGTAACCTTGTGGTTGAGGCACACAAAGCATTCAAGCAGAGGTATTATATTCCTGGGTTAAGTTCCCAGCTGCGGATGCACGTACACAATTGTTTCACACATTGAGGATGAAACACCAGAGGTATACTTTCCAGACGTCGACATAGAAATTGCGTTAACTCACCAAGAACATATAAATTAGTTTAAAGGTGCCCTCCCCCATACCGTAGAAAATGTGAGACTCGGTCCACTCAGAAAGAAGGAGCGACCTGGCCAGTCTTAGCTGCGTATACACCGCATCCTAATCTCGCTAACTTAAATGCAAAAGAAATAGGAATACTATACAAAGATCTAGTGACAATTTACAGAAACCTCACGCAGTACATTATGCGAACACTCACAGTTAGCCTTGCACGGACGGCTCAGGCTGCACAACCCCAATTAGCTGCTACGGTTATCAGCCCTCAAACACTGAATGCCGTTATGGTAAAAGTTCCCACCAGTCGGGAGCAAATTCCGTTCTGGATAGCACAAAAAATTGGTCAGCTTAAAGAAGTTTTTCCCCATACGGCCCACAGGATAAACATAGAATATTAACAATTTGTTTGCCGATGGGAATGGCTCCCACAGTGGAAGATTGTGCCAAATGGAGTACATTCTTCGCTTCAGTTTTTACCAGAACACATGGTACCACTTCAATATCAGTTCTATCTGAAGTACTGAAACAAGTACAGAATGAGTACGGGACAGCACCTGCCCTGGACTTAGGGATGAAACTGGTAGGCAACTTTGACACAGCAGCGTTGGCTATACACCACCGCCTAAAGGAACTCACTACTGCACAGCAGGAGCGAGAACTACCTAAAATTATTGAAGAAACCTATGTTACGCTGGGTAGAGATAATTTAGGAGCAAGACATGGGAAACCAACGGTTAGGGGTAATTCTAAAAAGGATAACTCCAAGCAAGCACCCGATTCTTCCAAGAAGAAGTGGAATAATAAAAAAATAAACAAAATAAAACACAATCGCAGGGTGGGTCTCTTCAACAAGAACCCACTGATAAAAAATATAATCCAAGAAACCGTGATAATATTAGAATGCCTGACAGGAATCAGGATACTGATACACGTTCCTCTTGTTCCTTTCAGGATTCGTCTGATATGTGTTCGGAGAGAGGTGGACAGTCAGAGCGCAGATCAGAAGAGCATGTGAAGCCGAAAAGGGAAATACATTGCACTTCAGACTGCATCCTTAAAGAGGACAAACCAAAGACTCAAAAACCTCAATTCAAAAA
Organism: Calotriton arnoldi; assembly: GCA_963921515.1. NCBI lineage: Eukaryota > Metazoa > Chordata > Amphibia > Caudata > Salamandridae > Calotriton > Calotriton arnoldi. Next base: position 2,211,755 of record CAWUFW010000844.1, on the reverse strand, counting down.
GAAGAAAGTAGCAGGGATTAAAATAAGACATGCTCAGACTACTGAGGGCTCTGCTTCTGAACGGGGAATGGACAGTGACAATGCTGGGCAGCGCGGCAGAAGTCACAATAGCTCGCTGGAACCTGATGGATTATCTGGCGGTAGCAGCGATGAGTGAGCATATCACGGTGGAAACACCTGATACAAGGGTAAGTGTCCTCATTGTTTATATGAAATTACACTCCAAATGGAGGGAGATATACCCAGGACAGTTAAGGGTCTCTTTTGGGAGAACCTGACTTATGGTTACCACATTCTTTTGCCTGAAAAGGATTGGCCACCTAAGTTCGTAATGGAGTGCCCAATGGGAGAAACAGTAATTTTACCGGCTTTCTCCGAACTTGTTCCAGAATCAGTTAAACATTCATATGCGCAGCAGTTGTTGCTAGCTCCTGCACTTTACCGAAACCATGTTGGGTTGGATGATGAGTCTCCTCATCATGAGATCCCATTAAAATCAGTCCCTCAACCCCAGAGACAATACCCAATAAAAAATGAAGCTAAAAAACAAGTTATGGAAATACTAAAACAACTTGAGTACCAGGGTGTAATAGAAAATTGCACCTCACCCATGAATAATCCCTTGTTTCCCGTAATGAAACCGGACAGTTCATACCCTCTAGTCTTAGACTACAGACATTTGAACACTTCCACATACATTTGCAGTACAAAATGTACATAGTGCCGCACTAATGAATAACATTGTGCGGAAGAAATACAAAACAACACTAGATATCGCAAATGTATTCTTTTGCCAAAATATAGCGCCTGGAAGCAGACACTTGACAGCATTCTCAGCGCTAGGTTCTCAGCGACAATTTTGTAATTTACCACAAGGTATAAGAATAGCCCCAAGCTCTTTTCAGCACGAGTGACAGAGTTACTTCAAAATTTTAATGAGGAGGCATTGTCCTACGTAGATGATATTTATCTGACGGATGATGAGTTATTGGAACACTTGGCTAGAGTGAACAACATAATTCTAGGGTTTGCTCACTTGGGTTACAAATTCAATTTAAAAAAATCAAAAATTGCCCACCTCAGCGTCCTATTTCTAGGATACGAGTTGTCAAGTGAAGGCAAATGCCTGGAGGCACATTTTTTAGAAAAATGTGCACTGCTCCAACCTCCAACGACTCTGAAAAGACTACAATCCATTTTAGGATTTAAAAATGTTGGCAGAACATACATTTTGGATTATGCAGAACAAGTAAAGCTGTTCTACGCCTTAATCAGACCTGATTTTTCTATCAGCCATTGGACACAGGAACATACAAACATTTTACGTTCCGTACAAGCTGACATGATAGCTTCCAAACATTTGCACACACGTGTACATTAGACTAACCTGGTAATCCGCGTAGTCGCTGGACCAACCTGGTATACCTATATCACCTTCAATGACGGTGATACAGTACCCATTGCATACAAATCACATTTGTACACAAACGCTGAAATGCGTTTTGCACCCAGTGAGAAAATTCTCACAGCGGTACAGACTGCTGTGGTGTGAGAGAGAGAGAGAGAGAGAGAGCACTGACTCAGGGTAAGCGAATAATTGTAGTTACCCCAGTACCTACTTTAAAGGCAGTTACAAAGCAAGCGTTCCGAATGCTAAGGCCTTGCATCCACAATGGATTCACTGGGCTAACAGATGTAGACTACAGATTTGATTGTACACTACAAACACAAGCATTACTGCAGTAGGAACAAAAATATCCTCTGGTGAATTAAATAATGCCTCTGGATCGATATGATTACATAATTTATACCAATGGATCTGCTCAACCTGCCGTAGGGACACGTCAACAATATTCCACAGCATGCGCAATCGTAAAGGGGTGCATGCGTGATGGAAAGTTCGATCCTGAAAAAAACAGATATGCAGGCCCTAGGGGACTATACAGCGCAGCTGGCAGAGCTAAAAACCCTGATAATGGCACTACAAAGTAAGGATCCCGAATTCCCCACACTTATGGTGTGCGATTCATACTATTGTGTCCGGTCCTATAACGAATATCTTCAATATTGGGGCCAAAATGGATTTCGAGATTCAAAGGGTTGCACAATCAAGCACATGATGCTTTGGGAACAAGTGGCAAAGCTGAAAGAATACGTGCCAAGGGCTCATGTTATCTATACATTTAGTCAACAGCATGTTGGCATTCACGTTGAAGGGAATTCCATGTCCGATGAGGCCACAGAGGCAACAGTCCGTACTGCTGCCATCGCTTCGATCACTCGTTCTCAGTACGAGATTAGACAGAGACATCATGGTGACTGCCAATGGGGCCTGCAACGACACCCACTTGCCGAAAGGCTTTCCACTCAAGTACTCCTACAAGTTAAATGCACAAAACATTCCGTATGCTCAGATTCCAGGAGTGGGGAACAGAGTAATACCAAACACTGATTGCAGATTGGGATTAATACTACCTGCACATTAGGATCTTGGGTCAGCTGACACAGGAATTAAGGCTACAGTATCATTACTGAAGCCTCGCTATTGGTGGCCAGGTCTCACCAAACAGACCACAGACTTTGTCCTTAAATGCGACATCTGTCAGCAGATAAAAGGTTCCACCGTAGCACGAACAGCACAGACACCTCTATTGATCTCAGACAAGCTTTTGGCTTGTGTTTATTTGGACCATTGTGGTCCCTTACACTCTGATGGGGCTTACAAGTACATTTTGGTGGCAGTGGATTCACGCTCCAGATTCCTGTGGGTTTGGCCACAGCGATCGGCTGACGCCCGAACTGTTCTAAAGGATTTGTGAATCTTCATCGGGACATACGCAATTGGCACACTACATTCCGACCAGGGACCGGGTTTAGCTCTTGGGCTTACAAAGAAGCCATGGGAAGTTTCAGTGTGTCCTGCGGTACTCCTCCCCTACCATCCCAAGGGAAATTCGGTAGTTGAGAGGAAAAACCGTGACTTAAAGCAGTCCTTGACAGCAAGGGTATTAGGCTCGGGTGGCAGTTGGGTCAATCACCTATATGGGGTCCAGAGGGCACTTAACATGCCAAGAAAATCCCTGGGGGGGGTCGTACTCCATACGAAGTCCTGTTTGGGGTGAGAATGTGGCTCCCAGACCTCGATAGTGTCAGTGCAGTGTTGGCGGAAACACTATTTGACATCAATGAACGTTTAGCTGTTTTACAGGAACTCAATGAATTCTGGGCTTTACAAAGCAACTTCCAAGTAAAACACACCGCAACTGGGGAAGTGAAGGTAGTTCTGGGAATACCTGCCTGGGTCCCAAAGATTGGGCACCTGGTCAGAGAGAAAATTGTGAACAGGAAAGAATTTGGGCAATGTAACAGAGCGCCTATACCTGTCCTGGCTGTCAAAGGCACTAGAACCATACTTGTTCCGCCCCTTGACGGTCGCAGAGACAAGAGGTTTGTCTCTATTGATCTGATCAAACCACACCATGTGGCCGACTCTCAACAGTAGGTAGTCGCCCACTCCTCTCGCTACCGTACAGGAAGTTCTAATGGAAGCTTTAATAGTGACAGAAGATGCCACTCTCCACAGAGAAGCTGTAAACAACAATAAAATGATATTTCTCCCTGTTGAAACAACTAGAACTGTAGAATCAACAAGTACAGAAATCTGAATTCGAAAAATTGACGACGTTTATGTAAATATGCCACAGATCGAGTCATCTCCTGGTTCTACAAAACCTGCAGAGCTGCCAAAAATAGACCGGACGGAGTATGGCTACTTCATGAATTATGATGACTTCTCACCGGATTCAAGTGAACCTGAACTGCCAACACCGCCTCTCTCTTTCAAGTTACGAGTATATGGTCTCTATCTTTAGCTGAAAAAGACATATTTTGGGGGCGTGGCTTGGGCAGCCAACATGGCGGATGCTGACTAGCTGAGCTCCGCGCGCCCACGCTGTTAATGCTTCATAATCCTGCTATAAATCCTGCCCAGTGCAGCTAACCAGAGGCCGGACCGATCAAGCCTCAGCCCGCGACGACATCCATGGGTTGCGCACCGGAGGGACCGTCGCTGGCCGTACATCCTATGCTGCTGCTCCCGGCTCCTGGCGCGGACCGGGCCTGACGCTGCAGGCCTACGCCCCGCCCCTGTCGAGGCGCCGTAGGGAGCAGTGGGGTCGGCTCGGGCCCCCAAGGTGAGGTGCATTATCCGGCGGGGTGGCTATGGCATTCGGACTGCAGGCGGGGCTTGCGCCCCGGGCCCCCCTCACTCGCTGGCTGCCGTGGCGTTTGGCGCTGTGCCCCGGCCAGTGCCTTGCTGTGGGACGGCTCCCAGCCGGATCCGGCCGCTCCGTCCTTGGTGACAGACCCCTGTTCTGGGTGCCAGCCGGTGGTGGTGGGCTCCTGCGGGGGCCCACATGAAGATTGGGTAGCGCTGTACGCCGGTCTCACGGGCCCTCCCCCTCCGTTTCCAAAAGGGATTCCCCCCACCCGGGGGATACGGCAGGGCTGGAACCCTAATCAGAGGGTGAATCAGTAACCTGCCGAGTGGGGAGAGGTGGCATTATCCCTTTGTTTGACGCAGCGCCCCATATCCTCCCCCCTTACTGATACCTGGCGGGCCTCGGGGCACATTGTGGGATCTTGAGCTGGGGCGCGGCGGTCGGTGGCCGTCCCCCCCCCGCTTTCATTGGGACGCCATCATAGCCGCTGTAGACCGCACTGGAAGTACGTTACTGGAACCATTGCCAGGCCTGTACTGCGCTGCGAGCTGCGGGGGAGGCGCGTGCTGGGATTGCTTTCAGAGGCACGGCCTGGTCTGCGGTCGGCGGGGCTGGGTACGCTGCGGGCTGGTGGTCCGACGAGTCTGGTTCCGGTAGGGGGGCCTACTTGGCTGGCCGTCACTGGCTGCGGAAGCGGCTGGGCTAGGCTCAGTGCGGCTTGTGGCTTAGGGATGGCCTGTTTCTGTGAGGAACGGCCCACGGTACCCCCCCCAGAAGCCCCCTGCAGTGACGGATCCATGACGCATCTTGGTCTCGGTCATCCTCTTTGGGGTACAGGGAGCCCCCCGCTGAGGACCGCTTGGATTCCCCGATAGACCGTCCCACGGCCCAACGATGGAGAAAGACAAACCTGGTGGGTCAGGTACAAAACAGGGTACCCTCGACCACTATGCCATGACGACGAGTGGGGGGGCCACAGGCAGAGCCGTCCCAGACAGCGCAGCGCTCTTGGCGGCAATCACAGAGGCTAGGGACACCCTGGATGCCAAAATTGGCGCAGTGGGATCCGAGGTCTCCTTCCTTCGTCAGGACCTAAGAAAGGCGGTGGATCGCATCACTGAAGCGGAGACACGGGTCTCATCGGTCGAAGATACGGTGACCACCCTCCAACAGCGCGTCAACAGACTAACAGCGATTTCGCAGGAGCTGGCATCTCGGGTCGAAGATGCGGAGGGCCGTGCTAGGCGCAACAACCTCCGATTTGTTGGATTTCCGGAGGGTTGTGAGCGCACCTCCATTTTTTTTTAAACAAATTTTTATTGATTTTTCATACAACAAAAAGGTGGCTCCGGGGTCGCACCCCTGTCAGGTAGCAAAGTTACAATCAGGTTATTTGAGGTTCAGGTGTGACACAATAGAATGTCCATGCCATCCTTTCGGGCGTGTTATGCAATCAACACAAGTATTAATCTTGACAGTTGTGAGTCCCCTTTCCCAACTACCCCCCGCCCTTCCCTCCCCGCCCTTCCCTCCCCTCCCACCCCCCAGGCGTGTCACTTAGGTCTAGGCTGCAGGAGGTCAATAGCCCTGCTTCCGCAGTGAGGCGCCAGGCTTGCATGTGATGGTCTTGCGGCGGGGTGCGTTTCAGCTTGAGTGACTGAGGCCATCTCTGGCCACGAGGTTTCAGATCTTAATGGTCGTATGCCTACCCATGTGCTAGATCACGGCCGCTACAGGGTCTCCTATGGAGGTATCATCGGCATCCTCTCCGGGGGACTTGAGTGCTACGACTAGTGCTTCCCAAGCTCTCGCCCTTTCCAGGGCCTTTTCACTCCCTGTTCGTTTCGCTATTTGTACCCCAATCACTCCTTCACATTTGGCCCATTTTAGGAATTCTGCCTTCCACCATATTATGCTGGGACCCTGTTTTGCCTTCCAATGTGTGGTGATGTTTCTCTTGGCCAGAAGTAAACCCAAATCCAAAACTTTACTAGTGATTTTGTTCTTTGACGTGTGGGGGAACCAGTGTAAAATGCAGTGTGCTAGGGACGGTTCTAACTCTCTGTCAGTGAGGTCTGATAGTATTGTCGTTAGTTCTTCCCAGTAGGTGTCGAGGAGCGGGCAGTCCCAAAGCATGTGCTTAAAATCTGCGCTTTCTGCATTACATCTCGGGCAAGCCGCCGAATGGGCCGGGATGTTTTTGTGTAGTTTTTCCGGGTTAAGGTATGCTCTATGTAAAATATGGAAGTGTACTAACTGGAACCGTGCATTCCTAGTGCTCTTCCAGGCTCTCTCCACCAACTCGCCCCACGCCTTTTCTGGGATGGTCTCCCCAATATCCGTTTCCCACTTGAGCTTCAGGTCCGTCAGGGGAAGTAGTGTTTCTAGCGTCATACGTCTATACAGGCACGTTACTGCTTTAAATGTACCTGCTGCCATCACCACATATTGGCAGCCCAGAGATGTCTGCGGTTCCGTAAGCCCTCCTCCCCAGTGCTTCCTGATAGCCGCAGTGAGGGCCGTATACTGTAGGAAATCTCCCCCGGGTAGGTCATAGCGGGTTTGTAGATCATTAAACGGGATCATGGCTCCCTCCTCATAGAGGTCCCCCATGCTAGTCAGCTCTTGTTCCGCCCAGTTCCCCAGTCTCTGCCAGTTGCCTCCGTGCGGCAGCGCTCTGCACATAAGCAATGGGATTTCCGGCGCGTAGGGGCACTTAAGGGAGGCCCGCCTCATATATCTGTTCCAGCATTTTCGTGCAGTGTTAAGTTCCAGGGTGAGGGTTGCGGTGTTGACCGGGAGCCGCAGAATAATGCGGGTGTGAGAAGTTGGCCTGGTATATGCTGTTCACTAATTAAAGTGGACACCTTGCACCAGTACAATTCGACTCTTATGGTAGATAGGTTTAAGACAACCTTTATAGAAAGCTATCCTAGTGGTAGCTGTGGAGAGCAGCCTTCAGGCTGAGTCTTGAAGGAATGTAAAGCAGCTTGTTTTACCACACAATCTCTTGAATCACCAAATGAAAAGACACCACACAGGTATATATATCAAATATATATGTATTTATTACTAAACACTCTCTACTAATCTCTTTATGAGATTAGAGGTCAGGAACATATGTACAAGTCAAAGGTTATCAAGATAAGTTTAGCACAATCGAATATCACAATCTTAGTTTGCTAGACCTGGGTCTAGGGCATCTAGAATCGAGGGACCCCCAAGAACCACCCCAGGTAGTTGTAGGAGACCCACAGGGGACGGACGCGGTGACCTGGCACCGGTGCGAGTCCTGTGCGAGTCTATGCGCTCAGACGCGATTGGGATATCAATGTTAAAGGTCTCTTGCGTGTTTGAGGCGAACACCCCGATCGGTCCTTGACCGAGTCGAAGGATGCGGTTATAGATAGAGTTGCAAGGGAGATGGACGCGCTGTGTCTAACACAGACGCGAACCTTGTGCGAGTCAGTGCAATGGAGATCTCAGTGCTACAGGTCCTTTGTGTGTTTGAGGCGAACACCGATCGGACTCAGTACGAGTCGAAGGATACAGTTTTAGATAGTGTTGCAAAGGAGATGGACGCGGTGTGTCTAACACAGACGCGAACCCTGTACGAGTCAGCGCAATTGTCGCACTTAGAAAGTTAGAGTTTTAGGACACTTCGAGGGAAGCTACAAGCAAGTCACTTACAGGGTAAGTTGTTCTAGGGCCCACACCGGCCCAGGGCCTCCAAAACATTCCTGAGGTGGACCAGGTGATCCTGCCAGGAGGAACTAAAGACAGCAATATCATCTAGATAAGCTGAGCAATAAGTTTCCATCCCTGTCAGAACTTTATTCACCAACCTCTGAAAAGTGGCAGGTGCATTTTTCAATCCAAAGGGCATCACCACAAAGTGGTAGTGCCCACCAGGGGTCGAAAATGCTGTCTTGGCTTTTGCATCATCAGCTAATCTGATCTGCCAGTAGCCAGCTGTTAGGTCAAACGTGCTTAGATACTTGGCTGTAACCAACCCCCTTCTGTGGAACCTCTCTGTATGCAAACAACAGGCAAGGAAGAAGAAGGTCCCATTTCCGCCTAAGCTTCTCTGGGAGTCCTTTAATCATTCCTTTCAAGGTTTTGTTGAAGCGTTCAACTAAACCATTGCATTGTGGGTGATAGGGGGTGGTGAACTTGTAAGTTACACCACACTCCTTCCACATTGCTTTTAGATATCCTGACATGAAGTTGGTACCTCTGTCAGAAATGACCTCCTTTGGGAAACCCACTCTGGAGAAGACTCCAATGAGGGCTCTTGCCACCACAGGGGCTTTGGTGGTCCTCAGGGAATTGCTTCTGGGTACCTGGTGGCATGATCCACTACCACCAGGATAAACCTGTGCCCAGATGCAGTTTGAGGGTCAAGGGGACCAACAATGTAAATCCCTACCCTTTCAAAGGGTACCCCCACCACCGGTAGTGGTATCAGGGGGGCCTTTGTTGTGCCACCTGCCTTACCACTTGCTTGGCATGTGACACAGGAGCGACAAAACTCCTTTGTGTCCTCTGACATATGTGGCCAATGAAAATGTGGAACAAGCCTGCCCCAGGTCTTGTTTTGGCCCAAGTGTCCTGCTAAAGGGATGTCATGTGCTAGGGTCAAGAGGAACCCCTAAACTTCTGAGGTATTACCATCCTCCTGGTGGCTCCAGGGGCTGGATCTCTACCCTCAGAATATAGGAGTCCCTCATCCCAATAAACTTTATGGGACCCACTAGCACTCCCAGCAGCCTCAGCAGCAGCCTGCTGTCTGAGGGGTTCAAGAGAGGGGCAGCACTGTTGCTCCTTACTCAGATCTTCCCTAGAAGGGCCCCCTGCCCCCAAGAACTCAACCTGATCAGGCTCAAGTCCCTCTGGGGCAGTTCCTTCTTCAGGATCTGCTTCACCTCCCTCTGGGGGTGAATCTGTGATCTGAGACAGAGGGGAAGGCACTGCCTTTACCCTACTGCTCCTCCTATTGGGAAGCATCTGGTCCATTGTTCCAGGATCCAGAGCTGGTTCAGTGTCATGCATTCTTGCTTGTGACCTGGTCACAGCAAATACCTCTGCAGGGATGCCCAACATCTCAGCATGAGTCCATAACTCTACCTCAGACCAGGCTGAAGTCTCTAGATCATTGCCCAATAGACATTCGACAGGGAGGTCTGCACTGACTACAACCTTCTTGAGGCCAGTTACCCCTCCCCAGGAGAAATTCACAACTGCCAGACTATGGTTGGTCCTGACATTGCTTGCATTGGTCACCTGGTACATTTCGCCCAGGATGATCTGTCCAGGGTCCACAAGATCCTCTGCCACCATGGTGACACTAGCACCTGTGTCCCTAAATGCCAAAGCCTGTTTGCCGTTTATTACAGGCTGCTGTTTGTATTTGCCCAGATTACTGGGACTCACTAGGAAGGACATATTAAGGTCTCCCTCACAAATCAGCATTGCCTGAGTGGGCACTCTGACTAGGTCAGAGTCCACTTCAGAACCCAGGGTCAACCCTACTACACCCTTATTCTGTGTACCACCTCCACCAGTAGCTGAGCTAGGGGGAACAGTTGCCTTAGGGGCAGGAGTGGTGGTGGTTTGGTCTCTGGACTTGTTACAGTCAGAAGTCCAGTGCCCTTTCTGTTTACAGAATTTGCACCAGGGCTTCTTTTGGCCTTTTCCCTTGTTGGATTTTGACCAGATGCAGATTTTTGGGGCCCTTGTGAAGACTTCTGGTCTTTTGACTTATCCCCACTTTTCTCAGAGCCCTTAGGATCTTGCTTCTTAGTGTCACCCCCTTGGTTCTGGGGTTTCTGCCTCACCCTGGTTCTGACCCATTTGTCTGCCTTCTTTCCCAATTCTTGGGGAGAGGTCAGATCTGAGTCCACCAGGTATTGATGCAACAACTGGTTCTGGCAATTATTAAGGATCTGTTCTCTCATCATCAGATTATACAATCCCTTGAAATCAGTAACCCTACTGCCAAGCAGCCAACCCGCCAGAGCCTTGGTTGCACAATCCACAAAGTCAGTCCAGTCCTGAGTCTGTGCCTTCTGGGTGTCTCTGAACTTCAACCTGTACTGCTCAGTGGTTAAGCCAAACCCATCTATCAGTGCACTCTTCAGGACTTCATAATCATCAGCATCCTCTTCTCTAACAGTGAGGAGCTTGTCTCTACCTTTGTCTGAAAAGGAGAGCCACAAGATTGCTGCCCACTGCTTTTGGGGGACCTGCTGTACTCTACAGGCCCTCTCCATAGCAGTTATCCACTTGTGGATATCATCCCCACTCTGGTAGGGAGGAACAACCTTGCTCAGGTTCCTATGGTCTGGAATAGATTCTCTGCCTCTAGGGACACTGTTGCTGCCACCAAGGGGTTCTAACCCCTCTCTTCTAGAAGCTCTCTGGATCTCCAGGGCTTCTCTATCCAGTGCCAACTGCTTGGTTCTGAGGGCAACTCTTGCTTCCTCATACTGCAGCAGTTTGCACATTCTTTCAGAGGAGGTCTCTCTTATGGGAAAGTATGAGTTCCTCTGGTGGACAAATTCTCTGCCAGAGTGATAAGAGTGCTCAGATTCCCTGGAAGGGGACCTATGCCTCTCATCCACTCTGTCAGTTCTCTTAGGGAGAATTCCTCTGTCCTTTTCAGGCCCCTTGAGGCCTGGCCCTTCAATCACAGAGTCCTGGTCATTCTGATTTTCATCATCTGACCCAGATACTGTAATTGACCCACCCACTGATTCAGACCCATTAGCTCCTAGAGCCAATCTAAGATCATCTGCTGTCAGCAGATCTATCAGGTGTAGGGTTGAGGGACTCTGTCCTAGCCTCAGGTGTCTTTCAACACACATGGCTCTCAAGTCAGAGAAAGCCATGTCCTTATACTGAGGCTGAGTGGATCCACTGGTTCCACCCTTTAAGGACATTCTAGTGTTGTGCAGTGTTGTACTACCTACACTAGTTTGTGGCCTACTGATACTAGCTTGAGCTGTAGAAAGGGTGTGCTATCCCTTGGCACACAGCTCTAAGTTCAGTAGAACTTATTGATACTAAGCTTGACTTTATATGTACCTTAAGTACCTATAGTGGTTTTCAGTTAGTAATTCAAATAGAGATTTTCTGGTAAAACAATAGCAAGCTGGAATCCCACACGCTGCCCACCAATGTGAGAAGTTGGCCTGGTATATGCTGTTCACTAATTAAAGTGGACACCTTGCACCAGAACAATTCGACTCTTATGGTAGATAGGTTTAAGACAACCTTTATAGAAAGCTATCCTAGTGGTAGCTGTGGAGAGCAGCCTTCAGGCTAAGTCTTGAAGGAATGTAAAGCAGCTTGTTTTACCACACAATCTCTTGAATCACCAAATGAAAAGACACCACACAGGTATATATATCAAATATATATGTATTTATTAATAAACACTCTCTACTAATCTCTTTATGAGATTAGAGGTCAGGAACATATGTACAAGTCAAAGGTTATCAAGATAAGTTTAGCACAATCGAATATCACAATCTTAGTTTGCTAGACCTAGGTCTAGGGCATCTAGAATCGAGGGACCCCCAAGAACCACCCCAGGTAGTTGTAGGAGACCCACAGGGGACGGACGCGGTGACCTGGCACCGGTGCGAGTCCTGTGCGAGTCTATGCGCTCAGACGCGATTGGGATATCAATGTTAAAGGTCCCTTGCGTGTTCGAGGCGAACACACCGATCGGTCCTTGTACGAGTCGAAGGACGCGGTTATAGATAGAGTTGCAAGGGAGATGGACGCGCTGTGTCTAACACAGACGCGAACCTTGTGCGAGTCAGTGCAATGGAGATCTCAGTGCTACAGGCCCTTTGTGTGTTCGAGGCGAACACCGATCGGACTCAGTACGAGTCGAAGGATACAGTTCTAGATAGTGTTGCAAAGGAGATGGACGCGGTGTGTCTAACACAGACGCGAACCCTGTACGAGTCAGCGCAATTGTCGCACTTAGAAAGTTAGAGTTTTAGGACACTTCGAGGGAAGCTACAAGCAAGTCACTTACAGGGTAAGTTGTTCTAGGGCCCACACCCACAGGAGCACCGTAGTGCTGAAGTTACCTCACCCAGGGGAGCCGGGTGCATAGGTGTTCTTTGGTGTCGGGTCGCGGCGTCGTTTTCAATGGGAGCCAGTGAAGACTTGCTGCTTGCGGCGACAGGAGAAGTGTCCGGAGGAATCCAAGCCTGGATTCGGAAGATGGAAGACCTGAAAGCAGAGGGGACAGTGTTCAAAGTCACTTGGCAGTGACTCGGGGCAAGGAAGATGGATGCCCACCGTCGTCGCAAGATTCAGGTCGTTCGCGGTTGCCTTGACTCTTCAGCCACGAGGTCCAGGAGGCGTCGACGATGACCAGGAGCTGGATTCGGCGTGTCCCATGATGTCTGCAGCTTACTGCGGTGTCGGCGACTCGATCGGAGCCAACAAGCCTTGGTAACAGCAAGTCTCGGGGAAAGTGTGAAGAGACAATGGCGCAGACCAGCAAGGTCTGTGGGACTCACCCAGTGAGGGTAAGTCAGGGCAGGCCTGGAGCAACCAGGGGAGCCCTTTGGTTTCTTTAGAAAGTCTTCTGGGGACCCACAAGCCGGCTGGCAAGGGATCGCGAAGACACCTCGGGAGGATTCGCTCACAGGGGCCCACGGTCACTCGGGACGTGGTAGGCCTCTGATCTTAGGAGGGATTCCTGCTGGAGGCTGGGACCACACGTGGTCCAAAGCACAAGTTCGTGGAACGTTGTGAAGGGGTTGCACTCGACAATAGTGCACGGTACCCAGGGGTCGCGGTTCCTCGTTACTCTTGGAGTCCACTGGCCTCAGCTTCGCTTGGGATTCACGATGGCCTTTGAGAAGTCAGGAAATCCACTTCTTGGGCTGCAGGGACTTCGGACTCCGGCGGGAGCGGCGTAGTTTGCGACCGTCGTTTGTAGTTTTTGGTGCCTGCCAAGCAGGGGAGTCACTCCTTGACTCCAAGGGAGATTCTTCAGTCTTCCAAAGGTAGTGGAACGTCGAAGGTCCGGGATTCTGTCTTCAGAGCGTCGTCCAGGGAAATCTAGGGTGCAATGCACAGGTTCCCCCTCTTATACTAAAAGAAAGGGAGGGACTAGCTCTATGACCCTACCTATGGGAGGGTCAGGGGAGTGGGTGGCTACACCCACTTCCCTTTGTCCAGTTTCGCGCCAGAGCAGGGGCAGGTAGCCCCTGAGCCGGTTTGAACTGGCATATGCACAGAGGAGCCTTCTGCTCCCCCAGTGCAGGACTTCAAAGCACTCTAAGAGTGCACCCACCCAGCCCCAATACACTAAACCCTGTCTGGGAGGTGGTCACACCCCCTTGGGACAGGATATCTATTGTTGGGCTTCCTCCACTGCGAGTGTTGGTCATCAGCAGGAGGGCAGCCCAGTGTCTGTGACTGGTGGCATCCATTTTGTGATGCCAGGGCTCTGCAGGATTCTACCGCGTTTCCACAGTAGGTACATGTCTATCCCTCTAGAAGGGTGGAATGCTACCCCCGCCGCCAGGACTGGCGGGGGGGTAGTATTCCAAGATGTTTGACACCAAACACGACATGTTTCGATGCAGCCATTCCAAAGTTAGCATTTTACCGCGAGGATATAATGCACTTAAAAGTATATGGTTTAACCGCATCCACAAACAGCACCAGAGAATGGACTCTGAGAGCTGCAGAGGGGCCCTGCTCAGGCAGAGGCACCCCCTCACATAGAAGCCAAGCACCCTGCCCTCAGGATTGATAGGGCCTGCCTTAGGGGTGACTGATAGGTTTATATGTGTGTGCAGGAGAGATATAGGGAACCTATATCTCAGTGAGGAGTGCTAGCACCACCTCACCCAGGCTGCAGTAGCAGGCCTGTGGTGTCAGATTTAGTCTGCTTCCCAGGGGTGGCATAATACATGCTGCAGCCCCTGGTAGGCCTGTGAAGTACCTATGCCCTTGGTACCTAAGGTACCATATACTAGGGACTCATAAGGTACCACAGTATCCAATCACTAGTGCACCTAGAGTGCACTCCAAATCGTTTAGAGAGAACAGAGAGGCTGGGGCCCTGATTAGCAGGGGCCCAGCCAGACTATAGCCAGAAACCAGTGTAAACATCAGAAAAAAGTGGGGGCAACATAAGAGGCAGATCCTACTCTCCTACACAACCCCCCCAAACGCAGGGACACTAAACTAACCTTGACCAGTTGAGTCTTCGTGTTCAAAGTGGAAATACCTTGAGAGTCCATCTGCATTGGCATGTTGGGTCCCAGGTCTATGTTCCACTGTATAGTCCATCCCCTGTAGGGAAATGGACCACCTCAAAAGTTTTGGGTTTTCTCCTTTCATTTGTTTAAGCCATAGGAGGGGCTTGTGGTCAGTCTGAACTATGAAGTGAGTGCCAAACAAGTATGGCCTCAGCTTCTTCAGGGCCCACACCACAGCAAAGGCCTCCTCTCTATAGCTGACCAACGTTTCTCTCTAGGGGTCAGCCTTCTGCTAATAAAAGCTACTGGCTGGTCTTGACCTTCATCATTCAGTTGAGACAGTACAGCTCCCACACCCAGCTCAGAAGCATCTGTTTGGACAATGAACTTTTTGGTGTAGTCTGGACTCTGTAAGATGGGGGCAGTGCACATGGCCTGCTTTAGGTCTTCAAATGCCTTTTGACAGCTAGCTGTCCACTGAACCTTTTTTGGCATTTTCTTTGAGGTCAGATCATTCAAGGGGGTCACTATAGATCCATATCCCTTGACAAACCTCCTATAGTACCCAGTCAGGCCTAAGAAGGCTCTCACCTGTGTCTGGGTGGTTGGAGCAACCCATTCCATTATGGTTTGGATTTTGCTCTGTAAAGGCTGAACCTGGCCTCCACCTACAAGGTGGCCCAGGTACACAACCTGACTCTGCCCTATCTGGCACTTAGTGGCCTTGATAGTGAGGCCTGCTTTCTGCAGGGCCTCCAAAACATTCCTGAGGTGGACCAGGTGATCCTGCCAGGAGGAACTAAAGACAGCAATATCATCTAGATAAGCTGAGCAATAAGTTTCCATCCCTGTCAGAACTTTATTCACCAACCTCTGAAAAGTGGCAGGTGCATTTTTCAATCCAAAGGGCATCACCACAAAGTGGTAGTGCCCACCAGGGGTCGAAAATGCTGTCTTGGCTTTTGCATCATCAGCTAATCTGATCTGCCAGTAGCCAGCTGTTAGGTCAAACGTGCTTAGATACTTGGCTGAGGCCAAAGTATCAATCAGCTCATCTGCCCTTGGTATGGGATAGGCATCAGTCCTAGTGACTGCATTGAGGCCTCTGTAGTCTACACAAAACCTCATTTCTTTCTTACCACCCTGGGTATGAGGCTTGGGTACCAGGACTACTGGGCTAGCCCAAGGGCTATCTGAAGGCTCAATTACACCTAGCTCCAACATTTTCTGGACTTCAGTCCTGATACAGTCCCTGACATGGTCAGGTTGCCTGTAGATTTTATTCTTGACAGGCAGACTGTCTCCAGTGTCCACCTCATGGGTGCACCAGGAAGTCTGACTAGGGGTCAGGCTAAACATATGTCTATACTGTTGCAGAACTTGTCTGCACTCAGTTTGCTGATGGTCAGTGAGGCTGCTTGCCAAAGCAACACCATCTACTGACCCATCATCAGGGTTCTGAGAGAGCAGGTCAGGGAGAGGGTCACTCTCCTCCTCCTGGTCCTCATCAGTTGCCATGAGCAAGCCCATGTCAGCCCTGTCAACATATGGCTTTAATCTGTTGACATGGAGCACCCTCAGGGGGCTCCTGGGAGTTCCAAGATTCACCAGGTAGGTGACTTCTCCCTTCTGTTCAACTATTGTATGGGGGCCACTCCACTTGTCCTGGAGGGCTGCTGGGGCCACAGGCTCCAACACCCACACTTTCTGTCCTGGCTGGTATACAGTCAGTACAGCCTTTTGGTCATGCCAAGCTTTTTGTAATTCTTGGCTGGCCTCCAGGTTTTTGGTTGCCTTTTTCATGTACTCTGCCATCCGGGAGCGGAGACCAAGTACATAGTCCATCACATCTTGTTTGGGGGCTTGAGAGGTAACTCCCAGCCCTCTTTACCAAACACAGTGGACCTCTCACAGGATGCCCAAACAGAAGCTCAAATGGGCTGTAACCAACCCCCTTCTGTGGAACCTCTCTGTATGCAAACAACAGGCAAGGAAGAAGAAGGTCCCATTTCCGCCTAAGCTTCTCTGGGAGTCCTTTAATCATTCCTTTCAAGGTTTTGTTGAAGCGTTCAACTAAACCATTGCATTGTGGGTGATAGGGGTGGTGAACTTGTAAGTTACACCACACTCCTTCCACATTGCTTTTAGATATCCTGACATGAAGTTGGTACCTCTGTCAGAAATGACCTCCTTTGGGAAACCCACTCTGGAGAAGACTCCAATGAGGGCTCTTGCCACCACAGGGGCTGTGGTGGTCCTCAGGGGAATTGCTTCTGGGTACCTGGTGGCATGATCCACTACCACCAGGATAAACCTGTGCCCAGATGCAGTTTGAGGGTCAAGGGGACCAACAATGTCAATCCCTACCCTTTCAAAGGGTACCCCCACCACAGGTAGTGGTATCAGGGGGCCTTTGTTGTGCCACCTGCCTTACCACTGGCTTGGCATGTGACACAGGAGCGACAAAACTCCTTTGTGTCCTCTGACATATGTGGCCAATGAAAATGTGGAACAAGCCTGTCCCAGGTCTTGTTTTGGCCCAAGTGTCCTGCTAAAGGGATGTCATGTGCTAGGGTCAAGAGGAACCCCTAAACTTCTGAGGTATTACCATCCTCCTGGTGGCTCCAGGGGCTGGATCTCTACCCTCAGAATATAGGAGTCCCTCATCCCAATAAACTTTATGGGACCCACTAGCACTCCCAGCAGCCTCAGCAGCAGCCTGCTGTCTGAGGGGTTCAAGAGAGGGGCAGCACTGTTGCTCCTTACTCAGATCTTCCCTAGAAGGGCCCCCTGCCCCCAAGAACTCAACCTGATCAGGCTCAAGTCCCTCTGGGGCAGTTCCTTCTTCAGGATCTGCTTCACCTCCCTCTGGGGGTGAATCTGTGATCTGAGACAGAGGGGAAGGCACTGCCTTTACCCTACTGCTCCTCCTCTTGGGAAGCATCTGGTCCATTGTTCCAGGATCCAGAGCTGGTTCAGTGTCATGCATTCTTGCTTGTGACCTGGTCACAGCAAATACCTTCTGCAGGGATGCCCAACATCTCAGCATGAGTCCATAACTCTACTTCAGACCAGGCTGAAGTCTCTAGATCATTGCCCAATAGACATTCGACAGGGAGGTCTGCACTGACTACAACCTTCTTGAGGCCAGTTACCCCTCCCCAGGAGAAATTCACAACTGCCAGACTATGGTTGGTCCTGACATTGCTTGCATTGGTCACCTGGTACATTTCGCCCAGGATGATCTGTCCAGGGTCCACAAGATCCTCTGCCACCATGGTGACACTAGCACCTGTGTCCCTAAATGCCAAAGCCTGTTTGCCATTTATTACAGGCTGCTGTTTGTATTTGCCCAGATTACTGGGACTCACTAGGAAGGACATATTAAGGTCTCCCTCACAAATCAGCATTGCCTGAGTGGGCACTCTGACTAGGTCAGAGTCCACTTCAGAACCCAGGGTCAACCCTACTACACCCTTATTCTGTGTACCACCTCCACCAGTAGCTGAGCTAGGGGGAACAGTTGCCTTAGGGGCAGGAGTGGTGGTGGTTTGGTCTTTGGACTTGTTACAGTCAGAAGTCCAGTGCCCTTTCTGTTTACAGAATTTGCACCAGGGCTTCTTTTGGCCTTTTCCCTTGTTGGATTGTGACTCCCCACCAGATGCAGATTTTTGGGGCCCTTGTGAAGACTTCTGGTCTTTTGACTTATCCCCACCTTTCTCAGAGCCCTTAGGATCTTGCTTCTTAGTGTCACCCCTTGGTTCTGGGGTTTCTGCCTCACCCTGGTTCTGACCCATTTGTCTGCCTTCTTTCCCAATTCTTGGGGAGAGGTCAGATCTGAGTCCACCAGGTATTGATGCAACAACTGGTTCTGGCAATTATTAAGGATCTGTTCTCTCATCATCAGATTATACAATCCCTTGAAATCAGTAACCCTACTGCCAACCAGCCAACCCTCCAGAGCCTTGGTTGCACAATCAACAAAGTCAGTCCAGTCCTGAGTCTGTGCCTTCTGGGTGTCTCTGAACTTCAACCTGTACTGCTCAGTGGTTAAGCCAAACCCATCTATCAGTGCACTCTTCAGGACTTCATAATCATCAGCATCCTCTTCTCTAACAGTGAGGAGCTTGTCTCTACCTTTGTCTGAAAAGGAGAGCCACAAGATTGCTGCCCACTGCTTTTGGGGGACCTGCTGTACTCTACAGGCCCTCTCCATAGCAGTTATCCACTTGTGGATATCATCCCCACTCTGGTAGGGAGGAACAACCTTGCTCAGGTTCCTATGGTCTGGAATAGATTCTCTGCCTCTAGGGACACTGTTGCTGCCACCAAGGGGTTCTAACCCCTCTCTTCTAGAAGCTCTCTGGATCTCCAGGGCTTCTCTATCCAGTGCCAACTGCTTGGTTCTGAGGGCAACTCTTGCTTCCTCATACTGCAGCAGTTTGCACATTCTTTCAGAGGAGGTCTCTCTTATGGGAAAGTATGAGTTCCTCTGGTGGACAAATTCTCTGCCAGAGTGATAAGAGTGCTCAGATTCCCTGGAAGGGGACCTATGCCTCTCATCCACTCTGTCAGTTCTCTTAGGGAGAATTCCTCTGTCCTTTTCAGGCCCCTTGAGGCCTGGCCCTTCAATCACAGAGTCCTGGTCATTCTGATTTTCATCATCTGACCCAGATACTGTAATTGACCCACCCACTGATTCAGACCCATTAGCTCCTAGAGCCAATCTAAGATCATCTGCTGTCAGCAGATCTATCAGGTGTAGGGTTGAGGGACTCTGTCCTAGCCTCAGGTGTCTTTCAACACACATGGCTCTCAAGTCAGAGAAAGCCATGTCCTTATACTGAGGCTGAGTGGATCCACTGGTTCCACCCTTTAAGGACATTCTAGTGTTGTGCAGTGTTGTACTACCTACACTAGTTTGTGGCCTACTGATACTAGCTTGAGCTGTAGAAAGGGTGTGCTATCCCTTGGCACACAGCTCTAAGTTCAGTAGAACTTATTGATACTAAGCTTGACTTTATATGTACCTTAAGTACCTATAGTGGTTTTCAGTTAGTAATTCAAATAGAGATTTTCTGGTAAAACAATAGCAAGCTGGAATCCCACACGCTGCCCACCAATGTGAGAAGTTGGCCTGGTATATGCTGTTCACTAATTAAAGTGGACACCTTGCACCAGAACAATTCGACTCTTATGGTAGATAGGTTTAAGACAACCTTTATAGAAAGCTATCCTAGTGGTAGCTGTGGAGAGCAGCCTTCAGGCTAAGTCTTGAAGGAATGTAAAGCAGCTTGTTTTACCACACAATCTCTTGAATCACCAAATGAAAAGACACCACACAGGTATATATATCAAATATATATGTATTTATTAATAAACACTCTCTACTAATCTCTTTATGAGATTAGAGGTCAGGAACATATGTACAAGTCAAAGGTTATCAAGATAAGTTTAGCACAATCGAATATCACAATCTTAGTTTGCTAGACCTAGGTCTAGGGCATCTAGAATCGAGGGACCCCCAAGAACCACCCCAGGTAGTTGTAGGAGACCCACAGGGGACGGACGCGGTGACCTGGCACCGGTGCGAGTCCTGTGCGAGTCTATGCGCTCAGACGCGATTGGGATATCAATGTTAAAGGTCCCTTGCGTGTTCGAGGCGAACACACCGATCGGTCCTTGTACGAGTCGAAGGACGCGGTTATAGATAGAGTTGCAAGGGAGATGGACGCGCTGTGTCTAACACAGACGCGAACCTTGTGCGAGTCAGTGCAATGGAGATCTCAGTGCTACAGGCCCTTTGTGTGTTCGAGGCGAACACCGATCGGACTCAGTACGAGTCGAAGGATACAGTTCTAGATAGTGTTGCAAAGGAGATGGACGCGGTGTGTCTAACACAGACGCGAACCCTGTACGAGTCAGCGCAATTGTCGCACTTAGAAAGTTAGAGTTTTAGGACACTTCGAGGGAAGCTACAAGCAAGTCACTTACAGGGTAAGTTGTTCTAGGGCCCACACCCACAGGAGCACCGTAGTGCTGAAGTTACCTCACCCAGGGGTTCTTTGGTGTCGGGTCGCGGCGTCGTTTTCAATGGGAGCCAGTGAAGACTTGCTGCTTGCGGCGACAGGAGAAGTGTCCGGAGGAATCCAAGCCTGGATTCGGAAGATGGAAGACCTGAAAGCAGAGGGGACAGTGTTCAAAGTCACTTGGCAGTGACTCGGGGCAAGGAAGATGGATGCCCACCGTCGTCGCAAGATTCAGGTTGTTCGCAGTTGCCTTGACTCTTCAGCCACGAGGTCCAGGAGGCGTCGACGACGACCAGGAGCTGGATTCGGCGTGTCCCACGATGTCTGCAGCTTACTGCGGTGTCGGCGACTCGATCGGAGCCAACAAGCCTTGGTAACAGCAAGTCTCGGGGAAAGTGTGAAGAGACAATGGCGCAGACCAGCAAGGTCTGTGGGACTCACCCAGTGAGGGTAAGTCAGGGCAGGCCTGGAGCAACCAGGGGAGCCCTTTGGTTTCTTTAGAAAGTCTTCTGGGGACCCACAAGCCGGCTGGCAAGGGATCGCAAAGACACCTTGGGAGGATTCGCTCACAGGGGCCCACGGTCACTCGGGATGTGGTAGGCCTCTGATCTTAGGAGGGATTCCTGCTGGAGGCTGGGACCACATGTGGTCCAAAGCACAAGTTCGTGGAACGTTGTGAAGGGGTTGCACTGGACAATAGTGCACGGTACCCAAGGGTCGCGGTTCCTCGTTACTCTTGGGGTCCACTGGCCTCAGCTTCGCTGGGGACTCACGATGGCCTTTGAGAAGTCAGGAAATCCACTTCTTGGGCTGCAGGGACTTCGGACTCCGGCGGGAGCGGCGTAGTTTGCGACCGTCGTTTGTAGTTTTTGGTGCCTGCCAAGCAGGGGAGTCACTCCTTGACTCCAAGGGAGATTCTTCAGTCTTCCAAAGGTAGTGGAACGTCGAAGGTCCGGGATTCGTCTTCAGAGCGTCGTCCAGGGAAATCTAGGGTGCAATGCACAGGTTCCCCCTCTTATACTAAAAGAAAGGGAGGGACTAGCTCTACGACCCTACCTATGGGAGGGTCAGGGGAGTGGGTGGCTACACCCACTTCCCTTTGTCCAGTTTCGCGCCAGAGCAGGGGCAGGTAGCCCCTGAGCCGGTTTGAACTGGCATATGCACAGAGGAGCCTTCTGCTCCCCCAGTGCAGGACTTCAAAGCACTCTAAGAGTGCACCCACCCAGCCCCAATACACTAAACCCTGTCTGGGAGGTGGTCACACCCCTTGGGACAGGATATCTATTGTTGGGCTTCCTCCACTGCGAGTGTTGGTCATCAGCAGGAGGGCAGCCCAGTGTCTGTGACTGGTGGCATCCATTTTGTGATGCCAGGGCTCTGCAGGATTCTACCGCGTTTCCACAGTAGGTACATGTCTATCCCTCTAGAAGGGTGGAATGCTACCCCCGCCGCCAGGACTGGCGGGGGGGTAGTATTCCAAGATGTTTGACACCAAACACGACATGTTTCGATGCAGCCATTCCAAAGTTAGCATTTTACCGCGAGGATATAATGCACTTAAAAGTATATGGTTTAACCGCATCCACAAACAGCACCAGAGAATGGACTCTGAGAGCTGCAGAGGGGCCCTGCTCAGGCAGAGGCACCCCCTCACATAGAAGCCAAGCACCCTGCCCTCAGGATTGATAGGGCCTGCCTTAGGGGTGACTGATAGGTTTATATGTGTGTGCAGGAGAGATATAGGGAACCTATATCTCAGTGAGGAGTGCTAGCACCACCTCACCCAGGCTGCAGTAGCAGGCCTGTGGTGTCAGCTTTAGTCTGCTTCCCAGGGGAGGCATAATACATGCTACAGCCCCTGGTAGGCCTGTGAAGTACCTATGCCCTTGGTACCTAAGGTACCATATACTAGGGACTCATAAGGTACCACAGTATCCAATCACTAGTGCACCTAGAGTGCACTCCAAATCGTTTAGAGAGAACAGAGAGGCTGGGGCCCTGATTAGCAGGGGCCCAGCCAGACTATAGCCAGAAACCAGTGTAAACATCAGAAAAAAAGTGGGGGCAACATAAGAGGCAGATCCTACTCTCCTACAGCGGGATAGCCGCAATAGGTTCCCAAAGTCCTCCCCACGCTCTTCTTCCCCCCTGGTGGCGTTCGCTACCCACTGCGTGAGCCATTGAAATTGTGCTGCCAAGTAATAGGTCTCATAGTCAGGGACCGCTAGGCCGCCTTCCGCTCTCGGTCGCATGAGTGTAGCAAGCGCCACTCGGCATCTGCCGGTACCCCATATGAAGGCTGTGATCATTGACCGGAGCTGTGTGAAATATTTTGTCGGGATCCAAATCGGTAAGGTCCCAAAGTAATATAATAACCTCCGGAGGGTTACCATTTTTAGCAGGGCCACACGGCCCGCAACTGACAACGGTAAGGAACCCCAGAATTCAAAATTAGTTTTTGCCCCCCTGATGGCCTTCTCTATATTACCCTCAAGGATGTCTTCCTGGCTATGGTATATCTGTGTACCCAGGTAAGGCAGGCATCATCTTCCCAGGCCACCCCCTCTGTGTGCTGCGGGCCTATCCTACCCCCACGCGCCGGGAACAGTCAGGACTTCGACCAGTTCACTTTCAATCCAGCGACTCTGCTGAGAGCTTGAAGCAAGTTTTTCGCCCCCAGCAGTTCTGCTCCCGAATCAGCTAGAAAAAGCAAAAGGTCGTCAGCATATAAGGCTATGTGATGGACCTGCCCATGTACGTTGAGCCCTCGGTATGCCCGCCCCGACCTGGCCTGTGCTGCTAACGGCTCCATCGCCAGAGCAAACAGCAGTGGGGAGAGGGGGCACCCCTGCTGCGTTCCCCTCCCCACCCTGCAGGCGTCAGAAATGAGCCCCCCGGTTTTAATTCTGGCAGTGGAGTCGGCATATAGGAGAGCTGTCCAGCTCACGAAATCAGTTCCCAACCCCATTTTCTGCATCACATGGAAGAGGAAAGCCCACTCCAGACTGTCAATGGCTTTCTCTATGTCCACTGCAAATATCGTGGCTACATCGGCGTGGTAAGAGCCCGCTTTCAGGATTCGCATAAGCTGCCGGACATTGAGCGCTGTGTTTCTGGTGGGGATAAACCCGGATTGGTCTTTGTGTATCAGGGTAGTCATGTGGGGGAGCAACCGGGCAGCTAAAATTTTACTTAGTATTTTATAATCTAGATTGAGCATGGATAATGGGCGATATGCAGATTTATCCCATGCCTGTTTGCCCGGCTTAAGCAAAGGAATAATGACCGCTTCTCTAGTGGAGACAGGTAGTTTGCCAATTCTCTTGGCGTCATTATATAACTGCACTAGTTTGGGAGCCAGGAGGTCAATATATGCGAGGTAGAATTCTATTGGAAGACCATCGGTGCCCGGGGTTTTGTTGCGGGCCATACTCTTGATAGCCCTCCGCACCTCCCCAATTTCAATCTCTCGCCCCAGTGAGACTGCTACGTCTTTGTCTAGGGCTGGTAGGTCCACCCCCCCTGTGAACTCATGTAATTCCTCTTCTGTTGGGGACAACTGACTCCGGTAAAGCTCAGTATAATATGCTAAAAACAAGTCATTGATTCCCTGTTGGTTGTATCTTGCTACCCCGTTCTGGTCTCTAAGCTCCAGAATCACCGATCCGCGTCTGGCCGGGTTGACCAACCAAGCCAGAAGGGCTCCTGATTTGTCCCTCTCCGAGTGTGCTCGAGTTATGTAGTTTTTGTAATCAAAGCATTGCAGGCGCTCTACCTGTACTGCCTCTCTAGCCTCTAATAACTCCTGTTGCTTGCCCGGGTTTTCAGGTCTGTCTTTTTCCAGGGTGCGCAGGCGCTCATCGTCCCTCTCTATCTCTTGAAGGATTACTTTCCGAACCCCAACCAGCTCAGACATGCGTCCCATTCAACGAGTGAGGATGTGGCCGTGCCCTCGTTGTCTTGAAAGTAGGCAGTGATAGCTGATCCTATCGCAGCATGGAAACCTTGGTCATCTAAGGCCTCTGGGCGCAGGCACCAGGTGGGGATTTTTGGACGTGCGCGTGACCATTGTAACTGCACCAGTACAGGGTTGTGATCAGAGAGGGTTCTGGTGAGGTACTCGCTGCAACTAACCCCTTCATGAACGTCAGGGGAACACAAAATGGCGTCCAGCCTAACATGTAATTCGTGCAAGGCCGAGAAGAAGGAGTAGGATCGGGTCTCGGGGTGCTGTGCCCTCCAGGTGTCTATTAAGCCCCATGTCTGTTGCCAATTACGGCGTGTCTCTGCCAGTTTGTGTGCGGGTGCATTAGGGAGTGGGGGGTGTTAGCGGTCAAGAGTAACATCGGAAGTGCAATTGAGGTCGCCCCCCAGCAATATCGACCCCGTAAGGGCGGTCGCCAGCTTCCCCGACAGATGGGAGAAGAAGGCTGGCTGGTCGGAGTTGGGTGCATATATATTGCCTAGTGTAAGGTCTCTACCATCCAGCCTCCCGGTCACCACCACATATCTGCCCTCTGGGTCAATCAACTGTGTCGTGCATTGGAATGGAATACCGGCTCGTATCCATATCAACACGCCTCTCGCGAAAGCAGAGTAGGTAGTGTAATAAGCCTGCCCCCTCCATCGGCGTTGCAACGCCTTCCCTTCCTTTGCTAACAGATGGGTTTGTTGAAGGAATGCGATCTGAATGCCTCTGCGCAACAAATAGGAGTGTATTTTATGGCGCCGGATCATGGAGTGCATCCCCCTCACATTCCACGAGAGACAGTTCAAGCCTAATGGGTGTCCCATTGTTGTTGCCTATGCTTGGTCTCTTTAAATAACTTTCCCCCCGTGACACGCCTGGATCCCCTTGACAGTCCCCAACTACAAGAACATCCCCAACTCCCCCTCCCCAGGACAGGTATCCAAAAAAGAGTCCCCATCCAAACAGTATCAAAACATACCATCATCCAGTGATAGTGGCAAGGGTGGTCACCTGACAAGTACCGTGCTAATTTCCCGTACCACCGCCTCCCCAGTAACTGACCTAGATAACAAGTTCCAGACCTGCTGAACATTACCCATAGTTCAATGGGGGGAAGCCTCAGGTTCATGGATACTTCACCAGTAACATGTGGACAGCCGGTCCCGGGGATCCACTGCATCTGCCACCTCACCAAGGCCCTTACATGAGGTCGTCGGCCGTTTGGGGCGTAACCTGTGGCAAGTCTATTCCCAGGCTGTCGCTGCGGTCCGGCGAGGTCTCCGATCTGTCCGTGCGACGTCCGCTCGGGGATGGGTGAGGACTTTTTTGACTGTGTGTCACCACTGCCTGCAGTGCTTTGCGGCGTTCGAGGCTGAGCTCCCTGGGCGAGGGGGCGTTGGATCCAATCTTATGGCTGCGGGATCTTTGTTGTGGGGAGCTCTGAACAGAGACCCGGTGATCCGCTTATTCACGGACCTCGAGCCAGTCCTAGGTTTCCTGCGGCGTATGGAAGAAGCGAGTTCCTGCTGGGTCTGCCACCCGGAGTCGAGCGGGGAATAACATTGCATAGGGCAGGTGCAATTGTCATAGTTTGGCCTTGACAGCTGTGAAGGACGCTCTGTTCCGTTGGACCTCCCTCGTGAAATCTGGGAAAATCATAACAGAACTATTGTCAATGCGTAATTCTTGTTTTTGGCGGGCACTTTGTAGGATGTGGTCCCTGTCCCGAAAGTGTAACAGGCGTGCCACAATGGGTCTGGGAGGAGCCCCTGGTTTTGGAGGCTTAGCTGGAACTCTGTGTTCCCTCTCCAGGGCGTAGAAGGGCGACAGGTCCGTCGGAGCCACCTCATAGTGGAGCCAGTCCTCCAAGTAGCGAACCATATTTGTCCCTTCCGCTTTTTCTGGGATCCCGATAACGCGGATATTGTTCCTTCGTGACCTCCCTTCGCTGTCTTCGGCACGCATTTCCAGGATTTTTACTTTAGCTTCCAGGTCTGTGAGGGATCGGCGCATCTCGTGAACTGACTCCGGAAGGCCACTCATTTCTTTCTCATTACTGGACACTCTGTCCTTAAGTTTGCGATGCTCGTCTTTTAGCAGGCTGAGGTCTGTGCCGATAGCATCAATTTTCCCCTCCAGTACCTCCCTGGAGGCTGTTATTGCCTGCATGATGTCGGACAATGTGGGTTTCCGGGGGGTCGAATCACCTCTTGTCGCAAGCTCTTCGTTCTCAATGTCAGATTAGGCCCCTGGAGCGAGAGCACTGGCTCAGGGTAAGCGAATAATTGTAGTTACCCCAGTACCTACTTTAAAGGCAGTTACAAAGCAAGCGTTCCGAATGCTAAGGCCTTGCATCCACAATGGATTCACTGGGCTAACAGATGTAGACTACAGATTTGATTGTACACTACAAACACAAGCATTACTGCAGTAGGAACAAAAATATCCTCTGGTGAATTAAATAATGCCTCTGGATCGATATGATTACATAATTTATACCAATGGATCTGCTCAACCTGCCGTAGGGACACGTCAACAATATTCCGCAGCATGCGCAATCGTAAAGGGGCGCATGCGTGATGGAAAGTTCGATCCTGAAAAAAACAGATATGCAGGCCCTAGGGGACTATACAGCGCAGCTGGCAGAGCTAAAAGCCCTGATAATGGCACTACAAAGTAAGGATCCCGAATTCCCCACACTTATGGTGTGCGATTCATACTATTGTGTCCGGTCCTATAACGAATATCTTCAATATTGGGGCCAAAATGGATTTCGAGATTCAAAGGGTTGCACAATCAAGCACATGATGCTTTGGGAACAAGTGGCAAAGCTGAAAGAATACGTGCCAAGGGCTCATGTTATCTATACATTTAGTCAACAGCATGTTGGCATTCACGTTGAAGGGAATTCCATGTCCGATGAGGCCACAAAGGCAACAGTCCGTACTGCTGCCATCGCTTCGATCACTCGTTCTCAGTACGAGATTAGACAGAGACATCATGGTGACTGCCAATGGGGCCTGCAACGACACCCACTTGCCAAAAGGCTTTCCACTCAAGTACTCCTACAAGTTAAATGCACAAAACATTCCGTATGCTCAGATTCCAGGAGTGGGGAACAGAGTAATACCAAACACTGATTGCAGATTGGGATTAATACTACCTGCACATTAGGATCTTGGGTCAGCTGACACAGGAATTAATGCTACAGTATCATTACTGAAGCCTCGCTATTGGTGGCCAGGTCTCACCAAACAGACCACAGACTTTGTCCTTAAATGCGACATCTGTCAGCAGATAAAAGGTTCCACCGTAGCACGAACAGCACAGACACCTCTATTGATCTCAGACAAGCTTTTGGCTTGTGTTTATTTGGACCATTGTGGTCCCTTACACACTGATGGGGCTTACAAGTACATTTTGGTGGCAGTGGATTCACGCTCCAGATTCCTTTGGGTTTGGCCACAGCGATCGTCTGACGCCCGAACTGTTCTAAAGGATTTGTGAATCTTCATCGGGACATACGCAATTGGCACACTACATTCCGACCAGGGACCGGGGTTTAGCTCTTGGGCTTACAAAGAAGCCATGGGAAGTTTCAGTGTGTCCTTGCGGTACTCTTCCCCCTACCATCCCAAGGGAAATTCGGTAGTTGAGAGGAAAAACCGTGACTTAAAGCAGTCCTTGACAGCAAGGTTATTAGGCTCAGTGGCAGTTGGGTCAATCACCTATATGGGGTCCAGAGGGCACTTAACATGCCAAGAAAATCCCTGGGGGGGGTCGTACTCCATACGAAGTCCTGTTTGGGGTGAGAATGTGGCTCCCAGACCTCGATAGTGTCAGTGCAGTGGTGGCGGAAACACTATTTGACATCAATGAACGTTTAGCTGTTTTACAGGAACTCAATGAATTCTGGGCTTTACAAAGCAACTTCCAAGTAAAACACACCGCAACTGGGGAAGTGAAGGTAGTTCTGGGAATACCTGCCTGGGTCCCAAAGATTGGGCACCTGGTCAGAGAGAAAATTGTGAACAGGAAAGAATTTGGGCAATGTAACAGAGCGCCTATACCTGTCCTGGCTGTCAAAGGCACTAGAACCATACTTGTTCCGCCCCTTGCCGGTCGCAGAGAC
The DNA here is from genome assembly GCA_963921515.1 of Calotriton arnoldi. Taxonomy (NCBI): domain Eukaryota; kingdom Metazoa; phylum Chordata; class Amphibia; order Caudata; family Salamandridae; genus Calotriton; species Calotriton arnoldi. The sequence continues at coordinate 2,183,163 of CAWUFW010000844.1, read as the reverse complement.
AAGAGGTTTGTCTCTATTGATCTGATCAAACCACACCATGTGGCCGACTCTCAACAGTAGGTAGTCGCCCACTCCTCTCGCTACCGTACAGGAAGTTCTAATGGAAGCTTTAATAGTGACAGAAGATGCCACTCTCCACAGAGAAGCTGTAAACAACAATAAAATGATATTTCTCCCTGTTGAAACAACTAGAACTGTAGAATCAACAAGTACAGAAATCTCAATTCGAAAAATTGACGACGTCTATGTAAATATGCCACAGATCGAGTCATCTCCTGGTTCTACAAAACCTGCAGAGCTGCCAAAAATAGACCGGACGGAGTATGGCTACTTCATGAATTATGACGACTTCTCACCGGATTCAAGTGAACCTGAACTGCCAACACCGCCTCTCTCTTTCAAGTTACGAGTATATGGTCTCTATCTTTAGCTGAAAAAGACATATTTTGGGGGCGTGGCTTGGGCAGCCAACATGGCGGATGCTGACTAGCTGAGCTCCGCGCGCCCACGCTGTTAATCCTTCATAATCCTGCTATAAATCCTGCCCAGTGCAGCTAACCAGAGGCCGGACCGATCAAGCCTCAGCCCGCGACGACATCCATGGGCTGCGCACTGGAGGGACCGTCGCTGGCCGTACATCCTATGCTGCTGCTCCCGGCTCCTGGCGCGGACCGGGCCTGACGCTGCAGGCCTACATCCCGCCCCTGTCGAGGCGCCGCTGGGAGCAGTGGGGTCGGCTCGGGCCCCCAAGGTGAGGTGCATTATCCGGCGGGGGGGCTATGGCATTCGGACTGCTGGCGGGGCTTGCGCCCCGGGCCCCCCTCACTCGCTGGCTGCCGTGGCATTTGGCGCTGTGCCCCGGCCAGTGCCTTGCTGTGGGACGGCTCCCAGCCGGATCCGGCCGCTCCCTCCTTGGTGACAGACCCCTGTTCTGGGTGCCAGCCGGTGGTGGTGGGCTCCTGCGGGGGCCCACATGAAGATTGGGTAGCGCTGTACGCCGGTCTCACGGGCCCTCCCCTCCGTTTCCAAAGGGATTCCCCACCCGGGGATACGGCAGGGCTGGAACCCTAATCAGAGGGTGAATCAGTAACCTGCCGAGTGGGGAGAGGTGGCATTATCCCTTTGTTTGACGCAGCGCCCCATATCCTCCCCCCTTACTGATACCTGGCGGGCCTCGGGGCACATTGTGGGATCTTGAGCTGGGGTGCGGCGGTCGGTGGCCGCCCCCCCCTCCGCTTTCATTGGGACGCCATCATAGCCGCTGTAGACCGCACTGGAAGTACGTTACTGGAACCATTGCCAGGCCTGTACTGCGCTGCGAGCTGCGGGGGAGCCGCGCGCTGGGATTGCTTTCAGAGGCACGGCCTGGTCTGCGGTCGGCGGGGCTGGGTACGCTGCGGGCTGGTGGTCCGACGAGTCTGGTCCCGGTAGGGGGGCCTACTTGGCTGGCCATCACTGGCTGCGGAAGCGGCTGGGCTAGGCTCAGTGCGGCTTGTGGCTTAGGGATGGCCTGTTTCTGTGAGGAACGGCCCGCGGTGCCCCCCCCAGAAGCCCCCTGCAGTGACGGATCCACGACGCATCTTGGTCTCGGTCATCCTCTTTGGGGTACAGGGAGCCCCCTGCTGATTACCGCTTGGATTCCCCGATAGACCGTCCCACGGCCCAACGATGGAGAAAGACAAACCTGGTGGGTCAGGTACAAAACAGGGTACCCTCGACCACTATGCCACGACGACGAGCGGGGGGGCCGCAGGCAGAGCCGTCCCAGACAGCGCAGCGCTCTTGGCGGCCATCACAGAGGCTAGGGACACCCTGGATGCCAAAATTGGCGCAGTGGGATCCGAGGTCTCCTTCCTTCGTCAGGACCTACGAAAGGCGGTGGATCGCATCACTGAAGCGGAGACACGGGTCTCATCGGTCGAAGATACGGTGACCACCCTCCAACAGCGCGTCAACAGACTAACAGCGATTTCGCAGGAGCTGGCATCTCGGGTCGAAGATGCGGAGGGCCGTGCTAGGCGCAACAACCTCCGATTTGTTGGATTTCTGGAGGGTTGTGAGCGCACCTCCATTTTTTTTTAAACAAATTTTTATTGATTTTTCATACAACAAAAAGGTGGCACCGGGGTCGCACCCCTGTCAGGTAGCAAAGTTACAATCAGGTTATTTGAGGTTCAGGTGTGACACAATAGAATGTCCATGCCATCCTTTCGGGCGTGTTATGCAATCAACACTAGTATTAATCTTGACAGTTGTGAGTCCCCTTTCCCAACTACCCCCCGCCCTTCCCTCCCCTCCCACCCTTCCCTCCCCTCCCACCCCCGAGGCATGTCACTTAGGTCTAGGCTGCAGGAGGTCAATAGCCCTGCTTCCGCAGTGAGGCGCCAGGCTTGCATGTGATGGTCTTGCGGCGGGGTGCGTTTCAGCTTGAGTGACTGAGGCCATCTCTGGCCACGAGGTTTCAGATCTTAATGGTCATATGCCTACCCATGTGCTAGATCACGGCCGCTACAGGGTCTCCTATGGAGGTATCATTGGCATCCTCTCCGGGGGACTTGAGTGCTACGACTAGCGCTTCCCAAGCTCTCGCCCTTTCCAGGGCCTTTTCACTCCCTGTACGTTTAGCTATTTGTACCCCAATCACTCCTTCACATTTGGCCCATTTTAGGAATTCTGCCTTCCACCATATTATGCTGGGACCCTGTTTTGCCTTCCAATGTGTGGTGATGTTTCTCTTGGCCAGAAATAAACCCAAATCCAAAACTTTACTAGTGATTTTGTTCTTTGACGTGTGGGGGAACCAGTGTAAAATGCAGTGTGCCAGGGACGGTTCTAACTCTCTGTCAGTGAGGTCTGATAGTATTGTCGTTAGTTCTTCCCAGTAGGTGTCGAGGAGCGGGCAGTCCCAAAGCATGTGCTTAAAATCTGCGCTTTCTGCATTACATCTCGGGCAAGCCGCCGAATGGGCCGGGACGTATTTGTGTAGTTTTTCCGGGGTAAGGTATGCTCTATGTAAAATATGGAAGTGTACTAACTGGAACCGTGCATTCCTAGTGCTCTTCCAGGCTCTCTCCACCAACTCGCCCCACGCCTTTTCTGGGATGGTCTCCCCAATATCCGTTTCCCACTTGAGCTTCAGGTCCGTCAGGGGAAGTAGTGTTTCTAGCGTCATACGTCTATACAGGCACGTTACTGCTTTAAATGTACCTGCTGCCATCACCACATATTGGCAGCCCAGAGATGTCTGCGGTTCCGTAAGCCCTCCTCCCCAGTGCTTCCTGATAGCCGCAGTGAGGGCCGTATACTGTAGGAAATCTCCCCCGGGTAGGTCATAGCGGGTTTGTAGATCATTAAACGGGATCATGGCTCCCTCCTCATAGAGGTCCCCCATGCTAGTCAGCTCTTGTTCCGCCCAGTTCCCCAGTCTCTGCCAGTTGCCTCGTGCGGCAGGGCTCTGCACATAAGCAATGGGATTTCCGGCGCGTAGGGGCACTTAAGGGAGGCCCGCCTCATATATCTGTTCCAGCATTTTCGTGCAGTGTTAAGTTTCAGGGTGAGGGTTGCGGTGTTGACCGGGAGCCGCATAATAATGCGGGATAGCAGCAATAGGTTCCCAAAGTCCTCCCCACGCTCTTCTTCCCCCCTGGTGGCGTTCGCTACCCACTGCGTGAGCCATTGAAATTGTGCTGCCAAGTAATAGGTCTCATAGTCAGGGACCGCTAGGCCGCCTTCCGCTCTCGGTCGCATGAGTGTAGCAAGCGCCACTCGGCATCTGCCGGTACCCCATATGAAGGCTGTGATCATTGACCGGAGCTGTGTGAAATATTTTGTCGGGATCCAAATCGGTAAGGTCCCAAAGTAATATAATAACCTCGGGAGGGTTACCATTTTTAGCAGGGCCACACGGCCCGCAACTGACAACGGTAAGGAACCCCAGAATTCAAAATTAGGTTTTGCCCCCCTGATGGCCTTCCCTATATTACCCTCAAGGATGTCTTCCTGGCTATGGTATATCTGTGTACCCAGGCAAGGCAGGCATCCATCTTCCCAGGGCACGCCCTCTGTGTGCTGCGGGCCTATCCTACCCCCACGCGCCGGGAACAGGCAGGACTTCGACCAGTTCACTTTCAATCCAGCGACTCTGCTGAGAGCTTGAAGAAAGTTTTTCGCTCCCAGGAGTTCTGCTCCCGAATCAGCTAGAAAAAGCAAAAGGTCGTCAGCATATAAGGCTATGTGATGGACCTGCCCATGTACGTTGAGCCCTTGGTATGCCCGCCCCGACCTGGCCTGTGCTGCTAACAGCTCCATCGCCAGAGCAAACAGCAGTGGGGAGAGGGGGCACCCCTGCTGCGTTCCCCTCCCCACCCTGCAGGCGTCAGAAATGAGCCCCCCGGTTTTAATTCTGGCAGTGGAGTCGGCATATAGGAGAGCTGTCCAGCTCACAAAATCAGTTCCCAAACCCATTTTCTGCATCACATGGAAGAGGAAAGCTCACTCCAGACTGTCAAAGGCTTTCTCTATGTCCACTGCAAATATCGTGGCTACATCGGCGTGGTAAGAGCCCGCTTCCAGGATTCGCATAAGCCGCCGGACATTGAGCGCTGTGTTTCTGGTGGGGATAAACCCGGATTGGTCTTTGTGTATCAGGGTAGTCATGTGGGGGAGCAACCGGGCAGCTAAAATTTTACTTAGTATTTTATAATCTAGATTGAGCATGGATAATGGGCGATATGCAGATTTATCCCATGCCTGTTTGCCCGGCTTAAGCAAAGGAATAATGACAGCTTCTCTAGTGGAGACAGGTAGTTTGCCAATTCTCTTGGTGTCATTATATAACTGCACTAGTTTGGGAGCCAGGAGGTCAATATATGCGAGGTAGAATTCTATTGGAAGACCGTCGGTGCCCGGGGTTTTGTTGCGGGCCATACTCTTGATAGCCCTCCGCACCTCCCCAATTTCAATCTCTCACCCCAGTGAGACTGCTACGTCTTTGTCTAGGGCTGGTAGGTCCACCCCCTGTGTGAACTCATGTAATTCCTCTTCTGTTGGGGACAACTGACTCCGGTAAAGCTCAGTATAATATGCTAAAAACAAGTCATTGATTCACTGTTGGTCGTATCTTGCTACCCCGTTCTGGTCTCTAAGCTCCAGAATCACCGATCCGCGTCTGGCCGGGTTGACCAACCAAGCCAGAAGGGCTCCTGATTTGTCCCTCTCCGAGTGTGCTCGAGTTATGTAGTTTTTGTAATCAAAGCATCGCAGGCGCTCTACCTGTACTGCCTCTCTAGCCTCTAATAACTCCTGTTGCTTGCCCGGGTTTTCAGGTCTGTCTTTTTCCAGGGTGCGCAGGCGCTCATCGTCCCTCTCTATCTCTTGAAGGATTACTTTCCGAACCCCAACCAGCTCAGATATGCACCTCCCCCTAAGGACTGCCTTACATGCGTCCCATTCAACGAGTGAGGATGTGGCCGTGCCCTCGTTGTCTTGAAAGTAGGCAGTGATAGCTGATCCTATCGCAGCATGGAAAACTAGGTCATCTAAGGCCTCTGGGCGCAGGCACCAGGTGGGGATTTTTGGACGTGCGCGTGACCATTGTAACTGCACCAGTACAGGGTTGTGATCAGAGAGGGTTCTGGTGAGGTACTCGCTGCAACTAACCCCTTCATGAACGTCAGGGGAACACAAAATGGCGTCCAGCCTAACGTAATTTGTGCAAGGCCGAGAAGAAGGAGTAGGATCGGGTCTCGGGGTGCTGTGCCCTCCAGGTGTCTATTAAGCCCCATGTCTGTTGCCAATTACGGCGTGTCTCTGCCAGTTTGTGTGCGGGTGCATTAGGGAGTGGGGGGTGTTAGCGGTCAAGAGTAACATCGGAAGTGCAATTGAGGTCGCCCCCCAGCAATATCGACCCCGTAAGGTTGGTCGCCAGCTTCCCCGACAGATGGGAGAAGAAGGCTGGCTGGTCGGAGTTGGGTGCATATATACTGCCTAGTGTAAGGTCTCTACCATCCAGCCTCCCGGTCACCACCACATATCTGCCCTCTGGGTCAATCAACTGTGTCGTGCATTGGAATGGAATACCGGCTCATATCCATATCAACACGCCTCTCGCGAAAGCAGAGTAGGTAGTGTAATAAGCCTGCCCCCTCCATCGGCGTTGCAACGCCTTCCCTTCCTTTGCTAACAGATGGGTTTGTTGAAGGAATGCGATCTGAATGCCTCTGCGCACCAAATAGGAGTATATTTTATGGCGCCGGATCATGGAGTGCATCCCCCTCACATTCCACGAGAGACAGTTCAAGCCTAATGGGTGTCCCATTGTTGTTGCCTATGCTTGGTCTCTTTAAATAACTTTCCCCCCGTGACACGCCTGGATCCCCTTGACAGTCCCCAACTACAAGAACATCCCCAACTCCCCCTCCCCAGGACAGGTATCCAAAAAAGAGTCCCCATCCAAACAGTATCAAAACATACCATCATCCAGTGATAGTGGCAAGGGTGGTCACCTGACAAGTACCGTGCTAATTTCCCGTACCACCGCCTCCCCAGTAACTGACCTAGATAACAAGTTCCAGACCTGCTGAACATTACCCATAGTTCAATGGGGGGAAGCCTCAGGTTCATGGATACTTCACCAGTAACATGTGGACAGACGGTCCGGGGATCCACTGCATCTGCCACCTCACCAAGGCCCTTACATGAGGTCGTCGGCCGTTTGGGGCGTAACCTGTGGCAAGTCTATTCCCAGGCTGTCGCTGCGGTCTGGCGAGGTCTCCGATCTGTCCGTGCGACGTCCGCTCGGTGATGGGTGAGGACTTTTTTGACTGTGTGTCACCACTGCCTGCAGTGCTTTGCGGCGTTCGAGGCTGAGCTCCCTGGGCGAGGGGGCGTTGGATCCAATCTTATGGCTGCGGGGTCTTTGTTGCGGGGAGCTCTGAACAGAGACCCGGTGATCCGCTGATTCACGGACCTCGAGCCAGTCCTAGGTTTCCTGCGGCGTATGGAAGAAGCGAGTTCCTGCTGGGTCTGCCACCCGGAGTCGAGCGGGGAATAACATTGCATAGGGCAGGTGCAATTGTCATAGTTTGGCCTTGACAGCTGTGAAGGACGCTCTGTTCCGTTGGACCTCCCTCGTGAAATCTGGGAAAATCATAACAGAACTATTGTCAATGCGTAATTCTTGTTTTTGGCGGGCACTTTGTAGGATGTGGTCCCTGTCCCGAAAGTGTAACAGGCGTGCCACAATGGGTCTGGGAGGAGCCCCTGGTTTTGGAGGCTTAGCTGGAACTCTGTGTTCCCTCTCCAGGGCGTAGAAGGGCGACAGGCCCGTCGGAGCCACCTCATATTGGAGCCAGTCCTCCAAGTAGCGAACCATATTTGTCCCTTCCGCTTTTTCTGGGATCCCGATAACGCGGATATTGTTCCTTCGTGACCTCCCTTCGCTGTCTTCGGCGCGCATTTCCAGGATTTTTACTTTAGCTTCCAGGTCTGTGAGGGATCGGCGCATTACTTTAGCTTCCAGGTCTGTGAGGGATCGGCGCATCTCGTGAACTGACTCCGGAAGGCCACTCATTTCTTTCTCATTACTGGACACTCTGTCCTTAAGTTTGCGATGCTCGTCTTTTAGCAGGCTGAGGTCTGTGCCGATAGCATAAATTTTCCCCTCCAGTACCTCCCTGGAGGCTGTTATTGCCTGCATGATGTCGGACAATGTGGGTTTCCGGGGGGTCGAATCACCTCTTGTCGCAAGCTCTTCGTCCTCAATGTCAGATTGGGCCCCTGGAGCGTCTACGCTAAGGGCAATGAATCCCCGTTTCTTTTGCATTCTCCCCATCTCGATGTTCCTATGATTCGGCTCGCCGTCTGGCCGTCACCAGTGCCAGGTGACGACGGTCCAACAGGAAGCTTCTAGTCCCCAACGCCCCCACTTGGGGTGCTCGCAATGCTCTGTGGTAGGGTCAGGGTCACTGCTATACGGGCCCACTAGGCTCTTGCAGACCTGTACTGTTTCCGGGGGGCAGGCGTGGCACTGTCGCACTAGATTCTGGATGCACCCCTCGCTAGCGACGATTTGACTCTCTCACTGCCACCAACCTTTCCTGAAGCTGCATGGGAATCTCCCAGACCACCTTCCCACTAATGTGGTGACGGATGAGATTCCGCTGCCGCTCCGCACCGCAGCCAGGGGCAGGCCTGCGCTTGTGGTTGGATTTTGCCGCCACCTGGTGCCTCGCTCAGTGGTTAACCAACGATCTGGGCAGGTCAGCAATGTACAAAACCCCACTCCTTCAGGGGCGCCCAGCTTCACTCTAATCTCAAGTCGCCTCTTCGCTAGTGTCAAGCAGACTGGTTATCCCAGGGGTGGGCCCCGTGTAAGATGTGGGTATAACTTTCCGGGCCTAGTTCTCCGGCGGTGGTAGGGTGCACAGGGAGCCGCCTGGGGAATGCAGGGCTTCGTGTAAGAGAGCGGTCTCTGTCGGCCCTCACCCACGTGGTCTGGGTCGCAGGGCTTCGGTCAACGCACGGGCCACTTCACAAACGGGAGCTCCGGTGTCGCCGCCTTCAGCCCTACCGGTCCCCCACACTCACAGGCTCTGCCGCCCCTCCGGGGGTCCTCGTCCGTGCAGGTGTTGACGGAGTTAATTGGGAGCAGCTCCGACCTTCCACAGCGCTTTACGTGGGTGCAGCGCCGCTCCCGCCCATATCAGGGAAGCGGTCCTCACCTTCGCACAGTGTCCAGCCACTCGCGGTGGTTCACAGCGAGGCACTGGAATGCGCTCCTGCTTAGGCGAACTTCTGCACGCCACCCGCCGCCAGAACTCCTCACTCTCACTTCAGCACTCCCCAGTCGCGCGCCTCTACTCACAGGCCATATGAGGTGGCACAATGGGCGGGTGCACTCCGTTGATGCGGCTCAGCTAACTTCCACTGGTTGTCCACGCAGCTGACCAGGATATGGGCGCCAACTTACTGCTGCTCCCGCCACACCAATCACTGCTGCTGGGCCACTTGCCAGCCCAGGCGCCACACACGTGCAGGTGCCCCACGGTCTCCACTGTATGCTCCCGCGCCACGCCTGTACTCACGAGTCTCTAGTCTCACCAGGGGACCAGGTGGGGTCCGCCGCAGTCGGTCGCTTGACCACCGCGGTAGCTGCTTCAGGGCGCCCGCGACTTGGTCGCCATTTTGTCGTCGTCTCCACCAATGTAGCAGCGGCTCAGCATAAGTGGGCAGGTTGCAGGCTGTAGCATGCCCCGTGTCCTCACCACCTCCGCTGCGTCTCGTAGGGCTCCGCCGACCAGCGTGGATGACTCCGCCTGATCTCGTGTGTCTGCTAGCGGTGTAGAGCAGGAGCGACAGCAGCCGTCACAGCATGACCGCCATCTTGCTCATGAGCCCGCCAGATGGGGAATTGCAAATTTACCCCCGATTTCAGAAACAGCGGCACTTCAGGTCTCCACTGTCCAGTACCGGCTCATTCCGGCGTCCCGCTATGTGGATTCCAGCTCTCCCGGCTGTCTCTGGGGGTCAGAATAATTGCTTACGGGGAAGCAGTGGCCGGAGCTCCTCAGCTCGCGTCCGACTCCATCGGCTGCAGGCCACGCCACCCGTGAGTGCACCTCCATGAACCGTTTTCTTACCCAATGGCTCAAAGATCTCCTTCCAGATGATATGTTATCCTCCTGCTTTGTGGTCGAAAGAGCTCATCGGGCCTTGATGAAGAAACCTCCCCCCGGGGAACACCCACGACTGGTCATCGCCAAATTGCTTAATTATGCTGATAGAGATGCCATACTGCAATTTGCTAGATTACACAGGGACAAGCTAATCTTTGATTCCAGGCCTATAATGATATTCCCAGACTACACCCGCCTGGTCCAACAGCAACGGCAATCCTTTATGGCAGCAAAGCGACGGTTGCAAGATCTCAACATCCAATATACGCTCCTATATCCCGCCAGGCTACGTGTTCTCTACTATTCCAAATCCCATTTCTTTGATACGCCTGAAGCGGTGTTTGCCTGGACCGATGAACGAACTCATCTGAAACCTCGTTCTCCGCCGCCGTTGGAGTCTGATTCCTCCCGCGGTTCGCAGCAAAACCGATCCAGAAGGACAAAATGGAAGCGGCGATATAGATCAATCAATCACAGAATTTGTAGAGCGCACTACTTACCCGCGAGGGTCTCAAGGCGCTGGGGAGAGGGAAGGGGGGGGGATGCTGCTACTGGTCGAACAGCCAGGTCTTGAGTAGCCTCCTGAAGGTCAGCAGGTCTTGGGTCTGTCGTAGGCTTAGTGGAAGGGTGTTCCAGGTCTTGGCGGCGAGGTGTGAGAAGGATCTGCCGCCGGTGGTTGTTCTTCGAATGCGAGGGACGGTGGCGAGGGAGAGGTCGGCGGAGCGGAGCTGGCGGTTGGGGACGTAGAAGAAGAGTCGTCTGTTGAGGTAGGCTGGGCCAGTTTTGTGGAGTGCCTTGTGTGCGTGGATGAGGAGTTTGAAGGTGATCCTCCTGTCGATGGGGAGCCAGTGCAGGTTTCTCAAGTGGGGGGTGATGTGGCTGTGGCGTGGTACGTCGAGGATCAGTCGTGCGGAGGCGTTTTGTATGCGTTGCAGTCGCTTGATGAGCTTGGCCGGGGATCCCGGAGCTGGATCCGATCTACGCTCCTCCAGCCCGGAGCAGGCATCTTGAGTTTACCCATTGCTGGACTCTTGGGGTCTTGGACTCTGCCGATTGTGTAATGCTTTACTTACATCACCTATACCTGCACTGGGTCAGCGTTGGCAACGCTCTCAGTAACTGTCCTGCCCTAGACATTTCCACCCAATGTTGAAGTTTCGGGGACACGTTGGGATCCATTGGGAGGGGGCCTCTCGGTTCCCCCGTTGGGGGCTAGGGGCGCTCTTCGCTGCGACAGATACTCCTTGTTTTAGGCAGTATTGGGAGTGATTGGGGGGGTACTTGGTTATTGTTCATATTACTTTTGGTTCTTACACACGCGCAGACACGTAATCCCATTCCAGTTGGATCTGACACTCATACTACGCATACGCACAATAGATGGCGGCTCATGCTAGTGTCCCCCCACCGGGAGATTTGACAGTGGTAACATGGAACGTTAGGGGGTTACTTAACAAAATCAAACGGGGTGCTATCCTTCGCCAGGCCAAGCGATATGACGCCGACATTCTCCTCCTGCAAGAGACCCATTTATTGGGTACCAAGGCCCCTTGCTTGGCCAGGTTTGGATACCAGTTGATCTATCATGCGGGGTTTACGAGGGGTTCCCGGGGGACAGCTATACTCATTCACCGCCGTATCCCATTCATCCCCGTGAAGCAATGGGCGGATCCCGGGGGGAGATATATTCTGATATCCGGAACTATCTATGGTGAACACATTAGTATTGGCAGTATTTATGCCCCCCCCCCCCTTTGGGCTCTGCCTTCGTTGACAAAATCACTCGCCTATGGAGTGAGCTTCCGGATGGCTTGACCCTTTTGGGGGGGGGGGGGACTGGAATGATGTTATGTCATCATTAGACAGAAAGCGCGGGTTCGGTCCTGGACCCTCAATGGAGGCCTCCAAACTATTCCACTTAGCCAGCACTTTGGGATGGTCCGACATATGGCGGGAACATCACCCTGCAGAGGCAGGTTACACCTATGTGTCCGCTGTTCATGGTTCCCTATCCCGGCTGGACTATCTATTTACACCACGCAGGTACATCCATAGATTATCGCAGTATCTCACCTTCCCAGGGGACTGTTAGACCACTCCCCGGTTCTTGTTAAACTCCATCTACATTTCCGCAAGCCTCCCTTTAGGTGGCGAATGTCCCCATGGCATCTTCGGGATCCCGAGTATCAGGAGACACTCGCCGGGACAATTCGGGAATACCTAGATATAAACGTTGCCTCTGCCCCATCCAGGACAACCCTCTGGAAAGCATTAAAACCCACTCTCCGGGGGGTGGATATCAGTTACCGTACACATGAGAGACGTAAACACTGTGCCCAACGGGCTGAATTAGAAGCCCATCATATCTCCCTCGAGGCACAATTCCTACAGGATCCCAGTCCTTCTCTCCGGCGTAATTTACTTCAAGCTCAACAGCAGTTACAGCAACATATCATGGACGAAGCGAAGGACATTTGGTTGGCGTCGCAACACCGGATCTATCAATGGGGTGACAAGTCAAGCAAAATGCTACATAGGCTGTGTCAGGCGGGACGGTCCCCGGCAACTGTTCCGGCCATCCGAGGACCTGACGGTGTCCTTCACTCCTCTCCCGGGGCGGTCGCCACTGAATTTGTGCGCTATTTCTCGGCATTATACACGCTGCAAGAACAGCTTTCGGAGGCTCTCATCGCAGAGTTCCTTCGGGATATCCCTCCTCCGCGACTCCCTGATCTGATGAGAGACCAACTTGGCGCCCCCATCACGATAGACAAATAAATACTGCAGTGGTAGCTATGCACCCAGCGCAGGCCCCTGGCCCTAACGGATTCCCCATGGAATTTCTCCGGTCGCATATGACTAACCTGGGCACGCACCTGTTGGGGGTTATACAAGATGCCCTCGAACAATGCATACTGCCACAGGATTGGTGGCGGGCGGAGATTGTCCTCTTCTTAAAACCAGGGCACCCCCCAGAAGACCCCTCTTCCTATCGCCCCATCTCCTTGATCAATTTTGAGCCCAAGCTTCTGGGCAAGGTCCTAGCCGATCATTTGCGGGCCTGTATACAGGATCTGATCCATTTGGATCAGTCGGGCTTTATGCCACACCGGGCCACCCGCCACAACATCCGTCGGGTCCATAATGCCATGGCCTTGGCCCCGGAACTGGGTCGTCCTGCAGCGATACTTCTTGCCGATATTGATAAAGCATTTGACTCCCTTAGTTGGGAGTATCTTTTTCAACTGCTTGAAGCAGTCAATTTTGGCCCACGTTTCCTTGCATACGTTCGCTTACTATATACAGAACCGACGGCCTCGGTAAGTATCGCCGGGCACTGTTCGGCCCCCTTCTCTATTGGTCGCGGCACGAGACAGGGATGCCCCTTGTCCCCTCTTTTATTTGCTCTTGCGATCGAACCCCTGGCGGTTTGGGTACGCAGGGATCCAGTGCTCCGGGGATTTGAATGGCCGCGGTCGCAACCTGACCGCATTGCGATATATGCGGATGACGTCCTGACAGACCGTGGATTTCAGGGCCGCGGATCCTGCAGATCCTCCGAGTTTTTGGTCAGACGTCAGGGCTACACACCAACCCCTCGAAATCCATGTTGTTCCCGGTATGTGGTAATCAGTGCAGAGGTACATGGGCAGCCCAGTTGAAGCATGCGTCGGAGGGCTTTAAATATCTGGGTATTTTCATGTCTCCATGTCCACGGATCTCATGGACATATAACATAAATCCACTTCTAGCTGGACTCCTGGACGAGACAACTATATGGTCGTCGCTTCCCCTCTCGCTCAATGGGCGTGCAGCAATCTTTAAAATGGTTTCCTTACCTAGAATACTATATCGACTGCAGAATTTCCCATATCATATATCGCGGGCATTGTTTGCACAGATCAACGCTATCCATAATAATTTTCTCTGGAATGGAGGGGCAGTTCGAGTAGCGCTCCAAACCTGTGCACAATCAATGTATTGCGGCGGTAGATGTGTACGCTTATTAGGTGGCCTCTCATTTATTAATTATTAATGAATGGTGGTACAATACGCCAGCAGATCCAGCGCTCGCATTAGAACATGCAGCGATGGAGGGTACTCCCCTCCTTCGGCTTTCATATAGTCCCAAGAAACTCGACTTCCTCCCCCATGCCAGCAGAACGGTGATAAGGCTCTGGAGGTATACTGTGGGGCAGATGGGGTGGCGTGGGTGCCTGACCCAGGTGACTCCCCTATGGCACGGTACCCATCTGCGCCAGGTGGCAGCTTTACCGGGATTTCGTAAATGAGACCTCATAGGTATCTCCACCCTTGGAGACCTTATGAAAGGCACTACGTTGAGGTCTTTTCAACAGTTGCAGGCGGAATTTCAACGGCATAAAACTCAATTTTATAGGTATCTTCAACTTCGCCATGTTCTTACGCCCAAGATCCTTACCCTCCCAGAATTCCATCCCCTCGAGGGCCGCCTTCTCATGGGGGACCTTGGGTCTCATAAAATACAACAAATATACCAGACTTTGACGACACATGCCAAAACAACACTACATAAGACCAGAGGGGCATGGCAGGCAGACATACCAGACTTAACCGACGACGATTGGTCCGAGGCCGTGGCTAGCCCCCGGGGTGCGGCCGTGTCTTGTCGATACCGCCTCATCCAATTTAAATACATACACCGCGTGTACTATACTAGACTTCGTCTCTGGAGGATGGGGGTCATTCAATCTCCCCAGTGTTTACGCTGCGGAAGGGAAGAGGGGACATTTATGCATACGGTCTGGGATTGCACGGCGGTTCAGCCCTTCTGGCGCAGGGTCTCGTCTTGCTTGGGTGAGGTATTGTCCTGGGACCTCCCATATGACCCCAAACTGTTTCTATTACACAGCACTGATGGGATCGGGGGGAATTGGTATAAGCAGCACTTGCTTTTCCTGGCTCTCACAATTGCTAAGCGCGATATCGCTCAGCTGTGGAAGGGGACCTCCCCCCCAACGTTAGGGAAATGGTGAACAGAGTTAGACAGATGTATGGGTGCAGAAATGGCGGTTTTCCAGGCGGGTGGTTGTCCCCTGAAACACAGGAAAATATGGTCCAGATGGGCAACATATCGGGGCATCAATCTTCCCCCCCTTCCCTCTCATACCCCCTGATGCGTGAACCCCCCCATTCGTTCTTGATCATAACATGTCACACTGAATATCGAATCACCGTCGAAGTGGGCACTGAAACATACACACTCACATACAGAGATTGCGGGATTGCCTGAGCAAAGTTGTTGTTGTTATATATGCAAATTGTTATTAATTTTGTATACAAATGCGGTACTCTTGCTTTATCCTTTATTTCACACTGTATATGCAGGGCTGCTGTCCAGATGGTACCATATAATGCCAATAAAATGTGTTTTCCCCCCCAAAAAAAGACATACTTTGTTGTTCCATGGATACATCTCTGGATTACAATTGGATTACTTTTCATGGTCCTCTAGATTGGTTTGATAACTGTCTTTTTCCTGCCTTCTGAATGGACACTATCTCCTAGAACGCTCTGCAGTACCACTTGTGAACTTGGTTCTGAAACCACATGCATCATCGCACCATGAACTAAGGGACCTGTCCCTGGTGAACTGTACAGCAGTTCCAGTTCCTGAAGGAATAGTGTGGGACAGGGTATTGTATGATGTGTATGGTCCTACTGAACTCTTACAAATTCCATATTTGTTTAGAATTTCTTTAAATGATTTCGTCACCTCTTATACCTTCTCTGATGATTGGGACATTGAAACTGTGCACAATTTGCTTGCAGATCTAGAGCAATCAGCTGCGTTTTCTAATGATGAAATGTATGGTGGTACATCTGATTTTGGAGACGTTCTCTTATCAACATTATGGTCACCATTTCTTACACAAAACTAGCATCCCATGTGCTTGGAATTACACTCAATGGGAACACTGCCCAACACCACCGAAAGGTAGTTCAAAGACATTTGCACTACAATTTGCTTATTTTTCTGGTTCAGGTACTGATGGACCCCTTAAAGGCCCATGGGTATTGTTGTCCCCAGCTTATTTCATTGCTGATGAATGCTTTTTTCGAGCCACCCTGGGATGCTTTAGCTCTTAGTTAAATGCACACCGGCTCAACAATACGCTTACAGGATGCTGTCCCTCCCTGCTGTGGGAACCGGATGGAATCACCTTTGCTCCATAAACCTGCTTTGAGGTGCTCCTCTGGGACCGTCGTTTGCGGTTGTGGGCAACAGCAATGTTGCGTCTACCACTCAGAACACATAAACAATTGGCTTTTTGCGTGTGTGAACAATTTGGCCTGTTTTTAAACAAAATGACTCAAAACTGCTTTTTGCTTTTTCTAGGCACCATGGCTTTCTGAGTGCTTGGTATTTCAAATAGTACAATGCCTTTAGAGCTTTTATATTAATATCTTAAAAGGAAGCTTGCTTTTAGATGATTTTAAGAGTAGTTTTTAACTTTTTTATTCTGTTTCATTATATCCTGTCAGCCTTTTAGATAGCTTTTATCGATCAACACTTAGTATGAGGAGTGGGTGTTATGTTCCCGGGTAAGCCCCTTGTAGTGAAGCTGCTCATTTCTTACATTGTCCTATCTTTTCACAATAAAATTTTTGCAGTGAACGTTTGCACATATTTGCATGCACGACAATGTTGGATTCGTTTCTCTGAAACTACTTTTGTCACGTGGCCGATAGGAACATTGTCGACATCACAAAGTTAGCATGGCTAGTGCAGCCATGATGCTGCTTTTGCGCACGTTACTACATAACTTTATTTTTGCAAGACTCTGTTTATGCCTTTCACATGAGAACTGTCTGCTGTGTTCGTTCTCTGCCTGTTCCTGGAGTTTAGTCTGAACATTGCGAGCAAGGTCGATAAACGATGCCCCTTGTTATTCTGCTCTGGTCAGGCCCTAGCACCTAGACAAAACATACCACTGCAGCTGCGGCTGGAGACTCGTGCTTTGATATTACGGGGTTACAGGTTTTGGGTGAGACACTTGGAGAGGGACCTTTCCAGGGAGAAGGGCAATAGCCACCTTCGATGTAGAAATCCCATCTATGCTCTAAGGTATGGGGTCTGCTAACAAAACCCAGAGATCTTCTATTATATAATAATACATATTCTATCCAAGGGGAGGGAGGTTAGGCACTATAGTCCTTTCTCCATTGTCTTTATAATATGACATCTCCCTTCATAATGTATGGGCTGGCTGCGATGCTAACTGTATTTCTGTTATGCATTTTTCTGCTTGTTGTGGCACGAATACTGCATGTTAGAGCACGTTAGTTAAAATAAACATTTTAAACTATATTCGTGTCTTGGTCAGATCTTATTGTGGACCGGTGCGAGAGTGTGAGCGAAAAGGTGTGTCTTGTTACCACGATTCCTGAGAGATCAGGGAGTGTTGTGTTCTGGGTTGTCTAATCATTTGCTTCTCCGTGTTTGGGTAGGAGAGCGAGTGAGACATTATAGCTAGTCGGTCCTGGGCTCGGGGGTACTAAGGTGGTAGGAAGGCTTAGCTCCTATACACCAAGGTCCCATATTCCTGCGCATAGTTCTGTGTATGTGCAGAATCCCTGCAACATGGCACCACCAACGTTTGGTTTGGTACTTATTCACGAGACCCCTAAGTAGCGCTTGTGCTTGTCCACAATACCCTCTCACCAGTTGCTGAGACATCCGTGGTGTGAGGGAGTTAGCCTCCTATATTTGAGATATTATAGGTTGTTCAAGCTTGAATTCTAAAAGGTTCTCTTTATTCTTAGCCCAGTGTTGCGCTGCAGTTAAACTGCCAGTGTCTATAATGGCACAACCGATAGTCATTGCTGCGCCTAACCGTGCTGCGGTTATTGCGCATTTGACCGCAAATGGAGTCCCAGTTGCGGGAGCGGATTTTATATTTGTCGTAGAGGCAGATCCTGCTTACCGCTTCGAGGTTTTTTACTTGTGGGTCAAGTTTCCTGCAGTTGATGGGAATAATAATTTCTTTCATGAATATGACCGTGGTGTGGTACCACAGGTTTACCGTCCGTATCGTTTACTTGAAGTTCCGTGGTCAGCTTGGCAGCACACCATGGGGTATATTTACAAGAACGTGTGATAACTACCGCAAGAGTAGCGTAACGCAACTTTCAATATCGCAGCCCATCGCAGGAAAATATCCACGTGTCAACGTGGAATTCACAACAAGGCGGTACCATGCGATGGCCTGCCGAACCCACGGACAAAGTCCGCGATACAATCACCACGATGGAGATAAAAACACAAACCACAACACCAAAAAACACGCGATGGGCCAAAGCGCGATGAGGAAACCAGCGACAAGCAGCGCCAGGCCTGCAACACACACCTGGCAGGCGTCAGAAACCTCGATAAAAGCAGGGGAAAAAAACCACACACAAACTGACCAACACACAAGCACCATGGAGGCAGCCGGAGCAGGCGCAGAGGACGAGCGCAGCCCCACAAGCACCCCGGACGACCAGCCTGGGACCTCGGGGACAGGGAAGGGCAAGGACAAGAAGACCAGGAAGACCAAGTTCAGTCCGCAGGCGAACCGGATCATAGTGACGGAGGTGATGGAACACCATCAACAACTCTTCGTCACCTCCAACGTGTCATTGGGCACCAAAAATGGAATATGGCGGGACATCGTTGACAAGGTGAATGCCGTCGGAGAGCACAAGCGGACAATGGACGAGGTCAAGAGGCGATGGAATGACATCAAGCGGAAGACCAAGGATAAACTCTCCGCCAACCTGAAGGCAGCAACGCAGACCGGAGGTGGGGGCCCAGCGCCACAGCTGGAGCTGGATGACATGGAGGAGCTGGTGTCGACAGTCATCAGTGTGGAGACTGTGGCCGGAGTCGGGGGACCGGACACTGCTCGACAGGACACAACACAACCGCAACAGGGTGAGTGACCACCAGGTACTGGGGGGACTGGGGGAGATGGCCACAATGGCACACATGCACAAGCAAGCAGGGCACAGTGCACACCCACAATCGCTCTGGGTCCTCGCCCAGACCCACACACTGTCACAATGTACAATGCCATGCTATCTGAATGTCAACCTGTACCATGCGGCTACATACATGCGGACACATTATAATACACCATCTCCCCTTCACATCGCAGGGGCATCTTCAACACCTCCTGCAGAGCAGTCACAGTCACTCTTCACTGATGAAGAGGAGGAGGACAACACCAGCATCGACATCCAAACCATCCAAGACCTCATTGACCACCTCCGCAACTCACCTCCAGGATCAGGGCAGCCCAGCTACATCCATGAGACCCCACCCACCATCCAAACCACCCAGCAAGAGGCACCCACAGCCCCGGCACCCTCCCAAGACCCCCAGGAACAACAAATGGCCTTCCAACGCCGTGTGCTGGAGGGCCAGAGGGAGACGGCCGAGCAGGTCCGGGTGGGGTTCGAGCTCATGGCTACCAAACTGGACGCCATCCTTGGGTGTCTATGTCCGCCCCATGGTCTCCAGCGAGCCCTGACTGACATCTCTGGAGTCATGACGCGGAGGGAAGAATACCTGTCCGCTCACAGTGGCCCCAGCGATGCCAGCCTTGAGCTGGCACACATGCGGAGGCTCATGGAGGACATGGTGCGGATGGAGGCGGAAAGGATGGCAGCCTCCGGTGCACATCAGCGTAATGTAGCTGGGATCTACCGTGCCCTGCATGTCCTCGTCATGGCATTGCAGCCACAAGGGGTGGCGATGATGAATGCTGCTGCCCCCACACCATCCACATCTCTGCCCCCTGGTGTGTCAGTGCCTCCCAGTGCGGCAGGCGTATCCACTCCGGCACCTGATGTGTCACTGCCACACAGTGCGGCCGACAATCCTCCTCCGGCCCCTGATGTGACAGTGGCACACAGTGCCTCAGCCGGTACTGCAACACCCACAGGTGGGGCAGGGCACACACCCGGGGACGAGGACGTGGATGGGACTGTGGTCAGGAGGGTCAGCCACTAGCATCCATTACCGCCACCTTGCCTGTTTCTGCTTGGTGCCGCACATGGCCTCAAGACCCACCACTGACCCCCGATACACTCCGAGGCACTCACCTTGGACAGCGACATGGACTGCCACATGCTGTTTGACGACCAATGACACGGCGGACAGACTGCGGACTGTACCCTTCCTCTTCCGCGGTACAGGTCATCCCGGGATGGACACTGGCTGGCCCTCCACGGGCCCATATTGTGTGGTGTGCTCGGCATTGCCCTGTACCGCTCCAGCTGCATGACTGCACTGGATGTGCAAATAAACATCCAGTGACGCACTGCTGTGTGATGTCTTACGTCATTCCTGTGTGGATGAATGTGGGGACAGTGCCTTCCCTTGCGTCAATGATGTTCATCCTGTGGTATGCCAGTAAGGGGTGCGACATTGCATCTTGTGTAGCGGGTTCCGTGAACACTGCAGCAGGGACACACGCATCAGTCACTTCCTTGTCCGGACATGGACTGGACCACGCCCAGAGCCCACGAGTCATTGTTGCAGGCCCTGCGCTGGTCCGGCGTACGGCAGGCCAGTCCACTCCGCTTACGCACCGAGGGGGGGCCCTCATTGCTACCCGTCGCAGCCGTACTCGCTGGTGGTGTGTGGGTCACTGGTCTAGTTGTCAGCATGTCACGGCCACTCCCTGAGGGCAGGTTTTCACACCCACCACACCCATCCGGCACAGGCGTCACAGGCCATGTGACTCCGCCAACATAAGGGTCCGACGACGTCACATTCCCCTCTTCCGGTGGTGACTGGATGACGGACGCCCCATGGTTCGCACTCATATAGGGCCCATGAGTTGCTGCGCACAGGGTTAGTGGCATCCGAGGCCTGGAGTACGGCACGGGCCTACCACCACGTGGCGCAGACTGGGGTTGCACAGGGTTAGTGGCATCCGAGGCCTGGAGTACGGCACGGGCCTACCACCACGTGGCGCAGACTGGGGTTGCACAGGGTTAGTGGCATCCGAGGCCTTGCGGACGGCACAGGCACCCCGCCACGGGACGGTGACTTTGGGTGCACTGAGTCAGTGGCACCTTGAGCTGATGAGCGTGTGTGCAGCCTGCGATGATGCCCCGTCCCGGCAGTCCGGACAGCTCAGGTTTTGTGTGCCCTGCTGGACCGCAGTGTAGGCCAGAGCCAGCGGGCAGCGCAGGCCTACCGCCCCATGGCGTCGCTTCAGGGATGCCAGAGTTGGTGGCACCCATTGGGCTGAGCGGGTGTGCAGCCTGCAATGATGCTGGGTGCACTGGTATGTCCTCTGCCATGGAGTAATCAAGACCCAGCACCAAACGTGAGACCTGGTGGCCTGCGGAGCGTGGCTGCATGATGTGGAGGGTGCCATGTCCGCGGGCCCCGGGCTTGTGGCTTGCAGCGGCACGTGGTGGGACCTCCTGTCTACTCGCCAGTGGCGGATGGTGAGCATTGAGGCCTGGGTGTGCATGGGCGGGCATGCTCCGATGGGCGGCGGGAGGGGTTGGGGTGCCTCTGCCCGGGTGTTATGGGCGGGCAGGCGATGTTGTCTTGTGCAAGTGTGTGTACTGTGCCAGTCATGTATCTGAGCTCTGTTTCAGCTGACGGCTCTGAATGAGATGTGTGACCTGGTGAACTGCCCTACATACCGGCACGTGGTTGGAGACACACCGGTGGCAGCAGGTGAGCAGTGTGGCCTGGGTGCGCAGCGGCGGCACTCTCTCTCTCTCTCCCTCTCTCTCCTCTCTCTCTCTCCTCTTCTCTCTCTCTCTCTTCCTCTCTCTCTCTCTCTCTCTCTCTCTCTCTCTCTCTCCCTCCTCTCTCTTCTCTCTCTCTCTCCTTCGCTCTCTCTCTGTCCTCTGATGTGCGCAGGACACTCCTTCTCATCATCTTTTTTGTCTTACAGGCTGTGACCTACGTATTGTCCGGAGGGGAGCGGCCATGTGGCTTCATTTCATTTCGTTGTTCATTTTAATAAAGTTTAATTTGTTGCTTCGAAAGTGAATGTGTGCTGGTCATTTCTGTGACGACACATCCATGTCACCAGTTGTGATTGTGCGGCATCAGGCAGAATATTTTGTACATGTTTAGGTGTGGCTGATGTGGCATTTCTTTGGTCGGGGGGTGCCAGGGAGGGGTGGTCCTGGGGTGGTGTCGGTGGGTGTTGTGGCCCTCTTGGGTGTCCGGGACGCATGATGGGTGGCTCCATGGCATCTGTTGCCCTTCGGATGTGGCCCTGGCCTGTGCTCCCTTTTGTGGTGCTGGCTGCCGTCCGAGTTTACACCAGGTCAGAGCAGGTGTAGATTTCCTGGTGCTAACTCGCCTTATCACCTGTTTTGTGTTTTTATCGCGGATGTGGCTGGTCGTTGTGAATGTTGAGGTGTGCTGTTGTCTCTGCTTTTGTCACGGGAACGCCTACTCTGCATCTCATTAGCGATATTTGCGAGGGTCCTCTGTGGCGATGTTTTTTACGGCTGCTATTGCAGGTAAACTGGTGCTGTGGGCTTTAACACCGGCTTGTGAACAAGGGGGTAAATTTATCACGACTTTGTGCTGCGATAAAGTGCCGTTAATTCGGCGATAGCTCCTTGTGAATATGCCCCCATATGGTTTAATGCAAAAGAAACAATTGATGGACGGAATGCTGGACAATGCAAACATTCACCCCCAGTCACAAGGATCTGGGTTAAATCCATCATTCTTTTGCTCACCACACCACCCCAGTTTGGACCCAGCCATATGCAAATCAGTCTTGACCCTGTTCCTTGTGGGAAAAGTCCAGCCCGAACTGCCAAGCCAGGTCCTCCCTGGACCAGAAACAAGCATCCTGGGACCGGTTTCAGGGCATCACCCTTCTTCAGCCAGGCTAGCTTGAATCCAGTGGTGTAGTGAGCACGGGACCCACGTCTGGGCATACCCTTCCCACTTAGGGCGACAAATGCAAAAGAAACAATTGATGGACGGAATGCTGGACAATGCAAACATTCACCCCCAGTCACAAGGATCTGGGTTAAATCCATCATTCTTTTGCTCACCACACCACCCCAGTTTGGACCCAGCCATATGCAAATCAGTCTTGACCCTGTTCCTTGTGGGAACAGTCCAGCCCGAACTGCCAAGCCAGGTCCTCCCTGGACCGGAAACAAGCATCCTGGGACCGGTTTCAGGGCATCACCCTTCTTCAGCCAGGCTAGCTTGAATCCAGTGGTGTAGTGAGCACGGGACCCACGTCTGGGCATACCCTTCCCACTTAGGGCGACAAATGCAAAAGAAACAATTGATGGACGGAATGCTGGACAATGCAAACATTCACCCCCAGTCACAAGGATCTGGGTTAAATCCATCATTCTTTTGCTCACCACACCACCCCAGTTTGGACCCAGCCATATGCAAATCAGTCTTGACCCTGTTCCTTGTGGGAACAGTCCAGCCCGAACTGCCAAGCCAGGTCCTCCCTGGACCGGAAACAAGCATCCTGGGACCGGTTTCAGGGCATCACCCTTCTTCAGCCAGGCTAGCTTGAATCCAGTGGTGTAGTGAGCACGGGACCCACGTCTGGGCATACCCTTCCCACTTAGGGCGACAAATGCAAAAGAAACAATTGATGGACGGAATGCTGGACAATGCAAACATTCACCCCCAGTCACAAGGATCTGGGTTAAATCCATCATTCTTTTGCTCACCACACCACCCCAGTTTGGACCCAGCCATATGCAAATCAGTCTTGACCCTGTTCCTTGTGGGAACAGTCCAGCTCGAACTGCCAAGCCAGGTCCTCCCTGGACCGGAAACAAGCATCCTGGGACCGGTTTCAGGGCATCACCCTTCTTCAGCCAGGCTAGCTTGAATCCAGTGGTGTAGTGAGCACGGGACCCACGTCTGGGCATACCCTTCCCACTTAGGGCGACAAATGCAAAAGAAACAATTGATGGACGGAATGCTGGACAATGCAAACATTCACCCCCAGTCACAAGGATCTGGGTTAAATCCATCATTCTTTTGCTCACCACACCACCCCAGTTTGGACCCAGCCATATGCAAATCAGTCTTGACTCTGTTCCTTGTGGGAACAGTCCAGCCCGAACTGCCAAGCCAGGTCCTCCCTGGACCGGAAACAAGCATCCTGGGACCGGTTTCAGTGCATCACCCTTCTTCAGCCAGGCTAGCTTGAATCCAGTGGTGTAGTGAGCACGGGACCCACGTCTGGGCATACCCTTCCCACTTAGGGCGACAAATGCAAAAGAAACAATTGATGGACGGAATGCTGGACAATGCAAACATTCACCCCCAGTCACAAGGATCTGGGTTAAATCCATCATTCTTTTGCTCACCACACCACCCCAGTTTGGACCCAGCCATATGCAAATCAGTCTTGACCCTGTTCCTTGTGGGAACAGTCCAGCCCGAACTGCCAAGCCAGGTATGGTTTAATGGCACCCTACCTCACCCTGTTTCGGTGGTCCGTCTCGGCCCATTGTCGGTTGACAGGGCCACCTGGCCCGTTTTGGCGGGCTTTACTCCACATCCAAATTATCAGGCTGTTACACACGCAGAGCTGCACACCGGCTCAGCAATACGCTTACAGGATGCTGTCCCTCCCTGCTGTGGGAACCGGATGGAATCATCTTTGCTCCATAAACCTGCTTTGAGGTGTGCCTCTGGAACCGTCGTTTGCGGTTGTGGGCAACAGCAATGTTGCGTCTACCACTCGGAACACATAAACAATTGGCTTTTTGCTTGTGTGAACAATTTGGCCTGTTTTTAAACAAAATGACTCAAAACTGCTTTTTGCTTTTTCTAGGCACCATGGCTTTTTGAGTGCTTGGTATTTCAAATAGTACAATGCCTTTAGAGCTTTTATATTAATATTTTAAAAGGAAGCTTGCTTTTAGATGATTTTAAGAGTAGTTTTTAACCTATTTATTCTGTTTCATTATATCCTGTCAGCCTTTTAGATAGCTTTTATCGATCAACACTTAGTATGAGGAGTGGGTGTTATGTTCCCGGGTAAGCCCCTTGTAGTGAAGCTGCTCATTTCTTACATTGTCCTATCTTTTCACAATAAAATTTTAGCAGTGAACGTTTGCACATATTTGCATGCACGACAATGTTGGCTTCGTTTCTCTGAAACTACTTTTGTCACGTGGCCGATAGGGACATTGTCGACATCACAAAGTTAGCATGGCTAGTGCAGCCATGATGCTGCTTTTGCGCACGTTACTACATAACTTCATTTTTGCAAGACTCTGTTTATGCCTTTCACATGAGAACTGTCTGATGTGTTCGTTCTCTGCCTGTTCCTGGAGTTTAGTCTGAACATTGCGAGCAAGGTCGATAAACGATGCCCCTTGTTATTCTGCTCTGGTCAGGCCCTAGCGCCTAGACAAAACATACCACTGCAGCTGCGGCTGGAGACTCGTGCTTTGATATTACAGGGTTACAGGTTTTGGGTGAGACACTTGGAGAGGGACCTTTCCAGGAAGATGAGCAATAGCCACCTTCGATGTAGAAATCCCATCTATGCTCTAAGGTATGGGGTCTGCTAACAAAACCCAGAGATCTTCTATTATATAATAATACATATTCTATCCAAGGGGAGCGAGGTTAGGCACTATAGTCCTTTCTCCATTGTCTTTATAATATGACATCTCCCTTCATAATGTATGGGCTGGCTGCGATGCTAACTGTATTTCTGTTATGCATTTTTCTGCTTGTTGTGGCACGAATACTGCATGTTAGAGCACGTTAGTTAAAATAAACATTTTAAACTATATTCGTGTCTCGGTCAGATGTTATTGTGGACCGGTGCGAGAGTGTGAGCGAAAAGGTGTGTCTTGTTACCACGATTCCTGAGAGATCAGGGAGTGTTGTGTTCTGGGTTGTCTAATCATTTGCTTCTCCGTGTTTGGGTAGGAGAGCAAGTGAGACATTATAGCTAGTCGGTCCTGGGCTCGGGGGTACTAAGGTGGTAGGAAGGCTTAGCTCCAAGAGACTAGGCTAGTATGCGGGAACAGCGAAGGGACACGATGATGACGGGGAAGTGTTGGGGCGAATGGGCGACCACAGCAGGGCCTTGTGGCAATGTGCGTGTGCGAGATTCGAGGTCCTAACTGAGAGCGACTGCACTGACTTCCGTTGGTTTGTTTGTTGGGGGGAAAACTAAAAAAGGGAGAAAGGAGGAAAGGGGAAAAAGAAAAATGTGTCTCTGCATATATACAAGTATACACTCATGGAGCTTTAACTAATTCCATCGCAGTGCGGTGACTACACCTGGTATATGGCCTGGAATAATAACACCTGAGCACGACGATACCCGGCCTCCGGGATGTGGGTAGTGCTGATGTAAACTGAGTATTAAAGAAATTGGCGGCCGGCCCCAGGGTTGTAGGCACTCTGCTGTGTTTAACAATGCCCCTTTTTTTCTTCTCAATTAAAAAAAAAAAAAAAAGGAAGGCTTAGCTCCTATACACCAAGGTCCCATATTCCTGTGCATAGTTCTGTGTATGTGCAGAATCCCTGCAACATGGCACCACCAACGTTTGGTTTGGTACTTATTCACGAGACCCCTAAGTAGCGCTTGTGCTTGTCCACAATACCCTCTCACCAGTTGCTGAGACATCCGTGGTGTGAGGGAGTTAGCCTCCTATATTTGAGATATTATAGGTTGTTCAAGCTTGAATTCTAAAAGGTTCTCTTTATTCTTACCCAGTGTTGCGCTGCAGTTAAACTGCCAGTGTCTCTAATGGCACAACCGATAGTCATTGCTGCGCCTAACCGTGCTGCGGTTATTGCGCATTTGACCGCAAATGGAGTCCCTGTTGCGGGAGCGGATTTTATATTTGTCGTAGAGGCAGATCCTGCTTACCGCTTCGAGGTTTTTTACTTGTGGGTCAAGTTTCCTGCGGTTGATGGGAACAATAATTTCTTTCATGAATATGACTGTGGTGTGGTACAACAGGTTTACCGTCCGTATCGTTTACTTGAAGTTCCATGGTCAGCTTGGCAGCACACCATATGGTTTAATGGCGCCCTACCTCACCCTGTTTCAGTGGTCCGTCTCGGCCCATTGTCGGTCGACAGGGCCACCTGGCCCGTTTTGGCGGGCTTTACTCCACATCCAAATTATCAGGCTGTTACACACGCAGAGCTGAGACTATTGCACACATCTTTAATTCATATACACAGAAGTGTCATACAATATCTGTTGCATAATGTACCGGCGGCTCCGGTGGGTGCCGATCAGCCACCAGGGCATGGTGGCGTGGTTATTAGTCCTATCATGATTAATTCTGTGATGGGGAAGCAACCACAGAACAGGGATGAGTTCCCATTTTGGTTGGCCGAAAAGTTTGAGCAACTCGAAGCTGTTTTTCCACACACGTCTCCTGTGGATAAACACAGGATACTAACGATGAGTTTACCAAAAGGCCTTGTTCCCAATTTGGCAGATTGCACCATTTGGGGGAAGGTGTTTGCTGTGGTGTATTCCTTGTGCTTTGGCACCCTCTCCATGACTGTGCTTCCCACAGTTCTTAAGAAGGTTCAAGATGAACACGGAGCGGAGGCAGCACTGGAGTTGGGGATGAGGCTGGTTGGGGCATTCCCTATAGTCTCTGACATGATACTTGCAAACGTAAAGGGGGAAGCAGTTATCTTGCAGGTCAGTCAGCACCTAGAGGCAGTAGCTGACGTAGATAAACAAAGGGAATTGCCAAAGATTATTGCTAAAGTATATAAGTCCTTGGGGCGCAATAATTTGGGTATTAAACCTTTTACTCAGACACAAAATAAGCCCCCGGCAGAGAAGGAAGGGTGTCCGGTCTTTCCTAAAAAGGCTTGGAATAAGAATAAGCAGCAGCAACAGCAGAAGCAGGGTTCGCGTGCAGGTTCACCGACACCTGATACTTCTGAACGTAGATATGATTTGCGCGACCGCACTAAACTCAAGACACCGGAAAGATTTCAGGTTCCTGATCCGCTCTCTCCTCGTTCCTTTCAGGAATCATCGGACCCACAGTTCGGTGGAGGGGAGCGACAGGATTGCAGACAGGGCGAGACCAGTCAACAAAGACGTGATCAGCTGAGACAGTTTGAAGTCAAACCGAAGACTGAGGGGCAACCTCCATTCCACTCCTCGTTTCAGAAGAAAAAAGTTGCAGCTTTGACAGCAAAGTATGCCTCAGACAGTGAGAACCCTGCTACTCGATTGGAGATGGGCTGTGACACGCCTCGACAGCGCGGTGGAAGTTACCATAGTGCGGGAGGCCCTCCGTCCTTGTCTGGAGGCGAGAGCAACTGATACTTTTGTAACAGTGGAAACGGCAGATACACAAGTTGCACACCCTGATAGACTTTATGAGATAATCCTCCAAATTGAGGGTGATATCAGACGGACAATTAAGGCAATCTTTTGGGAAAACCTTACTTCCTCTTATGACATTTTTTTGGCAGAGGCTGATTGGCCTCCCCCATTCGTCTTGGCTTCTTCACGAGGGGAAGACGTGATACTTCTGAGTTTTTCCTGTAACGTCTCTGAGGAGGCTAAACAAGTTTATGCGTCGGAATGGGCTTTGGCCCCAGCGCCGGCTGTGTATCGTAATCAAGTGGGCTGGGACAAATTTTCACTGGCACATGAGATACCTTTACATCTATGCCACAGCCACAAGCACAATACCCCCATCAAACGAGACACCAAGGACTCCGTGAATGAATTCTTGACCCAGTAGGAATATCAGGGTGTAATAGAACCCTGTGTTTCATCAATTAATAATCCTCTTTTCCCAATAGTGAAACCGGACGGTTCATATCGTACAGTTTCGGATTATAGAAATTTAAATAGTCATGTTTGCACGTTTGCCGTACAAAACACACACCGCTCTGCGTTGATCAATAATATTTGCCTGCTTTCCCCCCCGTTTTTCCTTCTGTGCCCCTCGCTGCCCCACTGTTGTTGTGCCCGTGATTTGCCTGCTTTCCCCCCGTTTTTCCTTCTGTGCCCCCGCTGCCCCACTGTTGTTGTGCCCGTGATTTGCCTGCTTTCCCCCCCGTTTTTCCTTCTGTGCCCCCGCTGCCCCACTGTTGTTGTGCCCGTGATTTACCTGCTCTCCCCCCGTTTTTCCTTCTGTGCCCCTCGCTGCCCCACTGTTGTTGTGCCCGTGATTTACCTGCTCTCCCCCGTTTTTCCTTCTGTGCCCCTCGCTGCCCCACTGTTGTTGTGCCCGTGATTTACCTGCTCTCCCCCGTTTTTCCTTCTGTGCCCCTCGCTGCCTATCGCCATTCCCGCCGCTGCGTCCCCTGCGGCCCCGCCCCCCTGACTGCCCATTCGCTGCCCCTGCCTCCCGCCTCCCCATAAATGGCGGCCGCTGCACGGCCGCGCAGCGGACGTGCGCAGCGGGCGCGCCGCTGGCGCGCCGAAGGCAAGCCCGTCTGCGCCCGTCCGCGACTGGACCGCGCCCAGCGCCAGAACCCCTGGATCCCACCGATGCAACACCACTCGACGGACCTACGACGCCGCCACACTCACCGCACTCAATGCCGGCCGGAACCCTGCCTGCTACCGAGCCTCACCGAGACGCACCCACGGACCCTTCACCTGCCAAACCTGCCGGTTCACCTGCCCCCTGACGTGCACCACCTCCGCCAAGTCGAGCAACAGCAGCAACCACCTGAAATGCATCCTGCTGAACACCCGCTCCGTCCACAGGCACGCCGTGGAACTCTGGGACCTGCTCGACGCAACAGCACCGGACATCGCCTTCCTCACCGAAACCTGGATGAACGCCTCCTCAGCGCCTGACATCGCCATAGCCATCCCGGATGGATACAAGATCACCCGGAAGGACCGCGTCAACCAGACGGGAGGAGGCATCGCCATCGTACACAAGAACACCATCCGCATCTCGACTAACTCCGACGAGACCTTCACCGCCGCCGAACACCTACACTTCCAGATACACACGGACCCCAAGACCACCCTCCGAGGCACCCTCATCTACAGACCCCCGGGACCACGCACACTATTCAGCGAAGACATCGCAGACTTCATCAGCCCGCACGCCATGCCCTCCGCCGACTACATCCTCCTAGGGGACCTCAACTTCCACCTGGAGAACAACAACGACAGAAACACCACCGCCCTGCTGGACAACCTCGCCAACCTCGGACTCAAGCAACTGGTGAACACGCCCACCCACTACGCCGGCCACACGCTTGACCCCGTCTTCTCGTCCAGCAAGCACATCTCCTTCAGCCACGCCACCGGACTCCACTGGACCGACCACAGCTGCGTCCACTTCAGCTTCAGAAAGACTGCGACCCACCACCACCCGCAACAGGCTCCCCGCCGGAGCTGGAGCAAGATCACCGCCGAGCAGCTCACCGCCTCCTCAGCCAGAACACACCCACCGACACAACGGACCCAAACGAAGCAGCCAGCAACCTCGCCAAGTGGCTGACCGCCTGCGCCGACGACCTCGCACCACTAAAAACCCTCCCAGCAGACCCGGAAGCAAGAAAACCCCTTGGTTCACCAACGAACTCAAGGAATCCAAGAAGAACTGCCGCACTCTCGAGAAAACCTGGCGACTCGACCAGACCACAGACAACAGGACCGCCCTCAAGCACGCCACCCGCAAACACCACCAGCTGATCCGTGCCACCAAGAAGTCGGCACTCAAAGAACGACTGGACAACAACGCCCATGACAGCAAGGAACTTTTCAGCATCGTCAAAGAGTTCTCCAACCCCAGCGCCGGAAACAACGACATCACCCCCTCGCAAGACCTCTGCAACTCACTCTCCGCGTTCTTCCACCGCAAGATCACCGACATACACAACAGCTTCAACGCACAAACAACGCACCCTACCGCCGAACCAATGCCCGCCACCACCACCCTCTGCAACTGGACCCCGATCAACACCGAAGACACCACCCGCACGATGAACTCCATCCACTCCGGATCACCAACCGACCCCTGCCCACACCACGTCTTCAACAAAGCCGACGCCACCATCGCACCCCATCTCCGGGACATCATCAACTCCTCCTTCCGCACCGCCACCTTCCCGGAGAGCTGGAAGCACGCCGAGCTTACCGCCCTCCTGAAGAAACCAACGGCGGACCCCACCGACCTCAAGAACTACCGCCCCATCTCGCTCCTTCCGTTTCCGGCCAAAGTCATCGAGAAGACCGTCAACAGACAGCTTGCCGCCTTCCTCGAGACGAATGGATCCTCGACCCCTCGCAGTCCGGGTTTCGGGCCAACCACAGCACCGAGACCGCCCTTATCGCAGCCACCGACGACATCAGAACCCTAACCGACAACGGGAAACAGCTGCCCTCATCCTCCTGGACCTCTCCGCGGCGTTCGACACCGTCTGCCACCGCACCCTAGTGAAGCGCCTCAGCAACATCGGAATCCGAGAGAAAGCACTGGAATGGATCATCTCGTTCCTCGCCGGAAGAACCCAGAGAGTCCGCCTCTCCCCGTTCAGATCCGAAGCCACCGAAGTCATCTGCGGCGTTCCACAAGGATCCTCACTCAGCCCGACCCTCTTCAACGTCTACATGAGCCCCCTCGCAGCCATCGCACGCCGACACAACCTCAACATCATCTCCTACGCCGACGACACCCAGCTGATCCTCTCCCTCACCAACGACCCCACTACCGCCAGAGCCAACCTGCACGACGGGATGAGAGACGTCGCCGACTGGATGAGGAACAGCCGCCTTAAACTGAACTCAGACAAGACGGAAGTCCTCATCCTGGGCTCATCACCCTCCGCCTGGGACGACTCCTGGTGGCCCCCGGCCCTGGGCACCGCACCCAAGCCAACGGACCACGCACGCAACCTGGGCTTCATCCTGGACTCCTCCCTATCAATGACCAAACAAGTCAACGCCGTCTCATCTTCATGCTTCAACACCCTGCGCATGCTCCGCAAGATCTTCAGATGGATCCCCACTGAAACCAGGAAGACCGTCACCCAGGCACTCGTCACCAGCCGACTGGACTATGGGAACACCCTCTACGCCGGAACCACAGCCAAACTTCAAAAGAGACTCCAGCGCATCCAGAACGCCTCCGCACGACTCATCCTGGACATCCCCCGACACAGCCACATCACCGTACACCTGAAAGACCTGCACTGGCTCCCCGTCAGCAAGAGAATCACGTTCAGACTCCTCACCCACGCACACAAGGCCCTCCACGACCTGGGCCCAAAGTACCTCAACGACCGCATGTCCTTCTACACGCCCACACGCCAGCTACGATCAACCAGCCACGCCTCGCCACCGTACCACGCATCCGCAGAACCACCGCCGGAGGAAGATCCTTCTCCTACCTGGCGGCCAAGACCTGGAACTCCCTCCCCACTCACCTTCGGCGAACCCAGGACCATCTCGCCTTCAGGAAGCAGCTCAAGACCTGGCTGTTCGAGCAGTAACTTACCCCCTCCCCCAGCGCCTTGAGACCCTCCCGGGTGAGTAGCGCGCTCTATAAATGCCGTGATTGATTGATTGATTGAATAACATAGTACGTAAAAAGTATAAAACGACACTGGATATTTCCAATGGGTTTTACAGTCATAATCTGGCTCCGGAGAGCCGTGACTAAACCGCATTTACCGCGGTCCGCAATCAAACAAGATTTACGCGTTTGCCTATGGGCTATAAGAACAGCCCAGGTGCCTTTGCAGCGCGAGTGGTCTCTCTTTTACATAACATAGACCCAGATGCTTTCTCGTACGTTGATGACATTTATTTGACAGATGACGAGTTGATTCCGCATCTGGTTCGCGTTGATCGCATCATTATGTCTTTTGCGGACCTGGGATACAAATTCAATTTTGCCAAGTCTCACATCGCCTGTTTGGCAGTGATCTTTTTGGGTTATGAACTCAACAATGAAGGTAGGGGCTTAGCCCCTCATTTCTTGGAGAAATGTGCACAATTGCAACCTCCGTCCACTTTAAAGAAGTTACAATCTTTGCTGGGATTTTTAAATTTCGGGCGAACATATATTCCTGAATATGCCCAGCATATCAAACTGCTTTACGCGTTGATACAACCCTCTTTTTCGACTTCCAGCTGGCTTCCGGAACATACCGCAATTCTTCGTTCTTTGCAGTCTGTTCTGTTTGCGACAAACTTCCTGTTAACACGTGACAATTCTACAAATTTAGTTATACGGATCGTTCCAGGTACAGTGGGTTTCACATACTTGATGTTCAATGAGGGGGATACAGTCCCCATTGCATACAAATTGCACTTGTACACTTCATCGGAGATGTGTTTCTCCTCCTCCATTGAAAAAATCCATACTGCAGTCCAGATGGCGATTCTTAAAGAACGCTCTCTGGCACAAAGCAAACACATTCTTATGGTCTCGCCTGTGCCAGCACTTGAGGCCGTCACAAAGGCGAGTGTTCCGAATTCTAAAGCTTTACATCCTCGTTGGATTCATTGGACAAGTTCCTTGACGTCGGATGATGTCACTTTCATCTTTGACCCATCATTGCAGACGCAGGAGTTTTTACAATATGAACAGGTTCATCCTCCTCCGTCATCATTGCTTCCTCTTGATCGGTACAAATGTATCATTTATACCGACGGATCTGCTCAACCAGCCGTGGGCTCTAAACATGCTTACTCGGCGGCCTGCACGACAGTGGCGGGTTCTGTGGTTGACGGTGAGTTTAAATCTTCTTTGGTGCACACACAGACTCTAGGAGACTGTACAGCTCAATTGACTGAGCTGCGTGCTTTGTTGTTGGCTCTAGAATTCACTGATCCAGCCATTCCCACTCTTATAGTGTGCGATTCTTTTTACTGTGTGCAATCCTTTAATGATAATTTGTTTTTTTGGTCACAAAAGTATTATCGAGATTCTAAAGGCAGCGCAATAAAGCATAAATCGCTTTGGGTTCGAGTGGCAGCTCTTAAGGAGAGTCTACCGCTCACCCATGTTATACATACTCTTGGCCATCAGCGTGTGGGAGCACATGCTGTAGGTAATTCTATGGCTGATGAGGCAGCCAAATCTGCAGTTGCCACATGTACAGTTGCAGCCGTAACAAGGTCCATGACTAAAATAGACAATGATACTCTTGCTGCTATAGCTGCAACGAAGGATGGGACGTCGTTCCCACAGGGTTTTCCTTCAAAATATTCTAATCATTTGTCACCGGAGCAAGTTCCGTTTGCTACAATACCGTCCGTTGGGGATCGGCTGATTCCCAACGAGGACCGCAGGCTTCCTTTGATCGTAGCAGCTCATGAGGGCATGGCATATGCACTTGTTGGAGTTTCAGCGACAGGTTCCTCTTGCTGCAGCGTTATTGGTGGCGTGATTTGTATAGACAGACACGTAGTTATGTTCTGTCTTGTGACATTTGTCAACAGATTAAACCGTCCACAGTTGCACGTCCACCACATACGCAGCTTTACATTTCAAATCATCCATTTGGTTGTATATACCTTGATCACTGCGGTCCTTTGTCGTCAGACACTGCATATAAATATATTTTGGTTGCAGTGGATTCGTGCACGAGATTCCTTTGGGTTTTACCACAGCGTAGTGCTGACGCTCGAAATGTCATTGGAGACTTGCGTGTCTTTGTCAGAACATTTGCCTGCGGCACCTTCCATTCTGACCAAGGTCCGGTGTTTGCCTTTAAGGCTTACAAGGACGCAATGAGGTCGTTGGGGGTGCTGCTGCAATTTTCGTCTCCATACAGGCCTGAGGGCAATTCCGTAGTGGTGCGAATGAACCGGGACTTAAAGCAGTCTTTGACAGCTAGAGTTTTAGGTACTGGTCGGAGTTGGCTGACTCATTTGTATGGTGTCCAACGTGCACTAAATAATCTCCCTAGAAGATCTCTGTGTGGGCGGACCCCATACGAAATGCTCTTTGGCATTAAAATGTTTGTGCCAGACCTTGATGGTCAGGATGTTGCGGCGGCTTCCGCAACATTTGACATAGATAACCATTGTGCTATGTGACAGGATCTACAAAACACTCAAGATGCCCTTGCAAAGGACCATTTGCCCTCGTCTACAGATGCAGCTGTGCTGATTCCTGTAACCGGCTGGCTTCCTAAAGTGGGGGATTTGGTCCGGGAAAAGGTGGAGAACAAAAAGGAATTTGGTCTATCCTACCGTGCACCAGTACCAGTTCTTGGATTGAAGGGCACTCGTACAGTGATTTTACCTTCACTGCCTGGTCGGAAGGAGAATCGATACATTTTCATTGAACATGTCAAACTACACCAGTTGGCCTATACTGAATAATATGCCTAAAAGCATTCCTCGGCAGGATGTTTTGCTGCAGCTGATGTCGTCCACAGCAAATGCTGAATTCGGGGAACGCGAAGTGGATACCTCCATTGATGTTTTGCCTGTTTTGTCATCGACTACGGTTGCTACATCCCATGAGTATGCTTCTCCACCACTTGAGGATACTATTGATATACCCACACCTGCTGCTCAATCATCTTTCAATGCTGATCAGCCCCCATTGTTTTTCCTGGGTACTAGTGGTTATTATATGGACAGAGATAACTTTTCTTCAAGTTCTTCATCTTCCTCATCAACTTACTCTGTGGCTCCCACCCCTATGAAAATTTGTATTTTCTTTTCTTGGTTTCGACAAAATTATCTGGTTCCACCTTGGACATACATTTGGATGGTACTAACGATGGTATTCCTCTTCATGTCAGTGGGATTTGTGACAGTTTTTTTCCTCTTAATCAACGGCCATTACTTGCCTGAACGCTCTGCTGTCCATTCAGTTGATGGAGTATTAGCACCACATACTTCATCTCATAAAATGAAAAGAGACCAACCCAATGTTAACATCTCTGCAGTTCCTGTCGGAGATGGCATAGTTTGGGATAAAGTTCCATACGAAATCTATGGCCCGACGGAGACGATTCGAATGCCATACTTCTTTCGGTTGTCATTGGGTGATGTCATTACGCCCGGATTACATTCCAATGACTGGGATATTAATGCCGTAAATTCACTGTTTTCAGATTTGAAATATTATGCTGCTTTTGAGACTGAGGATTTGTATTTAAATTATGCTAATTATGCCGATTTATTTTGTTTCCAACATTATGGTCATCACTTTTTGCATAAATCTAACACAGTTCGAACTCCTGTTAATTTCACTCAATGGGAACATTGTCCTACACCATTTCAAGGGAGTTTACAGACTCAGAAAAATAAGTTTGTCTATTTCTCAGGCTATAATCTTTCAGACCCAGCCTCTTACTATTACAGGTTGAATGCAACGACTCATTCGAAGTTCATTCTGACCCATACTAAATTGATATATTCTTCAACTTTCATAACCGATTTGTCATTGAAGGGTTATGATTTTTGGAGTGACACGATTGATTTGAAATCTATCTGGGGTACCAAAGATTGGCAGGTGCAGGGAACTGAATCATTGTATCGTGCGTGCTTGATACCAAATCAGCTAATATTCCTGAATCAGACTGTGCAACAGACTACTTATTTTGGTTTGGCTACTACTAAAAATTTTAATTCTCCCTCAGTTCCGTCGTTGGCGGCCTATGATACCTGGCAGCAATATACAAATTGCACTTTAGAAGAATTAAACGAGATGGTCCGTAATGAGACTACTAATGCATCCACGATTAATCCTTTAGGCTGGTTACTATGGCCTCTTAATACGAATGCTTGCCAGTTGCGCTTTAATAATGCATCAACTGGATTTACTCTCAATTGACCAGATCCTCGTTTTCAACACTCACATTCGGTCACTACGTATTCTGTAGGTAAATTATGTCAACAATGGTTGGGACAGTCATCTTTATCGTCAGTGAAAGAACATCTCTCACGTTTGTCTAGCAACATTGATCTAGCAGATTTTCTTTTCGGTCCACAGTCCCCTCGCCCTAAACGTTTTGCATATGCGGCATATAATGAAATCTGCAAACTGTCACAAATGGAGGCAGCTTTTAGATTGCGACAACTTGATCAAGACAACTTGCGTAGAGTTTTAGATGTGGTCGACAGCATTAATACTTTGTCTTCTCGTATTTACACGTTAGACAATATTGTTTCATCAGTTATTGACATTGTGCAAAATGATGTGTCTGTATTGTATCATGGTCAAAATCAATTGCGCTCTGTAATGCAATTCGGTTGGACTTTGCAAACATTGAAAAATGGGAAAGTGCCTTGGGATTATTTGAACGCTACTGCCCTGTTTTTGCCTTTTAATTTAACAGATTAACAAAAGCTTATGTCCATGAAAGATTCAACATACACACATTGAGAAACTAGACTAGCTCCCATTCTCCCTAGAAGAGACTGATTCCTCAGTATGGTTACTACACCGGGTTATTTCTTTGCCCATTTCTCTATTTCAATTTACAGCATGTATGAAACATTATTCAATCGGTAGATTTGAACCTCTTGGCAGTACTTTTCTGCATGAATTGTGGTCGTTACCGTTCACATTTCACTGTCAACGTGATGATAAGGAGGTTTTCCTGACAGGGGAGGACTGTGATTCTACAGTGGGACATGCTTTGGTTTGTACACAAGTTCAACTTCACGGCGCTTGCAACGTGTCAGCACCTAATTTGGCTTGATTTCTAAAATGAACACCGGTCCCTTCAATTATTCCCACGTTAACTTTACTTTCTAATGGGAGTTATCTTATCCTGAATAACCACAATTGCTGCGGCTTACGGGCCGGCATTACGTATATAGTAACGGTTTCCCATCTTGTTACTTGTTGCAGCAATGTGCTTTTTCCGCCCCCACAGTGTAGCTAGTGCACTGTGGCCTTCCATTCCCACTTTGAAAACAGACTTCAATAAACTAAGCAGACCCAAAGCGCTATTGTTTCAACAATAAGTCGCTCGCACTTCAGCTCAAGAGACCTTCGAATTGCAGGTGGCTAGAACTTCCAGCGAGATTCAGTCACTTCTGAATACGAATCTCCCACTGCATTTTGGAGAACTGATTCATCAAATATTTAATGCGTCTGATACTGAAGGCCTTGCACATTTTTTTAAACTTGGGGGATCGGGCCTTGTTTCATCATTTCAGACGATTTTTGGAGTAATACCGGCTTTTATCCATTCTATTTTTTCCAGCGCCTTCGGAGGGTTACCATTGATCCTCTTACTGGCGTGCGGTGTGCTGGTACTTCTGCTCCTGTTACGCAATGGTTGCCCGTCAAGTGGTCCTGCACATACCCGGCCAATTGCGTCTGTACCGTGAGCGAATGCAACAACTGTTTGGATGCTTGCCATTGGTGACGCTGGGAGTGAGTTATGGGCTTACCTACCGCTTCACCTATTTTACTTGCATGCAACCTGTGTTCTATTGCCGACGATGCCCGTTCAACTGGGCTTTGGATGTCTACCTCTCCAATACATCACGTGCTGACCTGGATTATGATCTGTTGGTGGGTCCCTTACTGGCCCATGATCAGGCCTGTTCTGGGGACAGTGGTATGATGCTTGCAGCTGCACTTGGAGTTATGGCGCTCTGGAATACCTGTGAGGCTGCGCAGTAGCTCTTGCAACAGAGTTTCATCGAGTATCACGCAGGCTGCCCAGCTATGCTTCCGGATGCACTGGATTATGAAGAGCATGTCTGCTCCTTCAATCTGCTCAACTGGATGGCATCCCTCTTTGCTTTGAACGATGGTGATGACCTTCTGCAACGTATTGCTTTCCAGGGTGCACGTAATTTTTTATCTTTGCAAGACTCGCCATAAAAAACAATTTTTTTTTTGTTTGTTTTGTTTTCATTCCACTTTGCCAAAATTTGAGTTACTTCAATTCGGCCTGTTTTTACAGGTGTCTTTGGATCTGCTTACTGTTGGTTTATGTTTTGTTATATGCCACAACCTGGCCAAGTGGAGGGTGTCACGTGGCCGATAGGGACATTGTCGACATCACTAAGTTAGCATGTGCAGCTATGATGCTGCTTTTGCGCACATTACTACATAACTTTATTTTTGCAAGACTCTGTTTATGCCTTTCACATGAGAACTGTCTGCTGTGTTCGTTCTCTGCCTGTTCCTGGAGTTTAGTCTGAACATTGTGAGCAAGGTCGATAAACAATGCCCCTTGTTATTCTGTTCTGGTCAGGCCCTAGCACCTAGACAAAACATACCACTGCAGCTGCGGCTGGAGACTCGTGCTTTGATATTACGGGGGTACAGGTTTTAGGTGAGACACTTGGAGAGGGGCCTTTCCAGGGAGAAGAGCAATAGCCACCTTCGATGTAGAAATCCCATCTATGCTCTAAGGTATGGGGCCTGCTAACAAAACCCAGAGATCTTCTATTATATAATAATACATATTCTATCCAAGGGGAGGGTGGTTAGGCACTATAGTCCTTTCTCCATTGTCTTTATAATATGACATCTCCCTTCATAATGTATGGACTGGCTGCGATGCAAACTGTATTTCTGTTATGCATTTTTCTGCTTGTTGTGGCACGAATACTGCATGTCAGAGCACGGTAGTTAAAATAAACATTTTGAACTATATTTGTGTCTCGGTCAGATCTTATTGTGGACAGGTGCAAGAGTGTGAGTGAAAAGGTGTGTCTTGTTACCACGATTCCTGAGAGATCAGGGACTGTTGTGTTCTGGGTTGTCTAATCATTTGCTTCTCCATGTTTGGGTAGGAGAGCGAGTGAGACACTATAGCTAGTCGGTCCTGGGCTTCTGGGTACTAAGGCGGTAGGAAGGCTTAGCCCCTATACACCAAGGTCCCATATTCCTGCGCATAGTTCTGTGTATGTGCAGAATCCCTGCAACACTTTGTTTACACATCTAGCTGCGCACAACATTATCACGATGCCTCAAACATTATGTACAAGACCTCTTTACGCACTATGTACAAATGTCGTTCTATCTTCATACCCGGGACGACAGAGCTATCTACATATCCATAAGACCGCTAATCTACAACGTACATCGCAAGGCTGCTTTCTATTTTAGATAATGAGCATCCCAATAGATTAGCAGAGGAGGCACTTCAGCTGACACCGAGGTTCCCTGCATGCTGAGACTTCATCACGCAGCGGTCTGACATCTCCGTGAGGGAGTGTACAGTTTGTGACCAAGACAGGCTCCTACATTCTCTCTCACCAGGTAATGGGGTTGGCTCGTCCCTTGGGGGGATTCTTGGCTTTACACCCACACACCCTCTAGGTACACTTAGAGTAGGGTTTTGTATAGTAGGACTACACCAGATTACTACGTTGTTTATAGGCCTGCGTATATACACTGTTTTTAGCACCATGGTAGAATTATATCTACTATTTATGCTATTGGTGCTCGTAATCACTATTATCTACTTCTGTCTACTAATTATCGACAGCACATGTATTCTATACAAGAGTAACGTTGGTTCAATAAATATATTGGAAACGTCCCCCTGTGTAGTCTGTATGTCTCTTAGCATGAGTAAGCACGAGTGACTGAGCGAATGTTTTTGATCTGTTTCCACAATCCCTGAGGGGTCATGTTCAGTGGTTGCCTGAAACCATTTGCTCCCTGATAAGGTTAGGGGGACTTACGGTGGCACTGTTAGCTAGCCGGTCTATAGGCCAACATATCCTGCGGGGGGGTCCGAAACCAAGCCCCTAGTTTATGTTGTCCAACAAACGTGCAGATTCTACGGATTAGTAGGAACTACACGACACAAGGTATATGGGTAAATGAATGCTGGAAAGACAAAACAGGTACCAGATATATGTTACCAGATAGACTGTTGTATCCTATGACTTTGATGATGCATGGACCCTCAAATTTAGGAGAAGATGGTATATTCAACAGCATGAGACAGTTATAGGAAAATGGTAGCATACTCAAAATGGCAGACAATGAATGTAAGAGCTGTATGGTATGTGCTCAACATAATGAGGGTAAAGGGATACCGACGCTTGCAGGACACTTTGCGCAAGCTGATGCTCCATTTGAACATCT
The DNA here is from genome assembly GCA_963921515.1 of Calotriton arnoldi. NCBI lineage: Eukaryota > Metazoa > Chordata > Amphibia > Caudata > Salamandridae > Calotriton > Calotriton arnoldi. The sequence continues at coordinate 2,142,454 of CAWUFW010000844.1, read as the reverse complement.
CCTGATGAATTGCCCCCTACTAACAAATACAAATATGTTTTGACTGTGGTCTGCCTTTTCAGAAAGTGGATAGAGGGGTATCCGACAAAAAATAATGATGCACAGACAACAGCTAAATGTCTTTTGAAGGAATTTTTTCAGTGTTTTGGATTGCCCAGGATAATTTCAAGTGACAATGGTGTTCATTTCATTAATAAAGTGATGTAGTGGGTGAGCAAGGCCATGGGTTTTCAACAAAAATGTAATTGTGTTTATCACCCACATGCAGCAGGTGCTGTGGAACATCAGAACGGTATATTGAAGGTAAAAAAATGTGCAGAATCCACATTGACTTGGGTTGATGCTTTGCCCATAGCCCTGATAAGTATGCATACAACACTATACACACCACAGGCATCAACCCACATGAAATAGCTATTGAGAGGCTATTGACTTGTTGGGGGGGGGGAGGGGTGCCTAGATCTGTACTTACCACCCCAGTGACTGATACCTTGCTCTATGATTATTGCATTGAACTAATAAAGCACATTTCTGATGTCAACAAACAGGAAAAGGACCCTCTGGCAGTTCCTTTGCAAGGGCCCGGACATAGCATCCAACCAGGCGAGTGGAGTATAGTAAACATTTTTCAAAGAACAACTGTCTACAACCTCGGTGGAAGGGACCCGTGCAAGTGATTCTGACAACACAGAATGGTGTTAAGCTTACTGGCTACAAGAACTGGATCCATGCCACACACATCAAAAGAGCCCCTCCGCCTGTGCCTCCTTCACCTGCAACATCACAAGAAGAGGCTGAAGGGCCTTCAACGCCTACCCCTCAACCACTGAAGGAACAAGAACTATATAACCTCCATCTTCTTTTTTTGAAATATATTTTTATTAGCATTTATCCATGTGTTCAGACATATAGTAATCAATACAAATACAGAGGCCCGGCGATGAGGCAGGTCTTGTCGCCTATCACATACACTATAAAGATAACATTACCAGTGCGTCCAACAAAACAAGACATGTCTGCAAGCATAACATTCCTCATCAATACAGTACTACTGAATTGTGCATGGCTCAGCAGGTGTCGGTATTTGTACAGTAATCAAAATATCGATGAGCTCCAATCCCGTGGGGGCTGTGAGCATTCAGTTCGTCTAATGTGTTTCAGTGTTTCATTCCGGTTGCCCATAGGCATGTCATTGCTGTCTACAGTACTTTCTACTGTAACAACTAATCAAATATGGTGAACACGACACATCATGTCAATAAAAAAAAAAAAAGAGTCTTAATAAACAGCCTACAACAACGGCTAAATCCAACCCACCAGAGGTCTGCGCACCTGAGCTTGTGACTCCAGTTGAAAGCATCCAATCTAAAGTCGACAGGGAAAAAACAAGACAACAAGGGGGGAAAGGGGGCATGGGGGGAAAGGCCCCAATCTCGGCAGGGGAGAAAAAGGGCAAAAGAAAGGGGAAGAAGAGGAACCAGATCTCGGTACCGAATGAAACATCGTTAGCTATCCCTCAGAGTCAGTGGACGAGGGGATCTGAGTTTGTTCCTGTTCGTGCCGTTGTTCCCACATTCTCACCATATTTGCCCAGGTTTCGGCCAGCGGCTTACGGCGTTTCGTGACCCTATCTTCTGTGAACAAGGCTTGTTCCTCCGCTCTGGCCCAGCTGGTGACGTCCGCCTCCCAGGACCCCACTGGCGGGGTATGCTGTGACTTCCAACCAAAAGCTATCCGTCTCCTAGCTAGGAGGAGGGCCAGGTCCACAAACCTATGGCCCAGTTTTTGCGACTTGGGCCTCAAGAATAATCCAAGTAAACAAATCTCTGGGGAACACACCAGGGATCTAGAGAAGACCTTGTTCAGCATGTCCACAACAGTTGACCAGTAACCTACTAACTGGCTACAGGACCAAATCATATGGTCAAAATCCGCGTCCAAGTTCGAGCACCTAGCGCAGGCCTGATCGTCCCTGCAATATACCACGTTTAACCTATGCGGAGTAAGGTACGTTCTATGCACAACATTAAATTGTATTAATTTAAAAGCTGCATTTCGGGATATCTTTTTTGGCCCACCCAAGATCTTTTCCCATTCCTTCTCAGTCAATTGTCTATGCAGTGTCTTCTCTCAGCGTTCCCGCAAGCCAGACAGGGCTGGGGGCGTTAGTTCCCTTATTGCCAAGTATAACCATTTCACTAAGTGTCCCGCCGAACCCAACGTCAATAGCGCCTATAGGACAGGATGAGTGCCTGGTTCATTCTCCGCTACACCCCACAGCTCAGTCATCGCCCTCCTAATTTTGTGGTAGTTTAAAAACTGTCCTGGTGGTAGTTCATGTTGTTCTAAAAATTCGGTCAAGGGCAACAGTTCGCCCTCTCTGTAGCAGTCCCCAACAGTCTGTACACCCGCCTCCTCCCATCCCGCCAGTTGCCTGCCGGTAAGGGGCGGACCTCTTCCCGCCTGAGGGACACCAGTGAGTGGTATGCTGGGTGCATAGAGCAGCATGTCTTTGGAACGTGCGACACATCTATCCCAACAGGACACCGCCACGGAGAGCAAAGCCCCCATATTGGTAATTTTCTGACGACGATTAAGCAATCTAGGGAGCAAGGACTTGCCGAGAGCATCAAGGGTAAGGGATGCCGTGAACAGGTCTCTCCCATCCAACCACCTAGCAAGCCACTGGAGCTGGGCCACCAGATAGTAACCCTCGAAATCCGGGACCCCCAGCCCCCGTCTGCCAACGGGAGCCTCATGGTCTGCAGTGACACTCTATGCCGGCTGCCGTCCCACACGAGATCTCGCAGTATCCCATCGAGAGTCTGGAACCATTTCTTAGGTACCACCACCGGTAAATTGACAAAGTAATACAAAAGCCGCGGCAGTGCGACCATTTTGGACAGCGCTATCCTAGCCATGGCCGGAAGTTTAAGCGTCCGCCAGAAGGTCACATTTATCCGGAGTGATCTCAGGGCCCCCCCTAGGTTGCCATCCAACAGGTCTGATTGTGAGTGATAAATCTGTATCCCCAGGTATCGAAAGGAGACCGGTGTCCATTCTAGGCCAAGCGGGAAATCCCGGGGCCGCGGAAGCGCGGGCTGCAGCGGAAACACCGAAGTCTTCCGTCTGTTCACGCGCAGTCCAGAGAATTCCGCAAAGTCATTGAGTATGCGCATCGCAGTACCGATCCCGTTAAGGCCATCTCTCAGATAAATCAACACGTCATCCGCGTAAAGCGATATGATGTGTTCGGTCCCATCAAGCGGGATCCCTAGGCCCCTCCCTTCCTGCTGGAACCGTACCGCCAATGGTTCCATCGCTAGTGCGAAAATCAGGGGGGACAGGGGGCAGCCCTGTCGAGTGCCTCTATGGATAAAGTATGGAGCCGATATGACATGGCCAGTACGCACACGGGCCTTAGGCTCTGTATATAAAAGACGAATCCACTTACCCCACGCACCACCCAGCTGCATCTTACCCACTACTGCTAGCAAAAAGTCCCAGCGCAAGGAATCGAACGCCTTTTCTAAGTCTATCGCTACTACGACAGCATCAGGGAAGCGTCCCATGTCGGGGTGGAGCATAACGTGGTACAACCTCTGGAGGTTGCCGGACGTGGACCGTGCGGGGATAAAGCCGTTCTGGTCCTCGTGAACCAGACTCCTGATGTGAGGCAATAGTCTGTTCGCCAGCGCCTTACTCAGGAGCTTGAAATCCATATTCAACATGGACAATGGCCTAAACTCGGTCAGATGGGCATGTACGTTTTTGGTTTTAGGCAGAGGGACCACCAATGCCTCTCTAATTGTAGGAGGTAATTGTTGTTCCTGGAGTGCAGTGGCATACATCTGTTCAATCAATCAATCAATCACGGCATTTATAGAGCGCGCTACTCACCCGGGAGGGTCTCAAGGCGCTGGGGAGGGGGTAAGTTACTGCTCGAACAGCCAGGTCTTGAGCTGCTTCCTGAAGGCGAGATGGTCCTGGGTTCGCCGAAGGTGAGTGGGGAGGGAGTTCCAGGTCTTGGCCGCCAGGTAGGAGAAGGATCTTCCTCCGGCGGTGGTTCTGCGGATGCGTGGTACGGTGGCGAGGGCGTGGCTGGTTGATCGTAGCTGGCGTGTGGGCGTGTAGAAGGACATGCTTCGGTGCCAGAATATCCATAAAAGTAGCGTAAAACTCGGCCTGGAGGCCATCAGGACCCGGTGTTTTTCCTCTAGCCATGTCTCTAATCGCCACTCTAATTTCTCCCGCTTTAACTGGGAGCACCAACGAGTCACCAATCTTGCGATCTAAACTTGGCAGTCTCAGGCCCTCAAGATAGGCTAGCAGGTCCTCCTCCAGAGTTGCCTCCGGCAACCCATACAGCGCCTCATAGTATATTCGGAACGCAGCATTAATAGCCGTTGGAGAGGACAGTACCCGGTCCTGACCGTCTGTTACGCTGGGAATGGGCGTACCCTGCTTTCTGGCTTAATCAGCCAGGCCAGCAATCGCCCAGCCTTACCTCCCTCCCTATGTTGGCGTGATCGATAGGTTGTGCGGTCTAGTACACTCAGTCTGTCCCAGGTAGCATTGTAGAGGCTTTTAACGTCCGCCAGCTTACTCTGTGAACCAGATCCACCTGCAATCTCTCTATCCAGCGTCTGAATCTGTCTCTCTAATTCGTCCAGTTCCTGGGTCACTACTCGCCGGAGTCCCACCTTCTGTCCCATACAGTGTCCCCGCACCACCACTTTAAACGCCTCCCATTCTACTAACGGGGAGCTAGCCGTCCCCTGATTATCCACAAAATAATGCATCAGCTCTGCGGACAGTAGCTGATGGAAACCAGCATCCTCCAATAGTCCCGGGTCTAGGCGCCACAAGGGGATAGGGGTCCTCTCGGGGGTGGGCGTAAATCGCAGGAGCAAGGGACTATGATCCGACAGAGACCTACCCAGGTATTCAGCCCTCTTTAGCATATCCGACAATGCAGCCGAGCAAAGGAACATGTCCAACCTGGTGTGTAAATCATACAAGTACGAATAATAGGAATATTCCCTGCGTTGTATATTCTGCAATCTCCATACATCCAACAATCCCAGCTCGTTGCCCAGGTCCTGAGGCCCTTCGCCGTATTGGCGGCTAGAGTTCCCTTCAGTGGAGGAGTCGATCTATCCTGCCCCACATCCCACACACAATTGAAGTCTCCTCCCATCACCAAATTCCCATTGGAGATTCCGGCCATTATACCAGATAAACGGTCAAAAAAGGGGAGTTGGTCCCGGTTCGGTGCATACACACAACATACCGTCAGCTCCTTCCCATTCAACATGCCTGAGATTATCACAAACCTCCCTTCTGTGTCAATTATTTTCCGAGTGAGGGAAAATGGAACCCCTGGGCGAATCCATATTAGCACGCCCCTCGCAAAGACTGAATATGTGGTTGCAAACAGTTGCCCCCTCCACCTGCGTCGAAGCCTAGTGACCTCCACGTCGGTGAGGTGTGTCTCTTGAAGGAGGACCACATGGGCACCCCTACGTCTGATGTAATTCTGGATCTTATATCGCTTCAGGGAAGAACCCATACCCTGATATTCCACGTTAGGAATCTATATTCCTCAATGCGTTCAGCACAACTAGCCATCCGTATACCTAGACACCCCCGCCTCCCCCCCTCCCGTCCATCTGCAAAAGCGCGCTAGACCCTCTGGTGTATAACAACAAACCCAACCATAAAACTCCCCAACCCACAGAGCGGTCTGACAACCGTCAGCTGCCCAAACTCACAGCAGTACGTCATAACAATTACCCACAACAGGCAATTAAGGCACCCGGCCACAAGCGCCAGTGCCTATAGGGGGGCGCGTCCTCCTCAGTCGAAGTATGCAACAGTTTAAGAAGCAGGCAGACAGCACAGCCTGATGGGCCGTTCCAACCCACGCCCATCTGCGCCCCACCAGAAGCCCACCCAACCATTCCCCAACATCAGACTACCCAAGGGGATAGGGAGAAAATCTTAGCACCAATCACACAAGATCATCTGCCGTTTGCGGTGTTACCACCGGCATGGAGCCACTATCGATTCGGGAACCATCCGAGCCGGAGTTCTCAGTCCCATCTTTCGACTCTGAGTCCCTTTCCATGGAGGTGTCTTTGCTCCGCATCATGACGGACACCGCTTTCAATGCATCTGCCCTCTCCTGCGCCGTCCTAGAAGGGCTCGGTCTAGTTGCCGTCTTACGCCTCCGACGTCTCCGCAGTCGTTTCCTCCGGGTTGTTTGTTCGGGTCCACGCCCCGTGGTTAGTGCGGTGTTACCTTCAGTTCTATAGGCCTCAACCCAGTCCCAGGCCGATTTGGGATCGTCACAGAAATGAGTTTGGCCACCAAGCATGATTTTGAGTCTAGCCGGGAACATCAAGGCATATTGGATCCCCTCCTCTCTAAGGGCCCGCTTCACCTCCAGGAAGGAGGTACGGTGCCTCTGGACTTCCATAGTGTAATCAGGAAACAGGGACACTTTGTTGTTCTCCACCGTATAGGGCCCCTCTGTACGTGCTCTCTGTAGCAGCAGGTCTCGGTCCCGGAAATGAAGCAGCCTGGCCACCACAACGCGCGGTGGTTTCCCGGGAGCCGGTGGCTTCGCCGGCACCCGGTGTGCGCGTTCCAAAGTATAGAATTGGGAGAGCCCTTCCGGTGCCACCACAGCTCGGAGCCACGTCTCCAGGTATTGGATCATATTCGTCCCCTCCACTCCTTCCGGAAGCCCAAGGACCCTCACATTGTTCCTCCTGTTGCGGCCCTCCGCATCTTCAGCCCGCCTCTCCAAGGTCGTAACTCTGGTGTTCAGTTCCCCGACCTGAGCAGCAAGGGCCCGGTGTGCTGGAGTAAGCGTTCCCAAGGATTGTTCGGTTTGTTTCACCCGCTCTGAAAGCTTAGCGTGTTCAGCCCTTAACAGCCCCAGGCCCACTGCCACCGTACTAATGTCTTGGTGCAGGGTCTCCTTGGTGTCTGCGATAGCTTCGAGGATCTTAGCAAATTGCTGGTTGATGGGAATTTCCGATTGATCTCCCCCGGTGTCCCCCACAGCGGTATCCGTCGCAGTCTCCGCCAGGTCCGGGGGAGGCCCCACCGGCTTCCCTCTAGGTTTCCCCATCGGCGGCGCCACCTGGGCTCTTGTGGAGGAACGCAGGCGCTGCTCTCCGGGGGGGTTCGCCACAGACGCCAGGGTCCCCGGGTTTTGCCACTCAGCGATCTGGCCGGGGTCACTAGGGCTCCGCGTACTTCAGCCAGGCCCCAGCTACCAATAAATGTACAAGGGTTTGGGCGGGGTATGGATGAACCGGTCACAGCAATGGTGGGTATCCTCACAGACTACTCACAGTGCGCCAGGTACCCCAGCAACGGGGCAGTTCAGCAGATGCCAAAGGAGCAATCCCAGGCCAGTGCCCGACCAGAGATGCCGCAAGCCGGAGACAGCGTCCCAGTCTCTGCCCCCCTCCGCCGCCAACAAAAACTCACGTGGCCACCGCAGCCGATCCTCCGACCACCGTCTGAGCCTCCAATTCTTGGGTCAAGGAGAAGGAGCGGGAGGAGGGTTCCATAGACAGTCACTGTCCCCGCAGGCCGGCGCCGTGCGGCAGCCCCTTCAGTTGTTCAGCGGCCGCCCAGGGGGTCCAGGCAGCGCCACTCCGCTCCCCTCAACTGGCGGCCCACTACTAGAGCAGGGGCCGCAGAGGCCCGACCCCAGCTCAGTGAGGCAGCACGCACGAAAGTCTCAGGGGGCGCCCTCACGCGTGGTAAGCTCCCACGCCAAGCACCCCTCTCACGGATGGGCGCCTACCCAGGCAGCACGCTGGCACCCTCGGGAGCAGGGCACAGAGCCGCTTCCCGGCCGCCCAGATCCTCCAAAATGGCGGCCGCCGCCCGCCGGGGAGCCGAGTCAGGCACCAGTTGGAGCAAGCAGTGCCCGCAGCTCTCAGTTCTCCACTCCGCACCGGCTCCTCAGGCCGCCCGCAGCCCCTCGTACCTCCAAGTGTATCAGCGAGGGGGCCGTAGGGAGACAAGATGACCGTCTCTCTCCGTGGCGCAGACCATCGCTCCCGGGCAGGCCGCCTTTTCTGTCACGGCGCCTCCGGGCCTCACCAGCAGTTCCGCCCTCCCGAGCTGCCGTCCAAGCTCAAAAAGGCAGCGGTGCGCAGCACATCAAGTCTTGGAGGGTGTGCCCCCAGTAGAGCGCCTCCCGGCACGGGTGGAATCACCGATTCCCAGGATGATAGGCTAGGCCGGTGCGGAGCTCTCGGCTCACGCGTCCGACATCTTCGGCTGCGAAGCCACGCCTCATATAACCTCCATCTTCATCATCAGTAAGTACATCTTCTGAGTTCACTACCGGACTTAGAGCAGCAAAGTGCTAATAAACCTCTCACGGCCTAGTGATGGTGAGATAATGTAGGGGATGTCTGTAATGACTTTAACAGCTCCAGCAGTTTTGCTCCTACTGTGCTGTCTGCCAGAAGGCAAGACAAACACCTTTCAACTAGCACATAAATGCGTCTTCAAGAGATGGATAGCCTGCTATCCTATGCATTCAACCAATGCATTATGGACTGCCTACCCAATCTCCATCCAGAACTATATATGCATTAAGCCACCCAATTTAAAAAAAGAAATCAAGGACAATTTGGATTTGCGTCCTCAGGTCCCTGCCTTTGCAATAAAATACATAAAGGGTTAGGATATCCCGCTTATGATGATACCTACTGTGATTCAATATACTTTAATAAGGCAAATGTGACTTTAGCAGGACTATATACAGGGCAAATAAGAGTAACAAAGTAAGGGGTGAATTACATGACATGTTGTCCGATAATATCTATGAACACCACAGATTTGTTTTTTAATTGTTCCAGGACAGTACGTATGTAGACGATCTATATTAATAAATTGGGGCAAAAACAATGTGACTATAAATTACAGATACATATCAGTAAATTATGGGTGGGGGGGACACTGTAAGCCGAACCCGAATTTTTCTTCATGTATAATGGGACTTACTCGAACTTTTACAATGGCACGGAAGACGTGGCATTGGGAATGGTCCGATACCTTGGAGTACCCTGTACTGATATCCACCCTCACATTAGATGGTATAAGAGACCACTTACTGCAGAATTCTGTGATGGGGGTGACAGACCTGGAGGTAAACAATTATAGTAATGGGAAAACATTTGGATACATCTTGGCATCTATACTGACTTTGGGAGGGGTGGATGGAGCTCAAGGTGGAAAGAGCAGAGACTATTTTGGATGTAAAGTACAGATATTATCTAATTCTACTATAGGCGCCCTCCAAAGTATAGCCTTGGAGTTGGAAAGTATGAGAAAATATTCAGAACAAAATAGATATGCAATAGATTTCCTCTTAGCCCAGGAAGGAGGAACATGCTGCATAGTGAAAGATAAGTGCATTATGGGGATAGAAGATGAAGAACACAACCTAACGACACACATACAAGCCCTAACGGATAATTTGGAAGGCATGACAAGTGGAAATTGGAATTGGGGATTATCATTAGGAGGATGGGGCTGGTTTATAAAGGACCTTGTGTTACTGGTGATATCTTTAACACTTTGCTGCATCCTCGTTCAGGCTTTGTCATGTATATCTGCCAGTACTTCCTGACCACCGTCTCACACGGTAATGATGTCTAACCCCCTCCTGATGCAGGATAAGGCAATAGCAGAAATTATGGAGATAGATATGGAAGACTGGGGTGAGGGAACAGAATGTTTAACAAATGTTCAAAGGGCAGTGTGAGAAACCATATGCACTTTGAGTTTAGCTTGAACAATTGTCCTTTCATTTTTTATCCTTACAGCCATCTTATAATGTGTGTTGCTCTTAAGCTTAAGTTCATATACGGAGATGTGAAAGGAAAGTTCCAATAACTGTTTTTGCTTGTTTATTCCGAGAAACGAGAAGAAACATGCTCATAACATAGAAACATCCGTAGCAGGTGTCCTGACCACAATTACAAAGGTCACTGAAAGCGTTTTTTCCTAGCTTGTGTGCATAGGCGTCAACTGTTGAAACTTTTATTTGTTAACTGTTTGTACGCATAGATGATTCCACTTGCACCATACATCACAACAGAGACTGTTCTGTATAAATATCTCTGTGCCGGTTGCATCCGGCAGAGTGTGGTATGAAACTTCCAGCTTCACATCTCTGAGTTCGAACTTGAAATAAACTGCCTTCACCACTGATTGTGGTTTCCTCATTGACAATACATAATTTGTGCGTTCACAGATTTGATATGATTGGCTACCACCACCACATCAACATAGATGAAATGGCAGCCATTTTAGGACTTGTGAACTCAATTCCTGCCATGTGAATAAAGTTTAAAATACATATGGGGAGCAGGGGAGCGATACCCTCCCCCTCTAGAGCTGGTGGGGGGTCTCGGACCCCCCACTTTGTCCCCCGGAGCTTGATACTGGTGCAGTGTCCCGGGCATCCCAACCCCCGGGACACTAGTGTTCTCTTCCTGGGAGAGTTCAGGCAAGGAATATACTCTTGATTCCCTGCCACCACTCTCCCAGGCAGGGAACACAACTTTGCTTCTGCCTGGGTGGGAGCACAAAAATAAACTGCTCCCTCCTGGGAGCAAAGTAATGGAGCCGACACCCCCAGCACCACAATGAATACTGACTGAGGAGCCGGAGGGAGTCTTGGTACTCCCCCTGTGGCCCCCAACATAGCCATTTGTTGTGGGTGCACGTGTAAGTGCATACCTGTTTAAACATTAAGGCTTATGTTCAGTATAATAGCAGAGTCTGCTATTCTTGTCATGCAAGGCCAGATAGGCTGAAAAACTCAGCAAGCAGAGACTAAATGCCTCCTTGGTAGCTTTCAATTGAAGGGTGAGAGATGTAGCGTTGCAGTGGATGTCCAGCTTTCTTTCCTCTGGATCTCAGACCATCAATCTTGGCCCTTACTGTTCACAGGCTAGGGAGATAAAGAGGGGAGTCCCCCAGGGCTCATGTTTGAGCCCTACATTATTCAACATCTATGTGGCTCCCCTGGCTAATCTCCTGAGGACATGGGGCTTTGTTCCCATATCCTATGCGGATGACACGCAACTGCTGTTCTCTTTTAATAAATTCACTCCCTCAGTTCAAGACACCTTTGCTTCAGGGATGAACGCAATCTCTATCTGGATGAAGGACAACTTCCTCCAGTTTAATGCCGGAAAGACGGAGCTTATGCTCTTTGGTGATGCCCCGCTGGGGTGGACACCCGAGTGGTGGCCAGATCTCGGTGTTCCCTCCCCCCCCCCTAAGACTTGTGTAAAAAATGTAGGCATCCGTCTTGATCAGGCTCTGACCTTAAAGGAGCATGTGACTGCTACAGTCGGCTCTTGCTTTCATGTATTGGGATTACTACGGAGAGTCTTTCCACTGCTCCCTGACTCGTCACGTAGAACTCTTAGGCAGGCGATGGTTCTGAGTCGCCTTGACTATTGTAATGCGCTTTTGACCTCGGCGAATGTGTCGTCCCTGCAGCGTTTGCAGGTGGTTCAAAATACTGCTGCACGCCTTGTTTTGAACTCCCCCCCTAGGACTCCGTCCCTTCCACTTCTCCGCCGACTCCACTGGCTTCCAGTACACCAGCGGGTGCGGTTTAAGATCTGTTGTACGGTGTATAAGTCTCTTTATAATAAAGGCCCCTCTTACCTTGCCGAAAAACTCACCAGATACTCCCCTATTAGAACCCTCCGCTCTGGCACCAAATCCCTTCTCAAGGTACCCCGTATTAAGAGAACAAGGTTAGGAGGGAAGGCCTTTTCTCACCTTGCTCCGTCTTACTGGAATAAGCTTCCCATACAACTTCGACAATGCCCCAATTTCCTTTGCTTTAGAAAGTGTCTTAAAACCTTTTTTTTCTAGCCTTTGGTCTTTCAGCTTAGCCTGCCGTGTCCTTTGCACTGAGATACCCCTCCGGGGGTGATTCAAGCGCATTATAAAACCTATAAATAAATAAATAAATAAATAAGTAGGTGATGAATGTCTGCATGGCCTGTCTCATTGTTGCCTGGCAAGAATGTTCTTCTTTAATCCTTCACACTCTATGCTCAATTTTTATAACATTATTTAGCCATTGTTGAAAATTTCAGAATAAACAATTAACAGCCTGTTGCCCTTTTACTTATTTTCATTCTGCAATCCTGTGTTCTTTTGAATAATAATAAACAAGACACATAGTTATCAACCTCCTAGAGCCAATGTTTACTAGATTATAACAATGATGTGAAATAGATATGTCTGCTTTAGATTAAGAACTGCAAATATATTCAAGCAAACTTGATTATCAAATTATAAAGAAAAATAACAAACTAATAGTGCACTCTCTATTAATCACACATTTATATATTTGATTCATTTGCAGGAGAAAACCTAGAAGAGCAAAGACATAATAATCATGACCTCTTAAAGTGACGGAAGTTCTCTTTTCTAGATTGGGTTTGTCATGCGTTGATCTCTTCACCATGAGCCAGAAAATATCCTCTGGTTTGTGCCATACGCTTTCCTCTAAAGAACTCCCTGGGAGATATCTTTAGGTTTAACTAGTCCTGGGGTCAGCTTTTTGCTTTCCCGCAGATCCTAATTCTGTTGAGAGTCCTGCAGAACATGTGGGAAGAGTGAGCACAACTGATCCTGGAGTGGGCGAGGAGGATTTGGTAGTCTGATCTGTTGCAACCTAACACTCCTGCTCTAGTAGAAGAGTGGTCAGGTTCTTCACCCTAATCCCCGAACTCTGTGACTACTTGCATGGAGATTGAGCAGTCTCAGCCAGAATCCTTGTGCTTGCTGCGAGATCGAGCAGTCTCAACCAAAATCCTTTTATTGCTGCCTGAGGTTGCAGAGTCACTGTGGCAGCCAGGAAACCTGCCACAAAATCCATTTATGTTTGTCGCCAAAACAAGTTTGTTGAGTGCTGCCAGCTGGAAAGTCTGAACCCATTTTTGTGATGCCTTTCCACTGTCCTATCATTCACACTATCTTTTGCCAAGGAGGACCAAGGCATGGCTATTGTAAAGGGCTATTTGACTACCCTTGCATCTTCATGTGTCTCCCTGAAAAGTCTTCTCTATTTATGTCACTGCTAGTGCCATGTTTTCTGAAAGATTGGCTATCGATGTTTCCTCCCACTCACGTTATTGTTCTTCATGGGAATTGAATCTTATGTTGGCATTCATTATGGCATCCTCCTTCCAGCTGATGCACAGTGGACTACTTTGATTCCTGACTCTGGCAACCATTTTCTTAGTGGTAATGATTTCGACCCATAGGATTAATAAACTATTGGCCTTCTTGGTCCAACCATCATTTTTATCTGGATAAACTGGCTCTTTGTGCTTATCCATCTTCTTTAACCTAAGTGGAAAATGGTTTTTTTTCCAAATGAGCCAATTCATCCCTCTTCCGTCCTTCTTTCCTTCATTTTTATCCCACCAAAAAAAGGAGTGGCTGCATAGACTGGACTATAGGCTTGAAGTATCTTGCTGCATTGAACGCATGTGAGAGTACCGAGTTGATGATCAGTTATATGTGTGCTTCACCTGAGCTACGAAGGGCACAGTGCTGAGTACAGGTGATGTATTCTCACCTTTGGTAGACTGGCTGTTATGAAGACACCAGTCTTGGTCACACAGCAGTCCGATTACTCTGCGGAGCACTCCCTTCCTTGACCATGAAGAACTTAGAATTGGACCAAAATTTCCGGACAAGGCATGTGGATCCTCTCTCTAAAGTTTCAGAACAGTTTGGTTTGGTTCTCTTTCAAATGTCATTTTCTGACTGCTCCTCAGTCACAGCCCTTAGTGCAGGGTGATGGCTCTCACAGCAGGTAGCAATGATGGTAGCTCCAAGCAGGAGTATAAAAAACGAGGGCACAATGAAGTGTGAGATATCTGCACCTGTCTGTCATTAGCCTTCCTCAAGCAGTAATCGGGGACCGACAAAAGGACAAGCCCTGCCTAGAAAACGTCCTCACCTCGAACAACAGTAACTGCAGCCTCACCCCTCTCCCCTACCATCTAACAAATGGCAGTGCTCAGGAAGAATTAATCAGCTGCCCTCTATTAACAAGATCCTCATTGAATCTCTAAGGGGAGCTTTTCTCCATCCTCCTTCACTTCCGTGGCTCAGTATCCGCCTTGCAGCATCAGGATAGCAGTCATTATGCTTCCACTGTCTAGGAAAGCTGTATCCACCCTCAGTCTTTTGCCAGGCTAAACCAGGGGCCATCCAAAATAGATCCGGCTAGTCCCAGACTCCGACTATCATCAACAGAGTCCTACTACCATACATGTGCCACACATTCGGTGTATGTACAATTCACTCGATGTGCCATGGAATAACAGAGCAAGGATCTGGGACTCCCATAACAATAGAACTTTACATGAGATAGTCAGTAGACCGGACGCTCCTGCACACAGTGTCAGAGCCCCTTTCAGAGGGCCATGGGCATTCAGGGCTACTGGTCCCAACAGTGGTGTTTGAGCCCTTTTACTCCTGATGTCTTGGCGCCCAACCTACTATGGATCCCTCTCAACTGGGCGAGGTATTCCTCCTGCACTTGACTCTCAATGTATAGCTGTGGTCGAGCAGTCAAGGCTCCGGGGGGGTGGGGGGGACAGAGGAAATGTAGATACAAGTCAGTGAACATGACTCATAACTCAAAGTGCAAATGTACGGACAATAAAGCAATATACTGCCAAATATTTATTCTTATATGAAAAAGAAGTATTTTATTTCTAACTCTACATATGCAAAGGTATACGACATTGAGAAGCAACAGCAGAATCCCCTTGAGATTGGGGCTCAAGTAGTTTTCAGGTGAATTCCCACCCTCCTTCGTGTAACATGTTCGGGGTTATTCCCCAGTCACTGGTAGTCACATCCATCGAATGCACACTATTATGCTGTACTCAAAAGTTTCCCTTTGACTCTCCAAGGTTTAGTATAATGTCAATGGTGCCGCAGCACCATTAGCAGCGCATCCCTTGGGGCCCAACCCGACAAGTTCAAATCTTACCTGCTCTTGCAGCACAGAACAGTTGAGCGGTGCACCCGTTGTCCTTTGCACAAGTCCTGCTCTATTCAGAGAAGTCGGGCTGCTTGCCGCCCATGCAGCAGCACTCGGTGGCACAGACTCTCTTTCCTGAGTGGTTCTGCCGGAGTTTTCCTTATTTGTCGGAGCAGCTTTCAGCTCCGAAGATGTGGTAAGTTGGCTTTACCTAGCCAGGGGTAGGAGGGAGTCCTTTCTTCTGCTCCTGACTGGAGCCCAGCGAGGGTGCGATGTCATCTTCGACAATCCTAAGCAGTCTGACAGGTGCAGTTACCTCGCAGTGTGGGTCCAACCTGCCAAACGTAGCCTCAGTCTCTCCTTCGAGCGGCAGCTCGAATCCCTCAACAACGTTGGTACCGGCAGCCCCTCCTGGCATACAGGGTTGCCGCAGTACTTGATAGCATGGGCGTGGTCTCTTCAGATGCAAGCACCCTCGCCAAGACGGTTGCGAGTCTCAGCGCTTCTTGCTGTAGCAACTTTCCCTGTGCCCCCTCTGGCATACGGGGTCACTGCAGCACGGCAGCATAGGTTCATCTACGCTCACACAGCACTCAACTCACTGCTCGGTCCATGGTGGCCCTCTCCTGGCATACTGGGGTCGCCAAACCGACACTCCTGCGCACGGGCAATGACCCAATTGGTGCACAGCCGTTCCTTCAATCCTCACTCAGGGAGTCCTCTTGCAGGGCTCCCCACTGGACCTCCCTCCCTCCAACGCTCTCCTCTCCCTCACAGGGTTCACTGGTCTTGGCAAGCAGGCAGGCACTGGTGCTCCAGGCTTCAGGGCAGGTGATCTTGGTGTCCTGGGTGATGCCCCCTCACCCAGCAGGGAGACTAGCAGGCCTTTGCCCCCAGTCCTGGTCACAGGCAGAACTCTTGTAGAGTTTCCCTTCTCACACAGCCCATCTGGCTGCTTGGCTGATGACCAAGTTTGGGGTCTTAACCCCACTTTCTAATAGTTCATTTC
Source organism: Calotriton arnoldi (assembly GCA_963921515.1). Taxonomy (NCBI): domain Eukaryota; kingdom Metazoa; phylum Chordata; class Amphibia; order Caudata; family Salamandridae; genus Calotriton; species Calotriton arnoldi. The sequence goes on along the minus strand of CAWUFW010000844.1, from coordinate 2,126,363 downwards.
CAGACACCAAAATGTAATTTAGGGTCTGAGCTTTCAAGTTTTATCTTGGGGTTCTGCTTCTTTTGAAGTGAACACTTCACTTTTTTTTCCTTTTCCCTGAAAGTATGTCTGCCACAGCAGGCATGACTCTAAGCTGACAGACCCACAACACAATTCATGGGAGTGACCAGAGTTGACTCCTGGATGTCAGCCACAGTGATATGTGCATCAAAAGGTTAATCCCAGTCTCCCAACGCTCCTCTTTGATTCCTTTATCAGCCCCATCTCCTTTCCTGAGATGTGTCCAGGCCCCTTTCTTGTGTTCTATCAGTGAATCAAAGAGCAACCTTTTGAAGTGTAAAAGAAGTGTTCCTTCTTTCATTGTGTCCCACCCAGCTCACAGGAATGCTGCAATACACAAATCTGTCTGGGGGATTCTTCCACTCATGTCTTCACCAGGCAGGCCAAAATAGAACCCAGGGTCCTCCATGTAATGTACCATTCCAGGCACACTGGCACTCAGTCTACGGTCACAGCACACTTACTCTTCATCACTGTTACCTTCATGCATTGTGCCACTACAGACACAGAAGCATCCAGCACACGGATTCAGTCTGCGCTCACTAATCAGTACTATAGCTTTCTGTTTTGTAACAGCGTGTGCTATTTGCAAACACACACTGCCAGCACACACACTCACCATGTACGTGATGCACAACATTTCACCCTTCTTGTGTTGTACTACACACAAGCACACACACTCAGCACATGATTTCCTTGCGCACGCACTGCACAGCACTACATCTCTTATGTAGTGTATCCCCAGAAGGCATGCATACATTCAGTACATGCCCTAATCACACACATACTGCACAGTACTGCTCTAACCCTGTACTGTACCCTTCCTAGGCACACATACAACCAGCACAGAGTCACTACTCTTGTGCTGCGCAGCACTCCACATATATTTGATGTAGACCAAGGGTGAGTTAAGCACAGAGCAGATGAACATTTTAAAAGGTGAGTGAGCCTGTAGGCTTCACTCCGGTGACACAGGGTATAAAGGACCTGTTCACTCCTTCTGATCACTACACGGTATGCTGCTACCAGCGCGCATGTGCTGCTTAACTCCTGGTGAAGGCGGTAGCATTCCACCACTATGAGGGTAGCGCTTTGAACACCCCTCCCAGTCCAACAATACCACAGTCTATGAGACAGGTCTATGTCATGACGCACATGCATGATCCATGTTGGCCTCTTACAACAAAATCAGCATTAGGGATCCAGACAACAGTATAGTTGGACACTCAGGGGTACTCATCTCTTACCATACAGAAGACTTTTCCGTCCCAACACAGAGAAAATTGTCTTGTCAAAGGTGGAATGGGATCTGCACCGCCTGTCTCTCTTCATTCCTACTTCTGGGAGGAGACGCGTCGGCTGGAGAATCATCCACAATTGGGGAGGGCAGCTGCAGAACTACAGCAGGAACAGCTGTCTAATGTCCTCATAGGTAGGCAGTGATTGGCAACCATGGAGCCTCTCCTTGGTTGCCAGTGAGGTGCTGTAGGCTGACCGCTTAAAAAAGGTCTCAGCGAGATGAGGGCAGCTGCATAGGGGTCTCGTTTGCAGCAGCACGCTCTGCTTAGGCATAACTTCTGGGTGGCAACACACTTCTCTTTGGGCACAAACTTCTTGATGGTGACACGCTCTGCCTCAGGCACAATCTTCTCTGTGGCAGTGGTGATGACCTCTGCATTTCCCATCTGGAACTGTGTTTACAGAGAGACTGCTACCCACAAGCCTCTAGACACAAGGATCACTCTCCCCAGTTTTACTTCAGCTGCCAGACCTGAACACCGCAGGGGGTCAAATTGTGCTGGTGCTTCAGGTGAGTCATACCTCCGCAGGGTTAGCAGGCTCCTTCCCTCTCTGCACAGCAGATTGGCTTCAAGCTGCTTGAGGCCAGAGACTCCACTTTTTCCAGCCAGGCCAGACTACAGGTGACATCCCTCACATCTGGAAAGCTGGCTTTTGTACAGACATCAGATCTGGTTGTGCATCAGTACTCTGATTATTCTGTGGAGCACTCTCTTCCATGGAAATAACATGAAGAGAGCTTTGAATTGGAAAAATCAGTGAATACGTTGCTTCCTGTTTTATAGAGGTGAAGTAGACCAGGGATGTAGAGTCTCAGCACTCTCAGAACTAGTTTGGGTTGTTTCTCTTTTCAACTGTCGTCTCCACACTGATCTCCTGATAGAACCTTTGTGCAGAGTGGTGCTTCTTACAGCAGAATAGTCTCCAGCCTGGAGTACCCACACAGATGTACAAGGAGGTGTGAGACTTCTGCAGTTAGCTCATCAGCAGCAACCACAGTGACCGTGCTCAGGAAAGAGATAAAAGGCCTAAAGGACCTGTCTTGCTCTGAACAACAGAAGCAGCAGTCCCACCATTCACCCCTACCTTCTACCAAACAGCAGTGCTACAGGGTGACTAATGAGCAGCCCCTCTGTAGGAAAGTGCCTCTTTCTGCATGGTTAGCCCCCACTTTTTGCCTGATGTGATTTCGAACTGTAAGTGCACTAAGTCCCTGCTAACCAAGTCCCCAGTGCCAGATCTCTTTTGCAAAACAGTGTACCACGATTGGCACAACTTCAGCTACCCTGTAAGTCCCTAGTAAATGGTACTCCTGGTCCCTACAGCATGGGTACTGAAGAAGGTCCTTTGGGGCTGCAGCACTGGTTGTGCCACCCCAGGGCCCCCTCACCAAGGCTATGCACTCTGCCATTGCAGGCTGCGTGTTTTGGTGAAGGAAAATCCGAAGAGTCGACATGGCACACAGCCCTGTGTGCCATGCCATCCATGCACTGCATAAGATATAGGTAAGTCAACCCTACTGCATGCCTTTTGCCCTAAGGCAGGGTGCACTATATCCTATGTGTGGGCATATCAGCACAAGCAGAATTGCCCCTAGAATGTCCAGTCCATCTGTAATGTTGTAAGTGAACATGGAAGCCATAAAGAGTACATGGGCTGGATACTTGTCAACACGGGTTTTCCTAGCTCCATGATGGCTTCACTGATTTTTAAGATGTTTGGCACCAAACATCTTGTCTTAATAAATCCTCACTGATGCCAGTGTTGGATTTATTAATAAATTCACACAGGAGACCCTTTTAGAGGGTCCCCACAAACTTAACCAAAGACTAGTTGGGTGTTTTCACCTTCCTGCCACCACCTAACATGTTTCTGAGCTCATGGGGTGAGACCCAGCGCTCTCAGAGGACAGAAACAGTACCTGCTGTGGGTGGGGGAGTTTCACACCTCCTCCAGGACAGAATGGCCTTCCCGGGTGGGAAGCTTCAAAGGCAATGCCGCCTTTGAAATCTAACCCAAGAACCCCCAGACAGTGGGGGAAGGCAAGCCTTTCCTGCTCCACTTTTACTGAGAGGAAAGGAGGGATAATTAGTTAGATGAGGAGGGTCCCCCCTCAGCCTGCACCACCCGTAGGGTGGGGCAGGCGATGTGAACCTCTCTCCTGAAATCCCACCATCTTGAGATGGTGAGAAAACCTCCAACCAGGGCTCGGGTAGTGCCTCTTCCCACAGGAAATGGTCACTAATGGGTGTAGCACCCTAAAGGTAGGTAGCCCATTGGCTGCTACCTGTCTCCCCTTGTAACGCCCCTAAACTCAGTATTTGTGTGTCTCCTTGAGACCTGAATCTCAGATTCGTCAGACCAAAAAAGACCAGGACAAAGAAGACCAGCTGCACGAGAATTGAAGCCCTGCTGCAGAAGAAAAAGGCACCAAATCCTGCCAGCTGCTCCAAGGACTCGACAATCGCTGCCTGCTGTGTCCTTCTGAACCTGCAAGGACTCCAAGAACCCTGGGGTACCTACACCCTTAGAGAAATCACAGAGAAGCTCCCTGGAGTGAAAATGTCACTCCCCTGCACACCACAGGCACCGATCCATGAAGTCCGGTTTGTTGACTTGCTGCGCCCTGATGACCTCGACGCAGCACTGAAGCAAGACAAGGTACAACAGCTCCGGAGGGTCAGATCTGCCTCTCCACCAAGTTTGAAGGCACCAGGACCTACCGGAGCCGTGGCGTACCAATGCCCGGGGCACCGGACCCCCAACGGTAAAAACCAAGAAGAAGAGTCCACTCAGCACTCTCAAAGCACCAGAATCAAGCACCCATTGAGGGGCATTGAGACACCCGAGACCCACTTCCTGAGTGGCCCAGCTGTCCCGAGATCGCCTCTCCAAGTTGCCTGCTCCTGACCGCGAGGACCCTGAAGACGCAAGATGCCCGGATGACCTGTTCGCTGTGCACCCGGCCACACCGGCCCCAGCACCGACTAACGAGCTCTGCTCCCATGGTCCCCAGGCCCTTGCAACCTCCTCCCTCCAAGAAGATCCACTGGACTTACCTGTAAGTCCACCTGTGCAGTGCATTTTCAAGTGCCCCCCTTCGTCTTTGCGCACCAGTTTCCAAGACCCTCAGCACTCTGCTCCCGTCTGATCCAGGACGCTCCTGAAATTCTCCTGCTGGAACTTTAGACCTGGTCCCGACATCGACCTTAAAGCAAACAGGTGAACTTTGTGAAAGCATTGCCTTGTTTTTATATGCATTTTTCCTCTTTTTCCCCATTGATTCCTAACATGCGTAATTGCGCACAAAGTGATATATTTTCCGAACTTTGAAAAATCGTAGCTCCGAAAGTACTTACTTTGGAACTGTGTTCTTGGACTTAAAAAATACATAAAAATCGACTTTATTTTTACACATTGGTCTCAGATGTATTCTTGAGTGTGTGTCTTATTTATTGCCTCTGTGAGTACAACAAATGCTTTGCACTACCCTCTGATAAGCCTAACTGCTCGCCCACACTACCACAAAAAGAGCATTAGAATTATCTGCTTTTACCTCTGTGTACCATTTGGGGATTCTCTGGACGCTATGCCCAGTGTACTTCTTTTTAGTACACTATACAGATAGACAGCTTCCTACACCCTCTCAGCAAAATGACCTAATAGAAATTCTGAATGAGTTTTGTCTCTCTTTCTCCACTTCACTGTCTGGGTCTGATCCCTACAGCTTCAGTAATGTCAGCAATACACTTTCGCTGTCTTGGTAAACACCCTCACCTCCATCAGGTGCACGGGAACAAGCAACAAAATGGAACATTCAGGCCTCTGTTACTCTGGTTCACTCTTACACACCCTACGCACCACTGAGTGGCATAGACTCTGTCCCCTCTGCTTGCAGGTACCTCTCATCTGGAATCCACCTTTGGGTTCCACTGGACTCCTTCATCTTCTTCTCCAGTGGCATCATTTTTTCTGAAGTCCTCCATTGTGATCTACGGCGGTTTCCGACTTCACTTGACACATGCACATGCATAACATTTATTTGGGATGTTAGTGCAAAGATCTAAATTACTGGACAAATGTGAAACTTTACATTAGTGGGCCAGTAGGCCACTACTCCAGGGACACATAAAAAGGTCTTATCACAATCACTACATTACGAAAACCCAGTGTGCTGCCAACACCACTATACATGCTAAATCCATTACAGGGTCAGTAGTCCACTGTAAGTGAAATTAGGGCATTCTTAGTGTACCGCTCTGGGCCACAGGTCCTCGCTCGGGAAACACCGTTTACAACGCTGTCATTACATCGCGCTAGCATTACAACGCGGTCATTATAACGACTGCGTTGTTAGTACGCAATGCATTTACATCGCAAGTCATTACAACGACTTGCATTAGGGGGCGCTGACGTATTGGAAATGAATTCCAACACATTCCCTACTGTTGCGCAAAATGGAGTAGGAATAGTAATTAATACTATTCCTAAGTCCAGCGCGCCCCCTAGTGTAAGTCGCTGTAATGACTTGCGATGTAAATGCATCGCGTACTAACAACGCGGTCGTTGTAACGACTGCGTTGTAAAAGCACGCAATGTAATGCATCGCGATGTAATGAGACATAGTCCCTCACTCATGTCATGGGAACAACCTTTATGCAGGCACTAGTATAGTGTGAGGCTGGGACAAAAATAAAAAAGAGGATACCAGTTACTCACAATCAGTCACTCAGGGCAGGCAAATACAACTGTATATCTTGCTGGGGGCTTTCCCATCCCAACAGGGCTGTTGCACTGGCTGTTTTAATGCCATGCCTGCTACACCATGACCACACATCTTTCTGCCAAAAGAACTCTGCCTCTTGCTTGGTTTGTCTAGTGGCGTTGTTGTCTCTGAATCTGAGACGTGATGTTTTCTTACTGCCGACGCTATAACTGAATCCTGTTTGAGGTCAGCGCTTAGAAAGAGCAAATCTCTACCGTTTCGTCTGCTATCTGAGGAAATCCAGCCACAAAAGGCAATAGCGGCCTTGATTGAGCTCTATGCTGAAACGTCTCCACAATCACTGAGCCGATGTTTGTGAGATCTTCACCAAGATATTCACCTTGGCTGCCCTAGATTCACTTCTTGAAAAGTGGAAATATCATCTACAATTGAGATACTGAGATCCCGGTGGAGATGACGGAGCCTTGGATGTTGCAATCTGAGTCGGAGTACGCGAAAGACCGTGAGATGACCGTGACAAGGTCCTCTTTCTTCCTCAAGGTTTTTATTATAGATTTAGATCTTACAATGAGACCTAGTATACCCTTTCTTCCTCCCCTATGAGGTGTGTAGGAAAGTAGGATCTGCTTTCATGGTCACCCCCAATTTTTGCTGGTGTCATTATGTTTTACTGACTAGTCTGATGGGGATCCTGCTAATCAGGACCCCAGTCTCTGTGCTTCTTCCCTAAATTGGATATGGTGAGCACCTAGGTACCCTCCAGTTTGGCTACTGGTGTACCCTTGTAAGACCCTAGTATATGGTACTAAGGTACCCAAGACATAGGTACACAAGGGGTCTCCCATGGGCTGCAGCATGTATTATGCCACCCAGGAGAGACCACTCAAATTGTGACTCCAGGCCTTCCATTGCAGACTGTGTCAGCTGGGGCTAGCACCACTTACGACAGATGTAGGTTTCCCTATATCTGAGGTCACTACACTGAGAACCTATAAGGCACCCCTAAGGCAGGCCTCTCAATCCTGAAGGCAGGGTGCTGGGTCCTAAGTGTGAGGGTGCCCCTGCTGGAGCGTGGCACCCCTACAACCTTCAGAGTCCATTCTCCCGGGTTGTAAGTGCAACAGCCATTATAATATATAGAGGGGCCATGCGTCATTACGCAATGACCATCTCTAAACTGGCTGTAAGGAACACTGTCATGTTTGGTATCAAACATATTGGAATCATACCCCCACACCGTAAATGGTGCACTGTAAAGCTCCTCCGGGATGCCTTCAGTGCTCCCGGTACCAGCCTTCCAGAAATGGACAGCAAGCTAGGGCTGCTGCCGGCCAGAGACACGATTCTGTCCTCCTGCTGCTGAGCCAAGCTCGAGCAGGGGAAGGCAGAACAAAAGATATCCTGACACAGGGAGGTGTGACCACCTCCCAGACAGGGTTTAGTGTACTGGGACAGGGTGTGGGCGCTTGCCAGCGCCACTGAGACTGCTTGTAGGGCACATTTGGTGCCCTCCTTGCATACTCCAGTTCAAACCAGTTCAGGGAGCCGTTGGCTCCCGCTCTGGCGCGAAACTGGACAAAGGACATGGGAGTATCCTCCCCAGTGTCCAGCCCCTCCTCTGGGAAGGATCCCTGAATCGTCCCAACCCTTTCCTAACGGTACTTAAGGGCTTAACTGTGGGTGGGTCCCGAGATTCATTGTGGGACAAGATTCAGATCACATACCACTTCAACTTCGACCGTCTGGACACTCTGGACTTTGCTTTGGGAACCGAGACTGCACTGGGGAAGATTCCTGCTGCTCCTGGTCTCGTCGTCCTGCTGGTCTTCTGCAACGTTTGTGCCCGTGCTCCATACAGGTTCTTCACCAGGCCTCTGGACATGCAAGACACCCGAAGGAATCTCCCTTGAAGTGAAGGAGTCACTGCCCTGCATCTGCAGGCACCGTAATGCAGCTGACCGGTCTGCTGATTCTCGGCTCCCACGGACTCCGAAAGGCTCAGCAACACAGGTGGTGGTTCTGCAACTCCCTCGAGGTCTGCACTGTCTTCATACCGAGTTTGAAGCCAGTATCCCTCGTCAGAACCGCTGGAACAGCACCCCTGTGCACCCAGTCGACTTGCCGTTGCCAAGGCTTGTTGGCTCTCTCCCCCAGAGATCCTCGGGCTCCAAGAAGCTCCAACCTCAAGCAACTCCTACAGCCAAGATCTTCGCCCTCACCATTTCCTCTGCACCGCGGGCCTTCTTCATTGGGGAGTTGCTCAAGGTCCTCTTGCGACTTCTGTGCCTTCGGCCCATGGGTCCTCTTGAGGGTCTTCTTTGGCTTCAGTATGCTCCCCTGCTTGCTCGGGCCTGCTCCGACTTACCTGCTTGTGGTGAGTCACTTGGGCCTTGCTGGTCCCGACACTGCACCATTTTCGTCGACCACGTTGTGTGCTGCTGCCAAGGCTTGTTGGTGCCCCTGCGGGACACTGACCACTTGGCTCTTGACATCCTACGTGTGACAGCTCGTGAATGGCTCCTGGTCTTCTACAACGTCGCCTGGCCCGCACAGCTGCAACTTCAAGGGCACCGTCAACCTCACCTGCATCTCCGACATCGGTTGGCATTCGTCTTCCGTGCTTCCTGGTCACTCCTGAGTGGCATAGACTCTGTCCCCTCTGCTTGCAGGTACCTCTCATCTGGAATCCACCTTTGGATTCCACTGGACTCCTTCATCTTCTTCTCCAGTGGCATCATTTTTTCTGAAGTCCTCCATTGTGATCTACGGCGGTTTCCGACGTCACTTGACACCTATGCACCCGGCTTCCCTGGTGTAGGTATCCTGGTTCCAGGGGTATCCACGGGTGAGGTGACTCACCAACCTTCCATCTTCCACGGGGTTTCTTCAGGGTCCACTGGGAAAGGTCCTTTTTCTTTAAAACTGCACCCGCAACTTACCCATTGACTTGTGCTGATCACGCGGTCGTGTTAATGCTCAGCACACGGCCTCCATGGGGTTCCTGGGTACTTACCGTGGGTGGTTCCTTGGGTCCCCAACACTTCTACGTCCTCTGGGTCCATTCTTGACTTGAGTTGTGGTTCGCACTCCACTATTTTAGTATATGGTTTGGTCTCCCCCTGGAGACTACTGTGTATTTGTGCTACTTACTTACTCTATTTCCTAAGTATTGTGTATATTGTGGTTCTATCTCCAAGTAGGAGATGGTACAAATGTGTTAGTGAGTGTTTGTAATAAAATACATATTTTTATAACTACACTGTGATTCTTTTTCACTTAATCTATACCATAAGATTAAGTACTGGTAAAACAAGCTGCTTTACAATCCTTCTGGACTAAGCCTGAAGGCTGCTCTCCACAGCTACCACTTAGAGGGGTATATTTACAAGAATTGCCGTTACCTAGCGTTAGCGTTAGTTAGCGGCAATTTTCTTTCCGCCGCGTATTTCCGAAAACTATTGCCATGGTACCGACGTATTTTCAATATGTTGCTACATGGCGATAGGATCTGCTCGTGGCTGCGATTGTTGCCGCCAACACCAGAGTCAAGGCGATAAAAAAATTGACATTAGTGAGAGAAAAGTGTCGAAAGGCCAATTAGAGGCAAAAAAATTCACGTTAGTCAGCCCAACGTCACTTTTCAGCCTCAGGAGGCAAAAATAGCCTATCAATACACCTCTAATGAAAGAAATTAAATAAAAACAATGGAATGCAGAATGGAGCAGCCAGGGTCAAGTTCAGCACAGGTCTCCAAACACCCCAACAGCCAGGATGACCAGCCAGAGTCCCAGGGGAAGAGGAAATGCAGAATCAAGGCCTCATTTATTAAAAGTGGCGCAGAACTTTTCATAGCGCCATCCTTGTGACACCATGGAAGCACGGACAGTGTGCGGGGACCGGAGACCTCGCTGGGCCTGCGTCTGAGACCCGGAGTGGGAGGCGGCAGTGCTGTGGAGTCACTGCAGCCTGACGGTGGAGGCGGGCCCCGTCGGGCCCAAGCCTGTGGGCTGTGGCGGTACACATTGAGGCGTCTGCGATCGCCCTTACCTGGTGACGAAGATTGGCTGGTCGCATGGAGACACGTTGCTGACCTGTGTGAGAAGACTGTCCGGCGCCCCTTGGAGCTGTGATTGGTAGAGGCGCTCCTGCGCACTGAAGTTGGGAGGTCTGTATTGCATAACATGCGCCACCACTACATCGGGTTGCACGGAGGAGATTGCCAATGTTGGGCCGCGCCTCTCTGCATCACAGGCCGGAGGATGTGGCGCTGGCTGGACGCTGAGGAGGGTGGGGCCCCTGAGCTGCGCTGAACTTGTGTGGCGGGAGCGCTGCAACTTCACGCCTAAGGGGACCCTGTTGCATCACCTGCATCGGGAGGTTCCCCAGTGGACTTGGCGGCCACTGCTGTACCCAGACTTGTGAAATCCCGCCTGGCTGAGGCTCCTGCTGGCTGAGTCACAGATTCGGAGAGAGTGCGGCAGACTGAGCCCCGGTGTTGATGTCCAGGTGTGGAGAAGGTGGGACACAGAGCGGAGGAGGCCTGGGGGTTGAGTCGGGCCCAGGCCTAGCACCAGTGGGTGGCGCACACCGTGCACTGAGCAATCCCTGCACTGCGGCTGACCAGCATCACCGAGGGCACTGCACAAGACTGGTGGGGGACTCCACTAACTGGCTCTAGTCGCTGATATCGGCCGTTGGTGGCGGCGAGTGCACAGGGCACAGGGGTCGGTTCAGGACCAAGTCCTTGGGTGCTCCTCTTGATCCTCCGTCAATCACTGGGGTACTGGGGAACACGGAATCTAGTTGCCACTGTTAGATCGGAGGAGGCGACCGGGTGGTGCTGGTTTTCCTCGCCCCCTGGTAGTGAGCTCTTGGGTGTACGGGGGATTTCCATCGGTGCCGCCCGATTCCTGGCTAGCATACACCTGACTGGAGGAGAGGGCCCAGCTGGCCACACTGCACTGCACTGCACTGCATGTCATACATAGTGCCTGGGAGTCTGGCGAATGATGGCCCGCATGCAGATGGGGCCCTCGTCGACATTTGGCCGCTCCTCCGTGTCGGTGAACCGAGTGACTGGGGATCGCTAGCCGCCGGGGCAGGTGACAGTGGACAGCCTGGACTCCAAACTAGACTCTGTACTCGCAGCGGGTACGTCCTTCAAACAAACGGGCACTTCCTTTGAGGGTCGCATAGACAAAATCACAGTCGACTTCCCCCTGGACTGTGCAGATCATCACAAGATGACTTACAAGGTACACGACATTGAGCAAGAACTGCCCAAAGTCCCTCCGAGTACTCTGAGCGGAGCTTTGGAGGTGTACCAGCTAATGGCACATGTGAAGTCACTGGAAAGAACAGTGGAGAATGCGGATGGCCGCTCCCAGCGTAACAACGTAAGGGTGTTGGGTCTACCTGAGGGAGCAGAAGGGGCTGATGCAGTGAAAGTGGATAACGCCACAGTTATTTTCTTCCCTGACTACGCCACAGGGGTGCAGAGGGGCTCGTCTGTAGTGCTCAGATGTTGACACGCAAATCATTGACGCTGCTGAACAGTGCTGGGCCTAGCTGCAATCTACTGGTCGCCAGGTGCTGCGGACAGGGAGTGAAGGGTCTGCGCAACAAGCTGTCATTCGTGGAGCCAGTTGTACTAGGAGGCGTAGGAGGAGCAGGCGTGCCCGCCACAACTACAAGCCACACCCAATCTGCAGCAGGTTGTACAAGAGAGGCGGAAGGAACTGCATGCGGCGCCCATGATGCGCTATCGCACTCAGAGACAGGATCCTGACACTTCCCCTGAACGCTCCCCCAGCGACAGGGGCTCCACTGCGACGTGGTCATCCGGTGCAGAGTCCGTACAGCCCCCGGATGTGACTCCTCAGACGTCAGATAACCTAATTTAATGTTGACTGGTTGTGCGTCTCCCCTTCTTCCGTGGTTACAGACAGCTCCGGAGAGTCTCTGGCTTTCGGCGGTTCCTGGTCTCCAGCTTCCTGTTGCTGAAGTTCCGGTCTACCAAGGTCAGCACTTAGAGGGGATCAGGTCCAGTCGTCACCTAAAGGGAACGGAGCAGTTGTCCAGGTGAGCGGTGCATGTCAGGGGTGGTGGTGGTGGTCTCGTTGGTGCTCCGACCTGCAATGGCATGAGGTCCATGGAGTCATTGACCTTGCCAAGGATGAATTGTGGGAGTTCCTCGATTATCCTAGTGGCAGTCTTGCAACGCTGTGACATCACATGTTTGACGTTCCGGTTTCGCAATGTGCCACAGCATGATTACAAGGCCACGCAAAGCCACTTTACGTGGCTTTTCATGGACTTGTAAATATGTGCCCCTTTCACGCATTAAACCGTGTGAAAGGGGCGCTCCATGCAGTGGCGGCTAGCATGACTCTCGGGCGGCGGGGCAAGGACGGGTGCAGAGGGTTGCGGGGGGGTCGCCGGGGGTAACGGGGGTCGCGATTGCGAGAGGGTGCGCATTATAAATGAAAAATATAATAAATAAATAACTTACCTTGCCGCTGGGTCCCACGTCTCTGCTCCTGCTCTCCCCAAGGAACAGGAAACACAGCCAGGCCCCACTGACCAATCACAACGCTGCAGTGCAGCATTGTGATTGGTTTTGAGCGCCCTGGTTCGACACTCAACCAGGGAATGGGGGGCTGGGCATGTTCTCCACACAGGCTGTACTGCAGCCTGCATGGAGAACGGGGAAAGTGCGCATGACTGGTTTTGGCGGCCCAAGAGGCCAGATCAAACAGTCATTGCGCACTTAGAAGTGGGAAAACCACTCCTCCCCTGCCCTGCTCCGAGAGCAGAGGAGCCCCGCCCGCCCGCTAAGCAGCACATATATGAATATGAAATATAATGGGGTGACCCAGTATCCCTCAGAACCTGGGCGTCTAGAAAGTATAGTACAAATGGTTCTGTCGGGTAAACAATTTCTTTACAAAACAAACAATAAATGTACTGGAAACAGGAAGCACACATAGATGAAGTAAATCAAAATTAGTATATTGTAATCTTTAGCTTTTTGTTTTGCTCTTTTGTACAGAATTATTCACCCAAAAGAATTTTTACAAAATGTTGTTGGCTGTCACGAAAAAGGCGAAAGGGTGACTTATAAGTGAATAAGTGATCAAGAAGTGACAAGGTGTTTGTGAGTGAAAATTATATATACAGTGCTATGTAAAACAATATATACAATGTAGGAATCAATGGACATCCGTCCCTAAACATATGAATCTCCAATCCATCTCTTATACATTTCTTGTTTTAAGTGGGATGGAGAACGTAGGGTATGGATTATCAGGATACGTCGACGTTTCGACCCAGAGGTGTGCGTGAATGCAACGGAGTCACGGCGGGTCTTCTTCAGGACGAGGGAAGGACAGCCTGTGTAGACATACCGAAGGGAAATGAGTTAAGTGTGTTTCACAGGTGGGACAAATGGAAAGGGTAGACGGTCAAATGGACCTACCCGTGGGAGTGGTCCAGTGTACCACTTAGAAGTAGTAGGGAATCCACCGTCTGGTTGGATTCTGAAAAGTGAAGAGGGGTATTAAATTATTAGCGGGTTGTGAGGCGTCTAGCTCTGGAGGTAATATGAATGATGGAGAAGTGGTTACCTTTGAATTGTGTGAGCGCAAATGATTCATGTTGCGCCGAGCGGAATGTATTCCGATGATTAATTCTGGAATGGGACCACAGAAAAGCAAATTAGGCTGACGTGCCCAAAGGGGCCAAGACTAGGTGAGCGCTTCAGCCCATGCTCATGCATAATGATTAGCTTATGTGGATGCGCTGGCAAGCGAGCATTGGTGATGTTCTGAACTAAAGCACGCATGTCGGGAGAGGCGGTGTACACTACAACGCTATCTGGGAAAGCGCATGGAATCGCAAGCAACTGGAGGTTTCATTAACACACCAAGCCCGAATGACTATAGTGATTAACGGGGTGAATGAAACTAAAGGAAATTAGCTGGTGATTCAGCCCGAGGAGCTTACATCCGATGCGGAGTCAGGAGCTCAGCGTGAGCACACAGTTGGTGCTAAGCAAAGAGTCGCCTAACTTCTTTGGCCTCCCTAATGATTAAGCAAAAACAACACGCAGCTCAGGAGCGGCGTGTCTTACCTTTCCTTTGGCAGACCGCGATTGATCAAGAAGCCGGCGAATCTGGCCGGCGGAGGTAATTGAAGGGGAAGCGCGTGATGACGCGCTAATTGAACGTAGCTGGAGGCTACACCTGTCAATCAGCGAGGGAGGAACCTCACACATGAAACTCAATTAACTGCTCAGGTGAGCGGCATGAAGCGGCAATTGAGGCTTGCAATAAGTCAGAAGCAAAACAGCACAAACAAAATGTTATAACTGAAATATATTATCATTTTATGTTTCTACTTCTTTATGTTTCTACTTCTCGCACTGCTTGAAAGCAGTGGGGCGACGCTCCTTCGCCATAGCGGAGGAGCAGCCACTGGTTCAATGGGTGTTGCTGTGGGCGTTCCCACGCCAAACCTATGGAATCTGAAGCATTCCTAGGTTTACGAGAAACCGTAAACCTTAAGAATGCGTCACAATCTGATCCCACCCCAAGGGTGACGTTTGGGAGGCGCTACAAGGATAAATGTTTTCATTTCTCCTCTTTTTTTCACTTTTTCTATGGGTGCAGCATTCTGCAGCACACAGTGAAAGAGGAAATACCCTGGATTGATAGGTTTTGTGCAGGTTGGTGTCCCTTCCTGCACAACATCAATCAACTCCGCAACACAGTCACCCTTGCCCCATTGGCGCAAGGGTGCCTGCATTGGTGCATGGCAGCCATTGTGCGTCAACGTAGGGGAAAAGTACAGGGGGGCTTATTCATGAGCCCCTTCCGACAGTTTAACGCTGCCGGTGCATCATTTTCTTGACATACTTGCAGCGTGAATTTTGCACCACGTTGCGCTGTATTTACGAACTGATGCATCTAGGCATATGCGTGACCTTGTAAAGCCCTGTGCCACATTATACCTGCTTCAGGTATGATGTATGCAGGGTGTGCCTTCCCACGCAACAAAGCCAAAAAACGTATCTGTCATTGATTGCAACATGGAGCGCCGTCCAGAAAATACAGCGCAGCCATGGTGTTGCAAGGAGGGCTGTTAGACTTGGCATCTTTTGGCGTGTTTCCCCTGAGTTTTTGCTTTCTGACCTCCCGGTTTTGACTCTGTTTTTGCTGGCGTAACGTTTCTGCGCACTTTTCGCACTGCTGATCAGTGGTAAAGTGCAGGTGCTCTCTGTGTCAATCGTGTTATGGATTGGTGTTTCCACGATTGGGTATGTGATTTACTTGTTAGTCCCTAGTAAAGTGCACTGAGTGTGCCAGGGCCTGTGAATCAAATGCTACTCGTGGGCCTGCAGCACTGATTGTGCCACCCACGTGAGTAGCCCTGAAAAAGTACCTCAGACCTGCCATTGCAGAGTCTGCGCGCAGTTTGTAACTGCCATGTCGACTTGGCCAGTGCACACACTTGCCAGTCCCACTATTGCAAGGCTATCTGTTCTCATAGGCCAGAATGGGCAGTTTGATTATAACATCTTATAATCCTAAACTGACCCAGGGAACAAGGTAGAAATTCGAGTTTAGTATGCCTGAACTCAGAATGTTGAAATACATCTTTTAGTGAAGGTGATTTTTACATTCTGTGTTTGAAAATACCACTTTTAGAAAGTAAGTATTTTCTTGCTCAGTCATCCCGTGTGCCTTGGCTGGAATGTGGATTGCCTGTCTGGGTTTCGGATGACAGAAGGCTGGGGAGCAGGAGGGCTCCAGATAGTCTAGGTAGGGTCAGGAAAGGGCTGAATAGACCTGGGCTGCAATGGGGGAAGGGGGAGGAGATTTCCTTGCACCTCAAAAGGGCCTGGTCTGCCTCTGACAATGCCGTCTCCACCTCCTGCCAGGAATTCACACCAGAGAAGGCAGAACTGGTTCTGGCTGGGCACAGACACCCTCTGCCTAGAGGATGAAAGGATTTTTGGATACAAATACTGGGGCCCAGACCCCTGAACTTTAGAACTCATCTGGATCAAGAAGACTGCCAAGAAGAAGAGCTGGAGAAGCTGTGAGGAGGAACTACCACTTTGCTGTGTGCTTTGCTGGGCTGACCTGCAGTGGCTGCTTCTGCCTTGGGCAGTGAAAGGCCTGGACTGGACTTTCTGCAACCTATTTTGTGAGTCTCTCCAAGGGCTTGAAGTAGAGCTTGCCCCCTGTTCACGAAGTCTCAGGAACAGCAAAGGCTTCAAGCTCTTCTGCCCGCAGCACTGTGGACTGTGTGTTTTGTGCTGTATCAGAGGAAAAGCAACTCATCGACGTCCACGACGCCACTGCCGACTCCGTGTCCTGAAGCCACCGCAGAGGGCACCGCCGCAACGCCGCACCGCAACCTTGGTCTCACCGACGACGCCTGTCGCCGCGCCACCGAGCCGCTGCTTGCACTGCGACCTGTGGGCACCGCACTCCGCACCGCCTCGCTTCACGCCGAAGCCTTGGCACTGCAGAGAGCACTGCCGCACCGCGACCGTGGTCTCACCGACGCCGCCTGGTGACGCCGCCACCGAGCCGCTGCTCGCACCGCGACCTGTGGGCACCGCACTCCGCACCGCCTTGCTTCACGAGGACGCCTTGGCCTCCCTGACGCCGCCGCTCCACGCCGTAATAGACGCCGCTGCTTGCACCGTGGTTCGAGGGCACCGCTCGTAAGTCACACGAAGCACCGCCCTCATCCCACACCGCAGCCTTGGCCCACCGACGCCGGCACCATCGACTCCCGCTCGTCAGCCGACGACAGCGCTTCAGCAACGACGACGCCGCTGCTTGCACCGTGACCTGCTAGCACCGTGACGAGCACCGCCTTCATCTCGCACCGCGACCCTGGTCTCACCGACGGCGCTATCCGACGCTGCCACCGAGCCGCTGCTCGCACCGCGACCTGGGGGCACCGCACCGCTGCACTACGCACCGCAGCACCCGACGCCTGCCGACGCCAGCGCTCCTGATTCCATCAGAGAGGAGCTCGACCTGCAACGCGAGTGACTTTGAGGGCCTCATCGCCCTGCATTTCTCACAGGTACTGTTTGCGGGTCTTCCCGACACCGTAGCTGGCCCGCGACCCCGCGACCAGCCAGAACTGTTGGATTTGTTGTTCACGATGCCGTGGTAGCCCCGGACGGAGCTATCGACACCGAGGAACTTTGTTTGAAACTTATTTTGATAACTGCAGACTTTTTTTTACATATAGTATTGTGGATTTTTGTCGTTTTTGGTCTTGTTTTAATTATATAAAAATATTGGATATTTTTCTAAACTGGTGTGGTGTCCTTTTGTAGTGCGTACACTGTATTACTGTGGGTTATGTGCAAATGCTTTACATACTGCCTCTAAGATAAGCCTGACTGCTTGTGTCAAGCTACCAAGGGGGTGAGCAGGGGTTATTTTAGGAGTGTAACTCCCTTATCCTGATTAGAGTGGAGATTTTTGCCTGGCTTCGGCCCTTGCCCTAGCCTACCAGAAATCCCATTTCTAACAAGGGCACAGTGAAAAGTGTCCAATCGCTGTTTTATCGCAGTGATGCGACACTTTTCATGAATGGGGCCCAGGAATGCGGCCTATCTTATTGATAGGGCGCATTTCTGACCTAAAGTTCTGGCGCAGGGCAGCATAGCAATATTCCTTGCAGCACTGTCTAGCACCCAGACATCTTATATGTGGGTCCAAGTGTTTGCACCAATTTTAAGACCAGCTATTTTCTGGTCTTAAAAAACGGCCTCTAATTTGAGTTAGCTGCAGTTTTGGGGGGTTATCGACGTACTGGAATTTCATTGTAAATATTGCGAAGTGTGGTTAGCAGCAGTTTTTTCACGGGAACGCATACCTTGCATCTCATTTTCGTTAAAGCCCAATAACAGAAGTGGCGATCCTGAAAATTAACTTTAAGCTGGAAAAGTGCCGCTAACTGCAGTTAGCGCCAACTTGTAAATAAGGCTATAAAAAAAAAGCTGCCGTAACGTCAAAGAATTTACGCTACGGTGGCGTTAAGTTCTTGTCAATATGCCCCAGAGAGCTTTCTAAGGTTGTCTAAGACCACTAAAATCACCATAAGGGTTGTCTTGATTAGTAAGGGTGCTACACTCCGCTTCACTCTGTTCTGCTCTGCAGCGTTCAGATTACGCGACCGCTGCCTGCGCGGGGCTCCTCCTCGTCCTGACGTTGAGACTCCCTTAACAAGGCAGGCAGGGGAGTCTAATATACCTCTGTGGGGATCTACAAAACTACAAGTCCCAGAATGCACCGGGACAATAATCAGAAGAGTGCAAAAAAGCCCCAGGGTCTGCTCAGCGTCTTCAGCGGCCTCTACAGACTCCGTGGCTCCCCCAATTCTCCCTCGCCACCGGCACACGGCGGGCCACAGGGGTCCGGCACCGATGCACCAATAAGATCCGGACTGGAGCTGGACTGGAGCTGGACCGGGCTGGACCAGACCAGAGCAGGCAAAAGGCAGGCAAAAAGCAGAAGCACCAGGCAGGGAGGCGGTAGGGGGGCAGCCGGGGGCGCAGGTCTTAGCTCTTGGGTGGCGGATCTTCGGTGGAACAAGCTGGACTCTGGCAACGCAGCACACTGGGATATAGAGCAGTCCGGCAATCCAACAGTCCTGCCTCGGGCAAGCGGAACAAGCACGGAGCCCGGAACAGCCAGCAACAGCCAGCAAACAGCAAACAGCCAGGAAGCAGTCAACAGCAAAGCCGCGGACCGCGGCGGCGGCGAGCACCCCGGGCCAACGAGCAGTCCAGCCACGGTGCAACGGAGCAACACAGCAGCAGCCGCGGACTGTGAACAGCGGCGGCAGGCACTCCTGCACTCTGGGCGGCAGGCAGGCAGTCTGGGATAATGAGAGGCCCCAGCCACGGGGCAGAACAGCAGGCAGCCAATCCGCGAGCCGCGGACCGCGAACAGCAGCGGCGGCGGGAGCAACAGCAGTCTGCTCGCACTCAGGTGTGTTCAATTACGAAATGTTCAGCAAAGAAATCTGCCAGTCAGCTACACTTAAATAAGTGATCACCATATAATAAGCCAGCCTCTCACAAGGTGGAAGTGCATTAAGAACATCAGCCAGAGGAAGGGTCGGAAGAGTAGTACCAGCCTTCACTACCAGGGCTTCTGATGGAGACCTTCTCGCACAGGGAATAGTAGGTGACGGCAAACGCCACACTCTCTGTTGGACCTGGTGAGGCTGTAGGGACTATCACCACCTTGGGAGCCAAATGGAAACCCAAGTGGTTGAAATGGGATCTGTACTAGATCCTCCAGTAAGGGAATGCGTGAGATTCAAAAGAAGTGTATGACGTCAGTGATGACGCAATGTGAGACTCTACTGAAGGGTATTAGGCCAGTGAGACTGCATTGAACTGTATAACTGAGTGATGTGGGAACAGGCGTGCAACGCCCATTGGGCTCAAAGGGCTTCAGCCCCCCCGTCGCGTGTCAGCCCGGGCTGAGACAGCTTCCCGGGCACACACACAGCCGCACCCGAGTACTTCACAGGTCTTTAAAAGACCATTTACTTGCTAACGAGGCATTGTTGTGTTTTCACCCCTTCTAGAGCCCCTGCATCTTCACTCTGCATATTGCTGGCAGAATCAGCCAGCAATTTGCCAACTTTGCGGGGAGGGTGAGGAGGATATAGTGCAACTACTAACTATAAGTGTTGCCTTAAAACAGGAACGACGGACTCTGTTAAGACCTTTTTTTAATAAGAAGTCCATTCGAACCTGTAGACAAGCAGTGCTAGCAGCCTTTTCTGGTGAGGATATTCAATTAAGTTGTCACCTGGTAAAATATTTTTCTGCTGTAGAATTCATTTAAAAAAAACAGGCAACTCAGTTTGCAGACAGCATTACATCGGAACGGACCATGGGGTCTGCACGGCCACTCTCAGCAGCGCCAAGACTGGCACCCCACACATGCTAAGGATTGCGGAATCGCTTCAAATGGGGACCCTTGTAATGTTAAATATGTATAAAATGCATCTTAAAAGCTTTACACTAGATTTTATTCTTTTCAAATCTTTTTTGCTTATTTTAACTAAAAAATTTGTATTCATCCTTTCTTTTCTTTGGTCTTAATTTTCACTTTTCCTTGTGTTATTTTTCGCACATCACTGAATTTTACTGTGTTTTAACAATGAGATATTTTAAGTCACAAAAAAGAAAATGTTAGAGATAATTTTTTTCTTTATGCATGATTGTAAAAGTTGTAATTAACTGTACAATAAACAATACTTACTTACATTGGGCTCAAAGGGCTTCAGCCCCCCCCCCCCCCCCGTCGTGTGTCAGCCCGGGCTGAGACAGCTTCCCGGGCACACACACAGCCGCACCCGAGTACTTCACAGGTCTTTAAAAGACCATTTACTTGCTAACGAGGCATTGTTGTGTTTTCACCCCTTCTAGAGCCCCTGCATCTCCACTCTGCATATTGCTGGCAGAATCAGCCCCCACCGAAATTTTTGGTAGCCCCCCCCCCGAAATTTGGCTCTAGTTGCGCCTCTGTGTGGGTACATGTGAGACTCCCCTGAAGTGTGCAGGATGATAAGATTTTATAGGTACGTGTGGAAACTGGCTTGGCAGTGATGCTTTACATGCAGGCCATTGTTGAACTGGGCAAGATAATTTTGCGTACAAATTGACATGTCAAAGGTGTTTTACATACAGTACGATGTGAAGATGGATGGACAATTTCGCTTTATGTGCAGGAAAATATGGAAACGAGAATGCATTGGTGTTTTATGCACAGAACCGCTGTTTCCCTGTACCATAACAGACTTTGAAGTATTAGAACATTTTATTATTTTCCTTGAGGCGCTGTTTTCTTTTTTTTGTGTGCAATTTTATGTAGGGCGAACTCGACCCTGGTGTATTGGAGCGCTTTACATGAGCACCAGTTACATTACACAAGGACACGTTCATTTTTGGTACGTACGGGGAGATTAAGTGATTTGCCCAGAATCACAGGCTGTTGATCCTACGCCGAGACTCGAATCTGGTTCCCCAGTTCTAAAGTCAGCAGCTCTGGCCCTTACGCCACATGCATTCCTTTTTGACAAGGGATTGTGCGTGAGACTCAGTTGAAGCATGTGAGGCAGGCAGTAGAGAAGCTATGCGAGTTCACAGCAGCAGATGAGGTGGTGACATGGTGATACTGTTGTCCGCCTGTGCCCTCTGTGCACTCGGACTCCTTTACTGCTGACTTCTTGTTTTGTGAGTTCGGGAGGTCAGCTGCCCTCATATCCTCGTACAGGGGCGGGCATCACTTCCAATTATAGAGGAATCCCAGAGTAAACAGTCATTTGCCAGCCTTGCAGATTCATCTGCTCTCACCTTCGCTGTTCCTCTAACAGCGGCGGAGTCATAAACACCACCAGAAACGCTGTCCATGCTTCGCAAGGCCCGCTATAGCAGCAGCACACCCAGTAAATGCCCCCAGCAGAGTCCTAGTCACAGCCCCCCAGTAACCACCAATGTTCTGGAACAGGTGTAACTGCGCCAGCAAGGCCCACAGCTGAAGCTTCTTCAAAAGGCTCCTGTGGCCGAGGGCTGAGCTCCCTGTCCCAGGAGAACTCTTCATGGGCCAATCTCCCTGTCCTAAATTTCCTGTCCGAGGGCTTATCGGTCTGTCCTAGTTTATCTGCCCGAGGGCAGTCCTCCCTGTCCCAGTTTCACTGCCCGAGGGTTCATCTCCCTGTGCCAGTTTCACTGCCCCTTGCTTTGCATTTTCACCTTAACTGTCTGTGAATGGAGGGCTATTTCCTGGCAGCTCCGTCTCCCTGTCCCGGTCTGTCTGACTGAGGCCTAGTGCAGGCCTCTCCAGCACCATGTTACCGTTTCTTTGTGTCCTGACACCACTACCCTCATACTACTGTCTGCATAAGGCATGTTGTCCCAACATAACCCCCTCCAAGTCAGTGCCTGGCTGGCGTTATTTGTCCTGATACAACTGTTCATGTCCTCGTGTCATAGTCTGTGACTGGAGTCTCGACACGCCTGGGCATGTCCCATGTCACGGTCCATGACTGAGGCTCTGTGTTCTGTCACCCCTGTGTCTCTGTCGCTCCCTGATTGAGGACTGGGGACCTGACGTCTGTTCCCAAGTCAGTGTCTGGTAGTGGGTTTGTGTTCTGTCCCCCCTGTGTCTCTGTCACTCCCTGATTGAGGAGTGTCACAGTCATTCCCAGGTCAGTGTCTGGTAGTGGTTTAGTGTCATGACCTCCTCCTGTCCCTGCGCTTCTATGGGAGATGCTTTGTTCTGTCCCCTGTGGTGCTCTGTTCGTGTCTAAAGACGTGAGCCCTGATACTCCTGTCCCCTTGTTGCTGTCTGGCTTGATGTCTTGTGCCCCTGTCCAAATGCCAGTCTGATTGAGGTGTTTTCTGCTGGCACCTCTGTACTCTGTCCCTGTCGGGTGACCGAGGCCTTGTGTCCAGACACCGCTGTTGTTCTGTTGATGTGTACCCTATGCTTCCTGTTCGACACCCCTGTCCCTAGCTGGTCCTGCCACCCTCGCCCCTGTCCATATCACTCTCTGTGACTGGGGCACTGTGCTCCTTTGCCCATGTATGTCCCTCTGCCCCTTGTTGCCAGCTATATCTGACTGAGGTCTGACTGAGGTCTTGACCATACCTTTGTTCCTGTGACCGATGCCTTGTACCCTTCTTTTAACACCCATGTTCATCCTTCCCGTTTATAGCTCTTAAACTCGGGCTTTGAGCGCTGAGACCCTTTCCTGCCTGGCTGGTTTCTTTTGTCCTCGCCTATGTCCCTGTTACTCTCTGGCTGGCAGTGGTTGGTAAGGGCACAGAACGAGTTAAGAACTCGCAGGTGACAACTGGTGTGACCTGCTGACCGCGAATTTTAGTTTCAGAAACTCTAACTCAGCCTTTCATCCTTGTGGGATCAGTAAATTGAGTGCCATTATATTCGGTAATATAAACACCAGTTATTTACAGCCCTTAGAAATTGCAAATCTGCTGTGTAAAGCACGGTCTGAAAGCAAGGTATTTTAAATAAAGATGTTCACTGAGTCCTACCGCGCTCCCCCATCAGACTCCACCTTGCGTGGGGTTGTCTGGAATGCTGTGCGGGTGCTGGGGGTACCAGCTCGAGGGATATGCACTAACTTCAGTGCTGCTCTCCCACCCGCCTCCTCCCAGTATAAATGCATCGCCTCTCCTCCGCGAAGTCAGTCCTGACACCCTACTGCCCTCCCGGCGACTGCATGCCGGCGAGCGCCCACTCCCCCAGTAAGATGGACAAGCGGTCCCGGAGCCCCGCAAGGGAGTCCCAGCGAAGGGCCAGAGACCCCCCGTCCAAAGAGGGTCGGCCTGACAGGCCGCCGAGCCTCAGCCGAGCCTCCAGTAAAGAGAGGCCGGGTTCCCGTAGGGGCACGCCCAAGGCTGCTAGGGCGCGGGACACGCAGGTGACCCTGGACGCCGACGGCAAGGCCACGGCCTCCACTGTGGTGGACGTGGACGAAGTGCTGGCATCCGACGACGAGGCCGAGATGACGGCCCTGCTGGAAAGTGAGAGGCCAGAGGAAGGTGAGTGTCGCGCATGCTGGAGGGAGACATTGAAGAGAGGTTGGGTGTAGGAGAAGCAGTGCTTTAAATGGGCCGGTACTCACAGGTACGGAGTGCCGGTACTCACAGGTACGGAGTACCGGCACTTCTTGTTTTTACCAAGCTGAGTACCGGCACTTTTCCAGTGCGAAGGAGAGTACCGGTACTCGGATTGATCAGATGGGCACTGGGCCGATGCCTGAGGGCCAGCTGTGGCCCGTTTATTTCGCAGCATGTTTGCCGTTTTGGCGCCTGCTGGAGGCCTGCCGCAGGGGTAAGTGGGCCTCTGCTCCCGAAGCTCTCATTGTCCACAACCGCCCCCTGAGGGGCCTCCATGCTGGGTCGTCTTGTTAGTGATTTGGACTTTGGCTGCCAGGGGCACAGTGATGTGTGCAGCCTGAATGGGTGGGAGGGAAGAGAGCCTGCATAAGTGACCGTGCTATTAAACGCTTGGCCTCCCACTGAGGCCTGACTCACTTGCTCCTGCAATTCGACACCCACCCCTGTCCACCTGCTGGGACATTGACAGGGATGAGGTGGTGGATATGGCCTACGCAGCCTGCCTGGAGCCCAGGTGAGGTGGGAGGAGGTGTACTGACCTGCCCATCAGAGGCCAGTATTGTTCTTCCCCTGACCTCTGCTCTACTGGACTCTGCACATGCTCTCGACCCTGCAGTGCTCACTGCCTGCCACTGCAAGCTCTCCGGCCGTGTGCCCTTCTGTCGAGGGAAGAGGAAGGAGAGTTGGGTGAAAGAAGGTGAAGAGTGAGGGGGCAGAGATAGAAGGAGCAGAGGAGAGTTTAAAGGAGGAAAAAATAGAGACAGAAGGGGTAAGTGCAGACAAAGATGGGGAAGAGATCAAGACGGCTATGGAAAGAGTAACAGAGGCACGGAGATGGCAGATTAGAAATAGAAAGAGTGATAGTAGAGGATTATAGGATACCTTTGGGGTAAAGAGAGTGGGGTAGCAAGAGAAATGGATACAAATGGGAGAGAAGTGAGTGGGAGAGAAGTGAGTGGGGGAGGGATCGAGAGATTAGAGATGTGAAGATTGATAGAGTATTTGTCTGCTTGTTTGTGTGCATTTGCCTGGTTGTGTGTATGTTTGTGTGTGAGCGAGAAACTAAATCAGAGAGGAAGAGAATCAGGACACCCAGGAGGTATTTGAAAAGAAATGCGTCTAATACTTCTTATTAATGATGCTATGCCAGTCTCTCTCGTCCTGGTGCACATTGATCCTTAGCCTGAAAGGGCTAATAGTACTGTTGATGGCTTGGCTGCATTCAGGGTTTAGATGCTCCTTACATTGCTCCCAGAAGTACTAAACACCACCCTTTATTAGCATAAGTACCTGTTAATCTGCACATATGGAAAGTTTGAGACAACTGTCAAGGGCAATGCATGGGCAAAATGAATACTCAATAGATGTGTTTCTATCATAATGTCTCACCCCGCCTCTAACCCCGCCCACTAGCCACGCCCCCAACTCAATTTAATGAGTACCTGCACTTATTTTTTTCCATTTAAAGCACTGAGGAGAAGTTAGGGTAGAAATGGGTTTGTAAGTGAAGAGAAGTGTGTAAAATATAGACGAGGACCTGGGTGCAGTCAATGATTGTGGAGGAAAGGTCCAAACACGAGTAGAGGGGGGCGAGCCAACAAATTAGCGGGGAGAGCTGATCCAGAGCCGAGACAACGGCCTGGCTCGGATCTGAAAATGTCTGCTACGTAAGTCATAGATCAAACATCACAGTAAAATATAACAGTTCTTCAAAATTAAAAAAAGTTTATTTCTTTAGCATGTGGAAGCTTTGACATTAATATGCCACTTTATAGCACTGCACTGAGAAGTACTTTATTAAAAGTGAAATAAAATATTGGTCTAAGATCACATCACACAAATAAAACGGGGAAGCCGCGAGTTAGTCAGGTTTTCTGGTGTAACTTTGTCAAATCAGTATCTGCCTTTCCTTACGTTAAGGCTCTGTTTTTACCTCTTTGTGCACTTTTCTGCTGTTCTTACATAACGCGAACTCGATCCAAGGTATGGGAGCGCTTTACATCAGCACCCGTTACATTACACAAGGTCACCTAATTGTTTATAGAGATGGGGAGATGAAGTGCTTTGCCAAAAATCATACGATGTTGAGCCGACGCCGAGACTCGAACCTGGTTTCCCAGGTTCAAAGTCTCCAGCTCTGGACCTAATGCCACGTCCATGGTAGAGGAAGGGAGAGAGAAGCCATACGAAAGCTCGACTCCTTATTGGCTAGAGGTTCCAACGGGCCTTTGAGCTAAGCCAGCTTCAGGTGCGAACCTTACCTGGCTGAAGCTTTCAGTGGCTAATCCACCTCTAAACATGAGTGTAGGATTACAATGAGTGGAGAAGGAGTTAGGGGAGAAGTGTGGGGAGAGGTGATAACTGCACGAGATACGATGCGGTGGGCATCACAGGGCCCTGTCGCACCCCAGCAGCCATAGTTCACGTGTCTGAGCAGGAGACAGTCTTTTAGAAGACATGAGATTTGTAGTTCGATGTATGGAGCTCTGCAGAAGAGTGTAACAAAGCTGGCTTGAAGCAGTTGAAATAGAACAGCAACTCTCACGACTTAGACATGTTGAGCGCTAATGTAATCAATGACACACACAGGACGCAGTTAATTGCGCAAACCTGAGACAAGAGTAGTGCAACACCAATACGTTTTAAGTATACAAATCCAACTTTATTGTCTTTGTGGTGGTTCTTTCTGAGGTTTGGCTTTATGAATGCCAGAGGCTAATAGAGGACTGTGGTGGGAGAAGTGGATTTTGTTTGTGATGAGTTGACTGCACGCATCACATGAACGGATATGTGTTCACTGTATTCTTCCTCCAGCATTTGCTCATTTGTAGGTTTGGTGGTGGTTGAAAAAAAAATCCAGACTTTACAGGAACTGTTGGAGTAATTTCTTTGCCTGACCGACCCCATCATGGTTTGACGAGTCTTGTATTTCAGACACCCTTATGTATGGAACCCTTTGTATCTTCAATGCGATCTATACACTGCCCAGGAAACGTTTCTGAGGAACACACTATATGACAATAAATTAAAAGTTTCTTATGACACACTTTTTTTGTTCAGAATGAAGGACACCAAAAACAGAAAACTTTGAAGAAGAGAAACAAAACATGACACATTGTCATTAAGAGGAAATTTATTTATTTTAAATATTTTTCATCCCTCCGTGTGCGTAGCTGAACTGATAAGCGCCAGTGTAAGGTTTGACCAGGGACGTTTTAGGGATTTTGGGGGCCCTGGGCCAAATGTATTTGGGGGGCCCCTGTTCGGAACAGCTTTGATGTTATGATCCAGTTTTGACTCTTTCATGCCGCCCTCTTTGGTTAAATTCTAAATGTGTGTACATCTGACATTCAGGGATAGTGATGTGTTTTCAATATTGTAACATAGCTGCCGCTCACTAATATTACTGCAAATAATCTCTTTGACACCCTCCCATTTCTCATATCTGAGGTTCTGTATTGATCTAAAAGAAACTTTTTATATGGCTGTTGCATGAAACATAAACACATTTTGGCTGCAAAATGTCTGTAATAGACTCTCACACATTAAAAATAAACTATAGAAAAACGCTATTTACAACAATCTGTTTAAGAATTATTCTCATCAGGGCAGGACTCTCTGCAGAACAGAGCTGGCTCTATCAGGCCTTAAAACGTCTCTGGGTGTGACCCCTTCAGCCACTGAATTTTAAGACTTTTGGTGGTGCTTTCACCATTAAAATAAGACAGTTACTCCTGGAATGCAAAGTACTGCAGTGCAGTGGCGGCTCGTGGAGGGTGCGGTGGGGGCGGGGGGGCAGGGTGGGGTAGTAACTACGGCATACGGCCGAACAGAGTAAGTAAACAAATAAATAAATAAAACGAATTTCGTTGCGTGCGCTGCATCGCATTTGGCAATGCAGGGCGCGCAATGAAATTCATTTTATTTATTTATTTGTTTACTTACCTCTGTTCGGCCGTATGCCGTAGTTTACTACCCCCCACCCTGCTCCTCCCCCGCCCCGCCGCCCCGCAGCACTCCCTCCACGAGCCGCTACTGAATTCCCGGAGTGACCCACGATGTCACACATGACATCATACATTGCTTTGTTACGCTATGCTTTATTACTATGTCCCCATGTGGTAAGACGGATGAATCATCAGATCGTAGAAGAGTCTTTTGTAAAAGTATGACTTCTTTATTTGCATTCAACTTCAGCCACGGCAAGGAGCGGCGCGACCCTCAGGATCCCGATCAGAACTGACAGCAGTTAATCGAATCCTCAAGGATGCACACTCCACGCACGCAGCCACCAGAACATAAAGGAAATAACATTCTAAATCACAATAATACAAACCCACTACATCACCTCCCCCCTAACACAAAAAAAAAATGACAATCAGTATGTAATAAAATCCTTAAACCTGGAAGGAACTTTGGAAAATGCGTTGTGCTGCTAAACCCAAACTGCCAAAAAGGAGTGCAAATTTTCGTTGGGGTGAATATTCTGTAGCATCTATAGCGACAATGTGGTTTTCGAACAGACCAAACCACTCTAACCAGGGTAAGCCAGGTTTACCTGGTTATGCTAAAAATGGTGGAGGTTGAGTGAGTTGGGTGATTTGCTGTGCTGATGCCATAATTAAACAAAATAACTTGTTTTAAAATTGAGCGTAAGAACAAGTAATGTAATCCCTTAGCTGAAATTCAGTAAAATAACGAACTGAATTATGCCCCCAAAAACAGACAGATTATTCAAGGAAATATACTGAAGGTTATAAAACGCAATCCAATTGCAAGGTGTGCGTATCACCGTGATATGCCAGTAATAGAGCAAACAATGAGCTGATTTCCACAAATACTCAATTATTAGGTGTGCGCATCACCGTGACGCGCAAACAGATGTTTGAAATGGCCGAAAGAGCAATCCGCTGTACTACGCCTCCGCAATGTATGAACAGCTGATCCTCGCTGTCATAACATCCAAGGCCTTTCCCCAAACGAAGATGGCCGCCTTGCGTCCACACGTAGCATCAGGACGTTACTCGAAACGTCTGACGAAGAAATCAGACTCACAACAGAAGAGTTCCAATCACGCGCTGGCCGTGAACGTTGGCCTCAGCGCGAGCGAGCGCACGAGCCACAAACGGTTGCCAGAAGCAACTGAGCTGAAAGCGCTTAAAATTAAAAATGGATCCTACCGGATTTCTTCAGAAATACGAAGAACGATGCGCCACATCCACAGGCAGAAATACCGTTCCGTCTGTAACTTAGAAGCACTAAGAAGCAGTGACGAGTGGATTTTGCTTTGCTGCGTGGGCTTCTTCTTGTGGCTGAAGTTGTTCTCCCAATCGTCGCCAAATGTGGTAAGACGGATGAATCATCATATCGTAGAAGAGTCTTTTGTAAAAGTATGACTTCTTTATTTGCATTCAACTTCAGCCACGGCAAGGAGCGGCGCGACCCTCAGGATCCCGATCAGAACTGACAGTAGTTGATAGAATCCTCAAGGACGCACACTCCACACACGCAGCCACCAGAACATAAAGGAAATAACATTCTAAATCACAATAATACAAACCCACTACACCCCACATTGTACATCACGCTGTGCGCTCATTCTGCGTATAGAGTAGTGCCAATGAAATGTACACCCCAAGTGTTCCCCAGTGCTCCTCCTCAATCATCCTATGCCGAGGTGATCGAGATCACCCTGTGCTCCCCTTGCATCATATCACCTTCTGCTACCAGCTGCACAGCCCCTTGTGCTCCTCTGCACATCACCATTTGCCCCTTGATGCACATCATTCAGTTCATCCTCCTGAATGGGGTTATGTATGACCATGGGTCTGTGCGAACTGCTACCAGTGTGTGTGTTGGTCTGTGTACTTGGGTGCGTATTTATGTCTGCATGCGTATCCGTGTGCTGCATGCCTCTGTGTGCTTGTATTATTCTAAAACGAACCTATTGGCTGTGTCAGTACTTGTTAATATAGCCACAGGTTTGTAATTTATAAGCGCTGTGATTGTGAACATCAGCTATTGCCTTTTATCCAATTTATAAAGATGAATAGTTGACCCTGCCGGCATTTGTAAGTCACACAAAGTTGTCGACAGTGGGAACATGTTGTGGCGAAAACACGAGTTCTTGAATAACTTTTGTAAGTAAGCAGATTGATGAAAGGCTAGCACATCGAAGGACAAGTCACTTTATTGACAAATGGTCAGTAGGTCATTCAGAAAATAGTGACCAGTGAACTGATGAAAAAATCCTACCCGAACCCAATATCAAACCATACGTTGAAAAAGGGAAAAAATAAAGAAAAGACAACTTAACACTTTTTAAAATGTGACTACAGGGAAGCTTGCTATGAAATAAAAAAGCCACAAAGAAAAATGTAACATAATAAATTAGTGACAGAAATACTACGGAAGTGTAGTCTGACATTTTTTGGGCCACTAGGGATGAGAAAAGAAACAAAGAAGACAGAAATTAACATTCCAGGTCGTCAGCTGGGTCTGGGATGTCCATAGTGTAAAAATAATAGGAACAAACATTGGTAAAGCCAATCTGGCTTATCACGGAAAGTGCCTGAATGTTTCCATCAATGCAACTACTCATCCATCCATCCATGCACTCACTCATCCTTGTGCACATGCATTTATTCATCCACCATTCGACTTATTCATGCATTCAGCCGTGCACTCATCCACAGTACCATGGACACAAACTTGCCAAAACATCAAGAACCACTTTCACTTATCAGCTAGACTTACTGCTTTGCTGCTAGTTTATGAAGGGTTTGAGACTGCTTCTGGTAGTGTGTGATTGCTACTCTGTGAGAGGTTCGAGAGTGCACTCTGTAGTGTGTGCAGCTAGTCTTTGAAGAGTGAGAAAGTGCTGTTGGTCGTATCAGTGTGAAGGATGTGGGACTGCTATCTCTAGTGTCAGACTGCTACCCAGTGAGGGGATTAACATTCCTAATGTGTGAGAGATGCAAGAGTACTGTTCGAGGGCTACCCCGGGGGAGGGGGGGCGGGGGTAATAATGCTTTCTGTAGTGTATGACTGGTACTGTGTGAGAAATGTGAGAGTGCCTCTGTGTCTGACTGCTAGTCTTTGAGAGGTGTGAGAGTGCCATCAGTATTTAGGGTGTTTGCTTTTCCACCATCAGGGCTTAAACAGTTTACCTTGTGTATTTGTTGGGGATGTGGCAGTCACCCATCGCTCTCCCAGCAGTCACTGCTAACCCTGCATTAGACCTGAATTACTCCAGTTCGGGGGCCGTCTGTTGCGGGACGATTCAGGTCTAATCCATAGGCACCCAACCTTGACAAATGTGTAACTACAGGAGGGTGCCTCCTGCCAGATGTGCATGACCTATGAACCACCCGAATATAGGGTTTTTGAGGGAAAGTTTCTTTGATTCAAGGTGAGAGCCTTAGGCCTCATTTTTGCATGGCATGACTGCTTTGATAGGCAGTAACACCTCCAGCCCTGACGAAAGCCATAGACCCATGTGGGCTTTTAAAGCGGCCCGAAACATGTTGACTTTAATAGGGTTTTTTGTGACATTGGAACTCAATAACAAGATCCAAACTGTTTTTAGTTATGTCTAGGGTGCCCACTTATTAAAGGAAATTTCCCTGGGTTTACACTGAGACATTTTTGACTCTTACCTTCTGGATACCTGCCACATATCCAGCTACAATTTATATAAGAACTCCCACCTTTTCTGGTTGAGTCCGCCCTGGTTGTAGCATCATACCATAGTGTGGATAGTCACCAATGATGAAGCATGCCACTATTAAGTGGGTGAGGCGTCTACTCCAAAATCTTTGGATTTTTCCCATGACTGTCCTTTCTGGCAAGTTTATCCTAGCTGCCCTTTTGTGTTTGTGATTATATTTGGGAGAACGCAACTAGGATTACTTTTCTCTCGCTCTCTCATTGTGATTTAAAGTAAGAAAATGCCAACTTTCTGAAAGTGACATTTTCAGAATTACAATTTAAAATCTAACTTCACCATAAGTTAGGATTTTAAATTGTGATTAGAGAGATACCAAACTTGGGGGTCCTATATCTTCCCAATTGGAAATTTCACTTGTAAAATGTAATAAGGTAATCCCCATGATAACCTATAGGAGAGATTGGCCTTGCAATAGTGAAAACATTTGAGTTTTTCACTACTAGGACATGTAAAACTTGAAAGTACATTTCCTACCTTTTGATACACTGCACCCTGCCCCTGGGCCGTCCAAGGCCTACCTTAGGGCTGACGTATATGTATTAAAAAGGAAGGTTTGGGCCTGGCAAGAGGATTAACTTGCCAGGTCTATATGGCAGTTTAAAATTGCACACACAGGTTCTGCAATGGCAGGCCTGAGACATGTTTAAAGGGCTACTTAAGTGAGTGGCACAATCCGTGATTCAGGCCTACTAGTAAAATTTAATTTACAGGCCATGGGTACATCTAGTGCACTTTACTAGGGACTTACATTTAAATTAAATATGCCAATTGGAATAAGCCAATGTTATCATGTATAAAGCAGAGACCACACACACTTTAGCACTAGTTAGCAGCGGTAAAGTGCCCAGAGTCCTAAACCCAGCAAAAATAAAGTCAGCAAAATCAGGATGTCAAAAGTCAAAAAGTCATGGGAAACCACACCAAGGATGCCAGGTCTAACACGTGTGCCCGTCAGCTGAAAGTAGGGAGAGCTACCCAACCCCTTGGCAGTTCATTTCACTAAGGCGGAAGATCCTGGAGAGACCATCAGCATTGGTGTGGTCTGTACCAGGACGGTGTTCTACCGTAAAATTCATTCCCTGTAGGGAGATGGACCACCTCAACACTTTGGCATTCTCACCCCTCAATTTCATTAACCACCTGAGGGGTTTGTGGTCTGTCTGAACTCAGAAGGGAGTACCAAACAGGTGTGGCCTTAGCTTCTTCAGTGCCCAGACCACAACAAAGGCTTCCCTTTCTATTGCGATCCACCTCTGTTTCCTGGGAAGTAGCCTCCTACTGATAAAGGCTACAGGCTGATCTAGGCCCTCTTTATTGAGCTATGAGAGCATGGCCCCTACACCGTGCTCTGAAGCGTCTGTCTGTAAAGTGAATTCTTGGGAGAAGTCAGGGGCCTTGAGCACAGGTGCTGTGTACATGGCCTCCTTCACTGTGTCAAAAGCTCTCTGGCACGCCTCTGTCCAGATCACCTGATGTGGCTGCTACCTGGAAGTCAGCTCTGTCAAGGGGGCAACAATGGTGCCATATCCCTTAAAAATCTCCTGTAATAGCCAGTGAGGCCTAAGAAGGCTGTCACTTCTGCCTGGGTCACTTCTTGACCCCGTATTTACGAACCTAGAGTCTATGGAGGCCAATCCTCCGCTTCCGATGCTCTGGACAGATCATTCTTTCATCTCACTGCGCCTCCGTGCGGAAGGTTCCCCACTACCACTCTCCCGCCCGCCTTCTATGAAGCACCCATGGCATAAACTAAACCCCACGACTTTTACAGCCTGTCTAAATTCGCACCGGCCAGTCTGGCCTACAGATATAGAGACAGCAGATGCTGTCTTTAGAGGATGGGTCAATAATGCACTAGATTGCTGCATTCCGAAAAAAAATTCTCGGGCAAAGCGCATTCAAACCCACGCATGGTATAACGAGTCTCTGACGCTTGAAAAGAAAAAATGTAAAACTCTGGAAAGGGCATGGAGGAGTTCTTATGATCCCACAGCTAAATCTACTTACAGGAATGCAATTAAACTGTATCATAAACTGGTTCGGAATACCAAAGCTAAGTTCTATGCTAATGTAATCGCCACCAGCAGCAACCCAACCAAATCCATTTTCTCCATTATGAAGGAACTGGTAAAACCCCCACATACTGCCGATAGTGCTATATCTTCCAATCTACAATGTGAGACACTTGCAAATTTTTTTATCAGCAAGGTGGATCGCATTTATAGTACCTTCTGTGCGGAGAAGGCCTCTTCCGCTAATCAGAGGAACACCCTCCCGGCAGCTACGCCCTACTCCCTCCAGGACCTTCTGCCCATGTCCTCCAAAGATATGAAGACCTTATCAGCCAAGGTAAAATCAGGTTCCCCTGAGGATCCACTAAAACCTGACCTTTTTAGGAAATTTCATGATTGCCTCCTCTCGGAAGGCCGAGAGCTGATCAACAGGTCATTATCGGCCGCAGGGATCCCTAAGTCTTGGAAGCACGCCAAAGTAATCCCCCTGCTAAAGAAACCTACACTGGATGCGTCTCTGCCTGAAAATTACCGCCCAATATCTTTGCTTCCATACCTTGCCAAAATCATGGAGTCTCATGTCAATCACATCCTAACACAATACTTAGAAGCTAATCAGATCCTTGAACAGTCACAAAACGGCTTTCGCTCTAAACATAGCACGGAATCGGCGCTACTGGCAGTCACAGAGCAGCTGCGGTCTGCTATCGATGAGGGCAGAACCTCGGCACTGATCCTGCTGGACCTCAGTGCGGCCTTCGACACGGTCTCCCACAGGATCTTGCTGTACCGGCTTGAGGAGATCGGGGTCACTGGGAAGGCCTTGGCCTGGTTCGAATCCTTCCTGACCGATCGGTCCTTCCAGGTCTCTGCTCCCCCCTACACTTCCAACGTCCATCCTCTAGGCTGTGGTGTCCCTCAGGGGTCTGCCTTAAGCCCCACTCTATTCAACATTTATGTCCGCCCTCTAGCCATGTTGGCTAAAGCCCGGAACATGGCTATGGTATCATATGCAGATGATATCCAAATGGTATTTACCTTCTCCAGCAATACTAAACTAGACCAGGCGAAATTCCAAGGTGACCTTACAGCCATTTCTGAATGAATGACTAATAACTACTTACAATTGAACTCCGCAAAATCAGAAGTGCTTTTGGTTGGTCGGGATACCCACCTATGGGGTAATGAATGGTGGCTTAAAGCCCTAGGCACTCCTCCCCAGCCAAAAAGTACGGTTAAGAATCTGGGAGTGTTGATGGACAGCGCCCTCTCATTCGAAACGCAAGCTAAGGCTGTGGCAGGTACCTGTTTTGGTCTCCTACGGAGCTTAAAACCCATCCTGGGGCTATTTGATGCACCCATGCGACAGACAATTGTTCAATCCACCGTGCTGTCACATTTGGACTATTGCAATGGACTACTACTGGGCGCTAACAAAGCCGTAACGAGAAGGCTTCAACGGGCACAGAATGCGGCTGCCCGTCCGCTCTTTGCACTACCTAAACACTGTCATGCCGCTGACCTCCTCAGACGGCTCCATTGGTTACCTATAGAACAGAGAGTTCACTTCAAGTCTTTATGTACCACACATAAGATCCTGCATGGCCTGGGTCCGCAAATTTTAACTGATCTTTGCTCGGTGTACACCCCGGCACGGGCCCTGCGCTCATCGGACCTACACCTGGCCTATGTCCCGCGGGTGCGCAGGTCCAGAGCCGGGGGGCGCTCATTCAGGGCACTGGCCCCCGCCCTCTGGAATACCATCCCTCCTGCTGCCCGCGGCATGCAGGAGCACTGGGCGTTCAGGAAGCTGATCAAGACATGGCTTTTTTCCAATCTCTAGTGTACTCCCTCTCTGCCCTCCTCTATTCAGGCTTAGTGCTGGGACGCCCGGATGCGGGGGCAGCCATGCGCTCTACAAATACTGATAACATAACATAACAGGGGGGGGGGTTCCCCAGCCAGAATTTGGCCTGGGCGGGGGGAGGTTCCCGAGCCAGAATTTGGCCTGGAGGGGCTGCACCTTGCTACCTCCCACTTGGCGACCCAGTAGACCACTGAACCCTGCCCTACCTGGCACTTACTGGCCTTGATAGTCAGGCCTGCACTCTACGGAGCCGGAAGCACTTCCTAAAGGTGGCACAGGTGGTCCTTCCAGCTAGAACTGAAGACAGCAATGTCTCCAACCCAGCCAAGACCTAGTTGACCAACCTCTGGATTGTGGTAGGGGCATTCTTCAACCTGAAAAGCATGAACCGGAAATGGAAGTTCCCTTCCGGTGTAGAGAACCCAGACCTCTCTTTAGCCCCTTCAGGCAAGGGAATCTGCCAGTACCCAGACGTTAAGTCAAACGTGCTGAGGAACTTGGCAGCTCCAAGCCAATCTATGAGCTCATCAGCTCTGGGGATGGGGTGTACGTCAGTCTTGGTGACCGCTTGAGCTCATGGTAGTCCACACAGAACTTAAGTTCAAGTGTGAGACCTGGAGAGGCAGCCTTGGGGACCAACACCACTGGGCTGGACCAGGGTCTGTTTGAGGGCTCAATAACCCCTAACGCCAGCATCTTGGAGACTTCCTCCTTAAAGCTGGCTCTCACCTTGTCAAACAACTTGAAAATGTTGTTCTTTACAGGTGTGTTGTCCACAGTATCAATATCATGGGTACACTATCTAGTGAGTCCTGGGGTAAGTGAAAACAAAGAGGCAAACAACCCCAGCAACTGGCAGCAGTCTCTCTGTTGATCTAGGGTCAGTGTAGGGGAAAGACTGACACCCTCCACTGACCCATCCTGCTCCTTGGAAGAAAGGAGGTCAGGGAGAGGTTCACTCTCCACTTCCACCCCATCATCAGTAAATAGGAGCATGGTAGCTCAGACCTCTCGAAGTGGGGATTGATGCGATTGACACGAAGGACCCTTAGAGGGTTCCTGGGATTCTTGAGGTCCACCAAGTAGGTGACATCAGTCTTGCCCTCCTTCACCTCATACGGCCCAGATCAGCGGTCTTGCAGGGCCATGGGCTCCATCACCTACACTTTATGGCCAGGCTGATACTCAACCAGAGTGGCTTTCTGGCTATACCAGCATTACATGTCCTTCTGGCTGGCTTCCAGATTCTCCTGTGCGAGTTTCTGGAAGGGGGCTGTTTGGTTACAGAGAGCCAAAATGTAGCTGGCCGCATCCTGGGGGGGGACTCTCCTGGAAGCTTGCTCACAGCCTCCTTCACCAAACTGAGAGGTCCTTTCACAGGGTGCCCATACAGAAGCTTATAGGGGCTAAAGTCAACCCCTTTCTGCTATACCTCCCTGTAGGCAAACAAAAGGCATGGCAGGAGGACGCCCCACTTCTGCCTCATGGGCTCCGGCAGGCCCATAATCATGCCTTTTAGGGTGCTGTTGAACCGTTCAACAAGCCCTTTGGTTTGTGGTTGGTAAAGAGTGGAGAACTTGTAGGTTACCCTACACTACTTCCACATGGCCTTCATGAACCCTGACATTAAGTTGGTACCCTGGTCAGATACTACCTCCTTGGGGAAACCCACACCAGTAAAGATCCCCATCAGTGCCCTGGCCACAGCGGGCACAGTCACCTTCCTTAGAGGGATAGCTTCCGGGTACCAGGTGGCGTGGTCCACCAAGGCCAGAACAAATTTATTTATTATTTTATTTATTTATTAAGGAGTTTTATATAGGGCTGGCCGAATCCGGGGGTATCGGAGCGCTTTACAACAGTTTTAATGCAAGAATCTGTTGCCCATGGCTGTCGTGGGATCCAGAGGCCCAATGATGTCGATGCCCACCCTTTCAAAGAGGGTGCCAGGGACAGGAAGAGGTTGCAGGGAGCCTTGCACTTCCTCTCTGATTTGACACTCACCTAGCAGGTGGGACGGGATCTGCAGAACGCATCTGAGGCCCTCCTCATTTGACAAGCCTGGAAGAGGCTGGGCTGGGCCCCCCTCTGACATCTGGTTACTTGCACTTGACTATACCTCCCAGTCTTCAGGTACTGTCGCGCACATTTCCAACTTTGATATCAGTATTAGCGTTGCATTGCCTTATTGTATCTGGGCCATCGACTGCATACGATTTGCGGACCCATCATGAATAAGCGCAAAGGAGTAGCGGGGACTCTCGACGCATTCATTGTTAGGGCGGAATCGTTGCTGACCCATGAGATCGAAATGACAGAGAGACGACTCTCCTTAGATCCTTCCACATTACAGAGTCGCCCGTCACCAGGTATCCTCAATCCGGGTGGCACCCCACAAATGTGCTTGCCTATTACGCCCCAAAATTTGTCCCCGAAATCCTCCTTGTCAACTCTGGACGTACCCTCCATGGCCACCTCTAACGGGTCTAGTATAATCACCAGAGCACGGGTCGCTAAACCCCGAGACGAGAACAAGGTGGGAGTACCACCGGTTAAACGAAAGCGGGGCGTTGGTATCCAAAAAACCAAAGGCATAAAGGGTCCTCGATCCGCTAATCATGTAACTAATCATGTAACAACACTAACTAATTCTGTTAGTACACAGACTGATGTCGTTTTTCCTTCGCCAAGGCACGATATCGTTGGGGACGCTGTTCTTGCCACTGCTGTGGAGACTGCTCTGGAAACTGTATTAGCCCATATCAAAGAACTGATCGACAGGAATTTTACCGTTCTTTGGGGAAAGTTAGAACGTGTGGACATTGCTATGGACAATTTAAGTGGTAGCAAAGCGAATTCTCAACCTGGTGCCATTGCGGGGGAGGGCTCGCTAATGCCAGTAGATGCTAATTTAAGATCCAACTTACGATTTCCAAATCCCACCCTGCACAAAGAGTCCCTACCTGCTAATCTTTGTATAACATGCCGCAAATCAAAAGAACCCCTTGTGCTGAAACCTAGCCCCGAGCAGGGGAATATACAGGATGCATCCCGGGAGCCCATCACGAAGGCTCTAGGTCCATGTAGCAGTCACTCTGAACGCTTATATTCTGGCACCATATCAAGTGACCCGAGTAGGAGCACAAGAGATAGCTCAAGGAGTAACTGCCCGAGACCTAACACTGATGTTTTGAGCCTACCCCCAGCCACTTGTCCTTATGTATTAGTTCTGGTCG
This sequence comes from Calotriton arnoldi, assembly GCA_963921515.1. Taxonomy (NCBI): domain Eukaryota; kingdom Metazoa; phylum Chordata; class Amphibia; order Caudata; family Salamandridae; genus Calotriton; species Calotriton arnoldi. Next base: position 2,087,730 of record CAWUFW010000844.1, on the reverse strand, counting down.
GCGTTCCCACTCTTATAGGGGACCAGAGGGAGTCTTGGGTCGACCTACGCAATAAGACTGTGGATTGGTTAAAAAAGCACAAAAGGTTTCACCCATCTGACATGAATGAGATCCTTATGGTCCGCAGAGTTGGGTAGGTTGGTCAATCCCCTAAGAACATCGATGGTGACTGTATTGTGATCAACTTTCGCAGGCCCCATATGGTTCGCTGCCTATTAAGATTCTGTGAGCAAACATTTACTCAAAGCCCCAGCATTTGTGCGCTCCCTCTGGGTTATTTCTATAAACCGCAATTTAGGCTCACTGCAAATATGCCTGCCCCCCTCCCTGTATCTAATAGGTTTCAGGCCTTATCAGACCTGGACACCCAGGATTGACAACCATCCCTACCGGAAAATCAACAATACCCTTCGGAAAATTCTTTGTTTTTGTATCCCCCCCTCTTACTGATACGTTAGATGACCAGCAAGTCATAATTAAGGCCATGGCTGATACAGATCTGAGTATTTTGAGCTGGAATGTAGCAGGCCTCCAGTCGAGGCTTGGTGACCCGGACTGGCTACGTCTAATAAAGGAACAGGACATAGTTATGTTCCAAGAGACTTGGGCTACCCAAGAATTATATATTAATGGGTTTCATTGCTATAACATTGTAGCCCCTACACCTAAATTTGGTCGCCCCTCGGGGGTTTATTTATTGGGATTAACATTGCTGCTGGTGGCGGCATCAAGGTTCTATCAACTAACAGCCGTAATTCTCAAGTCTTACTGTATAAAAGGAGAGTCTCTTTTTATTTGATTAGTTTTTATAACAATGATTTTTACTCCATCCCTAATGGGAATTTTATTAAGCTTTTTGATTTTATTTCTAATTTAGATTGCCAGCAAGAATCAGCTAAAACTATTGGCATCCTTTTGAGTGGCGATTTTAATGCGAAATTAACAGATACACCACATAGCATAGGGTTTCACAATTCTGGCCCCACCTGTTGTAGGGGCGCAGAGTTGGCTATGTTTCTGAGTATGCATAACCTCACCAATGCCATGGACATTGTGGGCGTATCACACGCCAATAATTATCCTGTGCCAACATTCAGAGGAAGGGGGTGTTCTTCCACTATAGATTTTGTCTTCATTTCCCCCCTTCTCGTAGATCACTTAATGGAAGCAGAAGTTATCGCTATGAGTCAAGGGGACCATAATCCAATTAAAACAGTGTTGAGATTAGCCCCCCGGCCCATGTTTACTTCTGAATGCGGGGCCAGGAATTTAACACCCTCCACCGACAACTTAAGACTGATATGGAGGGGTATTGATAATAATGAACTGTTTCAGACATTGGCGAAGGCCAATATGCACCTCATAAATTCATGTTTATCAGCCCAAGATCCATACCCTGAGGCTGTCCATGATTTTATTAAACTCTGCCTAGCAATCAAAACCCTCTTGTCAAAACCTATTCCTCTCGGAAACAAGGTCCTAGATAGTTCGATCACGAGTGCTCTGAGGCAAATAGACAATTGCGCAGAGCCCTATCATCTAACCCAAGGTGTAACCTAGAAGTGAAATTGGCCAGGCAGGGGTATAAAACTGTGATTTCTAATCGGAAAGAGGAAATCCTAAAAGACCGCTGGGAAGCATTATCCAAAGCCGCCAACATAAAAAAGGGCAACACATTCTGGACAGCCGTGAGGGATTTGCGATCCATGGGGCAGCTATTAACTCCTATCAGCTGTACCATTATGAGTGAGTCGTGGGAAAACCACTTTACAAAGATTTATGCTGCCTCCACACAAGAGGCGGATTACTTTGAGCCCGGGCCATTAACTAGAATACAGATAACCCTGTTTGAGGTGGAAGAAGCCATCCAACAGAGTGTGGGCAACAAAGCCCCTGGCCCAGATGGGTTACCCATCGACCTTATTAAATGCAAACCAGACTTTTGGGCGCCTCTTCTTTTAAATGTTTTTAATAATTTAATGCATGCCCCGCTACCCAGCACCTGGTCCTCGAGCATCATTGTCCCGATTTTTAAAAAGGGGGACCGTTCCCAACCCGATTGTTATAGGCCTATCTCCCTAATTGATAATACCTTAAAAATCTTGGGTAGAGTCCTATATAATAAGAATTAGAGTGGTCTGAGGAAAGCGGTATTTTAGAGCCTTGCCAACTGGGTTTTCGAAGTAAGGTTGGCACCAATTAACAATGCCTAAATCTTAATTTAATTATGGGCAAATACACCATTGCGCGGGCCTCGCCAATCTATTGGGCCTTTATGGATTTGACCTCTGCTTTTGACCTTGTCAATAGGTCAAAGCTCTGGTCTATCCTCTTGGCCTATGGATTGGATGAGCCCTTGGTGCATTTCTTGGCGCACCTTCATAAAGACCTTAAGGCCCGGGTTAGGAGCAGTTGCGGGGGCGAGGTCACTGAAGCTATTAAGGTAGGTAGGGGGGTTAGACAGGGTTGTGTTCTAGCCCCCCTCCTTTTTATTATCTATATTAATGGACTGCATAAAACATTAAAATCAATGACTCATGACGTCCCCAAAATCAATGGAAAAACACTTCCCGTACTACTCTATGCGGACGATGCGGTCCTTATGGGCCGCACTCCGAATTCCTTACGCATTTTAGTGCAGGGTTTTGTTAACCACATGGACAGTTTAGACTTAAGTACTAACTTTAAAAAGTCTTTCATAATGTCGTGTGGTCCCAGGAAACGCCAACTTAGCTTTATATCTGTGGGTAATCAGAAATTGACGAGCAGTAGCACTTTTCCTCATCTTGGGGTGGTCTTTGCTGCGAACAGCTCCTGGACTGAGCATATGGTTCACTCCAGGAGCAAGTTCTCAAAGGCCACCAACTCGATTCTTAGCCTCCCACGCCCAAAGAGAACAGGCGGCATTTCAGCTATTTTAAAAAAAATTAAATCGCGAGGCGTACCAATAGCCACGTATGGCGCTGAGGTCTGGGGCATTGCCAAGAGTCCTTGTATCCAACAGGAAGAGAACAGATTTTGCAGGAAGCTATTAGGCGTCCCAATCTCCACATCTCAATATATCTGCCATAGGGAACTTAATCTAGATTTTATAGAAGATTTCATTAGGGCCCGCCCCGCCCTCTTCTGGTTATCTGTTTGGAAAAACTCGGCCGCATCCCTAACGAGAGAGATCATAAGCGATTGTATTGGGTGCGAGAAAGGGAAGGATATCCCATGGTTGTCAGGGGTGTTTCAAAGTTTATGTAGCGTTAACAAAGGAAGTATTTTTTTAAATCCTAGCACAGCAGAGACTATGCATAAAAATGAGCTTAGGAGTGCACTTTATTCGTTATATAGAACGGAAAGGATTGAAAAGGAATCCAAAAAATCCCTCGTCCTTAGCTACATGACCATTGAACGGCCCGTGCATCCGCTGGCCAACTAACTTACCTTGCCTATGAGCCATTGGGAGAGGAGCCTTCTATCTCGTCTAAGGGCAGGCACTGTTAAATTTGTACTATGTTTTCCCCTCGGCCACCACTCTAATCTTGACCATTTACCCTGCCCGGGTGATGGTCAGAGCGGCCAATCTATTTTACATTTTCTGTTTTTTTGCAAACATTATCTAAAGTATACTAAGTGGCTTTTAACCCAGTTTTTAAAAAAAGTTTACGCCAATCAGTCTGGAAAACGCTTACCTAAGGTTACTTACCCTGGCTGACGAAGAGCTGGTTTTTCGCACAGGCACTTTTTTGAGAATTGCCGTTCGAGCACGTCTAATGTCTAATGACGTCTAATCCTTGAGCCCTTAGATTATTTATATATGAATTTTTGTACGAATTTGACATATTTTATCATTGTATATTGTATATTGTCAATGGATTTCATTATGACTCTCTTACCTGTACATTTTTAAATTTGTTATGTTGCTATGCTTTTATGGATACTATGCTATCCAAATAAAGTGTTTTTGAACCTTGAACCTTTGACAAGCCTGTCAAAGGTCTTGTTTTGCCCCAAACACCTGCCAGGGGTACATCATGAGCCAGCCCCAATAGGAAGGCCCTGTAGCACTGGGGGAACACTAACACATGGTCGCACCAGGCTCAGGAGCCTTAGGCTCACTATAAAGGAGACCATTCTCCCAGTAAATAAGATGTTTACCAGAGGCGTCACCAGCTGCCTGGGTCTCAGCCTGCTGCTGAAGACCCACAAGAGTAGAGCATTCCCTCTTCACCTTGCAGAACTCCTGCATGGTGGAACCCCCTTCCTGCTGCCAGTGGGCTAGCTCAGACAAGTTCCCCAGTGATAGGGAAATACTGGCACCCTCCCAAGAGCAAAAGAATGAAACTCACCAGACATAGCAGGTTGCTCAGAAACAGAACGAAATTTATTTATTGGTACCAACTGCATGCATCATTGTTGATCAACAAGGAAGAAGTCAGGTCTCCTGCCTTAGGGGCTCTCAGACTGCTTCTTCCCAGAGTGACTGGTTTCTGGGTGCTATATAATTTAGTAATGCCATGTCAGCGGAACTAGAATAAGGCACCAAGCCAAATATGGCTAACAGGGATGTGCAAGATCTGCACCATGCCAATTATAAACAGCTAGATATGGGCAAACCAGAAAGGCTGTCGGCACTGTGTAAGCAACTTGCACAACCAGATAAGGAAACTATCATGAAGTCAGGACAAGCAAAGTGACCTCTAAGGGGGTTCAGAATAGCTGTTGAAGCTTGTCCAGTCAAGGTCAGATAGAAAGCCCTTTGGAGCTCCAGGCCTCATGTTAGTGTGATATATCTAAGCATGATATCTTTGAAGTGCATACACATGAATTTATATGGGCATATATATATATTTCTCAACAATCCTCCCTTTAGTATAGTCCTATCCTTCATTAGTGTAAAACCAAAATATATATATATGTATATATGAAGGAAACATTAGTTACATATCTTTGGATAGCATTACACAGTGTGTGCATAAAATGCATATATTTTCACATTGATACATCCTGATGTTATAATTATTTTTGAACATGAACACAATGATATGCTAGTATTCAATTCATACTACTTCCTATGTGCCTTATTATATCAGCAGGCTGTGGTGATACCGGCAGCATACTCATAATTAAGTGTCCAACAAATATTGTTTGCTCTATGCAATGCATAGTGCTACAGTGTCACTTAGTCACTCCATTCCCGGGCACTTTCTGTAAGTGTCAGTAATTTAAAGGCACACAGTGAGCGGTCTTCTGCTTCTCCTCCTGGCCCCAGTCGTCTTGTTCAGGGGCGGTTTCACTGACCTGCCCTGCGTTGTCCTCGTCAGTCTATTTTTCTGCAGGTGCAGACCATCACCTTTCTTTGAGACTGCGTTGTGTACTTCACTCAACAGTATCAGTTGATGTCACGTCCCTCTGACACTTTATGATGGGCCCTCATGGATCGTAGAAATGGTCTGGTCTGTCCTCTCCTTGACTGTTGTGTTGTGCAGGTCCTCTGGTGACAGATGGTCATCAATTTCTGGTACCGTCCTCTCAGGCGTTGGGGTGCTGCCCTGCATCTTGTCCCCTTAATCCATTCATGGCGTTGGTTCACCGTCTGTGGTCCAGTCCACCTAGAACTAAGGAACAACTTTTATTTTTCTCATCATGACCATGTCTTCATAGTTGCTTTAGAAGTCTTTGCCCCTATTGCAGGCAGTACTAAAGTCAGAGCATCAGGCCATTTCAGGCCTGTTTCATCAGTTGCCTTTACTAATAATCTATTTTTTATTTTTATTTTGGAGCTCATTTACTCCTCCTGGTCTCAACGTTGGAGGGTGGTATGGGGTATGCATGTTATACTTTATTCCCAAAAACAACATCTTTTGCATAAATGCAGTCACTAAGTGATCTCCTCTATCGCTATTTATGCCCTAGTGGACACCTAACCTTGGAGAGATGGCTTTCCTGAAGCACTGCGCACCAGTTGCTGCATCAGTCTTCCCTGTTGGACACACCTCCATTCATTTTGAAAACGTATCTACCCACACCAGCAAATATTTCAATCCATTCACTGGGAGGCAAAATGCATCTGCGCATTCATCCTCCCTTGTGCAATATCAGAGGGTCCCTGCTCCAGTCTTGTAAGGGAAAGGAACATGCTGCGTGGGGACACAGGCATCTCACCCTGGTAGGCCCACACTCCCCTAATTATTCGGCTCACATCCATCATCAATCCACCCTCTATGTTTATCTGGTGTTGTAGACCATTGTACTTCCTTTACATTCGTTTGCAACAATTGTCTCTGAATGAGCTGTATTTTTTGAATGCTTTATTCATTAGTCCCTTCTGCACTGGCTGTAACATGCTCTTATTTAATGCTGTGTCAGCGATGGCATTACCTTTGGCTAACTTAGTATTAGCTCCTGTGTGGGCTTCACATTTTATTACCGCTATCCTGTTGTGTAATAGTTTTGCTTTTAACAAGATCCTTACTCAAGGACCATTTTCAATAAGGCGCCCTGCTTCTGTTATGAATCCGTGATACTTCCACAGCTGGCCACAAATAAGAACTGCAAAGCATAATGTGAGTCAGTGTAAATGTTAACAGTTTTACCCTTGACTAGTATTCATGCTTTTGTTACAGCATACAGCTCATCTTATTGGGTAAATGTTCCAGGTGGCAGAGCTGCACTTCAGCTATGTTGTCTGATATTGCTATAGCATACCCTGCTTTGTAATCGGTGTTTATCTCTCTGCTGAAGGAACCATCAGTGTACCACTCATATAGTCTGCCTTTCCTAATCTTGGTGTGGTGCTGTTTTCTACAATCTCAACACCAACATACTTAGGGGTCTCATCTGTCTCTAAGAGAATCGATCTCATCATAATAACCTATTTCAGGTAATACTGTTGCCATATTAACAGGTGGGCATCTTATTATGACATTACAATTAGACAACATGGTGCCATTATAACCCGTGTGCCTGCCAGCAGGAAAATGTTGTCGCTCCAGATGACGACAACAACAACCGTACCAAATGTGGCACCTAGACAATACAAGTATAGTCCAACACAATGAGAGCCGTCCTCTCCACCATCACAGCTGCCGACCCCCAATCACTGCTGAAGGCAAAGTCACATAGTAGTTTCCCACAGGCCTTTCTTTTCCAGCTGTGTCAGCACACCATTGGCAACACCCTATCATTTGCAATGTCATTTTGCTCTGAAACAGAGATGGAAAGGCAGTTTGTAGTCAGGCAGTCCCCATGATGACGCAGTACACAATGTCTCTTTCAATTTCTTGAAACAGTTTGCAAATTCATTAGCCATAGCATCTGCATTCAGGGACCCACTGGTGGCAGTAGTTCATTATCCCCAGGAAGGACATCATTCCTTTCTTGGTGGGCAGGAGCTGAATGCCCTGAATCAATTTTATTCTGTCAGGTGGCATGCGGCGTGTACCTTGGAATATCACATAACCCAGGTAAGTCACCTCTTTTTGGCAGCACTGGCATTTTGACAAACAGGCTTTGTGTCTTCTCTCCTGGAGGTAGTTCAGCAGAGCTACAGTGTCTTTTTCACAGGCTTTCACAGGCCTCAAGTGATGAAGATGTCACAAGGAGGTCATCATCATACTGCAAGACGATGCTACCACCTTCCAGGCATAGGTGGTCCAAGTCTCTCTTTACTGCTTGCGCATTGACATTGGGACTCACAGTGAAAGAAGTCGACTGGGTATCATTTAGCGCGAAGGCAAAGAGGATTCACTCTGTGGATGGACTTTAATGCTAAAACCCACTGAGGAGAGAAAAATACTCTGCCTCTACTGGTATAAATGAGAATATAGTATTGGTGTCAGGCACAACAGGCTCTAAGGGAACCACAAGTTCATAAAGTAATCACTTTATGGGGACAGCATGTTTTAACCATCCTCTCTTTTTTTTTTTTTTTTTTAAATATGACTTTATGGGGGATGGCTTTTTTCCAAACCTCTCAGTTCCCTAGTTCTAGAACAATACTGTTAGTGATTTGTACAGCCATTTCCCTTTCATATTTATGAAACTGCAGTCTAACAGCATCATTCATCATCTCTCAACACATCCATAAGTGCGCTACAGGGGGTGCATACAACAGAGAATCCTTGCTGAAGCTGCAAGCAGTAAGTGCTCTGTTCTAACCTATCCTTAGGTATTTCTGAGTAACTTCCATTTATTAAAAAAAAATATACTGCTGCAAAATTTGTTTCCAGAGAGGCCATATTCATTTATATTAAAATTGTGAAATGTATCCCTTTATCTCCCACCTTAGTGGAAACATCTCCCATCTTAGTGGAAACATGAGATTCTCCTTGGGCGTGTTTGATACCTTCATCATGAAACACTGTGCAACAATAACACTGATACCCTACTCTTATGTAGTCTCTGGTATCTACGCTGTGCCCCTTGATAATGTTATTCAGTAGGATAAACCCCACCCTGCATATCTCCTACAAAGGTATTATTTCTCAAGAAAACAGTGATATCCCCATCTGCTCCTAACAGAATATGCAGTATTTCCTTTAGCTAATGTTACCTAAAACAAATGTAGTTAAATTACTAATGACAATATCCTGAATATTATTAACATGAATTGAGCATTAATGTGACCCTAATTTTCCTAGGCACATGATAGCCTCAGACATCATCAGAGCTAAGTTTATTTTAACATTGAGCAATTTTTAACTGCTATGATGTTTTTTTTCACATTACCCGTAGTGTGTTATCCTACAATGTTATAATCAGGAAATTTAATTAATTCAAAGGAATTAAGTTATTGTTAAACTACTCTTCAACATTACAAGCATGTACTATATATATAACTTTTTCCTATTTAGAACCAGTTGCACTCTAGTGTGCGGTTGCTTAACACGTGAAGTTTTTTACATGAAGCATTTGCTGTAGACCAGAATAGAAGCAAAACTGCTGAAAAGGAATATCTTCCCCGTTCAACCAAATACAGCCCTGTTTATTTATTTATTTGTATTATTACTACAAGGGCTATAGACTAAATGTTCAACTTGCATTTACACAATTATAAATGTACATGTTTACATCAGGAAATGCTGTGATGCTTTCATAGTCTAATGTAGGCCCCTAAAAGTTGAAATCACACACACTTTTTTAAGATACTTTAAAAGTTCTGACTTTTTTTCTATAAATACTGCTTTTAGCGTGCACTAGACCTTGTGCGTGTGACTCTCTGAAATCATTTAGATAAAATCAATTTTATCAGTGATCTGCTAACAACTTATGTAAAATAAGGACTGTCACAGTAGCTAACCTCAGATAAAAAAATGCTCAAAACCCCCTACGTCGACATTTTGCTTTCAGCGGTGCTAGATAGTGATCAATACAGAACTTGGCCTCTGACCCTTAAACCTGTTGTCCCCTGTCTGAGCAAGGTTATCCCCATGTGGCCATCACAATTCAAAGTAACTCTCGAGAAGCATGACTGAGGGTGCCTCCGTGCAGATATTTTAAAGGTAGGATCTAACTTTTACGGTTTTTATTCTTATTCCTGTGCAGCGTGCTTTCTAGCACCTAAAGAAAATTTTAGTTTTCAGAATGCCATAATGCGCCCAGAATTCCTGTGCCTAAAGGCATTCAATGTAGTTCACATGTCTCTAGAGCTACTCTCTTTGCATAACTTTTATTAGTCTTAGTATTTGAGTCTGCAGACATTAGGCCAGGCTAGAAATCATATGTTAAGTTTGTCACTAAGAGACAGTAATATTGGCATTGTTAGGTAAACTAATATTCGCCCTTTTTCTTTAGTACACAACATATTTACCCATTTAGACATTGAAATCTGAATGTGCACTTTGCACATGTTGATTTTTTACATTGTTAAATTTTATTTATTTTATACAGTAGGGTTATTAGACATTATAAAGATCATAAAAATGCAAAAACGATTTTAGTACAATGAATTATAATAATATTTTACATGTAGTCATTATTGAATAATAATCACTAACCCTTTTGTTGTTTCTACATATGCAAAGTAAGTTTTATTCCTTTCATTTTGCCTTTAAATGCATTTATTTATAACACCTACAAAACTTCTTTTAAAACTAAGCACAGAAGCTTTACTGAAACATAGAAAGTTTGTTTTACCCTTTGGAAATAAGGAATTATTTACCATCAGAACCACAAATGTGCTTCTTAGGAAAGAAATAGTAAAGAAAGTCCTGGCTTTCATCCTTTTTCTTTTATCCAAAATAATGAAACTATATTTCTAACTTTCAAGACTAGTTGTCTTTAATGCATGTGCTTTTATGTGCCACTTCATACTAACTTGCAACCTAGTGCTGCTCCCAGTGTTTATTCGCAGCCTGTATCTTGGTAGGCCCTGGCTTATTTATTTAGCTGTTGTTTATGACCAGCAGATGTCAGCTTTCACAGTATATATTGGACTGCCATTTAAATACAAGTCTCCCAGCTGTCCAATATGACAGCAATGTGCTGTATTCTCATGTCCTCACAGAAACCCAAAAAGGGCGATAAACCACTCATTACCTCCCTCTGTTCACACATGTCCCTTCGGACAGACAGTTTGAGCAGCTGCTAACTCTCTCTTGCAGGTTCTGGGACTGAGCTCAGTTCATTCTATTAAAAACCAGGCATTCCAAGCCAGTCAAAATCTATCGTTTGCAGTGTGATAAAAGGGAGGACGCTTTTATTTTAGCAGTTCACCCCTACAGCAGCCACCAATTACTCATATAATGTGAATGCTTTTTAATATTTAATATTGTGTATCTAAGGAGAGTCAAAACTATGCCACATTAATGATAAATTCAACTTAATTTTCCTATTTGTATTAACGATTTACATGGGGTATACACTATTGACATATTGAGTTTACTTGAAATTTCATTATAAAGTGCTATGCCATTAGAGTGCTGCAACATTTTGCACAGGAGCCTTTTGAAACCCTAGGTCTGTGTGCGCGTTTTACTGCTACTTTGACTTGGCATATGAAACTACTTTCCAAGCTCTGAACTGCTATTTTTCTACATATAAGATACCCCTAAGATGCTAGATAGCTGATATGCAGTACTAAAAAAAGGTTGGGCATCTATTTTTAATTTTTGTTATGTCCTAGTTGTGTAAAACTTGCAACTGCGTATCCTGCAATGGGATGCGTCCCCCTGGGCACTAATGAGCCCTGTCGTGGGTTACTTAATGTCTTTTAAACTTTTCAATATCCAGTGTAGTAAGAATGAAGTAGTCGTGCTTTGTAATGGTTGACAGGATTTTAATCCATGATGTATGTATTTTTCAATCCATCTTAATGTTACAGTGGTTATACGACTCTCCCTTCGGTGTTCCAATGCATTTCGGGTGGAATACCCTTCGTCCGGGAACAAAGCTGTAATTTAATCAATAATAATATACTGTGAGGAGACTCCTCTAAATAAAAATCTAAGGTAATCTGTACATTACTTCATGTGCAGTTCATGCCATCTCGTGTTAAATGGTGAAAGCGAGCAGTTACCACTGGTGTATTGGTGAAATCATAATCGGTTAAAAAGATAAATTCGTATGTTGTACCGTGGTATTAGTGGTGATATACATAGTGATGAGAAACTAAATAATCAGTGCTGCTAAACGTGTAGCGCCGGTGCATGTCGGCCATTAAACTTCAAAAATATGTGTGCTGTCATGTTCATAGAAACTATATCAATGGGAGGTGAGCTATTAACCTTAAGTGGGAAAGTATACCGTGATGCATAACCGAGATTGTAAGCGATTTCGTGAATTCGGTGCCAATGCTGCGTTATCGTATGGTGTTCTGTTATTCGTAAACTCGCTCGCGTATAGTTCATAAAGATTACTAGCATGCGCGAACAATATTATAGCCAGAAAAGTGCAGGTTGTTTACTTACGAGTGCACTCGCTCTGTGCAATATTAACCGGTCTGGTGGTAGAAGACGCCGGCTACGCGTGTGTGAATTAAATCACTGTGCAAAGGTTATAAAAATAGGACTACTGTTTTGCGGAAAAGTATGGCGGCCATGTTAGAACGGAATTTTAGTCTGCATGTTAAGTGAATCTAAAAAAGGACCCTCCGATATTCGCATATAAAAGGAACAAGAATCTGGGTGAAATACTAAAATACTCTAACAAAGATGACCACATTATTTATAAAGGCACAGTCCCATGTCATAACTGCAACAACTGTAATAACATCATCTCCGGACCAATTATTACACATCCACGAAGAGGCAACAACATTAAGCTGAGGGTCACAGCCACATGTGACACGATGAACGTTATTTACCTCTCAAAATGCCCATGTGGACAAGCAGATGTTGGAAAGACTGAACGAAAAATAAAAACTCGAATTAATGAACATAAATCGAACATACGCACTGAGAACATGAAATCAGTTGTGGCGAGCCATTTTCTTGAACATTACCATAATATCAGTCAACTGAAATTCTAATCTTAGAAGTCATCACCAAGGCGGAGGGTCGCGATAACAACAAATACTTATTACAGAGAGAAAATGCTTGGATCAAACAATTGGAAACTTTAAAACCATTTGGAATGAATGAACGGATGGAATATTTATGTTACCTTTAACTCTTGACTGATTGCTCTTTCGTTTCTCAGCTGTCCATTGACTGAAGAACTCTTACTACTTATTAGCAGTTTAACACTGTGTATGTTTTAACATTATCCCACTCGATACTACGCTTTTTTTCTTCACTTCTTTTTTATTTATTGTTTCTCACTGTGTAGCCACTGCAATGTTTTTAAATTTTTTTTTTTATTGTTGATGTTTTATTCATTTCATCTTTTTTAGATTCACTTAACATGCAGACTAAAATTCCGTTCTAACATGGCCGCCATACTTTTCCGCAAAACAGTAGTCCTATTTTTATGGTCATAACCTTTGCACAGTGATTTAATTCACACACGCGTAGCCTGCGCGTTCTACCACCAGACCGGTTAATATTGCACAGAGCGACTGCACTCGTAAGTAAACAACCTGCACTTTTCTGGCTATAATATTGTTTGCGCATGCTAGTAATCTTTATGAACTATACACGAGCGCGTTTACGAATAACAGAACACCATACGATAACGTAGCATTGGCACCGAATTCACGAAACCGCTTACAATCTCGGTTATGCATCACGGTATACTTTCCCACTTAAGGTTGATAGCTCACCTCCCATTGATATAGTTTCTATGAACATGACAGCACACATATTTTTGAACTTTAATGGCCGACATGCACCGGCGCTACACGTTTAGCAGCACTGATTATTTAGTTTCTCATCACTATGTAAATCACCACTAATACCACGGTACAACATACGAATTTATCTTTTTAACCGATTATGATTTCACCAATACACCAGTGGTAACTGCTCGCTTTCTGCATTTAACACGAGATGGCATGAACTGCACATGAAGTAATGTACAGATTACCTTAGATTTTTATTTAGAGGAGTCTCCTCACAGTATATTATTATTGATTAAATTACAGCTTTGTTCCCCGACGAAGGGTATTCCACCCGAAATGCATTGGAACACCGAAGGGACAGTCGTATAATCACTGTAACATTAAGATGGATTGAAAAATACATACATCATGGATTAAAATCCTGTCAACCATTACAAAACACGACTACTTCATTCTTACTACACTGGATATTGAAAAGTTTAAAAGACATTAAGTAACCCGCGACAGGGCTCATTAGTGCCCAGGGGGACGCATCCCATTGCAGGATACGCAGTTGCAAGTGTATGATATAACGTACAGGAGCGGAGTACGTTACCCCAGGAGCACATCTAAAAATTGAATACTCTTTGAACACTCATTTAACAATTTGGCTGTGCGCGTACAAATAACCAACTAGTTGTGTAAAACACACAAATTCGTTTTTCTCTGTGAGGCATACTTTTTTTCCTATTGAGTGCCTTTTTCTAGGTAAAGTTAGTTTTAACATTACTATGTTAAAATTATTATTATTTTTAGTATTATATAGCTCTAGCTATACCCAAAGGTATCAGAGCGCTTTATTTGTTATGAGATAACATTTAACAAGAGGTACATAAAACATGAACAATCCTTAATACATCAATTATGTACATAAAAACACAAACTATCTTCTCTGAAACATAGGACAATGTATGCAAAGTCCATTCTCTTTTAATATGGAATGCTTGGCATTTCTGCCTCGATTTTTAATTCTAATTTTTTCCATTCTGGGAATATAATAATTGAAGTTTCACACATCTATACTTTGTTACAGCTACACTTTTCATAGTAGCGTGCAACTATTTAACATATTTTATATAATTTATATTCTTACCTTTATTTGCAGGGCTATCTGGTGATGATTTGTTTTGAACTTTTCTCTCCTGCCAGTTTTTAAACAATTTTCTAGTGGGCTTACCATGATTTTCCTCTGAGATCCACTCTTGTGAAATGTGCTTTTTACTCATAATGTGCACTTACATTCTGAAAGATAAATACAAAAGGTCTCCTACAAGGGAAAAGTTGTTAGGTAGTGGATAGAATGAGTTAAAAAGAGGAAAATCAACAGTTATGGACCAGCCAGAGACATCACATAAAACCATTTTGCCTCTCTAATGCAGTAATGCTCTTATTTTTCATATAATTCAAAGAAAATATTTCAAGGAAACATAGTGGCCCATTACTGTTGAAGATCAATACACTATTTAAATGCAGTTATTCATCCATGACATACTACGCATATTTCAAAATCATTTCCCTGTGTTCCGGTGCAACCCGCAAATCAGAAGCTCCACTCACTATATTCTGGGAGGGTTTCTTTTTCTGGGGAAAATCAATACCCCATCCTGGCACAGGCTCTTCTGCAGTGGTTTTTATAAGACCCCCGAAGGGTCTAGCCACTTGTCAATATTTACTGACATAAAGTAACTTAGGGCCAGATGTAGGTAAATGCATGTTTGCGATTCCTTAATAGCGATTTTTAGGGAATCGCTATTAAGGAATCGCAAAATGCCATGTAGGTAGGAATCGCAATATTTTTAGCAATTCCTTAATATTCGTTAATTGTGAATCGCAAATTGCGATTCGCAATTAGGAATACCTTCCCATTCATTCCTATGGGCCAAGAGGCCCATAGGAATGAATAGAATTGCTCCCGCAATTTGCGAGTCACCAAGAGGCACTCGCAAATTGCGGGCGCACTTCAAGGGTGCCAGGGTTCCAAAGGACACCCTGTTGCACCCCTGACATGTGCATGTGTGCACATGTGGCGCACATACATGCCCTAAGGGCATGAATGTGTGCCACATGGCACTTAAAAAAGCAAAAAGTGCTTTTTTAAAGGAAATCGCTAATTACCACCAACTTGAAGTTGGTGGTAATTAGCGAGTCCTAAGGCTAAAGTGCACTTTCTTTTGTGCTACTTACCTTGCATTTAAGGAATCGCAATTTGCGATTCCTTAAATGCAAGAGCAAAATAAGGAATCGCAATTTTGCGATTCCTTATTTTGCTAGTAGGTTTCAACTTACCTACATTGCTCGCTGCCAAATAGCGATTGCAAATGCAGAAATTCTGCGAATTTCAGCGTTAGCGCTCGCTATTTGGCCACCTACATCTGGCCCTTAGTTACTTATCAGTCCCCTGTTTCACTACTTCTTATATGTGTAGGTACATATAAATTATTCTCTAACCCAGGCTCTTCTGCAGTGGAAGCCACATATCAATTAATGTATTGATACAGAGAATATTTTAAAAACATTCTCTACAGTCCCGTTTGGTTTAAATGCCAGTTAATGCCCCTTTTTATTAATACTATGTGTTAAATACGCATTTGAAAGACTGAAAGGTCACTTGCAGCAAGTTAGTTATTTAGCTTACAGCTCACTTACCGACTGGTGACATCACAGTCCTCCAATGTCCCACTATTTCTGACACCATTCTGATAGGGAAATACTGCCACCCTCCCAAGAGCAAATGAATGAAACTCACCAGACATAGCAGGTTGCTCAGAAACAGAACGAAATTTATTTATTGGTACCAAATGCATGCATCATTGTTGATCAACAAGGAAGACGTCAGGTCTCCTGCCTTAGGGGCTCTCAGACTGCTTCTTCCCAGAGTGACTGGTTTCTGGGTGCTACATACATTTAGTAATGCCATGTCAGCGGAACTAGAATAAGGCACCAAGCCAAATATGGCTAAAAGGGATGTGCAAGATCTGCACCATGCCAATTATAAACAGCTAGATATGGGCAGACCAGAAAGGCTGGCTCGGCACTGTGTAAGCAACTTGCACAACCAGATAAGGAAACTATCATGAAGTCAGGACAAGCAAAGTGACCTCTAAGGGGGTTCAGAATAGCTGTTGAAGCTTGTCCAGTCAAGGTCAGATAGGAAGCCCTTTGGAGCTCCAGGCCTCATGTTAGTGTGATATATCTAAGCATGATATCTTTGAAGTGCATACACATGAATTTATATGGGCATATATATATATTTCTCAACACCCAGTTCAGCCACATCCTCCCCTGTAGGTTCCGCTGCATCCCCCTTAGGGCCAGCCTCCTCCCAGACTGTGGAAGTTTTAGAAGCGGGTCTGCTGCGCCCCTTACCCTTCCTCTTTTTGCCAGGCACTTGGGCCATTCTTCCAGGCTCCAGATCCTCCTGAGTACCTTCTCGGGCTGCCATGTACTGTGTGATCTGGCACACCCACTCAAGCAACCCTAACATTTCCAAGTGGGACCTGAGCTCCACCTCCTTCCAGGCAGTATGCTCCAGGTCATTGCCAAGCAGACAATCCACAGGCATGGATGGACTCACAGCTACCCTCAAGGAACCTGAGCCCCCCCCCATTCAAAGGGAACCAGACTCACTGGGTAGTGACTCTCACTGTTGTCAGCTACAACAACTTGGTGGAACACATTAGGGACAACTTGCTCTGAGGATGCCAGGTGACACCTGATGATTGTCATATTGGCTTCCGTGTCTCTCAGAATCTCCACCCTTTGCCCATTAATGGTGACCCACTGCATGTACTTCCTAGTATTACTAAGCATGTGGGTTCTCTGCACCATTGGGGAGAGGAGTTGGCCTAACGGCTAGGGCGGTCGACCTCGGAGCTGGGGAACCAGGTTCGAGTCTCGGCAGCGACGCACAACATCCTGTGATTCTGGGCAAATCACTTAATCTCCCCGTGCCTAACAAAAATGAATTTGTCCTCATGTAACGCAACTGGTGCTCGTGTAAAGCGCTCTGATACCCGAATCGGGTCACGTTCGTGCTATATAAAACTCCGTAATTTTTTAAAAATTTTTTAAATTTCTCTGTCACCCAGAGACACCAGGGTAACCTGTACTCTGACCCTCAAACTTTCTGGGACAATCTCTTCCCCAAGCGCTACGCTAGCCAGTCCTAGTGACTGCCCACTGGTGAGGGGGCTGTGTCTGCTTGAGACACTTGGCATCTCCCTGGATGTGCCCTTCCTGTTGGCACTCAAAGCACTTAGGGGGTGCCTTCCCTGCAGACCTACTGTCAGGGAGCCATCTCTTATTCTTCTCGGTAGGGTAATGGGAGTCCTGACCTGAATAACTATTTTGGGGCTCTTTAGAGAACTCCTTGCTTTTGTTTTCGTCCTCTCCTCCTTCTGGTGAGGACCCTGGCCACCCTTGTGGTGATCCCCCTCAGATACCTTCCTGTGGGCCCTGGTGCTGACCCAGCGGTCCGCCTCCTTAGCAAGCTCCCTGGAGTCAGAGAGCTTCCTGTCAAAAAGGTGTTAGCACAGATCTGGAAAACAAAGACTGTACATGTGCACCTGTGCAATCAAGTTGTACAGCCCCTGTTAAATATTTTACTTCACTGCCCTTCACCCAACCTCCCAGCGCCTTGCAAAAATAATCTACACAATTCACCCAGATCTGTTGGGATAGTTTCTGATTGTCCCTGAACTTCTACCTATACTTCTCTGTGGTCACACCACATTTTCTGATTAGGGCTTCTTTCATGGGGGGATACCTCATCCTGTCACCCGCATCTAGGGCCAGTCGGGTGTCCCTGCCCTCACTAGGGCTGTGCCTCCACAGACTAGCCCCCCATTTCCCCTCCGGGATCTTGTGCATCTGCAGGGCAAACTCATAAACTTCAAACCATCTATCTATGTCATCTCCCACCACAAAGTCAGGCACCAGACACTTGGGAATGTGGACCCTCTTATCTCCAGAAGGCACTGAAGAATTGCTGCCACCACTGAACTCTACTTGCTTAGCTCTGATGTCCAGTTCCTTTAGACTTAAATCATGGCCATTCTCCTTTCCTCCATGGCTAATATCTTCTCCACCAAGGCTCTCTCAGCCTTCTCTTTCTTCAGCTTCCTTTGCTCTGTTTCCCTCTCCAGCTTCAATTTGGAAAGCTCCAATTTTAAATTTCTCTCCTCCTTCCTGTTCTCCAGCTCCTCTGGGGACAGGGCTCTGGATGACACACTGCTCCCTGGCTGGAATGGAATCATTAATCCAGGTAGGATTTTGCACCCCCTCCCCCACAGGTAGCAGTCCCCCCAGGCTCTCCTGATGAGTCTTGGTCTAACTCTTCCTCCTCATCCAGTTCCTCATCCTTCTCTGGGGCTACATTTAAAACAGCACAGGCTTCTGCCTATGACCTCAGCGCCTTTTGCAGCCCCACCTTCATGGTGGAGCTCTTTGCAGGAATTGCAATTCCCTTGCAGAAATTTTTTAGGTGGGCCACAGTATTACCCTCCAGGTTGGCCAGCTCAAAGTCTATTTTTGCATATGCAGGTGCAGATGTCGAACCTCCTGTGGGAGAGATGATTTTAGGAAAAAATGGCAATCAGGGAGAGCTGGAAAGAGTTTGAATTGGTCTTTGGTATGGATTGGTAGTGTACACCAAATTCATGTATGGCACTGCACAAACACAAGCCATCATCCTCATCGCTGATCACCAGTGTTAGAAATGGGGTTTCTGGTTGGCAGAGGTATGCACACTGTCCAAGTAGGAGCCGCAGTCCGAGTCAGGGTAAGTCAGATACACACCCTGTCATCTTGCCTGTTTTGCAACAATGCGGATCCTCTCTGGTGGCTTTAACAGTAGGACTATGGTGTCTCATGCCTAGACTTTTAGATGTTCATGCCTGGGATTCAGCCCTCTTGTGCTAGAACTTACCAAGAACATACCCAATGATAATGAATAAACATATCAATGTTCACAAATGTTGAAAAAAAATCATGCATCATGGACAACGACCTGTCGCATATTTAGAAAAGCAATTGATGCTAATGTTAAAGAATGATGCTCCAGCAACAGTGTGCATATAGCTGTGTGTCACAGTTCCTGCTTGCCAATGAAAATTGAAAATAATTAAAAAATTTGACTTTCTCTTAAGAGGGTGATACTATGCACAGAGGTTTAGTTCATGGCCTCAATTCACATTGGTCCCACAATGAGTTGTCGGCAGCTGACAGATTGCCATGCCTTCCACATGGATAGCGAGCACACCAAGAGTCTCAAAATGGCTCCCTCACCTTTCTGAATGGACCTAAAGGCTGGAACGAAGGAACTTTCTAGAGTAGAGCTGCTGAAAACAGCAGATAAGAGAGCTGAAAATGAAGAGATCAGGAAAGTTTTTATACCCAACCTATTCTTAAATCCATTGTGTTTGTGGATGGTTGCTCACTTGGAACAATCACAAAGAAGAAGTGACAGAGTGCACACCGGTTGTTTCCATGTTTTTCGAAAGTTCATTTTTTGCTTTTTGTCGGCGTGCAGGCCTGGAATCGTGGACTGCCCAGCACACGTGTTATGAATAATCACTTGAAGAATGTGGGCGAGTAACACCCCACTCCAGACGCACAGCCATCATTTGTGCATAACAAAGATGCACCAATTGTTCCAGTCTTGTCCAAAATATTTTTATTCCATTTAATCCACAGCTTATCTTGCATAAATCTCATTTCGTCCAGTCACACGAAGGACTCTTATGTTTACATCAGCCTTAATGCTGTAGAAATGCCGCTACGGGCCTTACTCTAGAGCATGGCATGTTACATAAATCCTCTTTCATGAATTGTTTTCAATACCCAATGCATTTCGGGCCATTTTCAGCCCTTCGTCAGGGGTTATCTACAAAATTCAAAACATAATTATTAGGTTGTGTGTTTAAATAACTCATGTTTGCCACATTATGCTGAAAATATAAAACCTACATGCTGGTAACTGAAATTAAACCCATAATCAAACGTGTTGCCCGCCGAACTCCTGGATACATGCCCGATCTTTCCCATGTCTACGCTAAAATCCAATAAACCCCTCCAAACACTTGTTGACCAGTTCTCTCACCAATGCATACGCAATCCCACATAATCAAGGAATCCCCCCTTTTTTTATAAAACAAAACCAGCCCTTACCTCGAGCGTTTTAGTGACTGCTTTCCCTCCTGTTCAAAACCGATCTGACAACTTCACTCCCTTGCTCTATTTCAAGCACCTGTGACGTGTCCCCGCCCATTCGAAACCCTCCAATTACCACCCGCTAATTCATCAAACTGCAAGGCCCATAATACACTGCTTGCACTGCTAAAAATGATCTATTTAAAACATCGATGATCGGGTACTAGTCACAGAATGGAGAATCACAGTCAGAGAGGGAGATGAGCATGGTTTAAACATTTGAAACATACACAATGCGTAAAGAATTTTGATATGTGAGATTATATATTAAGGTAACGTGAAAACATGAGACTGTAAAGCATTTAGAAATAGATAATTTTTAGCAGTGCAAGCAGTGTATTATGGGCCTTGCAGTTTGATGAATTAGCGGGTGGTAATTGGAGGGTTTCGAATGGGCGGGGACACGTCACAGGTGCTTGAAATAGAGCAAGTGAGTGAAGTTGTCAGATCGGTTTTGAACAGGAGGGAAAGCAGTCACTAAAACGCTCGAGGTAAGGGCTGGTTTTGTTTTATAAAAAAAGGGGGGATTCCTTGATTATGTGGGATTGCGTATGCGTTGGTGAGAGAACTGGCCAACAAGTGTTTGGAGGGGTTTATTGGATTTTAGCGTAGACATGGGAAAGATCGGGCATGTATCCAGGAGTTCGGCGGGCAACACGTTTGATGATGGGGTTCATTTCAGTTACCAGCATGTACGTTTTATATTTTCAGCATAATGTGGCAAACATGAGTTATTTAAACACACAACCTAATAATTATGTTTTGAATTTTGTAGATAACCCCTGACGAAGGGCTGAAAATGGCCCGAAATGCATTGGGTATTGAAAACAATTCATGAAAGAGGATTTATGAACATGCCATGCTCTAGAGTAAGGCCTGTACCGGCATTTCTACAGCATTAAGGCTGATGTAAACATAAGAGTCCTTCGTGTGACTGGACGAAATGAGATTTATGCAAGATAAGCTGTGTATTAAATGGAATAAAAATATTTTGGACAAGACTGGAACAATTGGTGCATCTTTGTTATGCACAAATGATGGCTGTGCATCTGGAGTGGGGTGTTACTTCGCCCCACATTCTTCAAGTCACTTGGAACAATGACACACCCATAGGACTCTGAAAGGAGCCTTTGTAAACAGCCACAAGATACTTCAGTCTGACACAGAATGAAATACCGAGGTCTAGGAAGCAGTGCTACCATAAAGCTTTAAAGTGAAGGCTGACAGCTTGGAAAGCATGTAAATGAAAACTGAGTCAAATCAAGACTAAAGACTACAGCACTAGCCTGTAGTTTTCTGGATCAACTGTCTAGCATCTTGAAAGCAGGATTTGCAAAAACTCAGCATTCTTGACGTCTTCCTCTTTTTGTGGCATGGGTCATCATTCCGCACTTACTAGTGTGTGTATATGGGTGAGTCCATCTCCTGCACGTTTTTGGATGAATACCATGCACATGCAGTAATGAACTGGGAGCAGAGTTCTCCAACTCTGGATCTTTCATAGTTTCACTTGTTTGAATTATTCTCTGTCATCAGACTGGGAATATCTGGTAGTTTACTACAGAAATAAGCATTGTTAAAATGGTCATAGGTTGAAGAACAATGTTATTCTTATCAATACTTTTAAATGCGGATTCCTCACTTTTAGATTATCTCCAGGTGTCAGAGTGGATCCAGCGAACTTTACAGCAATGTTAGCATGCACCAGTCTGTGGCACCATGTGGCTCAATGGTGACCTTGTAATGCCCCAGAAGTGAATGAGCAGAGCTGCATATAAGCATCACCACTACATGCTGACATCATCTCTTTAGCTAGTTTAGCCTTAAGATCATTGAATGCAGCGAGTCTCATCCTAACTGAAGAGACTCGCGTCAACGGGAACTCATGCCCGACCTTCACATCAATTGTCACAGAATCGCTACGGTAGCCGTGTTCATCGGAACCTTCATCTTTGATGCTTTTCATTTAATGCTCTCTAAACAATACGTGTGCCTGACCCACCCTGACGCTCCCCTGAAGCTCGGATCATATCCGCTACCCTTCCATAACTGATCCCTAACAAAGACATCAAGAATCATTCTAATTCAGTGCGAGACACTACAGTGCGTAGGCTCGCACTCTGCTTGGTTCCTTTCTGATATCAGGTGCTCACACACCTGTCCTGAAGATTATCGCAAATGTTTGAGATCGAAACGCCGTCGACCTCATAACTATATTTAACTCCTGGTTTTACTATATAAATTCATCTGTAGGAGTTCAATGTTATGCTTTTTAAGAGTTGCATGTTTTTACTTCCCTTTCACTCACTAGAGCACCTTTTTTCACTTACCTGTGAGCACTGGATCATATGTATATATTATTTAAAAAAAAAATAATATACTAAGAAAAAAATCTCTTGATATACTGCAATGAATACATTCATTGCACTATACACTAAACTGTTTGGAGGTTGTTTTACTTTATAACTGTTGCATTTTCATCACATTGTATATTATAGAGTCCCGATCAAAAACGTATGGAACCTATTTCCATTTGTTTTTCCTTTCACTGAAAAGGAACATATACGGGATCACTGGCCCGTTTGACCCACTGTTCGTAAAACACGTCTCTAAATGACATCTGCCAAGCTGCGACCTGGAAGAGCAGGCATGTATTTACCAAGCATTACTGCCTGGATACTGGTAATTACTCGAACCACAACCCAATCCATCGTTATTTTGCACACCAAGCCACCTTAGTTTTGACCCAGCCGTATGCTTGTGTTCCAGTTCAGGGAGGACCTGGTCTGGCAGTTTGTGCTGGGCTGTCCCTATAGGAGCATGGGCAAGACTGATTTTCATATGGCTGGGTTCAAACTGAGTTTGCCTGGAGTTTACCAGTGGCTGAGATTAATTCAATCATTCCAACTATCACTCTTCTGTATACTTGAAAAGAGATGAAGCAGCAGATTTTTCAGTGGGATAAGCAGTTCTATCAATATGGTCAGACAGCTTCCCACTTCTTAATGTATTGTTTACTGCTACCTATTCTAATTCAAGCATGTGAAGTTATGAACGGTCCAGTGCAGGAGAATAAACAAGATAGATACGTACCTATAGCTAAAGTTCTACAGGGTTGGTATCTTTGATAGAATCACATGTGACACACCGTCCTCCCCAGTCAGAGACTCACTGTTTGATCCCTTTAACTCGTGCATTGAAAATCTGAGCTGTGGTGACATCTTGGGGGGGGGAGGGGGGAGGAGAGGCCGGGGTGAGAATGCTCAGTGCATTCACCTGAGTGGCTAAAGTTTGGATGCTTTTAAATAATGTGAATGTATTACTAAACAGACAGTATTCTTGAGCCTATGGCCATTTTCAACCAGTGAATCCCAGTTGGACAGTGGGACATGATTTAGGCATGTGAATCTATGAAACATACCAACGCTAGAGAACTGTAGCTAAGAGATAAGACATTTGTTTCTTCCCCTGCAACTCTGCCACTTGATTCCATGCTGTGTTCTTCTACCCCTGCCTGCAGAAGTCATAGCTTCTCAAGTTGTGCTCATAAATACAATCCACTGCATGGTCCACTGTGAACATGGTCAAACGAGGAATTAGTAGGGAGTCTGGGCCAGGGAGGAAGCTGGAGTATCAATAGCAAGTGGCAGAAAGCAGAGTCTGGCGCTGGGATGAGAACTATCACTTGATGAGCCTAGGGTTTATCCATGACTACAGCCAGTTGAGCTTGCATCTGGTAGAGTACACTATAGAAACTTTGGGGCTTATTTACAAGCCCCTTGCGCCACCGTACCACCACTTTTAACATGGGAAAAAGTGAGCAACGCTGGCGCAAGGGGCTTGTAAATAAGCCCCTTTGTTTTTGGCATTCTGTTACAAATTTTCAGACAATCTGGGCTAGTGTCAGCATAGTATATTTTAGTTTTATTATTCGCCAAAATCTATGTTACCAAGCTCCACCATAATGAAAGCCAGCCAGCCTCACTGCCTGTACCCACCAGCCATGTTAGGATTTCAAAGACTCTCGGGTAGTAACTCTCACCTGCTTTCTGTCTCACTGAATGGATTGTATTCTTTTGTGTTCATGTCATTTCTTAACTTTCACAAGAATTCATTGATAATTTGCAGAGGTTGTGAACACCAAATTTAGTACATACTCCTTTCTGAAAGCCACCGGTGAGCTTTGTTCTTTCAGATAGGGCCTTTCAGCAGGCATGCCCAACTAGGGTCCATGATGGCTGTAGCCATGCCAAATGTAAAGGATAACCACTGACTGTACATAGGTTTCATTTAAAGTCATTGGGCCATATTATCAAGAACGTGCGATAACATTATCGCCGCTTTAGCGGCAGGAAACTGCCGCTAAAGCGGCGATAAGGGTCTTGATAATATGCCCTATAGAATTCCAATAGAACCTGGGCTTCTATTGGAATTCTATAGGGCATATTATCAAGCCCCTTATCACCACTTTAGCGGCAGTTTCCTGCCGCTAAAGCGGCGATAATGTTATCGCCCATTCTTGATAATATGGCCCATTGTATGTAAATGTATTTTTATTTGGATAGTCGTAAAATCTGGTCATCCTGGACGTGTTTTTGCCATGCCTGTCTGACAGCTTCCATCCTTAGACTGCAGGAAGAAAAAAATTTACATTATTTTAATGTGATTCTGCCCATCAAGAGTGTTATTCCACAGTGCGGGCTCTCTACAATTAACAAGAGCAAATGAATGAAATATCTGAAAAACAGATGCAGGGTAAAGAAGGAAGCAGTTAAGACAGGCTATAGGTGTCCGTGGCTGATGCTTCATGATGCTGGTTTATCTCTGCTTAGATACAGTCAAACTCCTCCAATTTTCACAGAGATTACTAGAGCCGGAAAGGCCTGTGAGTAATGTGTGCGGCATGGGCTCTGGCCACTCCTCTTCTGTAAGGCTCTCATGGATAGCATGCTTGCTGGCTGAGTCTGCCTTCAAACATTTGCCCTTTAATGGTAACTGTCTTATAAGATTGGGTTGATTCTGATAACCAACATTTTCTTTTTTAGGCATAAAGGCTGTGGGCCTTGGGATCTGTGAGTGGCTTCTGACTCTTGCATCTTTACTAGTCATTGTGCTGACGTTTCCCATCTCCATCTGGTTCTGTGTGAAGGTGAGGCTTCTCAAGGTGTCCATTGTCAGAAGTGAATAAAATAATCTGTGAACTGTACAGAAGCTCAGAAGCATCCATCATGTCTGAGCTGTCCACTATCCTTGACATTTCAGATATGAGGGATGGTTCGATCATTATGTGACTTGTCTACCACATCTGAACTATCCAGCATCCTTCACCTGTCCATCGTCTCTGAACCTTCTCATAGTCTCCTGCTTATCTGTCAATCATCTTTGTTCTTTGTATCATTTCATACCTGCCTCTCTCCTCAACTATGATCATCTCTGACTGGCACATCATTTCCGAAATTCCGAGTGGTTCATGATCTGATCCTTGAACTGCACTGAACCAGCAACCATCTCGGATAGGAAAACTTTATTTAGCTGCAACACAACCTTTGTAGATTTACACCATTCTAGTTGCACATTATTCTGCCACCTACTGGTTGGTCTAAGAAAGCATCTTGAATACTGTATTTTGAGTGTCTGCCATAAGCAGAGTCTCTGTGACTCATGATGACCATGAACCAAAGCCCACAATACCCCACAGCGAATACATCCTAATGTCTGATGTTTAATCTCTGATCTGCCCTTCGCCTCTAAACAGCCCATCGTGTCTGAACTGTGTATCATCTTTGCACTGTGTATCATCTCTGAACTGTGTATCATCTCTGAACTGTGCTTTGCCTTTGATGTGTTGATTATCACGAAAGTATCTTTCATGTGTGTGCTCTCCGTTATCTTTGAAGCACCCATCACCAGTAAGCTGACCATCCTTTTTGTACAAAGTGAACTGTACACTCCATGATTTCTACACTGTGCCCTGTCTGCGGTTTCTATCGGCCTGAAAATAGGTAGCTAAGCCGTTCTTTCTAATAAACATTCCTTTATGTAAATTCTCCCAGGTATTAAGGTGTGGTACCAGAATATCATTGCAAACATACTATCTGCCATAAAATATTGGGGCATATTTACAAGCCCCTATCGCCACCAGAACGTCACTTTTTTGACGTTGTGGTGGCGATACGGGCTTCGCCTTATTTACAAGGCAGCGTTAAGCCACTTAACACCGCCTTGTAAATAAGGCACCCTTTCACGCTATACTTAGCGTGAAAGGGGTGGGCAATGGGTGTTGCGGTGGGTGTTCCACCGCAACACCCATTGATTCGGACGCTTCCCATATTTACAAGAGTGGCGTAAATATGGAACAGCGCCAAAATTAAGACCAAGGAAAACCTGGTCTTAACAGGGCGCAACGAGGAGAAATGCTTTATTTCTCCTCGTTTTTACTGTTTTTATGTGTGCTGCATTGTGCAGCACAAATAAAAACAGCAAAACGCCAGGCATGATTGTTTATGTACAGGAAGGTGTCCCTTCCTGCACATAAACAATCTTTTTAAAAATGCTGAGTTGCAACTTCTATGTGTGCTGCAAAAAGCAGCACACATAGAAGTTACAAATCACCATTCTGGATTGTTTATGTGCAGGAAGGGACACCTTCCTGCACATAAACAATCATTCCCCACAAAGCAGGCACCCTTGCACTATGGTGCAAGGGTGCCTGCGTTGGCACTAGGCAGCTGAAAATTAGCGCCAGCGCAGGGTGAAACGCAGGGCTGAACTGTATTTTTGTAAATACGGTGCAGCCCTGCATTTCTGAAGTGGCGGAGCACGGTGTTAAGCCAAGAAGGTTAATGCAGCGTTCCGTCACTTCTTTGTAAATATGCCCCATTGTGTCTTACATATTGTCTACAAAATATCGCCCTGTTGAAGAGGCTAACTGGAATTCTACATCCTATGGGATGATATTTTTGTAAGCAATATTTAGGAGACTATTTGTCAGACAATATTTCTGTATATGATATTTTAGCATACAGCAATATTACAGGGTTGTCGACTGTAGATGCAGTAGGACTGGATCTATACCAAATTTTCAGGTTAAACACTGATTAGGTAAGTGAGTGCCATTTGAATTAATTGTAAATGCATTTATCTTATTTGGATTTCCTGAAAATATGGCACAGAGCCACCCCGCCTGGACCTCTGCTTGACACCCCTGCTCTGTCAGCTGTACCGCATCCATCAGTAAATATTCTCCAATCATGTGTAAATAATGCTATCTTTGACACGTTCTCTCTATGGTGCATTCCCCTTTATCTGAAATGCACCACATATTCCCCACCATTCCTGAATGTCTATTTTTTAACTCCTTAAAATATTTATATTTTCCAATTTGAAAGGTCTTCATCTACAACATTTTCAGTTTTACACAAGGTAACTGGTCAAGATAGGTTACCCACTGAAGTAAGCAGTTTTACAGAAAGCAATTGAGAATAGACCAAGGTAAAGCAAAGTAAGACTGCGCTTCAAGGTTTAGGGCCTCATTTCGATGTCGGGTGGATCGCCACTGACAGGCCGTCGCTGGCGGTCCGCCCGACATCCAGGCCATCGGTCCGACTGCCGCATTTTAAAGCATGTGGTCGGACCGCAGGGGTTGGGGGGAAGGACCGCCACCTCTGACAGGATCCAAGATCCCATCGGGGTGGCGGTTGGTATCCTATCCCTACAATGGAGGCGGTGCCTACACAGGCACCACCGTAGGGATTCGGATGTCCCTTTCTGACTGCTTTTTCATGTCAGTCAGACCGCCGTGAAAATGCAGACAGAAATGGACTTTGTGGGCCCCAAGCAGGGACCCTGTCCTCCATGGACCACTTCATGGATCTGCACAAAGTGCTTTTTTCCACTGTGGCTTGTGCTGCGGTCTCCTGATTGCTGCAACAGCGGTCCAACCGCCCGTTATTGTTATGAGGGCCTTAGTCTTGAAAGGGAAGATCAAGAACTCATAGTGTGCTGCCTACAAATGAAACTCTGGCTCAAGACTGCACACCATCATATTGGAAGTGCAGAAAACATGTCTCAGAACAAAACACTTGTGAGAACAAGCATGTGTGATTATGCCAGGACAGGTAGGTGTAGAAACACATCCATTTAACAAAAGAGTATCCTGCCTTGCACAGTCACAAGTGTTCTAACTCCACATTTGTTAGAGATCTGGAGGACAAGTGACAATTATTGCACAGAAGCCTTAGGAATAAGCCACTTTTGGCTGGATAACGCCTGTACTGAGGGTGAAAGCAGGATTGTCATTGGTTCTAATGCTCGAGTAATCTTCCAGATGATGCGGTAAGTTTGCTGAAGCACAGATGTGTAACAAACAGTGTAATTTCTTCTGCAGTACATTCTGAAATTCCCACATTCCGTGTTCTGTCTTCCAGATTGTACGAGAGTACGAAAGGGCAGTCATATTCAGACTGGGACGCCTGCTTCCAGGAAGGGCTAGGGGACCAGGTAATAAAACCACTTCATTGTCTCTTCTCTTCAGTTACCTCTGTCCTGAAGTCTCAAAAGTTAATCCTTCCAAGGTAACCAGTAGCCCCTCGGCCACACAACTGGGTCATAGAGATGAGGAGAATGCCTTTTCACATTGAAAGAAGGAGTTAAACTAAGAACCTGCCAAGGATTAAAAAGAATGAGATATTCAGAGCCACATAATTCCCACTAGAAATCTGGTGCCTTGTCAGATGCCTAGAACCGGACAACATCATCCAACAAAATACCAAAATGTCGGCCAGTACACCAAAATTCATGGTTCTTCTCACCAAGGGTTTACCATCTATCACCCTTCTATCATGTGGTCCCAGAGAAGATTCGATCAGGTTAAGATCTGATTCTACCTTGATCTACCCAACCACCAAGTTTTTAAGTTTGCCACGTGCAGATTTGAAAAATGGCTGGTAGCCTCCTGATATTTTTATGCTCTTTATTCTAATGTACATATGTAGACAAGGCACCAGGCACATCAAGATCTAAGATATCTCGTTTAGCCCCTGGCCTTGACAGACCCCACAACAGCCAAGCATGGAACACGCAGACAAAGAGCGCTCATTGCATCTTCTTCAGACACAAGGGTTCAAATAGACGTAAATGAGGTAGTGCATAATGCAAGATATAATGCTGGTCATTTTCTGCACTCGATGCTTCCCTATGCTGGTCCAGGTCTTCATGACCCAGTGTCCGATGATACACCCAGAATCATCCCACATTTGGGCATTGCTTCTGAGCATTGTTTCTGACTGAACAGTCCATGTACCCTTCTTCAAAAAAGGTCTCTTTCAGGCGTGTAGAACCTGTGAGAAGCTGAGACTGCATGTAAAGGGCCTTCAAGGAGAGCATGTCTACACCTTTCCCACAAAGCAATGGACTGCAAAATATGACAGATTTCTGTACAAAAACCTTCAAAGACAGGGCAGGTAGACTTTTGTTGTGGCTATAAAATTAAAAGCCACATCCCCCCTCCTCTGCGGATAACTCAGATGGTGCTTCTCAGTTAGCAAAGAATGCCCTCAGAAAGTACATCCAGAGCAAGAGCACTCTTTCATACCTTCTTCTGAGATGATTGCTTCAAGTTCCAAAGAACCTCAGAAGAAATATGAAAATAAATCTGTCAGACCAAAGTCCATTAACTGAGCTACTGTGCTTTCCTTAATTTTTTTTTTTGTTGAAAAGTCTTCCTCTAACAGGCCTAAATCTGAGCCTCGTAAGAAAATGCATTGGAACTGATGGCAAAATTCAGACTGTTGATGAAATCAACCCCAACAGCACTGACAAAGAAGGAACTGTTATCGATGAAACCACTGTTAACAAAAAAAACTGATGTGTCCCATCGATATTTTCAATGCTGTCTGTTGACGTAGATCCCAATGGCAAAACAAATGCAAAAGACCGTCACCGCTAAAAACTCAGGGACTTATTTATGAGCCCCTGCGTCACTTTTGCGCCGCTGTTGCATCACTTTTTGTGATGCAGTGGCGGCGTAAAATATGCGCCATGTTGCACCATATTTATGAAGTGACGCATCTAGGCAGATGCGTCACTTCGTAAACCCCTGCGCTACATTATACCTGCGTCAGGTATAATGTATGCAGGGTGGGCGTTCCCCCGCAAGAAAGGGTCTAGGAGTGGCGCAGTGAAATCTATAAGATTTCACTGCACCACTTCTAGGACGCCAATGCATCAAAACCTTACGCCTGCCTCATGGCAGGCGTAAGGGTGACGCAGGCCCTTTCACATGGGGCTTGCCCTGTGTGAAAGGACACATTGCTGGAGTTGCGTCTGTTTTCAGACACACCCCAGCAATGCGCCACTTTTGCGCCAACAATTACTGACGTATGTGTCATTCCTTGCGACATGATGCGTCATACAGTAAATATGACGCAACCTTCATGTCGCTAGGAGGGCGCACTGAGAAGTGTCACATCGCTGCTTTCACACAGCGATGCAACCCTTCTTATAAATGAGGCCCCCAATGTCTTTTGGACAGAGAAGTGAAGGTTTAGATGAAGAGGCACTGTTTGGTCCAGGCTACAGTCATCCTAAACATAAATTTAAGTACGAGGACCGTGCTGATGATGACTATATTAAAGGAGCCATCATCCTTAAGGTTGGTCCAGAATGACGAGGTGATGGACATGATCCTAATGTACCTTATCAATCCTTTGAGGAACATCAAGATGAAGAAGAGTGGCACTATAACTATGACCCTTATGAGACGGATCCTAAATACCCAGAACAGTCAGTGGTCCAGGTTCCTACAGAACTGGTAAAAGATCCTAATCAGATGGTTGCTGGTTACCACACAAGATTACCAGAACCTTCAGGTGCTGAACCAGGCCAACATCCTTCCAGACCACAATCGCCACCTCAACCACAGCCTCAAGATAGGCCTTCGACATCAGGCATCTCTGTTCCAAGTACCAAAGTACAGTCTCTGCAGCAATCGCCTCTTACGAGAATGCCTATAACCTCAGCACATAGGACAGCTTTTCTGATGGTAGCCAGGAGGAAGGTGAAGTGCACAGAGATACTCCATAGGACCAGAGTGGGAGGATTACATTGCACCAATGTCTGGGTTTTCTACCTCCAACAGATTTTCCTCTTGATGACATTGGAAGTTCTGCTAACTTATTGAGAGAATTTGAAAAAGGTTTGACTTACCCTTTCCATCCAAGGAAACTTATTGCTTTCTATATGACCTTAAAGATCCTAGTCTTAAAGCTGTGAAAGCAGTTCCGATCATCGACCACATCTAGGCTGAAGGCCTTAAAGTAATGAAAACTCCATCTGCATAGGAAGCAAATATTCTCTGACTCGACCAGAAATATCATGCTCCTGATAACACTCTGGCATATTTAGTGGTTAACCCATGTGTGGACCCTCGGTCTAGGTCCACTCTCTCCCCGCAGCTCCGCTGTGCCGTCTCTTGCCTCCAGACCCCGACCTCCTCCTTGTGAGGTTCGAGGCTGCTGCCCGCTCCTGCGCCTGCTGCCCGCTCCAACTGGGACCAGACTGCCTGCAACCACTGTAACCTTTCTCAGCCGTTTTTTTCTTAATTTTTCCCTGTTGTGCCACTGTTATTGTGCCCATCTGTGTCTTGCTCTAATTCCACCGTTTTATTTTCTCGTGCCTGCCTGTTCCTTTTGCCGCTGCTGCCCCTGCGGCCCCTCCCCCACGGAATTCCCCCACTCCCGCCTCCCAGCCTCTCCTCCCTCCCACCTCCCCTACTTAATGGCGGCTGCTGCGCGGTTGCGCAGAGGACGCGCTGCCGGCGCGCCACAGGCAAGCCCGTCTGCGCCAGTCCGCGACCCGACCGCGGCCAGCGCCAGGAACTCTGGACCTCCCACTACCCATCGCTACGACACCACCACCCTCCTCGCACTCAACCCTGGAAGACTTAGAGAATGCCAACAGGCCTCGCCGAACACGACCCACGGCTAGTTCTCCTGCCTCCACTGCCGCCAGACCCTCACCGCCACCCCGGCCTCCAACACCGCCGACGCCAGCACCGGGGACACCCTAAAATGCATCCTCCTCAACGTACGCTCCGTACACAAACACGCCATGGAAATCTGGAACCTACTCGACTCTCTCTCGCCCGACATCACCTTCTTCACAGAGACCTGGACCAACGCATCCTCCGCCCCCGACATCAGCACCGCCATCCCAGACGGATACAAGATCCAGAGGAAAGACCGCCCCAACCACCCAGGAGGGGGCCTCGCCATCGCCCACAAGAGCACCCTCCGCCTCACCACCTCCAGCGAAACCTTCCCCTCCGCCGAACACCTGCACTTCCAGATCAAGACCACCTCCAAAGCCACACTCCGAGGAACCCTCATCTAGAGACCCCCCGGCCCCCGAACACCCTTCGCCACCACCATCACCGACTTCATCGCACCCCACTCCACGCCATCACCTCAGCAAACTACATACTCATTGGAGACCTGAACTTCCACCTCGACAACCCCAGCGACCCCAACTCCACTATCCTTCGTGACAACCTCGCCAGCATCGGACTTAAACAACTCGTCAACACACCGACCCACAGAGCAGGACACACCCTCGACCCCATCTTCGCGGCAGGAAACAGCATCCAATTCAGCCACACAACGCAGCCGCCATGGACCGACCACCACTGCGTACACTTCGCCATCAACAAACCCAAGGCACCCAAACCAGCCCCACGCCCACCTCGAAAGAACTGGAGCAAGGTTACCGACGAGCAGCTTAACTCCACCCTCACCCGAGACAACCACACATGGGCACCTGACGCAAACAACGCAGCCAGAGAACTCCACAACTGGATCTTCAACTGCGCAGACGAGCTCGCCCCGCTACGCAACCCCGACAGACAACGCCTCAGGAAAGCCGCCTGGTTCACCACCGCTCTCCAAGAAGCCAGACGCACCTGCAGACGCCTGGAGAAGAACTGGAGAAACACCAAGACAACCGAAAACCACACCACCTACAAGGACGCCTTGACGGACTACCATAACCAGATCAGAGCAACCAAGAGGAACTTCATCCACAACAAAATCCTGGCCAACTCCACCAACTCCAAGGAACTTTTCAGTGTCATTCAGGAATTCACCAACCCACGCAGCGAAGCCACAGACATCACACCATCCCAAGACCTCTGTGACAAGCTTGGAACCTATTTCCACCTCAAGATCAAAAACCTCTATGACAACTTCATCGACCATCCATCAGGTGCCACAGACGGCCCCCCCCCCCAGAAACACCAGCCAGCCCACCATCTCCAACTGGACACCAATCACGGCCGAAGACACCGCCTCGACCATGAAAAGCATCCACTCGGGGGCCCCCACCGACCCCTGCCCCCCTCACATCTACCACAGAGCTGCGGCCGCCATCGCACCCGAACTACAACGCACCATCAACATCACCTTCAAAACAGGCACCTTCCCAGACGACTGGAAGCGCGCAGAAGTCAGACCCCTGCTCAAGAAGCCCACAGCTGACCCCACCGACCTCAAGAACTATCGGCCCATCTCGCTCCTCCCCTTCGCAGCCAAAGTTGCAGAGAAAACAGTCAACAGGAAACTGACACGATTCATTGAAGAGAACGCCGTCCTTGACCCGTCCCAATCCGGATTCCGAAGCAACCACAGCACAGAGACCGCCCTACTCGCCGCCACAGACGACATCCGCACCCTCCTCGACCAAGGCCACTCCGCAGCCCTCATCCTATTCGACCTATCAGCGGCCTTCGACACCGTCTCCCACCGCACACTAGTCGCCAGACTACACGACGCAGGCATACAAGGAACAGCCCTGGACTGGATCCGATCATTCCTCACCGGAAGAAGCCAAAGGATCAGACTCCCACCCTTCCTCTCCGACCCCACGAAAATCACCTGCGGAGTCCCACAGGGTTCATCACTGAGCCCCACCCTCTTCAACATCTACATGGCCCCCCTCCCAGCCATCGTCCGACAACACGGCCTCAAAATCATTTCCTACGCCGACGACACCCAGCTCATCCTTTGCCTCACCAAAGACCCCACCACTGCCAAACTCAACTTCCAGAAAGGAATGCAAGACATCGCAGTCTGGATGACCAACAGCTGCCTGAAGCTCAATGCCGAGAAGACAGATGTCCTCGTCCTCTTTACCACCCCTTCTGCATGGGACAGCACCTGGTGGCCGACCGCCCTTGGAAGCCAACTTACCCCCTCAGAACATGCCAAGAACCTCGGCATCGTACTCGACTCATCACTCACCATGAACCGACAGGTCAACGCCGTCACCTCCAGCTGCTTCAACACCCTCCGCATCCTCCGCAAGACCTTCAAGTGGATCCCCCCTGAGTCAAGGAAGACAGTCACCCACGCACTCATCACCAGCAGACTGGACTATGGAAACGCACTCTACGCCGGCATCAACAAGTCCCTACTCCGCAAACTCCAAACAATACAGAACACCTCCGCCAGACTCGTCCTCCGCATCCCCCGACACGAACACATCAGCCAACACCTAGGAAGTCTCCACTGGCTCCCCGTGGAGAAAAGAGTCACTTTCAAAATCCTCACTCACGCCTACAAATGCCTACACAACAACGGACCCAAATACCTCAACGACAGAATCAACTTCCACGTACCCAAAAGAAACCTCTGATCTTCCAACCTCGCACTGGCCAAAACCCCGCGCATCCACAGAGCCAGAGCAGGCGGAAGATCCTTCTCTCACATTGCAGCCAAGACCTGGAACGAGCTACCGGCAGACATCAGACGCGCCCCCTCCCTGAACATCTTCAGGAAGACCCTCAAGACCTGGCTCTTCGGCTAAACAGATCTGCGGACCCCCCCCCCCCCCCTCAGCGCCTTGAGACCCTCTTGGGTGAGTAGCGCGCTTATAATTCCCTGATTGATTGATTGATTGGTCTCCATCGTAAGGCAGGCTGCTCAGAGAAGATCCAGACATTTGACGTCTCCCTGTTCTGTTCTTCCTGGCTGAGAAGGCAGGTGATTAGGTAACATCGGTTAAAGGTTTTCTGCCGTGGCTGCGACTTCCATCAGGGCAGCCAACTCGTAGGCAGATACAACAGGCAGTTGTGGTCAAATCTTGGCCTTTACCTAGGTCTGCTGCCTGAAGGCAAGCAAGCCGAAGTTAAAACAAATTAACATGAGGGCATAAGAACATCTTCCACAATTATTGACGTGACATTGGACATTGGTACCACTGACTTTAGGCAACTTGCGATGGCAGCTGATTTGCGCAGGCAGCGATAGCTTTGCTCCACCTCCTCTAGGCCAGAGTCTAGACCAGAACTCTGGACAAGGCATATGACAGAGAATTAGTATTAAATTTGAGCTGCAGGTCTGCTTGTGCCCCTCAGCTGTGAACACATTGCCCCTGAATTGTGGCGGGACCTAACCCTTGCTGTGGCACATTGGGAACTTGAGCTACCCGGTTGAGCCCTGGGCTGGCCTAGGTAAAATACGTTTCAACCTTATTTCATACCTGCATAAAGGATTTCTCCACCTCTGAGGAGTAACTATGCCAGGATGGGCAAGCAGGACCATAACCAATTCAAGATGCCATTTGAGAGTAAACGGTCTGCCAGATCTGCAAATTAGGATCAGAGGCAGAACGAGCCACCCTGGAGCGCAGCTGGCGACTGGCCCCAGAGCAGGATACCAGGAGTCTCCTCACTGACATGAAAAGTAGCCTACATACAATTAGCACTAACATTGATTCCCTCACGAATAGATTGGACCACATGAAAGAGCAAATATACAAGCGCGATGGCCATCTTGATCAGCTGGAGCGACAGGTTTCTAACTCAGAAGGCACAGCTCAGAGTGAACAACTGCTGCGTATGGAAAAAGTGCTGGCAGTCATCAAAGCCAAAAATGAAGACTTAGAGGCTTGCTCCAGGCGTAACAGCATGCTCATGAATGAGATAGAAGTACATATTGAAACCATGCTGCAGTCACTGTTCGGAGAGGCCCTCACGGATGCTTTTATGTAGAATGTGCGCACCGCCCTCTGGGGGTTCCGGCGCGGTCTATTATTGCACACATTTTAAATTACAAAGACAGAGACTCCATTTTGAGACTGGACAGAGAACAGGCGGAGATTAACTATCAGGGAAACCGCCTGCCAATTTTCCCAGACTTTACTATTGCAGTACAGACGGCCAGATGAGAATTTTTGCCTGTCAGGGTCTACTCATAAAAGTTGGATTCTCCTGTACCTTGGTTTACCCTACTAAGATGAGGATAAACGTCAGTGGAAGACCCCACTTCTTCACTGATTCCGGCGGCTGTCAAGTTTTGCAGCAAATATTCCTCCAATACACCTTCAGAAAGGATGGGCACCGAGGATGATATGAGCGAACACCTCTGCGACAGCGATTACCAACTCGGTTTATATATGTGGGGGGATGGTGGTATTGGGGGGTCATCTCTGATCCTTGTGAGTCTGTGGGAAATGTTGTGATTTTCAAGTTGAACTCAATTTTCCTATGTGAGAGAGAGGCGCCGCCCGGTGACTGTGCATGGAGGAGCTGATCACTGGGGTCCTCCCCTTCTCTCCCCCCTCGGATTGGAATACATGGGACACTCCTCTTAGATATGAGTACTATAGAACCTAAACAGATTGCCACACTGGAGCTGGGTACACTGACGATACATCTATTTCAGCCACCCATCTCTTGATGAGATGGGTGCTTGACTTTGCCACCTGACTAACATAGTGATATATCCCAAACAATACTCAATCCCATCCGAAAAAAGAAAAACAAATGCTTTTGTGTTTAATATAAAAGTGGTGGTCTTTTGACAACTCAGTCACCTCTATAAGCAGGTGATGAGAACTGGTAGCTTCTCACTCATCCAGAGGGCAAGTGCTGGGGATAGATATAATAGCCCATCACACCTGTACGCCCGTTGACTGCGACAGAGTTTCCAACAATACCAGATAATAAAGCCTAAATCTGTGGTGACTATTACATCTCCATAAGTTGAACCTAACCATAAACTTACACAAGTGTAACTCTTCAACAAATATCACCCTAATCAAACCTTCATTTTAACTACAACCATTGCTTGAAACCAATTGGGTATGAAGCAGCCCCATCCCTTAAAAATGAAAAACAAAAACAATCTATTCAATCAATTGTACCGTTGTTAGCTCATTACCACTTGACTCAGCCTATTCTCTCTATCACTGCCCCTTTTCGCTGCCCGTCACCAATCATCGTGCTAGTAAATAATCCTGCGCTAGCAATCAAACTGAGAATTCTTCCAAGCTATCTTTGCACAAAACTCTAAATACAATTTCAACTTGATCTTCAGCACTACTTACTGCTCTGCACAAATACTTCAAGTCATGATGCGAGGTGTGAACCTGAAGCGTGTTATCAACTAAATGGCTCCAGGTTGTTAAGAAAGACACCACAGCGAAAGAACACAATACAAGACCTTAAGCTACATTTTTCCACTCATATATGTACTTGCGGACCGTGACATGTCACCAGTGTCCCAGGAAAGCAGGTAATCGCAACCACATCACCACCCAGAAACACAATACACGTTCCAACTCGCATAGGTAGATGAACAGGAACCATTCTCCTATAAAGATATCTACTTTGGTAACCCCAAAAAAACAGAAAACAATGACACTTTGTAGAGAAAAGAAATGGACAAGAACACACTACCAATGTGTGAACACAACAACTCTAAGGAACATAGAAAGCAAGACACAGGATCGCCAGGATGATTTGACACACGGATACTCGGAGTACACTTACCGATTACACTGGAGGCCTTATAGTGCCATCTGATTTACTTCTCCACCATTTGGAGGCAACGGAACTTGAAATTGGACCAAGGGTTTAAGGGTACACACTACCGGCATAAGGCCTTTGATCACTGGAGACATAGTCCATCAATAGGGACGCTTCATAATTACGTGTACCGCTGGATTCATAACGTTGACATCCGCAATTTCGTTACTCTATCCTTGCCCTGAAGAAGCCCTTGTGAAGGGTGCAATGCGTTGGCTGTTTCCACATTTGTACAAAGGACTTTGAAAATAAAAAGACTTACAACAGAAACAAACTACGGCTGCTAAATGAACGCTCCTTTTTGTGTACTGTACTATTGTTGATCTTTTGTATTGCCTCTCATCAGCGTTTTCTTCTGACTTTGGAGGTGGTTCCCTCGAGCACTAAGTGAAATACAAGAGGGCATCTACTTCAAGATTCTCTGGCATGCATGATCTACTTCAAGATTCTCTGGCATGCATGATCTTCCAGATTATTTCAGATCTCCTCTGGGGACCTCAGTTGCCCTGTAAATCCAGACAACAGAGCCCAGTTAATTTTCTCTAACTTAGTGTCTACAATTTGGAAATGTCTTTGCATATGTGTGTGTAATGCCTTAAATAAACTCAATTACTGATTCAGAGCATGTTTGAGTGATCTCCTGCACTGCATGTAAACACACCGTGGGTTTATAGAGTGAGTTTAGCTAGCCTGCCTTAAACGAGGAAGGCCCTCAAGATCCAGGTGTCATGCTATTGAGGTACAAGTCCTACATACAATTAAAATGGCCAATAGCAATGCCTCTTCTCTCTTCCTAGGGCTCTTCTTCTTCCTACCGTGCTTAGACACCTATCACAAGGTAGACCTTCGACTGAAAACCATGGACATCCCCTTCCATGAGGTAAGCATGCACCTGCAGTCTTTTAGCCTCATAACTCAGCAGGTAATCACTGTTATCGACCCTGACACCCAACATTCATCTCTGCCTAGGTGGTCACAAAGGACCTGATTGCCGTGGAGGTGGATGCCATCTGTTATTACCGAATAGAAAATGCATCTCTCCTCCTCACCTCGGTCAGCAACATGACCAGCGCCCTGCAGCTGCTTGCACAGACAACCACCAAGCACCTTCTGGCACACAAGTCTTTCACCGAGATTCTAACAGAGAGGAAGAGCATTGCACAAGAAGCAAAGGTGGGAATCAGTAGGGAAATGAGGCTGGTCAAGAGTAAGAACCCTAGTGGGAAGACCAATGGCATCACTCTTGTAGTAGAGGAGGCAGCACAGGATGGAGGGGGTGTTTGTAATGTAGAATTTCTAAAGCAGGGGATGGTGACCACCACATGAGCAAGAGGTTCCTTCGACAAAGTGTGCTTGGGCTTATGGGGAAGGAGAACGGGGTGTCCCATGGCTGGGGACTTAAGGTAGAAAGGAGCCATGGAATTAGAGGCTTGAATGTAAATGACCATAGTACTTAGGAGCTGAAAAGACTTGGGCCTTAATATGGGAACAGTCTACATCATTCTTGCCTTTAATATATACCAATGTGTGCCACGACCGGGTATTTGCAACTACATGTTTGTCCCATTCCCACCAATCCTTCTTCTTTGAACTGGATTGCCTTTCCCTTGCAGGTGGCCTTGGATGCTGTCACGTGTCGCTGGGGGATTAAAGTGGAGAGAGCAGAAATGTAGGTAGGAGGCACATAGAAATAGAGGGATATCCTTAGGTTTCCTCTTCCCACTACAATACTATCTCTTTCACTGTCTCACCCCGATGCCTTTACTTGTCATTCTTCTCCTCATTTCACCTTTTCAGAATCATACGTGTATGACTCAGTTTGCTCTGTGGGATGCACCGGTAGATACAATAACATAATCTCTCCTGGGCTTCCTCATCTCCTCCTGTAAATAATATTAACAATTGGGCCTCATCCCAGACTTCTAAGCACTTTTCTGACAAAAACTCCTTGAAACTGAAGCCCACGCCTACCAAAAATAATATCTCCTAAATCTCTTCCACTCCTACAAATAATACCAATCCCTGCATTTCCTTTGCTCCTGCACACAAACTCCCAGGGTCCCCGTTCCAGACACTTACAATCAAAACAAACTCAGGTGCCCCTTACTGCCCCCTGACAATGTTGCAGATGATACAAACTCCTACTTTGCCGCTGTTGAGTCTATAAACCACACAATTTCTTGCAAGCCCGCTCCTCTCTTCTACTTCAGGAAACAGCACAATCTCCAATCCCATCTTTGCTACTGTTAGACATGGGATTCTTGGTAGGCTAGGGCGCGGGCCAAAGCCAGGCAAAAACCACCACTCTAGTCAGGATAAGGGAGTTACACTTCTAAAATAACCCCTGCTCACCCCATTGGTAGCTTGGCACGAGCAGCCAGGCCTATCTTAGAGGCAGTGTGTAAAGCATTTGCACATAACCAACAGTAATACAGTGTACGCACTACAAAAGGACACCACACCAGTTTAGAAAAATATCCAATATTTTTATATAATTAAAACAAGACCAAAACGATAAAAAAAAACACAATACTATACTTAAAAGTTCACAGTTCAAAAATACGCTGATTAAAAGGGGTTCCTTGTGTGGATAGCCCCGTCCGGGCTACCACGGCGTCGTGAACACACAAATCCAAACAGTTCTGGCTGGCCGCGGCGTCGCAGGCCCGCTACGGTGTCGGGAAGACCCGCAAACAGTACCTTTCAGAGATGCAGGGCGATGGGGCCCTTGAAGTCACTCGCGTTACAGGTCGATCTCCTCTCGGTTGGGATCAGGAGCGCTGGCGTCGGCAGGCGCCACGTGCTGCGGTGCGAAGTGCAGCAGTACGGCGTGCGGTGCCCCCCAGGTCGCGGTGCGAGCAGCGGCTCGGTGGCGGCGTCAGATGACGTCGTCGGTGAGACCAGGGTCGCGGTGCGAGATGAGGGCGGTGCTCGTCACGGTGCTAGCAGGTCACGGTGCAAGCAGCGGCGTCGTGGTTGCTGAAGCGCTGTCGTCGGCTGACGAACTGGAGTCGATGGCGCCGGCGTCGGTAGGCCAAGGCTGCGGTGCGGAATGAGGGCGGTGCGTCGTGTGACTTATGAGCGGTGCCCTCGAACCATGGTGCAAGCAGCGGCGTCGATTTCGGCAGGAAGTGGCGGCGTCAGGCAGGCCAAGGCGTCCTCGTAAAGCAAGGCGGTGCGGAGCCCACAGGTCGCGGTGCGAGCCGCGGCTCGGTGGCGGCATCAACAGGCGTCGTTGGTGAGACCAGGGTCGCGGTGCTCTCTGCGGTGCCAAAGCTTCGGCGTGAAGCAAGGCGGTGCGGAGTGCGGTGCCCACAGGTCGCGGTGCAAGCAGCGGCTCGGTAGCGGCGTCCACAGGCGTCGTCGGTGAGACCAGGGTTGCGGTGCGGCGTTGCCCTCTGCGTTGCCTTCAGGACACGGAGTCGGCAGTGGCGTCGTAGACGTCGTCGAGTTGGTGTTCTTCGGGTTGCAGCACAAAACACACAGTCCCCAGTGCTGCGGGTCGAAGAACTTGAAGTCTTTGCTGTTCCTGAGACTTCGTGAACAGGGGGCAAGCTCTACCTCAAGCCCTTGGAGAGACTCACAAATTTAGGTTGCAGAAAGTCCAGTCCAGGCCTTTCACTACCCAAAACAAAAGCAGCCACTGCAGGCCACCCCAGCAAAGCATCGTTCCTTTTCGCAGCTTCTCCGGCTCTTCTTCTTGGCAGTCTTCTTGTCCAGATGAGTTCTAAAGTTCAGGGGTCTGGGACCCAGTATTTATGTCCAAAAATCCTTTGATCTCTTAGGCCTGTGCCCGGTCAGGACCAGTTCTGCCTTCTCTGGTGTGAATTCCTGGCAGGAGGTGGAGACGGCATTTGTCAGAGGCAGAGCAGGCCCTTTGAGTTGCAAGGAAATCTCCTCCACCTTCCCCCATCGTAACCCAGGTCTCTTCAGCCCTTTCCTGACCTACCTAGACCATCTGGCGCCCCTCCTGCCCCCCCCCGCCTTCTGTCATCCAAAACCCAGACAGGCAATCCACATTCCAGCAGAGGCACACGGGATGACTGAGCAAGAAAATACCCACTTTCCAAAAGTGGTATTTTCAAACACAGAATGTAAAAATCACCTTCACTAAAAGAGGCATCTTTAGATTCTGAGTTCAGGCATACGAAACTTCATTTTCTTACCGAATTCCCTGGGCCAGTTATGTTCATAAGATGTTATGA
Organism: Calotriton arnoldi; assembly: GCA_963921515.1. Classification (NCBI taxonomy): domain Eukaryota; kingdom Metazoa; phylum Chordata; class Amphibia; order Caudata; family Salamandridae; genus Calotriton; species Calotriton arnoldi. The sequence continues at coordinate 2,045,210 of CAWUFW010000844.1, read as the reverse complement.
ACAAACCTCCCATTCTGTCCTATGGGGAACTGGTAGCCTTGCAATAGTGAAAAACGAAATTGGCTGTAATTCACTATTAGGACATGCCACACACACCGGGGCATGTCCTACCTTTCACATACATTGCACCCTGCCCACAGGGGTACCCTGCCTACCTGAGGGGTGCCTGACATGTAAGAAAAGGGAAGGTTAGGGACCGGCCAGTGTGTGCACTGGCCAAGTCGACATGGCAGTTACAAACTGCGCGCAGACTCTGCAATGGCAGGTCTGAGTTACCGTTTTCAGGGCTACTCACGGGGGTGGCACAACCAGTGCTGCAGGCCCCCGGGCAGCATTTGATTCACCGGCCCTGGCACACGCAGTGCACTTTACTAGGGGCTAACAGGTAAATCAAATATCCAATCATGGAAACACCAATCCATAACACAATTTACCATAGGAGCACCTGCGCTTTACCACTGATCAGCAGTGCGAAAAGTGTGCAGAACCGTTACACCAGCAAAACAGAGTCAAAACCGGGAGGTCAGAAAGCAAAAACTCAGGGGAAACACCCCAAAAGATGCCAAGTCTAACAGCTACAAACTATTCAAAACCCATACACCCGCCCTCTTCTTCAACAATAAAAACACCTGGGCACCACTCCTCTACTTCTGTATCAGCCGGCGATGGCATGGAATATTTGATAGGTATTTCAAAAAGGTGACGGGTGTTATCACAGAAGGCTACCACCTCTGAATAACACACTATGAGCTTGAGACTAAACCAATTGTTAATCTGTGAAAACATGGTGGGCTGTGGGCTCTGGCTGTATGTGCTAGAACAGAGCAGAAGGCCAACTGGGGCAGAATGCAAAAGGCATAGCCGTTTAGTCTTTATGTGTTTGGCTGATGTCTGAATTAGTGGATGATGGGAAAACCCTGCCTGCGGCTTCTCGACCTGCTTCTGCCTGAAACACTTGATCTCACTTTTCAGGGGTCTGCTCCCTTCCAGGATTTCACAGTCTTTTGCAGAACCAGAGTTTTCAACCAGTGGCTCACATTATTTTTCCCCAAGTGCCCCCTTGCTCATATCTATGTGCCTCAGACTCTGTGGTGGCTATGATGGTAGTGAGTGACGACTGTCGGCGGACGTGTGGTGCCAGAATAATGTAAAGATACTAGAAGATACCATTATGTATAGGGGTAAGCCCTGGTAACCCCTCATCACATGGGCTAGAAGCAACAAAACCAGAAACAGTTAGCAATGCAGGAATGAATTCATATATACGAATTTCCAGAATGATTACCTTAATTAATTTTTTTTTTAAATATATCTTTATTGGGTTTTCTTTTTTAGATACATACGATATATTAGGAATCAGAGTTGCATGACAACAATTATACATCAACATTACTGAGAATACAGTGTCATTTGCCAATAAACCAGTTATTACAGGCATAAATGTAACTCACAACTGCATCTGTACTCATGTTTTTGCACTATTGTGGTGTATGTGTACCCTGTTGTCTCTGTGTACAATAAATGTATCAAGACCCTAGATATAATTTCCGCTAATAAACTAAAACTAACAATAAGAAAAAGAAAGAACGCCATCTAAAACTGTAATCGGCTGTGGTATGATGCAGGTGCCTAAATACACTAGGGCTGGTGCGTTGCTGTTACATGGGAAGAATGATAAGTCTAACAATGCGACATGACTACGTACAATACAGTCGTACTAAGCAGTGACTCATGATGTCATATACTGCGAGGGGGGGATTGTCTTACTGCTCCATGACTCCCTCCACGTTGCTGGGGGGCGGCAAATCCTGCCCTGCAGAGTTTGACCGTGTGAGTGCTTTAAGTAAGTCATCCCAGGCCTGTGCTATTGGGTATTTACGTAGCCCCACAGTTTCCTCTCTATGCAGCGTGGTACTTTCAGCTTGTGCCCACACTATAAGGGATTTCTCCCAGCTGCCCGGCACTGGGGGATCGCTGTGCTTCCACCTCTTCGTGATGAGGCGTTTTGCTGTTATCAGACCCAGATCTCTAAACCTAGAGAGCACCCTGTTCTTCTTTGTCCGTGGATACAACCCCAGCACACAGACCTCCCAGCTGGACTGTAGGGATGACCCAGTGCATTTCGTTAATGTTTCTATGATTGTAGTATAGCTGAAGCGAGGGACAAGACCACAACATATGTAGAAGATCTGCACCAGCTAACTTACATCTGGGGCAGGCAGAGTTAGTGAGATTAAAGTATTCATTGAGCTTGTCCGGGGAGAGGTACGCCCTGTGCAGTATGTATGTCTGTATAAGTTTGAATCTGGAACTGCGTGGTATGTATGTGGAACCGGCGATTATTGTATCCCATTCTTTGTCTGTCCATGGATGTCCCCTGTCTGCAGCCCACTTCTCACTGAGTCTCAATAGCGGTTTCAGTGTATGCATAAGGAGTGCCTCCATCAGCCAATGTACCACGTGTGAGCCTTCCCCCATGACATGTAGGTATTGTATGACCAAGTGTGTTTGCTGCTCAACTGTCATGTCTCCCCAGGCGGTCGTCAAGGACCGCACTATAGCGGTGTGAAGGAGAAATTGACCCGCGGGGATATAATTTTCCATAGCCAAATTTTCAAATGTTAGAAGGGTACCCTCCGCGTATAAATCACCTATTGTATCGAGACCTGCCTCATGCCAAGTCAGTAGTTCAGTTTCCGATATTTTCCCTGTGCCTCTGGGAGTGCCTGCTAATGGTATCTGCGGGGCATAGGGCGGTGTATCGCGGGTTAAATAAAGGCTTCTTCTGTAACATCTGTGAGCTAATGCGATATATATCTGAGGCGGGCATGGAGCTCGGGTGATGGGGTGAAAAAAGTGGTGTAGTTGGGATTGCGACCACGGTGGTGTCATAGCTGCAGTGTCCTCCAGCCCCTTCCCACTCATCCATTTTGTCATCCATTGTAGCTGGGACGCTAGGTAGTATAGTTCCATATTTGGGACCGCTAGACCTCCACTGCGCGTGGGCGCATATAATTTACTTAAAGCTTTTCGCGGTCTGCCGGTATTCCAGATCAGATCGCAGAAGATGCCCTCCAGAGTGCGGAGGAGCCCAACAGGCACATACACTGGGAGATTTGAAAAATAATATAGCAGTCGTGGTAGAATGATCATCTTTGTTAAGGTGACACGACTCATTTCACTTAAGGGCAGTGTTTTCCAAAAGTGTACTTGCGCTCTGATCGCGGTTATGGCACGAACGAGGTTGCCATCTAATATATCAGCGGGGGATCTGTATATATAAATGCCTAGGTACCTGAACATGGACGGGTACCAGGTCAAGGTGGCTCCATTAATAGTGATATTCGTTTCAGCTACAGCATCAGTAAAGGAGTATACGCCAGATTTTGTCCAGTTCACTTTAAGACCTGACATTTTTTCAAATTGTTGAAAAATGTCTGCTATTACTGGGGGGACGGCTTGTAAATCTCTTATATACAATAGCAGGTCGTCTGCATACAACGAGACCACGTGTAGGCCATCACCCAATGGTATGCCCCAATTTTCTCCGCTGTCTCTGAGGAGTACCGCCAAGGGCTCCATCGCAAGGGAAAAGAGCAATGGGGACAACGGGCATCCTTGCCTTGTCCCCCGGTTTATTCGTAAGGCACCAGAGATCAATTTCCCTGTCTTAACCCGCACCGTAGGGTGTTGATAGAGGAGACTCACCATCTGTATGTAACTCTCTCCTAGATCATATTTGCGCAACACTGCAGCAAGGTTAGGCCATTCTAAAGAGTCAAAAGCCTTCTCTAAATCGAGAACCAGGCACCCCGAACGAGGCCATTTATCTGGGGCATATGTGTGTACTCGAAACACTCTGCGTATATTAAGGGATGTGCTTCTCGTGGGAACAAATCCGTTTTGATCGGGATGGATTAGTGACGCTTGGCTAATATAGACGCAAATATTTTGTAATCTGTGTTGAGGAGCGCTAGGGGGCGATAAGAGCCAAGGAGTTCAGGGTCTCTGCCCGGCTTGAGTAAGGAGATAAGCGTCACCTCATTTTGTGTGATTGTAAGTGTAGAGTCCTCGATGGCGGCTTCATATAAATTCAGCAGTTGCGGGATTAGTATGTCTGAGTATGCTTTGTAAAATTCCACCGGTAGGCCATCTGGGCCTGGTGATTTACCGTTAGAAAGGGAAAATATGCTGTCTCTGATTTCCTCCTGCGAAATGGAATCATTTAGTTCCTCTTGCTGGTCAGGGGTGAGCTGCAATAGAGTGAGGTCTGCTAAAAAGGACTGTATCTCAGTGGGCGTGGCCTGTATGCGGGATTTGTATAGTATGTCATAATGAGATGTGAATTCGTCATGAATGGCTGTCTGGGTGTATACCGTTTCGCCCTGCAGTGTGCGTATGGATGTGACCGGGGAGGTCATCAACTCCTGCCTGATCAACCATGTGAGGAGTTTGCCCGCCTTATCGCCCTGGTGATGGGTCTTTGCAGAGTGCGCTTCGTAGTTTAAGCAGCGCAACCTGTCTAATAACTGAGAGTGTTCCTCGCGCTCCCTAGAAAGATCGTCTCCAGCAACCTCATGCTCCCCACGCTCAATTATGGCTAACCGTTGCTCTATGCGTAGCAGGTCCCTCTCTAGTTGTTTACGCATACCCGCCTGCGTGTGTAGACAGTGGCCCCTCACTACCACCTTAAAGGCGTCCCATTCTAATTGCAGTGTTGAGGCTGTGTCAGTGTTTTCATCGAAATATTGAGCGATGGCAGTGGCCAGTGAGCCCCGGAAAGGTGCGTCTAGTAAAGTGTCAGGTTGCAATCTCCAGACTGGGATCGGTGGTCTAATATGCTCCCAGTCTAAGGTGTGGGGGTTGTGATCCGAGTGTGTCCGCCCCAGATAATGTGTCGAAGTAACATATGGCAGGAGATAATTGGAAATCATGAAACGGTCTAGACGCACATGCAGCCCGTGTGCACCCGAATAATAGGAGTACACCTTGTCCGTAGGATTTTGATGTCTCCATGCATCCGCCAGGCGCCATTGAGTCGCCCAGTCGTGTAATGCTCTCGTGGCGGTAGTGATGTTTGTGCCTGCAAGGGGGGGGGAACGAACGATCTAACGCTATGTCTAATACGCTGTTATAGTCACCTCCTAATAACATAGGGGTGTCATGCCAGGGTGCTAGTATCTGTGAGATGGTGTCTAAGAATGCCCCTTGCTCTGTGTTAGGCACGTATAAGGAAGCGATCACTATTTGCCTGCCGTCCAATATGCCTTTGACTACAACGTATCTCCTCTCTGTGTCTATTTTTGTATCTAGTACCTTAAAAGGAACTCCCGGCCTGATCCATACTAAGACCCCCCGCGCGAACGCCGAATGACCCGTGGCGTACAACTGTCCCCGCCAGCGACCATGCAAGTGTGGCAATTCTGATTTGATTAAGTGTGTTTCCTGTAGAAGTGCTATTTGTATATGGTGACGTTTGAGATAGGAATATATTTGGTATCTACGGGCTGGTGTTTGTATACCCCGCACATTCCATGTGCCTACTTTAACCGGGGTCATTGTGTGTTGAGACTGCTATCAATAAAAAGGCGAGTGGGCATCGCACTGGAGAAGTAAACTGCACTCTTATCGAGAATTTCAGCACTATTGGCCCCTTCGAGGCAGATCATTGGAGATAAATGTAACAGTTTATGCTAGAAGGCGTTGGAAACAAAATGTAACAAATATACAATTCCAAATGGGCGAGTGTGCAACAGGCAATCGTCCAAACTTTGTACCAGAACAACATTTACACAATAGCTAGGGGGGGTGTGCTATGCACTATATTACGAGAAATGAATATGCAACTGACTTGGCTGCTTCTCGGGAGCCCCCTTACTGCTAGCCAGCTATGAATAGGCGGGAGTCATGTCCCTCGGCGCTCCGGCCAATCAGCCCTCAACAGTGCGCAGGAGGTGTACAAGCACTATCGCTGATGACAGTCAGAATCTTACAACCGACCCCCAACCAGTTACCTTATTACGGATGTGCTTCAACTGTGCCAGATTTACCAGCAGTTGCTGCCTAGGATAACACAGTGAGCAGCAGTCTATGTTTACTGGCCTTGCCGAGTGGCAAAGCGGTGTCTTCCAGGAAAATCCGTGTGCGTCCTTTCAAGCCACTTCATCAGACGTTTGAGGAGTAACATTAGGCAGTTCGCATGAGTCTTGTAATTCTTGCAGGTCTACAGAGAGGTCATCGTCGCTAGCCTGCTCATGCCGGCTCGAGGTGGAGGCAGCCTCGTCCGTCAAAGAGCATGTGATGTCTGCTGCAGCCCGGAGGGCCTCATGTCGTTCACTTAGTGCTTGACTCTGGTCTGGTCCCACAGGTGAAGAAGGCTGAGACCGCCTCCGCCTCTTGCTAGTGCGACGACGGCGAGAAGGTGCAACTCCTGCCCGTGTTTTCGCGTTAGCAGCTGTAGTCCCAGCGGTCGCGGGTGCATTAGCATCTAGCCATTCTTCCGCTAGTTCCGGAGTATTAAAGAAATGAGACTTCCCACTCGCGATCACTTCGCAATCGTGCCGGGAACAGCAAAGAGTACTGGAGACTATGCTGTCGAAGGCGCTTTTTGACTGCCATGAAGGAAAAAAGTTGCTTCTGCACGTGCATCGTGTAATCTGGGAAAATCATTATTTTATGATTGTCAATTTGAATGTCCTGTAATTTTCTGGTTTCGTGCAATATTGCGTCTCTGTCTCTATAATTAAGAAGGCGGATTAGAAATGGTCGCGGATTAGATCCCGAGGGCAGGGGTCTCGCTGGCACTCTGTGCGCTCTTTCCACAACGAAGCAAGGCAAGAGAGAGCCCTCAGGCAACAGAGAACGGAGCCAGGTTTCAGTGTATGCGATCGGGTCTCTCCCTTCCTTTCCTTCCGGCAGACCCACCACTCGTACGTTGTTTCGCCGTGCCCGCCCTTCTGCATCTTCGACCTTGTCTTCGAGGAATTCTACTCGATTCAGTAGGTTTTGCACATGTTTGTCTGTTGTTGCAACTTGTGGAGTGATGTCAGCTATGCAAGTTTCCACGGCAGTGGTGCGGTCAGCCAGTTTGCGGTGGTCAGCACGTAAATGCATGAGGTCAATTGCAACTTTATCAATTTTGTTTTCTAAGGAGGTGCGGGTTTGATTCATGGTTTCACACAGTTTCTCTACTGCCGCAAGCACTGCATCTAGCTTGCTGGATGTCGTGTCTGTGGTGACCTGCGTTGCCATTTTGCCTGCTTTGCTTTTGAAGGACAGAGGTGATATAAGGGCGCCTCCCAATCCTATCTTGGCGTGGGTGCCCTGTGACATGAGGCCCCGTCCAAGTGTGCGTGGTGATCGCTGGCCCAAAAACTGCAGCTTGTCCGTTCCTTCTGGAGAGCTGGTCTCACAAGGCGACTCGTGCGTCGAGGGGCGCAGACAGAGAGTCAATACATCAGGCAGTCTCTGTAGTTATGCAGGTGTCAACTCCATATCGCTGCAATTGGACCGCAGGGTGGAATGGATGCACCGCGTTGTGATGTTATCCGGGAGCGGTATACCTATGGCACACCGCCTTTTAATTGCGCCCAGCAGCTCTGAGAGACAGTATTTTCCTCCAGGCACAGGTGAGCGGTTGAGGGCCACTAGTGCAAGCGCCAGCAGCAGATCGGTGAGTGTGTTTCAACTGCCCTCTCCTATACGCACGTCTCCGGTCGTCGTTAGCACTCCGAGCACCAGGAGGGGCGCCAGTGTACAGGCTGAAAGGAGCGCCGTGTACCTCCGGGGCGCCCCGCCGACTCAGTGCCTCTATCGTGGCGCAGTTTGGTTGTACTGGAGCTTCCGGGTCTCTGTTCAGCGCTCCGTCGTCACCAGCAAATGTCGCACCAGCTGGCCACCGCCCAGTCCAACAAGCGGGGTCCGGCCGTAGGCCAGCCAGGGGGGAGTCTCTCCAGGACTACAAGGATTTGGCCATGGAAGAGGAGGTTGTGGCGGCCGGAGCGGAGAGCGCATCCAGTCAGTCGGGCAACATGGGAGGCTACCTGTGTCCGGCAGACGCTGTCCGATGCTGCTCCGCAGGGCCATGGCAGAGTAGGCCCACAATCCCAGACCAAGGGCGACTCACGATTTAGGTCGATAGCGGTGGGGCCAAGGCAAGTGCAGCAGGGGGGAAAGAAAAAGAAAAGGAGTGGGGGGCGGACCGCCCGGGGACGCACAGGTGTATTGCTACCTGCAGGGTTTCCCACTTGTTTCAGCACATCCGCACCTCACCTCTTCGCCCAGCTTGTACTGCGCAGTGGGTGCAGCCAGACCACCGCAGCTCCCAGGTGCCGCACCCCTGTGCAAGGCCGCGATAACTCCGCGGCAGCCCCCAGGTGAGGGTCGCTGGCCCCCAGATGCGCTTCCCCAACTCCTGGGCCCTAGGATGTAAGGCGGACAGATCGGGTGTCTTCGCAGCTCAGCTTGGCTCTAGATTCGCTAGCCCTCCGGGGCTGAACACCAGGGTCGTTAGTGCAGCGGCTGTCCGGTCAAGCAATATTTGGGCTCATGGCTCCCATGGCACTGTGTGAGCCCGGCTGCGCAGGGCGTCCCTGATTTCACATGGCAACGGCTTCACAGTTCATCTGCGCCACTGAGTTTGGACCTGTGGGCGGGGTCTGACCACGGGCCTGCGTAGCCCGCGTACCCAGCTCCCCGTAAGCTCACTCAGCCCACCGCAGAGCCGGAGGCCGCAGCGCGTCGGGCAGTCTTCAATTAGCACGAAAATTGCCACGGAGCTTCAGCGGGCATCCGGGTGTCCAGCTGCCACCCCGCGACCACCGCGGATCCGTGTGGACGGAGAAATGTGGCTAGAGCAGGGAGCCCCCGACGGAGCTCTACCGAAGCACGTCCACCACCATTGCTGGCTTAGCCACGCCCCCATTCAATGATTACCTTAATTAATCATTGGTACTTTGGCAAAATTACAACCCATTTATTTCACAAACATCAATCAGGGTTATATTTGACATCTCCCACATAAACAAAATCTAGGTACTGTCAGGTGTCAATCGCAATTACTGTACGCATACCAAACCAAAAAGTACATGTGTAAAAAATTTTAACATACATAAATTAAGTGCCATAAAATTATGATTTCATTCCTCTCAGTCTTCCTGTTAGTTTGTCAGCGGTGGCTGTGTCATTAGGTTCTTGCACAATACACCAATGGAGATAGTCCGTGCCCGGCGCGCGTGTAAGGAAAGGTGTTCACCCCCTTATTCGCAGATGTATGTGCTAGAAGTCCTTAATCAGCTTATGTTAGGTTAAAACAGACTCCTCCAATGTAACTGTCGACGCGTTTCGGCCTTACCGATTCGGCCTCTTCAGGACAAAGGAAAAACAGAGTACTAATGTACCAATAGTCCGTCCTTGCAAAATCATCCCAAGTTCTGTTTTAATTAATTCTCCGGGATGACAGAGTCTGCACTAATGAGGTTTGGACCGGTGATAAATAGCAACAAATGGGAATGTCTCCGAGACTGCAAAGTCGCAAGCGGCCGTAAATCAATATTGGCCCTTGCTGCCTCCAAACGTAGGCTAGCTCATGCCCGAGTCGGGTAACAGGTTGAATCTCTTTTCAACTAGAACTAGAATTTACAGCATTAGACCGTCTTGCAGCAGCAGTTCACAGCAGGTGGACAGGACACCGTGCGAGTGAAGACTGCCAGCTATAGCAGCCGTCAGCAGGAGGTGGGGAAGCACTCTGACAGTGAGCATACATGAGTGAGCTAGGTCTTTTAGCCTCCAACTCCAGGGTATGTCGAGCCTGAAGAGAAAATAAGCTTGTTATTTAGTGCAGCTACATAGACGTCATAGTCACAGAATCCTGTCCAACATTACGCGAGTCTAAGGGTACTCAGGCCAGTTGAAGGTTGGAGCGCACCAATGCACTCTACCTGAGATTGCCCCTGATATGGTGGTCATGAGCGAGTGGGTATTAAATTCAAAAATGACCTGTAAAGTTGGCTCCTCATGCAGAAATCAATTACAAAATCTATTGCGATGGTGGTAAAAGATCTGCCACTCCAGCCATCACCCCCAGGGTAGCTCAGTTAAGCAATCATTGTAAGCAAATGAATGCTATTTCAAAGAACTTTGCCTAGGAATTTATAACAGGGAACCATGGAATTGGTAACCACTCTACAGAGCTGAATATAAAATGAATGTTTGGTACCACATCTACAAGTTAGTAAGCAAATTATGTTATAGAAATTGTGATATTTGCAAACAACAAGCCATGTTGGATTTGGTAATCAAAAAATACATCCCAACACAACACGTTAAAAGCAATGAGTACTATATTCACAGTTCACTATTTCCCGTATAATATCAGTGTTATTGTTCTCATTTCAATGAGTTCTCGATACACAGCAGCACCCAGGAGTTCTTGTATCCACATCATGGTGCTCAGTGATCAAAGCTCCTGTGAAAGCCAGGCATTGAATCAAATTTAGGTATATATTTCTTATTGTGGTGGTAAGTGGAAAGCATCCAATCGTAATCTGAGTAACCAGTTCCTGTATGAACACTGCAACCACAGTCGACTTGTGTTTCGTTCCAAAACGAACTTCTCCAAGGCTACAAAAAGGTATACAATTGATCAGAATTGATAAAACCACAGCTCTTTCATAAAGAAAGTATTGGATGTTCAGCCCATGCAAGGACTAGGAGGGAACGAACACTAGAAACTAGCGCCACCTTAGCTTGTAGTCTTGCGGAGAAAAGACATGCAAGTCACTATCATGGATATTAGGTGAACAGATACTCAAGCATGGATGTTATATAGTTCCATTAACACAAGCCAGACTCTTCTGCACATCTGCTAGCTTATTTATGAAAAAGCAATTCTGATTGATTGTTTACTCTTTTGCAACCTTGAAGATGTTCCTTTTGGAAGGAAACACAAGAAATGTGTGGCTTCTTTGTTGGTACATACCTGGTCACAACTGGTTGCTGAGAGTATGATTGGTTGCAGTCGATTTTGCTACTACAATAAGAATTATAGACTCCATTTTGATTCAATGAATGACTTTTTAGAGGAGCTTTGCCCACTGAATACCACAATCTGGTTACAAGGTCTACTAGATGCTCCTGTGTAGTGAGAACTCATTTAAATGAGTTTAGACTAGCTCTCATTTATTTAAACATTATTTGTTTTCACCTCTAATTTTTGTGCCAATCTTTGTTCTTTAGTAAAGACGTGAAACTCCCATCTGAGCTGAAGCAGTCAATGGCGGTAGAAGCAGAGGCCCAGAGACAGGCCAGAGTCAGGGTAAGAGCACTGCAATACAGCCACTGGGGAAAAGAAGGTGCAGACAGTGCACAAATGAAGGGACACAGGCACTGCAGTATAGTCATCGAGGCATGAATGGACCCACTACACCCTAGACACTGCAGGCACGGAGGGGCGCACACTACAGCCTAGACACTGCAGGCATCAAAGGGCGCACACTGTAGCCCAATCACTGCAGCCATAGAAAAGGCCCCCACTTCTAGCATTGAAGGGCACATGCTGCAGCCCAGTCACTGCTGGCATGAAGGGGCACACACCACAGCCCAATCACCTCAGTCATGGAAAAGGCCTCCACTGTAGGCATGGAGGGGCACACGCTTGAGCCCAGTCACTGCTGGCATCAAAGGGCACACACTACAGCCCAGTCACTGCAGGTATGGAAAAGGCCTCCACTGTAGGCATGGAGAGTCACAAGCTGCAGCCCAATCACTGCTGGCATTAAAGGGCACACACTACAGCCCAGTCACTGCAGGCATGGAGGGTCACAGGAAATGGAAGAAGGGATCCAGAGTATGGCTAGAGACAATGATCCATAGGCCACTGGGAACTGATGGCCCCTTTAGATCATGTCTTGTCCAACAGAGTTATGGAAACACAGTGATGTTAGCCTGTTGGGGGGGCACTGAAATAGGTTTGTCAGTACTAGGGGGCGGATTGAGAGATCACTGTGTGCAGTTGTAAATGGTGTAGGTATTAGTCTGCAGGGAACCAATTAGGATTGCTGACTACAAGGAATGGTTTAGGAATGTGGTTGATCGAGCACAATTGTAGGGTCGTTAACTGCAGAGGATGGTGTAGAGCTATGACTGTGTTTTTGGAGGAGGGAGTGTAGGGGAGCAAGTTGTTGGGGCAAGTTATAGAACTGGTTAAAGTTGAAGGGGCATATTTACAAGGGAAATGCGAAGCACGGCGTTAAGCAAAATTTGCTAATGCCACGCTGCGCCATTCTGAAAATTCAGGGATGCACTGTATTTACAACGATACGGCGCTTCCCTGCGTTTTCCCTAGCGCTGGCGCTAAACTCAGCTACCTAGTGCCAACGCAGGCACCCTTGTACCATAGTGCAAGGGTGCCTGTGTTGAGGGAATGATTGTTTTTGTGCAGGAAGGTGTCACTTCCTGCACATAAAAATCACTAATGGTGATTTGAAACTCCTATGTGTGCTGCATTGTGCAGCACAAATAGAAATTGCAAATCGTAATTTTTTAATGATTGTTTATGTGCAACAAGGGACACCTTCCTGCACATAAACAATCATTCATATGCGATCTGCTGTTTCTATGTGTGCTGCACAACGCAGCACACATAGAAACAGCAAAAACGATTTAAAATTAATCATTTCTCCTCGTTTCGCCAGGTTAAGACCAGGTTTTCCCTGGTCTTAAATGGGCGCTCCCTCCTATTTACACCACCCTTGTAATAGGGGACAGCGTCAAAATCAATGGGTGTTGCGGCAGAACGTCCACCGCAACACCCATTGCCCACCCTCTTCACGCTAAATGTAGCGTGAAAGGGGGCCTTATATACAAGGCGGCGTTAAGCCACATTAGGTGGCTTAACTGCGCCTTGTAAATAAGGTGAAGGACTTAACGCCACAGGCAGTGGCGGGCGATACATATGGACAGTGGTGGGGCGGGTGAAGGGAGCGCGCGGGAGGGAACGAGGGGAGGGAGGCGTGCGGAGGTGGGAGAAAAAAAAGAATTAAAAAACTTACCTCGTGCTGCTTTTGCCGCCTTGTGCCTCAGAGCTTCTATGCTTCCTGGTCCCACTGGACACTGGGAAAGCAGCAGACTCCCCATCCATGCATGAGAGCAGTCCGGAGATTGGCCTAAGCGGGCAGCTTTGATGCTCCGCTCAGGTCAGGGAGTCTGTGCTGTTTCTCCAACCTGGCAGTACAATACAGCCAGGTTGGAGAAACCTAGCTGGGCATGTCTGTTTGGCCGGCCTAAGACGGCTGGCCAAACAGACATCCACAGTTAGTAGTGCACATCACTCCGCCCCTCCCATTGCCTGGCCCCGCCCATCCCCACACACGCTGGCTCAGCCAGCAGCCAAAAAATAAAACTATATCGTATTTTTCGCAGCTGGCTGAGGCAGTGGGGCGACGCTCCTCCGCCATTGCTGAGGAGCTGCCCCTGACCACAGGAACGTCACAAAAAGTGACATTCCTGTGGCATAAAGACCTTGTAAATATGCCCTGAAGAACAAGTTACTTACCTTCGGTAACTATATATCTGTAAGAGACATAGATTAGTTATAGATTCCTTACCTTAGAATTACCCCCAGGCATCAGACTGGATCCGGAAAGTTTTTCGTCAGCAGTACCCCTGCGCGTTGAAAGGTGGCGTCGGTCGGCTTTGCGTTCGTCGTTGGCGTCGTGGTCGCCGGGATGACGTCGCGGTAGCTACTTAAACGCCGCCCTCGCGCGCTGACGTCAGTTCTGTACACGACTTTCCACGCCAGAAGCGCAGAGCCATGCAAGACACTGATCACTGGTGCACAAAACTAGGGCCCTGAAAGGGAGTCCTTAACCCTAGAAATCAGTTCGCAGAACGGGGAGGATGGGTGGGGCGGTAAGGAATCTATAACTAATCTATGTCTCTTACAGATATATCGTTACCGAAGGTAAGTAACTGGTTCATCTGAAAGAGACAATTAGTTATAGTTTCCTTACCTTAGAATAGATACCCCAGCAATACCAACCCCGGAGGTGGGTCTGCAAACCAAGTTCACATCCAGAAAGTCCTGGAGAACAGAAGAGCCAAAGAAGCCGTCTCTCCGGACTTGGCTGTCCAGGCAGTAGTGTTTTGTGAACGTGTGCAGCGATGCCCACGCAGCTGCCTGACAGATGTCATTAAGGGGGACTCCACGTCCCAAAGCAGTGGTAGCTGCCGTCGCCCTGGTGGAATGGGTGCGTAACCCCACTGGAGGCTCCTTCTTTGCCAAGGAATAACAAGCTTTGATCACAAAATGACCCATCTAGAAATGGTCCGTTTGTTCATGGCCCGACCTTTTTTGGCGCCTACGTAGCCAACAAAGAGCTGGTCATCCACCCAGAATTGCTTTGTGCGATCCAAATAAAATGAAAGCGCACGTTTTGGATCCAGACGGTGGAGCCTCTCTTCTTCTTTGGAAGGATGCGGAGGCGGAAAGAAGGTGGGCAAAGTGATGGTCTGTCCAATGTGGAAAGAAGTACCCACTTTGGGAAGGAAGGAAGGACGAGTTCGGAGGACAACCTTGTCCGGATGAACAGCCAGGAGGTTTAGAAGAAAGAGCTTGGAGCTCACTCACCCAGCGCGCAGAGGTGATGGCCACCAGAAAGGCAGTTTTTAAAGTCAGAAGCCTGAGAGGACAGTTATGCAGCGGCTCAAAGGGAGCGCACATAAGATACGCAAGAACCAAGTTCAAGTCCCACTGGGGCATTACGAAGGGAACAGGAGGGAAAAGATGAATAATGCCCTTAAGGAAGCAATTTACAACAGGGGACTTGAAAAGAGAAGGCTGGTCAGGAAGCCTAAGAAAGGCTGAAATGGCCGAGAGGTAGCCCTTAAGAGTGCCCAGAGCAGAGCCCTGCTGGGCCAAAGAAAGGAGGAACAAGAGAACCTCAGAAAGAGGGGCGGAAAGGGGATCCGCAGCCTTTGCTGTGCACCATGCCACAAATTTGTTCCATCTGCAGGCGTATACCGTCTTAGTGGAGGGACGCCTGGCTGCCAAGATAACATCACAGACTTCGGGAGGAAGGTCGAAAGCTGTCAACTGTCGCCGCTCAATCTCCACGCAAGGAGGTGGAGGCTGGACAGGTTCGGGTGGAGGACCGTCCCCTGCTGCTGCGACAGAAGATCCTCCCGAAGTGGCAGTCAGATTGGAGGATCGATGGCCATGTGTAATAGCTCGGGATACTAGACTCTTCGTGCCCAATCCGGAGCCACCAGAATGACTTGGGCCCGGTCACGCCTGATCTTCTTCAGCACTCTGGGCAGCAGTGGTATAGGCGGAAAGGCGTATAAAGACCGCAACTCCACTCGCGACGAAAAGCGTCGCCGAGCGAGTGCCGCCTTGGAAATTCCAACGCGCAGAATTGCTGACATTGCGCGTTCTCTTCGGTGGCGATTAGATCTAACCAAGGCTCTTCCCACCGTTGAAAGAGACCTTGCACCACCTCCGAGTGAAGACGCCATTCGTGGTCCATCATGCACCTGCGGCTGAGTTCGTCCGCCCTGGCGTTCAGTGAACCTGCCAGGTGTTGAACCACCAGGGATATGCCCTGATGTTCCAGGCATGTCCAGAGGCATCTTGACATAGGGTCCACGACCCCACCCCACCCTGTTTGTTGCAGCACCACATGGCGGTGGTGTTGTCTGTGAACACCTGCACTACTCTTCCCCAGACAGAGGGAAGGAATGCTTTGAGTGCAAGACGAATCGCCCAAGCTCCAGTAGGTTGATGTGGAGCCCGGACTCCGCTGGAGACCAGAGACCTCTGATCTCCGCCTCCCCCATGTGGCCGCCCCAGCCCAGGAGTGATGCATCGGTCACCACTGTGAACTCTGGTTGGGGAAGGGAGAGGGATCTGCCGTCGACCCAATCCTGGTTCGTTAGCCACCACTGCAGTTGGTGTGCAGTGCCCTCCGAGATCTTGACGCAATCGAACAGGTTCCCCATATGTTGTGCCCAGTGGAACTTCAGGTCCCACTGCAGAGCCCGCATATGCTATCTGGCATGGTGCACCAGCAGGATGCAAGAGGCCATCAGGCCCAGTAGCCTGAGGGTCATCCTGACCGAAACCCGGGATAGAGGCTGAAAGATTGGAATCATAGTCCGAATATCCCTGACTCGCTGTTCGGGAGGATAGACCCGAAACTGCGTTGTGTCCAGAACCGCTCAGATGAAGTGGATGAAGAGGAAGTCAGGTGCGACTTCAGCACGTTGATGGAGAACCCCAGCGAATGCAGGAGGTCTGCCGTAGTCTGGAGGTGGGAGACGACAGCCTGGGGCGGGCCCGCCTTCAACAGCCAGTCGTCGAGATAGGGGGAAGACTGGAACCCCTGATCTGCGCAGATGAGCTGCGACCACCGCCATCACTTTCGTGAACACCCGAGGGATGCTGGTAAGGCCAAAGGGGAGCACGGTGAACTGAAAGTGCTCGTGTCCTACCGTGAACCGCAGGTAACACCGGTGGGCCGGCAGGACGGGGATGTGAAAATAATCGTCCTGCAAGTCTAACGCTACCATCCAGTCTCCAGGGTCGAGGGCAGACAGGACCTGAGCTAGCGTCAACATTTTGAACTTCTCCTTCCGGAGGAAGCGGTTGACGTTCCTGAGATCCAAGATAGGACGCAGGTCTTTGTCCTTCTTGGGCACCAGAAAGTAGTGGTAGTAGCAACCACGACCTACTTCTGGGGCAGGAACTCGCTCGATGGCTCCCTTGGCCAAGAGAGCCATAACTTCCTGTTGGAGAAGGACCAGATGATCCTCCGACATGCGATGGTACTGAGGTGGCATGGCTGGGGGGGAAGTCTTGAAGGGGAGGTAGTAGCCCCTTCGGACTATCTGCAAAACCCACCTGTCCGACGTGATGGTGCGCCAGTGGGGGAGGTGATGGCGAACCCTGCCGCCCACTGGCAATTGGTGGCCCTGGAAGGTCGGACTAGGAGGGTTTGGAGGCTGCTGCAGAGGGGGCGGTGGTGGACTGGCACGCTCGCTGGCCCCCAGACCCACGATGGTGGTTCCCACTTCCCCGGCCGCGCAGGGGCTGAACAGCTTGCGCTGGCCTGTGGTCCTGGGTGGAACGTGGTGGAGCACCCCTTCCGTAGCCACGAAAGGGGCGAAAAGCAGACTGCGCAGGGCGAGTGGTGGAGAGGCCCAAGGACTTGGCCGTAGCCCGTGAAGCGCTCTAGTGCGCTGTCTGCCTTGTCGCCGAACAGGCGACGGCCATCAAAGGGCATGTCCATAAGGGTAGCTTGGTCATCCCCCGAAAAGCCAGTCGACCTCAGCCCGGCGTAGCGTCGAAGGGCTACCGACATTGAAATCGTCCTACCTAGCGAGTCGGCGGTGTGCAGTCCACAGCGTATGGTAAACTTCGCTTCATCTCTCCCCTCGACAACTGCACGGGAGAGCACTGCCCGGGCCTCCTCCGGGCACTGAGGCAGCACCTGCGCCACCGTATCCCACACAGAGTGGGTATAACGGCCCAACAGACATGCAGTGTTTACCGATCGCAGTCCCAAGCTGGAGGAAGAAAACATCTTCTTCCCAAGATGGTCAAGCTTTTTGGATTCCCTATTAGGTGGTGCGTTAGGGAATGCGCCTTTGGATGTGGAGGCTTGGACCACCAAGCTCTCAGGGGTGGGGTGTTGGGAGAGGAAAGTGGGGTCGCCCGGGGCCTGGCGGTGGCATCGGGCAATCATCCTATCCACAGGAGCCACTGTGTTGGGCCTGGACCAGGTGCCCAAAAGGATGTCGGTAAGGGCTTCATTGAACGGCAGCAGAGGCTCCGAAGAGCTCGCTGCCAGCTGAAGCACCTCTGTCAGGAGGTTAGTCCTGACTGCCACCGTAGGAAGCTCGAGGTTGAGAGCCTTGGCTGCCCTACTGCGTAAGAAGCTCCCTCCTCCGTAGCCACGGTAGGAGGAGACAACATGCCAAGGTCTGGGGAAGTATCTAGACCACTGGCTTCCCCAGTTCCTCTCTCCAGTCCGGTTCGAACTCCACCTGGTCAGTTGGAAGGTCTCCAGACCCCTCCCAGTCCTCCTCACCCTCCTCTGGTTGCCAATCTGGCCTGATTTGAGCACCAGGGTAGAACAGGGGCACAAAGGTACCCATCGGCGCCGGATCCGGTGTCTGTTGACGCCGGTCCGGCTCCGTGTCCAGTGCAGGGCAGAGGCCGACACCGGCTGGGGACACAACCGGCGTCGGCTGCGGACGTGGTGCCGGTGGATTCGGCGCCGGGAGAGGTGTAATCAGGTCGACCGGCGCCGATCCGGATCCAGGCCTGGATCCAAGGGGACCCTGCGGCGCCGAAGGCCCAGGGCCCCCAGCTGAGTCCGCGGGGCCCGAAGGCGTGCCGGCGGAGTCGGGCTGCCCAAAGATGGCATGCATCGCTTCGTAAAAGGTGCGAAGCCGGGCAGGGGTCGCTCCGGGTCCCGGGAAGGGAGGGAAACTCGGAGTAGACCCTTCGGGCTCCGCACGCGGAGCCGCGGGAGGGGCACTACCCGCATCCCTCGTCGCATCGGCCGACCGACGGGGAGAAGTCGAAGAGCGACGATGCCTCTTCGACTTCTTCTTGTGCTTCGACTTACCTGAGGAGTGCGAAGACTTTGAAGAAGACTGGTGGTGGTGGCTCCGCGACTGGTCCCTCAACCTCCCACGCGACCTGGACCTCAAATGGCGCGGAGCCGACTGCCGGGCCTCGAGAAGCTTTCGGGACCACTCCCGCAAAGACTTCAGATTCATGGTCCGGCAGTCGGAGCACGACTTGGGTTTGTGGTCGCGCTCCAGGCAAAACAGGCACACACGGTGCGGATCCGTCACCGACATCAGCCGGCTACAGGAGCCGCAAGCCTTGAAACCGGGCATCCCTGACGTGCACCAGGAGTTCGAAGACTCAAAAGCGGTGTTGACAAAAGTCACCAAAAAGTCAGTCAAAAAGTGACTGGAGGTACAGCTCTCTCCAGATCTGCGCTGGCTGGCGCGGAAAAAGAAAGAACTGACGTCAGTGCGCGAGGGCGGCGTCTAAGTAGCTACCGCGACGTCATCCCGGTGACCACGACGCCAAGGACGAACGCGGAGCCGACCGACGCCACCTTTCGACGCGCAGGGGTACTGCTGACGAAAAACTTTCAGGATCCAGTCTGACGCCTGGGGGTAATTCTAAGGTAAGGAATCTATAACTAATTGTCTCTTTCAGATGTATGATGCGCGTGTAGACTGCATTGTGTCAAGGAGAGCTGTTGGTATTTTGATCTGTAGGAGGACATGGTGTGTGAGCCCTGGACATATGATAGTCGTCTAGGCATGCTGGATGCTCTTTGGGAATAGTGACATCTGTGGGCACTTGCCTCAGCATGAGGGTCTGGTAGAAACACATAAAAGGAAAATATTTGGGAGAACTGACTAGGAGTGACTGCAGCAGGTGCAAGTTTTGGTTCAGTGAGATACTGAGGGAATGTTGGCTAAGTGAGGAGGAGAGTTTTCTGGTTTATCACTCATATGTTCTTTAGCTCATAACATCTCCTCTCATTTTCTAACAATTCTGTCCAGGTCATCGCAGCGGAAGCCGAGAGGGCAGCCTCGGAGTCGCTAAAAATGGCAGCTGAAACATTGTCTGGCACCCCTGCTGCAGCCCAGCTGCGATACCTGCACACCCTGCAGGCCCTGTCAGTTGGAAGGCCACCCACTGTTGTGTTACCTTTGCCCTTTGACCTGCTGAACCAGATGAACCGAGTTGGCAGTACTGTTGTGGAAAACAGCTCCTCCTCCCCAAGCACCAATACACCTGGAACAGAACAGGAAGTGAAGAAAGACTCTCCCATGTTATAGCTCTGTTTGCCGTGAAGAAACACACACCCAGGTTGTAGCTGTGTCCATACAATGGGCCTCACATTCAATACCAGGCCACTGAGGCACAGATCAATCAGTAAGTGGACTTTAGATTGCGGAGAAAAGTTAGGAGTGCTTTTCTTCCCTAAGCGACCTTCAAATCAGGAACAATCTGTATTCTGATACTTTCAAAATATGCAAAGGGCACCTCAGTGCGTTATTGGCTCTTTTTCTGTAAGCCCATAGGGGGCCTGTGGACATTCAGAAATCTCAGCAAAATAAAAATCAGAAATATTGCTTATGCAAGTGTCTCCCAAATATCTTCCTGTTGCTCATCTCATTTATGAGGTTCTTATTGGGCCATAGACTGCATGTCATGTTTTGAGGACTCTTTTCTTCTCAGAGCTGCGGTCATTACCAGGTTTAGGAATCTTAGTTTCTCATCTTCGACATTCCCTGGTTCGCGATTTGTTCTTGGATAGTATCTGTTCAGATGTTCTACAATAGTAATTAAATTGCCGTTTATTTGTGGTTATGTGGTAAAAATTGTTTTGTTTTTCTACTTCTACCTTTATACGTTTGGGATTTTAATACTTTCCAAACCTGGTACAGTTGAACAAAATAAATGTGTATATAGTTACAGTTTTACAATCACTTCAGTAAAATGTGTCCAATCTTCATTTTGTGATTCTGTGTACATGACCACACTTTTTTTGTGAAAGAGGGTAGGATGATGGTGTGAAATGCACAAAAACCGTATGGCAGTTTTAAGATTACGGAGATGATCACCCTTTATCTATTTATTACAATGTTTCCTATTACCAGCAAAACAACTAAATGTAATTGAAAATATAATATAGGCACATTTTGCTGCTGTAACTTAATCAATTATGAATATACTCTAGTTATGTGTTTTCCTTCATCTTCCAGCTTTGAGTAATTTGTCTGAGGAACATGTCATATTTGGAACATAAGGAACCAACAGTTATTAGGATACCTGGAAAGTAATGTATCTCTAAAGAGTAGAGTTGATTGTGAGCTGAGGGAAGGTCTCTTGCATATTGCACTGTGATTCCATTGTAGATTAGGAACATATTTTTGTATCTGCTCAGACTCATCTCTGAAGCACGAGGAAATCAATGGCTAACTGATAAGAAAAAATGCCACCTATTCCTATGTGCCTGCATTCCGCTCCTTGAAATTGTGTATTTGTAATGAAAATTATAGAATTATAGACCATAGTGTGTCCCTCCTTCATGTTGTAGAGACATAGGAACACTCAGGCTTTCCCAGTTTCTCGTAAAGTTTGGCTTTTAATATGGGAACCCCCAGGTTTTTAAGGCTTTTCTGAACTTTAGTAGACTAGATTCTGGCCAAATAGCAAAGGGTAGCTGATTGAAATGAGCTCCAACAGAGAATGACCTACTAGCCACCTTCACTTTTCTCGACTTGGGACCACAAGCAAAATAAACTGCTCATCAGATCTTGAGAAATGTTGTAGACAGTATCATTTTAAAACGTGGTAGAATTGTCTATATTGATGGCTTTATGGAAGAGCCACATGGACTTAAACACAATTTGCAGTTTAATGGGAAAGCAATACAATGAGGCTAAAGCAGGTGTGTTAGGGTTGCGTCATTACATCCCATACCAGTCCCGCACCATCATTCTGTATCTGTTGCAACATCCAATGTTGATTTTGGTAAGTCCAGCTAAAGTATGCTACAGATATCAACACAAGAGGATATGAAAGCATTCAGAATCCGAATTTTATGCAGAAAAGAGAATAGATACAATATTTATTTTAGTAAAGGTTATTAATAGCAAGAGGAGTTGACTATCAAATTAATTTGAGAGGCCATGCATAGTTTTGAAACAGTTTTGATGCCCAAGTTCTTCACACATGGTACAGGTGAGGGTACACCTCAGAGTGACTGTGGCCAAAAACAATAATCTCAGAATGAAGTACTCAAATGTGGCATAAGTATTTCTGTTCTGCAATACTGGATCTTTTATAAATTCTTGAATCATCCCTGTTGTCGAGCTTGGAATCCCACGGTAGACCAAGTGAGCAGTACAATATTAAACATGAATAGTAACACTTTAACATAGTCACAACAGCAGCCTGTTCACATCATTATAAAAAAATCAGAAACTCAGCCAATCAGAGCAAAGCACTGTCTTCACCCTTTCCCACCAAGGCCACCATAGCGCAGGTTTCTACCGCACTTCATATGTTAGGGCAGTCTCCCCTTACAACTGCTTAGTCAGTCAAATACTTTAATTTTCCCATAATTTTTCTCTACATTTCTGCAAGACCTGACATAACATCTTCAAGCTACAAAACATATACAAGTTAGACTACGTCTGAATCCTTCAAAAAGGTTTTGTAGACCATGTGGGACCTCTAACAAGAAAAGGCTTCATTGTGAGACTCCCCACAAACAGTGTATATAATGCCTTCATCCAGTCCACAAGGCAAGGGACTGCAAGATCGGTAGAACATGCTCAACAAAAACTCTCGAGGATAGAGCGGTGAGGCTGTTAATATGGATCCAAACATGGCAGTCTGGAAATATTCATACTTCTGAGGAATAAGGTGAGGATTGTTCCAAAACATCAGGTAAATTGCAAGAAAAAGGGCACACATGCACCATGAATGCCCTTCAAAAATGCTACCTGAGAAAAAAATCTTCAACCTCTAAGGAGTCACCTAAAAGGCTTTTAAAAAGTCCAGAAGGTAAGACAGACCTCCTTCAGATGTTGTGCTTCTGACAGGAAAGATGCAGTCTAAAATGCCTCATAAGCCACTTTCTGAGGCAGCTATTGCTAAGAGGAAATTATTTATGGAGCCATCTAGGAAACACAAATAGTCGACATCCCTACTGTCGACCAAGCCCTCATTAGTGTTAACTAATAAGGCACCATTGACAACATGGACATTTACTCTAAGAAAGCACTGTCGACAATGGAAAGGTCGATGACAACCTTAATGTCAATGACACTGTTGACGAAGATATCGACATTGACGAGAACACCATCAATGACAGCGTCAGGTACAATGCCATCAACTACATTATCCAAGGCCTAGTCATCTACCACTGAAGTGATCCAGACGACACCGGAGACCACACCACCAACAAGAATAGATATATTAATAACACCAAAAAATGCAAAAATAACCATCATTTTGGAAAAAGGTATTCTCGTGACACTCATGCCAGAGCACACTTCAAGTAAGGTTTTACCTTATCTGCCACACCGTCTGCTGGACAAGGAAGACTCGGATGAAGAAGTACCCTTCAGATCTGCAGACCGTTCTACACAATTGAAGGTTAAGTACCAAGACCCTGAAGAACAAGAATGTGAGGAGGAGAAAAATATGTTTTCAACAGATCATGGTCACATAGACAATCTGGACACCAGAGGTTCTTACCAACCTGAGAAGCGTGATGATGTTAATGAAGGGAGGCAGTATGGATTTGACACATACAAATAGATGGTGCAAGCATCACATGCAGTGATGAAACAGGTGCCTATAACCTAGGGCAAAGGCTTATGTTTGATACTAGCTGATTACAATAAATGATTTCCAGAGTCAATAAAAGATTTCCAAAGTCAACAACCTTCAAAACAGACAACTCCATCATGTTCCAGACCACAGACTAGGCCTACAACGCCTTACATGCCATTACATTTATCACCGAGACAGAGTTCAATAACTTTGTCGCATCTTTCACCTTTGGCGCCTCAGTCTAATTCACCTCAAGGTCCAGATACAGATAATGATCTTGTAAATACCCCTCAGCATTCTAGCTCAGAATGGAACACTTATGTCACACCTACGCCAGGTGATGCCACTCCTCCTGTAGCACATTCCCTGCCAGATGACATTAGTGATTTTCATAATTTGAGAGCCCTTCAAAGCGGTTTGATTTGCCAGTGCCTATGAAGGAGAGTGACTGCTTCCTTTCTGATTTTACAGAACCTGCAAGGAAAACCATTAAAGTCATACCAATCATCGACCTTATTTGATCAGGATTAAATGTGACCACAGTGGCAGCAATAATTCCAAGACGTATAAAGCAAAAGAAAATACACCCATGTGATTAAGTGGTCACCTCTTGCAGACTCCATGGTCTTGAAAACTGCCCAGAGACACTGCAGAAACCCAACTTCTCCTCTTATAGCACCACTTGACCCAGTAAGCAGGAGGCTGGACAACATTGGCAAAGGATTTCTGTGATAACAGCTACCTCCATCAGAGCCTCCAACGCCTAGGAGATTCTTGCCAGATACCACCATCAAATGTGGTCCCACAATGGCCCATATCTAGAACATCACCAGAGGACAAACAGTTGAAGCAAAAGCTAATCTCCAGGAAGGTGAGAGGACATCTACAGCAATAATCAACACTGTAGTGGACATTGCTTTGACTGCTTTTTGGCAACTTGTGGGATAGCTGTGTCGCAAAGGCAGAGCTGGTTATGCTGTACTTCTTTCAGGCCAGAAGTAGAGAGTCAAATTGTACAATGGAGAAGCTTTATTTGGGTGTCGTGGATGAGGCTCCCCAGTCCATCAAGTTAGACAATAAAAATGCAAGATCTTGGGGTGTATTTCATCAGAGGCTTGTACTCATTTATAGAGGGCTACCTGCCTTATAGATATCGGCAATATATTGCCTCTCAACACACCTACCACCAAACCTATCCAAAGCAATATAGGGCTCCACCATCTGTCTTACCACAAGCATGCTTCCTGAAAAAGTGCTGAAAACCAGTCTCGGGGCAATGAAGGACCAAGAAGGCAGTGACAGCTACTGGCGATGGTTACAGAACATCTGAATGTGTCTATAAGAGGAAAGTTCTCACTACATTAGAATCTGTAGGCCAGTATAACTTCAGACTGTTGGGCCTTGTACAATATGGGCATGCTCTAAGTTTAGCTGGAAGCCTTCAATGATACCACCACCCAAAATATCTTATCAACATCTTCATACATTGCGGAAGGAAGTTATCACCATGTTACACAAAGGAGCGATAGAGCTGGTCCCAAGAAGCCAGCAAAATGTACACTTTTATTTTTGTTTCTTCCCAATAAGGAAAAAATCAGATGAGTAGAGCCCAATATTAGATCTTCAGAATCTAAACAAATATCTAAAAAAGCAAAAATTCAGCATGGTTACCTTACAGGAATTTCTACAATTCCTCCAAAGCAAGAATTAAAAGACATCTCTTTTTGTTCCTTTTGTTCTCTTATCGCGCTTAACCCTCTCCTCTCTCCCGCACTTTCCCTTCCTGCCTTCTCCCTTCCAGTGCAGCTAGCATTGCTAGTCCGCCCAGTACCCTCTTCTCACAACTCACTCTTCCCCGCCCTCCCAGTAGCCTTTTAATGGCAGATGCAGCACTGACCTGCCAGTGAAGGAGGTTGTCTGGTCTCTGCTTGACTACCTATTCCTCCTGCTTGGGTGGTGCTTCGGGGTGCCCCCCCACCCTTCTGCCTTCGATCCTCCGACTAGGACCTCTTGGCCCTTCATCTCTGCCTGCCTTCTGTGCCCTGCCTTCTCTCCTGCTGTCTCTCTATTTGTGTCTTTTGTACTTTTCTGGCCTTGCTCTTGCCTGTCTCCTGTATCGTCTTAACTCTTACAAACTCTCCTTTGTGCCTCTCCTCCCCTAGTGCCCTTTACTCTCTGCTGCTTCTCCTCTGTTCTTTTTGCTTTCTTTTCACACTTGCTCTGCTCTCCTACCCTTTACCTTTCTGCCTTTTTCCTTCTAGTGTGGCTACCACCACTAGCCCCACATACTACAGTCTCCTCCCTCCAACAAAACAACCAAGGAATCTGTACCACGTCCTCATCTGCCTGCTCCACGACTAGAACCCCCATCCCAGGAACTTTGTAATCAACTCTCCCACTACTTCACGATCTAAATCAATACCATCTGCAATAACTTTTCCTCTTAACTGGACCTCCTCATCTTGGAAGTCCTCCTTCCCCACGACAAAAATTCCTCAGAAACCACACTGACCTTCTGGCCGCCATCACCATGCGCTCCATCCAATTAGGAGCCCCATCAAATCCTTGCCCACACCACATCTTTGCTAAAGCGCTCAATACCATCTGCTCAGCCTTCACACCCATTCTCAACTTATCATACTGTACAGCCAACTTCCTGGAAACACGCCACTATCCTACCACTGCTAAAGAAACCGTCAGCAGACACCCTAACCCTTGCCAACTAGAGGCCCATTTCTCTCCTCCCCAACCCAGCCAAAGTCCTGAGCAGCTCATCAACACATGGCTTACGAACTACCTCTATGACAACTACCTACTGGACCCTTCACAATCAATTGCAGCATGGAAACAGCCCTCATCACTACCACGGGCGACATCCGCAAGGACAAAGGGCACACACTGGCACTCATCCTACTTAACCTTTTGGCCGCTTTTGACACCATCTCCCACCCCATCCTCATCCAATGCCTCCACGAGATCGGCATTTGGTACCTGGCATTATGATGAGTCAGCTCCTTCCACGCTGGATGCACCCAGATGGTCAGCCTAGCCCTCTACTACTCCAAAACTGCCAATCTGATATGCGGCATACCACAAGCATTGTGTCTGAGCCCTACACTGTTCAACATCTGTATGACTCCTCTCGCCAGCATCATATTCTCCCTTGGATTTAATATCTCCAATGCAGCTGACACTCAGATCATCCTCTCCTTATCAGAGGACACCCTAACCAACCAAGCAAACTACATCAGTTTTTATGATCTCGGTAGCAGCCTGGATGAAAAGGAACTGCCTCAAACTCAGCAGAGACAAAACAGACGCGGTCCTCTTTGGCAAAGACTCCTCCCTTGGGTCCTCTGGCTGGTGGTCCACCGAGCTGGGCCTGACTCCCCGCCCATCCACCACTGCCAGGAACCTGAGCATCATGATCGACAACCAAACCTCCATGACCAATCAAGTCAACACAGTTGCCTCCAACTGCTTATATACACTTAAAGTGCTCAGGAAAGTCGTCAAGTGGCCCTTCTGGACACCTGAAGAATAAGTTACTTACCTTGGGTAACGCACTATCTGGTAGAGATTGGATTTAGCCGCAGAGTCCTTATTTATTTATTTATTTGAAAGGTTTTATATAGCGCTGGCTAGACCCGGAGGTATCAGAGCGCTTTACATGAGCAGAAGCAATCAAGAAAAGCAATTGTTCAGGGTAAACAAAACGAGCCAGTACAACTCACAATTAAGTTAAAGGGGGCGAAAAGCACTTTACATGAGTAGAAGCAATCAAGAAAAGCAATTTTTCAGGGTAAACAAAACAAGCAAGTACATTTCACATTAAGTTAAGGGGGGCAAAAAACTGGGTGATTCGCAGGTAATAAACATCAAAATAATAAGATGGGGGTAACAACTCAGGGCAGAGAAGAGAGTATCGACGGGGAAGGATAAATAGTAGAGGTAGGGGGTAAGGGTAGGCGAAGGGGGGTCGTGAGCAAAAGTGGGTAAGGTCAGGGTAAACAGGCCTTACTTTAGAATCCTTCCCAGGTGAGACTGGATCTGGATTTTTACATAGCACGTCTGAGCGCCAGTAGAGGGTGTCGCGCAACTTCGTATAGATGTCGTCCACCGGAAGTGATGTCTAAAGAGTCCATATACCCCCCTCGCCGACGTCAGTTTCTTTGTGACTATTCTCCGTGCCTAAAGCATGCAGCCACATATAGAAACTGCCTATTGAAACAGTGTGCTAAAATAAAAGATACCCTTGTGTCAAATAAACAATGAAAATTGTTGGGCTTTCTTTAAATCAGTATGTGAATTACCATAATGAAATCCCTAAAACAAAAGAAGACTCAGTTCGCAGAGCGGGGAGGATGGGAGGGTCGTTAAGGAATCTGCGGCTAGATCCTGTCTCTACCAGATAATGCGTTACTGAAGGTAAGTAAGTTGTTCCTCTGATAGAGAAATCTAGCCGCAGATTCCTTACTTTAAAATCAGAAACAAAGTCATACATCCCCAGAGGAGGGTCTGCGAACAGAGGTCATTAAAGAACAAGTTACTTACCTTTGGTAACGATGTATCTGTAAGAGACATGTGTAGTTATAGATTCCTTACCTTAGAATTACCCCCAGGCGCCAGACTGGATCTGGAGACATTTTTTCTTAGCATTACCCCTGCGCGCCAGTAGGTGGCGTTGGTAGGCTCCACGTCCGTCGTCGGCATCGTGGTCGCCGGGATGACGTCATGGTGTCTACTTAGATGCTGCCCCTGTGCGCTGATGTCAGTTCTGACACGACTTTCAACGCCAGAAGCGTAGAGCCATGCAAGACACTGATCACTGGTGCAAAAAACTAGGGCCCTGGAAGGGAGTCCATATCCCTAGAAGTCAGTTCGCAGAACGGGGAGGATGGGTGGGGCGGTAAGGAATCTATAACTACATATGTCTCTTACAGATACATCGTTACCGAAGGTAAGTAACTTGCTCATCTGAAAGAGACTGTAGTTATAGATTCCTTACCTTAGAATAGATACCCCAGCAATGCCAACCCCGGAGGTGGGTCTGCGAACTAAGCTCACACCAGGAAGTCCTGGAGAACAGAACGGCCGAAAAAGCCATCTCTCCAGACTTGGCTGTCCAGGCAGTATTGCTTGGTGAACTTGTACAAGGATGCCCACGTGGCTGCCTGACAAATGTCAAGTAAGGGAACTCCACGTCCCAAAGCAGTAGTGGCTGCCGTCGCACTGGTGGAGTGGGCGCGCAGTCCCATTGGAGGTTCCTGTTTAGCCAAAGAATAGCAGATCTTAATGTATAGGACAACCCATTGAGAGATGGTACGTTTGTGCTCTGACCGACCTTTCTTAGCGCCCACATAACCCATGAAGAGTTGATCGTCCCCCTGGAAGTCTTTTGTGCGGTCAAGGTAGAAAGACAGCGCACGTTTTGGGTCCAGACGGTGGAGTCTCTCCTCCTCTTTGGAAGAATGTGGATGTGGGAAGAAGGTGGGCAATGTGGTGATCTGACCTATGTGGAAGGAAGTAACCACTTTGGGCAGAAAAGAGGGCCTAGTACAAAGGACTACTTTGTCCGGATGGACAGCAAGAAAGGGAGGTTTGGAAGATAAAGACTGAAGGTCACTCACCCTGCGAGCAGAGGTGATGGCAAGCAAGAAAGCAGTCTTCAAAGTATGGAGACGAAGAGGGCAATTATGTAGTGGCTCAAAGGGAGCACACATAAGATAAGTGAGGACAAGGTTCAAGTCCCACTGGGGCATTACGAAAGGAGAAGGACGAAAGAGATGAGTAATGCCCTTCAGAAAACCGTTAACAATCGGGGACTTGAAAAGAGAAGGCTGATCAGGAAGGCAAAGACAGGCCGAAATGGCTGAAAGATAGCCCTTAAGAGTGCCCAGAGCAGAGCCCTGCTGGGCCAAAGAAAGAATGAAGAGGAGAACCTCTGAAAGAGGGGCAGAAAGGGGATCCACAGCCTTTGCTGTGCACCATGCCACAAATTTGTTCCATCTACAGGCGTATACCGTTTTAGTGGAGGGACGCCTGGCTGCCAAGATTACATTACGGGCTTCGGGAGGAAGGTCAAAAGCTGTCAACTGTCGCCGCTCAATCTCCACGCAAGGAGGTGGAGGCTGAACAGGTTCGGGTGGAGGAACGTCCCCTGCTGCTGCGACAGAAGATCCTCCCGAAGAGGCAGTCTGATCGGAGGATCGATGGCCATGCTCAAGAGCTCGGGGTACCAGACTCTTCATGCCCAGTCTGGAGCCACAACAATGACTTGGGCCCGGTCGCGCTTGATCTCTTCAGCACTCTGGGCAGAAGTGGTACAGGCGGAAAGGTGTACAGGAGGCCGTAATTCCACTCGCGACGAAAAGCGTCGCCGAGTGAGTGCC
The DNA here is from genome assembly GCA_963921515.1 of Calotriton arnoldi. Taxonomy (NCBI): domain Eukaryota; kingdom Metazoa; phylum Chordata; class Amphibia; order Caudata; family Salamandridae; genus Calotriton; species Calotriton arnoldi. The sequence continues at coordinate 2,015,435 of CAWUFW010000844.1, read as the reverse complement.
GCCTTGGAAACTCCAATGCACAGAACTGCTGACATTGCACGTTCTCTTTAGTGGCGAATAGATCTAACCAAGGCTCTCTCCACTGCTGAAAGAGACCTTGCACCACCTCCGAGTGAAGACGCCATCCGTGATCCTTCATGCACCGGCGGCTGAGTTCATCCGCCCTGGTGTTCAGGGAACCTGCCAGGTGTTGAACCACCAGAGATATGCCCTGATGTTCCAGCCATGTCCAGAAGCAGAGGGCCTCTTGACATACGGTCCACGACCCCACCCCGCCCTGTTTGTTGCAGTACCACATGGCGGTGGTGTTGTCCGTAACACCTGCACTACTCTTCCTTTGATAGAAGGAAGGAATGCCTTCACTGCAAGGCGAATCGCCCAGAGCTCTAGAAGATTGATTGGGAGCCCGGATGCCGTCGGAGACCAGAAGCCTCTGATCTCCGCCTCTCCCATGTGGCTGCCCCATCCCAGAAGTGACGCATCTGTCACCACTGTGAACTCTAGTTGGGGAAGGGAGAGGGATCTGCCGTTGACCCAATCCTGGTTCGTGAGCCACCACTGCAACTGACGTGCAGTCCCCTCCGAGATCTGGACGACATCGGAAAGATTCCCCTGATGCAGCGCCCACTGGAACTTCAGGTCCCACTGCAGAGCCCGCATATGCCATCTTGCATAATCCACCAGCAGGCTGTAGGAGGCCATGAGGCCTAGCAGCCTCAGAGTCATTCTCACCGAAATCCGGGATAGAGGCTGAAACATCGGTATCATAGCCCAAATATCCCAGACTCGCTGCTCGGGAGGATAGACCCGAAACTGCGCTGTGTCCAGAACTGCTCTGATAAAAAGGAGCTTCTGAGAGGGATTCAGGTGCGACTTCGGCACGTTGACTGTGAACCCCAGCAAATGCAAAAGGTCCGCCGTAGCCTGGAGGTGGGAGACGACAGCCTGGGGCGAGCCCGCCTTCAACAGCCAGTTGTCAAGATAGGGGAAGACTGGAACCCGCGATCTGTGCAGATGAGCTGCAATCACCGCCATCACTTTCGTGAACACCCGAGGGGCGCTGGTAAGGCCAAAGGGGAGCACGGTAAACTGAAAATGCTCGTGGCCGCTTGATGCCACAAAGAAATGTAATGGTAGGATACTCACTAGATAATGCAGGATAGGGATAGGCGGGGATATGCACAAGGAGACTTCTGTGTATTGTAAATTGTGAGTGACAAAATATGCTGGAATTGTGATAATGTAATATGTATTAATGTGTTGAAAATCAAATCAAACGAATTTAAAAAAAAACAGAAAATGCTCGTGGCCTACCGTGAACCGTAGGTAACGTTGGTAGGCAGGTAGGACGGGGATGTGCAAATAAGCGTCCTGCAAGTCCAACGCTACCATCCAGTCTCCAGGGTCGAGAGCAGGCAAGACCTGAGCTAGGGTTAGCATTTTGAACTTCTCCTTCTGGAGGAAGCGGTTGACGTCCCTGAGGTCTAAGATAGGACGCAGGCCTTTGTCCTTTTTGGGTACCAGGAAGTAGTGGGAGTAGCAACCACGACCGACTTCTGGCACAGGGATGCTTTCAATAGTTCCCTTGGCCAAGAGAGCCGTAACTTTCTGGCGGAGAAGGGCGAGATGATCCCCCGACATGCGACGGAGTGTTGGTGGCATGGAGGGAGGTGTAGTCTCGAAGGGGAGGGAGTCGCCCCTTCAGACTATTTGCAAAACCCACCTGTCCGACATGATGTTGCACCAGTGCGGGAGGTGATGGCGGATCCTGCTGCCCACTGGCAACTGGTGTCCCTGAAATGTTGGACTAGGAAGGTTTGGAGGCTGCTGCAGGGGGGGCATTGGTGGACTGGCCCGCCCGCTGGCCCCCAGACCCACAAAGCTGGGTCCCACGTCCCCGACTGCGCAGAGGCTCGGTGGCTTGCGCTGGCCTGTGGCTCTAGGTGGAACATGGTGGGGCACCCCTTCTGTAGCCACAAAAGGGGCGAAAGGCAGACTGCATGGGGCGAGAGGTTGCTGCGAGGCCCAAGGATCTGGCCGTAGGCCTAGAGTCCTTGAAACGCTCGAGCGCATTGTCCGCCTTGTCACCAAACAGGCGAGGGCCATCAAAGGGCATGTCCAAAAGGGTAGATTGGACATCCCCAGAGAAGCCAGTGGACCTCAGCCAGGCGTAGCACCTCAGGGCTACTGACGTGGAAACCGTTCTATCCAGCAAGTCGGCGGTATCCAGCCCACACCGGATGGTGAACTTCCCTGCGTCTCTACCCTCTGCAACAGCGTGGGTGAGCACGGCCCGGGCCTCCACTGTGGCAGCACTTGCGCAACCGTGTCCCACATAGTGTGTGTGTAACGGCCCAAGAGACATGTGGTGTTCACCGACCGCAGTCCTAAGCTGGCGGAAGAAAACATCTTCCCAAGGTGGTCCAGCTTCTTGGATTCCCTATCTGGGGGAGCTGTAGGGAATGCGCCTTTGGATGTTGAGGCTTGGACCACCAAGCTCTCGGGGGTAGGGTGTTGGGAGAGGAAAAATAGGTCGCCCGGGGCCGGGCGGTAGCGTCGGGCAATCATCCTGTCCACAGGAGCCCCCTGTGCTGGGCTCGGACCAAGTGCCCAGAAGGATGTCACTGAGGGCCTCATTGAAACGCAGCAGGGGCTCCGAAGAGGCTGCTGCCGGCTGAAGCACCTCAGTCAGGAGGTTAGTCCTGACTGCCACCGTAGGAAGCTCAAGGCCCAAGCCCTCAGCCGTGCTATGCAACACCACAGCGTAGGAAGCACCCTCCTCCATAGCCACGGTAGGAGGAGAAAGCATGCCAAGGTCTGGGGAGGTGTCCAGACCACTGGCATCACCCAACTCCTCTCTCCAGTCCGGTTCCACAAGTTGGTCTGCAAGAGGGTCAACAGACCCCTCCCAGTCCTCCTCACCCTCCTCTAGCTGCCACTCAGGGAGGTGGGGAACGCCAGGGAAGAACAGCGGTACAAAAGTACCCTCCGGCGCCGGTCCGGCATCATGTCCAAGTCAGGGGTGAGGCTGGGGTCGACGCCGGGTGGGGGCGCAGACGACGTCGGAGGCGTCGCCACTAGAATCGGCGCCGGGGAAGGAACTGTGAGGTCGACAGGCATCGATCCGGACCCAGGCCTGGATCCATGGGGGCCCTGCGGTGCCGGACCGGAGCCGCCAGCATCAAAGGCCTAAAGCCCCCAGCCAAATCTGCAGGGCCCGAAGGCGCGCCGGCAGAGTCGGGCTGCCCAAAGATGGAGTGGAGGGCTTCGTAAAATGCACAAAGCTGGGCAGGGGACGCCCCGGCTCCCGGGAAGGGAGGGAGGCGCGGAGCCAACCCAGCGGGCTCCGAGGGCGGAGCCGGAGAGTGACGACGCTCCAGGTCCCGCGTCGCGTCGGCCGACGGATGGGGAGAAGACAAAGAGCGACGATACTTCTTCGCCCTCTTCTTGTGCTTCGACTTACCCGAGGAGTGTGAAGACTTCGATGACGAATGGTCATGGCTCCGCGACCGGTCCCGCGACCTCCCCCTCGACCGGGACCTTGAACGGCGCGGAGTGGACTGCTGGGCCTCCAAAAGCTTTTGGGACCACTCCCACAAAGACTTCGGGTTCAGGACCCAGCAGTCGGAGCACCACTTCGGGTCGCGCTCCAGGCACCAAAGGCACTCGAGGTGTGGATCGGTGACCGACATCAACTTGTGACAGGAGTCACATGGCTTGAAACCGGGCCGACGACTGGACATCCCTCGTGCACCAGGAGTCGTACGACTCAAAAAAAATGTCAACAAAAGTCGAAAAAGTGTTAGTCAAAAAGTGACTAAGGGGCACGCTCTCCGGATCTGTGCTGGTCTGGCGCGGAAAAGGAAGAACTGACGTCAGCGCGCAGGGGCGGCGTCTAAGTAGACACCGCAACGTCATCCCGGCGACCACGACGCCGGAGTCGACCGACGCCTCCTACCGACGCGCAGGGGTACTGCTAAGAAATAATTTCTCCAGATCCAGTCCGACGCCTGGCGGTAATTCTAAGGTATTCTGCAACATACATAGAAATTACAAAACGCCATTTTTGATTGTTTATGTGCAGGAAGGGATACCTTCCTGCACATAAACAATCTTTCCATGCAACGCAGGCACCCTTGCACAATGGTACAAAAGTGCCTGCGTTGGCGCTAGGCAGCTACATGTAGCGCCAGTGCTAAGAGAAAGGCTGGGATGCACCGTATTCTTGTGAATACGGCGCATCCTTGCGTTTGGAAACTGTCGGAGCGCGACGTTAGCATTCTTGACTTAACGCAGCACTCTGACAGTTTCCTAGTAAATATGCCCCTACGTCTCCCTGGAGACCTATAATAGCATGACATAATCCCAGGAAAACAACAAAATGTCCAATGAACAGGTATAAACCAACGTCTACACAAAAGTGTAGAATAGCCAAGCAAACTGTAATGGCTATAGGACAGAACCTGAAGAGCAAAACATGTGGGGGCATATGTACAAGGGAATGGCAGAGCGTGGCGTTAAGCACAAAATGTTAACGCCACGCTCCGCCATTCTGAAAACGAAGGGATGCAAATATTTACAAAGATACGGCGCAGCCCTGTGTTTTCCCTAGAGCTGGCGCTAAAGTAAGCTGCCTAGTGCCAACGAAGGCACCCTTGCACCATAGTGCAAGGGTGCCTGCATTGAGGGAATGATTGTTTATGTGCTGGAAGGTGTCCCTTCCTGCACATAAACAATCACAAATGGCGATTTGTAACTTCTATGTGTGCTGCATTGTGCAGCACACATAGAAGTTGCAAATCATAATTTTTGTAATGATCATTCATGGCATTTTGCTGTTTCTATATGTGCTGCACAATGCTGCACACATAGAAACAGCAAAAACGAGGAGAAATAAAACATTTCTCCTCATTTCGCCATGTTAAGACCAGGTTTTCCCTGGTCTTAATTTTGGCGCTGCCTCCTATTTACGCCACCCTTGTAAATAGGGGGCAGCGCCAAAATCAATGGGTGTTGCGGCGGAACACCGACCGCAACACACGTTTCCCACCCCGTTCACGCTAAGTATAGCGTGAAAAGGGTGCCTTATTCACAAGGCGGGGTTAAGCCACTAACACCACCTTGTAAATAAGGGGAAGCCCTTATCACCACAGGAACGTCATTAAAAGTGACGTTCCTGTGGCAATAGGGGCTTAAAAATATGCCCCACGGTTTCTCTTAAGGCTCACAAGCTGATAATCTTTTGGTTTACAATGTACTACAGCTAGCAAAAGTAGAGAACTTTTACTATCAATCATAAGGAATGTCATCTAGCACCCAAACATAAAGCCAGTGCCAGGTGGGCGCTAGGTGGCGCACGTCCAAGATGGCCGCACACCTGTGAGGCTCGGGACGCTTGGCGATCTAATCCGCAAATAATCCTGACTTCTACCATGGTGGCGTACTAAATTCTACTATCTGATTGATCCTGGTGCTCTCCGCTCCCCCCGAGGCAAAAACTGCGGCTCCCGAGGCTTCCTTGATCCGACTGCGGAGGGGAGAATATTGCGGGGTTGGCGGCGGAGGTGCCTGCTGGAGCCCGGACTCAGCTGCCGTGACTACTCGAGCCCCGAGGCCTACCACGAGGTGATAGGCCTTAACATCGCCCGAACGGGTCAGCGGCCCTGCTGCCTCCCGCTCGCCTCTTACCGGCTGCACCACCTTCTATCCTGTTGCCGCTCTCCCCATTTGCAGTGATTTGGTCTGGACGCGCGCGGCGGAGTAGCGCGGGCCGGGGAGGCCCGGCGTCATCTCCCGAGAAGGGCGCCCATTTTCCCCCTGCTCCGGAGCCTCGACTTGACTGGCGGCTCCCGCACCAACCCGCCTCCATAGCAGCTGCTGACATCTCCGACTCTTGAGGATCACGCTCACTGCGTGCAGCGGAGCGGTGCATGGGACGGCGGGGGGTCGCTCACCCTCGATATCGGACGCGCTCCCGGATGCTGCTCTGAGTGACAAGGCGGACGCGTGAGTAATTCCTAAAAGGGCACTTTTGTTTGTTGGCCGCACAGTCGTTCGCCAGCGTGTGTCGCACATTGCGCTGCGCACTCCAACCCGTGCTGCCACTTGCCTCCCGCCTGCTCCTCTGCAAGCTTACAGGCATTGCCTTTGCCTTCATTTGGGACACATCACGCCGCTCTCTGCCCGCTGCACCGCTACCCTGGGCCTGGATGTATCTTGCCACTACCGTCGCCGGCGCTACCCAGTGCTCTAAACCTTGACATTGCCACAGAAGGTTGGGTGCATCTCTACTTGCTGGGGGAGACGCTCTTAGACTGCCCTGCTGCACTGTAAACCGACTGTAACCACCCCGCTGCCTTCCACGCTACTTGGAATTAGTATAATATCCCATAACGAGACTCTCCTGTGATACCTCTTAAATGGGATGAGACACCAAGGGGGAATTTGACCACGCATACTAACACGTCGACAGCCCTCTCCGGTGTGCCCTTGCGCTGCCGGGCGCTGCCTCCTCTCCTTCGGTCATTCTGGACCTTTGTCTATTGGTGCAGACCTGCATACAACTGCTCCCGCTAGACAAGCACTGACCTGGGCGAGCTGTGGAGTTGCCTGCGAGTCCAGTGACTGCGATGGGTAAAACTGACGGACGCCAACCACGCTTAACCTTTGAATCCAAGAAAGCTGCGACGAGATCCACCTCTGCTGACGCGGAATCTGTAGCTATGGCACGGGCACAATCCTCCCCACAATCCTCAGACGCCGATGTCAAGGCGCTTCTCCTAGCTGTACAACATAGTCTATCAGACTTGTCTGGTAAGATGGATACCATGAATAACCGCCTGGATTTTCTGGTGCAAAAGGTGGACAAGCACGACGGGCAGCTTAAAGAGGCGGAACGCCGCATATCTGAAAATGAGGACGTCACTAATCGGATGCAGTCTCAAGTCATGCAAATGGATAAACTTCTAAAGGTCATCGCGGCAAAGAACGAAGATATTGAAGCTCGAAGCCGCCGCAATAACGTCCGCATACTAGGTATTCCAGAAAGCGCAAATACAGGGCGTATGGAGAAATATATTGAGCGTCTTCTGAAAGGTTCCTTTGGAGCGGAGTCTTTTTTGCCTCATTTGGTGGTCGAACGGGCGCATCGATCCTTGGGCCCATGCCCCCCACCCGGCGAGACCCCGAGGCCCATCATTGCTAGACTCTTAAATTACCGAGACCGAGATGTGGCACTCCAGAAGGCCCGCGAGTTGAAGCCGCTACAATTTGATGGAAACACGTTCACCATTTATCCGGACTTTACACTGGCAGTGCAGGAGGCGCGCCGGAAATTCCTCGCCGTTAAGCAAAAACTCCGGAAGGCTCAGATAGAATATGCTCTTCTCTACCCCGCACGGCTAAGGATAACACACAATGGCAAGCAGGTCTTTTGCTCGAACCCGCAACAGGTAGACGAGTTTCTAAAAACCATCGCAAGACGCACTACACACCGGGATGGTGTTTCCAGATCACCTTCTCCATCCAATGACTGACCATGCACGCGATGCCCACTGACTGTATGCTCAGCTTGCTTCCACTGCGACACACCCTCTGTGGGATGAGGATCTGATGAATAGCTGTCTTAACGCCTTGACCTGGATAGATCTCTCGCCGTCTGTCTTCTGCTACGCAATTACTCCTGCACAGACTCATGAACAGATAAGTGCCCTAGGAGGCTCTTTAATTGACTGCGCACCACATTACGTCTTTGTATTGCATGCTGCCTGCTAGGTAGATGTTACTGTCAACTCGCCAAGCACCCTTCCCCCTTTTTGCCACTCTTTCCCTATATGGGTTGACACCCTGGGGCTGCAACGCAGTTAGAGGTTGGTCTGGGAAGGGATAGTTGCTCACCTGGCGCCCCCTATGGGAGCTCCCCTATTTTACGGGTCTTTTCCTTATGTTTTCAACTGTTACCAAATGCTACTGTACTATTGGTCTCAATTGGTCGCAATAAGCCAGTTGTTTTTGTTGGCGTTTCTTGGGTGGGCTATAGTATGCTGGCACGATTGGGGTGTCGTTGTGGGTGGGGGTGGAACGGGGTATATTGAATGCTTGCGAGAACTATTTGTTGTAGACACTTATTGCAGGGGGGAGGGTATGGGTTGGGGTTTGTTTCCTCGATATTCGTACATATTGGACAATTGCAGCTGGACAGAGCCTTCATTCCATGAATGGGCACACGTCCCACGACATGGACAGATTCAAGTTACATTGTTACTGCACCTGCTGCGATGACACACACAGATATTCCTCTTATTAAATTGCTTACATGGAACGTCAGGGGACTTCGCGATCCTCGTAAACGCAGACAGATATTGGCTTATTTAGACAGGCACCATATACAGATAGCTATGCTACAGGAGACACATATGGACCCTAGACGTTCTCCTTCCTTTGGCACGAGATGGTCCTCTATACATGTATACTCTTCTTATTCCACCTACTCACGCGGCACGCTTATCCTAATTAAGAAAAACACACCATTCATAGTGGGAGGCACATATAGCGACTCCGAGGGCCGCAGCTGTATACTCTGGGGTTCGTTAGCCTCACAATCTGTTACTCTAGCCTGCAGTTATGGCCCTAATACTGATGACCCTGACTATTTCACAACCCTATGGGGACAAATACTTAAAATAGGATCTACGCATGTTATATGGGGCGGGGACTTTAATACTACACTCTGCCCTTCCCTGGACCGCTCCAACCCCCTTCCTCACCATTATACTAACACACAGGAAGCCTTATCCAGCCTGTTTGAGGACTATGGGCTTGTGGATGCATGGCGATATGTTCACCCCACACGCAGAGATGGTACATTTTATACGGCAGGGCACGCCACGTGGTCTAGGCTGGACTATTGGGTCTGCTCCCGGGGAATGACACCCTGGATCCGCAGCGCTACCCACCTTGCACGCACGCACTCTGACCATGCGCCGGTATACCTGGAGCTACTACCCCCCAACTCTTCTCTCACCCCACGGTGCTGGAGACTTGTACCTGAAGCGCTACTGGACACGGTGTTTCGGGAGGAATTTACGGCTTTTGTTGCTAGAAATAGGGGCTCTGTTGATGACCTGGGCATCCTCTGGGAAGCTTTCAAAGATACGGTCAGGGGTATCTGCATGTCTAAGAGCTTCGGAGTGCTCCGCAACATTAGGAATAGATTGCGCAGCCTCGAACTTGACATAAAGCAACTAGAAATGAATATGTGGGCAACTGACTCTAACATCCAATGGGCTACCCTCCGTGAGAAACTCACTGACTACATTGACACTGCGACTAGGGAGGTGAAGTTCAGAGGTAAATACTTCACTGCCCGTAGATATGGGGAAGGGGAACGACCGGGCCGGGCGTTGGCAAACGTTATTAGGAAACCCAGCTTTTCAAATTATGTACTAGATGTGGTGGATGGAGACGGGGTGCGACACAGAGATAGCTCTAATATACTGAATGTATTTGTTACTTATTATAGGGAATTATATAGCACACAACGCTCCTCCCCCTCTGACTTCGGCCCTTATTTACAGGACATCACCCTTGGCTGGCTAGGAGACTCCCCGCGGGAGTTTTTGGCAGCTCCTTTCGAAGATGACGAGGTGCGGGAAGCTGTAATGCAAATGGCGTCGGGGAAGGCTCCTGGTTCAGACGGCCTTCCCATAGATTTTTACAAAACGTATCTTGATCAGCTGCTCCCCATACTGAAGGAGGTGTTCCTGGAAGCCCAAGAGAAGCAGATTTTACCTGCATCAATGCGAGAGGCGTTGATTACTTCATTACTGAAACCAAACAAACCTGCTGATCGGTGTGAATCTTATAGGCCGTTATCCCTTATTAACACAGATACTAAAATCCTGGCTAAGTTACTGGCAAACCGTCTCAGGCTGCTTATGGATAAGCTTGTACTTCCAGACCAATCTGGATTTATTCCAGGAAGGGCCACCTCCCATAATCTCAGAACATTGTTCTCCATTCTGCAGGCTGTGGATCCCAGATTGAAATTGGTGGCGGTGTTCCTCGATGCATCTAAGGCCTTCGATTCAGTGGAGTGGGATTACCTTTTTACCATTCTACAGAATATGGGTCTTCCTGTGGGTTTCATATCATGGATCCGGCTCCTGTACACCCGGCCCACAGCAAGGGTTCTGATTAATGGACATACCTCCTCCCCAATTTCTCTTACCCGAGGCACGCGCCAGGGATGCCCCCTCTCTCCTCTTCTTTTTGCCTTAATTATGGAACCCTTGGCGGCACGACTTCGGCAGCATTATAATCATATAGGCCTACGGTGTCTACTGCGCCCGATACTTATCTCGCTATACGCGGATGATGTTACTTTATATGTCAAAGACCCAAATCACAATCTTAATACACTGTTGCGGGAATTTGTCAAATTTGGGGGCCACTCCGGTATTCATATCAACTGTTCCAAGTCACAGATATTCCCGCTGACCGACTCTGTTGTTCCCTTTGAAACGGACTATCCGCTTGGGTGGTGTGATGCTGACGTCAAATATCTAGGTATCCGGGTATCGACAGATAGGGATGAGTTAATGAGGATTAACTATGGGTGTGCAATGGAACACATCACCAGCTGCATTACACGATGGATTACACTTCCGCTGACTATGGCTAGGCGCGTATCCCTCATAAAAATGGTGATACTCCCCAAGTTTTTATATCTCTTCCTTAATATTCCATATGACCCTGGACGACATTTCTTTGCCTCCTCTCGGTCTGAACTGATTCGTTTGGTTTGGGGCGGCAAGCAGCCACGCATACAATGGGATACATTGATGAGACCTTACTCCCATGGTGGCTTTGACATACCTAATTTCGAATTGTACTATCTGTGCGCCCAGGCACATTATGCACTCTTTTGGTTTCATCCACCCCGGTACACTCCCTATGTTGCCACTGAGCACTGGTTGGCTGATCCTATCCCTCTTGACGGTGTCCTTCTGTCCACCATCCCCCGCGGGTGCGCTGCCCATCCTCGGTAGATTGCACGATCATGGCCTGGACCCGTATCCGGGATCACATGCATGCGCCTAGCCTATATTCCCCTCTCCTTCCGCTCACATATCATCCGGATATATCACTACTTCAGGAAGGCCTATTTCAAAAATAGCCCGCACACGAAACATTACATGCTGGGGAGACCTATATATCAATGGCAAATTTCGCACACTCCAACAATTGTTTTCTGATCCGACGCCGTCCATCATGGAAACGTTTTTATACGCTCGCCTACGCCATGGCATCCAGGCTAGTAACGCTAAATACCCCTCGGAGCCTAAAACACTGACCCCGTTACATCACATGCTACGGGCATCCACTGCTTCCCACTTGGTGTCTACGCTCTACCATACTTTATATAGCAATGTTGAATACCCAGCATGCGCGGCGCGCACCAAGTGGTCACTTGAACTAGACCAGGACATTACTGACGCACAATGGCTCTTCACTGTAGACAGACAGAACAGATCTCTTCCAATAGTCGACTCCGCATCATACATTATAGGTTTCTGCACCGCAACTACTACACCCCGGCTAAACTCTATAAATTTGGGTTGAAAGACACACATAGATGTGACAGGTGTAAAATGGAACATGCTGACTTTTTGCATCTAGCGTGGGAGTGCCCCGATATTCACACTTACTGGAACCATGTCTTCACGGCTCTACATACTATGGTTTCGATACCCATTTCGAGATCTCCACTAATGGCCCTATTGGGATATACGGAACAAATACCGGCCACACACTGTAAATTTGTCTCCTTTGGCCTCGCCTTGGCTAAGCGGGGACTTGCCTGTAGATGGGATAGAGGCCGGGCACCTAAATTTAAGGACTGGCTCACAAGCATGATTCTTTGGCAGGATCAACTTAGCACCTATGCTGAATTATTACCACGTTCCTCTCGCCCACGGGACATCTGGGGTCCGTTACAGACATACTTATTGGACCACCCCGATGACAATGTGCAACTATCCTAGGTTCTAAGCTTGCTTCCCAAGAAATCTATTTACCAGGGTATAATGTGTTCCCCCCCTCACGATAAATATATTTGTTTCTATCTGTCTCCTTCACTAAAGGTGTGTCCCCCCTGGGGTTCCATGGCTGCTGCAGTTCGTGATGTCGCAAAGTGAATGTATTGATCTGTGAAATAATATCGCTGCGTGTGCTGATACTCCAAAAATATTATTTAATAGCTCTTCTGCACTGAATCTTTCCATGAGATATCTAGTATTTCAAATGCTCTAGCTGTATGATTGTCCTATTTACTGAAATGTCAAGTATGTACTTTATGAAAACTCAATAAATAAATTAATTAAAAAAAAATAAAAAAAAAATAAAGCCAGTGCCAGGGGTAAAAGCAGAACCCACATAAACTAATAATGCAGGCTACAAGCTACCAGAAGGAATTTTGGGAACAACACCCTCAGTGCTGCAGTATCCCATCAATGGCACATCACCCTAATGATGACCAAGAATAATAAAAGGATTATTGCAAATAAACACTCTCAACAAAAGGCAGATCATATATACTGAAACTCCCATGGAGTTACAAATGTCAAAAGTACCTTATCAGGGGTACTAAACCCCACAAATTTATGATATCGTATGTCAGAGAAAACAACCCTACACAGAGGGTGGAACTCTGCACCCTCAAATGAGGGTCTAATAATCCACAAACTGAGCAATCCCGGCTCAGCATATGTATATTTATAAATGCTCACCGTAGCATACAAACGATACTCCACTAAGAGTAAGGTACATACCATGCAGGCGTCAGCTCATAAGCTTTAGCCCTTCATTGGAGTAAAGAAAACTACAAGACCTGTATATAAGGTACCAATTAAAAATCGAACACAACCAAACGCTGAAAAACCGTCAACAGAGCTGAAGTAGAAAGTCTCCACTTCTACACCAAGTAGTAAATAACAATAAAGAAAACCACTTATCATGGAATATACTTTAAAGAATATGAATCCACTTAAAAAGAATCCTTCAGAATAGCTGCACCTATAATTTCTCTTATTATCTTAACTGACCGGAACCAAGGGCCATGACAAAACGTGTAAAGAACCACAAGGTTATCTAACTAACTATAAACCCCTGCAGTAAGCAGAAACATAACACTGGTGACCACCAGATGAAATATATATTCCAACTCAGTCATGTATAGACATTTTCTCCTTACAATTCATAAAGAAAGAATCCAACCAGAACATTCAAAGACATGTCTAGGTGGCTTTGTCACACCGACCAGCTCTGAACCGCTGTAAAGTCGAATCAGCATGTACACCAAAGAAATGTACACCATCAAACGGCATATCTTTCAGGCTATTCTGTACAGCCTCTAAAAACCCAAATTAACGCAGCCATGCATGTCTGCGCAGTGCAACTGCTGAGCCATAACTCCACCCACTGAATCAGTGGTGTCCATACCACATTTCATGGTGAATTTAGCCGCTTCCCGGCCATCTTGTACCACTTGAAGGAGTCTACCCCTGGCTTCCTCTGGAAGAGAAGGCAGCAGATGTGCCACTGACTCCCATAAAGCATGAGAAAATCTGCACCAAACACATGCTGTGTTTAGAGACCTCAAGGCTGAACTAACAGAAGAGAATATATTCCTCCCACAGTGTTCCAGCCATCTGGACTCTTTATTTGGTGGAACCAAGGCAAGAACACTAGGGTCCGGCGAAGCCGTAGCAACTTGTACCACCAGTCCTCTCGTGGTGCGATAACGCAAGAGACAAACTGAGTTCCCTGCGGCGGGTTGATGCCTATGGGCTACAGCCCGGTCAACTGGAGGTCGCATAACAGGTTTCACCCAAGCCCCTAACAAAAGGTCATATAGAGACTTTTATAAGGGAGTAATGGCTCCACTCCCGACTCACCTTAGTGAAGAACATCCACCAAAGGGTATGTGGATAATTCCACTGAGGGAAACTAGCAACCTAAGATTACAGCTGCTCTCCTCAATACATCAGCTTAAGAAGAACTTGCCTCTGTTGCCATATGAGGTGGAGAAAGTAAATCTTAAACTGGAGAGAACTCAAGCCCACTAGCCTCACCCAGTACAGTCTCCCCTTCACCGTCAAAACTGTGTGGTTCCGTAGGATGTACAAGGGCAGATGGAGAGTTGTCTAAAGCAGACGGCTCCATCAGTGTCGCATTCGACACTGTCTAGCGCTGTTGCAGCATCATATGGACGTCGGAAAGAGTAATGGGATTGCAATCGATCTGTGCCGCCGACGTCAGTGGTTGACCCAACCCCAATGCCAAAGGTGGGAGCCTCGAAGGGCTGTGCACCAGCGCCGGCTCGAATCCGATTACGGATTCAGAGGGGCCAACTGTCACTGAGGAAGAACCCACCTGCGAGGATGCAGTCAGGGCACCTCTCCCTTCCTTGAGGCTGGAAAGCGCACTAGAGGGGGGCCCAAAGACTTTATGCAAGGAATTCTAATACTCCCGCATTTGGGCTAAAGTCGCCCCGGCTCAAGGAAATTTAGGGAGGTGCGGGGTAGTCTTCTGTGAATGCTCCACAACCGAAGGCTGGGAGTTGGCGTCGGAGACACACTTACATTTTAACCGTTTCTGCTTCAGAGTCTCCTTCGATGTCGATAGCCCCTCACGTGAATGGCAGTTCGATTGGTCTCTGGACTTCAATGAGGACTGACGATGCCATGGTGCCTCTGAAAGTCGCGCTGCCAGAATTTCATACAACGCTCTCTCAACACCTTTGGAGGAAGTCTCGCAACACCTTTGGCAGAACTGCACTCCTCAGAGTCATGATGTTTTCCAAGGCACCACAAACAGATGGTATGAGGATCTGTGGCCGACATCTGTCTGCCACAAGATCCACAGGGCTTAAACTTGAAGACATCACAAAAAAAGCACACATTTTCCTCCACAAAATGTCGAGATGGGCCGAAAAAAGGCCCCCTAACCGCTTCGGATCTGCGTTGCAAGCGCGGAAAAGAAGGAACTGACGCCGGCGAGGATTCCATATAACGGATTCGATATATGGAATCCGTCGACGTCACATACGGTGGACGATGTCGATACGGAGTCACGCTACACACAGAGTAAGGACTCTGCGGCTAGATGTCTCTATCAGATGAGCCATGTTGCAAGCTCTCATTACCAGCAGGCTTGAGCATGGCAACACCTTCTATGATGACATCACCAGCCAGCTGACCAAAAGACTCCAAGTCATACAGAACGCAGGGCAAGACTCGTGCTAACCCTACCTCACCCCACTCAAATATCCAAGCACCTGAAAGACCTCCATTGGATCCCTCGCCACAAGTGTGCCCTTTTGAAACTCCACACACACCTACAAAGCACTACACAACCAAGGCGCAGCATTCCTCAACAACATTCAGTTTCACACCGGGCCAGACATCTCTGCTATGCCAACCTTCTCCTCGCCCACATACCCTGCAGCTGCCGGGCCTACATTGCCCCGACGCTGGGAACAAACTCCCCTATTACACCAGAGCAGCCAGATCTCTCCTGGAACTTTGGAAGAAACTAAAAACCTGTCTCTTCCAATAGGCACCCAGACAGGCCAGCTCTCCCCTCTCCACAGGTGCCAGGATACCCGCCCAGGTGACATGCACACCCTACAAACAGTAATAACGAACAAGTTAATTACCTTCGGTAACGCATTATCTGGTAGAGACTCTATCTAGCTGCAGTTTCCTTATCTTTGAATTTCCCAGGCGTCAGGCCGGATCCGGAAACTTTTGCTGAGCAATACCCCTTGCGCGCGCCGTCGTGTGGCTCCATTCGGCTCCGCGTGACGTCGTCAGTAGCATCGGTAATGACGTCGCGCTACCTATATAGGCGATACCCAGGCGCGCGGTCGTCAGTACTTTTCGTTTTTTCCACACCAGAAGTGCAGAGCCACGAAGTAACTGACGCAGTCGTGTGCAACACTAGGGCCCTGAAAGGAGGAGTAACCCTGCCCCTACAATATTAGTCCGCAAGGCAGGGCGGCATGGGGGGGTGGGGGCTGTAAGGAATCTGCAGCTAAATAGAGTCTCTACCAGATAATTCGTTACTGAAGGTAAATAACTTGTTCATCTGATAGAGGCTTCTAGCTGCAGATTACTTACCTTTGAATTAGATACCCAAGCCATACCATCCCGGCAGTGGGCTGCGGACCAATACTTTAAACTAGAAAGTCCTGCAGGACCGAGCGGGCAAAGTACCTGTCCCTGCGGACCTGACCATCCAGGCAGTAGTGTTTTGCAAATGTGTGCAATGATGCCCACATTGCCGCCTGACAGATGTCTTGGACTGGGACACCCCGAGCCAAGGCCGTAGTCGCAGCCTTTCCCCTGGTGGAATGGGCCCTTAATCCCTCAGGGGGCTGCTTCTTTGCCAGGGCATAGCAGATCTTAATGCAGAGAACGACCCAGCGAGAAATGGTCCTTTTCTGCACTACCCTCCCCTTCTTTGCTACCACTTACCCCACAAAGAGTTGGTCGTCCACCTGGAACTCTTTTGTGCGGTCAAGGTAGAACGACAACGCTCTTTTTGGGTCCAGTTGGTGGAGACGCTCCTCTTTCTTAGAGAGATGCGGGGGAGCAAAGAAGGTGGGCAACGTGATGGATTGACCCAGATGGAATGGGCACAACTTTTGGCAAAAAGGAAGCCTGGGTGCAAAGCACCACTTTGTCCGGAAAGGACATTAAATAGGGAGGCGAGCAAGATAACGCCTGCAACTCACTCACCCTTCGGGCCGATGTAATCGCCACTAAGAAGGCTGTTTTGATGGTCAACAGCCGGAGGGGACAATTGTTGAGTAGTTCAAAGTGAGCACACATCAGGTAAGTGAGGACCAAATTAAGGTCCCACTTTGGCATAACAAAGGGCGTGGGTAGAAACAAGTGAACCAGCCCTTTTAGAAATCTATGTACAATAGGAGACTTAAAGAGAGAGGGTTGGTCTGACAACCGCAAAAAAACAGACAGAGCAGAGAGATAACCCTTGAGAGTTCCCAAAGCAGAGCCCTGTTGGGCAAGGGTTAGTATGAATAGAAGGAGATACAAATTTCTGCCAACGGCAGGCGTATACAGTCTTAGTGGAGGGCCGCCTGGCCGCCAGAATAACATTACAAACCTCGGGAGGAAGGTCAAAACCCATCAACTGCCGCCGCTCAATCTCCACTCATAGAGGTGCAGAGTTGACAGGCTCGGGTGAAGAACCCTCCCCTGCTGCTTCGACAGAAGATCCTCCCGAAGGGGCAGCCTGATCGGAGGATCGATGCTCATCTTCAGAAGCTCTGGATACCAGACTCTCCTTGCCCAGTCCAGAGCCACAAAAATTACTTGGGCCCGGTCGCCCCTAATCTTCTTCAGAACCCTGGGCAGGCGTGTTATGGGCGGAAAGGAGTACAGCAGGCCTGAGTTCCACTCACGCTGAAAGTCGTTGCCGAGCGATAGCCGCCTTGGAAACTCCAGCGCGCAGTATTGCTGACACTGCGCGTTCTCTTTGGAGGCTAACAAATCTAACCAAGGTTCTCCCCACTGTTGAAAGAGACCTTGCGCCACCTCCGACTGAAGACGCCATTCGTGATCCGCTAGGCATCAACGGCTGAGTTTGTCCGCCCTGGCATTCAGAGAACCTGCCAGGTATTGAATCATCAGGGTTATACCCTGCTGTTCCAGCCATGTCCAGGGACGCAGGGACTCTCGACAAAGGGTCCATGACCCCATACCGCCCTACTTGTTGTAGTACCACATGGTGGTGGTGGTGTTGTCCGTGAACACCTGCACTAGCTTCCCCTTGACAGAGGGAAGAAATGCTTTCAATGCCAATTGAATCGCTTGGAGCTCCAACAGATTTATGTGGAGCCCTGACTCCGCCAGAGACCAGTGTCTCCTGATTTCCACCTCTGCCAGATGGCCGCCCCATCCCAGAAGTGACGCATCTGTCACCACTGTTAATTCTGGTTGGGGAAGGGAGAGGGGTCTGCCCTTGACCCAATCGCAGTTCGTCAACCACCACTGCAGATCTCTCGCAGTTCCTTCCGAGATCTGGACCAAATCGGTGAGATTTCCCTGATGCTTTGCCCACTGGAACTTCATGTCCCACTGCGGAGCCCACATACGCCACCTGGCATGCTTTACCAACAGGATGCAGGAGGCCATGAGGCCCAACAGCCTGAGTCAGTCTCACCACAATCCAGGATAGAGTCCGAAACATCGGAATCATAACCTGAATATCCTGGACTCGCTGCTCGGGAGGATAGGCCCGAAACTGCACTGTGTCCAGAACTGCCCCGATGAAAGGGAGCGTCTGAGAAGGAGTCAGGTGTGACTTCGGCAAGTTTATAGAGAACCCCAGTGAATGCAGGACGTCCGCAGTAGTCTGAAGATGGGAGAAGACTGCCAGGGGCGAGGACGCCTTCAACAGCCAATCGTCGAGGTAGGGGAAGACTGACACCCCTAACCTGTGCAGATGAGCTGCGACCACCGCCATCAGCTTCGTGAACACCCGAGGGGCACTGGTAAGGCCAAAGGGGAGCACGGTAAACTGAAAGTGCTTGCGGCCTAACTTGAACCGCAGGTAACGCCTGTGGCCTGGCAGGATGGGGATGTGAAAATACGCATCCTGCAGGTCCAACGTTATCATCCAGTCTTCTTGGTCTATGGCAGACAAAACCTGAGCGAGAGTGAGCATCTTGAACTTTTCCTTCTTGAGGAAGAGATTGACGGTCCGAAGATGTAAAATGGGCCGTAACCCTTTGTTCTACTTCGGATTCAGAAAGTAGCGGGAATAACAACCACTGTCTACTTCTGAAACTGGGACCCTTTCTATAGCTCCTTTGGCCAAGAGAGCTGTAACTTCCTCCTGGAGCAATTTCAGATGATCCTCCATCAGCCGTTCCTGATTTGGCAGAATGGGAGGAGGAAAAGAAAGGAAAGGCAGAGAATAGCCCTCCTGAATGATCTGCAAGACCCACTTGTCCGATGTTATGGATCTCAATTGGGGGAGATAGTGACGAATTCTCCTGCCAACTGGGGTAGTGTGGTCTTGCAGACTCAGACTAGGAGTGCTTGGAGACTGTGGCTGCCGGAGGCAGGGTGGCCGACGACTTCTGGCCTCCAATTCTGGATCAGAATGCACCGCGTCCACATCCTCGCACGGCTTGGGCAGACTGTGCAGGACGGTGGCTGGGATAGGGCTGACGCGGCTGGAAACCTCTTCCGTTGCCATGAAAGGCGCGAAAGGCAGACTAGCCACTAGGAGTAGAGGAGAGGCCCAAGGATCTGGCCGTAGTTCGAGAGTCCTTGAACCTGACCAGGGCAGAATCTTACTTTTCCCCAAAAAGACGG
Organism: Calotriton arnoldi; assembly: GCA_963921515.1. Lineage (NCBI taxonomy): Eukaryota > Metazoa > Chordata > Amphibia > Caudata > Salamandridae > Calotriton > Calotriton arnoldi. Next base: position 1,996,026 of record CAWUFW010000844.1, on the reverse strand, counting down.
GTTCCATCAAAGGGCATGTCCATGAGATTGGCCTGGACATTGCCCGGGAAGCCAGTTGTCCTAAGCCAGGTGTGGCGGCTTAAGGCCACTGTCGATGAAATCGATCTGCCCAGCAAATCTGTCGTATCTAAGCCACATCGAATGGTGTATTTTGCTGCATCTCTCCCATCGTTGACAGCTTGGGAGAGCACAGCTGGGCCTCCTCCAGGACATGTGGCAGCACTTGCGCAACCGTCTCCCAAAGGGAGTGGGAGAAACGGCCCAATAAGCATGCGGTATTCACTGACCGCAATGCCAGGCTGGAGGAAAAAAACAATTACCTCCCAAATGCATCCAACCTCTTGGATTCCCTGTCCGGAGGGGCAGAAGGGAACGCGCCCAGGGAAGTAGAGGCCTGCACAACCAAACTCTCTTGGGTGGGGTGTTGGCTGAGGAACTTCGGATCACCCGGTGCTGGGCGATGGCGGCGTGCAACCGTCCTATTCACAGGAGCCCCTGTGCTAGGTTTGGACCATGTGCCTAGAAGGACGTCTGTAAGTGCCTCATTAAAGGGCAAAAGGGGTTCAGAAGTGGAAGCCCCAGGTTGAAGCACTTCAGTCAGGAGATTAGTCCTGACCTGCACTAAGGGTAGCTCTAGTCCAAGGACCTCAGCTGCCCTTTTTACCACCATGGCATAGGATGCCCCCTCCTCCGTAGCCACTGTTGGCGGAGAGAGCATGCCAGTATCTGGAGAAGTGTCCGGTCCACTGGCCTCCTCAAGTTCCCCATACCAGTCCAACTGCTCCGTAGAGTCATCCTGGTGTTCCAGAGGGTCCATAGACCCCTCCCATTCCTCTCCTGAGCCTAGCACATCCTGTAAGTGCTCAGGCGACAACATAGAACCCCTGGGTTCAATCGACGTCAGAATCGGCATTGAGCGACGTCATTCTGACTCCGTGTCGTCGGGCATGAGGATGGGGCTGGCACCACCGATGGGCACCGGCGGTGCTGTAGGCACCGACTTCTGGTCCGACGTCGAAGGAGGTCACGTTGGCACGACCGGCGTCGACCCGGATTCGGGATTGAATCCATGAGGCCCCACCGGCGCCGGAGCTGACGGCGTAGAACCCAATGGGACCTCTTCCGACCCCATGGAATATATTTATATAAGTCCTTGTCGGACTTACGATCAAATTTTGTTTTGTATCACAAGTTTGGTCGAATGTGCTTGTTGCTGAGAAGAATTCATTTTATGTATGGTTTCTTTTTAATATTTTGCTGCACTAATAGGTGCGATTCTTTTTCAATAATATTGTAAACGCGCTTTTGGACTGATTTTTCAGTTCTATTTACCTATTAGGTATACAGAGTATACATGGCTGTGTGCATATGTGTTACACATATTTGGTCTTCTATATTTAAAAAGAAAAGAGAAATGAAAGAGTTTTTAATGTGAGATGTGGTTGCTTCTCGTTTCTTATTTGCCTTGGTGCCTCGAGCGTGTCCACAGCTCAAAGTCATGTTCAGACTGTCGGACCATGGCACTGAAGGCCATGCGGGGGCAAGCTTGTAGATCCTTGCGGTCCGGCAGTAGACATTGGCCAGCGAAATTTCGTTAGTTGTCGGGCCACTCAGAGTCTCTGGTGACACGTCATGGCAGAGCCATACGGTGCCATCCCCCGGTGTGCAGAGGTACTGCTGAAAAGTTTTGGGATCCAGTCTGACGCCTGGGGAGAATTCACAAGTTAAGGAATCTGCGGCTAGATGTCTCTATCAGATGTTCACATCAATGTCCTTGAACTGTTAGCGGTTGCTCTAGGACTGCGCTCTTTCCGTCCAAGAATAAGCAATTCATCAATGTTTATATGTACAGATAACACAATAAGTGTGTATTATATCAACAAACAAGGAGCAACATGATCACACCTACAGTCCAAAGAACTCCAGAATATATGGAATTGGGTGATACAACATCATATTCAGATGAAGGCAGAGCAGGTCCCAGACATAACAAGCTCCTGGGAAGACAGTCCCAGCAGAACAACAAAGGAATGCAGCACGTGTGAGCTAATTGAAACCCAACTAGAGAGCATATTTAATAGCTTTGCAAACCAAAACTGGATCTGTTTGCTACCAGCCACAACCAAAAATGCCAATACTTTACTTATTTTCCGGTGCTCACCATGACACTGACACGTGGCCGTTGGGGACATTGTCGACATCACTAAGTTAGCATGAGCCCTGCCACCATGATGCAGCTTTGCGCACGTTACTACATGGCTTTATTTTTGCAAACAACTTTGTTTGTGCCTTTCACATGAGAACTGTCTGCTGTGTTCGTTCTCTGCCTGTTCCTGGAGTTAAGTCTGAACATTGTGAACAAGGTCGATAAACAATGCCCCTTGTTATTCTGTTCTGGTCAGGCCCTAGCACCTAGACAAAACATACAGATGCAGCTGTTGTTGGAAACTCGGACTTTGCTATTATGGGGATACATGCATAGGTGGGACACACTTGGAGAGGGACCTTTCCAGGGAGAATAGCGAGATAGCACCTGTGATGTAGAACTTCCATCTATAGTCTAAGGTATGGGGTCTGCAGACAAAGCCCAGAGATCTTCTAATATATAATAATACTTCTCCTTAGCAAGGGGAGGGAGGTTAGGCTCTACAGTCTTTTCTCTATTGTTGTTTCATTATGACATCTCCCTTTATGATATATGGATTGCTGCTATGCTGACTGTATTTGTATTATGCATTTTCCTGCTTGTTGTGGCACGTATACTGCATGTTAGGGCACGTTAGTTAAAATAAATATTTTAAACTGTTTTTGTGTCCCTGTCAGATTTTATTGTGGACAGGTACAAGAGTGCGAGCGAAAGGGTGTGTCTTGTTACCGCGATTCCTGAGAGATCTGGGAGTGTTGTGCTCTGGGGTGTCTAATCACTTGTTTCTCCGTGGGTGAGTAGGAGAGCAAGTGAGACACTATAGCTAGTCGGTCCTGGGCTTATGGGTGCTCAGGTGGTAGGATGACTCAGTCCCTACTTACTAAGGTCCCATAATCCTACACATAGTTCTGTTCTTGGGCAGAATCCCTGCAACACCACTGGAGTCAAGCTAGCTTGGCTGATGAGGGGTGATACCCCGAAACTGGTCCCAGGATGCTTGTTCCCGGTTCAGTGAGGACCTGGCCTGGTAGTTCGGGCTGGACTGTTCTCATGGGGAACAGGGTCAAGACTGATTTGCATGTGGCTGTGTCCAAGCTGGAATGGCAAGGTGAGCAAAACAAATGATGGAATTAGACCCAGATCTCTGTACTGGGGTGAATGTTTGACATTATTCAGCATTCCGTCCATCAATTGTTCTTTTTGCATTTGTCACCCCAAGTGGGACGGGTATGCCCAGACGTCGGTCCCATCCCCACCATGCTGCTGGAGTAAAGCTGGCCTGGCTGATGAGGGGTGATACCCCAAAACCGGTCCCAGGATGCTTGTTTCCGGTCCAGGGAGGACCTGGCCAGGCAGTTCGGGCTGGACTGTTCCCATGGGGAGTAGGGTCAAGATTGATTTGCATATGGTTGGGTCCAAGCTGGAATGGCATAGTGAGCAAAAAAATGATGGATTTAGGCCAGATCTCTGTACTGGGGGTGCATGTTTGACATTGTTCAGCATTCTGTCCATCAATTGTTCTTTTTACTTTACTAGCAGGCACTTCCTTCCAGGGTCAGGGGAGAATGCATTTTTTGTAAATTGGTCTGGGACTTATGCCTACGTATTTCTTCCAATCCCTCTGATTCCAAAAGTATAACAAAGATGGAGAGGACGTGTCATCTCATTCTAATAGCACCATGGTGGTCCACACAGTGCTGGTTTACTGGACTGCTTCTACTCTCAGAAGAACCTCAGTTTCTGTTGAAGTCAATTCCTATAATACACACAAAAGAAGGGGTGAGGGTACGGACTCACCTACTCCGAACCCCCTGTAAACACTTTATGCACCAGAAGGAGTAGGGAGTAATAAAATATGTAACGTACTGGCATATACGATACGTTCTAATACTGCCCTCACTCACACAAATGTGTGACATGCTTCATCATTGGGCTGCTACAAAAAACACTCCGGCGTAGCCACGCCTGGGGTGGAGCAATAGGGTGGGGGAAGACAATACAACACAGAGAAAGACACAAATAAATTCTGTAGTGACTGGGAAGGACGGTAGTGAAAGTGCAGTTAAGTGAATTAAAACTAGCTCGGAAGTATCGCTGTGCCTGAAACTTTTATTCCTGGATCTTTCGGCCAGAATAAAAAGTGTGAAGGATGATGGTGAATGGGAGATTCTATATGCTCCTAACACCCCTCCTAGACTGCGAAGTGGTCAACATGTTTCGGCCGTTAATGTGTGCCCCTCATATAGGGTCACGCCGGCCTTCTTCAGGACTCTACCTTCCCCAGTGAGTTCTCCCTCACCTCCAATTGAGATGAGAGAAAATTAAAAATTAGTTCCTTACGTATTCAGGGTTTTTTTCTCCCATGGATCGTGTAGTTACTAAGGAACCAACAAGACAAACAAAACAAAAGAGGACAACCCATCAGGAATAGTAATCTCCTGTAGGTCAACACTATATCATATTGAAAAATTAACGCAAGCCACAGTACCAACCATGGTGTCATTCATACTCCAAGGAATGACTATTATGTCTATCCCATCTTGTATTTACTTGTGCCAAAGAAAATAAAATAAAATCTGCGATCATATCCACAATTAAAATAGTTCATATAATCATGTACATATTGATTATATATATATATATTTCTATATTTGTTATTGTATGTCTTTCCAGCATCATCAACCAACAGGCATAAGTTCACACAACCACAGTCATTGTCCAAAAGGGGTCCGGTGTATCTCTTTACTCACCGAGTTTACCCTAAAGTCAAATTTGAACTGGCGGCGGGCAAGGAGAGACCCCCTATGGTCACACTCTTTCCAAGAGGAGAATAAAAACAATTGAGATCATTACACACAAAATAGGGATCCATACTACGGAACTTTTCTCTATATCTAATATGTATTAACAGTTTTACGGAGTCAAGGTTATGTCAAATAGGGTAATTTCAAATGTGTAACTGGCGTATATTAGCAGATGGTGATAGCTGCTAGTCCCTAAGAAGCCAAACGCGGCTGGTGGTACCCTGGGACAAATTACTACTACATCTCCAGCCCTGGATATATCGTTTGTCCTCCTCTCTAGCATTCAGCCATGTCAACAGAGTGCCTCTCACATCCTGGTATTCACTCGACAATGACTACGCCACTCAGTAATCCCCTGGGTGTTCTATACAGTAGATGAAATCCAACCCACATATATCAGCCCGTTAGACTCATGTATGCACACACAGCACACCAGTCCCCTCCTTACTACATCAAGGGTGGTTCTCCGCAAATACTGCTCGTCTCCGTCCGCCGTGAAGAGTGGCAGCGGAGTCGAGCGTACGATGTTTTATCCCTCTCAAGCGGAAGTTCATAGTTCCGGTCACCTGATGTACGTAATCCACGTAATTCCAAAATCCCTTGTGACCCTGTCTCAGTATATCATCTAGACCGCTCGCCCTCCGTTCCAATATATTTCATACGCTTGATTCTCATCAACCACCGTGCAACGTGCACGTGGTGACGTCACCCGTAGCAGAATCAGTGCGTATAGAGAATATTTTTCAAAATAAACATATAGAAAGGGTGATCATACCCAGATTAAATGTTTAATTAATTCACTAATGAATAGGGACAAATCAATATCATAACTTAATGAGACAAAAAGACAGGTGTTAAATTATACTGCTATAAGGAGGACTCCCCATTTGAAATTAAACCTGAACTTGATACATACCCCGATTAGAAACAACCGTAGTAAGATGCCATCAAGTGGATAAATCCCCAAAGCCAGAATATAGTTCATCTGAAGGGGTGATAGAAATGCACATAGGACGGAGAAAGGCGATATACCAGGAATTGGCACTGATCATTAGCAATTTAGAGCATTCCAAGGAATATCGTCATTGAGCCCCACTTCATGGCTCCGTAGGCGATACACCCATTTTTGTTCCCTCAAAAGCAGGGCTCTAGTCTTATCCCCTGTATAGCTATTGACTATCAGTTTCTCTATAACAGTCCATGTTAGCTCTTCAACAGTATGATTATGTTCCAAATAGTGTGCTGTCAGTTTCGTGTTAGACCTCCCACACCTTATGGTACTCCGATGTTCCATGATGCGTGTCTTAACCCTCCGGTTAGTCATACCTACATATCGCATCTGGCATGGACAGGTAATGAGGTAAATAACACCCTCTGAGTTACAATTCGTCTGCGTCCTTTGTTCCCAGGGGTACGCAAGGCCAACATCAATAAATTTTGTGTTGTTTGTGAGGTGGCAAACATTGCAACTCCCACATCTTGAATGACCCCGTACTGGAGGCAACTGACCTATAGTTGTTATTTTACTTGATGGCAAAAGAGTAGGTCTAGTGTGTACTAACATGTCTTTTAGATTGGCACTTCTCTTGTAAGAAAATAAAGGCTTGTCAATTTTCATTCCATTGGTATTAAGTATTTTCCAGTGTTTCAATATTACTCGTCTGATTTGATGCGACGCCGTATTGAAGGTAGTGACACATACTGGTTTGTTCACATTGGGTCTCGTTGCTATCTCCAGGAGATTCTCTCTGTTAGTATTTATAGCTCTTTTCCTAGCTTTCTTAATACTCCGTTCTGGATATCCCCTCTGGGACAGTTTCTTAGAGAGGGTGGTGGCTTCTTCTTTAAAGCAAGATATCTCTGTGCAATTTCGTCTCAGACGAAAGAATTGGCCCACTGGTAGGTTTTCTCTTAGAGATTTCGGATGGAAACTTTCGAAAGAAAGTAAGGCATTCTTATCGGTGGGTTTATGATAGACTTTTGTATGTAATTTTCCTCCCTTCGGTACAATCATTAGATCCAGGAAGGGTAGTCCTGTCTTCGTAACCAAAGATGTAAACTGAAGTAAGGGATTCCTCTGATTCAACCAATCCAGGAAGAGGGTTACTGATGGTTCATCACCTTTCCATACAAGAAGCACATCATCGATATACCGCCGCCATACTTTGATGTTCTCTCTCCATGGGCAAGCCGGGTCAAAGATCACTTTTTTCTCAAAGGCACCCACATACAGACCCGCTAGGCTTAGGGCGAAGGTACTGCCCATCGAAGTCCCATGGGTCTGTAAAAAGATGGTGCCCTCGAACTCAAAGTAATTCCTGGTCAGTGCTATCTCAGCCAGGTTCAATATAAAAGCCCGTGGTGTTTGATACTGCCAGTCTTCTGCAAACAGGATATCCTCCAGAACCCTAAGGGTTTCTCTCTGTGGTATGTTGGTATATAGCGCCTCTATATCAAGACCTATAAGGAATTCACTAAGAGGGTCGAAATCCAGATCTTTCAAATGATTCAAGATGTCCAACGTATCCCGCAAGTATGCTGGTAGCTTCTGAACAAGCGGTTTGAGAAAGAAGTCGCAAAATTGCGATAGCGGCTCCAAAAGGGATCCGATCCCCGACACAATCGGCCTACCCGGTGGTGGTCGGGTAGGTTTATGTATTTTGGGAAGAACATAAAAGTATGGTACTCTCGGTTGATTCTTGATAAGATATTCTGCCTCATGTTTGGAAATCCAATTATTCACTGCTCCTTCCTCCACCAGGGTGACAATTTCCTTAGTAATGTCGGGTGTAGGATCTACTCCTAATCTTTGGTAGTTTCTGTCATCCGAAAGTAAACGTAGACATTCATTGTCATACGTGATCTTATCCAAAACCACTATCGCTCCTCCCTTGTCCGCCGGTTTCAAAATAATGGTCGGATTGTCCTGGAGTTCCTTCATTGCCGCCTTCTCAATGTTAGTCATATTGGAGAAAGAGCGTCTATCCTTGGTTCGTAAGTTCTCCAAATCATGAATCACAGCATGTTCAAAAAGTGCCTATTTCCTGCGGGAGATTAGAAAGCTGTGGTGTGAAAGTAGATTTAGGACGCAGGGTTGTATCTCCTGTTGCCAGATTCCTATCCTCCCTGTTCTCAAAGAAAACTCTAAGGCGGACACTTCTAAAAAAGGTTGCCAGCTCTTGACGTAGTTGGAAATGATCCAGGTTATTCGTGGGGACAAAACCCAGGCCTTTGTTAAGAAGATCCTCCTGAGTCTTGGTGAGAGTTAATGACGAAAGATTAACCACTAAAGATGTTCCCTGCTTGTTCCTGGTTGTGTGCTCTGGGCCATGCTCCTGGTCACCCGTTGGTTCAATTCCTGGTCTTGATCGTCCCAGGTAACCCTCTGTTGCCCTCTCTGTTTCCCCCTGCCTGTATTCCTGCCTCTCCCTAAAAAAGGCATTTGTGGTTGTTGGAATTGACCCGTTTGGAAATGGGGGTTCTGAAAACCTGGATGTTGAGGGAAACCCATCATTGGCCAGTTATAACCCTGATTAGGATAGTTTTGAAAGGGATTAGGAAAGAAAGGTTTCGGTCCCCTTTGATATCCCCGGCCTCTCCCTCTCCTACGTTGTGGAAAATCATAGTCACTGCTATCACTGGAGCTGCTCGCAGTATCTCGACGTTTCCTACCTGGCAAGTTGCCCTTATTCCCATCTGCTAACTTTTGTTGGACATATTCGTCAATAATGTAGGGGTAAACCTTCTCTTTAGAAAATTTCCTCAAGTCTTTCTGCAACTTGGTTATCTTAGACTGCATCAGATACTCACGGTATTCACTCAATTCCGTATTGACTACATCCAGCTTATGACTGAACGTTGACATAATTATTTCCGCCTTCAGACCTGTCTCGGTGGTCTGTATCTGGATCAACAGGGTATCGGCCAATCTCTTAGCCGTACTAATGATCAGGATTAGCCAATCTCTGGTGCATTTCCATGCGATCAATGCCCAGTCCCTTCTAAACGACGCATCCTCTAAGAAAATGAGGGGTTCATTGGTGACCAGGAGACCACGTGGAGCCGCATTACCCCTTAGATACTCAGTGAGGATAGCCCCATGGAGTATGGTCTTCACATGGGACCTCTTAAGTTCTAAAAGTGTGTCCCAGTCACTACAGAATTTATTTGTGTCTTTCTCTGTGTTGTATTGTCTTCCCCCACCCTATTGCTCCACCCCAGGCGTGGCTACGCCGGGGTGTTTTTTGTAGCAGCCCAATGATGAAGCATGTCACACATTTGTGTGAGTGAGGGCAGTATTAGAACGTATCGTATATGCCAGTACGTTACATATTTTATTACTCCCTACTCCTTCTGGTGCATGAAGTCAATTCCTAACCTGCTCTCTTGATGCAACAGGCAGATTCTCCACCCTTATCCACGGTCTCTGAATTGTCGGCCTGGCTTCTAAATATAATGAATTTCATCTTATATACCTTGCCGAAGACTGCTAGGGAAGTCTGGCCAGAGCAGTATCTATGAATAAGAACTATGCAGTTAAAGGGAAACGTTTTTGCATCTGGTGTACTGATAACACCTTGTACTCCACATCTTCACTTCCTCAACAGATATGACCTTATTTTCTTCATTTAGCAAGATCAGGTCTGAGTCGTCCTGCCTCAGAGTCCATTTGCCTGCCATTTCACGTTTCAGAAAAAGATTGAACTAACCCCACATTTGGTCTAGACTTTTTAAAGATTTTCTTAAGGACATTTTTCACATTTTTAGAGTCTTTCTGCTAATAAGACATAACCCACCCTCAGGGCACCTTAATGTGGTACTATCCTAGTTGATGAATAGTCCTTTCAAGTCAATACACAGGACAGAACTAAAGTATTTCTCCTAGAAGGTATGTCATATTTTAACCCTAACATCAGGTAGATGTCAGTGAAATTCAAGCGTTTACAATCAAAGAACCATTCCTCTAGTTTAGTGAAGATAGAGTCATACTAGGACAAATATGCATTTGATTTCATCTGAATGAACCAGTGATTTTGGAAACATACTTTCCAAACCCACTAGCAGAAAGAGCACTTCATACTCTAGATGTTAAAAAATGTTACACAAATATAGCTCCTGTGGTGTCACCAGCCATAATGTTTTGTCATAAAGAAGCAGGTCGTCCTCTCCAAGGAGGAGTGAGAGCATGTTCAACAAGAAGTGTGTGTACATCTGCAGCCCTCTTATTTGGCATGTCCATTGTGGATATTCGCAGGTCTGCAATGTGGAAGAACAGACATACTTTTAAATACATTACTGTCTGGATGTGACACTACAAAGAGAGGTAGCAGTAGGACAAGAGGTTCTATATCAGCCATTTTGATAAGTTAAGTTCGTTTAGCCTTTGTTGCCCATCAGCCACAGAATATTGGTCAATTTGAAGTTACTGCTTGCCGTTCTAATTCAAACATGTGAATCTATGAAAGATACAATATTGGAACTGAAGTGCTCCAGTATTGGTATCTTTCATAGATTCACACGCAGTCCACCCACCTTCCCAATTCAGGCACATATGCAGCTAGTTTTATTCTAACACTTGTGCTTCTCCCCCTCCTTTTTGCTTTTTATCCTTGTATATTCCAGGTCTGCAATATCCATACTAATGAAGTTAATTTGATCATACTATCGTAATACAATTTTAACAGTTAATTCTGAGGTTGTCCATTGTCTCCACCTTACCACCTTACTCTCTTACCAATACAAAAGGACTCCAAGAGTGCTGGGGGAAACTGTGTAGCACCAAGATGGTGCTGGTGAAGGGTCATGCCATAAGAGAGGGTGAGGGGTTGCATCCTTTTTTGAATTATTTCACTTTCTCATAATTTCAAATATTTTCATAGCCCTTCCAACAAATGTGTTGCTAGGATGAACTATAAATTATCACATAAGGACTTGAGATCTTGGAACACTCAAGGTGATTTCTGTAGTGCCTACTAATCCATTGGTGGTTTTTGAAGTGTATAGGTTGCAACAAAAACAATCAAACTCTTTAGTCGTTTTCAGAATGATCTATGTATCATCGGCTTACATGAAAATTGTAAATGTTTGGAATAACAGAGTTCACAAAAGCAACAATTGGACTTCATCAAACATGGGTTTCAAATTAAATTTTCAGAATTCCAGAAATGGGTATACTGGCACTACACCCAGTACCTCCAACACCAAGAGGCATGAGAGAAGCAGAAGACTCATTGGATGACATCAAGATTCAGACCAAGGTGAGGAGGAAGGCAGGGTGTCAGATCAATATGTGGATGATCAGTAGGATGAGGAACAATATAGGGACTCCACCCAGCTGAAGAAACGAGACAAGGCACCCCCCAACCATATTCTCCACCAGACGACATCGCTTGGTTTCATGCACTACTAGAGAAAGTGGCTAAGAAATTTGACTTTCCAATGTCATCAGTTGAACATCAGTGTTTCTGTACGACTAAAGAATAACCTTGAAAAATGACAAAATCCATCCCTATTCTGGATCCTGTCTGGAAAGAAAAGTTAAAACTCAGAACTGCACCTGCCACAGTTGAAGCAGGGGTGCCAGCTCTGGAGAAAAAATACAGGACACCTGACTCAGCTACAGTATGCTTAACCGGTCATCCTAAACCAGGTTTTAGCAGCAGCGCAAAAGGCATTTCAACAATTCAGTCACGCCAAGAACCACTCCCCCTGACAGGAATGGCAGACCTATTGACAAATTGGGTCAAAGGGGCAGCTTCACTGCAGCAATATCCATTAAGGTACAAATGCTTTCTTTATTCTTGGTCACTATGACCACCAGATGTGTTATGACATTTCAATTCCACAAGATAGAAAGGAGGCTAGAGCTGTTGTCAAAGAAGAAGCTAACACCTCAGCTTCTATCATTGATGCAGCAATGGATGTCTCCAGCGCAGGATTCCGGCAGCTGGCAGGTGCTGCAGTCTTCAGGAAGCTAGGCTGGCTCAGTCCACTGTGTTTTGCCCAGAGGTGCAGGCGAAGATTCTTGATAAGCCCTTCGATGAGCACACCCTGTTTGGTAAGCTTTTTGGGTGCCCTGCAATAAACATATGCTCCTTTCATGTCCTTTCGTGGCTGTAGACGTTCACAGGCCTAGAGGGGAACCTACAATCAATACAGTGGAAAAGGTTGTCAGTACTACCAATACAGGCAATTAGGGATCAAGGCATAGGCCAAGAATGTCATGGTTACCACAGGTCAGTGGATAAAAAGATGAGTGCCTCGCAATCATGCTCTTGAACACCAACAAGCAAACTTTACTTCCCCATGGTTTCCCATGGTAAACCCCTTCCCACTTTAAAGGGTGGAGGAACTTCTGCTTTGCTCCTGAATGGGACAAGATTATTACCAATTTCTAGGCATCCAGATTGGGCAGTCTGGGCACACCCTGGTGCTTCTGGAAAGACTGCCTAACCATCCACTCAGAAAGGAACATCATCTCCAACTGCGGGAGCTTCTTCTGGAAGTTTTCTTCTCAAAGGAGCAATCAATAAGGTACAGAAATCGTGAAGAACCCAGGGTTTCTGTCCCAGTTCCTCCTGGTCAGGAAAAAGATGGGAGAAATGAGACCTATCTAGGACCTCCTTGAACTGAACAAGTTTCTGAAGAAACTATCCTTTTTGATCGTCACCTTGCTAGAGATCCTTCTGTTGCTCTAGGAAGGGACATTTCGTACCTCTGTGGATCTTCATGAGGCCTACTTCCATGTCCCTATACACCCAAACTAAAGGCAGTATCTATAGTTCTCAGTAGCAGGGCAGCAGTGAAAGCATGACATTTCAGCCTGAAATCCGTTCCCTGTATATTCACCTAGTGCTGGGGCCTTTGGCAGCATTCCTGCGGAAAGCGGGTTACCAAATTTACCCCTACTTGGACGACTTTCTTGTGAACGCTCCTTCAGAATAGGAGGCCCACACATCCACAGTGGCTTGCATCAACTTCTTTTAATGATTGGGTCTGACTAATTACTCTGAAATCTTCCATCTATCCTGCCATTAGAATTCAGTTCCTGGGAGCAATTCTGGATATGTAGTTTGGCAAAGCATTTCGATCTGCAGGGCAAGTGGCATTGCTCCAGGTGTTAGCAAAAAAGCATTTATTGCAGAGTCTGTCCAGCTAAGGACTTAGAAATTGCTACTGGGACTACTGACATCTTGCATAGGGCTTATTCCCTTCTCTAGGCTGCAAAGGCAACCTGCTCAGCAAGAGCTGGATCAGGCGTGGCAGCTGTTAACAGTGCCATGGGATGGGATGACACAGTGACAGTGTTCAGACATCTCAAACAACCCCTGCTATGGAGGACATTTCTGGACAACCTCAACGCAGGCCTTCACTTTCAACCTAGAGCAAACACGATAATTATGACAAAGGATGCTTCAATGGATAGTCACTTAGCCCAAAAATAAATGCTGTACTCAAGAGATCTCTAGTCAAACAAAGAAATAAAGATCTTAGAGCTTCAGGTCATAAGACTAGTTCTCCAAGCATTTCTGCTGGGGCTAACTGGTCAGTCTGCCTTGATGAGGACAAACAACAAGACCTCAATGTACTACATCACCAAACAAAGAGGCACACAGTCTTGATCTCTTTTGTAGGAGTCACACAGATACTAGGGGACGGGGACACCGCAAACAAGGAGGACATCTCTGTGAAGCACCAACCTGGGCAGTCAAGCTGACCCCATCATCCACGCCCTTTTGGGTTGCCATGAGTGGAAGCTCCATCAGGATCAGTTTAAACATGTCTTCGGGAAGAGGGGCCATCTGACACTGGATCTTTTTGTCACAGTGGGGACCAAGAAGGGCCTGTACACGGAAGCAGGTAATGAGAGCTTGGGTCCATCAGCAATGCTTTATAAATTATGTGGTTGAACGCCTTTGTCTACGCCTTTACTCCCTTTCCCCTGATTCCCAGGGTCCTTAGGAGGGCCAAGGTGTAACACTGTTCTGATACTGATTGCCCCAGTGTGGCTGCAGAAATTCTGGTACACCAGCCTGATGACTGTCCAGATACCCACCAATTCAACTGAAGAACTATCCCGGATTGGCTGTGTGATATAAGCCTTTGAGACACCTTCTTCCAGGGTTCTTGAGGTTTCTAGGGAGTGTTTACTCTCAGTACAATTCAGCCTCAAGCCAGCCAATGGCCTTTTCCAATTACATGGCAGTGGTCACCACACATTGCACTAGGAAGAGGATATTCAAATATCTTTTCTCGGGTGGCTGGCTTATCAATGCATCAACTTTTCAAGAGTCTGCATCATTTTCAGCTAGCAGTTTCCATTCTCCAGCAACTGAGTCTGAGTGAATCCGGCAAAAACAGTTGTCACTACCAGTTCCGTCAATCCATTACCTAGTGCAGTTCTGGCTACTCGAATACCAAGTGTACCTTTTGTAACAGAGACTATTTTTCACCCACCTGAAGAGGTGCAGTCTTTTGAAGACTTCACCCCTACCGGATTGCATCTCTCCTGGGTTCAGTGACATCCTGCCTCTTCCTGGTCCCTCATGCTAAGCTGCACATGAGACAGATGTGGCAATACCAGAAGAGCCTTACACCACTACGAAACCAATAGCTTCTTTGGTGCTGACAGTTAAAGAACCTCTTGAAATGTGTGCCTCTGCATCAGCATATTCCTACACAGACAATGTTGATAGATACTTCTCTACTAGAATGGGGTATGCAAATGGAATACCTTTCAAGGAAATGGGCCAAGAAGGAGAGGCTGTGCTGCATAATCCTCCTCTAGTTAAAAGGCACTTTAACTGGCGCTGACGCCATTACACCTATTCTTCACATCAAATTATTTGCTAGTGCAAACACACAATATACTATTTAAACAAACATGGACGGACAAGGACCAGAGTTCTGTTTCTCAAATTGACAAATCACTGTTTTTCATTTTCTGGGAATTTAAAACAGACTAACTCAGCAGTTTTTCAAGAAAGTGAGTTTTTTAACAACATATTTTCTTAGCATTTAGAAGCCACAATTGGCCCAAGGGCCCATATACATGAGCATATTGATGTAAAACATAGACATGGCATCTAGTAAGTATCAGATACTTTAACATCTACGCAAAAGTAAACAATAAAAACCCAAGAAAGTGAGTTTTAAGGGACAAAGCACTACAAGAGATCTTTTGCGAGTGGAGTTGTCTCAAATAGACCTCTATGCAAAGATAGAGAATACAAAAATTGCCAAGATTACACCTCCGTGTTTTACCAACCAGTGACGAAAAGAAATGCTGTCTTGCTAGACTGGTCGAGAAGTTTGTCTATGCCTTTCCTCCCATGCTAATAATTCTAGTAATTGTCAACAAAGTAACATGCTCCAAGGCCTGAATGATTCTGATAGCCAAAAAGTGGCCAAGCCTATGGTCATTCACTGATTTCCCTCATCATCTTTACCTTTAAGAGAGAACACAGAAGAGACTGCCGTACAGGCCAGAATGCCTCTTCAAGTTTGGGGACAAAATTTGCAACTCACCCTTCCACCGTTAAACGTGCAGGCTCGCTCCTAAACCCATAGGGTAGAGGTTCCTGAATCTTCTCCAAGACTATATGGACAGTCTAAAAGCAGCTAAATGTCCATTGACCAGAACATTATGGGCTTTAAAGTGGAAGAGGGTCTGCATCTGATGCATTTAGAGTTACTTGATACTTCTAGATGTCCCAAAAAGGCTGTACTCCCTCGCCTTCTACACTTAGCAAGGTCAGTGCTGAGGTTCTCTTTGCTTAAGGTACACCTTGCAGGTATTACTGCATACAGAAAGGGTAATTCACAAACCTCTCTTTCTTTCTCTAAGTGATATTGCTCAATTTCCTAGAGGGTATTTGGAAGATCTTCACACTAGTTAGAAGCCCTTCTCCTTCATAAGAACTTCACATTGTCCTCTGAAAGCTAATGTATCCAATGTCTGAACTGATATATAAAGAACAAACTACTTACCTTTGGAGACACTCTTTCTGGTGGATAGTCTAACTGCAGATTAATTTCCTTTAGAATATCCTCAGACACCAGATTGTATCAGGAAGATTTAAACCACATTGCTCCCATGCACTGGTAGCTGGCACCGTACAGCTCTGCATTGACTTTGTTCTGCCCAGAAGTGACAATGGAGGCACATTTAAGCTCCATCTCTCTGTGTCTAAGTCAGTTTCTTTCTTGACTCTGTTCACGCTCTCAGGCATGGAGTTCAGCAATAATCAGAGGTGTTGGGTCCTTCTTAGATTAAAAAAGAGACCATTCCATAGAACTGGGAGAAGGGAGAGCAGTGAAGAATCTGCAGTTAAATTGAATATCTACCAGAAAGAGCGTACACTGTAAATAATTATCATGTTTTTCTGATGGATACTTCTAATGACAGATTCCTCACCTTTAGAACAGATATCAAATCACTGTCCTCCCTCCCCTCCTCCAAAGTGGTGGGCCTGTGGAAGGACTCTGATTAAAAAGTCTGGCATGACCAACTAGGTGAAATGCCCTTCCTGACGGACCTGGCTGTCAGGCAGTACAGCTTTGTGAATGTGTGCAGTGAAGTTCACTTTACGGACTGACAGATATCAAGAACAGGCACTCCTTGTGCCAATGCAGGGGGTAGCACCTTTGGCACTGGTGGATGGGCCCTCAGGTCTTGTGGAGGCTGCATCTTTGCCAGTGAGTAGTGCTATCCACTTTGACAAAGTCCTTATCTGCACTCTCTTGCCTTTCTTTGCCCCAGAGAACTCCACAAAAAGCTGATCATCTTTGGTGCATCAATGTAAAGGCCCCTATTGTCTCTTAGGGCCCAGCCAATGGAGTCTCTTCCTCTTTTGAGGGTTGAGGCGGAGCAAAAAAGACATTGGGGGCGTGATGGATTGCCAAACATGAAATCACAAACTTCCGCAAAAAGGCCGCCCTGGTCCTCAACACCATTTTATTTGGGAAAGAGGTAATGGATGCGCTACACCGAGAGAGCCTGGACTTCACTCACATGACAAATTGAAGTTATTGCGGGCAGGAATACAGTCTCAGAGTAAGGAGACGTAGTGGAAAGCTGCGCACTGGTTTGCAGGCAGTGCACATCAGGAAAGTGAGGACCAAATTGAGACCCCACTTTGGCATCACAAAAGGGTTTGGAGGGAAATGCATCAAACCTTTTAGAAACCTTATTGCAACAAGCGATTTGATCAAGGACAGATGGCCAGCAAATACCAAAAGGGCTAACAACCTTTAAAAGTAGCCCCTAAAAGGCAGAAACTGCTGAGAAAATTGCCTAGCATGAGTAGAAAGGGCAAAGGAACATGCCTTGGTCCAGCTCTCTTTAAAGCGTTCTAGGGCAAAATCAGCCTTCTCGCCAAATTGGCAGGACCCGTCAATAGGCATATCCATGAATGATGCCTGAACGTTTCCAGAGACTTCACAGGGACAGTGTGGCTTTAGGTGCCAGATTGGAAGTTTGCTCGAAGTTGGAGCAGCACCAAAGATGGGTTTAGGAGGCACCGATGGAGCCGAGGGCAGACCTGCTGGCAGTAGCAGTAGCCCGACTGGAAGCCACCATAAAGATGAGCCCTAGAGGGAGCCAGAAAAGTGCCAAAGATTTGAAACATGGTCTCTCTAAAAGCCTCAAGCTGTTGTGATGAGGACGATGGCCACGGAAGTTCGGAGTGCATCGGGATCAGTTGTGGAATCAGCTCTTCAGCAAGCGACTGGGAGAAGACCAAGAGTCATCCCAATGTCCTTGCAACTTCTCTGACGGAGTTGAGAAACTTGGAGGAATACCGTTTGGCCTTCTTGTGCATCCACTTTGACTTCTACTTACTGGAAGACTTGGACCGTGTCAAGGACACTCCTTGCAGGAGTCGTGTCCAAAACCCAAACACAAGAAGCGCACCTCATCGGTGTCTGTCACAGATATTTGTTTGCGACAGTCCCTACAAGGTTTAAACCCTGTAGTTTTAGGAGGGGACATAGTTCCCTTGCTCACTGCAAAAAAGTTACATTTTGAGAAAAAACCTGTCTACTGATGAGGAAAAAGTTGGGAGTGAGCTACAGATCTGGCCACAAAGGAACTGATGTTGACCCACAAGGGTGGCGCTCATACGCGGTCCCACCGTCACTTATGGGCGGAATGAAGTCAGCACTAAGACGCATCCACCGCCTACCAGCACACAGGAACAATGCAATTCTATTTAGAATATCCCCAGGCACAAGACTGGATCCTGAAGGTTTAAAGGTGAGAAACCTACTGTTAGAAGTTTCTATCAGAAGCTTATTTACAGCATTTGATTTGGAAAGTGTATTGCTCGTAGCTATCATCTAAGCTCACAAAGTTAGCGAGATTTAAGCTCTTTGTTGCCATTGTACACTGTGTTAAATAGGAACAGGGTGGTTATGTGGACTCATCCAAGTATTCTTCTCATGGTAGTGTCAGATTCCTTTGTAAACCAGACCATTTTATTATCAACCTACAGTCAGAACTCATCTTCTCCAGGAGAAAGATCCCTGCACAACCTTGATGTTTAGAGGGTTCTAAAGTTTTAGTTTGATAAAGCTAATGTCCTTAGGCAGTCAGAACACCTATTTGTCAATTACGAGCCTGTTTGGACAAGTTTACCCACAACGAAGCACTCCATTTCTAGATGAATCATCTCCTTTGTTATCAGCTGATGCACAAAGCTCTTCATAGGGGACCTAAAGCCCACTCTATTCGAGGACGATCTGGTACAATGGCCTTACTAAAAAATGTCCCCATTTCTGAAATATGTAAAACCGCCACTTGTAAGCCTAGATACATGTTCAGAAAACATTATTGTCTGCAATCAGATTTCAGAAGTGATGCCTAAGTGGACCAGGGTTCTTTAAGGATTATTTTTGTATAAACATTATTTGCCTTTTTTCTTTCCTGTGTTTATAATGGATTGGCTTGCTATATGCTATTCTGTTCTTATAACTAATAACGAAGATCCCCTGGAGAAGGAAAAGTTACCTACCTGTAATTCTAGCTCTCCAGCATTAGATATTTTATACACTTACATGCTTGATTCTTTTAGTAACCTTCAAATACCAATGTTCCTCAAACAAAGAACTGAAAGTATGAGCCAATTTATTCATGCTCTACATCTGAAGGTGCGGAAAGAGATAGGCAAGAAACTGACATCAGCGTGCAGGGGTGCCGCGAATATGCAGCTTCGATCCATCACTTCCGGGCTGTATGGATTCAACGCGGAGCCGCATGATGTCACCTGGTGACATGCAGCAGCATTGCGGGGAAAGTTTTCGAATTCAGTCTAGCACCTGCAGATTATTCTAAGGTGAGGAATCTCTGGTTAGAGACAGTATCCAACAGAAAAAGCTTTACCATTTACAAGTAACTTATTCTTCACTAACCTACACATATCCCCAGAATTCCAAACAGAATGCAGCACAAACAGAATAAGGAATTAACGAGGAGAAATAAATATATTTCTCCTTGTTACGCGTCTGTTGGGTAGGCACACCATTTTGACGCAAATCCAGTTTTCCAAGTGTTTCTAAATCTGGCTTTGCGTCAAAATACATCCTCCATGCTCCACCCATGTAACGCATACCCAGTACAAAATAACACAAGGCAGTGCTATGCTCTGCGTTACTTTGTATTTACTAATTCACACAAAGTGACTTTTCGTGGCTTAATAAATCCAGGATAAGGACTTGTGTTGCCTTACGACGACTTGTATCGCGCAAGGACAACAAAAGTTCTTAGTAAATCTGCCTCAAAGTCTTATTACAAAAAAAAAAATCCTAAGTACAAACCGAAAGTATCACCAGACTTTTATCTATGCGCTGGAAATTTTGAAAGCCTTTTTCCAAATTCCAACTACTGTGACAGAGATCTCATTACAGAGACAAAAAAGGTTCAGGGAAGCAGACCAGTTCTTTGTTTTATTTGGTCATCCTCGGCTAGGTCAACCTCTTTCTATGCAAGGCATAGTAGAATAAGTTACCTTCAGTAATGCCTTTTCTAGTAGACTCTATCTAACAGCAGATTCCCCACCTTGTGAATTTCCCAAGGTGCCAGACTGGATCCAGAAACTTTTGATAGCAATTCGCTTGTGCTTCAGTGGATGGCATCATGTGACTCTGCATCCCATCTGTCCCGCCCTGGATGTGACGTCAGGGACACTATTTCTGCGCCACTATCACGCTCTGTCAGTTTCTTTCTGATTTCTGTCCGTGGCTTCAGACGTAGAATCTACAGAAATCAGAGTATGCCAGTAGGCAGATCTCTAAATTGGGGTCTTGTTAGTGGACTGTATGAGTCCATTCCACAGAACGGGGAGGAGGGTGGGTTAGTGAGGGTCCTACAGTTAGATAGAGTCTCTACCAGAAAAGGCGGGACCGAAGGCAAGTAACTTATTCTTCTGCTAGGAACTTCTAACTGCAGATTCCTCACCTTGCTAATAGATTCCAAAGCAGTACTTCCTCCGGTGGTGGGCCTGTGGAATGTCTTAGACCAGAAAATCCTGCAGGACAGGTCTGGTGACGTGCCCATCCTGCCGGACCTGGCTATCCAGGCAGTACTGCTTGGTGAGCCTGTGGAGGGACACCGACGTAGCGGTCTGAAAAATGTCTTGAACTGGCACACTGCGCTAGTCCAGTGGTAGCAGCTTTTGCTCTGGTGGAATTAGCGTGCACGCCATCTGGGGGCTACTGTTTGGGTAGCCCATAGTAGATCTTAAAACATAAAATTACCCATCAGGAGTTAGTTCTCTTTTCCACTACTTCACCCTTGTTTCCTCCAGAGAAACCGACAAAACGTTTGTCATCCTGTTCGATGGTCTTTAGTTCGATCTATGTAGAAGCTAACGGCAGGGCCGCCGGCGCCTCATGCGACAGTGTTTGTTGGCGCCCCCTTAATGACCTCCTTCTCCATTAATTCCCTCACTACCACAATTTAACAGTGACCCTCAAGTCTCTATAACCACTCTCTCTCTCACATGCTTTTCTTTTGTTTTATAGCGCTACTTGTATCAGTGTTGGGTGTCAGAGCACTTTACATCACACACGTTACACAGAGACAATGAATCACACATGATTAAATCAGTGAATAAGAAATGTTACGTAAGAGGACTACAAGGTATAGGAGTCACATGTCATCCATACTGGTAGGCAGTATAGTTTAAGAGTGCTTGTTCTGGAGTAGCAATAACCTAAACCTTGCAGTTTCCACACAGCTCTTTGATGACAGTTAATAGCTAACTGTTCTATATTATGGTATTAATTTATAAATTGCAAGTAACAAAAGCAGAAACTCACTGAAGTATTTACATTATATGCACTTCTTTGATATGCATGGTACACATTCTTTGCAGCAGGCATATTCACCCTCTGTTCTACTTTATGATTAATCAAAACTTCCTCTAGGTAAAACTGCTGTCTCTCTCCAGAAGGTCCATTAATCACAAGTTATGTTGACATTTTTATGGTTGGCTGAAATTTTCTGGAGGTAAGGAATGCTGCAGCAGGTGCTTTTAATCTACAATATATTTGACAACACAGCACCCCCTGAAGTCAGCGCCGGGTGTAGTGGCACAGATCGCACCGCCCTAGAGCTGGCCCTGGATAACGGCCCTCCTAGGGTGAAGGCGGTGGAGCCGATACTCCTCTTTGGATGGGTGAGGGGGAGCATAGAAAGCTGGCATGGTGGTGGATTGCCCAATGTGGATAGGCATCACTACCTTCTGCAGGAAAGCCGCCTTTGTTCCGGAGGACCAGTTTATCCAGGGAGAAGGAGCTGCATGGACAAGGCCTGGAGTTTGCTCACTCACCAGACAGATGTAATGGCAATGAGACCATCCTTTCATGGTCAGTAGGCATAGGTACGTCGGTTCAAATGGTGTGCACATCCGGTAGCTGAGAACCAAAATAAGGTCACACTGCGGCATCATGAAAGGTGTTGGCGGGAGCATATGTATCAGCATCTTCAAAAAACACATCACAACAGGTGTCTTGAAGAGGGATGGCTGATCTGGCAACTGTAAGATGGCCAAAAGATAAGATTTAACCGTAGCCACAGCAAGGCCTTGCTGGGCCAGGTAAAGACAAAACACTAAAGTATCAGATAACTTGGCGGAGACTCCGCACAAAAGAAGGTAGGCCTGTCCTATCTTTTTATGTGCGGAGGTGTCCGGCCGACTGCAGAGTCTCCTCAGTCATATAATTACCATTAGTAAAAATAAGCTTGTGGTTTGTGAATATCAAAAAAATAATAAACTCACACAAAAGTGGAAATTTGCCTTAGTGAATCAGGCCCTTTGTCAGGAGGAGTTGAGGGAAAGGCATTGGGGTTCAGGCGACTAGTAGATGGTTGCACCACTAAGCTCTGGGGGGAGGGATGCTGAAGCAAGAAACGGGATTCTCGGGGCGGGTCATCTTGCCACTTGTCTATTTACCAGAGGAAAACATCTCGGATTTGTGAGGGCATCATTGAAAGGTAAGAAAGGTTGTTGCTTTGTTTGTCCTGGGTTGAGGACTTTGATTTCACCTCTGTTGTCGGAAGGGTAATACAACTGATGCCCTCCTAATCAATGTTGCAAAGGAAGCGGACCCCTCAGTTGCCATGGCTGGGTTTGGGGAGGACAGGGTAGTGTCTGGAGAGGTGTCCAAGCAACTGGCCTCCTGCAGGTCATCGAATAGGTTCCCTTCCCATAAGGGTCATTACAGATATTGTCATCTGGCATCATCATCATCATCATGGTGAGAAGCCTATGTGTCTGGGTCTAAATGGGTGCACTGTTGTAATCTCTGTGATGGGGTGGGCGGGCTTTAGAGTCCAATAAAACTATCGGATCTGATTCCCGTGTCGAGTCAGATTTACGGCATCTGTCAAGGTGCTGAGAATGGTGTTGGACATTGGGCCGGATCTGGAGTCAGCTGCGCTGTACTGCTGAAGGAAAGAATGGCCTTGGCTCGAGGAGAGTTGCACAGTTCGCCTCTGGGAGGGTTCTGCCAGCAGTAACCCAACTGGAGACAACTTTCGATCCTTGGGGTCCAAAGGTGTGCCAGAGGGACCCAATGGGGCATCAAAGATGGTGTCTAAGGAGTGTTTCAGCTCTTGGAGCTGTTGTATCTTCAACAATGGCCTGAGGAATTTCTGGCACTTTGGAATCAGCGCCGGAATAGGTTCTAATGTGGGGGAAACCACTCCACGGCCTAGTGGTGCCTAGGGCGTCGTGCGACTCCAAATCGTGGGGGTGGTGGAATGACGGAGACTCATGTTTGGACCTCTTGTGTTTCTTGGACTTTTTTGACCTATTGGAGCCTTGTGGCTTTGATGACAACATGTCATGGGATCAACTTTGGGAGACATGCCCTCAACTTCAACCAGGACTGCTTGTTCGACTTCTTACAAAGTTTGGCAACTGCGAGTTGTGCTTTACAGTCGCAGATGGCCTTACTCAGCGCTCACATGACACCTAGTAGTGTTTGGATCCAAGACACCAAAGACAGATGTCATGGGTTTCGGTCACTGACATCTGTTGGTGACAGTCTCAACACGGCTTAAACCTTGTACCTTTAGGGGGAGACATGCTTTCACACTGTGATGACAAGTTTGAGGGAAAAACTTCTGCCAGAATGACAGGGTTCGAGATGGTCTGGATCTGCGTTGGAAGGTGCGGAAAGAAAGGAACTGATGCTAGTGTGTCGCGTTGGTGCAGATATAGGGGCGGACATCACATTTAGGGCCAGATGAATTTGAAGTGGAGCTACTGATGCATGAGGGAATTTCTATCAGAACTTTCTGGATCTAGTCTGGCACCTGAGAATATTCACAAGGTGAGGAATCTGCAATTAGGTCTGTGGTCTAAATGTAAATAACATCTATTAGTACCTTCTGTCGTTAAAAAAAACTGCCTGTCTTCTCAGCAGTTCAGTAACAGCACTTGTTATGAGGGGGATAGCTGCACTCAATGCAAGTGTTCCATTGGTGAACATTTGCATGGAAGTAATGTGAACCAGACACTATACTTTCAAAAAGCACTACTTTCTGGATAAAGAGATGTTCAGAGAATCAGCGGCTGGACAAATCAATTCTATTGCAACTATTTCAATAGGTGAGTCATCTGCTATGTATATAATTTCAGTGTATTTATAAAAAATGTCTGTACATGTTATGCGTAACAATGAAGTGTTTCTATTGATTATGCTGATGCACTGGTTTCTGCTTTGATTCACGCATGTGAATACATGAAAGATCCAGTGCTGGAGAAGAAACAAGTGACTTACCTGTAACTACAGTTATCCAGCATTGGTATCGTTCATAGATTCATAAGACCCACCTTGTGCCCTGTCTGAAGTTCACCTATGGTGTACACTTTTTCACGCTTTGCTACACAGTATGGTGGTGTCAGGAGCGCTCTCACAATACTTCACACAGGAGCAGCTGAAGTTGGTCCCAAGAACGCTCCGACAGCCGTTTACTATCAACTGTCCGACAGGCCCCAAGGGGGAAAAGGGGAATGGGAGAGAGAGAGAAGAGACTGCCACTTCGGATAGGATTCACTCCTTACTTCACCTCAGTTGTTACCTTCACAGGTTTTCTCTTCAAGGGTGAACCAGCATAAGAGGGAATTTCAAGGAAAAAATACATCTACTTATTACCTGACCCTTTTTCTACTCTTCCTAAAATACTTTTAAAAAAAATCAATATGCATTTACCCTTTTTAGGTCGAGCCTCGAGTAGCGCGCAAGCGCTGCTAGGCGAAGACTTTATGTAAGGGGGTTTCAAAAGCTGACCACACGCTCGTGCGTCGTGGCCTTTTTCGGGCGGTTACGCGCGCAGGGCCGACATCTGTTTCCCATTATTGTGCCCAGACGCGTGCGCGATAATTGGAAACATATGCCGGCCGTGCGGGGAAAGGCCATGACGCACGAGCGTCTGGTCAGCTGAGCAGGCTGCCGCGCTCGCTCGCCCCGCTCCTCTTGTCTCATTAGCATCTGTCCTACATCGTAATTGTCAGAGATGATGTCTTTAGTCAAGGTCTAGTATTTCTTTCTTTCATCTGACTAGCCTCAGTAATAAGAAAACATCACTTCCGGTCATGCGACTGTCTTTTATCTCCATTTCACGTGATTTTTAATCAGCCTTTCTTTATTGTGAATATCACCACATCTTACGTGACACAACTCATAGTCACGGTCTAGTCTTCTGCACGCTCTTCCGTAAACAAGGTCATGTGACCTCAGGACGTTACGCGGCATGCCGATTTAAACCTGGGAACGCTGGCGTTCCAGTTACTCGGTCAGTCAGAACATGAGTGCAGTACGACCTTCTTTCATTTCTACTTTACACAGCAGGTGAGACTCCGTTAGGTTATGCTACGTTGTAAAAATTGTATCTCTATATTAGAAGGACCCGATATCGCCCCTTGATAGGAAGTACTTTTTAGTGATTGCGCCATACTTCACTTTTCTTCCTAAACTGTTAGGTTAAGCTACACCCTTATGACCGTATCTTATAGCCATAGGACCTGACATTGCCCTTTGTTAGGAAGCGCTATTTAGTGAAGAAAGACCTGATATCGCCCCTTGATATGAAGTACGTTTTAGTGATTGCGCTATATTTCACGTATCTCCCTAAACTGTTAGGTTATGTCACATTCTAATGACCTTATCTTATTAACAGAGGACCCAGCATCGCCCTCGGTTAGGAAGTACTATTTAGTGACTGTCCATTATTCCTAGGGCCCTGCGCATCGATATGCCCGCTACGTGAACACGAGTTATTATAAAAGTCAACAGTTGGTCCTCAACTTCATCAACCTTCCGTCAGAAACTACCTGAACCTGATCACCACTCTCAGTTTTCCTCAGGTATTCTTTATTATCTATTTGTGTATAAGTAGAAATCTCTCCTCTAGGCTAACCTTTACCACCCATACCTTCAGCAGTGTCTCTTTTATTGTTTCTCTAAAATTAGGTCAATTTGCGCACTAGCATACTGACATTGACAAGACTATCATCGAGGTATACACATCCGTATTCCTCACATAGGGTACATATTTTTCACTATATTTTTCACAACTATTATGAGAAGGAATATACCCTGCCTCATTTCATATTTTCATTAAATAATCTGTGTCTTATCTGTTGCATGGCTAAAAACTTATAAGGCCCCAAAGGCGAAACCTATTGGCTATGCCAATGCTTGTTTGAAATGACCTTTGCCTCTCTTCTTTTTCTTATATTTTTCTATTCTTCTTTCTTTTTTATTTGCGTTCTTTTCTTTCTTGAATTACTTTCTATTATACTATTATTTGTTCTGTGCATCAAGTCTTAAATAAACATTTAATCTTGTTATTCGTTTTTTCCCTTATAGGGTACTTGTGTGTCTTCTCTTCAGAAACTGGAAGATGGACTATCTCTTGTTATAAATTTTTATTTTCCTCCTTAACTGCCATTATTTCCTTTTGAATAACCTCCAAAACTTCTCTTAATCTCTTAAGATCAAAACCCTCAGCCATACTGCTCGGGTGCAAAAAATACGTGGGCACTTTACTCTGTCAGGAGCGCTCTCACAATACTTCACACAAGAGCAGCTGACGTTGGTCCCAACGCCCCCCTTATAACCCCCACCGACAGCCGTTTACTATCAACTGTCCGACAGGCCCCAAGGGGGGAAAGGGGAATGAGAGAGAGAGAGAGAAGAGACTGCCACTTTGGATAGGATTCACTCCTGACTTCACCTCAGTTGTTACCTTCACGGGTTTTCTCTTCAAGGGTGAACCTGCATAAGAGGGAATTTCAAGGAAAAAATACATCTACTTATTACCTGACCCTTTTGAAAAAAAATCAATATGCATTTACCCTTTTTTGAAATGACCTTTGCCTCTCTTCTTTTTCTTATATTTTTCTATTCTTCTTTCTTTTTTATTTGCGTTCTTTTCTTTCCTGAATTACTTTCTATTATACTATTATATTATTTGTTCTTTGCATCAAGTCTTAAATAAACATTTAATCTTGTTGTTCGTTTTTTCCCTTATAGGGTACTTGCGTGTCTTCTCTTCAGAAACTGGAAGATGGCTTCTCCTCTTCAGGTAAGTGCAGAATATTCTTTCTTGATCTTTTATTACTCCTTCGACAAATACCAGTGATATCTAATGAATAAACCCAATGTGCGTCTGGATGCTCTTTTTTGAAGAAAACCGAATATAATTTCTACTCAGGAAATGCGTTTCTCTCTTTAAAAAGCACTAAATTGATTTTAGACGGAGGGAAAAATAGAGTTAACCTCTCCACTGGAGCTTTTTTTTTTTTTAAACTCAACACTTTATGGAACAGGTTGAGCCTTTTTAATATTTTACTTTGAAGGAGTTAACAAAACTACAGAGAAGCTACAGAAAAGCCACTCTACACTGACTCAGCTGAGAGAGTTCAGCTTCAGGTTACCTTCTCCGGAACATGTCCTGCAATTAACTTTGACTGGAAACACTCTTCTCGGAACAGCTCACTAAAAGTATTTACTTCAGAGTTTTTACACAGAGAATACTGAAAGCCTATTAATAGCACAACGAAACTAAAACGTCGAGAAACGATGCCACTATCCTGACTAACTTTCGCGAGCTATGAAAATTCACTTCTAACCTGAATCAATTCCTGAGTGAAGTGCGCCGATTTGAGGCAGCGCGCGCTTGACATTCCAAATCTATCCTCAAGGCAGCAACACTAGAATGTCCAGGTACACGTAGTTTTCTGGCAGCCATCTTAGATTTTCTACTGATGCTTATATGCCTAACCTTAGAGGAAACTCCTGAAATTCTTCTTCTTTTGCCTAATGTTTGAGGTTCTGACAGTACCCCCTCTCAAGGATGGGCCCTTCGGCTGGGGTTTGCTTGGATATTTCATGTGAAAAGCCTTGGTCAAATGAGGCGATACCAAAGGGGATGATGGACGGAGCGTTTGAGCTAATCAAACACTCACCCCCAGTCAACTGATCTGGGTTTAATCCATCATCATTCTTTAGCTCACTCCACCACCCCAGTTCAGACATGGCCATATGCAAATCAGTCTGACCCTGTGCCTCATGGGAACAGTCCAGCCCGAACTGCCAAGCCATGTCTTCCCTGGACCGGAAACAAGCATCCTGGGACCGGTTTCTGGCTATTCAGCCGTCATCAGCCAGGCTAGCTTGAATCCAGTGGCAAAGTGAGCAAGGGACCCACGTCTGGGCATACCCTGCCAACTTAGGGCGAACAAGGCGATACCAAAGGGGATGATGGACGGAGCATTTGAGCTAATCAAACACTCACCCCCAGTCAACTGATCTGGGTTTAATCCATCATCATTCTTTAGCTCACTCCACCACCCCAGTTCAGACATGGCCATATGCAAATCAGTCTGACCCTGTGCCTCATGGGAACAGTCCAGCCCGAACTGCCAAGCAATGTCTTCCCTGGACCGGAAACAAGCATCCTGGGACCGGTTTCTGGCTATTCAGCCGTCATCAGCCAGGCTAGCTTGAATCCAGTGGCAAAGTGAGCAAGGGACCCACGTCTGGGCATACCCTGCCAACTTAGGGCGAACAAGGCGATACCAAAGGGGATGATGGACGGAGCGTTTGAGCTAATCAAACACTCACCCCCAGTCAACTGATCTGGGTTTAATCCATCATCATTCTTTAGCTCACTCCACCACCCCAGTTCAGACATGGCCATATGCAAATCAGTCTGACCCTGTGCCTCATGGGAACAGTCCAGCCCGAACTGCCAAGCCATGTCTTCCCTGGACCGGAAACATGCATCCTGGGACCGGTTTCTGGCTTTTCAGCCGTCATCAGCCAGGCTAGCTTGAATCCAGTGGCAAAGTGAGCAAGGGACCCACGTCTGGGCATACCCTGCCAACTTAGGGCGAACAAGGCGATACCAAAGGGGATGATGGACGGAGCGTTTGAGCTAATCAAACACTCACCCCCAGTCAACTGATCTGGGTTTAATCCATCATCATTCTTTAGCTCACTCCACCACCCCAGTTCAGACATGGCCATATGCAAATCAGTCTGACCCTGTGCCTCATGGGAACAGTCCAGCCCGAACTGCCAAGCCATGTCTTCCCTGGACCGGAAACAAGCATCCTGAGACTGGTTTCTGGCTATTCAGCCATCATCAGCCAGGCTAGCTTGAATCCAGTGGCAAAGGGAGCAAGGGACCCACGTCTGGGCATACCCTGCCAACTTAGGGCGAACAAGGCGATACCAAAGGGGATGATGGACGGAGCGTTTGAGCTAATCAAACACTCACCCCCAGTCAACTGATCTGGGTTTAATCCATCATCATTCTTTAGCTCACTCCACCACCCCAGTTCAGACATGGCCATATGCAAATCAGTCTGACCCTGTGCCTCATGGGAACAGTCCAGCCCGAACTGCCAAACCATGTCTTCCCTGGACCGGAAACAAGCATCCTGGGACCGGTTTCTGGCTATTCAGCCGTCATCAGCCAGGCTAGCTTAAATCCAGTGGCAAAGTGAGCAAGGGACCCACGTCTGGGCATACCCTGCCAACTTAGGGCGAACAAGGCGATACCAAAGGGGATGATGGACGGAGCGTTTGAGCTAATCAAACACTCACCCCAGTCAACTGATCTGGGTTTAATCCATCATCATTCTTTAGCTCACTCCACCACCCCAGTTCAGACATGGCCATATGCAAATCAGTCTGACCCTGTGCCTCATGGGAACAGTCCAGCCCGAACTGCCAAGCCATGTCTTCCCTGGACCGGAAACAAGCATCCTGGGACCGGTTTCTGGCTATTCAGCCGTCATCAGCCAGGCTAGCTTGAATCCAGTGGCAAAGTGAGCAAGGGACCCACGTCTGGGCATACCCTGCCAACTTAGGGCGAACAAGGCGATACCAAAGGGGATGATGGACGGAGCGTTTGAGCTAATCAAACACTCACCCCAGTCAACTGATCTGGGTTTAATCCATCATCATTCTTTAGCTCACTCCACCACCCCAATTCAGACATGGCCATATGCAAATCAGTCTGACCCTGTGCCTCATGGGAACAGTCCAGCCCGAACCGCCAAGCCATGTCTTCCCTGGACCGGAAACAAGCATCCTGGGACCGGTTTCTGGCTATTCAGCCGTCATCAGCCCAGCTAGCTTGAATCCAGTGGCAAAGTGAGCAAGGGACCCATGTCTGGGCATACCCTGCTCACTTTGCCACTGGATTCAAGATAGCCTGGCTGATGAGGGTTTTGAACCCGAAACCGGTCCCAGGATGCTTGTTTCGGTCCAGGAAGACATGGCTTGGCAGTTCGGGCTGGACTGTTCCCATGAGGCACAGGGTCAGACTGATTTGCATATGGCCATGTCTGAACTGGGGTGGTGGAGTGAGCTAAAGAATGATGATGGATTAAACCCAGATCAGTTGACTGGGGAGTGAGTGTTTGATTTGCTCTAACGCTCCGTCCATCATCCCCTTTGGTATCGCTTTGTTCGCCCTAAGTTGGTGGGGTATGCCCAGACGTGGGTCCCTGCTCACTTTGCCACTGGATTCAAGATAGCCTGGCTGATGACAGCTGAATAGCCAGAAACCGGTCCCAGGATGCTTGTTTCGGTCCAGGGAAGACATGGCTGGCAGTTCGGGCTGGACTGTTCCCATGAGGCACAGGGTCAGACTGATTTGCATATGGCCATGTCTGAACTGGGGTGGTGGAGTGAGCTAAAGAATGATGATGGATTAAACCCAGATCAGTTGACTGGGGTGAGTGTTTGATTTGCTCTAACGCTCCGTCCATCATCCCCTTTGGTATCGCTTGTTCGCCCTAAGTTGGTGGGGTATGCCCAGACGTGGGTCCCTTGCTCACTTTGCCACTGGATTCAAGATAGCCTGGCTGATGAGGTTTTGAACCCGAAGCCGGACCCAGGATGCTTGTTTCCGGTCCAGGGAAGACATGGCTTGGCAGTTCGGGCTGGACTGTTCCCATGAGGCACAGGGTCAGACTGATTTGCATATGGCCATGTCTGAACTGGGGTGGTGGAGTGAGCTAAAGAATGATGATGGATTAAATCCAGATCAGTTGACTGGGGGTGAGTGTTTGATTTGCTCTAACGCTCCGTCCATCATCCCCTTTGGTATCGCTTTGGTCAAATGAGGGGCATGGACATTTGAATATAATTCCCAAGACCTTTCTTCTGGACCATATCCTTTTCAGTCTACTAAGTAATAGACTTTTCCTTTATTGATCTTTGAATATAGTATTTGTTTTACCTCAAATTCAGTTCCCGCTTCTGTTTGTACGGGCTTAGGTGGTAATGACATCTTTAACCCATTTGAAACTTTTTAGCAAGGAGACATGGAACACTGGGTGTATTTTCATGTGCTCGGGTAGCTTTAACTTAAAGGTCATTGAGTTTATCTTTTTGCTATTAGACCCACAAATCTTGGCTGGAATTTTCTATTTCCTTTCAATCTCAGATTCTTAGAGTTAAGCCAAACTCGATCCCCTACTTCTAAATCTGGTTCCTTCTGTCTTTTTCTATCTGCGTAGAACTTGTACGTTTCTTTGGCTTTTGTTAAGTTCTCAGTTGCAGAATGATGTATCGAAGTTATATGTTGTACCAAGTTCTGAACGGCAGGGACTGTTACTTCTGGAAAGGTCATTGAGAAATTTGGATGTCGACCAAAGTTCATGTTGAAGGGAATGTAACCTGTGGATACATTTTTGCATTATTGTGAGCAAACTCAGCTGCCCATAAGAACTCTGGCCAATCTCCTTCTACATCCAACAGAAATAGTCTCAGATATTGTTCTAGTTCATGATTTGTTCTTTCAGTCTGCCCATCGGTCTCGGGATGACAACTAGAATATTTAGTGTTTGTATTCAATTCTGCAGCAAAAGCCTTCCAAAAATGTGACAGAAATTGAGTTCCTCGGGACTAACACCTTAGGAATACCATGTGCCTTCACTATGTTTTGACTAAAGACTAGAGCTAACTTTTTAGCAGAGGGGATCCCTTTTAGAGGAATAAAATGGGCCATTTTGGTAAAGGCGTCTACGCACACTAAAATTGTGTCGAATCCCTGACTTGAAGTGGTGTCAAGTCCTTGGTGTGCCAAGGATAGGGAGGGCTGGGCAAAGGTTGCAAAAGCCCTTTGGGTGATCGCCTTTCTAATTTTCCACGAGCACAGACCTCACAAGTGTCAACATACTTATGAATATCTCTTGTCATGTTTGGCCATCAGTAGCTTCTTTTCACCAATTCAGTAGTTTTTAGCACTCCTTTATGTCCTGCCAATGGATTGTCATGACACTCATATAGGGCTTTTTCTTGTAGCTCTTGTGTGGGTAAGTATAGAGCCCCATTGTGTAATGGTAAATTTCCTCGGTCCTCTCCCATGGGATCTTGACTAGACCATTCCTTCATTTGCTCATCTGTCATTACATCATGAACACCTTTTTCCATTGCTCCTTGCAAGACTGCTCCTATGAAACTTTTCTCTGGAAGGAGATTCTGGTTTTCAATTATCTTTGGCAAGTTGTCTGTGCCCATTCTTGACAATGCATCTGCTTTTCCATTTCTTGTGCCTGGCCGATAAGGTATAACAAAGTCAAAATCGGCGAAGTACAAAGACCATCGCAGCTGTCGTGGGGTTAACGTTCTTGCTGATTTCAAGAATTTTAGATTTCGATGGTCAGTGTACACAGTCACCGTATGTCTTCCTCCCATAAGGTAATGTCTCCATTCTTTGAAGGCGTCTTTTATGGCCAACAATTCCTTCTCCGTGATAGTATAGTTCACTTCTGGTGGCGTTACCTTTTGGGATCGATAAGCCACAGGATGCAACTGTCCCGTGACCTTGTGTCTCTGAGATAGAACTCCTCCCAAGGCCAAGTCAGAAGCGTCGGTTTCCACAAAAAAGGGTTGAGTGGGATCCGCATGGAGTAAAATTGGAGCGGAGGTAAAATCCTTTTTTAAGGATGAGAAGGCCTTTTCTGCATCCTCCGACCACTCAAATTTGATTCCTTTCTTCAAAAGTCGGGTGAGAGGAATTAATTTTTTAGAAAAATCCTGAATTAAACCTCCGATAAAAGGTTGCAAAATCAATGAAACTCTGGACCTCTTTCACGGTTTCAGGAGACTTCCATTCAGTGACTGCAGCAATTTTCTTTTGATCCATAGTTACACCTTCTGGAGATAGAACAAATCCCCAAAATTACACTGATTTCACACTGAAAGCACATTTTTCCAATTTAACAAATAGGCAGTTTTCACAGTTTTTGTAGCACTCCCCAGACATGCTCTTCATGTTCTTCCTCTGAGTTAGAGTATATCAGGATGTCATCAATGTACACTATGGCACATTGATCAGTGAACTCTTTCATAACATCATTTATCAAATGTTGGAAAGCTGCTGGCGCATTACATAGGCCATAGGGCATCACCTGATATTCGTAAAGTCCATACTTTGTCCAGAAGGCCGTTTTCCACTCGTCACCTTCTTTTATTCTTATTAGGTGATAGCCCCCTCTCAAATTGAGTTTAGTGCTCCTTTTAATGGGAGTGGATATCCTTTTTTTATCGTGATCCGGTTGATTGCTCTGTAATCTATACAAGCCCTAAGCTCGCCTTCCTTCTTTGGGACAAAAAACAGAGGCGAAGAGACAGGGGATTGGGATGGGCAAATAAATCCGTTTTTAAGTACTTCTGGATATACTCCTTCAAATGTTGATCCTCTTTTTCTGTCAAAGCATACATTCTGCTACAGGGTAAATTTGTGCCAGGCTCTAATTCAATCTTGCAATCAAAGCTTCTGTGAGGTGGTAATTTCTCAGCTTCTATTTCGTTGAACCCGTCCTGGAAATCCGCATATTCTGGAGGAATTTCTGTGGTTTGAATCAGACATATTGTTTTCTCGCCATTACAAAGTAAGGTTGCTGGAGTCTTTCGTGATTAGCTTCTTTGTTTCCGAAACAATGCTCCTTGCAATACTCTGAATTCATAGCTATGGATCTTGTACTCCAGTCTATCATAGGGTTATGCTCAGTGAGCCATGGCAGGCCAAATATCAATTGGAATTGGGGAGCGTTAATTAGGTTAAATTGTATTATTTCATGATGTCCTTCTGGAGACGTTAGGTCTATTGGTTCTGTGTAACTCGTTTTGGGGCCTGACGACAGATTTGTTCCGTCCACAGCTTGAACTGATTCACTCTTGTCCTTCCGAATTGCTCTCAAGCCAATCTTCTCAGCAAATATTATGTCACAAAAATTTCCGGTCGCCCCCGAGTCTATTATCACAGCGCCATCCTTCAATTCCTTTTCTCTGAAGCCTAATATCATGGATAAAATTAAGTGTGTTGAGGAAGATTGCAATGTATTTGCCAATTGGTGATTTCTGGGAGTTGTATTTGAATTCGCATCCATCAGTCCAACTCCACTTACTGTCAGATTGCAAAATCCTCTGGGTCGGTTTGTTGCTCAGAATGGTCCACCCCTTGATATTCCCAAGCCAGAATAGCCGTAACGGCACAGGTCAGTGGGAGGATCAAGTGAGGGAAGGAAAGGATGGGAACAGCAGGGAGGGAGACCTGTAACGACAACAACAATCATAAACCTTCTACTCCATATCACATACAATATGTACACCATAAGCACAATGGATAGGGTAATGCAACCTCATATACCTGTAACAAAAAAAAGAAGTGCACCAGTAGCTTGAGATATTCTATATACGTTGTGGCTT
Organism: Calotriton arnoldi; assembly: GCA_963921515.1. Lineage (NCBI taxonomy): Eukaryota > Metazoa > Chordata > Amphibia > Caudata > Salamandridae > Calotriton > Calotriton arnoldi. Next base: position 1,961,331 of record CAWUFW010000844.1, on the reverse strand, counting down.
TGGTGTAGTAACATCAATCACTTCATTATGGCTGCTGTGTAGGAACATAGAAAGACCATTCATCGAACATGTAACATACCACGTATAACATATGTACTTCAGGGAATGCGCATCCTCATTAATACAAATGAATAGCTCCATCCAATAACCTACCCTTACTAGACTCCACAAGACGTCACAGGGGATGAGCGTAGTCCTATACCGCTCCTGAATACCCCTGTTAAGTAGAGCCAGAAACAATAGCACAAATAAACTCTTTATCCAGAATATAGAGATAACGCATTATCCATGTAATACACAGGCCACTTAGCCACATTCCACTTGAAGGTTAAAGCACCATTAATTCCAAAGTCAGAAACTTGAAGTAACAACAAAAAAAACAAAGGGTTTACTCTTCCTTTGAAGCAAACAAGTGTTTTGTTCCTGCCGCATGAACCACTGGAAACGGTTCTCCAATGGCGAGAAACCACCGTTAGTGTTCCCGGCTCAATACGGGATATGTCTCCGCCGCCTGAATCCCTGGAAGTGATTCGCCAATGGCAGGAAATGCCAGCAATGATATGTATGGCCGTACGAGTGAGGGAGAACAGAAAGCCTTCCTCCGCATGAGTTATGAAGCTCTCCAACGGAGGATAGGAAGGAATTCCTCACCCGGTACACCAAGAACGAGAGTCAACAAGATTCGGTGCAGAGCACCCTTACCAGACCTCTTCCGACACACAGCACACCTACTCCTCGGTGCGGACATCCGAATTTTCGACGCCGCAGCGAGCCCCGCTACTTCCTTTATGGGCGGTTCCTCTACTCCTTGCGTCACCACGCACAGCATCATGGGAGTAGTAGTTCATCTCCTCTTCCGGTATCTCATACACTGTGCAGCAGGTATCGGGACGCATATCATAATTGCGGTCTTTCTCTCGCCTGCACTAGCGCGCTCGATGCAATGCGCTCATTACAGTACATCCCCTCCCCAACGAGAGCGCGCTAGGGGGCCTGGTTTCTGTGGGTATTTCCTGTGAAAAGAAGACACTAGTCTAGGTGCGTGTTCACCAGATGCTGGTTCCCATGAGTTCTCCTCTGGTCCGTAACCTTTCCAAGCTACCAAATACCATAGCTTGCGTCCACGTAGTTTTGCGTCTATGATACCCCGCACCTCATACTCTGTGTCATCGTTGACCAGTATAGGCAGGGGTAATTTCCTCACTGGGGTGTAGGAGGGCTTCAATAGGGACACATGAAAAACGGTATGAATCCGTAGATGTGTAGGTAGATCCAGTTTCATTGTCACTGGGCTAATACATTTACTGATTTTGTATGGCCCGATATATCTGGGGTTGAACACAGTGTTTTCTGAAACGTATATTCCTGGTGGATAACCAGACGGTGTCACCCTTTTTGTACAAAGGCCCTGGTCTTCTACGTTTATCAGCAGCAGTTTTGTACCTTAATTTTGCTTCTTTCAAGTGTTTCTGTGTATTTACCAGTGTTTCTTGGATATGGGCCACTCTTTTTGATACTTCTGGTTACTTGGTGGTCTCCGTAGGATGGATGAAAGGAAGAAACCTAGGATGGTGTCCATAGGTGCAATAGAATGGAGACACGTGTGGAACTGTGTGTGGCATTGTTGTATGCTATTTCAGCTAGCCAAAGATAGCCTACCCACTCTTCAGTGCTATTATCAACATAGCAACGCAGATACTGCTTCAGGGTCTGGTTAAGATGTTCCGTCTGGCCATCCGTTTGGGGGTGAAAACTCGTGGACAAGGCAGTGGTTATGTGCAGGGAGGAACACCATAATCTCCAGAATTGGGCTGTGAACTGGGAACCCCGGTCTGACACAATGGTCCTTGGTAATCCATGCAAGCGAACAACATGCATCATAAGTAAACAAGCTAACTGGCCTGCTGAAGGAACCTGTTTGCAGGCTATAAAGTGTCCCATTTTTGTTAAGTAGTCGACGACTACAAGAATCACGGTACATCCTTTATCCAGTGGAAGACCAACAATGAAGTCTAATGATATGCTTTCCCAAGGACTGCCTGGAGTAGGAAGGGGTTGCAATAAACCTTGTGGCCGTAGGTGATCAGATTTCATTTTTGCACATGTCTCACAAGATTTTATCCAGTTTTTAATGTCCACCTGGAGGGATGGCCACCAGAACTGTCTGTTGATGCGATCTATGGTCTTCCCTACCCCATGGTGTCCCGCGCTAGGTTGCTCATGACACCAAAGGAACACCTTTTTCCTCAATTTCTCGGTAGGTACCAATAGACGGTTTCTGTTCATTGGAAATCCATTCTTTATTTGCCATTCTGTATGTCTCTTCAACCATGCTCTCCAAGAGAAGGTGTTAACTCCTTTGAGTACTTCTTTAAGGAAGGTATCACGCTGTATAGCACACAATACCTTTGTGGGATCAATGATGGAACGCTCCTGACCAATTTCCAGGTCCTTAGTAGATGACTGTCTAGTGAGGGCATCCGCTTTTTTGTTTTCACTGCCGGGTCGGTAGGTGATAATGAAACGATATTCTGAAAAGAATAACATCCATCGAAGCTGGCGAGGGGTAAGGTGTCTAGCAGCTGTCATGAACTGCAAATTTCTGTGGTCGGTATACACCGTAACAACGTGATTGGCTCCCATCAGAAAGTGTCTCCATTCCAGGAAGGCATCCTTGATGGCCAAGAGTTCTTTTTCTGATATACTGTAGTTCCTTTCGGCGTCTTTTAGCTTTCTCGACATGTATGCCACAGGATGTAGTTGTCCCGTGGTGGAGTGTCTTTGAGATAAAACTGCTCCTAATGCAACGTCAGAGGCATCAGCCTCAACAATGTAAGGTTTCTCTGGATCAGGGTGTGTTAAGATAGGGGCAGTAACAAAGGCGGTTTTCAAGGCGAGGAAAGCGTTGTGGGCTTCTTTATTCCACTCAAATTTCTGTGATTTTCTCAGCAGCTTGGTTATAGGCGCAACCAGTTTGGAGAACTGGTTGATAAACCTGCGATAGAAGTTCGCAAAACCAATGAAACACTGGACATCTCGAACATTTTGGGGAGGAGGCCAATCCTTTACAGTAGTGATTTTCCTCTCGGCCATTTCTTGTCCTGATGGAGTGAGCATGACTCCGAGGAATTCCACAGTGCTAACGTGGAACTCGCACTTACTTCATTTGCAGAACAGGTGGTGCTTCTGCAGGATCTGTAACACAGATTTAACATGTTGTATGTGTGTGTTCTCGTTATCCGAATAGATGAGGATATCATCAATGTACACCACGACATAGTGGTCTAAGATCTCACGCAGGACGTCGTTTAGAAAATATTGGAACGCCGCAGGGGCGTTGCACAACCCGAAAGGCATCACCAGATATTCGAATAATCCATAACGGGTTTTAAACGCCGTTTTCCACTCATCGCCATTCCTCACGCGAACCAGGTGATAGGCGCCCTTGAGGTCCAATTTAGTGTATATCTTCGCTTTCTTAACCTGTTCCAGTAACACCGGAATCAGAGGTAAAGGATAACAGTTCTTAACCGTAATGGTGTTCAATGCCCTATAATCAATACAAGCGCCAGCTCGCCATTGGCTTTTGGTATGAAGAATAGTGGGGAAGCCGCCGGAGACTTAGATGGACGGATAAAACCTAACTCTAAGTATTTGTCTAGGTAGGCTCTGAGGTGGAGGTTTTCGGGCTCAGTCAAGGCGTATATTCTCCCACTAGGCACTACAGCCCCAGGGATGAGATCGATTTGACAGTCATACTGTCTATGAGGTGGTAGCTCATCCGCTTGAACATCATTAAACACCTCAACATATTCTTGATACAAGACAGGTAGTTGTATATCCTTTTCGGCTGCTGTGGCTATACACAGACCAAAGGCTAGGGCCGTAGCAGGTCCTTCTGGTATCCTTAGACAATGTTCATAACAATAGGGAGAATTCATTTGCACGGTCCTTGTCACCCAATTGATTTCAGGATTGTGCTTTTGCAACCAGGGTAATCCGAGAATAATCCCGTATTGAGGAGCTTGTATAATGTCGAATATTATGTGCTCCCTGTGGGAGGCTCCATACTGGACCTCCATTTTGTCTGAAAAATACCCTATGTCTAGTTTTCTTCCATCCACTGCATAGACTTCTTCCGGCTTTTCTTTGGGCACTAGGCATACGCCTCTGCGTTTTGCTTCCCCTAAATCCATGAACATGCCTGTGGCTCCAGAATCTATCACGGCTGATGCTTGTACCCATTCTGATTGTATGAGTAACAGTAGATCAATAAACAAATGTCCCTGTGAGGTTGAGCCGTCGTTATGTAAGGAAGGGAGGTACGTCTGACTCCAAGAAACCCCTTCTTCTTTCTTTGAGCCAATTAGTTTTCCGATGCCATGTCCATGGTGGCTGTCGCCATTCTACCGCTACGGAATCGGTTAACCTTTGGTTTCACGGGGCATTCCTTGACAAAATGACCTTTCTTGCCACAATATAAACAAAGGCCTTGTTTGCGGCGGACATCTTTTTCTGCCGGAGATAATGCTGCTCGCACGGTTCCAATATCCATTGGTTCTTGCATCGATAAGTTATTTTGTTCTGTGGTTCTATGACGTTCAAAATGCGGCATAGGTCTCTCTTTCCTTTTGTGATCCCACTTGCGCTCACTGAGTCTGTGATCTAGACGTAACACCAGGTTAATTAAATCCTCACAAGTGGTAGGTTGAGGATCGATTTGAGCGATCACGTCTTTGAGATCCTCACGTAACCCTTGATGGAAGAGTGCAGCTTGTTTAGCCTCTGGCCACTTAGTCTCCGCAACTAGTCTCCTAAACGCATTGAGATACACTAGCAGATCCTTATTCCCCTGCCGTAACTCTAGCAGCTCCCTAACAGCTGTAAAGGACTCAGCGCGTCTATCAAACACCTTTAAAAACTCTGTTCTAAAAACCTCCCAATCATATAGGAGCGGATCATCTCTAATCACTAAAGGCACAGCCCACTGTGCCGCATCGCCCGCTAGGTATGAGATGAGAAAGGCTACTCTAGCCTGGTTGGTGGGGAAGGACTTTTGTTTGCAGGAAAAGTGTAGCATAACCTGCGTCAAAAACACTTACCCGATTCCCCATGATACCTCTCTGGAGTAGCTAACGGTATGGTAACAGGCATTTCCACTACTACTGAGCTTGTAGGCAACGCAGACTGGACGCCTACATCAAAAGGGTTTCTTTGTATACGCTCTACTCTTGCTTTTAAGTCTGCAGTTTCCTGGCGGGACGCCGCCAATTCCGCCTGAACATCAACAAGAACTGCCAGAAAGTCTTCAAGAGTGGCCATTCCTGCACAACCCGACTGGGAGGACAATAATTTGTGGGTCGGAAATTCTGTCAGATTGCAAAATCCTCAGGGTCGGTTTGTTGCTCAGAATGGTCCACCCCTTGATATTCCCAAGCCAGAATAGCCGTAACGGCACAGGTCAGTGGGAGGATCAAGTGAGGGAAAGAAAGGATGGGAACAGCAGGGAGGGAGACCTGTAACGACAACAAGAATCATAAACCTTCTACTCCATATCACATACAATACGTACACCATAAGAACAATGAATAGGGTAATGCAACCTCATATACCTGTAACAAAAAAAAAAGAAGTGCACCAGTAGCTTGCGATATTCTATATACGCTGTGGCTTTGGTGTAGTAACATCAATCACTTCGTTATGGCTGCTGTGTAGGAACATAGAAAAGACCATTCACCGAACATGTAACATACCACGTATAACATATGTACTTCAGGGAATGCGTATCCTCATTAATACAAATGAATAGCTCCATCCAATAACCTACCCTTACTAGACTCCACAAGACGTCACAGGGGATGAGCGTAGTCCTATACCGCTCCTGAATACCCCTGTTAAGTAGAGCCAGAAACAATAGCACAAATAAACTCTTTATCCAGAATATAGAGATAACGCATTATCCATGTAATACACAGGCCACTTAGCCACAATCCACTTGAAGGTTAAAGCACCATTAATTCCAAAGTCAGAAACTTGAAGTAACAAAAACAAAAACAAAGGGTTTACTTTTCCTTTGAAGCAAACAAGTGTTTTGTTCCTGCCGCATGAACCACTGGAAACGGTTCTCCAACGGCGAGAAACCAACGTTAGTGTTCCCGGCTCAATACGGGATATGTCTCCGCCGCCTGAATCACTGGAACTGATTCGCCAATGGCGGGAAATGCCAGCAATGATATGTATGGCTGTACGGGTGAGGGAGAACAGAAAGCCTTCCTCCGCAGGAGCTATGAAGCTCTCCAACGGAGGATAGGAAGGAATTCCTCACCCGGTACACCAAGAACGAGAGTCAACAAGATTCGGTGCAAAGCACCCTTACCAGACCTCTTCCGACACACAGCACACCTACTCCTCGGTGCGGACATCCGAATTTCTGATGCCGCAGCGAGCCCCGCTACTTCCTTTATGGGCGGTTCCTCTACTCCTTGCGTCACCAGGCACAGCATCATGGGAGTAGTAGTTAGTCTCCTCTTCCGGTATCTCATACACTGTGCAGCAGGTATCGGGACGCATATCATAATTGCGGTCTTTCTCTCACCTGCACTAGCGCGCTCGATGCAATGTGCTCATTACACTTACTGATGGTGCTGCGAGTTATCCTTCACCGGTAGTAGTGGTTTCTTGGGACAGTTCCTCACAAAATGTCCACTCCCACCACAATAGAGGCATTGCTTATTTTGTCTTCTCCTCTCTTTCTCGTCTTTGGACAGCGGCCCCCTCACAGAACCTATCTGCATCGGCTCAACACCCTGATGACTTCCTTCCGTAGTTTTTGTATTTTCAACCTTGACACGATCATACCTTGGGTGCACTAGGCTGAAATTCTCGCCGTCTTTCTCCTTTTCTTTAGTTTTGACAAAAATCGATTTCCAATACCAAATCAATTAATGCTGATACTTCTGTAGGTCTACTGGGCACTGGAGCAAGGGGATCCCTCAATTCATCCTTCAGACCTCTGTAGAAAACCGTCGCTCTCTTACTCTTGGGCCACTTGGTTTCCACTACTAGCTTGTTGAACTGAGCAAGATATGCCACCAAATCTCGATTTCCCTGTTTTAACTCCAATAACTCATTGTCGGTAGCCTCAGATGCTTTTCGACGATCAAATATTCTAAGAAATTCTTTCTTGAATTTGTCAAGGTTGTATAAAATCGGGTCATTCCTTGTTACTAAGGGCATAGACCAAGAGGCAGCATCACTGCTTAGATAGGCGAATATGAAGGCCACTCGAGACTATGCATCAGGGAAAATTGCTGGGCGACACATAAAATGTAGGGTACACTGGGTTAGAAAAATTTGGGCTCTTTGTGGATCACCATTAAACCGCTCAGAAGGGGCAAATGGGATCACAGGGGATAAGGAGTGGATAACCTGCGTAGTGACCTTGGGTATAGGACTAGAAGTGGATTGGGAACTAGCTTTGCCTGTTAATGGGAAGCTTAGGCCGGCACTGGCTTCTATATTACTCATTTTAATGGCCAGATCAGTAGTTAACCTTCTGGAAGTGACTATCTCTTGTTTAACATTTTTATTTTCCTCCCTAACTGCCATTATTTCCTTTTGAATGACCGCCAAAACTTCTCTTAATCTCTTAAGATCAAAACCCTCAGCCATACTGCTCTGGTGCAAGAAATACCTGGGCACTTCACTCTGTCAGGAGCGCTCTCACAATACTTCACACAGGAGCAGCTGACGTTGGTCCCAACGCCCCCCTTATAACCCTTCCGACAGCCGTTTACTATTAACTGTCCGATAGGCCCCAAGGGGGGAAGGGGAATGAGAGAGAGTGAGAAGAGACTGCCATTTCGGATAGGATTCACTCCTGACTTCACCTCAATTGTTACCTTCACGGGTTTTCTCTTCAAGGGTGAACCTGCATAAGAGGGAATTTCAAGGAAAAAATGCATCTACTTATTACCTGACCCTTTTAAAAAAAAATCAATATGCATTTACCCTTTTTTTAAATGACCTTTGCCTCTCTTCTTTTTCTTATATTTTTTTATTCTTCTTTCTTTTTTATTTGCGTTCTTTTCTTTCCTGAATTACTTTCCATTATACTATTCTATTATTTGTTCTTTGCATCAAGTCTTAAATAAACATTTAGGGGCTTATTTTCAAGCCCCTTGCGCCACTTTTCCAATGTTAAAAGTGACGCAAAAGTGGCACAAGGGCCTTGTAAATAAGTCCCTTAATCTTGTTCGTTTTTTCCCTTGTAGGGTACTTGCGTGTCTTCTCTTCAGAATCTGGAAGATGGCTTCTCCTCCTCAGGTAAGTGCAGAATATTCTTTCTTGATCTTTTATTACTTCTTCGACAAATACCAGTGATATCTAATGAATAAACTCAATGTGCGTCTGGATGCTCTTTTTGAAGAAAACAATATAATTTCTACTCAGGAAAATGCGTTTCTCTCTTTAAAAAGCACTAAATTGATTTTAGACGGAGGGGAAAATAGAGTTAACCTCTCCACTGGAGCTTTTTTTTTTTTAAACGCAACACTTTATGGAACAGGTTGAGCCTTTTTAATATTTTACTTTGAAGGAGTTCAACTGCCGGTTTCAGATTTAATTAACAAAACTACGGAGGGGGCGTGGTCTGACGTCAGCCAAGATGGCTGCCTAGAAAGAGAGCTCCGCCGGGACCACGGTAAAAGCCCTTAAAATCCGGCACTAATCCGTATGTTGTGGTGTTGCCGAGATCGCTAAGGCAATCGGAACCCCTAGTGAGCGGAGCGACGCGGAAAAAACATCCGAAAACGCCGTGTCCACCCTCTGGGACGTGAGGGGCTGAGTGAGCGCGCAGGCCGCGCGGAGGTGGGCGGCGCTCGAGTGCCAGGACCGGATTGACCGCCGAGGTTTCAGGGCGGAGGACGGAGCAGAGTGACCCGCCGGCCAGGGAAGGTGCGCGATCCTGCCCGGAATAGTCCAGCGATCGACCAACTGTAAGAGACCGAGAACCACGGGTGAGCCTCGGCGGACACAGCGACGCGCGTCACACGAGAGGCGGTCCCCGGCCTCCCCCGGCGTGGCCACGAACCTCCCGACAGGCAAGGTGAGGGCAGCGCTGCTTCCCCTGTGGCTACCTCGAGGCCCAGCCTCACACCAGTGGCGCACTCCCGCACAACACGACTCAGCCCCCGGCAGCCACGGGGCGACATCAGCACGCACTGGGTCGCTGGTGGGGAGCGCACTGGACCTCCGCGTGGGCCCCGGCTGTCCCCTCCACCCGGGTTACGAGTCACCCGAGATGCGCACCCAGAACCTGGATGTGTAGTGCTGCTAGCGACATACCGCCCCGGGAACATAAGGAGTGGGGCAATAAAAGCAGAACCACGGCGGCCGGGAGTGAAGGTGGGATCCAGTTTCGACCAATGGCACAGTGAATCCGGTTGCCCCACTATAGACTGTTACAGACGTATCTCCCTAATACAGCGCTGGAGGTGCACGGGGCGCTCTTAGCGTAGCACCTTCTACAAAGCTCGAGGTTGGTGACCGGAGTGCGAGAGCGGGGAGAGGGTGCCGAGACACTAAACTGCGACACTCCGAGAGCTGCAGTAGTAAAGGGACGACACCGCAGGGAATTGAACGGGGAAGAGTGCGCCATCAACCCCAAACCAAGATTGCACTTAAGTTCCAGTACTAACTGACCCCAGAGAACTCACCGTGCCTGCAACGAAAAGAACCGCACACGAGGCCAGTGCCTAAGCGTCCCAGCAGAAAAGACCAACCACATGCTTAAATTCTGAGCTTCCCCAAGCCAGCCTCGCGAAGAAGACCGACTTTGACGTCCTGAGACAGGACCTGCCTGCCCGCTAGAGCTGCAAGTAGTGGGCGCCGGTTGCAGTGCATGCCGCGCTGTAGCTGAGGAGACCGGAATAGAGTTTGGGGAGCCCCTGGTGCCCCACTGGTGGTGGCAGAACCCGTACAACATGAAACCCAAAAGCGGTACGTCGGTACAGTCTAACAAATTAGACAAATACACGGTCTCCAAACAGGCAACGGCGGACGACGGGGCCTCTAACTGTCAGAATGAGGCTCCCGAACCCTCCCTAGCCTCAATAATGGAGGCCATCCACAAGCTGGGCACCACCCTTGAAACCAAAATCGACAAAGTCTCGATTGAAGTGAACCTTCTAAGGGCGGACATGAACAAAACAACGGAACGCGTAACGAAAACAGAAGGGAATATCGCTGAACTGCAGACGGCCACACGTAAACTAGAAGACAAAGTCGCACAACTGGTTCACCAACATCGTCAAGTGGCTCTGAGGCTGGAGGACCAGGAAGGGCGGGCCCGACGCAACAACATCCGAGTCGTGGGGGTCCCGGAGGGAACAGAAGGGCCTAGTATGGACCTGTTTCTCGAAGATCTCATACTCAATCACCTCAAGCCCAAGCGACTCTCCACCTTCTTTACAGTGGAGAGGGCGCATAGAGCCCCGGTCCCGCCACCAAAGCCGGGAGCGAACCCCAGGACCATCATAGCCAAGATCCTAAACTACAGAGATCGAGATGCAATCCTACAAGCGGCCCGTATCCATGGGGATCTTCAATATGAGAACACCACTGTGCGATTCTTCCCAGACTTCACGCTTAAGGTGCAGCAGGAGAGACGTACCTTCGACGGTGTCAAACGAATACTGCGAGAAAAGGGCATCAAATATATGATGCTTTTCCCAGCCAAACTTAAGATCATCACCAATGGGAAATCCCTGTTTTTTATGACCCCAGCGGACGTCCAAGAATGGCTGGACAAAGGCCCACCAAAGAAAGATAGACCACGAACTGGAGGCAACTGGAGAGACACTCGTGAACGATCCCACAGCTCGTCGGACGGGCGATTGGACCCAGGTACACGAACCCAACATCCAGATCAGCAAGTCCAGTCACCCAGGAGACCAACGGAGACTGATCGGGTCTCAGTGGCAACAACCGATACGAACTCGCCACGGCAAACAATAAGGTTTGACTGTAAGAAAGGGTGTGATACGTACTTGTAAGCCTCATGTAAGATGCCTGACGGCACACAGCGACAGTATATTCTTGATCAGGGCTGAAGTGGGAAGCCCGAGCAAGACAGGGCGTCACCCCAGTACCCCGTCATTGTTAATTGTTTAGGGGCGACAGGCGCTCTGCTAGTTGGGGAGGTGGGTAGTTTTGCACCTACGAAGCAGGGTAGCTGGGAGGGGGAGGTTTTTTAGGGGAATTTCGTTAATTGTTTTAAGGTGCCTTATTTTGGCAATGGTTTTTAAGTATATTCATTTTACAATTCAGGACCACAGTCCTTTATCATTGTATGGGTGGAGAGGGAAGTTATGGGAGGGGTTGGGGGGACAGAAGTACGCATTGTGGACGATGACGACCAAAGTCAGATGTAAGCATGACAGCCTGAGAGTGATGAGTAATGGCAATGCATTGGGACAAGAGCCTTAAGCTCCTTAGTTGGAACGTCAACGGGCTCGGGAATAAAGTAAAGTGGGGAGTTGTGCTGCAATATCTTAGACGACATTTGCCAGACGTAGTGTTGCTTCAAGAATCGCACTTGGTGGGTAATACTTGCAAGGCGATGAACAGATATGGTTATAAATTAGTAGCACACTCAGGCTTCACATCGGGATCCAGAGGGGTGGGTATTATGATTAAGCGCTCCTTCCCCTTTTCCGTGCACCACACCTGGTCTGATGCGCTGGGTCGATATTCCACGATATCAGGACACTGGGAGGGTCAAACGCTCACTATCATGAGTGTATACGTTCCCCCTGGGTTGCAGGGCTCCACTTTTAAAGACCTTAGTGCTGTCATATTGTCCCTCCCCGAAGGCCACACGATTGTGGGAGGAGACTTTAACTCCATAGTGTCAGGGCCCCTGGACCGTTACCCACCCCGGGACATTGGTGCAGCGAATACCTGGTTACCAAGCTTCCTAGACGCCCTCGGGCTTGTGGATGTTTGGAGGGCATATAACCCGGACAAAACCCAATACACCTTCCACTCAGGGGCACACAACAGTATGTCGAGAATAGACTATCTCCTGGTGCCGGCCACCCAACTCCCCAATATAAGAGAGATACAGCACATGGCTAGAGGGATATCTGATCACTCCCCGATATGGACCCAAATGGCTCTGGGCGGACATAGAGTGGGTAGCGTGCCACCCATTAACCCGTGGCACCTCAAACATCCCAAAGTGAAGAAAGACATCATGCAAGCAATCGGCCACTACTTTGAGGCTAACGAGGGTTCGGTTGCCTCTTCTCGGACTCTATGGGAAGCCTTTAAAACTGTGATAAGGGGGCAGGCGCTATCTTCAATCGCAGGGGTGCGTAAAGAAAAATACAAAGAGATGACATTAATTGAGCATGACATACTCCAGCTTGAGGACGAAATAAATATAGGCGACCCGACCGAAAAACAACATCTCATAAAACTCAAGAGTGCCGAGTATAAAGCTACGGCTACAGATATGGCGAAAGTATTAAGTAGGGATAAGGAAGGCAAACTCTACGATCAAGGAGACAAGGCCGGGAAACTGATCGCCTGGTTGGATAAGAAGGAGAGGTCAGACAGATTGGTGCCTGAACTGATGGGCGAGGAGGGTGAATTAATAACAGAACCACAGTCCATAGTCAACAAGTTCGCAGCTCACTACGAAGTAATATACCGAAATAGCTCACACCTCACGGAAGAGGACTCAAGTGCCCTCCTACGTGACATAGCATTACCAACCCTATCAGCAGAGGACAGAAATACGCTAGATAGCGCACTCACCAACGATGAGATAGCGCAGGCAATACGAATGCTACAACCAGGTAAAGCGCTAGGCCCTAACGGGCTTCCTATTGAGCTATACAAACTTAAACCTGATGCAATAGCCCCACATCTAAGAGCCATGTATGAGGAGAGTAAGGAGAAGGACGAATTCCCGAGGGACCAGAGAGAGGCGACCATGGTTACGATATACAAAGAAGGGAAGCCTAGGAAAGAATGCTCATCCTATAGACCCATCTCACTTCTAAACGCAGAACCCAAAATCTTGGCGAAATTGTTGGCTAACCGCTTGGTCCGGGTGATATGTAAACTGGTGCACCCCAACCAATCTGGTTTCCTCCCTCAACGTAACACGGCCTTAAACCTACGACGATTACACGGGGTGCTGGGAAGGCTACCCACCATCCAGGAAGAAGTGGTGGTGCTTTCATTAGACGCCAAAATGGCATTTGACACAATAGAGTGGTCATACCTCTTTGCGGCTTTGACTAAACTGGGATTCGGGCCAGGCTTCATAGGATGGATTCGATTACTCTATTCCAACCCGCTCGCCCAAGTAGTGGTGAACAATAAAAAATCTGAGGTATTCCCCTGGGCCGTGGGACAAGACAGGGCTGTCCGCTCTCGCCCCTGCTATTTGCGCTCGCACTAGAACCATTAGCGGCATGGATTCGATGGGACCCCACGATCAGAGGACTTAAATGGACAGAGGGCTGGGAAGACCGGATTTCATTGTATGCCGATGACATCCTGCTCTACCTGGCACAACCCGCTAAGACAATCAGTAGCGTACTCAACATCTTTGCAAAATTTGGGGGGAACTCAGGATACACTATTAATTGGGATAAATCCCTAATGTATGTACCCCGGGGTGATCCTCCCTCCCTGCCCAGGGGCTGCCACATGCAGATAACAACAGTGGGTTTCCAATACCTGGGACTATTTATTACACCAGACCCTAAACTACGTTACGACCGCAATTTGCTTCCCCCACTGCAAAAACTGAGGCGAGATGTCACAAACTGGAAATCACTCCCACTTTCACTACTGGGACGTGCAGCACTTTTTAAAATGATGTCGTTGCCACGCTTCCTGTACATACTGCACAACTTCCCTGATCTAGTGCCAGAGAAATACTTCAAGGAGATAGAGGGACTGCAGAGGGATTTGCTATGGGATGGTAGACCTAGAATAGCGCTCTCAAAACTAGTACTTGGGTGGTATGACGGAGGCATAGGTCTCCCAGATATTAGAAAATACTACTGGGCAGCACATTTAGCAGCGATAAACCACTGTACGTATCGCCCTGGCGACGACCCTGGGTACCGAATGGACCGTTGGCTACTCCCCGGTGGCAACCATAACAAAGCACTGTATTCTAGACCAAACCGATACCCTCTTACGGGCCCGACCAAGCAATCGGTGCAGATCTGGCACGCCGCCAATAAAAGGCTGGGATGGAACCAGACGCTCACTCTCGCCACACCCCTATGGGACTCCGAAAAATTGGGAATGCTGAGCACATCCAAGGGGTTTGACAAATGGGACATGATAGGGATCTCAAAGATAGGTGACTTATGGAAGAAGGACGCGGTGGTCACATTCGCTTCCCTCCAACAGGAATACGATTTAGCTGACACTGAGGTTTTTAGATACACGCAGATCAGACATGCCCTCCAGACAAATATACCGCGAGGCTCCACCCTGCCAGACGCCTCTCCACTAGAAACCAGACTACTTGATGGTTATATGAAGGACAAAGCAATCTCGTTGACGTATAAGAAACTGATTAATAACACAGGCGACCCATTGAGTCAATTGAGAGAGCGATGGGAGAGGGATGGGCTGGTACTGGACGACGAGGAATGGCAGGAGGCAGTATCCTCCCCAGAGAAGTAGCAATCCCTGCTAGACTGCGATTGGTCCAACTAAAGATAATGCACCGAGTATATGTTTCAGGCCCCAGGCTGCTGCAGATGGGGAGGGTAGGCAGCGCTGATTGTAGAAGAGGATGTAACCAGATAGGCACATTCATGCATATCATATGGGAATGTGACATTGTTCAAGGCTACTGGGGAAAGATACACGAATGTATGGGTGAAGTGTTGGGAACCACAGTGCGACCAGAAGCAAAACGATGCCTCCTAAATGTATGGGAACCCACTGACCTTAATCGCAAAGACACAACATGGGTAACTCTGGGGCTGATGGTGGCAAAAAGGAATATTGAACAGCTGTGGGGGGCCGGACACCCTCCTAGATTAGCGGATTGGAAAGCAGACCTGGACTGGTGTATGGTACGAGAAAAGACAGTGTATGTGGCGCGAGGCTGCCCCCAGAAATGGAATGCTATTTGGAGTAAATGGAACACATTTAGAGGCAACATTTGTATACCTCCCCATCTCCCCACCCAGGACGAGCCGATCTCACCATAAGGGTTGTAATGTGAATGCTCCTCGACTAAAGTTTGGTAAATTGCTGTGTATATTTATTGGTCATCTGTTTTATCGCGATAATGTAATGTACTCTGTCTGATTGGGAATTGGGAACTGTTAAAAATAAAAAGATTTTATAAAGAAAAAAAAAAAACTACGGAGAAGCTACAGAAAAGCCACTCTACACGGAGCAGGCTGAGAAAAGATTAATGACTCAGCTGAGAGAGTTCAGCTTCAGGTCACCTTCTCCGGAACATGTTCTGCAATTAACTTTGACTAGAAACACTCTTCTTGGAACAGCTAACTAAAAGTATTTACTTCAGAGTTTTTACACAGCGATTACTGAAAGCCTATTAATAGCACAACGAAACTAAAACGTCGAGAAACGATGCCACTACCCTGACTAACTTTCGCGAACTATGAAAATTCACTTCTAACCTGAATCAATTCCTGAGTAAAGTGCGCCGATTTGAGGCAGCGCGCGCTTGACATTCCAGATCTATCTCAAGGCAGCAACACTAGAATGTCCAGGTACACGTAGTTTTCTGGCAGCCATCTTAGGTTTTCTACTGATGCTTATATGCCTAACCTTAGAGGAAAATACTGAAGTTCTTCTTCTTTTGCCTAATGTTTGTGAGGTTCTGACAGGTGGCCTCTGAGGGAATTTGGGTTTAGTGTGCCTCCTTCTGATTAGGTAAAGTTTAGCTTTTATGCTGAGGCCAGTCAGTTGCTAGTTGCTAAAGGGACAGTGTTCCAGGCCTCTAAGCCTTGATTGAGGAATTCTGCTGTTTGTAGGTTACCGGAGGACTCCCATCTCGATGACGGGGAATTATTCAAGCATGCCAATCTATGAAAGATACCAATACTGGAGAACTGTAGTTAACAGTTAAGTAACTTGTTTCTTCTACTCCTGGGGAATCTTCATTATAGTCCTAAGCAACCATCCCTCCTCCCCAGTGGAAATAATTTTAAGTTA
Source organism: Calotriton arnoldi (assembly GCA_963921515.1). NCBI lineage: Eukaryota > Metazoa > Chordata > Amphibia > Caudata > Salamandridae > Calotriton > Calotriton arnoldi. The sequence continues at coordinate 1,945,098 of CAWUFW010000844.1, read as the reverse complement.
TTTTGCTGTGGTACTCGGGATCCATTTAGTTCACTAAAAAATAATTTGATTAACTGCTATTGACAGGGCATGATAGAAGACTGGTAAGTATACCTCTTAAAAGAACAGTGTTAGTTTTGCAGTGTTTTAGATTACCGCATCTCTCTCTCTCTATATTGCCCTTGTTCACGTCCATTTTTAAACTGGCTTTTCTGTGGAAAAGTATTATGCATAAATAAACAAAGTTCTCTGGGATCTATTGCCTGGGCTGGTCTATTCAATACTCATGATTATAATGAAGATTTCCCTACTTGAACATATGTCAGATAGTGAACTGATTTACATTACAGGATAGTAGAAAGAGAGAAGTACTATTTTATCAAATAGGGTCAGACTTTTCCACCCAAACTCCAGAATGAACATGCTTACAGTTATTGAATATGCCATCTTGTACCGAGAGAAACCTAATGCCACCTCCCAGGCCTCAAAGCTAAAAATTATATCCAAAAACAATGATTGAGGATTAAAACCTAGTGGCTATGCCAGCCCTAATATCTGTGGTATGTTGTGTGTAGCTGTTCTGTGTTACCACAATTAACAGGTATATTTATGGTCAATAATGGCTCTGAGTTGCTTGCAATCACAAGCATTGTTGCACAGTGACATCTTCCATAGGAATGTCCACAGGCTGTAGATGGTCCAACTTCTCGGTGAGTGGTAGGTTGTCAGTCTAATATGCTATTTCCATTTGTGATCTTGAGGCATACTGGACCTACAAACATAACTGAGGACCCTTCTACCAAACTGACACACAGCTACACTGACTGATTTGCTGGGGATGTTAAGAAAGAACAATGGTTCATCTTTTAGTTCCCAAATAACAAGTTTCTGACTTGTGGATCATCTACTCGGACATCAGACACCTGTGAATGAACAGCAAATTTTGTGATGACAAAGTGTTCCAAATGTCTTCCCAAGAAAACCAATGTACCTGACTGAATTGATTTGTTCTCCGATTTCATTAAAAATCTTTTGACATGACAGAAGTAACTAATTATTTAAGTGGAACACGATCATCACTTGTCCTGATGAAAAACCATAGATCTGGTGAAACACTGTCCATAATCCCCAGCAGATCATGAGATTGACAAATTTAGCCATTAACTCAAAATGTTTTGTCTCACTCCGATTGTGTGATTATCACCACTTGTATATAGATTTAGTCAAGTAAATTACTGCTCAACATTCTATTTACTGTACTTTACTCACACTGAGCATTCCATTGCTTCATGGCTTAGAATGGTGTGTTAAAAAGTGCTTTCTTTACCGGCAAATCAGTGAATACATGGACTGGATTACATCAGCAAACACTGTCTCGTTATAGTTGTTGTGTTGCAGGCCAAATTAATGTATTTTGCATTTCAAAGTGAATATTTGATTTATTTGCAGAAATCATGAAATTTATTTGAATGACACCAGATGAACCATAGTTATTTTGGAAGAATCTTCTGCTTTTAGAATTTCATGGATACAAATTTTTGCGTGTGATGATAAGATACATGTTCATCTCTTCAAATGACAGAGAGACTTTGCTGAGGGATCCTAGTTCTTTCTCCATTCAATTTCCAACTTGGAAAGCAGATTTTCACTCTTGTTTTTATCTTGAACCACTTGAATTTTAACTGTTTCTGTTTAAACCATTTGGTCTCAAAAGGTTCATCAAGGGCAGCAGTCACCAAATGAACAAGTTACTTACCTTCGGTAACGCATTATTTGGTAGAGACTCTATCTAGCTGCGGATTCCTTACCTTTGAATTTCCCAGGCGTCAGGCTGGACCCGGAAAATTTGGAACCGGAAACTTTTGCTGAGCAATATTCCTTGCGCGCGAGGTCGGGTAGTTCCATTCGGCTCCGCGTGACATCATCGGCGTCATTAGTGTTGGTTATGACGTCGCAGTGCCTATATAAGTGCCACCCAGGCGCGCGGACGTCAGTACTTTTTGTTTCTTCCATGCCAGAAGCACAGAGCCACGAAGTAACTGACGCAGTCGTGTGCAAAACTAGGGCCCTGAAAAGGGGCGTAACCCTAGCACTACAATATTAGTCAGCAAAGCGGGGAGTCATGGGTGGGGCTGTAAGGAATCTGCAGCTAGTTAGAGTCTCAACCAGATAATGCGTTACCGAAGGTAAGTAACTTGTTCATCTGATAGAGACTTCTAGCTGTAGATTCCTTACCTTTGAATCAGATACCCGAGCCATACCATCCCGGCGGTGGTTTGCGGAGTCACATCCTATACTAAAAAGTCCTGCAGGACGGAACGGGCACAATGCCCGTCCCTGCACACCTGACCATCTAGGCAATAATGTTTTGCAAACGTGTGCAAGGATGCCCACATTGCTGCCTGACAGATGTCTTGCAGTAGTTGCAGCCTTTTCCCTGGTGGAATGGGCCCTTAATCCCTCAGGGGGCTGCTTCTTTGCCAAGGCATAACAGATCTTGATGCAGAGAACGACCCAGCGAGAGATGGTCCTTTTCTGTACTGCCCTTCCCTTCTTCGCGCCCACGTACCCCACAAAGAGTTGGTCATCCACCCGGAACTCTCTTGTGCGGTCAAGGTAGAACGACAACGCTCTTTTTGGGTCCAGTCGGTGGAGACGCTCCTCTTCCTTAGAGGGATGCGGGGGAGCAAAGAAGGTGGGCAAAGTGATGGACTGACCCAGTTGGAATGGGGTCACAACCTTTGGCAAAAAGGAAGCCCTGGTGCGAAGCACCACCTTGTCCAGAGAGGACATAAGATAATGAGGCGAGCAAGATAATGCCTGCAACTCATCACCCTCCGGGCAGATGTGATCGCCACTAAGAAGGCTGTTTTGCCTTCCCAGAGGGGACAGTTGTGTAACGGCTTAAAAGGAGCACACATCAGGTAGGTGAGAATCAAATTAAGATCCCACTGTGGCATAAGAAAGGGCATAGGTGGGAATAGGTGAGTCAGCCCTTTTAGAAATCTATGTACAATGGGAGATTTGAAAAGAGAAGGCTGGTCTGGCAGCCGCAAAAAAGCAGACAGAGCAGAAAGGTAACCCTTGAGAGTTCCCAAAGCGGAGCCCTGCTGGGCAAGGGTTAGTATGAACAAAAGGACAGCAGAAATAGGAGCAGAAAGAGGGTCAATAGACCTTTCTGTACAGTATAATACAAATTTCTGCCAACGGCAGGCGTATACCATCTTAGTGGAGGGCCGCCTGGCCGCCAGAATAACGTTACAGACTTAGGTAGGAAGGTCAAAAGCGATCAACTGCCGCCGCTCAATGTCCACGCTTGGAGGCGTAGAGTTGACAGGTTCGGGTGAAGAACCCTCCCCTGCTGCTGCGACAGAAGATCCTCCCGAAGGGGCAGCCTGATCGGAGAATCGATGCTCTTTCTCAGAAGCTCTGGATACCAGACACTCCTCGCCAAGTCCGGAGCCACAAGAATGACTTGGGCCCGGTCACTCCTGATCTTCTTCAGAACCCGGGGCAGGAGTGGTATGGGTGGAAAGGCATACAACAAGCCTGAGCTCTACTCGCGACGAAAAGCGTCGCTGAGTGATAGCCATCTTGGAAACTCCTGCGCGCAGTACTGCTGACACTGCGCGTTCTCTTCTGAGGCGAACAAATCTAACCAAGGTTCTCCCCACTGCTGAAAGAGACCTTGCACCACCTCCAAATGGAGATGCCATTCGTGATCCGCTAGGCATCGGCAGCTGAGTTCGTCCGCCCTGGCGTTCCGAGAACCTGCCAGATGTTGAACCACCAGGGTTATGCCCTGCTGTTCCAGCCATGTCCAGAGACAAAGAGCCTCTCGACAAAGGGTCCATGACTCCACCCCGCCCTGCTTATTGCAGTACCACATGGCGGTGGTGTTGTCCATGAACACCTGCACTAGCTTCCCCTTGACAGAGGGAAGAAATGCTTTCAATGCCAACCAAATCGTTCACAGTTCCAACAAATTTATGTGGAGCCCCGACTCCGCCGGAGACCAGTGTCCCCTGATCTCTAACTCTCCCAGGTGGCCGCACCCCTCCAGAAGTGACGCATTTGTCACGACTGTGAGATCTGGTTGGGGAAGGGAGACGGGTCTGCCGTCGACCCAATCGTGGCCCATTAACGGCCACTGCAGATCTTTTGCAGTCCCTTCTGAGATCTGAACCACGTTGGTGAGATTTCCCTGATGCTGTACCCATTGGAACTTCAAGTCCCACTGCAGAGCCCACATACGCCACCTGGCGTGTCTTACCAACAGGATGCAGGAGGCCATGAGGCCGAACAACCTCAGAGTCAGTCTCACCGAAATCCAGGATAGAGGCTGAAATATCGGAATCATAGCCTGAATATCCTGGACTCACTGCTCAGGAGGATAGGCCCGAAACTGCACTGTGTCCAGAACTGCTCCGATGAAAGGAAGCGTCTGAGAATGAGTCAGGTGTGACTTCGGCACGTTTATAGATAACCCCAGCGAATGCAGGAGGTTTGCCGAAGTCTGAAGGTGGGAGACGACTGCTTGGGGCGAGGACACCTTCAACAGCCAGTCGTCGAGGTAGGGGAAGACTGATACCCTTAACCTGCGCAGATGAGCTGCAACCACCGCCATCACCTTGGTGAACACCCGAGGGGCACTGGTAAGGCTGAAGGGGAGCACGGTAAACTGAAAGTGCTCGCTGCCTTCCTTGAACCGCAGGTAACGCCTGTGACCCGGCAGGATGGGGATGTGAATAATACGCATCCTGCAGGTCCAACGCTCCCATCCAGTCTTCTTGGTCTAGGGCAGACAAGACCTGAACCAGAGTGAGCATTTTGAATTCCTCCTTCTTGAGGAAGAGATTTACGGTCCGAAGATCCAAAATGGGCCGTAGCCCCTTGTTCTTCTTGGGAATCAGAAAGTAGCAGGAATAACAGCCATTGCTTACTTCTGAAACTGGGACCCTTTCTACAGCTCCCTTGGCCAAGAGAGCTGTAACTTCCTCTTGGAGTAACCTTAAATGATCCTCCGTCAGCTGTTCTTGATTTGGCAGAATAGGAGGAGAAAAAGTAAGGAAAGGTAGAGAATAGCCCTCCTGGACGATCTGCAAGACCCACTTGTCTGATGTTATGGATCTCCAGTGGGGGAGATGATGACGAATTCTCCCACCAACTGGAGTAGTGTGGTCCTGCAGAATCAGCCTAGGAGTGCTTGGAGGCTGCGGCTGCTGGGGGCAGTGTGGTCGACGACTTCTGGCCTCCATTCCGGGATCGGAATGCACCGCGTCCACGTCCTCACATGGCTTGGGCAGTCTGTGCGGGACGGTGGCTGGGATAGGGCTGACGCGACTGGAAACCCCTTCCATTGCCACGAAAGGGGCGAAAGCAAGACTGGCCACTGGGGGTGGAGGAGAGGCCCAAGGATCTGGCCGTAGCTCGAGAGCCCTTGAACCTGACCAGGGCCAAGTCTGCCTTTTCCCCAAAAAAATGGGTTCCATCAAAGGGCATGCCCATCAGATTGGCTTGGACATCGCCCGAGAAGCCAGTTGTTCGAAGCCAGGCGTGGCGCCTCAACGCTACCGTCATTGAAATCGATCTGCCCAGCGAATCGGTCGTATCTAGGCCACACCGTATGGTGAATTTTGCTGCATCTCTCCCACCCTTGACTGCTTGGGAGAGCACAGACTGTGCCTCCTCCGTGACTTGTGGCAACACTTGCGCAACCGTCTCCCAAAGGCAGAACGGCCCAATAAGCATGACGTAGTCACTGACCACAATGCCATGCTGGAGGAAGAAAACAACTTGTTTCCCAATGAGTGCAGCCTCTTGGATTCCCTATCCGGAGGGGAAGAAGGGAACGCGCCCTGGGACGTAGAGGCCTGCACCACTAAACTTTCTGGGGTGGGGTGTTGGCTGAGGAACTTTGGGTCGGGCAATGGCAGCGGGCAATCGTCCTATTCACAAGAGCCCCTGTGCTAGGTTTGGACCATGTACCTAGAAGGACGTCCGTAAGTGCCTCATTAAAGGGCAAAAGGGGTTCGGAAGTGGAAGCCCCAGGTTGAAGCACCTCGGTCAGGAGATTAGGCCTGACCTGCACAGAGGGCAGCTCTAGTCCAAGGACCTCAGCTGCCCTCTTTACCACCATCCATCATCTCTTTGTGTTTGCTTTGTTCGCCCTAAGTTGGCAGGGTATGCCCAGACGTGGGTCCCTTGCTCACTTTGCCACTGGATTCAAGCTAGCCTGGCTGATGAGGGGTGTTACCCGGAAACCGGTCCCAGGATGCTTGTTTCCGGTCCAGGGAAGATCTGGCTTGGCAGTTCGGGCTGGACTGTTCCCATGAGGGACAGGGTCAAGACTGATTTGCATATGGCTGGGCTGAACTGGGTGGCGAAGTGAGCTAAAGAACGATGATGGATTCAACCCAGATCTGTGACTGGGGGTGAGTGTTGAAAAGTTTCAGCGCTCCAGCCATCATCTCTTCGTGTTTGCTTTGTTCGCCCTAACTTGGCAGGGTATGCCCAGACGTGGGTCCCTTGCTCACTTTGCCACTGGATTCAAGCTAGTCTGGCTGAGGAGGGGTGTTACCCCGAAACCGGTCCCAGGATGCTTGTTTCCGGTCCAGGGAAGATCTGGCTTGGCAGTTTGGGCTGGGCATGGTCCCATGAGGGACAGGGTCAAGACTGATTTGCTAGTGGCACTAGGTCGATTGTGGAAGAGAGCATGCCCAGTAGAGACTTCTATGTCCTCACAGAAGTGTACTTTCTTTTGGAAAGTCTGAGAGCCAAAGTTTGCAACAGCTCTTGCCTCTCTTGTGAGAGGGAAGCTTTGTTCTGAATGGTGTTCAAGTCGGCCCCTAAAAACGTCATTGTCTGACTTGGAGAGACCGATAATTTTCGTTGGTTTATTGAAAGTCCTAATTTGTGAAACAGATCTACACAATCCTCTCTAGCAGCCATCGCTAGATGAGCCGATGGAGCTTTCAGAAGCCAATCGTCTAAGTATGGAAATACTTGATGACCCCGGTTCCGCAGGGCGGCTGCCACTGGGGCCAGAAACTTTGTAAAAGTCCGTGGAGCCGATTTGAGGCCGAAAGGTAGGACTCGGAACTGATAGTGGGTACCAGCCTCTGTGAATCGGAGGAATGTTCTGTGTTTGGGGTGTATAGGAACATGGAAATAAGCATCCTCCAGATCCAATGAGGTCATGTAATCTCTGCTGTTGAGGCGCCGAATGATGTTTGAGAGCGTGACCATTTTGAAAGTTTGATTTTTGAGGAATTTGTTTAGTCTTCTGAGGTCTAAGATAGGTCTCTACTCCCCCGATTTTTTGCGATTAAGGAAGAAGCGGGAGTAAAAGCCTTTCCTTCTCTGAAGTACTGGAACCCTCTCTATTGCCCCTTTCTCTAGCATAATCTTCGCTTCCTGTTTGAGTAAGTGAAGACGAGGGGGGCGCGATCCCCTGGGAAGAGTGTTTGGTGGGCGTTGGGTAAATTCTAGAGTGTGGCCATAAGATATGAGGTCCAATACCCACTTGTCTGTTGTAATATTGCGCCACTGATGGATATGGTTGGAAACGTTCGCACCAGTTGGGGGGGAGAAAATCGTAGCTGGTACCCTGTTGTGATCACTGTTTGCGACCTGAGCTGCGTGCTTGCAACGCAGGTTTTCTGCGACAGCCCTGCCTGGAGAAACCAGCTGTTGTTGGCTGTCGATAGGATTGCTGTTGGTACCCCAGACGATATTGTGGCTGGAAGGATTGATAATTCTGGGTGCGCTGAAAATTTCCTCTATAGCCAGAAGAACAAGTTACTTACCTTCGGTAACGATATATCTGTAAGAAACATTAGTTAGTTATAGATTCCTTACCTTAGAATTACCCCAGGCGTCAGACTGTATCCGGAAAGTTTTTTTTCATCAGCAGTACCTCTGCGCGTCGGAAGGTGGCGTCGGTCGGCTCCGCGTCCGTCGTTGGTGCCGTGGTCGCCGGGATGACGTCGCGGTAGCTACTTAGACCCTGCCCTCGTGCGCAGACGTCAGTTCTGTACACGACTTTCCGCACCAGAAACACAGAGCCATGCAAGACACTGACCACTGGTGCACAAAACTAGGGCCCTGAAAGGATATCCTTAACCCTAGAAATCAGTTCGCAGAACGGGGAGGATGGGTGGGGCGGTAAGGAATCTAGAACTAACTAATGTTTCTTACAGATATATCATTACCGAAGGTAAGTAACTTGTTCATCTGAAAGAAACACGTTAGTTATAGATTCCTTACCTTAGAATAGATACCCCAGCAATACCAACGCCGGAAGTGGGTCTGCGAACCAAGATCACACCAGAAAGTCCTGGAGAACAGAACGGCCAAAGAAGCAGTCTCTCCGGACTTGATTGTCAAGGCAGTAGTGTTTGGTAAAGATGTGCAACGAAGCCCATGTAGCTGCCGGACAAATGTCATGCAGAGGAACTCCATGTCCCAAAGCAGTAGTTGCTGCCGTCGCCCTGGTGGAATGGGAGCGCAGCCCTACTGGAGGCTCCTTCTTTGCCAGAGAATAACAGGCTTTGATACACAAAACGACCCATCGGGAGATAGTCCGCTTGTGTACGGCCCGACCTTTTTTGGCACCCACGTAGCCAACAAAGAGCTTGTCATCCACCCGGAACTGTTTGGTGCGATCCAGATAAAAGGAAAGCGCACGTTTTGGGTCCAGACGGTGGAGCCTCTCTTCCTCTTTCGAAGGAGGCGGAAAGAAGGTGGGCAAAGTGATGGTTCGCCCGATGTGAAAGGCAGTGACAACCTTGGGCAGGAAGGATGGACGAGTCCTGAGAACTACCTTGTCCGAATGGACAGACAGGAAAGGAGACTTGGATGAAAGGGCCTGGAGCTCACTCACTCTTCTGGCAGATGTGATGGCTACCAGGAATGCAGTTTTAAGCGTCAGAAGCCTTAAAGGACAGTTGTGTAGCTGCTCAAAGGGAGGGCACATTAAATAGGTTAAAACAAGATTCAAGTCCCACTGAGGAATAACGAAGGGAATAGGAGGAAAGAGATGAGTTATGCCTTTCAAGAAACGATTAACAACCGGGGACTTGAAAAGAGAAGGCTGATCTGGAAGCCGAAGGAAGGCAGAGATGGCCGAGACATAGCCCTTGATAGTGCCCAGAGCAGAGCCCTGCTGGGCCAAAGAAAGGAGAAACAAGAGAACCTCAGAAAGAGGGGCAGAGAGGGGATCCACAGCCTTTGCTGTGCACCATGCCACAAATTTGTTCCACCGGCAGGCGTATACCGTGTTAGTGAAGGGACGCCTGGCTGCCAAGATTACGTCACAAACTTCGGGAGGCAGGTCAAAAGACATCAGCTGCCGCCGCTCAATCTCCACACAAGGAGGTGGAGGCTGGACAGGTTCGGGTGGAGGACCGTCCCCTGTTGCTGCGACAGAAGATCCTCCCGAAGAGGCAGACGGGTCGGAGGATCGATGGTCATATGTTGAGCAGCTCGGGATACCAGACTCTTCGTGCCTAATCCGGAGCCACAAGAATGTTTTGGGCCCGGTCGCACCTGATCTTCTTCAGCACTCTGGGCAGAAGTGGTATAGGCGGAAAGGCGTACAACAGACCGCAACTCCACTCGCGACGAAAAGCGTCGCCAAGCGAGTGCCGCCTTGGAAATTCCAACGCGCAGAATTGCCGACATTGCGTGTTCTCTTCGGTGGCGAATAGACCAACCAAGGCTTGCCCCACTGTCGAAAGAGACCTTGCACCACCTCCGAGTGAAGACGCCATTCGTGATCCATCATGCACCGGCGGCTGAGTTCGTCCGCCCTGGAGTTCAGGGAACCCGCCAGGTGTTTAACCACCAGGGAAATGCCCTGATGTTCCAGCCATGTCCAGAGGCGGAGGGCCTCCTGAAATAGGGTCCACGACCCCACCCCGCCCTGCTTGTTGCAGTACCACATGGCGGTGGTGTTGTCCGTGAACACCTGCAATACTCTTCCCCGGACAGAGGGAAGGAATGCCTTGAGTGCAAGACGAATCGCCCGGAGCTCCAGGAGGTTGATGTGGAGCCCGGACTCCGCCAGAGACCAGAGACCTCTGATCTCCGCCTCTCCCATGTGGCTGCCCCATCCCAGAAGGGATGCGTCCGTCACCACCGTGTGCTCTGGTTGGGGAAGGGAGAGGGATCTGCCGTTGACCCAATCCTGGTTCGTGAGCCACCACTGCAACTGTCGAGCAGTGCCCTCCGAGATCTGGACGCAATCGGACAGATTCCCCTGATGCTGCGCCCACTGGAACTTCAGGTCCCACTGCAGAGCCCGCATATGCCACCTGGCATGATCGACCAGCAGGATGCAGGAGGCCATGAGGCCCAGCAGCCTCAGGGTCATCCGGACCGAAACCCGGGATAGAGGCTGAAAGATCAGAATCATAGCCCGAATATCCCAGACTCGCTGTTCGGGAGGATAAACCCGAAACCTCGTCGTGTCCAGAACCGCTCCGATGAAGAGGAGCTTCTGAGAGGGAATCAGGTGTGACTTTGGCACATTGATGGAGAACCCCAGCGAATGCAGGAGGTCGGCTGTAGTCTGGAGGTGGGAGACGAGCCAGCCTTCAACAGCCAGTCGTCAAGATAGGGGAAGATTGGAACCCCTGATCTGCGCAGATGAGCTGCGACCACCGCCATCACTTTCGTGAACACCCGAGGGGCGCTGGTAAGGCCAAAGGGGAGCACGGTAAACTGAAAATGCTCGTGGCCTACCATGAACCGCAGGTAACGCCGGTGGGCCGGCAGGACGGGGATGTGAAAGTAAGCGTCCTGCAAGTCCAACGCTACCATCCAGTCTCCAGGGTCGAGGGCAGACAAGACCTGAGCGAGCATCAACATTTTGAACTTCTCCTTCCGGAGGAAGCGGTTGACGTCCCTGAGATCCAAGATAGGACGCAGGCCCTTGTCCTTCTTGGGTACCAGAAAGTAGTGGGAATAGCAACCACAACCTACTTCTGGGACAGGAACGCGCTCAATGGCTTCCTTGGCCAAGAGTGCCAAAACTTCCTGTTGGAGAAGTGCCAGGTGATCCTCCGACATGCGGTGGTATTGAGGTGGCATGGCTGGAGGGGTAGCCTCGAAGGGGAGTGAGTAGCCCCTTCGGACTATTTGCAAAACCCACCTGTCCGACGTGATGGTGCGCCAGTGGGGGAGGTGATGGCGTATCCTGCCGCCCACCGGCGTTTGATGGGCGTGAAAGGTCGGACTAGGAAGGTTTGGAGGCTGCTGCAGAGGGGGGGTTGGTGGACTGGCCCGCCCGCTGGCCCCCTGAACCACGGCGTTGGTTCCCACGTCCCCGGCCGCGTGAAGGTTGGGTAACTTGCTGCGGCCTGTGGCTCTGGGCGGGACGTAGCGGGGCACCCCTTCCGTAGCCACGAAAGGGGCGAAAAGCAGACTGCGCTGGGCGGCTGGAGAGGCCCAAGGACTTGGCCGTAGCCCGTGAGTCCTTGAAACGCTCTAGAGCGTTGTCCGCTTTGTCGCCAAAAAGGCGATGGCCATCAAAAGGCATGTCCATCAAGGTGTCCTGGACATCCCCCGAAAAGCCAGTCGATCTCATCCAGGCGTAGCGACGAAGGGCTACTGACGTTGAAATTGTCCTGCCCAGAGAGTCGGCGGTATCCAGCCCACAACGGATGGTAAACTTCGCCGCATCCCTCCCGGCGGCAATAGCCTGGAAGAGCACTGTCCGGGCCTCCTCCGGACACTGAGGCAGCACTTGCGCAACTGAGTCCCACACAGAGTGGGAATAACGGCCCAAGAGACATGCGGTGTTTACGGACCGCAGTCCTAAGCTGGCGGAAGAGAAAATCTTCTTCCCAAGATGGTCCAGCTTCTTGGATTCCCTTTCCGGGGGAGCGGTAGGGAATGCGCTCTTGGAAGTGGAGGCTTGGACCACCAAGCTCTCCGGGGTGGGGTGTTGGGAGAGGAAAGTGGGGTCGCCCGGAGACGGGCGGTGGCGTTGGGCAATCATCCTATCCTCGGGAGCTCCCGTGGTGGGCCTGGACCACGTGCCCAAAAGGACGTCGGTAAGGGCCTCATTAAACGGCAGCAGGGGCTCTGAAGAGCTCGCAGCCGGTTGAAGCACCTCTGTCAGGAGGTTAGTCCTGACCGCCACCGTAGGAAGCTCGAGGTTGAGGGCCTCGGCCGCCCTACGCAACACCACTGCGTATGACGCTCCCTCCTCCGTAGCCACGGTAGGAGGAGACAGCATGCCAAGGTCAGGGGAAGTATGAAGACCACTGGCATCCCCCAGTTCCTCTCTCCAGTCCTGTTCAAATCCTAGCTGATCAGTTAAAGAGTCTCCTGACCCCTCCCAGGCCTCCTCCTCATCCTCAGGTTGCCAATCTGGCCAAAAAGGGACCCCAGGAGTGAACAGGGGCACAAAAACCCCACTCAGCGCCAGTTCCGGCGTCTGGTGATGCCAGTCCGGCTCCGGGTCCACCTCGGGATGGAGGCCGGGGTCGACGCCGGCCGGGGACACGACCGGCGTCGGTTGCGTGCCGGAGGAAGTGGCGCCGGTGGAGGTGTAATAAGGTCAGCCGATCCAGATCCAGGCCTGGATCCACTGGGGGCCTGCGGCGCCGTGGCCGGAGCCGACGACGGAGAAGGCCTAGGCCCCCCAACCAAGTATGCGGGGCCCGAAGGCGCGCCGGCGGGTTCGGGTCGCCCGAAGATGGCATGCATCGCTTCGTAAAATTTACGAAGTTGGGCGGGAGTCACTCCGGGTCCCGGGAAGTGGGGGAAACTCGGAGTCGACTCCTCGCGCTCCGCACGCAGAGCCGTGGGAGGGGCTCCGCCCACATCCCTCGTCGCGTCAGCCGACCGATGGGGAGAAATCGAAGAGCGACGATGCTTCTTCGACTTCTTTTTGTGCTTCGACTTACCCGACCCCGAGTGCGAAGACTTCGATGACTTGGACGAGTGGTGATGGCTCCGCGACCGGTCCCTCGACCTCCCTCGTGACCGGGACATCGAACGGCACGGAGCCGACTGCTGGCGCTCAAGCAGCTTTCGGGACCGCTCCCGCAAAGCCTTCGGCGCCATCGACCGGCAGTCGGAGCACTACTTGGGGTCGTGGTCGCGCTCCAGGCAAAAGAGGCACACGCGATGCGGATCCGTAACCGACATCAGCCGGTTACAGGAACTGCAGGCCTTGAAGCCGGGCATCCCTCGTGCACCAGCAGTCGTAGACTTAAAAAAGACGTCGACAAAAGTCGCTCAAAAAAGTCAGTCAAAAAGTTACTGGAGGTACCGCTCTCTCCCGATCTGCGCTGGCTGGCGCGGAAAAAGAAAGAACTGACATCAGCGCGCGACGACACCCAGCTCATCCTCTCCCTCACCAAAGACCCCACCACTGCCAAACTCAACTTCCAGAAAGGAATGCAAGACGTCGCAGTCTGGATGACCAACAGCTGCCTGAAGCTCAAAGCCGAGAAGACAGAAGTCCTCGTCCTCGGTACCACCCCTTCTGCATGGGACAGCACCTGGTGGCCGACCGCCCTTGGAAGCCCACCTACCCCCTCAGACCAGGCCAAGAACCTCGGCATCGTACTCGACTCATCACTCACCATGAACCGACAGGTCAACGCCGTCACCTCCAGCTGCTTCAACACCCTCCGCATCCTCCGCAAGACCTTCAAGTGGATCCCCTCTGAGTCAAGGAAGACAGTCACCCACGCACTCATCACCAGCAGACTGGACTATGGAAACGCACTCTACGCCGGCATCAACAAGTCCCTACTCCACAAACTCCAAACAATACAGAACACCGCCGCCAGACTTGTTCTCGGCATCCCCCGACACGAACACATCAGCCAACACCTACGAAGTCTCCACTGGCTCCCCGTGGAGAAAAGAGTCACTTTCAAAATCCTCACTCACGCCTACAAATGCCTACACAACAACGGACCCAAATACCTCAACGACAGAATCAACTTCCACGTACCCAAAAGAAACCTCCGATCTTCCAACCTCGCACTGGCCGAAACCCCGCGCATCCACAGAGCCAGTGCAGGCGGAAGATCCTTCTCTCACATTGCAGCCAAGACCTGGAATGAGCTACCGGCAGACATTAGATGCGCCCCCTCCCTGAACACCTTCAGGAAGACCCTCAAGACCTGGCTCTTCGGCTAAACAGATCTGCGGACCCCCCCCCCCCTCAGCACCTTGAGACCCTCACGGGTGAGTAGCGCGCTTACAATTCCCTGATTGATTGATTGACCACGACGCCAACGACAGACGCGGAGCCGACCGACGCCACCTTCCGACGCGCAGAGGTACTGCTGACGAAAAAAACCTTTCCGGATCCAGTCTGACGCCTGGGGTTAATTCTAAGGTAGGGAATCTATGACTAACGTGTTTCTTTCAGATAAACCACGACCTCATGCTCCCCGAAAGGGCACTTTACGGTGCTGTAGGGTACCTAACGCTTTGGCAGTATCTGTATCTGTCTTTATTGCCAGAAGAGCTTCGTCTATGTGTTTTCCGAATAGACTATCTCCATCGTACGCCATGTCGAGTATTTTTGACTGCACTTCCGGGCAAAAGAATGTTGCCCTAAGCCATCCTTGGGGTTTTAAAACAGCCGCCCCAGCCAGTTGACGAAAGCCTGTAGTGGCTATATCCAAAGCACAGTCTATAATTTCAGCTGCTGTGCGCTCTCCCTCCGCCAGGACCTTATTAAACTCCTCTTTGTTTTCCTCTGGAATTAACTCTCTCATGGCTCCTATATCGGACCACATTTGCCGATCGTAGCGGCCCAGAATGGCTAGTGCATTAGACGCTCTGATAGAGATTGCGGACATTGAGGAGAATCTTTTCCCATTGGAGTCCAAACGGCGTCCCTCTTTATCCGGTGGAGACGTGATGGGAGTAGACAGATTTTTTGATTTCCTCTGGGCTGCTTGGGAAATTACAGAGTCCGGTTTGGGATGACCTGTAAGACATGCAGGGGAATCCTCGGGTGCCCTGTATTTCCTGTCAAGTCTTGGCAGTACCGGCACCACAGAGGCCGGTGTCTTCATTACTTTAATTCCTTCCTGCCAGATATAATCTATATTAGGTATCGATCTTATTGATTTTCTTGATTGTTCTTTAAAGTCAAAAAGAAAGCAATCCGATTGCTTGACAATTGTGGACAGATGAAATCTGGACGTAACCCTGTCCATCAGGTTATGAAAACCTCCAATATCCTCCGGAAGTGAGTCTGAAGGACGAGGAGAAGGGGACGGTGTCGGTACCACATAGTCATCCCATTCATCGGCGGGTGGAGGAGGATCATGAATTTCTCTCTCCTCAGGCTCTTCTTCATAAGTGGTTGGGTCCTCTCTAGGAGGTATAGGGATTATGGGACGTGGCGTCATCCTAGGCGTGGCAGGATGAGGCGGTGGTGGCGACAGCAGTGCTACAAGTGGAGGCGGCGGACCGGCAACGTGCTCCTCTTGGGGCGGGAACGTCTTTTTGTAGTCCGCTAGCATGGCCTGTAAGTCTTGAATTAAAGATGAAGGCAATTGAGCAGGTTCTTGTCTTGGCTGTTCATAATATCTGAAATGATGATACTGTGTAGGAGGAACTGGATAGTGTTGATAGTACTGTTCCTCGTCATAATAGTCCTCATCTTCCTCCTGACACTTGACATTTAGTTCGGAGGGACTATGAGCAGTCTCAAAGGGACCATCATCATCAGTTTCCTCTGGGTCTAGCAGGTGACTTGGGAGCAAAGGTGAAATCTTTGGCGTTTGAAAATCAGGCAGCAGTGATTTTCTGGACAATCTGGATGGTGTGGATTGCATTTGCAATGGCTTTGTCAATAGAAGCGGAGTTGACGGGCCAGGTCGACGACCCTGAAACTCTTGTCACCGGCAAAATCGTCGACAATGTCGTCGTCGAGGTCGGCGACGGTGGAGCTTTTGTCGACTATGGATTCTCGTCGATGATGGAGCCTTTCGACGACGGTGGAGCCTTTCGACGACGGTGGAGCCTTCGTCGACGGTGAAGTCTTAGTCGACGGTGAAGTCTTCGTCGACGGTGTCGACGATGATGACAACTTTGTCACTGAAGTCGTCGACGACCAGGGTAATGCCGACGGTATCTGGCTCTTTTTACTTGCAGTTGAAGTCGTTGGCGCCGTCCATGGTCTCGACGAGGAGAGTAGTCGTCGTCGACATTGCTGAAGTGATGGCGTCGACGGTGAGACTGACGCCGATGAGGATTTGTGGCCGGATTTGTGCCTGGAATGTCCTGAAGATTCAAGTTTTTCCTTAGAAGTCCCAGAAGAATGAGGCAAACTTACCTCTGAGGAGATCTTAGGCTCTTTCTCCTTTTTTTGAGATTCTCTGGTCAGATGAGAGGTTTTAGGGTGTTTCCTGCCTTCCTCAGGTTGACCCTCAGGCGACCTGGGCCTCTCCTGGAATTTAGAGAAAGTGTCGCTCTCCTCATCTGATGACGCCCCTTGCTTCTTCAGCCACAATAAAAGCCTTCCCTCTCTGTCTCTAAGAGTCTTAGCTGAAAAGGTATGGCAGATTTTACATTGTTTTGCCTCATGATGGGGATAGAGGCAATAGATGCAATCCTTGTGGGCATCATCAATATGCACTCTTTTCTTTCCACAGGATTTACAAGGTCGAAATAGTCCCTTCTTATCAGACATTGTCTATAAAGAAAGGAATGTGACTTATCTGAGAAAATTGTTGAAGAACTGAGCAGAGCTCAGGGAGACTCCCTTCACACACGACATGCGGTGAAAATCTGAGGGATTCAGCCTCTCTTGGGAAGGTTCTATAGGGTGCTGGTTACTGATTGATTGTGTTTGTTTGGTCCTTTTTTAGAAAAGGAAGTGGATAGGCTATTAAATGCATGGTTGCCTCCATGATAGCCTATGAAAGTTATTAATTACTGCTTTATTTATATTACCGTGGGACTCCCACTTCGACGACGGGGAATGATTCAAGCATGTGAATCTATGAAAGATACCCCAATACTGGATAATTAAATAAGCGTCAGCGTTATGGAAGGGGCTGATAGCTCCTTGCTTGAAGGTAAAGGGGTCAATATTATGTAACAAGGTTAACACGAAGGAGCTAGGTGTGTCCTTGGCCCCTAAACTGAAATCACCAAGCCCTGATAGATTATTACCTTGCATGGCATTGTGGACCAAAAAGTCACCCAGGCACTCTAGAAAATACTGAATATCATGAACACTAGTCGATTCTGCAGGAAGGATAGTGTGCATCTCAGCACTTTGAAAGTGTTCCAGCGGAAGACTGTATGAGGAAGATACTGTGGTACTTTTCACAACACACTAGATCTGTGGTGATTTCCTTGACAGACCTGGGATAGGCCTTTTAGGATGAGTGCTGTATAGTCCCTCTTTTTGAGGTTAAAATATAGGTTTGCTGCTTTGTACTGTGCCACCTGTAGTTTCAGGAATTGCTAGCTGGAGAGGCCTATGTAGATGGGTCTGAATTAGTTCAGGATCAGGGATTTGACTAGCTCGAATAGTGGTCAATTAGTTGAGCGATGGCCCTTCCTGACCAAGTATTGCCAGCGGTCCACCACTTTTACCACCAAGTTAACTTCCAGGGAGAAGCAGAGCTAGGTCAAAGGGATTCAATGTGAACCCCTTTTGACTTGGTTGTGCTTTTCTGTGACCCATGCCATTAGTCACATGCACACATTAATGTGGGAGGAGAGGGAGAATCCTTGTGGTACCGTTCAAGTCATTTTGTTGCTCAGTATTGGGCTGATACTCCAAACCTGTTCACTCTGCTCCACAAGCAAATACTTGATGAATTCTAGGACAATTATGGATATTTGACTCATTCATACAGTTGTGGTATCTAGCAGCTTTGAAATCGCTGGTTCGTTCACATCTAGGAAAGAGAAGAAAAAGTTCCTTACCTTCGGAAATGTCTTATCTAGTAGAGACTTTATCTAGCCGCAGATTCCTTACCTTAGAATATTTCCCAGATGTCAGAATGGATCCTCCGGAAACTTTTGGTGAGCAGTACCCCTGTGTGTCAGTAGGTGGCGTAGTTTGGCACCATGTGTTGACGTCTGCGCTGGAAGTGACGTGCATGGTGCCTATATAGGCGCCACCCCAGTGCACTGACGTCAGTTTCTTTTCGCAACTTTCCATGCAAGAAGCGCCAAGCCATCGAGGAACACTGACCACTGGTGCTCGGGATATCAGACTCTCTGTGTCCAATCCAGAACCACATAAATGACTTGGGCCCTGTCGTTCCTGATCTTCTTGTGAACTCTGGGCAGGAGTGGTATTGGCAGAAAGGCGAACAGGAGGCCGGAACTCCCCTCGAGACGAAAAGCGTCTCCAAGCCAAAGGCGTCTTGGAAACTCCAGCGTGTAAAACTGCTGACTTTACGCATTCTTGGCAGAGGCAAACAGATCTAACCATGGATCTCCCCACTCTTGGAAGAGACCTTGCGCCACCTCCGGATAGAGACGCCATTCATCATCCGCTAGGCATCGACAGCTGAGTTCGTTCACAGTGGAGTTCAGAAAGCCCGCCAGGTGTTGAACCAATAGGGATATGCCTTGGTGTTCCAACCAAGTCCAAAGGCGCAAAGCCTCTTGACAAGGGGTCCACGACCCCACCCCACCCTGTTTGTTGCAATACCACATGGCGGTGGTGTTGTCCATGAACACTTGTACCAGTCTTCCCCTGACTGAAGGAAGATAGGCTTTCGATGCCGATTGGATTGCCCAATGCGATGTTGAGCCCGGATTCCTTTTTTCATGATTCCTGTCAGCGCTGGGAAACCGGTACTGGGTAGCCATACGCTATAGAAACACTGGAAATAAATAAATTCCGCCGGAAACCAGAATCCTCTGATCTCCACCTCTACGAGATGGCCGCTTCAGCCTAGGAATGACGCATCTGTCACTACAGTCAGCTATGTTTGGAGAAGGGAAAGGGGTCTTCTATTGACCCAATCGCGGACCGTTAGCCACCACTGCAGGTCTTTTGCAGTTCTCTCCGAGATCTGGACCATGTCAGAGAGATTCCGCTGAAGCTGCGCCCACTAGAACTTTAAGTCCCACTGGAGAGTCCACATATGCCAAAGGGCATGTGTCACTAGCAGCAGCCTCAAAGTCAGTCGCTCTGAAATTCAGGATAGAGGCTGAAACATTGGTTTCATAGCCTCAATATCCTGGACTTGCTGCTCGGGAGGATAAGCCCGAAACTGCACTGTGTCGAGAACAGCTCCAATGAAAGGGAGCATCTGAAAGGGATTCAGGTCTGACTTGGGCATGTTGATAGTGAACCCCAGCGAATGAAGAAGGTTTGCTGTAGTGTGGAGGTGGGAGACGGCTACCTGGGGCAAGCTCGCCTTCAACAGCCAAATGTCGAGGTAGGGGATGACTTCAACCCCGAACCTCTGGAGTTGAGCACGACCACCGCCATCACTTTCGTGAACACCTGAGGGGCGCTGGTAAGGCCAAAGGGGAGCACAGCAAACTGAAAATGCTCTTGGCCGACCGTGAACCTCAAGTAACGCCTGTGTGCAGGCAGAACAGGGTTGTGAAAATGTGTCCTGCAAGTCCAGCGATACCATCCAGTCTCCAGGGCAGATAGGACTTGTGCGAGTGTGCTCATCTTGAATTTCTCCTTTTTCAGGAAAAGGTTGAGAAGGCGCAGGTCTAGAATAGGATGAAGGCCTCCGTCATTTTTGGGCACCAGGAAGTGGTGGGAATAGCAACGATGACCTCCTTCTGATGCCGGCAACTTCTTTACAGCTCCCTTGGCCAAGAGAGATAACACTTCCTGACAGAGCAAGGAGTGGTGGACCTCCGTCAGCATGTCGTAAGTAGGTGGCATTGGCGGTAGGGGGCAGTCACAAAGGGGAGGTAGTAGCCCCATTGGACAGGCTGCAAAAGCCAATGGTTTGATGTTTTTGATCTGCACTGCAGGTGAAGGCGTATCCTGCCCCCCACTGGACGCCCATGATGGTCGGAGGGCAAACTAAAGGGGTTTAGAAGCTGTGGCTGCTGGGGGGGGGGTGGACTGGCCTGACTTCTGGCTGCCTGCCTCACATGGTCTGCGGGAACTGCATCCTTGGCCACAAAAAGACTGTGGGATTTGCTGGCCATGGTTGTTGGGTCTGTGTGTAGAAGCGGTTGGAAGCCCCTTCCATGGCCGAAAAAGGGGAGGAAGGCGGACTGGAGTTGACGAGGGGCCATGGAAAGGCCTAATGACCTGACCATAGCCCTGATGTCCTTAACGCGCTCCAGCGCCGAGTCCGTCTTCTCTCCGAACAAGCGGGAGCCATCAAAAGGTATGTCCATGAGCGAAGCTTGGACATCCCCCAAAAAGCCAGTGGTTCTCAACTAGGTATGGTGCCTAAGGGCCACTGACGATGAAATCGCTCTGCCCTGCAGGCCTTGGACCAGGCCCGATTAGGATGTTGGTAAGGATTTCATTGGAACGCCTCACGAGGACAGAGTAAGGCAACACCGCGAATTGTGCTGCCTTGCCTTACTCCATACCTATGAGGCCATTCAAAGCCACGCATAGTGGCTTTGCGTGGCCTCATAGATATGATTTTGTAATCTGCGCTGCCAGAGCATCACAAAAAAGTGACGCTCTAGCAGCGCAAGGGGCTCGTCAATGTGCCCTAATGTTTTTAATGCCCAAAAGATTGAGGGACAGATTTATCAAAGGTTTTGCGTCGCCCTTGCGTCACACAAGAAGACACAGTGCGAAGCAAAAATTAAAATGAGATTCACCAAGTCATTAAGGCCACCTTGGGTGACCCTGTATGGCTTGGTAAATCTGGAGTAATGTAAGGCAGCGCAAATCACTGCCTTGCGTTACTCTACATCACGGAGGCGTTCCATGAGTGGAGCGTGGGTGTTCCCATGCATCCACCTATGGATTTTGGCACATTCCTAGATTTACCATGAGTGGTAGACTTGGGAATGTGTCGAAATGCTACACCTTCTCATTCTGCAGCACACATAGAAAGAGGAAAAAGCTTCAGGGGATTGTTTTTGTGCTGGAAGGTGTCCCTTCCACCATGGTGCAAGGGTGCCTGTGTTGGCGCTAGGCAGCATATAGTGTGCCAGTGCAAGGAGAGGACAGAAATGCGCCATATAATGTTAAATATGGCACATTCCTGTCCTGTCACGCAACGCAACGCAGCCCAGCGCAGCAAGGTGTCTTGCTGCACTGCATTACGTGACATTCTGCCGCTGAATTTACAGGCCTGAATTAGATATTCAAATTTAAGAGTGTGTATCACAACTAATAAGGCATTTTATCTTCAATGTTTATTGTTGTGTGTTGTTGGGCTCTATTGTAGAGGTTTCAGAGATGTTGATGTTTGCTGGTGGAATTGGGTTTCATTGGGTTGTCTTCTACAGCTATGCTATCCAAAATAGGGTACCCTCTTATTACGTTAAACTTGTTTGGTTAGAAGTACATGGGTGGCTAGCTGGTCAGTGATGGGTAAACTTTAGTGGATATTATGGCTGTAGATGATCCATTCTCGTTGCTTTGGGTATTTCTAATGGGTAGTCAAGGGTGGGCTATCGAATGATGAACTTAAATGGTTTGTAGGTTCTCTGTGTCTGGACCATTCTCGGAATTGTATTTTATATTCTTTCTGATTTATAGCATTATTTAACACGGTGTTATCTGGCAATGGTGCAGGTATTGTCATTTCCCCCAGATAGGTGATGTCGGGTTATGGGAGTATAGCAGCTGGTGTTGCTCTCCTGATACAACCATGACAATAGCAAGGGTTCTGAGTTGGAGATGTTCTGGACAACTAAGTTGAGTTAGTTTTCCTTGAGGTTAATGGCTAGACTTGCTGATGGATGTGCGTCCCTCAAGCAGATGTAGGATTACGACCTTACCTTGTAGTGTTATAATTTGTGTTCCTAGTATCCATCTACCAGACCTCTTTCAATCATTCTGTAGTCACCCCTGACATGTTTGAGGGATAAGCCCACTAGTTGGTGGACTAACTATTGCATGCTGAATGTAGCAGTATGAGGCCCACCACCCTTCATTTACGGACAATCGAAATTATTCATAACTTAATGCATGTTGGGTGTAGGCGGAGGCCCTATCAAAGCTGAAAAAATATTTGGTGGCGGCCTTGGCCTTGTCAGAATTTGTCCCATTTTCTGAGGTATTCTACCCGGATTGTGAAACTAATTTAAGCTTTGCACGAACCTCTGTAGGTTTCCTTCAATTAACTTAATCATTGTTGTGCCAGTGTTGCAAATGGTGATGTATACCCACAACTGGTCTGCTTCTGTGAGTTTAATGTCCATTGCAACTTGAATTGATGCAATGAAGTTCAGCCTTTGGGTGAGTTTTATTTTCTCAGCTCTCTGAGTCTTTCTTGTGGAACAGCAGGTTAGTAATCAGTTTACTGTGTATTTATGTTGTAGGCACAGTCTGCAACTACAAATGGAACAGTTTATGTCAATGACTTGAATCTAACGTTGTGCTGTATTATGACAGTATCCAACGGACTACCATGGAAGTAGAAATCTGAGTGGAGTGTGATGAGTATAGTGGCACAGTGAGTAAATAAATGGTGGGCTGGAATGCAGCATAAAGTAGTTTGCCAGTGGCTGACATTAATTCTAGTATACCACCCATCGTTTTTTTCTTCTTGTGCAGCATATGATGTGCACACATGACATCAGTGGAAAATGGCTTTGCCTCAGCCACCACTAGCAGGAACAGAGCCATGTTGCTTCTGGCTGCTTCCCCTTTGGTGATATTTTGCTAGCCTGCTACTGTGCTGCTTGTAGGCAAGGCCTAAGGTTCTAGTGATGTAGGGGCATATTTACAAGGGAATGACAGAGCGGGGAGTTAAGCACAAAATGCTAATGCCACGCTCCGCCATTCTGAAAACACAGGGATACGCCGTATTTACAACGATACGGCTCATCCCTGCGTTTTCCCTAGCGATTGCGCTAAATTAAGTTGCCTAGCGCCAACACAGGCACACTTGCACCATAGTGCAAGGGTGCCTGCGTTGAGGAATGATTGTTTATGTGCAGGAAGGCGTCCCTTCCTGCACATAAACCAATCATAAATGGCGATTTGTAACTTCTATTTGTGCTGCATTGTGCAGCACACATAGAAGTTGCAAATCGTCATTCTTTTATGATTGTTTATGTGCAGGAAGGGACACCTTCCTGCACATAAACAATCATTCATGGCATTTCTCCTCGTTTCGCCATGTTAAGACCAGGTTTTCCCTGGTCTTAATTTTGGCGCTGCCTCCTATTTACGCCACTCTTGTAAATTGGGGGCAGCTTCAAAATCAATGGGTGTTTCGACGGAACGCCCACCGCAACACCCATTGCCCACCCCTTTCACGCTAAGTGTAGCGTGAAAGGGGGCCTTATTTACAGGGTGGCGTTAAGCCACGTTAAGTGTCTTAACGCCGCCTTGTAAATAAGGCAAAGCCCCTATAGCCACAATAACGTCGTTAAAAGTGACGTTCCTGTGGCGATAGGGGCTTGTAAATATGCCCCGCAGTTTCAGTCCTAAGATCTTGACGTTACAGTTTGCAACCACAGCTTCTCTCCAACAAAATATTTTATGAGTTAGGAGGCACGGTGACTGCCAGGTAAAGGAGTAACAGGTTTGGTGCAAATATAACAAAGCAGTAGTAAGTCAGGTGGATTTGAACATTCGAAAGCGACATCCAGGGTTAACTCATCTCATGACCTCAGAAGACGGAAAGGGTAATGTAGTGAAAAGAGTGGTACATGAAGTTACACACAGAATATACAGTCCATGGTGGCAAACACATCATGCACAAGGATCTCATTTTTCACCTTTCGTACTCTATGCTTATTGCCTGTTGGGCACTGGTGATGACATATTACAGATAATACCCACAGGTATATGCTGGTGCTACTCCACCTTCTCTGTGTTTTCTGCATCTAGGGCCACTTGATGGAAAATAATCTCATTCTGGGTAACTAGTCTTCAAAAATTCCAACTACATACCCATTGCTACTAAACACAAATTCGTCTGTTATTTCCACCAGCATTGCTAGCCTTCTAAAATAAATTACATTTTTCCCTGCTGAGCATTCTCTTGGGAACAGTTGTGCAATGTAGGCTATAAAGGGCCAGGTCCAATACAGATTTTCAGGAAATCCACTGATAATATAAATGAGTTTTATTTAGATTAATTGTATAAAATCTATTCAATGTGGATAACCTGAGACTGCCTGTTGTCAATGAATTCCAGCTACTCCTGTCCCTGACCTTGATCTGAGAGACCAGGGGAGCAAGACCATCTAAGCACTTATATTTTAGATCTAGTGGTAGTGTGGAAGAAGTCTCTTCTTATTTGTCTTCTTAATCTTGGCCCGTTGAAGGAGTGGGAGACAATGGACAGCCTGAGGTTTAGAGTAGAGCAGGCTGCCCAACTTAATCTTCTGATCTTTGATGGCAAAGGACCCAGTGTCTAACATCTTGCCCTTCCCAATGGTATTGGGTGAAAGGAGCCCAACATCAACCAGGACTGTCGCTGACTTTCATTTGGAAATGTGAAGGGATGGAAGAGCAGATTGTCCGGTGTATTATGTGAGGCAGGTGAAATGAAAAATATGGTAGGGATGGACCAGAGAGAAGAAAGAAATGGTGAGGAAAGAAGGCTAAAGGTCAGCGCTAAGATAGCATTGTGGCTCATCTCTGAAACAGGAAAGCATGAATGGCTGGAGTAAGAGGCATTGGAAAAGGCAGCAGAATGAGGTACAGAACATGAAATCATGCTGTAACTCAAACCCCTCATGTTATTCCCTGTTCCACCATAACAGATGACACATTTGGAAAATTTTACAGAAATCACATAACATCCTTATGTAATCATTTTCATGTATTCAATGTTTGCTTTTGCCGCCTGACTTTATTCGCTTTCTCTGCCGAGGTGGTGACAGAAGCTGGTTAGTGACATCTTCTCCTCTATCCGAATCCTCTATGAAGGGCTTTCCTGAAGAAAAAAAAAGCAGTGTCATCTTTCCACTCATAATAACAACTATCCAATAATCACATGAACACCACAACATTTTGTTTCAATGATGAGATAGTGCTCTGTGACTCAGACTTGCTATGTTATAAGTTATGTTATGTGTATCTGTATAGTGCGCAACTCACCCAGTAGGGTACTGTATCGTTTAAAGAAGAATCTTCGTGAAGATTTAGTTGGTTCTTTATAGCAAAGGACACCCCATCCGCAGGTCTGACAACAGCTCCAGTCAAGCTGAAACTGCCACTGACCCACACAACCTCAACAAGTCACAGCTAGGCAAGAATGCCCTTGCATTCTAAGTTCCAAGCAGCACACATAAGTTGAATACGACAGGTATCCTGGCGCCGGAGCAGTAGACGCCAAAGCAGTAGCTGAATGGGCCACAGCAGAATCGGGGCTAGTGAAGAGCCAGTTCTTCGGTTTCTTGCAGAATTCAAGAACGGAGAGGAGGGCTCTGATGTGCAGGCGCAAGTCGTTTCAGGCTTTAGGAGCGAGGTAGGATAAGGCACGACTGCCGGATATGGGTTTGCATATGCAGGGGATGTGTGCGAGAAGGAGTGAGCAGAGGTGTCTGGTAGGTTTGTAGAGGTTTATGTGGTTGTTGAGATGTGTTGCCAATGTTGTGTAAGGTTTTGTATGGGTGCAGGAGGAGTTTCAAGAGTGTTTGCTCGTGGATTGGGAGCCAATGGAGCTTTTTGAGGGGCAGGGTAGGAGGTTGAGGGTAAGCCTGGCCGCTGAGGTTTATATGAGCCTTCTGGTCAGTAGAGCATTGATTTCAGCATAGAGTTCTCCATACAAATCTCCATGCATTGAATGCAGTGCAGACCCCCTTTAGCTTCTAGCTGTGGATAAACAATCCTTAAAGAGCCACAAATATCTCTTCCTACCATCATGGGAACACTTCACCCTGAACAGTGAACAATACAGCTCCCAGAACACCGTAGAACAATACACTCCCCACAAGCCCAATCACAAGGTAAAGTTCAGTGTCATTACAGAGAGAGGTGCTGGATAAAGTCCACGGCTAGGCAGGGCAATTGCTGAATTCATTTACTGGGCAAGGAGCATTCTTCAGGATGCCTTAGAAACACCTATTCAATTTAGAGATATCCAAGGAGGTTAATGTTCCCACTAATGTTTTCCCATTTGTCATAGAGGTTTTTATTTTCCTTGCTGTTTATTGTATGCCAAATGTTATTTCCCACTGAGGTTCCTCCTCTGCCCCTCCCTATTCCCTTATAACAAATAACATTATTTATCAGTGAAATTTCAAACATACTCAGCACGTCGTAAAACTTTTGTACGTGTAAGAGTACCACAAACTAGGTGCCCCCATTGATCATTTGCCACAGCGGTGCATCTGTTGAGGCAGCTCTAGTAGGCGATGGCCTGGTTTTGTTTACAGTACTACTATGATTTTCCCCTAGTTTCCTTATGTTTTTTAGGGCTACTTTGCATCGACTGTGTCTCCTCAGGCATGGCCTGTCACTTCCCATACATATTTTCCATCATATATCCACAGATACATTACCTGTTACCTCGCTGTCCATCTTCCTGTGCTTTGGAGTAGCAACAGTTTGCACATTACTCCCCTTGGTGGCGCACCTAGTGGTTGAGGTGGGGCCTGCCCTCAATGCACCCTCTCAACTGAGCAGAACTTTGACCGACTTCTTGGCTTCCATGAACTATTCCATGTTAGGACGCTTGACTTCCTCCTCTAGGACCACGTATGTTGCTCTTTCTGTATCATACTTCTACATCTTCTACCTTTGCATCCAGTCTTTTAAACATTGCTTGCAATTCCTTTACCACGTTATGAAAATGTGTGATGTCAGTGGAGTTTTTGCGGTATGACTATTCCACATCTACCACCCTTCTCAGTGAGCCTCTGGAGTTTGGTTCTGAAGAAGTTGAGGTCTAGCACCACCACATCAATTCTTGTTTCTAAAGAACTCCTCAGGTCCTTTATTCCTATCAGTATTTAAGACAGTGTGGTTTCTTGTTGTTCCTTCCTGGTTCTACATGCTGACGGTGCCTAGTGTGCTCTGGTGTTTACTGATTCTATCTGGTCAGAGGCACTTTCACATAGCTATTATATTGCATTGTGTACCTTCTATATTTTGTTATGTGCCATTCGGTGGCCAGGTAAGTGGCCACACTGTCCACAACCTGAGCCTTTCCAGTTCTCCCGGTCTGTGCTTTATGTTTTCTCCTGTGCCCCAATGATGGTTCTTCTTGCTGGGGGTTCATCTCTCAATTTCCTCTCACTTTGCTCCTTTGTATGTATATTTGCTTGGTTGCCTACTATAGTATGTCTAATGGCCACAGCCTTCTAGGTTTGGATATTGAATGCAATATGTATCTCCTTTAGTGTGGTCATCGTTGGTGATTTACAGTTTCACGTTACAAGGATACAACAGTTTGTTTCAGAAGTTTGCCAATGTTTGAGCATTCAATTTCTAGCCAGCAATATCTCAAATTGTGGCCTATTTTTGAATGTGCCA
This sequence comes from Calotriton arnoldi, assembly GCA_963921515.1. NCBI lineage: Eukaryota > Metazoa > Chordata > Amphibia > Caudata > Salamandridae > Calotriton > Calotriton arnoldi. The sequence continues at coordinate 1,917,551 of CAWUFW010000844.1, read as the reverse complement.
AGCAGTGTGTAACATGCCCTGCATGCCTAATCGTAGCAAGTATCATTGTCATTGCCCATGCATCAACATCATTCAGTTCAACTGCCTTCATCTGAGTGCATTCTAGAAAGTCCTCAGAGCTCTCTGCTCAGGCTAGTCACCAGGTGGATCAATTCTTTCCACTGGAGCCTGTCACCAGCACAGGTCGCCGTCGCTTGGCCCGCCACTTGATTCCACATCCCGCTTACATGGAGGCACGGCTGGCTTCTCCATTCACTATAGGCTAAGGTCTCGCAGTTCTGCTTCTTTGCTGAAGGCCCCCTATCCTATAGTCACTGAGGCCTTTTGTCCTTGCCAGCGATGGCTCCACCTCTCCTTCAGTCGCTGTTAGGACGTTCAGCTGCTTACGGCAATCCCTTCGCGCACTGTCTTTCTTATATGAGTTTCGCTGTTCTCAGGTCAGATACAGGTTAATACAGGCTGTTGCTTGTTACACCCTCAGAGCTTTGCGGGCTACGTCCCTCAAAACTCAACATATCAAAAGTAAGCTACAAATGCTGAGTCTGCAAAATTCCATGCAGAGCCATAAAAATATGCCAGTTATTAGCAAATCTAAGATTTACTGAGTGCCACTTCTTTAGGTTTTCCTACCGCTAGATGTTCATAAAACTTGAGATTCCTACACAAGCTTAACTTGCTAACAGCATGCCAAATTTAATTTATTTAATAGAGCCTAGTTATTAGCAAATGAAAACCTTTCTGCTCCCACTAACTTTGTCCCCTCTTTCGATGAATCTCCCTAAAACTTGACATAGAAAGCTAAACATGCTATATGTTTTATACCCTGCCCCATAACTGTTCCACCTCTTGACTGATCTGTATGGATTTGAAAATACCAAGAATAATCTAAACATGTCTATTTTGTTCAAATTTGTCAAATGGCACTAAAGCTATAGACAATGGGGCATATTTATGTAGGTTTTGCGTCGCCCTTGCACCACACAAAGGGGTGCAAGGGCAACGCAAAACCTAAGTCAGCTATATCAAGCCACGGAAGGCCACCTTGGAGCATGGGCGCTAGGCAGCCAAAAGGGCGCCAATGCATTTAACAACAGGAATACGTTGTATTATGTTAAATACGGCGCATTCCTGCGCTTTCCATTTCACTCAGCGCAGCATGGTGGCTTGCTGCACTGCATGAAAGCTTCATATACCCTTAACACCTTTAGAAAATTCGGGATTTTAATACTTTGAAGCCTGCCCCAATACCTTTTTAAAAACAAATGCCTCAAAAATACTTAATAAATTTACACCAAACCACAAACATCATGCTTTTTGAGTGGAGTTCTACTTTCATGTCCAGGTTGGTGTAAATTCTCTCAGTGGTTGTTGCAGCAGAGGGCAATATTTACGATGTCTGCTAAAATGGAAAACGCACCTTTTTTTTTTTTTACACCCTTTTAACTTATTTTCCCTAGGGAGATTTGCACACAACTTAGCATGCTAAAACTTACCCAGATATGTTAGGTGAGTGCCAAATTTCATGTAAAATCCTCAGACGACGAAAATGTTATTAGCCAACTTGAAATGCATTTTGAATGGAAAATGCAACTGAACCATAACTAGAGTAGCTAAATATTAGGCTTCAATATATGCAGCCTGTCACCAAGCAGGTCCTAGCAATTTTGGATCAAATCCTTCTGTTTTTTTTTAACTGTACTCAGGCTGAAGTGTTTCTATGAGGGGACACCAAGACTGATTTGGATGTAGTTGGATGTAGTTGTTTCCCAAACATGCTGAAAACAGATGGACTGAAATGATACAGGTAGGAATTCTTTGTAACAAAGAAGCATTGGCTCAGGTGTTTCCATCCATCATCTCCAGGCTGTTTTTTTAAGGGTGCAACTTTACTCCGTTACCATATCACAGACCAAGCGTGCTATAGACATATTGGCATGTTGTGCCTTACTGACTCGAAAACACCAATCATGATAGTAAACTGCTCACCTTCGGGTGCCATTTTGGGGATCATAGTTTTGCTCTCCGCCGGTGTCTCCCTCTCCAAATCCTGGATTCTTTCTAGAGCTTTCCTCAATTGCTCATCCAGACTTTCTGCAGTTTCCTCCGCTTTCTGAGCGCGCAGCTCTGTTTGCCTGTGAATGAGAAGAGTTAAAATAAAAATACTGATATTGCAGTAGAAGTACAGTAGAAGTTAAAGTCTTTGGCACTTCGATAGCAAATGCAAACCCTGGGCTTTACACATGCTGCTGTTTCAAAAGAGACAAGTGGTTTGGAAAAGAGGAGGAATACAGAGAATGTGGGAAGCTGTGGAAAGCCCCTGGCACTGCGGTGTACTATTTAATCGCTTTCATGCGGAAGGCAACACGTTCACGCGGAGGGCAACACGTTCACCTTTACAGTGCGGAGGACGTGAATGTTTTGTCCTCCCACTAAAGGGAGGACATTCCTCTGGCGCTCGCTCCCTGGTGAAATCTGGCTGGGGCTCCCGTTTTTAAGGGAAGAGCTTCTCTTGCAGGTCAAAGTGTTTTTTGCTTTTTTAAGTTTTAGTGATGTGCTGTGCGCAATGTGCACTCGCCTCACTTAAACCGAAACGGAAAGCAGCAGGAGTCAAAAGGCTTCAGTGTGATCACTGCTTGGGGCATATCTTATAACCGGAGAGGTACTATTTGAGGGGGAGAATTTACCCTTTCTTTTTTATCAACATGTATTTATTGTGAGTTTCAAGTATACATACACACAATTCTTAGTCCCAGCACACATAAGATATGAAGAAGGTACAAGTGCCGGTAACAAAAGATTCCATCCTCCATTCACAGTTCTAGTCTGCAGAGAGGTCAGGTCTCTGCAAGTCACTGTAGCTTTCCAATAAACTCAGGGGCATATTTACGAGTGAATGGCGAAGCTTGGCAATAAGCAAAAATTGCTAACGCCACGCTCAGCCATTCTGAAAACGCAGGAATCCATCGTATTTACAATGGTGAGCACACATCCCTGCATTTTTCCTAGCGCTGGCGCTGAACTCAGCTGCCTAGCGCCAATGCAGCCACCCTTGTACCGTAGTGCAAGGGGGCCTGCATTGAGGGAATGATTGTTTATGTGCAGGAAGGTGCCCCTTCTGCACATAAACAGTCACTAATGGTGATTTGTAACTCCTATGTGTGCTGCATAGTGCACCACACATAGAAGTTGCAAATCGTCATTTTTGAATGATTGTTTATGAGCAGAAAGGAACACCTTTCTGCACATAAACAATCATTCATGACGTTTTGCTGTTTTTATGTGTGTTGCACAATGCAACACACATAGAAACAGCAAAACCGAGGAGAAATTAAACATTTCTCCTCGTATCGCCATGTTAAGACCAGGTTTTCCCTGGTCTTAATTTTGTCGCTGCCCCATATTTACGCTACCCATTGCCCGCCCCTTTCACACTAAGTATAGCGCGAAAGGGGGCCTTATTTACAAGGCGGCATTACGCCACCTTGTAAAGGCGGTGTTAAGCCACCTTGTAAATAAGACAAAGGGATTATCGCCACAGGAACATCACAAAAAGTGACGTTCCTGTGGAGATAAGCCCTTATGACTATGCTCCCCAGTTTTATAAAAGTGAGAAAATGGGGGAAGGAAGGGAGGGAGGGAGAGGAGGGGAAAGGGGGATTGAGAGGAGTATATTAATTGGAAAACAATAAAGGACAGTGATTGGCGAGAACACCACTAGTGAACAAACATGCAGACACACATCTCTTCTCTGTTTGAACGTACAGCACATCATGCATACGAGATGTAACATAAGTACCCAAAGTTCTCATTGTGAACCTACGTGCACTCAGTGACATTACTAGAAGCTGTAACTGCAAGTAGAACATATAAAAAGGCTATGTCCTGGAAATTAGCCAGTATTATGAGGTTACTATACTACAGCAAAGGTAAAAGTAGCAACACAGAAGGATGCGAATTTGGTACAGTAAAAAGTAGTGCATGTATGTATAAAATATGTATGCATATGTATTCTATAGCATGAACGTAGCTAAAAGGCAGCTGAGTGTTGTACATGGTCAAAGACATGTATAACTTCAAAGAGTACGAAGAGGGGAAGCTGGGTTGGGAATGTTAATGCACTGTGCTGTAGTGTTCTTTGAAGAGTTGAGTCTCCAACTCTCCTAAATTGGAGCAGCATTGGCGTGGTCCTGATAGATATGGGGATGTTGTTCTAGAACTTGGTGCGTAGAAGGGAAAGGGCTGCTGCCTTGTTTTTTCTTTTTTACACTTCTTCGACTGCGATCTGATGGTGTCCTGGCTGCAGGTGTGCTGAGATCCACCAGAGAAGATGAGCTTGTCTGCAAGAGGAGCCGGGTGCTGGTCGTGATAGTATTGTAAATGATGCAGCTGGTTTGGAAGATGGTACTGGCCTCCAAGGGGAGCCAATGGAGTCCCATTAGGATGGGGGTAATGTTATCAGATTCCTTCAGGTCATGGATGAGACGTGATGCGGCATGTCGGATGCCCCAAAGTGGTGCCAGAGTGGAGTCTCAGAGGCCATGGAGTAGTGCATTATCACCATCCAGATGCAAGAGTATATGGGCTTGAACAGCAGTCTGAACTCGTTTTCTTGAAGAAATCGCTTGACTTTCTTTAGAAGAGAGAACCTGTACCAGTCCATCTTTGTTTATTTCTGCAATGTGTTCCTTGAGGGTGAGGTTGTTGTCCAGGGTGAATCCAAGTAACTTGGCATTCGGTGAAAGTGAGGGTTCGAAGCTGTCAAGATTCATGTAATTGAGCCAGGTTTGTACTGTATCTCATTTATTGTTGGCAAAAAACAAGAATTCTGTCTTGGTTGGGTTGAGCTTCAGGCAGGCACTACACATCCAAGTCTGGATGATGTGTAAGCAGTGTTTGAGACATCAGATGTCTGAAACAGAGGAAACTTCAAGTAGAGTTGGCATATTGGTAAATCTTGACGCTTTTACCTGTGAAAAAAGCACCAAGCGGGTATATGTAAAGGTTGAAGATGGTAGAAGACAGTATGGAGCCCTGGGGGACTCTACAGGTCATTGGAATCTTTTGTGACCTGGAGGTGCCCATGTAAACAAACTGTAGTCGGTTGAAAAGATAGGAGGAGAACCAGTGAAGGACAATGACGGCAAATCCCATTTGAGACTTTAGGATACGTATGAGGGTGGGATGGTCAACTGTTGAAGGCGGCTAAGAGATCAGCAATATAAGAAGGCAAGTGTTCATCTTCATCTGAGGTCACCCTCAACAAAGTGTAAGATTGTGGTCTCCATGCTGCAGCTTGGTCTGAAGCCAGTCATGCAGGAAAGGGTTGGCACTGATGTGATCTTGAATTAAATATAGACTGCTTTTTCAGTTATCTTGCCAATGAATGGTAGATGAGTGATGGGCCGGTAGTTGGTGAGGTCATCAGGGTCTACTGTAGGTTTATTTAGGAGTGGGAGGATCTGGTCTGTCTGAAGAGCTTCTGAGAGGCATTGCCAATGATAAGTAAGGATAAAAGACCATCCCCAGATGAAGGGCAATGGTTAGACATCATTGTCATAAGCAAGCTTGGTGTCACTGATGTGCTGTCAGATCTTCTGTATTTTATCACTGAAGAAGAGGAATAGGTGGGCCCAGCAGGGGGATGATACAGGGCTTGATTGCCTTGAACAGCATTCTGCTTCTGTTGGCGCTTCATTGATGTTGATATAGGACTTTGCTTTGGCTGATGTGATGAGATGTCAGCATTTTGAGGGAAGGCAGTTCAGTATATTGTGGTCCTAGGGAGTTCTGTTTCTCTTCCATTTCCTTTACTGTCCATAGATAGATTGTTTATAGTCAGCAAGGTCTTTAGAGTACCAGGGTGCTCAAGGCTTTGGCTTGTACTTGTAAGTGGTAATTGAGGTAAGGATGTTCACATCTCTTTCAAAAACTTTGTTGAGGTTGTTTAGAGGGTGTTGGCACCGGGTGTGGAGCTGATAGGGTGAAAGATGAGTTGAAGCATTAGGTTGTCTCTGGAGAAGTCTCTGAAGGTTTGGTCTTCTCTTTTGTGTTGACCTCATTTGTTGGTAGGAAACTAAGCATGGAGATAGGTGTGGGATAGTGGACTGTCCAGTCCAGTGGTATGGGTGGTATGCATTAAATTGTTGGTGATGTTAAGAAGACTAGGTTGACGATGTGGCCTTGGGAGTGTATTGGTTGTTTGATGTGCTATACAGTGATAGATGAGGTTAAAGAGGGGGTCTCTTGGTTTTTTTGAGGGCTTGTGTTGTCTGGGAGGTTGGAGTCACCCAAGAGGATGGTGTAGGCACTTTTGATGGAAGAAGTGCTGAGAACATCTGAGAATTCATCAATAAAGTATATGTTCTGGCCGGGTGACCTGTAGTTGAGATGGAACAGTGGAAAATAGCATGTCAGCAGCTCTATGACTTTGAGTGCCACTTGCTTGCCTAGGGTGCAGGACCAGGAGGACTTATGGATGACAGCTAGGCCTCCTCCCTTCTTTTGTGTGTGGTTCACGAGACGGATGCTGTGGCCTGCGGGAAGACGGACGTCTAGGGTCTGCGAATATGTGGGCGTGAGCCATGTTTCTGTAATGAAAGGACGTCGAGCTTGAAATAGGTGATCAGGTTTGTGGCGTCTGGTGCGTGGAGTACTGTACAGCGGGTGTTGATGCGCATGAACTGGAATCTGTGCTCTGTAATTTCAGGGTGGGTGGTAGTTAGTAGGATGTGTACTGGTTGGGTCTATGTGTTGTGTGAATGTTATGTGAGTGTCTGGGTCGCCTACATCTGGGTGCAATTAAGGGGTTTGGCAGTATTGGATGCTGGGTGAAGCACATGATTTTATCTTACCTTGTAAGTTTCAGCGGCATATTTGTTCTGGCCCAAGGCCTTATCTGGACCTGAGAGGCCCAAACAGGCAACGCCCTTGTCTCTTTCTCCAGTTTGCTGGGGACACCCAGGCGAGAGGATGCCCTGGAAAGATGACTGAAATAGGGAGAAGGCAGGAAGTGATGTCACTTCCTGTGCAGATGCAAGATGGGAAATCCAGCGGTGTTACTTATCAGTGCAAATGAATGAGAGGAAAAGAAGTTCTATAACTTGGCTTCTGTTCAAAAAAATTTTGGGCAGGAAACCAGTGATGTCACTTTCTGAGCAGATGGATGACGGGAAATACAGTGGTGTCACTGCCTCTGCAGATGGATGATGGGAAATTAAGTCCTCTTGCTTGACTTCTTTTAAATATGGTTTTGGTGGTAAAACAGAGATGTCACTTCCTGTGCAGATGGATGATGGGAAATCCAGGGATAACGCTTCCAGCGCAGATGGACGATGTGAAATCTAGTGATGTTGCCTCCTGTGCTGATGAATGATAGGAAAAGAAGTCCTCTTGCTTGCTTCTTCTTTTAAAGATGGTTTTGCAGGAAACCAGTGATGTCAATTCTTCTGCAGATGGATGACGAGAAATCCAGTGAGGTCACTTCCTGTGCAGATGGATAATGGGAAATTCAGTGATGTTACTTCCTGTGCAGATGAATGATTTTGAAGGCCCAGCCATGAGTGATAAATTCAGTGGATACAGAGGAAATAATGACTCCAGTGGTGATTGTAGGGGTAGATGGGCATAGGTGTTGCAGAGTATGGACTTTAAGTGTCGAGTTCGCCCCTAGGGTTTCTACTATCACTGCATATAGTGAGAAGAATCAGTAATAGTAGTAGTATGGGTCGATAAAATATCTGAGAAATGATGGGGAAAGGAGGGGACGAGAACAAAGAAACCAGCCCCTCAAAGGTTTGGACCATATATTGCCCCCAACTCCCACGTCTCCCCAGTTCCCTCAGGAGAGGATTACTGTGTGGCGCACAATCCATGGTAAGAGGACGGGTCATGTGTTTTTCTCTTACAATTCTATAAAGGTGCCCCAGATCCTATCAAACATCTCAAGTTTCTCATCTGTATGTCTTCCTATAACAGTGCACAATTCCGAACATTTCCAACAACCACTAATTAAAAGTTTGCATCGAGTCCTGGTGCCCTTGATGAAGGATACATATCTTCGCTGCGGCTAGCGAAGTAGCCAACCACCTATGTGTGTGAACATTCAGTTCCACGATACCCATTACATAGTGCAAGATTGCCAAATCGGGGAAGGGAGGTATAGTGATAGAGCTAGAACTTTGTAGATAGCTTAATGTTCCCCTCCAATAAGGTGCTCAGGCCAGAAAATATGATACAAGGCACAATTATCGGCTTTACATTTCCAACCTCAGTCATGATGTAGCAACTCAGCTTGCCTCAACTTCTGTATGGTCCAATACCAATCATTTAGAACCTTGAAGTACAAGAACTTAAATTTAGATTCCCTAAGCATTCTATCACGATTGTGCAAAAGAATTGCCCGTCCGTTCCCAAAAGTACTTGCCAGTTGAAGCCTGGTTGAGCAAAGGGAGGACCAGAATGCAGAGTTTTGATGAAGTCCTGTATAGCATGAAACCAATCCTCTAAACCGACCCCCGATATTGAATTATGGGTGACACCAATAATTCGACTAGTTGGGCTCTTAATACAGAATAGAAACAGTGTACAAATTGGCAATACCACCAATGGTTAGCATCTCATAGGCCAAATGCAGTTTGCAAAGTGTGGAATGACTTAATGTGCCCCACTTGATATAATTGGTCAATTAGAATCAGGCTACACTCGTTCCATGACGCCCCAAACATTGGTTTATCCGCAACCCGAACTGCAGCATTATGACAAATCAGAATTAATTTATAGCTGAATGGAGAAAAGTCCATTATCTTGCGAACTGGCCACCGCACAGTTATGGTTGCCATCAAATCGGGTTTCTGACCACCGTCTGATTAGATTGGCCAAATAGACAGGCAGTGACAGATTTGGGTAGTCTAATAGATTTTGTTCTAAGGATACCCACATCCGGGTCTCTCTCTAATCTTGCATATAATAAGACAGCTGTGATAAGTGAAATGCCAGAGTACAGGATAGAATACAGGGCAAGCGAAGTCCTCTTTCCATGGTATTGGCCCATAGCCTAGCAGCTCTCAACCTCGGCTTGGGACTGCTTCAAATATATGATCCAATTTGGGCATCCATCTGATTGAGTAATTCCAACAATATCAATAATAGCAGTGAAAACAAGAGATTTGCACACCCCAAAAGAAAAAGTATTGCTAAATTAAATTCTCCATTTGTTGTGAAATGTGGGTACAATTTAAACTATAATGGTGCTCACCAAAATAATGCCCTACTTGCTACCCATGGGTGTTGTACGAGTGAACAGATAAAACCATCACACAAGACTAAGTCACAGGCATAGGGAAGCACAAACAACAAAAGGATCGAACAGTTTATTGACCAATGTCCATGCCACACAGGATAGAGTTGTTAGTGGTATATTTAATAGGTCTTGATTCCAACCAGTCAGAATAAATGCATAGATATAAGAAACTTTGGAAACAGCCAACACGTGTTTGCTGTCTAGCAGTGCATCGCTGCGATGCACTACTAGACAGCATTACAACTGATTGCTATTGGACCATTTGGCCTATCATAGCTGTTTCAAGACAACTACTACTTGAGGTAACTCTGCCCATGCAGCTCCAATAGACACCTTTCTCACGTACTTTTATCTTTAACTTGGCCGGTACATACGTGCCAGTCACACATCACAATGCTTGTATTCTTCCATTTTAGACATTTCTCATTTACAGACTGTCAGTTCCTACATACGGAATTGATCGATACTGTCACATATAGAATTGACAAAGTCCCTCTGGAAGAAACATGTGTTGGCTGTTTCTGATATCAGTGCATCTACACTGACTAATTGGAATCAAGACCTAATTAAATATACCACTAACAACTCTATCCTGTGTGGCATGGACTTTGATCAATAAATTGCTCTATACTTTTGTTGGTTGTATATCTATATGCTTATGCCTTAGTCTGATTGAGTAATTAATTGTCTGAGCACTCGCAGGGGTAACATGCCAAAGCGGTAATTTAACCTGGGTGCGATTGACATTTTAATCATCTGTACTCTTCCCCACAGCAAGTGTTTCCACCAAATTATTGTTTGATTTAAGCCATAAGGGGTAAAAGATTATCTTCCACCATATGTGTAAGGCCCCTATTTGAACACCAAGATAATGACACCCACTTCATGTCATTATCATGTAGGTTAGCATTAGTGGTGGCTGTAGACATAGGAATGGCCTCACACTTACTCCAATTATTCTTGTTACCAGACAAGTGCTAGAAATTATCTATAACAGACAAGACTATAGGGATTAAAATCCCGAAGTTGGTTAACAAACAGAATATCATCTGCACATAATAACACCTTAACATCCCCCACTCCAGTGTGAATATCCTGGACGCTATGGGAGTGCCGAAAAGCCACTGATAAAGGTTCCAGGGCAAGTAAAAAGAGAAGCGGACAGACGGGCAATCCCTGCCAGGTGCTGTGCCCTATCTCAACTGTTCTCCTCTTGAACACCCAATGCAGCATGGGCACTAATAAAGACTTTCACACCTTTTAAAACTCACCTGGTAATCCCTTCACAGTGATTTACATGTCGGCAAAGCAAAAATATCTTCTGCTTTCTCCTCTTTGATATATTTCCGTCAAGGAGTGCTTGCAGTAGCGGCCGGCGTGGGCGGGGCAGGGGGGTTAGGGGGGTATAAGGGTTGTGGGTAAAAAAAAAAAAAAAAAAAAACTTACCTCCAGCCGTCCACGTTAAGCACTTCTGCTCTTCAGCCGTCCCCATTGCGCTCTTCTGCTCCTCTTCACTGCAGGAAGGCACAGGCTCCCAGAATGCCCTGTGGCCAATACTGAAGCTGCTCTCACACATGAGAGCAGCTTCAGGATTGGCCTGAGGGCCCTCCATTTGCGCTCCAGGACAGACTGAGTCTGTGCCTGCTCTCTCCAACCCAGCTGTGTTGCTGGGTTGGAGAGAGATTTCACTGCGCATGAAGGTTTGGCCGGCCTGAGACGGCCGGCCAATCCGTCATGCGTAGTGATGGGAGTGCACTACCACTCCCCTCAGTGCCTGTCACTCCCAAGTCCCATCCCCAAGACTCAGCAGTCGTCAGGAAAGGAAAAATAATACAACTGTTAATTATTGTTTTATTACTCCTTTCCTGCTGTTTTTAGGGGGGCGACGCTCCTTCGTCATAGCGGAGGAGCCGCCGCTGGGTGCTTGTCCGTGTATTGCCTATCAAGTCTCTGACTTTTGCTTCTAATAACTGTTGATCTGCGTGAAGCTGGCGTGTCACTATGGCTGCATCATCACACACTAGTCTCCCCCTCAACGATGCTTTACCAGCGGCCCAAAGTACCCTGAGACAGAGCCTATGTTGTCAGCTAATAAGAGCATTTATGATGATTAAGTAGTTCCTTGCCTTGGGGGTATCTGTAGGCCATCACCTTCATGCTCCAACTACTAGCTGAGGCACTAGGAGTCCAAGAGCCGGGGCTAACTGTTCCGTATTATAATCGGCGAGGCCGCCCTCAAAGATTTCACACTGTGTCATATCAAATAATCTATATAGGATTGAGTGATGTGTGACTGGGGAAAAATGTATTCTCTATGTCTAAGGGGTGCAACAAGCACCAGACATCCAAAAAGACATACTCACCCAACAGATCCTGAAACAGAGCCCTCCCTATTCATTCTGTTATGGACATCTGGCCTTCCTCGCCTATTTAGGACCGGGTCCGGCACCAAATTCCAATCCCCTTCCAGCACAACGGGTGTTCTCCCAAATTCAACTATCAGTCTAGCACTTTGTGCAAGTAATTGTTATTTATCTGTGTTGGGGACTGTTAGATCCGACATTCTTGGCGTGGTATTCCCCAAACATTTTGCCTTCCTCCTCCCTTTTTTCTGACCTTGTTTTTGTTGGCTTTAGGACTCTGTGCACTTTACCACTGCTAATCAGTGCTAAAGTGCATATGCTCTCTCCCTAAAAACATGGTAAGATTGGCTTACAGCTAATTGGCACATTTAATTTACTTGTTAAGTCCCTACTAAATGGTTCTACATGTACCCAGGGCCTGTAAATGAAATGCTAGTAGTGGGCATACAGCACTTATTGTGCCACCTACTGACGTATGCTCTTAAAACATGTCTCAGGCCTGTCACTGCAGCTTGTGGTGCAGTTTTAAACTGCCATGGCGACCTGGCACATAAACCTTTTGCCCAACCGAAAGCTCTCTTTTTAATACGTTAAAGTCAGCCCCAGGTGGTCTTAAAGGCCAAAAGGGCAGGGTGCATTGTATTTAAAAAGCAGGACGTGTCCTTAAATTTTACATGTCCTGGTAGGGAAAAAACCCTTACTTTGTTTTTCACCATTGCAAGGCCTATCTCGCCCACTGGATAACATTTGGCTACCCTACTACATTTAATAAAGGCTAGCTTTTGATTGGAAGCAGATAGGGAAGTTACGTCTGGACTCAAATAAATTGTAATGTAAAATCCTCTTTAATGGTAAAGTTGGATTTTAAGTCACAATTCTGAAACTGCCACTTTCAGAAATTTGGCATTTTCTTGCCCTAGCCATTTGGTGCGTGCTGCCAGTACTCAGAGTCCATGACTGTAAATGGCTCTGCTATTAGGGTTTATGTATACCTCCCAGACAGAGACAAAAGGAGACTAGTGGTTGGCAGGAGGATGGTTGGGGGTGGAGCAGTACCCTGCCCGCTTACTTTTCAAAGGGCTTGCCTCCAGCACACACAAAGGAACCTGACACTAGTCTTTGTCACCCCAAACATTGTGGATCCTTGACAGGGGAAGGGAAGAACTTTCCAGCACCAAATGTGGGGGGTATCCAGGATGTCACTCCACTTCAAAGGCTGGCACCAGGTATAAATATTGGACCTCTTGACCCACTCATCAGTACCTGGACCTGAATAAACTATAGAAAAAGGCTCCAGAGGCCCCCGGCAACTGCCCAGATGACCTGCTGCACTGGCCCTGCAACTGGATCTGCCTGAGCCCTGCTGGCCTCTGCTGGAGTGCGTCCCTGATCGCCAAGAGGTGCCTCCACAGATCCTGGACCCTTGGCTGGTATCAAAGAGAACTCCTCCTTGTCTAACTGATGGTTCTATCAAATGCGATGCAAAGCCTTGCCACACAGCTGAAAGCTTCATCGGAACAGATGCTGAGCGATGCAAAACACCGCAAGGCATGGCCGCACAGCTGACAGCTTCATCAGAACCGACACTGAGTGACGCAAAGCTTCACCGCACAGCTGAAAGCTTCATTGGAACCAATGCCAAGTGACACAAAGCCTTGCAGCAAAGCTAAAACTTCACCTGAACCAACGTCGAGCGAAGCGAAACCTCACAAAGCAACGCCAGACAGACCTTGCACCAAGGACATAAGGTACAACTCTCAGGGGCCAAACTTGGTCCTGTGCCCACCCTGTGTTCCATCACAGTCGGCTTGTTTGTCCCAGTCCAGTGCGACCAGATACTCTCAGTTGGTGCTTTGTGCTTTTAGGCGCTATTACTTGCCTAAAAGATTAGAATTGCATATCTCCAGTTCTACTGATTAGATTTTGGACGTTCAGGTATCATTTTATTTATTAAAAGTTACTCTATCTTTCTCAATTGGGAATTTTCTTGTGTTGTGTTTTTTATTTTTTACTGTTTGTGCGCTGCAAAAATATATTACACTTTGCCTCTAAGGTAAGGCTGACTGCTTTGTGCCGAGCTACCAGAGGGTTAACCACAGGCAATTTAGTGACTTTTGTGGTTCACCCTGACAAGGACTGTGGTTGTTGCCTGAGTGAGGCTTCCACCCCCCTCAACCAATAACCCAATTTCTTACAGGGCATACATCAATCCAAGTATGACAGTCCTGGACTTGATCCACAGTTTGATAAAGTCCCAGCGACCCTCTACGTCTGTCCATGTTTTAAGAATCTTATGAGGGAGTCACTTACAGATAAGGATTGCCACTCCACATTTCTTATAACAACCATGAGAAGACGAGGCGCCATGTTACTACTGCTGACAACAGTCCCTACCTAGTCCCTCTTAAGATTGCGTGATTCTACTAGGGACATGTATGTCTTCTGAATAAGGCCAATATCAGACTGTTTTATGTGAAAGTAATGTAATATCTTTTTGCGTTTAATGAAATATAACATCCATAGTGATTATCAATAATGTTTTCTACATTCTGTATCAGTTACCTGGGGCGGCCCAGAAGGAAGCAGTCAGCAAATGTGGGTGGTGTCTGTATGTCAAGCAGAAGAAGAAACAACTCCAGTACAACTATCTAAATACCTATTCAGATGACAGAAGCTACACCCCGCAATAAGGTGCACAAATGCTTGACCTTAAGGAATAGAACTATGGACAGTATAATTCATGTGCCTAAGGGAATGTAGTCCTAGACGTAGTTAACCTTTTGTCGAGTGTGGAGCGAGTCTCAAAGTTAGGAGAAAGAAAAGCCAATCTAATCTAATCAACAGCAAAATTCAACTACAGAAATAATAATAAAGCAAAGAGGGTAAAGAATCTTGACGTGTATTGCACGTCAAAACCTGTGCCACTTGGTGCTGTCCATCCATCACCACCCTGTGGATAAATGCACTATATTGTGAAGGGGCAGTGTTATCGCTAAGTGACATTCTAAGGGGAGCGATTTGGGGCACAATCACATGTGCAATAGAATCAGAGGAGACAAGATCGAAAGACGTCTCCTAGTCACTAGACATATGAGGCATATGAAGAATGGCCATGTGTTCAGTTTCCCACTAAAAAGATGCTCTCACATGTTGCTGATGCACTACATATGCTATAACTGAACTTGGTTTCTCACCTTGAGTCTTCACACGTGTTTTGATCTGGCGGGTTCTCTAAAATACCAGGGGCTCCTTAAATTGCAGGTGGATGAGCCGAGGGATCATGTCCATTAAAAAGCCCATTGTATCATCTCTTTCAGCGGTTTCTGATACACTGTAAATGCAGAAGTTGCCTCTCCTTGCCCTGCCTTCAAGATCACTGACCTTGTGCCAAAGATACTCAATGTCTTGCACCAGTCGAGGGGTTTCATTTAATTAAATTCCACCTCATCCAATTTTTTGTCAATCATGTCCACTATGGTCTGAAAGACTGAGATATCCTGATGCACTGATTTCTCCTCTGTCGCCAAATCAGACATTTTAGAGCCCATGGTAGACAGCCTGGCACTGATGGCAGATATTTCTTTCAAATTGTATCCAATGTATAGTCCGATGGCTTCAGAGTCTCTGTTTTTGAGGCAGCCTTTGGGGCGTGCGACTGGCTCCAAAAATAGAAGCTGGCAGACTGAAGATTTAGCAGTGGACATCATGTAGCTCTTAGGATATGACAATTATAGAAGATGCAAATTGAAAATAGGGGTATTAGGCCCATAGCGCTACACTGGTGGAAAATAGGGGTATTAGGCCCACAGCGCTACACTGGTGTGAGAGCTCACATTTACAGGAGTATGATCCAGGAACAGTAATGAGAGTCAGCAATCTGGAGGAGAGCCACATATACTGGGCAATGGCCCCAATCCAAGTACTTCTGGCAGACCCCAACTGGCCCTAAAGAAAAGTGTACAGTCTTGGCTAAGCAAAGTTGTAAATGTGATTAAGCTGGTACTACCCCATCAATGGTCCTGGGGTCAAAATATCCAGAAATAGTTTCCCCGAACAGCACAATACTATATATATGATGTATTGTGCTCTCAAAATGGACACAAGTTCCATTGTCAGATCCCAAATCCCAAACAGGGGCCCCAGTGCCATTTGGGCTAGAATCACAGTTGCATCTATATGGGTAACAGGACCCTACTCCAGCAACAGCTTGGCAGCCCAAATATAGTTGTCTCTGCACTCTTCTGCTAAGCTAAGTGTGGGGTAACGCAGGGTATGAGGCTGGGTACTGGTATCTGTGCCACCATAGATTCAGCCTGAAGTCAAGACCAGACAGCTTCAGCCATCACATGTCTCTACTGGGTGGCTGTAGCACTGATCAACTTCCTGCTAAAAGGTCCTACAGCGACAAACCCTGGTCCTCTGATGAGAGAACCCCACAGCTTGCATTTCTGTATCACAGGTGGAGCAGGGAACGTCGACCCCACGTACCATACTCCATCCAAATGAGGCCCTCAAGATGCTGGTACAGGGTGGTGGATATGGTGCCTCTGCAGAGCTACAGCAGGAAGCAGTCATCTTAATTGACTCTTAGCTCCGCCTCCCAAATTTCCCCTTTCCAATGGGACCTCTCCTTAGGGGATGCCTTCTTGGGAGTCGCCACAGGATGGCAATGCCGGAGTAGGGATCCACCCACTAACAACAATGGATGGCTTCAAGAGGTAAGAGCGCCCCACCAAACATGTCTAAGTGTTCCCCCCTCGCCCAGTAAAAGTGTAATTTCAGTCTTTTCGCTCCCCAAGAGAGGGTAATTGGGGGCTTTACCCCCAATCTACCCTGTTCAGGAGGGGTGGTCTAAATTAATGTTAAAATATGTATATAAAAATAAAATATATTTATAATTTATTTATAAAACACTAACAATTTTTGGGTATTTAAAAATGAATGTAAGATTACATTTTATGAAACTATAATTAAATGGGAGGGTGTTGCAATATCAGGGTGGGCCATGTGTGGTGCTGGACGTACTACTGTTTTTTTTTTTGGCAGTAGTAAATGACACTTGTAAGTTTGGCTCTGCCCCCCTTTTCAGGGGTGGAGACATGTCAGTCTACACTTTTGAGTAACTTTACACTCACATTTTGTGACTAGACAAATGCAGTAACTAAAAAGTGTACATTACTTGAGTAAATTACTCACAGGTGTAAGTAACCTTTGTGAATAGCCCCAAGTGTGGGGGGCTTTACTCCCTATCTGTCCACCAATGGAAAGGACAGAAAGCCCAATAGGCATTAAACATAGCCTTTTTCATTTTAAAAAGAAAAGAAAGGGGGTTGATCCTTCCAACATTGTACCACAACACCCACGCCTAAAATCACAAGTCTTTCTGCCACCAAAGGGAGGGACGTTTGGGGGACTTACTCCAAATCTGCCCTCCAGGGGGGACAGAAAGAGCACTAGACATGAGGAGCTGTATTACAAATCGTGCCCTGGGGTTGGAATGGGTGTTTGTGCCTGCTCCTTGTAGCCCTCCCCTCCAGAGCACTTTGGCTTTGCACCTATGCCATATTACTGATGTGAGCACAGAGGTAAAAAAGCCAGCAGGCGGTGCATTGATTGCGCAGCACATAATAAGGCGCACAATCGATGTGTCCCCCGAGGGTACCTCAAGCACCACCCTGGTCAAAGAGAGGCTAGTCTGCTGTGGAAAACAGCCTTTATCACGCAGTCGGAACCCCGCATGCCTTTCCCACGCAGGCTTAACCTCGCAGGCGACATTACCACGCAAGTCTTTACCGCACAGGATTTTACAATGAATAGCCCTTTACCACGCATGGAGTTTTTGGGTTGATGGAATTTTTAGGGTTTAGGGAGGGTTTGGGGTTTTGGATGGTAAGTGAATTTTTAGGGTTTAGGGTGGGTTTGATATTTTGAGTGGCAAGGGTAATTTTAGGTTTTAGGGTGGGTATGGGTTTTTGGGTGCTAATGGGTTTTTAGGGTTTAGGGGGGGTATGGGTTTTGGGGTAGCAAGGGTAATTTTAGGGTTTAGGGTGGATATGGGTTTTTGGGTGGCAAGGATATTTTTAGGGTTTAGGGTGGGTATGGGTTTTTGGGTGGTAAGGGTATTTTAGGGTTTAGGGTGGGTACGGGTTTTTGGATGGTAAGGGGTTTTTAGGGTTGAGTGGGTATGGTTTTTTGGGTGGTAAGGGACATTTTAGGGTTTAAGGTGGGTATAGGTTATCGGGTGGTAAGGGGTGTTTAGGGTGTGTATGGGCTTTTTGGGTGTGTATGGGTTTTTGGGTGGTAAGGGGTTTTTAGGATTTAGGGTGGGTATGGGTTTTTGGGTGTTATGGGGTTTTTAGTGTTGAGGGTGGGTATGGCTTTTGGGATGGGAAGGGTCTATACATGTGTGTGTGTGTATATATATATATAGTTATACATAAATATTATATATATTTATATATACACACACATATATATGTAAACATATAAATAAATATATATATATTATAAAAAAATATATATTTATGTATATTTCTTTTAAAAAGCGAAATATATATATATATATAAATATATATATATAATTTGGGGTTATACTTACCAGGTAAGTTTTTACCATTCATTTGCCTTTACTATACGTGCCTTAACAACGAAAATTTTGCATGCGTGGTAAAGACTTGCGTGGTAGAGTCGCGGTCATTGTAATGACCGCGTTGTAAAGTCATGTGCGGTAATAGCTTGAGTGGTTCCGTCATACATCCATCTGCTGTCAGTGAAAGGGGAGCAGCGCTTTTAGGATTTGGCCCCATCTTTCACTAATGCACTCTCTTCAGCAGCGCAGGTGTGAACTCTCAGAGTTCGCACCTGTGCTGAGGACAGCATTGTTTTTAGGTCGAGCATTCGAGACCTATTGTAACTTCTCTTGTGAGCTTAAAGTCATCCCCCTACTTTTGATTTGCTCGTTTCTGTGTCCTTTAAAAATCCGTGCTTGCTAGTGGTCAGTCCTGCCTCTTTGTCCCTCCTTTTTCTCTTCCGTTCCTCCCACGCAGCAGGGACTAAGTACTGTCTCATTACCTTATAGTTCTTCATATGTTCGTTGGGGACAATTTTTTTGGGTGGTTTCCTGCTCTGTTACTGTTTGCCTGTGTTCAGCTTTGGCACCATAGCTGTTTACATTTAACTCTAATTAAGCCCTCCCACCTCCTCAGAAATGCCACTGTTTTGTTACTGCTGCCTCCGCTTGGAGCCTCCCGCCCCGTGCCTGTATTTTTAAATTTATTTTTTAACCTTTTTGCACTTTTCGATGACTACCGCCAGTGGGCTTGTTTTTGGTAGGATGTTCATTTGGGTTGGGCTTCTTTTTAATGGGGATTGGGCTTGTTGAAATGCTCTTGGGCCACTGGTTTGAAAACAACAAAGCGCTACCACACGCCAATGGTTTATTACATTAAAACAATTGTTCGCATCATAACAATTAAAGCTAAGTGGGGCGCAGAAGTTTGCCGTACTAAAAAGAGGGTCAAGACCGGCTGATGGTGAATTGGTATTTTGGTAAGTAGCGTCTCTTGTTCTGAGCATGCGCAGCCATTATTCAGTAAAAAAAAAAAGAGCTGTTCACTAGGTGCGCTTGCGCCTAGTCACAGGAGAGAGGAGTGCCTCATTACTCTGCGATTTGTTAACCATCGCACGCTTCGCGCAGCCCACCTCCGATGGCGGTACATGGATGCATTTCCCAGTAAACAACACGAAAACACAAGTGGTGTGAGCAACACTTGTTCATGTTCTGGCAGTTCGTGTTAGTACTGAGCACTTGCACAGTGGTCTTACGCCACTGCACTTGCGGTAACATTTCTGCGAGCGGCGCGTAATTAAGCGATGCTGCATCATTTCAGGGGTTTGCCTACCAACCATAACGCCTTAACCATTCCTTAAACATTCACCATTCACTGTCCATAGATATTTCACTTAACCGATCGTTGCCGGTAGTCACACCAGCTTCACTCTCGCCAATCACAGGACACGGTCACTTTAATCAGCCATTGCTTGGCCATTTCATGGACTGCACCTCTGCAACGCCATTTCACCAGTCACTGTTGACAGCCACTTTCACATCTATTGAAATGTACCTTCATGTGTTTTTGTGCGCTTTCACCTCGCTGGCAATTGTCACTATTCACAGGCACTTTCACCTCCCTGTAGTGTGAGGACATTACACTCCCTTACCTGTCACTGTTCTGAGGCACTTTCAGACTCTCTCTGCATCTATCTCCTTCCTCTCTTTCTGTGTCTCTTCTCTGTCTTTCAAATTCTGGGCAAATATCGGTATTAGGTTCTACAAACCAGACTTCTGCCCTTCCCTCCTAGAGTTTGCACCTCAAGGCGCTGTCCCTGGGCCTGGCCTCGGGTGACTCGTTTACTGAGAACCCTGACCTTCCGCGCTTCAAGGCTCTGTGTCCAGGGCGTGTGACTCTCAATGCAGCCTACTGTCCCCCCACCCTCCCTCCAGCGCCCTCGGGCTGAGGACTCCCAATCACCTAAGCTAGTGCTCACAGGCAGCCGTGGATGTCTAGAGGCTCGTGGCATACGCAGTCACCCCTTGTGCCCCAAATAACAGGACAAGGCGATGCTCCGCCCAGTGCGGCCCTGCAATATAGCTCAGGGGACTAATGTCCTCACTGCAGAAAATTATCCGCTCAGTCTCATATCCCCGAGGATGGGAAAGGAGCAATGTTGGATTGTTACAGCGCCTTGAGTCTTCCCTAATAACCGCACTCTTACGATACTAATGAGACATCTCAGTCACCTAGGAGGGCGAGTGCTTCTCCTATCTACCTAACCAATCAGTCATATTCTTGTCTCCTTGCAGGGCTGTCTCAGCCCTTTAGCCTTAAAAGGTCGATAAAATAAACACGCTACCACGGACGCCGGGGCTGTTGGGGGAACCGTAGACAGAGAAGCCCCACCGGCCGCGGACCTGACTACCATCCTCCAGGCTATACATGCCTCGCAATCCTCTGTGGAAGGCAAGATTGCCGAGGTCCGGGTGGACATTACCCTCATCCGGCAAGATCTGAGGAATGCGGTGGCCCGGATCACGGAGACCGAGTCGCGCATCTCCGCGGTGGAGGACGATGTCCAGCAGCTTAAGGCGCAAGTCACCCGGCTTCAGTCTCACACCCGAGAGCTGCATCGGAGGGCCGAGGACGCTGAAAATAGGTCCCGCCGCAACAACCTCCGCCTGGTGGGGTTCCCGGAGGGGGTGGAGCAGGGTCGCCCAGCGGACTTCATGGGAAAATGGCTCCACTCGTGGGTCACCGAGGGCTCCCTCTCCCCGTGGTTCGCGATTGAGCGAGCACACCGCTCCCTTGCCCCTAGACCGCCTCCCGGGGCCGCCCCCAGGCCCATCATCATGCGAATTCTCAATTTCAAGGACCGCGACTCCATCTTGACCGAGGCCCGCAAGCAGCAGTGTCTTCGTTATGAGAATCACACCATCATGATTTTCCCTGATTATACGCGGGAGGTCCAGGGTCAGCGCCTCTCATTTGGTGAAGTTAAGTAAACGTTGCGCGCCCTCAACATACAGTACAGGCTCCTTTTTCCGGCACGCCTGCGAGTGGTGTTCTCCAATAAGACCCTGTTCTTTGATACCCCTGAGGAGGCTTGGACTTGGGCCACGGAGGAACGTTCCCTGCAGACTGACGTCCGATCCTCCGGAGGCGTGCTTGGTGGGTCTGGCTCCCGGGAGGCTCCTGGCCCCCGGCCCCAACGCAACCGATCACGAAGACGCCGGGGCCAGAGGCGGGCCCGTTCAGACTCTCCGCTGGGTTCCTCTCGGCAGCCGGCTCCGCTTCCTGGAGGGCCTTCGGGTGTGCAGCGGTCAGGCTCCTCGGGCCACCTGGATCCTGGAAACACTTCGCCCCGGCCTTCGCCGCTGGACCTCCCCGACACTGACCTGTCGCGCGGCCCGCTACTCCTTAGGGATCCCGCATGAGCCTGTCTCTGCCTGCCGGGCCTGGCTCCGCGGCCGGAGATGGCGGCTTGGCTCATCACTGCTCCAACTCCAGACGGACGTACCTATGCACATCCTGCAAAGAGGAGGGGTTCCGAGCGTTTTAGTTTGGTTTTTTGCTAGTTTCCACTGTTAGGGCGACAGATGCTTCCGTTCCTGAAGTATAGGGTGGGGGGTGGGGGTTGGGTTCAGATGGGGGGGGGGGGTCCGGTGTACCGGGTTTTATTGTTTGTTTTCGTGTTGTTCTTATGCCAGCACTATTGTCTCATTTTGCGACATCCATACAGTGACCGACATTGTCCCTCTAGGTCCTACACCTCACGCGCTTGCACCGCTACGCTCTCTGCGCATGCCGGGTGCTCGACCATCATCCCAGCCTCTCCATGTCTGATGACCAAACCGGTTTTACCTCACTTCATATTATGTCATGGAATGTTAACGGCCTACTAGATAAGGTTAAGCGCACGGCAGCCCTGCGGTATGCCCAACGACACAATGTAGACATATTGCTGCTTCAGGAGACCCACCTGGTAGGCAACCGTTGCCCCTTCCTGGCGCGCTATGGTTACGGTGGGGTTTGGCACTCTGGTTTTGCCCGGGGATCTCGCGGGGTGGCGGTCCTGCTGCGCCGCGCCCTTCCTTTTGTAGAGCGTAAAGTAACACATGATCCGGGAGGCTGCTATGTTATTCTGGAAGGGAACATTGGGACCCAATCCTTGAACCTGATAACCGTGTACTCTCCCCCTTCTCTGCTGTCTTCCACGCTCCGGCGCCTTGCTCCACTGGTAGCCGCCCTGCCCCCGGGGATCACTGTAGATGGGGGGGACTTTAATGCGGTTATGGACCCGGACCTTGATTCTACTGCAGTCCCTTCGGTCTCTCGGGTTTCCCATTCCACAATCCTTTCGAACTGGGCCGTGACTCTGGGTCTGGGAGATTCCTGGCGACTCTGGCACCCGACTACTCGTATGTTCACTCACACATCGGCGGCCCACCACACACAGGCCAGGTTAGACTATCTGTTTCTTCCAGCCCTGGATTGTCGATCGATCCAGGACATCGCTATCCTTCCCAGAGGCATATCGGACCACTCCCCACTCTCTATGCGCCTGGGTAGTCTCCCGGCCTCTTCCCGCCCGATCTGGCGGCTTAACGCCTGGTTTCTCCAAGACAAGGACTTCCGGAAACACGTAGGGCGCGAACTGCGTCACTACTTCACCACTAACCAAGACTCGGTTTCGTCCCCTGGTACCTTATGGGAGGCCGCTAAGGCAACTATTCGCGGTTTTACTAAAGGCCAACTTAAAATCCAACGCACAAAGCAGGAGGCCCGGCTCACGCTCCTGGAGGCCCAAGCTGCCCGGCTGGAAGCCCATCCGCCTGGGGAACGAACGGAGGCTCAGGATCGGAAGCTCACATTTCTCAGGGATGAGCTCAGACAGGCCTCCATGGAATCCGCTAAGCTGTTGTGGAGGTCCTCCGTGGCACGAGTGTATGGGTGGGGAGATAAAAATGGGAAGCTTCTCCACCGCTTAGCCACGTATCCAATGGCTAACCGCATTATCCCTGAAGTGATCGATTCCCATGGGGAGACCCATCAGACCCCCACGGCGGTGGCCCAGTGTTTTGCTTCATACTATGCCTCTTTGTACTCTGCCCAACCTCCGGACCTCGCGCTCTCAGAGCTCCTCCGGAGTGAAAGATTCCCCCTCCCGCGGCTCACTGCCGCTGAAGCAGAGGGCCTTGATCTCCCGATTACTTCCGAAGAAATTAATGCTGCTATCTCCCGCATGGCGGCGGGCAAGACGCCGGGACCGGATGGCCTCCCACAGGAGTTCTACGCCTCTTACCGAGACGTGCTGATCCCCCATCTCCTGGCACTGTACTGTGAGGCGGTGGATCGCGGCTCCTTCCGTCCTGAAACGGATCTGGCCACCATTGTGGTGATTCCTAAGTCTCAGCCCCCCTCTGCCCACTGCTCTGATTACCGCCCCATTTCCCTTATCAACTTGGAGCTCAAAATATTTGCTTCAGTTTTAGCACAGCGCATACGCCCTCACCTGAGTACGTTGGTCCAGATGGACCAATGCGGCTTTATGCCCGCCCGGGGAACCAGGCACTGCCTCAGACGGCTCTACCTTGCTCTGGCGCACCGACAACAACTGACTCCCTATCTCTCTTTGCTCCTCGTGGATTTCGAGAAAGCATTTGATTCCGTGGACTGGCGGTATCTGGAGGCAGTGTTGTCGGAGATGGGCTTTGGAGCCCCCTTTCGTAGTCTGGTCAAGACCCTTTACTGCAAGCCGCGGGCCCAGGTGATGGTTAACGGAGCCCTCTCGCGCCCCTTCCCCATTGGGAGGGGCACGAGGCAGGGTTGCCCCCTCTCGCCCCTCCTTTTCGCGCTAGCGATGGAGCCCTTTGCCTCTCTCATTCGCGCGGACCCGCTACTCACGGGGTGGCAATGGCCTGGTATGGCGGAGGACAAGATTGCTCTCTACGCCGACGACGTCCTGATCTTTCTGTCGGACCCAGCCCGCTCGGGGCCTCGATGTCTCCGAGCCCTACACCTCTTTGAGCGTGTTTCTGGTCTCAGATTGAACGCGGCCAAGTCGGTCCTGGTTCCCCTTCATCTGTCAAGAGAGTGTTTTGATTGGCAGTCCTCGATCCCTCTTCGGCGGCAGTCGTTCAAGTACTTGGGGATCTGGGTGATGCTCCTTCCGGATCTCGCCTGGTCTCTTAACGTCAGCCCTCTGGTGAAGCGGGTTCGCGCTGATCTCCTTCGATGGCAAATGCTGCCACTGAACCTTATGGGCAGGATCGCTCTTTTTAAGATGATGGTCCTGCCCCGTTTCCTCTATATGCTCCAAAACACCCCCCTCGCCTTCTCGCGGTCCTGGTTCCGAGAGATGGATGGCTTGGCCACTAAATTCCTGTGGGGGGGTCGGAGGCCGAGACTGGCCCTCAACCAATGCAGGATTCCCCCCTTTGACGGGGGGGTTGGGAATGACGAACCTACATCTCTATTATCTGGCGACCAGGCTTCTTACGGTCCATGATTGGTTCAATGGCGGCTGGGCAGATCCGGCCTACCGCCTGGAATTGCACGCCCTGAGTTTCTCCGGTATTCAAGGAATGCTCTATGGAACTGCTATCCCCCACACTCTGCCGGAAGTCACTCGTGGGGTGTTTTTGGCCTGGCGTGCCGCCCTACGCCACACCCGCTGGTCAGGTAGATTAACCCAATATACCCCCTTGTGGTGCGGAACACAGCTTAAAGACGTTGCCACTCTCTCTGGTTTTAGAGCCTGGGACCTCATCGGAATTTCTCAGCTTGGGGATGTCTGGAGCGGGAGCCGCATCCGCGAATTCTCAGACCTGCGGACCCGGTTCTCCCTCCACGCCTCTCAGTTCTACCGCTATCTTCAGCTGCGCCATGCACTCCATATGCACATCTCGGAGGGGACCTCCTTGCCCGAATATAGCCCGCCTGAAGCAGAGGTTATGACTGGCAATTTGGGGAAAGGGGGGATTTCCCGCATTTATCGTTCCCTCACAAATAACACCCCCAATTCCCTCTCCTCCCTCCGGGATAAGTGGGAGGGTTGGATTGGTCCGTTAGATGACGCTGATTGGAGGGATGCGCTGATGGCCCCTAAAATAGTTACAGCGTCAGCGCGGCTCCGATTAGTTCAAGTATACTATTTACACGCGGCCTACCTCACGCCGCGGCGCCTTCATCGCTCTGGGCTCCGGCCTGATGCTTCTTGTCCCCGCTGTCACTGCCACCAAGCAGATTTTTATCACATGGTATGGCTCTGTCCCGCTATTACGCAGTACTGGGAGCTAGTGACTGCGGAGCTTACTGAGGTCCTGGGCTGGGAGGTCCCGCTGAACCCGATGACCATACTCTTGGGTGTTACTGATGGTTTGGACGGGAACAGGGCTGAGAAGATTTGTCTCACCACGGCTCTGATGGTAGCTAAACGAGATATTGCAGCCCTTTGGTTGGATCCGTTGGCCCCTTCCATGACACGGTGGCGCAGAGGGGTAGATTGGTGCGCAGCGCAGGAACGCCCAATGTATGCTGCCCGCGGCTGCCCCAAAAAGTTTCGAAGGGTGTGGGGTAAATGGGTCGGGGTGGTAGAAGACTGAACTTCTTGAGGCTTCCTTATGGACATGGTTATGGACATTGTTGCTTGCTATTCCTAGTCGGACTCATGTATCTGGGGGCCTTACTCCCCCCTGCTTTATCTGTCACTGTTTTATGCTGCTCACTGTGCGAAAAGCTGGCTATGTTTTATTGCTGCATATGTGTTCATTTAAAATCAATAAAATTGATTATCAAAAATAAATAAACACGCTAAATTCTGATAACACGCAACACTGAACATTATGATTATTTTTATTGTAAGCTGGAGATGTCGCATAGACTGTAAGACAACCTGTTTACCAATGGAGAGGGGAAGTCCAGGACCCAATGCATTCACCATCATAGCATAACATGCGCTTCTCTGCATCACACTCCTCCGTGCAGGCCCAACTGCAACCCACGCCTTTGTAAAAACAAGCATTGGCATAGCCAATAGGTCTCGCCTTTGGGGCCTTATAAGTGTTTAGCCAGAGCTATTGACTTTGTCTTCAAGCTGTGCTGTAGAGAAGTGTGGCTGCTGTGCAGCATGCTGAAAAGTTATAATAAAAAAGTGTCAGAAGCATTTTTGTTACTTTATATATGACCAAGAAGGCATTATGTAAAACTGAACGACCATATTAAAAAAGTATTTACAATAAAAAATGTCCTCAGTTTTCTTTTGTTCTTGCAATGCTGGCAACTTGTTTCTGCTTATTGCAATGGTTGTTTGTTAAAGCTTTTTTTTTGAGGGGGCATAAACAATCGGAGGGTGAAGGTTGGGAACTAGCACCTGTATTATAACACTAGCAGCGGCCAGACGCTAGGGGAGAATCAACAGATGCCAGATTCCGAGAGCAGGCTGTGGTGGTGCTGAGTGATGCTGAGGTGGTAGTGGTGGTGGTGGTGACTGTTGCGGAGACGATGCTGAGGTGATGCTGAATGATACTCAGGTCTTGCTGAGTGATACTGCTGTGATGCTGAGTGATGCTGTGGTGGTGCTGAGTGATATTGTCTTGGCGCTGACTGATGATGTGGTGGCCCTGAGTGATGATGTGGTGGCCCTCAGTGATGATGTGGTGGACCTGAGTGATGCTGTGGTGGCCCTGAGTGATGCTGTGGTGGCCCTGAGTGATGCTGTGGCGGCCCTGAGCGATGCTGTGGCGAACCTGAGCGATGCTGTGGCGGCCCTGAGCGATGCTGTGGCGGCCCTGAGCGATGCTGTGGCGGCCCTGAGCGATGCTGTGGCGGCCCTGAGCGATGCTGTGGCAGCCCTGAGCGATGCTGTGGCGGCCCTGAGCGATGCTGTGGCGGTGCTGAGCGATGCTGTGGCGGCGCTGAGCGATGCTGTGGTGACGCTGAGCGATGCTGTGGTGGCGCTGAGCGATGCTGTGGTGGCGCCGAGCGATCCTGTGGTGGTGCTGAGCGATGCAGTGTTGGCCCTGAGTGATGTTGTGGTGGCGCTGAGTGATGTTGTGGTGGCGCTGAGTGATGCTGTTGTGGCGCTAAGTCATGCTGTGGTTGCGCTGAGTGATGCTGTGGTTGCACTGAGTGATGCTGTGGTTGCACTGAGTGATGTTGTGGTTGCACTGAGTGATGCTGTGGTTGCACTGAGTGATGCTGTGGTTGCACTGAGTGATGCTGTGGTTGCACTGAGTGATGCTGTGGTTGCACTGAGTGATGCTGTGGTTGCACTGAGTGATGCTGTGGTTGCACTGAGCGATGCTGTGATGGCGTTGAGAGATGTTGTGTTGGTGCTGAGTGATGCTGTGCTGGCTCTGATTGATGCTGTGCTGGCTCTGATTGATGCTGTGGTTGCGCTGAGTGATGCTGTGGTGATGCTGAGTGATGCTGTGGTATTGCCGAGTGAGAGATAGAGTGAAGATATAATGCCCAATTAGAGAGGGTGGTAAGAGAGAGAAAGGGTGTATATAGAATAAAGAGTGGAGCGGGATAGAGAGAGAGAGAGAAAGCAGGGGAGAGAGAGTGAATGAAGGAGTTTGAAAGAGAAACAGATAAAGGGGTGAGAGAATGAAAGGCTAAAAAAGATAGAGAGGGAGAGTTAATTAAGTAGAGAGAGAATTAGAGAGGGAGAGAGAGAGAAGGAGAGAGACGCGGAAAAAGTAACCTTAAATATAGCTTTGTGCAAATAAATATAAAAAAAAAAAAACAGTGAGACAAAAATACTGGTAATTAGACTGTGACTCTCAATATAAAACAAATAGCGATATAAGGTGAAATCAACCCACCGAAGCAATATTTCTAACTAGACAAAAAAAAGCTTGCATTTCAATGCTAATCCCTGTTGTTTTTCATGTGACTGTAGTCCAGGGCCGTCAGTTGGTAACGTGAGCTGCTGCTGCGATTGAAACATCAGAGTCCAGAGAGTTAATGAGCCATGACGAGGAAATGAGGAAGAGATAGGAAACCCAGATGGCAGCTGCGCGCGTGCACGCCTTCGTGAACGCAAGCTGGTCGCCAGCCGAAAGCCAGTGGGTTTGCACTTCCAAAACCCGCTTACTAAAACTCTCGGCCAGACCAGCGCAAGCGCTGGTGCAGGCCGAGACCTAAAAATCGGAGGCGGTCTTCACACCAATGTGATACTCAAATTCAAAGACAGCAAAATCATCTGGCTGGGTTCATCCATGGTATGAACTGCACATCCTAAATCTCATCCGCACCGACGTCACTTTACAGACTTCTCATGAAACAAAGGGCGCTATTCAAACACTTAGGTGGCAATAATAAGGCCTGGAACAATCAAGCACCCTAAAACCTAGTGGTACTGTACCAACTGACATGACACCAAAGTAGACCGCAATAAAAATCTTCGAAAACCAGACAATGTTCAAACCTTTTGGGTCAGGACCCCATATATTCAAGGTTCTCAACACCCCAGGAAAGTATGTCCTCCAATCACTCATCTCAAAGAAGACTTCCTTACATTTTGCAAAACCCTGAAAATACCTCTTTTCCGACTTTTCAAATACATCAATGAACATACGTGCTTCCTTCTTGAAGGTTCTTGCTGCACCTCGACTGAGATGCATATTAATTAGCTACATTTTACAGTTACTATTTTGCACATATATTCATGTTTCTGTGACGGTATTACTATTAATACATCTTACAATCTTACACTACAAAGAATTCCTCTGTGAACTTGTGTGTCCTTTCACAAAGTTATGGTGCTATAAACTTACTTTTATTTCCTTATTAAAATTAATAGAATACAAAAATAGACAGGGGTAATAAAGAACCGCCGGTATAAATGAGGTATCTGATAATAACATGTTATTGCTGTTGTGGTAGAAACTTATCTTCTGTACATAGTCATAAAAAAAACAGGGAAGCATGCCAGTTTTGGAAAATTGGGTAAAGTGACCATAAAAACATTGTCGAAACCATCACAGAAGACTTGCAAGAAGCAGTATTCAGATGTTCCAAAAGGGAACGAGAAAAGATGTCCAAAAAGTGGGTACCAGAAGAAAGGACAGGACACAAAACAAACCAATAAAGATAAGCGCCTGCAAGGGCTATTGCAGAGCAACGGCCATGGTCGCTACTGTGGTACCAAGTTCAGGAAAATGCAATATTTTTCAAAGAGGAAGGAAAACTGTCTGATGCAATTAGAACACTGTGCTACCGTAATCAGTTTTCAAGTACAGAAACTAAAACTGTCGAAATGCTGCAACACACTATTTAACATAACCTGCATTAAAAAAACAAAAAAAAAAAAAACGTTCTTTGGTAGCGAAAATGAATATTAATTAAATACAAGAAACCTCTGCTGAGGTACAATAATGAACAGCATATCCTGGGCGACAAGAAAAGCCTTACAGCAAGGATGAGGCATCCTCATCAGTTGGTGTGAGGAGGGTGGTATACCTGTGGGAAGTCTCCATGCTCCGAGGAAAGTTTTGTCATGTGCATAAAGCCCAGTTACCCTATGTCTCATACCAGTCCGACTATTGACTAATGCTAAGGAACTTTTCGGTTGGAGCTGAAATTACTCCCCCCTGAACAATGGAACAAGATGAGTCAGTGGACATTAAAGGCCCTTTAAAGCGAAACTAATTCGGCTGCCTGTTCACATGCTTAAAGCCTCCAGTAGTCGATTCTGACACCAGCAAATGCTACCGCCAGAACACTGAGCAGCGAACACATTTTACAGGGCCCCTTGGAGGAAGTGAGGGGTTGGCCTTAAAAAAATCACACACCGACCTTGAAATACCCATCAGAAGAGAGCAAGTGGGCGTAAGACTTTCAGTGATCCTTTTTAACTAACTCTTAACCACGGGTGCCCGGGACAAACACAGATCTGTGAGAATATTTAGAGGGGTGGGGGTCCTGATAACGGAAAGGGCGAGGGAAAGGGAAGAGGATTTAGCAAGATAATATCTTGCGCTCTGTATGGCAAGCCCAGGTGACAAAGGGAAGTGGGCGTTTTCTCAAGAGTAAGAAAAGGAGCAAATTAAAGAAAAGCGGATGTCAGGGGTTAGAAACTTGGGACTCAACAGACAGCAGCCTAAACCATCACGAGCTAAACAAGGAAGGGATTGTGACAAACCTGGCTTCAAAGGTTAGGACATAAACTTAAGAGTCCAGAAACGGGTGTGTGGGGAAACCAGCTTTGAGAGATAGGGTGAGTTGATGATGCAGCAGAATTCCACATTTTGCGAGGGTGGGGGGCTGAAGCAGGAGAGGCTGTCCGAGCGGCCATTAAAAGCGTATGGACGGCGCTGCAAATGAAAACAAGCGCGCGCGCCTCGCACGGCAGCAGGGGGGGGCCTGCGCGATTCCCTTGCGGGAGCGAGCGGCACCAGGAGCGATAATTACTACCATATGGCGCCGCTCGCTCCCGCAAGTGAATCGCCAAACGTGCACGCGTTGCCATTGAAGGCAATGGAACGCGTGCACGTTTTAGGCTGAAAAGCCGAATCGATGGCAAAAGGTCTTTTTGCCTATGCAGCGCATGCGCGCTGCGTAGGCGAGACCTAACAAGTGAATGGTTGTATTGCTGCAAACACGCACACCAAAAAGGGCGGGGGTAACTGATGTGAATTGGAGCGCTTCCTGTCTCCTAAGGCGATATAAAGCGCTATATAAATTCTCCAGTAGAATATATGTGGGGTTACTTCAAGAGCTAATAACAGAAGTTTAATTCTTTGAAGTTCTAAAGAACGAAAGAGGGGCTTCTCTGCACGTTTTGAGAATGGGGAAGAACAGGAGGGCCTGTGCTTGGTAGGGTGGGTTCAGTGCCACGGTGCACCCATGCCTGAGCAGAGGCAAATCCCACAGCAGACGCTCTAATGTAGGAGGCGGGTCTGTAGGTGCGTGGCTGACTTTAGAATTAGGTGCCTAAAAAAACTGCTCTGCATTGTGTGTTCCTGGGCAATTCACTGAATATTACTTCCTGTACTTCCTTGTGCTGCAGGCGGCTGATGCAGTTTGATCACAAGTGAAAGGAGTGCTTCCCTGCATCCCCACTTTGATATCTTAGCTGTGGCTTTGTCTCAGCCCCCTCACCCCCTCCTCTTTCATAGATGGGATCTCGTTCCTGCCACTGGGTGCCTGTCTCGCTTCTTGGCTCTACAGCCACAGGAAGTCGGGGAAACGAGGAAAGCCCCCATCAGCTAACTTCACATTGTAGCACTGTACCGAGAAGTTATTATTCAAAGTGATAATTTTTTAAACATGAACATAGAACCATTGTGCCTTCGCCCCCGTCCTGGCGACAGTGCCATTATTGAACTACCAGGCACATGGCTGTGGCCCTGATTCTTAAGCAAAGAGCAGCGATATGTTTTGTACAGCTTGTAGTCTAAACATGCACGTATATGAAGGTGTTTTCATATGCAATACTGAAGAAAAAGAATTTCGGTAAAACACATTATTTGCCAAAGATCACACAATTTGGTTGAACAGGAAAGCCGCAATTAATGCAGGTTTTCTGGTTTCACTTAGTACGAATCAGCCACTAAAAGGGGTATCTATTGGGCTCTCTTTTTACCTAACCGGGTTAATTCTTTATTTTTACCTCTGTGTATGAGGGTCAAATGAGGGAGGGGCAGCTTTGATAGCATTATCAGCACCCCAAAGAACTAAGTGAGTAACGCACGTATACGTCTTGTTTTTTTGTAGTCGTCCTTCCATGTTACGTGGCCTGTTCTTGGACTCCTAAAGTCCTAGAACTTGTGCGCAATGAAAGGCCGCCATTCTTTGTAATTATGTTTCATCGTTTTTAAACTTGGGAACGCAATCCACACGAATACGCCCCGCACCATGCCACATAATTCCAGTCTGCTTAATTTCGCTCAACGCCACACACTTCTAGCCACGCAAATCAGCTCAACAAATTTCCATTCCACACCACATAATTCAACAACAAATCACATAATTCAACTCAGCAACACAACACAACAATAATACTTCCAATCCATACCACAGAATTCCACATCATGCCATAAAATTCAACAGCACACCTCATAATTACTCTCCAGTACATACCACTCCACAACACAAAATACCATTCCACATAATTCCACTCTATGATACACAATCCCACTCCACATAATTGCAGTACACTCAATACCACATAATTACTATCTACATAATTCCACTGCACATAATGCCACATAATTCCACTACACAAATCCACTCCACACCATTCCACAACTAACAATTCCAATCTAATCCACATAATTACACTCCACACCACATATATCCACTCCAAACCAAAACGCATGGGTAAAAGACATTGTCATTTACAACGCCAATAGCTCTAACTCTCATAAATGCGAGACCTATTGCACTGCAAATGCTTGTTTGTTTTGGTAGTCTGGCACAAGGCACACCTAATTAAAAAGGCAAACAGAGACAGTGCATTGGAGGTGTCATTCGGGCTCTGAATTTATTCACTTATCTTTGAAAATGGTGGGGCGGGTGGTCCGTCCTGGCATTAGGCCATAACCCCCCCCCCCCTCCCTGAAGTCTAAACAGTTTTTCTACCCCCATGGTACTTGAACGTGAATTATGCAGCCATTCCACTGGCAAGTTAGAGCAAATTTGAATTCCTTTCAGGTGTAGTTTTGACATAAGGCCTGGCAGAGAGGGGGAAACCATCTGTTAGAAATGGGGGTCTCTAGTTGGCAGAGGTAGGTACCTTTGACCAAGTAGGGGCCCTTGCTTCTAGTCAGGGTAAGGGGGCTACACTCCTAAAATAACCCCTGCTCACCCCCTTGGTAGCTTGGCACGAGCAGGCAGGCTTATCTCAGAGGCAGTGTGTAAAGCATTTGTGAACACATACAGTAATACAGTGGAAACACTACAAATGGACACCACACCAGTTTAGAAAAATAAGTAATCTTTATCTAGACTTAACACAAGACCAAACAACAAACATCCACAATACATTACTCAAAAATATGACTTTCAGATGGTAGAAATAGCTTAGTTCACTGTAGATGGTAAATGCGACACTTTACTCTCAAAGTACCTTGGATGCGTAACGCAATACAAACAAAAGGGTCGCAGGGAAGGTGATGCGTCGGTTCCTTGCTTCAGGGGAGGTGATGCGTCGATTCCTTACTGCAGCGCAGGGGAGGTGATGCGTCGGTTCCTTACCAAAGAGGAGGTGATGCGTCGGTTTCTTACTGTGATCCGGTGCGATGCGACAAGATGGCGCCTCGATGCGATGCGATGATCCGGTGCGATGCGACAAAAAGGCATCTTTGATGCGATGCGATAACTTGGATGTGATGCGTGCACGCCCGGCGGGCGCGCGGCGAAATCGATGAACTTTGGAGCCGCGACAGGCCCTGCGACACGCTTCTCCGGTGATGCAATGCGCTTCGTCGGTGATGCGACGGCAAACTGCTGCGGCAGCGACACGCTTCTTCGTCGATGCGACGGCAACAGCTGCGGCGGCGACATGCTTCTTCCTCGTTGCGTCGCGCTTCCAGCTCCCAGCGACACGCAGTCTCTAGAGGGCCCAAAACAACAGCAGGCACCTCTCTGCAGGTAGAATTCCCAGCAAGGAAATTCAGGGGGGCCTGGGGGTGAATTCTTTGTATCCCTGAGACTTCAGAACAGGAGGCAAGCTCAGCTTCAAGCCCTTGGAGATCTTCCTCAAGATGATTAAAGTACACACAAAGTTCCTTTTCTCCTTTCCTTGGCAATAAGTAACCACTGCAGGCCAACCCCAAACAGCAAACAGCACAGCGGCAGTCTCCTCCTTCAGCTTCCTTGGTTTCTCTCCTTGGCAAAGGTTCGTCTTGAATCCCAGAAGTGATCTAAAGTTCTGGGGTCTGGGCCCCAATATTTATACTACTAAATCCTTTGTTCCATGAAGGCAGAGAGTGTCTGTACCTAGTCAAAACCAGTTCTGTCTCAAAACCAGTTCTGTCCTCCCTGGTGCAGCTTCCTGGCAGGAGGTGGAGACAGCATTGTTGAAAGCAGACCTGGCCCATGTAGCTGAAAGGAAAACTCCTCCCCCTACTCTCTATTCTATGAAGGCTCAGGCAAGTGAAAGGAAATCTCCTCCCCCTACTCTCTATTCTATGTAGGCTCTGGCAACTGAAAGGAAATCTCCACCCCCAACTCTATTCAATGCAGGGCCTATTCAGCCCAGCCCTGACCCATCAGACTGCTGGAGCCAAGGTCCTCTCCAGCCCCCTGTCACTCACAAACCAGACATGGAATACACAAATCTAGCAGGGGCATACTGGATGGTTAGGCAAGAAAATACCTACTTTCTAAAAGTGGTATTTTCAAACACAGAATGTAAAAATCACCCACACTAAAAGATGTATTTTAACATTCTGAGTTCAGCAATACTAAACTTTATTTTCCCATCTTGTTCCCAGGGTCAGTTAGGATCATAAGATGTTATAATCAAACTGCCCATTCTGGCCTATGGGAACAGATAGCCTTGCAATCTAGATAGCCTTGAAATTGGCTGTAATCCACTATCAGGACATGCCACACACATCAGGGCATGTCCTACCTTTCACATACAATGCACCCTGCCCACAGGGGTACCTTGGGCCTACCTTAGGGGTGACTAACATGTAGAAAAGGGAAGGTTTAGGGACTGGCAAGTGGGTGCACTTGCCAAGTCGACATGGCAGTCCCAGACTCCACACAGGCTCTGCAATGGCAGACCTGAGCCACATTTTATAAGCTGCTTCTGTGGGTGGCACAACCAGTGCTGCAAGCCCACCAGCAGCATTTGATTTACATGCCCTGGGCACACATGGTGCACTGTACTAGGGTCTGACAAGTAAATCAAATGGCCAATCATGGAGTCACTAATCCATTACAACAATTTACAATAGGGAGCACTTGCACTTTGGCACTAAATAGCAGTGGCAAAGTGCCCAAAGCATCTAGATCAGCCAAAACACAGCAAAAACATAGGAGGCAACAGCAAAAAATGGAAGGGAGACCCACGCCAATGGTGCCAGGTCTAACATCATCCCATTCTGCCTCCCACAGCTGCCCAGAGGTAGAACCGATGTCAAGACAGTCCCACACCATTCCTATTTTTGACCAGTCCAAGGTCTCTAGTGTGCTTTCTGTGCCCTGGGGCAGGAGGAAAGGAGGTAAATCCTCCAATCTTTCCCCTAAGGTTGCAGAACGATCATCTAGTGCCTGGGCTAACAGCTCTTGTCCAGTCCCGAGGTGAGCAAGGCTTGCAACCTTTTCTGTTTGTCATTCAATGCCCAAAACTCCCCTACCCAAGGGGTCTAGAAGTCCATAAGACTACCAGGGGAGAAAGTGAGAAAAGGAATAGAGTGGGGTTTTGGGCCATCTTTGAATCTAGTTTCACATCCGAGCACCAGTCAGTGTTTCAGCCCTCAGAAGGAGGTAGAATCAGTGTTTTCCCCTCTGTGCCAGCCTCTATGTCAGAACGACACCCAGGGAATCCCAGTTTCCTCTCACTTGGCATTGGGAGTGGCTGCAATATACGGGCTCTGGCAGCAACCAGGGAACCCTAGCAACCCAGGGCCTTTCTGAAACCTAGCAACCCGGGGAAACTAGGATGGTGTGGTTTGCAATGAAACCTACATGTTTTCTTACCAGGAATGCCCTGTAAACATCAAATTATGGGTAAAAAACAGTAGTTTTCCCATAATTATGTAAACGAAAACTCGGGCACTTCCAGCAAATGGACAAAGTCTTGCTACCATGCTTTCTCACACTTATGAACACTGCCCTCAATTTGTGGGTGGACCTAACACATGACAGACTAAAACTGTAACTATGTGAATACCTCATTGACACCACATTGACTTTCCATGGTCCAAGTTTTGACTAGTTCCTGTTCCGGACGATAGGCCCACCCACACAAGTGGGGTACAGTTTTTATCAGGAGAAGTATGGAAAAGCTGAGACTGAGAACTTTTGTGGACCCCCACAGACTCTGGAACTATCTCTCAGAAATGTAAGAGAAATCTGTAATTTTTGCCCAAGTTAGATGTTTGCAGGACATTTTGGTTAAGAAAAAGTGGTGAAATCCACATTATCCACACCAAACTAGACTCCACCAGGTGTCTAATTTTCGGAAATATTTGGGTATGTAGGTTTCCCTAGGTGCTGGCCGGCCTTGGGCCCAAAGAACACAGCAACCCCTCACCAGGACGGCTCAAATTCCAAGGAAAATGTTGATGTCTCCATGTTCCATTTGGCGATTGGACCTGCCACACAAGAGCAATACTGTTTTTATCAAGAGAAATGATCGAACACTGGGAGGAAGGAAATTTGTGGCTCTCCTCAGATTCTGGAGCTTCCCCTCACAAAAATGGGACAACAATCTGTGAATTCAGCCAAAGTTTGATATTTGCACGACATTCTGTGTAACTAAACGTAATGGTATCCACACAAGCCATACCTCCTGGTACTCCCCTAGGTGTCTAGTTTCAGAAATACCCCACAACCCACAAAGCTGC
This sequence comes from Calotriton arnoldi, assembly GCA_963921515.1. Lineage (NCBI taxonomy): Eukaryota > Metazoa > Chordata > Amphibia > Caudata > Salamandridae > Calotriton > Calotriton arnoldi. Next base: position 1,880,803 of record CAWUFW010000844.1, on the reverse strand, counting down.
CCACATCACCAGAAAGACTCAAATTCTAAGGGAAAACCTTGTCATCCCCATGTTGCATTTGGGGGCCTTTCCTATCACAGGTGATTGGCCCAGGCACACAAGTGAGGTATTTGTATATCGTAAGAAGTGTGGGAACACAAAATAGCAGAACATATGTTATTACCTATTGAATTTAAATCCATTTTTGGTTTCCCAATGAAAGTGAATGTGGAACAAACAACATAGTTTGCAAACCACCAACTGAATCACATGATATTAAGGGGAATTCCAAAGTCAGAGCCATATAACCATTATTCCTAAACTCAGATCATTGGGCTAGTTTAAAAAAATGCATAGCCTTCCTTCATACCCATTTTTCATTCATGAGATTTTACCTTGTAAATTGATGCATGGTTGTTACACATAATGAATTATAAGCTGCAGCTCATGTTTTTGGACAACCAACAAAAACTATATACCTGCGGCTGAAAAAGTCTGACAGATGTAATTGTATGTTACTTTTGTAAATCAGCGCCCAGGCAAAAAATGAAAGAGGAAAACATTGTCACCTATTTCTTTTTTTCCGACTGTCAGTGGCTTTAGATTTCAATGATTAGTTTCTTTGGGAAAGCTATAAGTTATCTACACAAATGACCCCATGCTAAGTGAAGAATATAATCTACTTTTCAGAAATGTACAGCTTTCTGGGTTCACCCATGAGTTTCATATCTCTTTTGCCTCACAAACTGCAAATAAGTATAACCTCAAGCATAGGAAAATATGCTACCACTTAATAGGATTACCACTTAAAAACGGTGGTAAAAAACTATTGTCTTGCAACTGCCTATTCATGAAAGGTGAGAAGAGGGTAATCTTAGCACAGCAAACCTTTTGTTGATGCCATTTTAAGAAAAAAAAAATCAACTTTTTTGTATTGCACCTTTTCCCATTTTTCGAGAAAACTCACAAATGTTGCTTCATTTTGGGTATTTTCTCAGTCCCCCCCTGGTGAAACAACAAACCCTGAGGACCTTTAAAATCCCAAACATACAGGGGAAAAAAAGAAACAAATTAAGCCTAGATATCTACTGTGGGAAGGTTATAAATGCTTAAGAGTGAACTGCACCAATAACAGAAAATGAGGGGTGGGTGGCTCAGTACTTAAGGGATTATGTGGGCAAGACCACATTGTACAAGGACAAAACTGTAATTGATGTCAGGGTAGCCAGTGGCTGAAGTAGGATCACCCAGTGCTCTATACTGTGGTTGGCGGAGACAAAGAGTAAATGACAACTGAACAGCCAATGGCTGGGGAGGGCTGCAAAAATCCTCTATTTTTATATATAATCATATTTTTACTAGTAACAATACTTTGGTGTGACAACTGAAGCTATCTCAAAGGCCAGACCTAAAAAATAAACTTAGGGTTTGGCTGCTGGTTAGTGGTAGCACAAAGTTACCAGCATGGGTGCTGGCTACAGCACTCAATAAAGGAGGTACCTCCTATTCAAGGATTCATTTTTTGTTACCTTGCCCTTCACCTCAATAATAAACGAGTGTCATAAAATTCTGAGATCCTTCATGAAGATAGTGAATGAAGCTGATGCGGGTTATCTATTTTTCTAACAATAGTTTGATCAACAGAATTTCATAGGTACCCAACTTAAATTTGCAGGACACCATGGGGAAGTACTTACAAGAGTTGTTCATGCAGTTGCTCCAGAGTTGCTAGGGCTTCAAAAGCCAGTTGAGATTTCGATGTCTGAGGCTTGGCAGCGGTCATCAGTCCCTAGAGACAGAAGGGACAGGGATGGCAGGAAGAAAGGAAACAGTGGGCATTAGAGGAAGAGACACAAAAATGAATAACAGCTGTAGAGAGAAACAAGGTAATGAAAGATAAATGAGGTTTTAAGACACAAGTCACCCACAAATATTTGGTTAAGCAGTGCCATATATGCCCAGAGACCATGTTCTGGTTCAAGGTCATTGATCTTATTGTAAAATCCAGAATAAAACATGAAGGCCTTACATCAGCATGATTAAAAAAAATGTAATGTATGAATACCCACAAAAAGATGTTATGATTGTCCTTATTCTTTGATTGAACTTCGCTGATATTATATACCTTTTCTGTTAACTTCTCTTTCTTTTAAAAATCCAGCACAATTCTCAAATCTAAGGCTTGGCCATATCTTATACTCATTACATCCTGTTTCTCTGCAAAGAGCATGTTCACCCCATGGAGCATACTGGTATTAATTAAGAGTCATGATCCCATTCAAAGTAGAAATTCAGGAGTCTTGTGTATATCTTGGCATCCAACGCCTGGTGTGTACCTGATTGGCACTTTGGCCGGGAAGCCAGAAGGATGAAGATGAGACTGGAAACAGCATGCCACCTTTGTGGCAGGAATTCCCTCTTAAGAAGATTGATATAATAAAGAAAGGATCGATTACCAAGGACAATTGAAAAAGAAGATTTGACAACCCTGATGAAGTCCCATGTGGGACGAAACGCGTTGACTGGGCTGTATGGATTACTTCTGTCAAATTGCATTATTCGAATAAAATTGGATGCCAAGATATACACAAGACTCCTGAATTTCTACTTTGAATGGGATCATGACTATTGGATGAAGTGTGGTACTTTCACCTTGATCAGGACTATTGGATGAAGTGTTAGAGAAGAATATAATCCCTGGGATTATTGAAAGGACATTGATTGATTGAAATTGAACGCTCCCTTTTGCTGTATTGTTTTCGCTTGGATCTTGTGTTTAGGTGGCTTCAGGGCAGTGGGGTCACAAAAAGTAGAGCATTGGAATTAACTAAAATTGGAACCAATAACACAACAGTGCCCCTTTTCTAACCCACACTGCCAGTGTGCTTTTTTCCGTATTGATTAACAGATGTTTGTTACCAAATTCAATTTACTCATTTTATCAACCATAGAAGAATACAATTATGAGTGGACCAAGCAAAATTCAGGCCTGTGTGCAGGAGGTCAAACACAGATTCCGAGAATAGATGCATTAGTCCACTAAGCCACTAGAACTAGCCAGGACTTGGACTCCTCCCATCTATCTCTGCAAGGATGGGGCTTAACTTCCATGTAGATACACAGAAAACAGATTAATGAAAGTAATTTTACAATAAAATAATCGCAAAACAAAAGATTTGTATCTGCCAGTATGAAGAAGTAAAGAAACCAAAAACAATGATTCTCCATCAAGAACGCAAGGACTAATGATGCTCCATCTTCCTCAAAAGAACTAGCAGCAGCTTACCTATACTGAAGGAACTCACAAAGCTTGAAATGATCCTTCTCAGGCTAGGCCCCCTGAAGAATGCCAAGTATTGCCTCTATACTGAAAAAAGGACCTTTTTACTACTGATTGACCCAAAGTAAATATTAGTTACTTGTGATTCCAGTTCTGCATCTTAGGAATCCTCACAAGTCATAAATGTAGAATATTCCTGCCAACATGAAGGGACCCCGGAACACTTCTTTTCCATAGTATATTAGATCAAAATCGTCACTGACGTCATACATTTTAAAATAAGTCATTTAAATATCACATCCTTAGAGTTAAGCAGGAAGGCATTTGCGTCGTTTTTCTCACTGGAATAGCCAATTTCAAGAATAGAATAAAGGCTACATTGCAGCACCTAGCATAACTTGCTATAACTTCGCAGGTTAAAAAACATGTGCAACCCTGTATTTCAATAGAGAAAAATGAAGAAAAAGAATGCCTATTAGGTTGAAGTGGTTGAAGGTCAAGAAGAGGACACTGCTGCTTTAGGTACTCAGCAGCTTTTCTCTTCCAGCATGCATTGCGCTGGAAGTTTGCCTCACAGCCTCAGTTTTTTTCTGGCTTGTGCTAACTGGATCCTAGAACACTTCTGGGATATTTTCTCCCAAATACTTGAGGTTTTTAACTTTAAAACTATTATTTTTGACTTAATTCGACATCTGTCACAGCTCTTCATCAAGATCATCTGATTTTCCAACACTTGTGAAGTAATTTTGTTCTCACAGTGACCTCACTTTTTGTGAAGTGACCTTCCTATGGGAGCAGTGAGACACTGTGTAGTGTGTCTATACCGACATATTCAGTGAAGTCCTCTCGGTTAGGCCAAATGGTGTCCAGAAAAATCCCTTAAAAACAGGGAAAGCATTCACCTTTGAGGGAAAGATCTGAAAGCATAGCAGGAGAGAAGAAAACGCAATAGGCAGATCAGAGAGATCAGAGAGAGTAGGTCTTCTGAACCTATGCATTCTCCAAGAAAAGACCCAGGAAGAGAGATCTACGGAGAAGAGGCAAAGCAGACACCACTGCCATCATTGAACACATTCACAAGAGCACCTCAGTGTAGTGATTCATGCCTTAGAGAGATGTTTTTGGACCTTCATAGTTGACAAACAAATGTAACCCGCAAATTCTGTGCTTTTGGCAGCTGGTAAGCTGGGAAAACGGCAACTATTGCATCAGGCATCTATGCAAGCAGCACACAAAAATATTGGCTTTGACTACCACAGAGACTTGGTGTTTCGTAATTTTGTCAGAGTTAAAAATTACGCCCAAGTTTTTCACATTGTTGGAGCAATTTATTGTTCCACTAAATAGTGGCATTATCTTAAGATACTAAAAACCAAGGGAGGGAGTGAAGAGGTAAAAGAAATAGAAGGTGGACTCGTCCTCCTCAATAAGGCATAAAGAAACCAAAAGGAGTCCACCTTGGATAAAGCGAAGTGAAGATATCCTTCCAAAGTATTTGATCACTATTTGTGAATAGTGTGTCCCTACTGACGTATAGGGGAGCACAATGCTTTGTTAAAATAACCCTCACCCACCAAAAGGACCCTTGGTGGCATGCTTCATCATCGGGTTCTTTCCGCCCCGCTGCGGGACGGGGCGTGCTGCGACCAACGAAGACGCAGGAGCACTTAGTAGTGAATATACTATGTGTAATGCAGGAGTGAGAGTGGAAGGATCAAACGTGTAGATAGTGGAGTACGTTAAAAAATACCTTGCTATGTGGAAAAATTAATTTTAATGTTCCTTCTAGCTGATATGATTAAAAATGGGGAGTGGAGGTACTGTGCTACAATGAGCTACTACCTCCTTGGTCGACATGTTTCAAGCCATCCCTTGGCTTCATTAGGACCATAGAAGATCCCTATACCACTCTTATGAAAAAACAATGTGGTCTGCTACTGAATCAAGCAGAAATAATGCATATAAAAATGACATGCACTTAATACTATACCCTGATAGGTATGGTTCCTTAAATAGGTCTGGAAGGATAAAAAAAACATCATTACATTACAATACTTGAGAACAATCTCTGGATCACATTACCCCTTTGGTGGAAATCTGTAAGAGAAGTGATGAACAAGTTACTTACCTTCGGTAACGATATATCTGTAAGAAACATTAGTTAGTTATAGATTCCTTACCTTAGAATTGCCCCCAGGCGTTAGACTGGATCTGGAAAGTTTTTTCGTTAGCAGTACCTCTGCGCGTCGGAAGGTGGCGTCGGTCGACTCCGCGTTCCTCGTCGTGGTCGCCGGGATGACGTCGCGGCAGCTACTTAGACGCCGCCCTCGCGCGCTGACGTCAGTTCTGTACACGACTTTCCGCGCCAGAAACGCTGAGCCATGCAAGACACTGACCATTGGTGCACAAAACTAGGGCCCGGAAAGGATGACCTTAACCCTAGAAATCAGTTCGCAGAACGGGGAGGATGGGTGGTGCGGTAAGGAATCTATAACTAACTAATGTTTCTTACAGATATATTGTTACCAAAGGTAAGTAACTTGTTCATCTGAAAGAAACACGTTAGTTATAGATTCCTTACCTTAGAATAGATACCCCAGCAATACCAACCCCGGAGGTGGGTCTGCGAACCAAGATCACACCAGAAAGTCCTGGAGAACAGAACGGCAAAAGAAGCCGTCTCTCCAGACTTGACTGTCCAGACAGTAGTGTTTCATAAACGTGTGCAGTAATGCCCACGTAGCTGCCTGACAGATGTCATTTAGAGGAACTCCTCTTCCCAAGGCAGTAGTGGCTGCTGTCGCCCTGGTGTAGTGAGCGCGTAGCCCTACTGGAGGCTCTTTTTTAGCCAGAGAGTAACAGGCTTTAATACACAACACGACCCACCGTGAAATGGTGCGTTTGTGTAAGGCCCGACCCTTCTTTGCGCCCACGTAGCCAACAAAAAGTTGATCATCCACCCGGAACTGTTTGGTGCGATCCAGATAGAAGGAGAGCGCACGTTTTGGGTCCAGACGGTGGAGCCTCTCTTCCTCCTTGGAAGGATGCTGAGGCGGAAAGAAGGTGGGCAAGGTAATGATGGTCTGCCCAATGTGGAAGGCAGTGACCACCTTAGGAAGAAAGGATGACGGGTTCGGAGAACCACCTTATCCGGATGGACAGAAAAGAAAGGAGGTTTTGAAGAAAGTGCCTGGAGCTCGCTCACCCTTCTAGCAGAAGTGATGGCTACCAGGAAAGCAGTCTTAAGAGTTAAGAGCCGTAAGGGACAGCTATGAAGCGGCTGAAAGGGAGCGCACATTAGATAAGTTAGCACAAGATTCAAGTCCCACTGAGGCATAACGAAGGGGATTGGAGGAAAAAGATGTGTTAAGCCTTTTAAGAAACGGTTAACTACCGGGGACTTGAAAAGAGAAGGCTGATCTGGCAGCCGAAGGAAAGCAGAGATGGCTGACAGATAGCCCTTGACAGTGCCCAGAGCAGAGCCCTGCTGGGCCAAGGAGAGAAGGAACAAGAGTACTTCAGAAAGAGGGGCAGAAAGGGGATCCAAAGCCTTTGCTGTGCACCATGCCACAAATTTGTTTCACCGGCAGGCATATACTGTCTTAGTGGAGGGACGCCTGGCTGCCAAGATTACGTCACAGACTTCGGGAGGCAGGTCAAGCGAGCGTCAACTGCCGCCGCTCAATCTCCACGCAAGGAGGTGGAGACTGGACAGGTTCGGGTGGAGGACCGTCCCCTGCTGCTGCGACAGAAGATCCTCCCGAAGAGGCAGTCTGATCGGAGGATCGATGGCCATGTTGAGCAGCTCGGGATACCAGACTCTTCGTGCCCAGTCCGGAACCACAAGAATGACTTGGGCCCGGTCGCGCTTGATATTCTTCAGCACTCTGGGCAGAAGTGGTATAGGTGGAAAGGCGTACAACAGACCGCAACTCCACTTGCGACGAAAGGCGTCGCCTAGCGAGTGCCGCCTTGGAAATTCCAACGCGCAGAATTGCTGAAATTGCGCGTTCTCTTCGGTGGCGAATAGATCTAACCAAGGCTCTCCCCATTGTTGAAAGAGACCTTGCACCACTTCCGAGTGGAGACGCCATTCGTGATCCATCATGCACCTGCGGCTGAGTTCGTCCGCCCTGGCGTTCAGGGAACCTGCCAGGTGTTGAACCACCAGGGATATGCCCTGATGTTCCAGCCATGTCCAGAGGCGGAGGGCCTCCTGACATAGGGTCCACGACCCCACCCCGCTCTGTTTGTTGCAGTACCACATGGCGGTGGTGTTGTCTGTGAACACCTGGACTACTCTTCCCCGGACAGAGGGAAGGAATGCCTTGAGTGCAAGACAAATCGCCCGGAGCTCCAGGAGGTTGATGTGGAGCCCGGACTCCGCCGGAGACCAGAGGCCTCTGATCTCCACCTCTCCCATATGACAGCCCCATCCCAGAAGGGACGCGTCCGTCAGCACAGTGTGGTCTGCTTGGGGAAGGGAGAGGGATCTGCCATTGACCCAATCCTGGTTCGTGAGCCACCACTGCAGTTGACGTGCAGTGCCCTCCGAGATCTGGACGCAATTGGACAGATTCCCCTGATGCTGCGCCCACTGGAACTTCAGGTCCCACTGCAGAGCCCGCATATGCCATCTGGCATGATCTACCAGCAGAATGCAGGAGGCCATGAGGCCCAGCAGCCTCTGAGTCATTCTGACCGAAACCCGGGATAAAGGCTGAAAGATCAGAATCATAGCCCGAATATCCCTGACTCGCTGCTCGGGAGGATAGACCCGAAACGGCGTCGTGTCCAGAACCGCTCCGATGAAAATGAGCTTCTGAGAGGGAACCAGGTGTGACTTCGGCACATTGATGGAAAACCCCAGCGAATGCAGGAGGTTAGCCATAGTCTGGAGGTGGGAGATGACTGCCTGGCGATACCAAAGGGGATGATGGACGGAGCGCTTGAGCAAATCAAACACTCACCCCCAGTCAACTGATCTGGGTTTAATCCATCATCATTCTTTAGCTCACTCCACCACCCCAGTTCAGACATGGCCATATGCAAATCAGTCTGACCCTGTGCCTCATGGGAACAGTCCAGCCCGAACTGCCAAGCCATGTCTTCCCTGGACCGGAAACAAGCATCCTGGGACCGGTTTCTGGCTATTCAGCCATCATCAGCCAGGCTAGCTTGAATCCAGTGGCAAAGTGAGCAAGGGACCCACGTCTGGGCATACCCTGCCAACTTAGGGCGAACAAAGTGATACCAAAGAGGATGATGGACGGAGCGCTTGAGCAAATCAAACACTCACCCCCAGTCAACTGATCTGGGTTTAATCCATCATCATTCTTTAGCTTACTCCACCACCCCAGTTCAGACATGGCCATATGCAAATCAGTCTGACCCTGTACCTCATGGGAACAGTGCAGCCCGAACTGCCAAGCCATGTCTTCCCTGGACCGGAAACAAGCATCCTGGGACCGGTTTCTGGCTATTCAGCCGTCAACTGCCAGGCTAGCTTGAATCCAGTGGCAAAGTGACAGCCAGTCGTCGAGATAGGGGAAGACTGAAACCCCTGATCTGCGCAGATGAGCTGTGACCACCGCCATCACCTTCGTGAACACCCGAGGGGCGCTGGTAAGGCCAAAGGGGAGCACAGTAAATTGAAAATGCTTGTAGCCTACCGTGAACTGTAGGTAACGCCGGTGGGCCGGCAGGACGGGGATGTGAAAATAAGCGTCCTGCAAGTCCAACGCTACCGACCAGTCTGGCGGGTCGAGGGCAGACAAGACCTGAGCAAGCGTCAACATCTTGCACTTCTCCTTCCGGAGGAAGCGGTTGACGTCCCTGAGATCCAAGACAGGACGCAGGCCCTTGTCCTTCTTGGGGACCAGAAAGTAGTGGGAGTAACAACCACGACCTACTTCTGGGACAGGAACGCGCTCGATGGCTCCCTTGGCCAAGAGAGCCGAAACTTCCTGCTGGAGAAGGGTCAGATGATCCTCCGACATGCGGTGGTATCTTGGTGGCATGGCTGGAGGGGTAGTCTCGAAGGGGAGGGAGTAGCCCCTTCGGACTATCTGCAAAACCCACCTGTCCGACGTGATGACGCGCCAGTGGGGGAGGTGATGGCGAATCCTGCCGCCCACTGGCGTTTGATGGGCCTGAAAGGTCGGACTAGGAGGGTTTGGAGGCTGCTGCGGAGGGGGAGTTGGTGGACTGGCCCACCCGCTGGCCCCCGGAACCACGACGGTTGTTCCCACGTCCCCGGCCGCGCGAAGGTAGGGTAACTTGCTGCGACCTGTGGCTCTGGGCGGAACATAGCGGGGCACCCCTACCGTAGCCACGAAAGGGGCGAAAAGCAGACTGCGCAGGGCGGGTGGAGAGGCCCAAGGACTTGGCCGTAGCCCGTGAGTCCTTGAAACGCTCTAGAGCGTTGTCTGCTTTGTCGCCAAAAAGGCGACAGCCATCAAAGGGCATGTCCATCAAGGTGTTCTGGGCATCCCCTGAAAAGCCAGTTGACCTCATCCAGGCGTAGCGCCGAAGCGCTACCGATGTTGAAATGGTCCTGCCCAGAGAGTCGGCGGTGTCCAGCCCACAACGTATGGCAAACTTTGCTGCATCTCTACCGGCGGCCACAGCCTGAGAGAGCACTGTCCGGGCCTCCTCCGGACACTGAGGCAGCACCTGCGCCACCGTATCACACACGGAGTGGGAATAACGGCCCAAGAGACATGCAGTGTTTACCGACCGCAGTCCTAAGCTGACGGAAGAGAAAATCTTCTTCCCAAGGTGATCCAGCTTCTTGGATTCCCTTTCCGGGGAGCGGTAGGGAATGCGCTTTTGGAAGCGGAGGCTTGGACAACCAAGCTCTCCGGGGTGGGGTGTTGGGAGAGGAAAGTGGGGTCGCCCGGAGCCGGGCGGTGGCGTCGGGCAATCATCCTATCCACGGGAGCCCCCGTGTTGGGCTTGGACCAGGTGCCCAAAAGGACGTCGGTGAGGGCCTCGTTGAACGGCAGCAAGGGCTCCGAAGAGCTCGCAGCCAGCTGAAGCACCTCCGTCAGGAGGTTAGTCCTGACCGCCACCGTAGGAAGCTCGAGGTTGAGAGCCTCGGCCGCCCTACGCAACACCACTGCATATGACGCTCCCTCCTCCATAGCCACAGTAGGAGGAGACAACATGCCAAGGTCAGGGGAGGTGTCCAAATCACTGGCATCCCCCAGTTCCTCTCTCCAGTCCTGTTCACTTTCCAACTGGTCAGTTAAAGGGTCACCTGACCCCTCCCAGTCCTTTTCATCATCCTCTGGGTGCCACTGTGGTTGAAAAGGGACCCCAGGAGTGAATAGGGACATGAAACCCCCACACGGCGCCGGATCCGGCGTCGGACGACGCCGGTCCGGCTCCGTGTCCACATCAGGATGGAGGCCGGGGTCGACGCCGGCCGGAGGGCCAACCGGCGTCGGACGCGGTAGTGGTGCCGATCCGGATCCAGGCCTGGATCCGAGGGGGGCCTGCGGCGTCGGGGCCGGAGCCGCCGGCAGCGAAGACCTAGGCCCCCCAACCGAGTCCGCGGGGCCTGAAGGCGCGCCGGCGGGTTCGGTTCGCCCAAAGGTGGCATGCATCGCCTCGTAGAACGTACGAAGGTGGGCGAGAGTCGCTCCGGGTCCCGGAAAGGGGGGGGAAACCCGGTGTCGGCTCTGCAGGCTCCGCGCGCGGAGCCGCGGGAGGGGCACCACCCACGTGCCTCGTCGGATCGGCCGACCGACGAGGAGAAGTCGAAGAGCGACGATGCTTCTTCGACTTCTTCCTGTGCTTCGACTTACCCGACCCCTAGTGCGAAGACTTCGATGATTTCGAACCGGAATGGTGGTGGCTCCGCGACCGGTCCCTCGACCGGGACCTCGAACGGTGCGGAGCCGACTGCCGATGTTCAAGCAGCTTCCGGGACCGCTCCCGCAAAGCCTTCGGCGCCATCGACCGTCAGTCGGAGCACGACTTGGGGTTGTGGTCGTGCTCCAGGCAGAAAAGACACACGCGGTGCGGATCCGTCACCGACATCAGTCGGCTACAGGAACCGCAAGCCTTGAAGCCGGGCATCCCTCGTGCACCTTTTCGGAGTCGGAGACTCGAAGAAAGAAGTCGACAAAAGTCGAGAAAAGGTTAGTCAAAAAATGACTGAGGTACCGCTCTTCCCGGATCTGCGCTGGCTGGCGCGGAAAAAGAAAGAACTGACAGCGCGCGAGGGCGGCGTCTAAGTAGCTGCCGCAACGTCATCCCGGCGACCACGACGCCGAACACGGAGTCGACCGACGCCACCTTCCGACGCGCAGAGGTACTGCTGACGAAAAAACTTTCCGGATCCAGTCTGACGCCTGGGGGTAATTCTAAGGTAAGGAATTTATAACTAACGTGTTTCTTTCAGATATATATTTTTCTCTATATGCACCGTAATTATTATATTAAGTGGGTGCCGTGCTGCCCATGAAGGACAAACAAAACAATACCAGACGTCACAACACTGAACATAAAACATAAAGCACACACTCTATTGCGATCAAGTGTAATATTGATCCGTCTCCTTGAAAATTGGGAGATGTCGTCATGGTCATATATTTGTGGCGTGATGTATCATGATTAGGGCTCCCGGTTTTATGGTATTTTTTTTTTTTACATTTCCGTCTGTATTTATCCATATTTATTTTTGGGTGATTTTTTCAGTATTTATCCATATTTATTTTGTCGCGAGCAAAAAAAAGACGCTGTAGCTAGTATTTATTCACATTTATTTAAAAAGGCAATGCGCGCTTGGTTGTTTTAGGTTCAGATAGATTTATGCAGATGGGCAAATGGGTTACTGCTTTTAACAAAGATCCTTTTGTTACTTGCTGTTAATAAATTGCAAACCTTCTAATATAAGACAGTGAGCTATGAAGGGCCTTGTAAGCCTCGCTGTCTTATGTAACGCATCCTATGCATTTATTTACACATGATTTATTGTATTGTAATTGCATTTATATAGCGCTTACTACCCTTGACGAGGCATTGAAGCGCTTTTTATCCAGTAGCACGCTACTCCGGAACTAACTAAAAAAATCAGGGATTGTGAATAACATGACTTTCCGTGGTGGTCACATATTAGTCAGGAAAACAATATTATTTGAGTAGAGGTGAAAGAATTATGTTTTAGACAGGATAAAATCATTATTTGCCATTGGTACGCATGCATATTGTCTTGTCACTGACCTAGCAGTAGTAAAAGAAATGCCTCCCCAGACTGAAAATGCTGCGGTACTCTGCAGTAAATACAGTGCTGTGCAGAGCTCCCTGTGAAACTCGCACTGGTCCTGCAAGCACCCACCACAGTCTTAAAGAGGACCTTAACAACGTTGTCAAATTATGAAAATGTCCCACATAACAATGTGAAACCTTGGCAGCTATGTGTGCGCATTAACATAAACAAAAAACTGTCCACAAAGAAAAAAACACGGGAAAGAAACAAGGGGGCAACCTCAACTCTCCCTCTCCCCCTCCCCTCCTTATGTTGTAAAATTTGTAAGGCAGGGCATACACACTCTATTGACACCCTCCAACACTTACTACAGATGCCATTAGACCGATATCGTGCACACTCAGAGGCACGAAGCAGGAAAAGCAGCTGCACTACAGGTCCAGCAAGCAGCTGGCTCCGAAGATCATTTCACACTAAAGTTTAATGTGTGCGCATGCATATCTCTTGAATCTAGGGGCTGAACAAAGTCAAAAGCATGCCTCTCAAGTATCTGTGAAGTGATTAGCTTTGCGCATTTGTTTTCCCTTCATTTCTTTTAGGTGTGCATCCCGCCGCACCTCTGCTCCCCGCCAGGATAGCTCCAAGCCAGGATACTTAAATAAACAAAAGGAGGCCTAATGGCCCCTTAACATCGACCTTTGTATTGACTCAGCTGAAATCCGATAAGCCCTCTCCCTGGCTGCACTCGGACAGACTTGTCTTCGAGACCGATTTATTGGCATTTTTCCGTTTTTACATATAAATGCAGACCAAGGAAAAATATTTTTCCGTCTGTATTTATATGTAAAAATCCGTTTAAACGGAAAACCGGGAGCCTTAATCATGATGCCTCTACAAATAATAAATAACAGAATTAAACGTACACTTTAAATACCATGTTATAGCCCCATGAGCTTTTTCACGGGAGGGGAGGAGCGCCTGTAGTCACACACTGTTGAAAATGAGAGCTAGTTAATGTAAAAACCGGGATGTCTGCCCTGCGTTGCATAAAAAGCTAGGAAAATGCTCGTTGTCTCAGGGGGGAACAAACGGCTGTGCCGTACTCACTTCGTCAAGGCCGCTCACTCGCTCTGGATACTGCCTCGCCATGGTTCCATTGAACGAGGAGTCAGTTTTGGGAACCCGGTTATGTATGGTAAACTTCCGCGTTTGCGCGCGTAAAGCATTTCAGAGAAAAAAGACTAGAGTGGCAAACTTCCCAAAATGGCCGCCTCAGCCGGCACTCTGTTAACATTAAAAAAGATCCACTTCCGTCCTAACTTTGCCCGTGCACTCTTTCCAAGACATAACGGAGAGATAGCCAAAAGGAAAGGTGCAGAGGTCAATGGTATGTACGACTAACTAGAACTCTAATACTTCTTTCGTAAAGCCGATTAGGTTATTTGTGTGAATGGCTATTAAGCTGGTCTCTCAGCGATCACGGTCCACTCAGTTGAGTCTGACTATCGATCGCACAAGGGTTAAGGCCATCATTAATTACCATGCCGTACCCTGATTTAGTTATAATAGCCATAGAGTCAATTAGAACCACTTCTGTTCTAACTCAGCCCGTGTGTCGATATACACCTCTGCGAAAAACGCCACAAGGACTTCACCAGAGCAGGGATTGCAGAGCTAAAGCCATCATTTCACACCTTGCTACGCCCTGATATAGTTATTATAGAATTTTTAGAGTTTCTTTATATAGATTGCGGTGTTCACGCACCAAACCCACTGTGCTAGATTATTCTAAAACCAAACAGGTGGCATGTGGCCTTGGGTGTGTCTAATGTGGCCCGTGTGTGCTCATCGTGCGTGCACTTATACCTCTCTGACCAGGACTTGTTAGGGTTTTTCTTCGTAAACATACTGGGATGATAGGAACTCATTTAAGTTGTCTCCAGGGTATGTCATCATTTAAACCTGTGGTGTGTGTTCCCAGACAGAACACCCAGCGTTGTTCTTTTTCGAAAAGGAATTCCTCTTTGTTCACTTGTTCGATGACTGTCCAGTTTATGTCCTCTGTGGTATGATTGAACTCAAGATAGTGGGAGGCCATTTTTGTGGTTGCTTTTTGCATCTTACGTTACTCTTGTGTTCAACTATGCGTGTTTTGACTTGGTGTGTTGTCATCCCAATGTACTCCATTGCACAAGGGCAAGTTATCATGTATACAACATTCTTGCTGTTGCAATTAGTAAAGCGGCGTTGTTCCCACCCTGTACCATTACTAAATTTGATGTTTTTACTTTTCTTAGTTAAATGACATATGCTGCAGTTGCCGTAAGGGTAATGACCCTTGACGGGGGGTAACATGGTGTTGGTCACCTCAGTTCGTGGAGTATTGCGTGGTCTCGTATGGACAACCATATCACGTACACTCTTGCCTCTCTTGTGGGAAAACATTGGTTTTGGTAGGTCCAGATGACCGCAGTTCAGTAACCGCCAATGTTTATTTACAATCTTCGTGACTTGGTTGGAGCCCGTGTTGAAGGTGGTAACGCATATAGGTCTTTCCTCTTGTTGTTTCTGTGCTGTCGGTTCCAGCAGTGCATCCCTATTATTGTTTCTTGCCCGCTTGAAGGCTTTGGCCACTATCTTTGGCGGATACTTCTGTCTTTCCAACTTTTTTTGTAAGTCCGCCGCTTGTGTTTTGAAATTACTAATCTCCGTGTAATTCCTCCTCAGGCGGAGGAATTGTCCATATGGGAGGTTATCGCGCAGGTGGCACGGATAAAAGCTGTCATAGAGTAAGATGCAGTTTTTGGAAGTTGCTTTAAAGTGTGTGGCTGTTTTTAGTGTGCAGTCTTCTGGGTAGATATTCAAGTCTAAAAAGTCCAGCTCCCTCTTGGAGATGGTACTCAGGTAGTCATTTTTGCAATTTAGCCAGGTCATAAACCTATTGGCATTACTTCATCACCTTCCCATATGACCAGCACGTCATCTATGTACCGTTTCCATTTTTTGATGTGTGTCAGGAAAGGGTTACTGGTGTGTAGGATTTGGTGTGTTTCAAGGTGGTGGACATACAGACCAGCTATACTGGGGGCAAAAGTACTCCCCATGCTGGTCCCATGTTTCTGGAGGTACAACGTTTCTTTGTATTCGTCCAAGTTTTTCTTTAGTGCCAGGTTACAGCACTCCATGACAATGTTGCGGGGTGTTTGGTAACCCCAGTCTATTCCAAAAAGGACGTCTTCTATGATGGTTAGAGTCTTGTCATGGGGAAGGCTTGTGTAGAGGCTTTCCACGTCTAATCCCATCAGTAATTCTCTGGTTGGATCAAAGTCGACTTCGTGCAGGAGCCGCAGGACGTCTTTGGTGTCCTTGAGGTATGTGACGGTCTTCTGTACTAGTGGGCGAAGAAAATCGTCCGCAAATTTAGACAGTGGTTCTAGTATGGATCCTATACCCGATACTATTGGGCGACCAGGTGGTTTTACCAGATTTTTATGAATCTTGGGGATGGTGTAAAAATACGGAGTCCTTGGTGATTTATTGGTGAGAAATTCTCCTTCCTTTTTTGAGATCCAGTCATGCGCGAGGGCTTCCTCCACGATGTTGGAAATCTGGATTCTGAGTGATTCTGTTGGGTCCTGTTGTAAGACCTCATAATTCCTTTGGTCCTGTAGAAGACGTCGACACTCGTGGTCGTATGCTTCTGTTGTCTGGATCACAATTGCTCCTTCTTTATCTGCTGGTTTGATCGTTAAGTCGGTGTTGGCAGAAAGTTCTTTGATGGCCTGCTTCTCTTCCCTAGTGGTGTTGTGGAAAACCCGGTTGAGGTCAGGGTCGATATTCTCGATTTCTTTCATAACTGCTTTCTCGAAGGTGAGTAGTTCGATAGGTAGCATGGTGTCAGGTGGCGTGAAGGTCGATTTTACCCTTAGGTCTGTGTCTCCCTCGTGTCGGTAGGGTTGTTCTTTTTCACTGAAGAAAACTTTAAGTTTGAGTTTTCTCATGAATTCTTTCATATCTTTGCAGAGTTTGAATTTGTCCAAGTTCTCTGTTGGTACAAAACCTAAACCCTTCTCCAAAATGCTCGTTTGTACCGATGTTAGTATCTGTTCTGTAAGATTCACCACTAGGTGGTCTTTTTGCTGGTTGACGGTGGGTTGGTCAGGGCTCCTGTCATGCTCCTGGTTGAGACTGCCGCTGTGTCGTCTTCTTCCGTTGCGCAATGTACCTGGTTCCCTCTCCGGTTTTTGCCTCTTTGTGGGCTTGGGCGCGACCCTAAAAAAGGGGGTTGTTCATAGTAGGCATAATCCTGTTGTGGAATATTCCAATGGTGATAGGGTCCAGGCATTGGCTGGGTTGGACCGTATGGGTATGGTGGGTATACCGGTGGTCCTTGGTAGTTACCCCATCCTCGTTGTCTTCTGTAATTCACTCGTCTGCCTTGGCCTCTTCTCCCTTGATATCTTGGACCGCTGTTCCAGCTCGAGCCTGAGTTGTTGGACCCTGTGTCGGAAGATTCTCCATCTGTGTTCAAGTCCTGGTGAGTTGATGAGGATACGTAATCATCACGTGTGTAAGGATATACTTTTTCGTGGCTGAATCGCCCTGTGTCTTTTTTCAGTTTATTGTATTTGCTTTGTTTTAAAGTCGTCTCGAATTCGTTCATTGTCTGGGTCAGTTCCTCCAGGCGTTTTTTGAAACCACTGAGTGGTTGGTAGCTTTTGAGGCGCACCTCAATTGATTGGATCTCCGTTTTCAGTTCTTGTGCAATCCGGGTGGCAGTTTTTATTATTAGTATGAGCCAATCCCGGGTGCAGTGCCATGAAATTAGCGACCAATCTTTTTTGAAGGTCTTATCCTGTTGAAAGATAAATGGCTCGTTTCTAACGATCAGACCCTGAGGGGCCGCATTTGCCCTTAAATATTCCGTCATAAGAAGGCCATGTAAGGCTGTCTTAATCTGTGTCCTTCTGAGCATTGTCAGTTCGTCCCAGTCGTTGTTATCAGGACCGGGTTCTGAGGTGTTAAGTCCCTCGAAAGGGTTCATGGTAGCTAGAATCCTCTCAACTTCTTCTTTGGAAAATGTGAGGCCTGTTATTTCTGCCATGGTCAAGAGTGTGTGTCGATCCCACAGCCGTGAGATCTAGAGTTAGTGTGACTATTTCGGGATAAAACGTACCCGATTTGGTGTCGGTTTTGCCCAAAAAGTATTTTCAGAGTAACTCCCACAGCTGCACGCTGTCTGACTATACTAAAAACCAAGGGAGGGAGTGAAGAGGTAAAAGAAATAGAAGGTGGACTCGTCCTCCTCAATAAGCCATAAAGAAACCAAAACGAGTCCACCTTGGATAAAGCGAAGTGAAGATATCCTTCCAAAGTATTTTATCACAATTTGTGAATAGTGTGTCCCTACTGACGATTAGGGGAGCACAATGCTTTGTTAAAATAACCCTCACCCACCAAAAGGACCCTTGGTGGCATGCTTCATCATCGGGTTCTTCTCGCACCGCTGCGGGACGGGGCGTGCTGCGACCAACGAAGACGCGGGAGCACTTATTAGTGAATATACTATGTGTAATGCAGGAGTGAGAGTGGAAGGGTCAAACGTGTAGATAGTGGAGTACGTTAAAAAATACCTGGCTATATGGAAAAATTAATTTTAATGTTCCTGCTAGCTGATATTATAAAAAATGGGGAGTGGAGGTACTGTGCTACAATGAGCTACTACCTCCTTGGTCGACATGTTTCGAAGCCATCCCCTTGGCTTCTCATCAGGACCATAGAAGATCCCTATACCACTCTTATGAAAAAACAATGTGGTCTGCTACTGAATCAAGCAGAAATAATGCATATAAAAATGACATGCACTTAATACTATACCCTGATAGGTATGGTTCCTTAAATAAGTCTGGAAGGATAAAAAAACATCATTACATTACAATACTTGAGAACAATCTCTGGATTACATTACCCCTTTGGTGGAAATCTGTAAGAGAAGTGATATATTTTTCTCTATATGCACCGTAATTATTATATTAAGTGGGTGCCGTGCTGCCCATGAAGGACAAACAAAACAATACCAGACGTCACAACACTGAACATAAAACATAAAGCACTTAAGATAGGCACTTAAGATAGACAAATTGAGCTTCATTGTTAGCTCCGACTAATATAATTTCTAATTTTCTTTAAATAGGTTTAAGACAGATTAATTCCATTTGAATCTGCACTTCAAGATACTAGTGCTAACGGGAAATGGATTCCATCAAGTTAAGAATATGCTGGTACATGAATGTATCATGATGCTACCAATGGCGAGCCATTTATATAAAGGGCAGACATTAAACATGCCAATAAGAGTGGAGAGGTCTGAGGAATTCCACATCAAAGTATGGCCAGGACTAAAGAAAATATTCAACTTTTGACTCCTGGGCTAAAAAGGATAGAAATCTGTGGTCCGGCACCAGGTAAGGCTAACAGTCTTTTCAAAAGGATGGGGTGGACCAATATATCAAAGCAACCAACAAGTCGGGGCAGACCAGGATGGCAGCCCTCTCTTTATTGACTGTCCTCAATAAGTTACCCCATAAGTAGAACAGATCTGAATCTGCTTAGTGCTACAATATAAGGGTGTAGGAGGGGGGGGGTTGTTGAGGTGATAATGGGCAGTAGTTGGGGAGGTCGGAGGATTGGGGGGCTCACATAGCTCACAGTACTAGATTAGACATTAATGCACAAAGGCAGTCACTTTCAGAAATAAAATTAATTCCTGAAATTATTAGCCAATTGCCGGGATAGAAAACGTTCCGTTTACCATCATGGAATCCAGTGTAGTACACACCATTTGACAAAGTGCTGTAACTGAGTGGGTGTTTGAAGCTAATATATATATAAATTATTTTTTGGCAAAGATAGACTGAGCCACAGAGCAAAATAAGGCTGCGCCCTTAATGTTTTCCCAAAAATTCGACTTGTCACTGTTCGCCCCATTAAGATTTTAATCCTCTCACATACTGGTAAGTATACAGAGGAATTGGCATTATTTACTTAAGATCTTAGCTTTTACAAAATTAAGGTGGCCTGTGCTCATTTCTTAAATGCACATGGAGCGGGCTGGATAGTATGGTATGGCCTGTCGTATACCATGGTATAGTATGGCATGGTATGGTCTGTCATTGCACTAAAGGAATGGTATGGCCTTTCATTCTACAGAATAGTATGGCCTGTCATAGTATAGTATGCAATAGAATGACAAGTATACCATACTTGTATGGTATAGTATGGCCTGTCATTTATTGGCATGGTATGGCCTGTCATTGTATAGTATAGTATAGTATAGTATGGGATGGTATGACCTGTCATAGTTCACTATGGTATGGAATCCCATTTCATTGTATTGTATTGTATGGTACGGTATGGCCTGTAATTGATAGTACGGTATGGTATTGTATGGTCTGTCATTGTATAGTAAGGTATGTCATGGCCTATCATTGTATAGCATGACAATGACCTGCCATTGAAGAGCATAATATGGTATGGTATGGCATGTCATTACAGAGTATGGTATGGTATGGCCTGCCGTATAAATATTACATGTGATTGTATAGTATGGTATGGTATGGCTTGGTGCTGTATAGTATGGTGTGGTTTGCTAAGGTACGGTATGGACTTTCATTATATACCATGGTATAGTATGGCATGGTATGGTCTCTCATTGCATAGTATGGAATGAGATGGCCTCTCATTCTACAGGATAGTATTGCCTGTCATAGTATAGTATGGTATGAAATGGAATGACATGACATGTATATCATACTTGCATGGTATTGTATAGCCTGTCATTGTATAGTATGGTATAGCCTGTTATTGGTTGGCATGGAATGGCCTTTCATTGTATAGTATAGTATGCGATGGTATGGCCTTTCATAGTTCACTATGGTATGGAATCCCATTTCATTGTATTGTATTGTATGGTACGGTATGGCCTGTAATTGATAGTTCAGTATGGTATTGTATGGTCTGTCACTGTATGGTATGGTATGGCCTATCATTGTATAGCATGACAATGACCTGTAATTGAAGAGCATAATATTGTATGGTATGGCATTTCATTACAGAGCATGGTGTGGTATGGCCTGTCGTATAAATTATATTTCATGTGATTGTATAGTATGGTATGGTATGGCCTGGTACTGTATGGTATGGTGTGGTTTGCTACTCCTCCTGAGTTCAGATAGCACTACCCTCTTTACAGGGAAGACACAGATCCTCCAGAGATGGGCTGAACATTTTGAAGCAGTTCTCAACTGCCACTCAGTCATCAACAATGAGGCCATCAACAGGATGCCCAAGGTTGCTGTCAATGGCTCCATGGATGCACCACCAGAAGAGGACAATCTGAAGAAAACCATCAATCAGCTGTCAAGTTGCAAAGCCCAAGAGTCAGATGCCATACCAGCAGAAGTTTACAAAGTCGGTTGTCCTGTGCTGTTACTGAAACTCACTGAGCTGTTTCAGTCCTTCTGGAAGCCAGGATCCATTCCACAGGAACTGAGAGACAAGTCCATTGTACGCATCTATAAGAGGAAGGGTAATCGCCAGGTATGTAACAATCACCGTGGAATCTTGCTACTCTCGACAGCGGGAAAAGTTCTAGCACAAGTTCTGCTGAACAGTCTGATCACTCACCTGGAGCAGGGCTTACTGTGAGAAACGCAGTGCGGATTCCGCGAGGGACGTAGAACCATTTACATGATCTCCGCTCCGTGTCAACTACAGGAGAAGTGTCAAGAGCAGAATTGTGAACTCTACACAACTTTTGTGGATCTCACAAAAGTGTTTGACTATCTCAGTCGCCAGGGAAATTTGGCTTTCCTGACAGATTTATACTAATGGTACAGCAAGTTCATGATGGTATGATGGCTCGTGTCCTGGATAATGGTGAAACATCTGAGGCCTTCCCAGTCACCAAAGGCATCAAGCAAGGGTGTGTTCTAGCACCCACGCTGTTTAGCATGATATTTTCAGCCTCTCTGACCGATGCCTTCCAGCACTACGCTGAAGGAATAGGCCTGAAGTACAGAACTGACGGGAAACTCTTCAATGTGAGGTGACTGCGTGCTGTCACCAAGGTGAAGGAAACTGTGCTGCGAGGCTTTCTATTTGCTAACAATTGTGCTCTGAATGCTAGTACAGAGCCAGAAATGCAAGCCATTATGGACAAGTTTTCATTTGCATGCAGCAACTTCGGTCTCGCCATCAACATCAAGAAGACTGAGGTCATGCGCCAGCCAGCTCCCCACGCTCCGTACACAGAACCATCCATCACTGTAAGTGAACACAGACTGCAAGCAGTGGACCACTTCACGTACCTGCGCAGTGCCCTTTCCCAAGTAGTGCCAATTGCTGCTGAAGTAAACTTCAGAATTGCGACAGCCAGCTCTGCCTTCGGCAGATTGCGCTCCAACGTTTGGGAACGTTGAGGGATCAGCTTACCAATGAAGCTGAAGGTCTACCAAGCAGTGGTGCTTCCAACTCTGCTGTATGCCTGCAAGATTTGGAATTTCTACCGGATTCATGCACAACGGCTTAATCACTTCCAAATGTCTGGTCTGCGCAAGCTTCTGAGAATCAGATGGTAGGACAAAGTGCCTGATACTGAAGTCCTTTCCAGAGCCAGTCTGCCATCAGTTCATACACTGCTGATGGGCTGGGCATGTTGTCAGAATGTCAGACGAGCGCATTCCCAAACAGATCTTCCACTGAGAACTCACTCAGAGAAAGCAATCCCAAGGAGGGCAAAAGAAGCATCCCTAAAGTCCCTCGAGAGCAACACTGCCACCTGGGAAACCCTCACACTGAACCATCAAGCATGGCACAGCCTCATTCACAAAGCAGACAAACCTTTGAGGTGAGGCACACTGCTGAGGCTCAAAGAAAGCGTGAGCTGTGCAAGTCCAAAGCTGCCCACACATCACCGACAGTGTCATCACATGTCTGCCCGACGTGTAGCAGGACGATCCACGCCCGAATAGGACTACTCAGTCTTTTTCAGAGGCACAGAGCCCAGTCAACCAATCAATGAGATGTCGAGGTCTTTATCGACAACGATGGACAAACAAAAGGTATGGTATGGTATGGTCTCTTGTTATATAGTATGGTAACCGCTGTCATTGTATAACATGGTATGTCAATACAATGTATGGTATGGTGTGGTGTAGGCTGTCATAGTATATTATGGTATGACGTGTCATAGTATAGTATATTTGATATGGTATAGTATGGTTTGGCCTGTCATATTTTGGTATGGTATGACTTGTCATTGTGTAGTATGGTATAGTATGGCTGGTAATTGTATAGTATGGTATGGCAGGGCCTGTCATTGCATAGTATGGTATGGAATGGCCTGTCATTGTGTAGTATGGTAGGGTATGGTATGGCCTCTCATTGTATAGTATGTTATGGCCTGTCATACTATGGTATGGTATGGTGAAGTATGGTGTGGTCTGTCATTGTACAGTATGTTATGGTATGGTATGGCCTGTCATTGTATAGTATGGTATGCTATAGTATGGTCTGTCATTGTATGGTATGGAATGTTCTTTCATTGTATAGTATGATATGTTATTGTATATTATGGTATGGTATGGTCTGTCATTGTATAGTAGTATGGCCTGTCATTCTATGCTATGGTCTGTCATTGTATAGTATAGTATGGTAGTTATGGTGTGGTATGGCCTTTCATTGTATAGCATGATATGGTATTGTATGTCCAGACATTGCATGGTATGGTATGACGGCCTGCCATTATATAGTATGATATGGTATGACCTGCCATTGTATGGTATGGTATGGCCTGCCATTGTATAGTTGGTGTGGTATGGTGAAGTCTATAATTGTATAGTATGGTGTGGTAATGCCATCATTGTTGTGTAGTATGGTATGCAATTACATGGTATGGTATGGGAAGATCTCTCATTCTATACTATGGTATGGTATGCCATTGTACAGTATGGTATGGTATGGTATGGCCTGTCATTGTATATTACGTTGTGGTATGCTATGATGTCATTGTATAGTAAGAAATGGTATGGAATGCCTTGTCATTCTATAGTATGGCATACTATAGCCTGTGGATTTATGGAATGCCATTGTCTGTCACTGTATAGTATTTAATGGTATGGTATGGCCTGTCACTGTATGTTGTGATATGGTGACATGTCATGGTCTGGTATGTCACTGTATAGTATGCTATGGTATATTTGTTGTTGTATGGAAAATGCTACTTACCCAGTATGCATCTGTCCTTGGCATGTAGAGCTGTAGAATCATATGCTTTGCATAGATCGCCATCTAGTGTTAGGTCTGGATGTTTGCACTTTGTTTTTCTTCGAAGAAGTCTTTCCAGTCACGAGGTAGGTGACTCCTCCTTTCGGTGATAGTGCGCATGTGCATCAACTCCATTGTTAGATTGTTTTCCCGCAGAGGGTGATAATGGAGTTAGTAAGAGTAGTAAAATGGAGATGTCCATGAATGCATGTATCTAAGTAAGATGTTACTGCAACAGGTATAGGTACCCGGGGAGGCGGGCGGGCGCATATGATTCTACAGCTCTACATGCCAAGAACAGATGCATACTGGGTAAGTAGCATTTTCCGTTCGAGGCATATGAGCTGTAGATCATATGCTTTGCATAGACTATATAGCAGTTTCTCCCAAAGCGGTGGCTAACCTGTAGCTGTTGCAGTGGTTTGAAATAGTGTACGTAAAACTGCTTGGCCTACTCTAGCTTAATGTGTTGCTAACACATCCACAGAATAGTGTTCTGTGAATGTGTGAGGTGTAGACCATGTTGCAGCTTTACAGATGTCGTCTATGGGTATATTTCCTAAGATTGCCATAGAAACCCCCAGTTTGCGTGTAGAGTGTGCTCTAGGGGAACTGTTAATGTCCGTTTGGCTTTTGCATAGCATATTTGAATACATTTGACTATCCACCTTGCAATTCCTGATTTTGATATAGGATTGCCTTTGTGCGGTGGAGCAAAAGCGACAAACAGCTGATTTGTGTTACGGAAAGGTTTTGTCCTTTCAATGTAATCGAGCAATGCTCTTTTTACATCTAATGTGTGTAATGCACGTTCTGCCACTGAATCTGGTTGAGGAAAGAACACAGGCAGCTCAACAGACTGATTGATGTGAAAAGTAGAAATGACTTTAGGAAGGAATTTAGGATTAGTCCGAAGAATCACTTTATTTTGGTGCATTTGTAAAAAGGGTTCTTCTATAGGCAATGCCTGAAGTTCACCTACTCTTCTGAGTGATGTGATGGCAACTAGGAAAGCAACTTTCCATGTAAGAAATTGTAATTCACATCTGTGTAATGGTTCAAAGGGTGGACCCATTAGTCTGGTGAGAACAATGTTGAGATTCCACACTGGAGCAGGTGGCCGTCTCGGGGGAATAACCCTTTTGAGTCCCTCCATAAACGCTTTAATGACAGGTACCCTAAAAAGAGATAGATGCTGTCTATGTTGGAGGTATGCAGCTATAGCAGCTAGATGTAGACGTATAGACGTGTATGCTAAATTGGCACGTTGTAAATGTAACAAATAGCATATAATGTTTTGGACAGAGGCATCAAGTGGGTTGATGTTGTTATTACAGTAAATCACAAACCGCTTCCACTTTGCTGCATAGCAGGCTCTTGTGGTAGGACGTCTAGCTTCTTTGATAATATTCATGCAGTCTGGCGGTAGATTAAGGTAGCCAAACTCTAGGACTTCAGGTGCCAGATCGCCAGATTGAGTTGACTGGGGTCTGGGTGTCTTATGTCTCCATGGCTCTGTGTGAGGAGACTGGGTGTAAGACGTGGTTTTTGATGAGGAACCACTGAGAGTTCCAATAGGGTTGTGAACCATGGTTGACGTGCCCATGTGGCAGCAACTAGGATTAGTGTCAGGGACGCTTGTTTGAGTTTCCGAACCACTAATGGAATGAGTGGGAGAGGCGGAAAAGAGTAAGCAAATATCCCTGACCAGTTCATACATAGTGCATTGCCTTTGGATAATGGGTGTGAATACCTGGACGCGAGGTTTGGGCATTTTGCGTTTAGGTGAGTGGCGAACAGATCTATGTCTGGGAAGCCCCATATTTGAAAGAATGGGAGGAGAACTTGAGGGTGTAGTTCACATTCGTGGATTTGCTGTGTCTGACGACTTAGTAGATCTGCCATCTGGTGGTTTACTCCTGGGAGGTGTTCTGCTAGGAGATACATTTTGTGATGAATGGCCCACCTCCAGATGTCCTGGGCTAGGTGGGATAGTTGGAGGGAGTGTGTCCCCCCCTGTTTTTGAATGTAGTACATGGCTGTCATGTTGTCTGTACGAATTAGCACAGTCTTGCGTAGTAGCTGAGTTTGAAAAGCTTTCAAAGCCAGAAAAATCGCTAACATCTCTAGATGATTTATATGAAGCTGTTTTTGTTGCAAGTCCCACATCCCTTGAATTGTGTGGGTTTGGAGATGTGCTCCCCAACCCGTCAGTGATGCGTCTGCTGTCAAAATTATCTGTGGAACCGGGTCGTTGAAGGGCCGCCCTTTTAAAAGGTTTTGTGTGTTCCACCACTGAAGAGAGCGATGGGTGTGGCCGTCTACCAACACTAGATCTGATAATTGACCTCAAGCCTAGTTCCACTGACATGCTAAGCATTCCTGTAGGGGGCGCATCTGAAGTCTTTCATATGGAACTATGAAAATGCAAGACGCCATCATTCCCAGCAACTGCATGAACAGTCGGGCTGGTAAGGAGTGTTGAGGCTGGAACTGAGATATCAGGTTTTGGATATTCCTGATTCTGGCTAGTGATGGGTATGCTAGAGCTTTGTGTGTGTCTATAGTAGCTCCTAGATAGTCTTGAGACATGGATGGCTGGAGATGGGATTTGGTCTGATTTACTGTGAAACCTAGCTGGTGAATCAGTTGCACAGTTTTTTTTGTGTGGCGTAGACATTTGTTGTGCGAGCTGGCTTTTATCAGCCAGTCGTCTAAGTATGGGAAGACGTGAACCTGTTGTCTTCTCAGGTGAGCTGCGACTACTGCCAAGCATTTTGTGAAAACCCTAGGAGCGGTTGTTACTCCGAAGGGAAGGTGTCAGAGTCCCACAAGTCTTACCTTCTACTTGTGAGAGGTTCTCGCAGGGGCGATAGGGACCACCACCACCGTTTCCCACCTACCCTAGTAGCTGTGTGAACGCTGACCAGGATGTAGATGGGACCAGTGGTAGAAGCCAGATCTAGACGGGACCAGGGGTAGAAGCCAGGTATATATCCTCAAGATACTGGTTCTGTAATAGAAAGAATAAGGACACAGCTAGTACCTGTGGTGAACACCAACCCCCTCCTATGCTCTCGGAGTGTTACTAATTCAAAGAATAACAGTATGGTCTACCTTATTTATATACATATGAAATCATCAATCAGAATAGCTGAGAATAAGCGCTCCTGCGTAATTTCCCAGGAACGGTGTCTCTTCAGTGCACCAGGAAGTGCACAAGGGATGGTTTCAGTGTTTTCTAGTACTTTAAACAAGCAAATGCGCTCCTGCGCTCTTTAATCAAAATCACGAAAACACAGCGCTCCAGCGCAAATAATAAAGAAAACCTTAAACCAGCAATATGCGCTCCTGCGCGTTCTAAACAAAATCAAGAAAAACAGCGCTCCTGCGCAAATAATAAATAGAACTGGTAGCACACCGCTGAACACACTCCTGTGCGTGGTGTCAGCAAAGTATTGAAAACAGACTCCTTGATACGAATCATCGACTAGGGGAAATGCCTGCACCGGAAAGGTTACTAGTGAAGTTGAGGGAATTGCCACTCTTCTTTAGGAAGGGAACAGCCAGGGAACAATACTCAGCGCGGCAGACAATTGGCGTCTGCATGGAAGGAGAAGCAACTGTACCCAATAGAGGAAAATGCGGAGTCTCTACCTGCATCCGATGTCGGCAACGGCGTTAATCCAAAGCGCCGGGATAGCGGGATGCGCCAGCTGATAAGCCCGTCACACCGGAAGCGCCGTGATTAAGGCGGCGTCCGCTTCCGGTCTTCGCAACTAGACTGCCAACCCTACTCCACACCTGTGAAGTCACGATCACGCTTCGTAAGGCGTGCGGAGGTTTTACGAGCTGATCATAACCATGACAGTACCCACCACCAAACAGAACCCCCCACCCAATAGCCCACTGATCATATAACAGTGGCGGGGCGAGGACTACCGGGGTGACCCACGTGGAAGGCCCTGACCAACCGGGAAGCATGACGGACATGAGATAAAGGTTCCCAGGACCTCTCCTCCGGGCCATACCCTTTCCAGTCCACCAGATAGAAGAGCTTCCCCCGGGTCCTCCGGGGAATCAAGGATGGCCCGGACCTCATACTCCACATGGTCATCCAGAAGTACAGGAGAAGGAGGAGACGAGACCACGCAGTCAGGGTGAGTAGCCCGTAGGAGGGACACATGAAAAACTGGATGGATCCTCATCTGAGGGGGCAGAGAAAGTTTCATGGATACATGGTTGATCACCTTAGCAATGACATAGGGGCCAACATAACGGGGCAACAGCTTCTTAGGACCATGCACATTGAGGTTCTGTATGGATACCCACACCCTATCCCCTACCTTGTAGCATGGCTCCACCTGCCTGTGTCTATCCGCCGCCTGCTTGTAGTGTTCCTTAGCTTTAGCCAGCTCAAATCGGGCCTGCTGCCAGAGTTCACAAAGGAAGCTGTGATAAGCTTGTACCGTGGGTAAGGGGTTGTTCAGTGGTTTTTCCCAGGGAACGGTACGTGGATGTCGCCCCTGGAGACAGTAGAACGGGGACATTCCGATAGCGGAATGCCTGCTGTTATTGTAGGCGTATTCCACCAACCACAGTACCTCTGACCAGTCCTTCTCTACGGCCAACAGCAAGCAGCGGAGATACTGCTCCAAGGTCTGGTTGGTCCTCTCCGCCTGGCCGTCTGTTTGGGGGTGGTAGGCCGACGACAAACGCACTTCCATATCAAGGGTGTTGCACACCTCATTCCAAAATCTGGATACGAACTGGGATCCCCTGTCCGTGATCACAACAGACGGTATACCGTGCAAGCGTACCACGTTGTGCATGACGACCACCGCTAAGTCGACTGCCGAGGGCAATTTCTTCAGGGGTACGAAATGAGCCATCTTGGTAAGGTGGTCCACAATGGTGAGGATGGTGGTGTAACCAGCCTTTGTTCTGGGTAGCTCGACTACGAAGTCCATGGAGATGGTATGCCAAGGATACGGAGGCACAGGGATGGGATGCAGCAGTCCTACTGAGGACTGAGACGAGGTCTTCCCCTGAGCACAGATGGCACAACGTGTTATGTAGGTGTGCACGTCAGCGTCCATAGAAGGCCACCAGAAGTGCCGCTGTAGCAGATCTAACGTTTTGTGATGGCCCGGGTGGTTGGATAACGGGTGATCATGGCACATAAATAGAGCTTGTTGTTGGTGATTCGACAACGGCAAGTAGTAGCGGTCATCCTTGTACAGGAATCCGTCCAGCGCTGTGACGCCTAGGAGTCCTTCCGTCCATGTCGAAGGGTCGTTCCTCCGTATGTCATCACGTAGTCCAGACAAAAAGGCAGAGGAGAGGACCACCCCTTGAAAACAGCTTTCAGGGATAATGGGCGTTGGCTCGACCGTAGTTTTGGTATCTTCGGTTTCGTCAAGACGGGACAGAGCGTCGGCCTTGGCATTGGCTTTGCCGGGGCGGTACGTGATGTGGAAGTCGTACTCACTGAAAAACAGAGTCCAACGCAACTGCCGAGAGGTGAGGGCTCGGGCAGAGCGAAGGAATTGGAGGTTCCTATGGTCCGTGTAGATGGTCACAGGGTGTTTCGCATCCTTGAGATACTGGCGCCATTCCTCGAAGGCAGCTTTAATGGCCAGCAGTTCCCGGTCCGAGATGGTGTAATTGCGTTCTGCTGGCTGCAATTTTCTGGAGTAGAAGGCCACTGGGTGCAACAGGCCAGTTTTGGCATCTCTTTGGGACAACACCCCGCCCAAGGCATCTTGTGAGGCATCGGCCTCCACCACGAATGGCTGTTCGGGGTCGGGATGTATCAAGACCGGGGCTGTAGTGAACCTCCTCTTTAGGTTCTGGAAGGCTTGTTCTGCCTCATGGTTCCAACTGAAGCAAACGCCCTTGCGTAACAACCCAGTGATGGGGGTGACAAGTCTAGAAAAACCAGTGATGAAACGACGGTAATAGTTGGCGAACCCTAGAAACCGCTGGACGTGCTTCACTGAGGTAGGGGAAGGCCATTGCAGTATAGCCTCAACTTTCTTGGTGTCCATTTTGATACCTCCAGGGGTTATGATGTGTCCAAGAAACTCCACCGCATCGGTGTGAAAGACGCTCTTCTCCAGCTTGACATACAATCCGTGTTGTTGGAGTCGTCGCAGAACAGTGCGGACGTGCTGTATGTGTTCCGCCAACGTTCCGGAGAAGATCAGGATGTCGTCAATGTAGACGATACAGAACTGATCGATGAAATCTCTCAGGACTTCGTCTATGAAGTACTGGAAGGCAGCCGGGGCGTTGCAGAGCCCGAACGGCATTACCTGGTATTCGAAGAGACCATATCTGGTTCGAAACGCGGTCTTCCATTCGTCCCCTTTTCTGACCCTGACGAGATGGTAGGCCCCACGGAGATCCAGTTTGGTATAGAGGGTGGCGTCTCTCACCTGGTCCAGCAAGTTGGATATTAGGGGTAAGGGGTACCGGTTTTTTATGGTAATGGCATTCATGGCTCTGAAGTCGATGCACGTTCTCAGATCCCCCTCCTTCTTGGTCACGAAAAAGAGGGGGGATGACACAGGTGATCTGGAGTGACGGATGAATCCGTTGCGTAAGTACTCGTCGAGATATAAGCGAAGGTGTTCGTTCTCTTTTTCGGTAAGGGAATAAATACGGCTACAGGGAAGAGTGGAACCTGGAATCAGGTCTATTCTACAGTCGAAGCTTCGATGAGGAGGCAGAGTATTCGCTCCCTTTTTGTCGAATACTGTAGCCAGGTCCTGGTACACATCCGGCACTGTCCCTTGCGTGGCCATGACCGTTCCGGTGAGTGGTAACGCCTGGGCCTGTACGTCCTTAGTACCGGAGGAGTCTGCTTGCGGGTAACAGCGTGAGAAGCAAAGAGCCGAGTCCAAACTCATAACCCTGGACACCCAATCAATCTGAGGGTTATGTTTCACTAACCACGGGAGACCCAGTATCAAGCGGAACTGAGGTGCGTCGATAACATCGAAGGTGATGGATTCCGTATGGTCATTCTCAAACGTCATTCCCAGGACCTCGGTCTGGAAACGAATGAGACCAGAGGTAAGATCCGTGCCGTCCACTGCCTTAACCGTCTCAGGTTTCGCCTTCGGCACCGCAGCCATACCCAGCTCCATCATATATCGGTTGTCGATGAAGTTGCCGGTGGCTCCTGAATCGATTAGGGCCGTGACCTGCCATACCAAGCCTGTCAACGTACGTAATGTCACCTCCACACCCAAATGACGGCTGCCGTCACCAAAGGCAGGAGTCGGCGTCTTGGCGGACGAAGAACCCAGTAGCCGGACCCCATCGCCTACTGGGTTTCCCCGTTTCCCGACCAATCTCCCTTGACCACAGGAAGAACAAAAGGCTTCTTTCCTTTTGCTCGGGTAGGTTTTACAGGACATTCCCTGACAAAGTGCCCGTTTTTGCCACAATACAAACACTGGTTCTGTCGTCTCCTTTTCTCTCGTTCTTCTTTGGTGAGAGGCCCACGAACACCTCCTATCTGCATTGGCTCTGGAGCGTCAGAGGATGGAATAGAAATATCGACGGTTTTTCTTTGTGCGTCAGGAACCGAGACTCACCACCCCTGTTTCTTTCTGACTTACGCTCCTGTAGTCTGTAGTTCAGTTTCACCACTAGGTCAATGAATGGTCCTATGTCCTCCGGGGATCAGGTATTTGGGAAAGTAGGTCCTTTAATTCGTCACGCAAGCCCCTGTAGAAGACGGATACCTTCTTGGACTCGGGCCAGCATGCTTCTATCACCAGCCTACTGAAGGTGGTGATGTAGTGCAGTAGATCTGTGTTACCCTGTTTTAAGCCGAGTAATTCATTATCTGCGGCTTGCACAAAGGTATGGCGGGCGAACATCCGTCGCATGTTGTCCTTGAAGACCGGGAGGTTATACAACATGGGATCGTCATTCTCAACCAAAGGAATAGACCACTGGGAAGCATCGCCCCCCATGTAGGAGAGGATGAAGGCGATCTTAGATGCGTCATCTGGAAATGCGGAAGCTCGAGCCATGAAGTGTAAATGACATTGATGAAGAAATACACTATACTTGGTACTGTCGCCATAAAAACGTTCAGGTGGAGCCAGCTGTACTGCGTGAGGAGCTATCACCTGTATGGTGGTGTCCGAAACGGGAGCTGTGGCTGAACTACTTGGTTGGAATAAAGGAGGTCTCAATATTCCTTCCTGTCTCACTCTAGCAGAAGGAAACTGGCCCCAAGGCCCCGTTCCCCCGCCTGTTGCCTGTGTCTGCAAGGCGGTGATATCCTGTCTTATGCTATGACTCTCTGCCTGCATGGTGGCAAGTATGGCAGCTATGTCTTGTAGGGTGATCTCGGGGTCGCCCATATCGCCCGGGCAAGATAGACAGCGTGGGCTTTGGATTCTGTCAGAGTCCCACAAGTCTTACCTTCTACTTGTGAGAGGTTCTCGCAGGGGCGATAGGGACCACCACCACCGTTTCCCACCTACCCTAGTAGCTGTGTGAACGCTGACCAGGATGTAGATGGGACCAGTGGTAGAAGCCAGATCTAGACGGGACCAGGGGTAGAAGCCAGGTATATATCCTCAAGATACTGGTTCTGTAATAGAAAGAATAAGGACACAGCTAGTACCTGTGGTGAACACCAACCCCTCCTATGCTCTCGGAGTGTTACTAATTCAAAGAATAACAGTATGGTCTACCTTATTTATATACATATGAAATCATCAATCAGAATAGCTGAGAATAAGCGCTCCTGCGTAATTTCCCAGGAACGGTGTCTCTTCAGTGCACCAGGAAGTGCACAAGGGATGGTTTCAGTGTTTTCTAGTACTTTAAACAAGCAAATGCGCTCCTGCGCTCTTTAATCAAAATCACGAAAACACAGCGCTCCAGCGCAAATAATAAAGAAAACCTTAAACCAGCAATATGCGCTCCTGCGCGTTCTAAACAAAATCAAGAAAAACAGCGCTCCTGCGCAAATAATAAATAGAACTGGTAGCACACCGCTGAACACACTCCTGTGCGTGGTGTCAGCAAAGTATTGAAAACAGACTCCTTGATACGAATCATCGACTAGGGGAAATGCCTGCACCGGAAAGGTTACTAGTGAAGTTGAGGGAATTGCCACTCTTCTTTAGGAAGGGAACAGCCAGGGAACAATACTCAGCGCGGCAGACAATTGGCGTCTGCATGGAAGGAGAAGCAACTGTACCCAATAGAGGAAAATGCGGAGTCTCTACCTGCATCCGATGTCGGCAACGGCGTTAATCCAAAGCGCCGGGATAGCGGGATGCGCCAGCTGATAAGCCCGTCACACCGGAAGCGCCGTGATTAAGGCGGCGTCCGCTTCCGGTCTTCGCAACTAGACTGCCAACCCTACTCCACACCTGTGAAGTCACGATCACGCTTCGTAAGGCGTGCGGAGGTTTTACGAGCTGATCATAACCATGACAGAAGGACTTTGAATTGATAATGTTGGCCTGCTACCACAAACCTGAGGTATTTGCGGTGTGCAGTGTGTATTGGAATATGAAAGTAAGCGTCCTTTAAATCTAGAGTGGATAGAAAGTCGCCTTGCTGAAGGAGAGGAAGCAGTTGTTGGAGTGTTACCATATGAAAATGGTCTGACTGTATGTATAAGTTCAGTTCTCTGAGGTCTAATATAGGCCTTAGAGAGCCGTCCTTCTTGGGAATTAGGAAGTATAGGGAGTACACTCCTGTTCCTTGGTATTGTAAAGGGACTGGTTCTATTGCGCCCTTTTGCAACAAAGAAAGAACCTCTTGCTTTAAAAGGGTGAGATGTTCTTGTGACATGAGGTGTGATCTCGGAGGAATATTCTGGGGAGTACTTGTAAGTTCCAGGCAATAACCAGATTGGATCATTTGTAGAACCCATTTGTCTGATGTAATTGTGTTCCAAATGGGTAGAAATTGTGAAAGACGTCCACCGACAGCAGTGGAATGATCGGGGGTATGGGAAATAAGTCACTGCTTGTTGTTTGCAGGGGAGGTGCGTGTTGAACTACCTCTGCCTCTCCCCTTTCCATTGTTTCCTCTATACCCTCTTCTAAAATGCCCTCTTGAAGAGGGCGACTGATTGTTACCCTTGTAAGAGGAGGAGGAAGTTTCTGTAGATACATTCTTGGAGCTGCCCCTATAGAATGAGCGATGAAAGGAACCTCTATTGGAAGGTGATTGTAGGGCTCCCATGGACTTAGCAACTTCGGTATCTTTTTTCATTTTTTCCAGTGATACATCGACAGCTGGGCCAAAGCGATGTTCTTTATCAAAAGGTTGGTTAAGAATAGAGGCTTGCACTTCAGGCTTGAACCCTGAAATCCTTAGCCAAGCATGTCTACAGAGTAGCACACTAGTGTTGATTGCCCGAGCTGCTGTATCTGCTTGATCCAACGCACACCTGATAGAGGTATTAGTGATTAATTTACCTTCTTGAATAAGGTCACTGGCTTTATCTTTATGCTCATCAGGTAGAAATTCAATGAGCTTTTCGAGTTCGTCATAATGAGCTCTATCGTACCTTGCCAACAATGCTTGGGCATTGGCAATGCGCCAGTTATTAGCTGCTTGTGAGGCTAACCTTTTTCCGGAAGCATCTAATAATTAGGACTCCTTATCAGGAGGAGGGGCATCCCCTGTTGTTTGAGAGTTAGCTCTCTTACGAGCATTGGAAACGACTAGAGAGTCGAGGGGTAACTGGCCTTTAATATATACAGGGTCATTAGGTGCAGCTTTGTATTTTTTCTCTACCCTGGGAGTGATGATCCTAGCTTTAACAGGGTCTTTACAGATATCCTCAGTGTGTCTGAGAATTGCCTTTAACATTGGCAATGTTTGTGTAGCCCTTTGAGATGAACTTAGTTTCTCTAACAAAAAATCCTCCTCTAAGCTTTCCTTATGAAGCTCTACCCCATGATATTGTGCAGCCCTATTAAGGAGCTCAATATACCCAATGTTGTCATCTGGGGGCGAAGGCCTCGATGGATATAGGTCAGGGTCATTATCTGGTTGAGGAGCATTATAATGATCCCATGGATCAGGGTCTTGTGGTGCATCTAGTGGTGCATATTCATCCATGTCCCCATCGTCATCCCCTGTATCTTGTGGGTCAGGTGATGGTGGTGTAGGGGAATGTGTAGGTGTAGTCAGTAAATTTGGATTAGTGGGTGAAGAAGGTGGGATATATGGTGGAGAGGGGTTAGTGTCCACATTTTTCTTCTTCTTCAAAGGCATGTGGTAGTCCTCTGGTAGGCCCATTTTCCTTTTCTCTGGAAGTTTGGTTTGAATACGTCCCGTTTCTGGGTTAATAACTATCTCTTTCTGTGTCGGATCCGACGGTGGATTATCGGTCCGAGGCTCTTTAGTTGTAGTACTTTCTTTTGATGCCGGTTTTGGCATTGAACGTTTCGGCTCCGACGATCTCGGTTCCGAAGATTTTGTCTCCGACGGTTTCGGCTCCGAAGATTTAGGTTTAAGCAACGGTGGCACGGAAACCAGAAGGTGTTTTGTCTTCGACGCCGAAGGTTTTGGGTCGGCACCGGCATGGGGACGAGTAGAGCCCGAGCCGGAAGGCTGTTGTTTATGTTTCGGCGCCGAGCCCGAAGGCGGGTCGCTCGAAATCTTTTCTCCGTGTTGACCTTGGCCCGAAGGCAGAGGAGGAACCGGAGCCTTTTTATGAGGGGGATGGTAGGGGAAAGAAGACTCTTTACTCACGATCCTTTGTCCCGGTGTGAGATCTTCGGCATCGGAGTCGGCTTCGGACACGGAGATGTGTTCCTCTTCCATTGCGGCTTCCTGCGCTTGCATTTCTTCTTGTTTGGACTCGTCTACGAGGAGGTCCGACGCAGAGCCGCTCTGTTGGTACATTTCGTGACGTCGAGCCCGACGATCACGGAGGGTTTTCTTCGACCGGAACGAATTACACGCTTCGCAGTCCTTCTCGTCGTGTTCCGGGGATAGGCAAAGGTTGCACACCTCGTGCAAGTCGGTGCGCGGAAACTTAGCGCGACACCGGGGGCATAACTTGAACGGAGTCCGTTCCATCAGCTGCTACCGATCCCGGCGCAGGTAGGACCAACGGCCTTCCACGAGTGTTCCGATCGAAGGTTTACGAGAGCAAACGATATGCGGAGAATGGGAACGCAATCGATAAACAATACCGTCGAGGGTAGTGGATTGCGCGTCGAAGGGGGCCCGAAGACACGGTGCCGAACCGGAGCGCAACAATTCACATCCGAACCCGATGGCGGAAAAAAACAATCTAACAATGGAGTTGATGCCCATGCGCACTATCACCAAAAGGAGGAGTCACCTACCTCGTGACTGGAAAGACTTCTTCGAAGAAAAACAAAGTGCAAACATCCGGACCCAACACTAGATGGCGATCTATGCAAAGCATATGATCTACAGCTCATATGCCTCGAACAGTATGGTATAGCCTGTCATTACGGTATAGTATGGTATCATATGGCCTGTCATTGAATTGTATGGTATGGCCTGTCAGTGTATTGTATACTATAGTATGGTATGGTATGGTATGGACTCTAATGGTATAGCCTGTCATTGTATAGTATGGTATGGCCTGTCGTTGTCTAGTATGGTATGGTATGGTATGAACTCTCATAGTATAGCATGATATAGTATGGTATGGTTTGGCCTGCCATTGTAAAGTACGGTATAAGATGGCCTGTCATTGTATAATACATTGTATAATACATTATAGTATGGTATGGCCTGTAGAGTATGGTATGAATGGTATGGAATGCCCTGTCACTATATGGTATAGTATGGTATTGCATGGCTTGAATGGTATGGTTTGTCATTGTATAGTATATTAAGGCATGTTATGGCTTGTCATTGTATAATATGTGTGGTATGGTATGGCCTTATATCAAACAAAAAGAGTCCAACTGTATATATAGATTGGATTATCTTTCGACCCTTACGTTTGGAAACAGAACGTTTAAAAAAAATAACCCTTACCCTTTGATGAGGGTTTGACTACAAGCGTTCCTTCCCCCGTTGAGCTCATTAGACCAGATTATGGCATAAAACATATCCAAAAAGAAAAAACACTACCGATTGGGTATTGTATTATACATTTCTGTTTTGATATTGTTAGAACTGGGGGTCTCTATTTGGCAGAGGTAGGTACCTTTGTCCAAATAGGGACCCTTGCTTCTAGTCAGGGTAAGGGGGTACACTCCTGAAATAACCCCTGCTCACCCCCTTGGTAGCTTGGCACGAGCAGACATGCTTAGTTCAGAGGCAGTGTGTAAAGCATTTGTGAACACATACAGTAATCCAGTGACAACACTACAAATGGACACCACACAGGTTGTATTATAAAAATAAGTATCTTTTATATAGATTTACCACAAGACCATAAACGACAAAAATAATAGACAATACTGTACTTTAAAGATGGTAGAATTAGCTTGAGTCTCTTAAAATGGAAATGCGACACTCTGAGTTCAATGTACCTTAAGATGCATAACGCAAGGCAACGAAAGTGTTGCAGGGAAGGTGATGCGGTAGTCCCTTACACGCAAGGACGGTGATGCGTTGAAGATCTGGTGCAAAGAAACAAAGATGGCGCTTTCTTCTTGATGCGACCCGCTTCCCGGTGATGCGGCGGCGTCTGCTGCGACGTCGATCCTCTTCTCCGGCGATGCGGGATGCTTCCCACGATGCGAGCCGCGACCGGCCCTGCGACACGCTTCCCAGTGATGCGGCGGCGTCTGCTGCGACGTCAATCCTCTCCCCTGGCGATGCGAGTTGCTTCCACAACGATGCGAGCCGCGACAGGCCCTGCGACACTCTTCCCGGTGATGCGGCGGCGTCTGCTGCGACGTCGATCCTCTTCTCCGGCGATGAGCCGCGACAGGCCCTGCGACACGCTTCCCGGAGATGCGGCGGCGTCTGATGCGACGTCGATCCTCTTCTCCGGTGATGAGCCGCGACAGGCCCTGCGACACGCTTCCCAGTGATGCGGCGGCATCTGCTGCGACGTCGATCCTCTCCCCTGGCGATGCGAGGCGCTTCGGTGGCCCTGCGATGACTCAACGATACTTCTGCGACACGCTTCCCGGTGATGCAGCGGCGTCTGCTGCGACATCGATCCTCATCTCCGGCGATGCGAGGCGCTTCGTGTTGTGAAGCGGCAGCTGCAGTTCGGCGACACGCTTCTCGTTCGAGAGTCGCGCTTCCAGCTCCCAGCGACACGCAAGCGTCAGAAGGTCCAAATTCCCCGCAAGGGAATACAGGAGAGCTGGTGGGTGAAGTCTGTTGTCCCTGAGACTTCAGCAGGAGGCAAGCTCTGAAATCAAGCCCTTGGAGATCCTTCACAAGTTGATGAAAGTACACACAAAGTTCCCTTCTCCTTTCTTTGGCAGTCAGGCAACCACTGCAGGCAGATCCCTCTAGCTTAGGGATAGTCTTCTCCTCAGTTTCTTCTTGGTTCCGCTCCTCAGCAAAGGTTTCTTCTTGTTTCCCAAAAGTGATCTAATTTCCTAGGGGTCTGGGTCCCCTTTTTATACACCTTTTCTCTTTGTTCTCTGAAAGCAGAGAGGCCTTTGCCTAGTCCAAAACCAGTTCTGGTCAGTCCTGGGGCACTTTGTTTACAGGACTCCTTCTTTCCTTTCAGAATGTGGGGCAGGGTGCTCAGTCGCCCAGCAGGAGGTGGAGCCAGCATTGTGGAAAGCAGGCACAGCCCTATTCAAACACATGTGCAACTCCTCCCTCCACTCTGGATGCAGATCTCTCTATTCAGCCCTGTGCTGACTCACCCTGTCTCCTGGAGCCACCCCCAGCCCCTGTCACTCAAACTCCAGACAAGGAATACACAACCTAGCAGAGGCAGGCTTGGAAGGTTAGGCAAGAAAATACCTACTTTCTAAAAGTGGTATTTTCAAACACAGAATGTTAAAATCAACTTCACTAAAAGATGTATTTTATCATTCTGAGTTCAGGCATACTAAATTCGTTTCTCTACCATGTTCTCTGGGTCAGTTAGGATTATAAGGTGTAATAATCAAAACTGCCCATTCTGGCCTATGGGGAACAGGTAGCCTTGCAATAGTGAAAAACGAAAATGGCTGTAATTCACTATTAGGACATGCCACACACACCAGGGCATGTCCTACCTTATACTTACAATGCACCCTGCCCTAGGGCCTACTTTAGGGGTGACCAACATGTAGTAAAGGGAAGGTTTAGGGCCTGGTAAGTGGGTGTACTCACCAAGTCGACATGGCAGCTCTAGGCTACACACAGGCTCTGCAATGGCAGGCCTGAGACACACTTTACAAGCTGCTTCTGTGGGTGGCACAATCAGTGCTGCAAGCCCACCAGCAGCATTGGATTTACCAGCCCTGGGCACACTCAGTGCACTGTACTAGGGACTGACAAGTAAACCAATCATCCAATCATGGAGTCACTAATACATAACATAATTTACAATAGGGAGAGCATATGCACTTTAGCACTGATCAGCAGTGGTAAAGTGCCCAGAGTCATAAAACAGCCAACAACAGGTTAGAAAAAATATAGGAGGAAGGCAAAAAGTTTAGGGATGACCCTGCAAAAAGGGCCAAGTCCAACAGATATCTACTGAGGAGACCAGATTTCGAGTCGCTCACAATTAGGAGTGGTAATAGGGATCATCTTGGTGGTCCTGATGAAAATCCGTGGAGTAAAGGCTTGAAACATGTAGACCATGAGATACATACGCATTAACGTATGCCTCTCAATTTTCCCCTTTTTAACCATACCAGCAAGAGGTCAGAATAAAACTTGTTGTTCCTACTTAGCCAGCTATTTTTAACTT
This sequence comes from Calotriton arnoldi, assembly GCA_963921515.1. Lineage (NCBI taxonomy): Eukaryota > Metazoa > Chordata > Amphibia > Caudata > Salamandridae > Calotriton > Calotriton arnoldi. The sequence goes on along the minus strand of CAWUFW010000844.1, from coordinate 1,841,134 downwards.
CAGATAAGACCCTCCCGCTCTTAAACCTACCATCTCTACATAGTATTGAAAAAATGCTCCCACGTCTCAGTTTGGTTGCAGCACGCCCCGTTCCGAAGCGGGACAGGAAGAACCTGATGATGAAACATGCCACCAAGGAAAATCTTGGTGGGTGAGGGTTATTTTAAAAAAAGCTTTCTGTTTCCGAACGTAAGGGTGGAAAGATAATCCAATCTATACAGTTGGACTTTTTTTTAAATATAAGTAGATATAGGAGGCTGAGTCCTCTGTCCCCCCTCTCTTGACATGTATGGTATGGCATGTCATTGTATAGTATGGTAAGGCATGGTGTGGAATGTCATTGTATGGGATGGCATGTTCAGTCATTTTATAATATGGTATGATATGTCAGTCTATAGTATGTTACGGTATGGCAGGTCATTCTATAGTATGATACAGCCTGTCATTTTATGGTATGGAATGGCCTGTCATTGTGTAGTATAGTATGGTATGGCATGGCTTGGTCTGTCATAGTATAGCATAGTATGATATTGTATGGCCTGGCATTGTATGGTATGGTATGGCCTGTCATTATAAACTATGATATGCTATGACCAGTCATTCTATGGAATGGAATGGTATGGTATGGCCTGTCATTGCATATCATGGTATGGTATGGCATGCCATTGTATAGTAAGGCATGGTATGGCCTGTCATTGTATAGCATGGTATGACCAGTCATTCTATGGAATTGGAATAGTACGGCCTGTCATTGTATAGTATGGATAGCTCATACTCCCAGACTTTACTGCACACCACGCTGGCTTAGCGCTTTTCACAGATAACCTTTGTTCTGCACAGTTGCACTTTATTTCGCATTTTGTTGCACTGTATGAATTTGAATTGTTTGTTGCCTCTTAGCTGCTTTTAAGCTGTTTTATACGAGTGCATTTTTAATCATTTTAATCCTATCGCGTCAATTTTAACTTTGTTCCTGCTGCTATTTAAACTGCGCACCTTCAGACTTTTAAAACTTTGTAAATCTGTACCTCCGATATCCGCATTTACACCTCCTAGGGCGGGCAATCGGGGACGGATTTCGCTGTTACACTTCCGCCTGCTCAGGAAGTGCTCAGGGGCGGGGCTCCGATCTTGATGCAGTGCCGTGGGGGAAATAAAAGCACGGCCGCAGCGCGACCGCAGTGATAACTCATACTCCCAGACTTTACTGCACACCACGCTCGCTTAGCGCTTTTCACAGATAACCTTTGTTCTGCACAGTTGCACTTTATTTCGCATTTTGTTGCACTGTATGAATTTGAATTGCTTGTTGCTTCAGAGCTGCTTTTAAGCTGTTTTATACGAGGGCATTTTTAATCATTTTAATCCTATCGCGTCAATTTTAACTTTGTTCCTGCTGCTATTTAAACTGCGCACCTTCAGACTTTTAAAACTTTGTAAATCTGTACCTCCAATATCCGCATTTACACCTCCTAGGGCGGGCAATCGGGGACGGATTTTGCTGTTACTCTTCCGCCTGTTCAGGAAGTGCTCAGGGGCTGGGCTCCGATCTTGATGCAGTGCCGTGGGGGGAATAAAAGCACGGCCGCAGTGCGTCCGCGCAGCGGGCGTGCCAAAGGCAAGACCGTCTGCGCCCGTCCGCGCCCGGGATGCGCCCAGCGCCAGAACCCCTGCCCGTCTCACGCCAAAAAAGTATGCACGGGAGCTATTGATCAGCCTGAATAAGGGTGAGTGCCCAAATCCCGATTTATTGGTCGATGGAGACTTCAATTGCACAGCGAGATGCAACTTATGTGGTTTAGTTGCCCACTGCCAACAGAGTAAATTCATAAGTGCCAGGGAAAGTGGGGGCAATATCCCTCTACCCCTACCGGATAGTTACCAGTGTAGTACCGGTGGGTGAGGGGGGGTATCCCAAGGACCTTTAGGAGACAATGTCCCTTGGCAGATACAGGTGGAACCCATGAGACCGCAGGTCGCTAGCAATGACAGTATCAGGTGCATTCTACTGACTACAAGATCAATGGGGAAACATAAATATGAACTAGAATGCATGATACAACTTTTAAAACCTGACCTGGTCTTTTTAACAGAAACTTGGGCAAACAATGCCTTCGAACCAGACTGGAATGTTGCTCTACCTGCTGTCTATCAGGTAGCCTGTGCAGACAGGGTAGGGAAAAAAGGGGGGGGATTGCTATAATACACAGGTCCCAGTTCATAGTGAGGACTGAGCTGGTGACAGTATTGGAAGCGAGGCGATGACCTTCAGCATTAAAAGTAATAACACCTTGCTTCTTCCGGGGCTCCTTATTTACAGACCCCCTGGGGCGCGGCCCCCATTCAGCCTTGCACTTCAGACTTTTCTTGAGTCATGCCTTGATACCCCGACGTTCACAATCTTAGGGGACTTCAATTTCCATCTAGAAGCCAACAATGATGCGGAAACAGCCACATTGGTGGACAATCCTGCAGGGTATGGGCTGAAACAGATAGTTTTGGGGCCCACACACTCAGCTGGTCACACCTTGGATGGCATATTTACGAATAACCAGGATATAGATCTGACAAGCGTATTGCTCTTACCTTGGTCAGATCATTATGTAATACTTTTTAACATTGCTAACCCTAGAATTAGTAGAGATCAGAGGAACAGACCGCCTTTGGTCAAATTCCGCCGATGGAAAGATATTAAAAAAAAACAATTGGCAGCCTCCTTGGCAGATAATCCCCCTAACACTATGCTTGACCCTGATGTTGCGGCAAATAACTTTGATGACTGGATTAGGTCATCAATAGACCAACTTGCCCCTGAAATAACCAAGCAGCCCAAAAGGAACCGAGTGTCAGCACCTTGGTATGGGGCTGAGCTCAGACCCATAAAAGCCAAATGTAGGCGTCTTGAGCGGCTTTGGAGGACGGACTATAGTGAAAAGCACAAAAAGGACTATAACTTGGCCCTGGAGGAATATAAGGAAGCCATAAAACGTGCAAAAGCGACCTATTATACAACTAAAATCTATGAAGCCAAAAACTCCTCGAAGGAGCTATTTAAAACAGTCGCAGCCCTATCTAAACGTCCGCAGGATAGCCACTTTAAACCGGACCAAAACTTCGTGGACAAAATCGCCTCCTTTTTTCAAAATAAAGTACAGGCAGTTTATGACGACCTGCAGAAGACAGTGCCAACGACAATGGAAAACAATGAAGATCCCCCGGCGGATAACTCTTCTCAGAGCAGTCTGTTAGAGTTCTCTGTTTTAGCGGCAGAGAAAGTCAATGATATACTACTATTGACAAAATCAGGCTCGCCTTTGGATCCCTGTCCTCCATCAATTCTGCACTTGGTATCCGACCAAATCAGCGTACATATTACCCCTCTTTTAAACGGGGTAATTAGCTCTGGTGTCTATCCTCAGTTATGGAAAAAGGCTTGCATTAGGCCGATCATCAAGAAAGCCACACTGGATCCCGCTGAGGTAAAGAATTACCGCCCGATATCATGTCTCCCATTACCAACTAAAATTCTGGAAAAAGCAATCAATTTAGAACTTATGGACTCTTGGATGGTAATCTACTTTTTGATTCCACCCAACATGGCTTCAGAGCAAGACATTCCACCGAATCTGCCTTGATAATGGCGACAGAAGAAATCCGCAAACTGGTGGATGAAGGGGGCAGAGCCGTCCTCATCCTGCTTGACCTATCGGCAGCATTCGACACCGTGAATCACACGGTGTTGGTGCAGCGGCTGAAGGCAGTAGGTATTAGAGGGACGGCTCTAGCCCTCCTTTCATCCTTCCTGGCATCCAGGGAACAACTGATCCACTGGGAGGGTCTTAAGTCTGCAAACTTGTGCCTCCCGTGTGGAGTCCCACAGGGGTCGGCTCTGTCTCCAACGCTTTTCAACATCTATGTTACTCCTCTGGCCAGATTAATCAAACAGCACAGATTTAATCTGGTTTCATATGCGGACGACACCCAGATAGTGGTGTCTGTCTCGCAGAGGGTGGACATCACAGCGGCCCGGTTCCGTAATTGTCTTAATGCAGTTATGGCTTGGATGAACGCAAACTTCCTCAAACTCAATACCGATAAGACCGAGGTTATTGAGTTTGGGAAGGGCCCCTCAGTTTGGAATCAACTTTGGTGGCCTGCGGAGGTGGGAGTTGTCCAGCCCTGGTGACCAAGGCAAAGAACCTAGGCTTTATATTCGATAGTGAATTAAAGCTTGGGAAGCAAATCAATCAAGTAACCTCTGCCTGCTTTTTCACCTTGAAAGTTTTGCGCAAAATCTTGCTGTTCATCCCATTCACTCTAAGGAAAACGGTAATTGGAGCCCTTGTACTTTCCCGAATTGATTATGGGAATGCGCTATACTTGGGTATAGACAAAGGCCAAACTGCTAAATTACAATCTCTGCAGAATGCGGCTGCCCGCGTGCTGCTCGCTCTCCCCAAATATCATCCCACGTCTACCAGTATCAGACAGCTCCACTGGCTTACCAGCCCGGAAAGAGTAAAATTCAAGGCCCTCTGCCTAGTGCACAAGGCGCTCCACGGAGGCGGTGCCATTGACATTCAAAAGCTATTCTCCTGGTACAAACCTCTGCGAAGCCTGAGATCCGCCGACACAGGGTTGGTACTGGTGCCCAGAATAAAAAAGGCTAGATGGGGTGGTAAGAGCTTTTCACATCAAGCTGCTAAGTTGTGGAACTCCCTCTCCTCACAGCTGAGACTGCAACCCAACAGGACTATCTTCAGGAAACAGGTTAAGACCTGGCTGTTTCCTAAGTGCTCTTAAATAAGCAAGCATCTGGATCAGTATGAACTTACCTCAACGCCAAGACGCCTCGGCAATCGAGCGCTCTATAAATGCATCAGTCAGTATGTTATGGTATATATATATATATATATATATATATATATATATATATATATATATATATATAACCTGTCACTGTATGATACAATATGGCGGCATGTCATTGTATAGTATTGTATGGTATAGTATGACCTGTCATTGTATAGTATGCTATGGTATGGCCTGCCATTGTATAGTATGGTATAGGTGGCCTGCCATTGTAGAGTATGGTATAGCATGGTATGGTATGGCCTCTATCTGTATAGTATGGTACAGTATCGCCTGTCACTGTATAGCTTGTATGGTATGGCTTCATATTGGATGTTTTGGTATGGCCTCTCATATTATAGTATGGTAGGCCCTGTCATATAGTATGGTATGTCATTGTGTAATATGGCACGGTATGGTGTAGTATGGACTGTCATTGTATGGTATGCTATGTTAAAGTGTAGTATTGTATGGGGAGGTATGGTACTGCATGTCCTATCATGTTATGGTATGGTACGGTACAGAGTGTCATTGTACAATATGGCACGGAGTGGTCTATAGTTGTATAGTATGGCCTAGTATAGTATGGTAGGTATGGTATGGCCTGTCATTGTATAGTATAGTGTGATAGGTATGGCGTGGCACGGTCTGTCATTGTATAGCATGGTATGGCCAGTCATTGTATAGTATGGTATAGTATGGGCTGGCCTGTCATTGTATAGTATGATATGGTATGACCGGTCATTGTATGGTATGGTCTATCATTGTAATGCATGGTATAGTACGGCCTGTCATTACACTCTACGATCTGGTATGGTATGGCCTGCCACAGTATAGTATAGTAAGGCATGTTATGGCCTGTCATTGTATAGTATGGTAAAGCCTGTCATTGTATAGTTGGTGTGGTAAAGACTATCATTGGATAGTATGGTATGGTATTGCCCATCATTGTGTAGTATGGTATGTGATTGTATGGTATGTTATGGTAAGATTTCTCATTGTATATTATGGTATGGTATTCCATTGTATATTACAGTATGATATGCTATGATATGTCATTGCATAGTAAGGCATGGTATGCCTTGTCATTCTATAGTATGGAATACTATAGCCTGTGATTCTTTAGTATGAAATGACATTGTCTGTCACTGTATAGTATTTAAATGTATGGTATGGTATGGCCTGTGCCTGTATGTTGTGGTATGGAGGCCTGTCGTGGTATGGTTTGTCACTGTATAGTATGCTATAGTGTACTTGTAGTTGTATGGTATGGTATGGACGGTCATTGTAGAGTATGGTATCATATGGCATGCCATTGTATTGCATGCATAATACACTATAGTATGGTATGGCCTCTCATGGTATAGGTTGTCATTGTATAATATAGTATGACCTGTCTTTGTCTAGTATGGTATGGGATGGACTCTCATAGTATAGCATGATATAGTATGGTATGGTTTGGCCTGCCATTGTATAGTATGGCCTGTCATTATATAATATATTATGGTATGGTATGGTCTGTCATTGTAGAATATGGTATGTATGGTATGGTATGGCCTGTCTTTGTATGGTATTTTATTGTATGGTTTGGCCTCTCACTGTATGGTACAGTACGGTATTGTATGGTGTGTCCTTGAATGGTATGGTTTGTCATTGTATAGTAAGGTATGGTATGGTATGGCCTGTCATTGTAAAGTATGGCATGGTATAGCCTGTCATTGTATAGTTTAATATGGTATGGTATGGCCTGTCATATAGTATGGTAAGGCATGGTGTGGTATGTCATTGTATGGGATGGTATGTTCAGTAATTTTATAGTATGATATGATATGTCATTATATAGTATATTATGATATGGCCTACCATTCTATAGTATGGTACGGCCTGTCATTTTATGGTATGGTATGGCCTGTCGTGCGGTATAGTATGGTATGGCATGGTTTGGCCTGTCATAGTATAGCATAGCATGATATTGTATGGCCTGGAATTGTATGGTATGTTACGTTATGGCCTGCCATTATAAACTATGATATGGTATGACCTTTTGTTGTACAGTATTGCATGGTATGGTATGGTACGGCCTGTCATTGTATAGTATAGTGTGATAGGTATGGCGTGGCACGGTCTGTCATTGTATAGCATGGTATGGTATTGTATGGCCAGTCATTGTATAGTATGGTATAGTATGGGATGGCCTGTCATTGTATAGTATGATATGGTATGACCGGTCATTGTATGGTATGGTCTAGCATTGTAATGCATGGTATAGTACGGCCTGTCATTACACTCTACGATATGGTATGGTATGGCCTGCCACAGTATAGTATAGTAAGGCATGTTATGGCCTGTCATTGTATAGTATGGTAAAGCCTGTCATTGTCATTGTATAGTTGGTGTGGTAAAGACTATCATTGGATAGTATGGCCTGTCATTGAATATTATTGTATGGTATGACATGCAATTGTATAGTAAGGCATCGTATGGTCTGTCATTGTATAGTATGGTATGGTATGACCAGTCATTCTATGGAATGGTATGGCCTGTCATTACATATTATGGTATGGTATGGCATGGCCTGTCATAGTATAGCATAGTATGATATTGTATGGCCTGACATTGTATAGTATGGTATGTTATGGTATGGCCTGTCATTGTAAACTATGATATGGTATGACCAATCGTTGTACAGTATTTGATGGTATGGTGTGAAAGTTTAAAATTTTAGACCAAAAAGACCTAAATAACAATGCTAATATGCCTTAATATTAGTAAAATTTGTGTAATCCTGTCGTAGAAAAGTTGTATAAATAAATAAAATGTAGGGAAATGTTTCTTAAACGTGCAGAGCAAAACATGCAGCTTTTAAATGCAGAAAGCTCTAATTTCTAATGTGCTTCTATGACTAGGCCTCAGGATTTCTTTTGACTCTTGCTTCCCTATTGACCTAATGCTAGCATCTGACTGAAGAATTATTCATTTTAAAATGTGCTGCTTTAAGAAAATGTATTTCTTTGCTACCTCACACCATATGATTCCATCACATTTAGACAATGTGCTTCACTGTTGCTTTCATAAAATATTAGTAATAACCAGTATATTGAAGATGTTGTTTTGCATGGTCTTACCAGGGCGTTGCCGATAGAAATGTTTCATTGCATTAGACTAGGCCTTTGTACACACAATGGGACACTGAAAGCAGCTAACAGCGTAGGCTTACGAGGCTTCTCATAAGAACCTTCACTCATGTATCTAATGTGCAATGTTTAGAAACTTTATAGATATCTATTCACTGGCGTGAGTGTTTACCGTGGGAATCGGGAGGAGAGGTGACAGACGGCGACAGACCATCAAAGATCCTTTTCTATTGGACGAAGATGACTTAACCTGCTGGATTTTGCAACATGATTTATGCAATTTATTTATACATGTTCCTAGTTAGAGAGGTTAGATTCCCTGCCTTCGCCCTGCCTAAATTGCTGTAAGGTACTGCTAACTGTGATATTTCCTTTCCCGGGCCATTATGCAGGGAGACTTTCTCCTTGTACTGATCATAGCTACTGCGGTGATTAATGTTCTCTTGATTTGATTCAACTGTTGCTGCTGCAACTGTTGGGGAACTTGGCTGAGTTTTCAGGACTGCTCTTTAGGAGGAGTTAGTCCTTTTGACTATTTCGATACTCCTCAATCTCATTCTTTTAAAAAGAAGTCTTTATGGGTTCCTATTAGATTAGGTCAGCTCCTTTTAGATTAAGACTGAGACTATTTCCTCTATGGAACACACTGTTATTTTTATGATGGCTCTAACCAATCTTTTCTTGACATTTCTGTAATTGACCTAATCTGAATAAAAAACGACAAAAAGAAATACTAATCTCTTAATGAGAAATAAAGCTTTTGGAACGATTTCAAACCACTCATCATTGACTGAACATTAAAGGTTCGAAAGTTGATGATATTTGAAATGCATTTGGTTGCAGCTCACAGTGGCAAAGATTCATTGTCCTGGAGACAGAGAGCCACAGGATTGTCATCCTTTGTAAGTGTGTGGAGTGAACTGTTTGCCCATTAGCACACAAAATGTTTGATCTCTAGCAATGGTATGGCCTGTCATTGCATATTATGGTATGGTATGACATATCATTGTATAGTAAAGCATGGTATGGTATGATATGGTCTGTCGAATAGTATGGTATGCTATGACCAGTGATTCTATGGAATGGAATGGTATGGCCTGTCATTTTAAAGTATTTTATCGTATGGTATAACCTGTCACTTTATTATACGGTATGGTGGCTTGTCATTGTATAGCATTTTATGGTATAGTGTGACCTGTCATTGTATAGAATGTTATTGTATAACCTGCCATTATATAGTATGGGATGGGTGGCCTGCTATTGTAGAGTATGGTATGGCCTCTAATTGTATTGTATGGTATGGTATCGCCTGTCACTGTATACTATGTGTTATATGACATTGGAAGATATGGTATGGCCTTCCATTGAATAGTATGGTATGCCATGGCATGGTATGGTCTGTCATTGTATGGTATGCTATGTTAAAGTGTAGTATGGTATGGGGAGGTATGGGATGGCCTATCATTTTATGGTATGGTATGGCGTGGCATGTCATTGTGCAATATGGCACAGTGTGGACTGCTGTTGTATAGTATGGCCTAGTATGGCATGACCTGTCATTGTATAGTATAGTATGGTAGGTATGGTATGGCCTGTCACTGTAAAGTATAGTGTAGTGGGTATGGCATGGTATGGCCTGTCATCGTATAGCATGGTATGGTATTGTACAGCCAGTCATTGTATAGTATGAAATGGTATGACAGTCATTGATTGCATGGTATGGTATGGTCTGTCATCATAATGTATGAAATAGTATGGCCTGTGATTACACTCAACGGTATGGTATGGCATGGCCTGCCACTGTTAAGTATAGTAAGGTATAGTATGGCCTGTCATTGTATAGTAAGGTATGGTAAAGCCTGTCACTGTATTTTATGGCATGGTATTGCCGGTCATTGTGTAGTATGGTATGTGATTGCGTGGTATGGTATGCTATGGTAAGATCTTTCATTGTATACTATGGTATGGTATGCCATTGTATTGTATGATATGGTATGACTTGTCATTGTATACTACAGTATGGTATAGCCTGTGATTGTATAATATGGAATAGTATGGTATTGTCCGTCACTGTATGGTATTTAATGTTATGGCATGGCTTGTTACTGTTTGTTATAATATTGTGGCCTGTCATTGTATGGTATGGTATGTTACTGCATAGTATGTTATAGTATGTTTGTCGTATAGTATGGTGTGGTATGGTATGGCTTGTCATTGTAGAATACAGTATGATATGGTACGTACGGCCTATCATTGTGTAGTATGGTATGGACTGTCTTTGTATGGTATGGCTTGTCACTGTATAGTATGGTATGGCCTGTCATAGTATAGCATGATTTGGTATGGTATGGCACGGTGTGGCGTGTCATTGTATAGTACAGTATAGTTTTGCCTCTTGTTAGACCTGGCACCATTGGCATGGGTCTCCCTTCCATTTTTCGCTGTTGTCTCCTCTGTTTTTGCTGGTGTTAGATGCTCTGGGCGCTGTGCCACTGCCCTTCAGTGCCACAGCGCGAATGCTCCCTGTGTAAATATGACATGTGAATTGGTATATCCATGATTGGCTTATTTGGATTACCTGTTAGTCCCTAGTAGCGTGGCCTGTGTGTGCCCAGGGCTGGTAAACCAAATGCTGCTGGTGGGCCTGCAGCGCTGGTTTGCGCCACCCACAGAAGCAGCTTGTAAAGTGTGTCTCAGACCTGCCACTGCAGAGTCTGTGTGCAGTCCAGAACTGCCATCTTTGCTGTGAAGTGCACCCACTTCCCAGCCCCTGAACCTTCCCTGGGCATCATGTAAGTCACCCCTATGGTAGGGTGCATTGTATGTGTAAGGTAGGACATGCCTTGGTGTGTGTAGCATGTCCTGGTAGTGAATTACACTCAATTTCGTTTTTCACTACTGTAAGGCTACCTGTTCCCCATAGGCCAGAATGGGCAGTTTGACTATTACATTCTATAGTCCTAACTGACCCCAGGAACATGGTAGAAAAACGAATTTAGTATGCCTGAGCTCAGAATAATAAAATACATCTTTTAGTGAAGTTTATTTTTATATTCTGTGTTTGAAAATACCACTTTTAGAAAGTAGGTATTTTCTTGCCTAAGCCCTCCAGTGTGCTCTGCTGTTATGTGTATTGGCTGTCTGGTTTTGGAGGGACAGGGCAGGCTGAGTCAGACCTGGGTTGAATAGAGATCTGCATTCAGAGTATGGGAGAGGGGTGGCTCCTTGACCTGTATAGGGCTGTGCCTGGCAAGGTGAATGCTGGCTCCACCTCCTACTGTGCGTCTGATGGCAGACCCCTCTTTCTGAAAGGAAGGATGCAGCGTGGTAAACAAAGTGCTCCAGGACTGAGCAGAACTGGTTCTGGCTGGGTTCAGTGACTTGTAGCTTCTGAGAACAAAGACTTTTGGGGTATAAATATCTGTGCTGAAACCCCTACAAAGTGTGTTGCTCCTGGACATCAAGACGAACCTCTGTCCGTGTAACTGAAGGAATCTGCAGGAGGTGACTATCCTTGTGCTTGTGTGCCGTTTCTTGGATTGGCCTGCAGTGGTTACCATCGGACTTGGAAGAAGAGGGAAAAGGACTTTGAGAGAACTTTTATTAATCTTGCTAAAGCAATCACCCAAGGGCTAGGAGAGAGCTAGCCTCCTGTTGAAGTCTCAGGCACATCAGACTTCACCACCAGCCTCCTGATTCCTCCCAGCGAGGATTTCTATCTGCAGGTGAGGCTCCTGTGAGTTCCAGGGCCTCTAGTTCTACTACAGAGAAGAGAGTGCTGAAATCGTCGCTAACGCACGTTTGCGAGCCGCCGCAGCCGAAAGCGCCTGGAAAATCATCGCGCTGCTGCCGCTGAGTGCTCGCAACTAAAGATCGACTCATTGCACGTTTGCGGGCTGCCAAGTGCTCGCTAACTCCAAAGATCATCGCATTGCACGTTTGCGGGCTTCCAAGTGCTCGCTAACTCCAAGAGATCATCGCACCGAGATCATCGCTTCACGACATCGCAGCGCGGACGCCGGGCGTCCGCCATTTTCATCGCATCGCATCAGGATCGTCGCTCCCTCGCGGAGCGCCAGTTCTTCGCATCGCAACCTGATCGCACACGCAACAGGATCGTCGCATCGCCTCCTCCCTCGCGGCAAGGAGTCATCGCATCAACGGCCTAGCGTGCAGAAGTTTGTGGCATTGTCTCCGCACGCATCAGCAGATCGGCGCATCATCCTCCCTCGCGGCAAGGATTTATCGCATCGCCGGCCTCGCGTGCAGAAAATCATCGCTACAGCTTCTTTGCGACAATTTGTTGGTTTTGCTACGAAATCCAGGTACTTTGTAAGTAAAAGGGTCGCAGAGACCATTGCTTTGAACTGAACTCCTCTTGGCACACTTTGAACTATTTTTGCAGCATTTCAAGAGTAATCCTATTTTACAGTATTGTGGCTTTTTATCGTTATTGGTCTTGTGTTAAGTCTACTAAGATACTTATTTTTGATAACTACTTGTGTGGTGTCCCTTTGTAGTGTTCCTCACTGTGTTACTGTGTATGGTCATAAATGCTTCACACACTGCCTCTGAGATAAGCCTAGCTGCTCGTGCTACGTTACCATAGGGTTGAGCAGGGGTTATCAAAGGGTGTAGCCCTCTCACTCTGACTTAGGAAGAAGGGTCCCTACTTGGACAGTGGCCAGCCATTGCCAACTAGAGACCCCCATTTCTAACACCTCTCATTGTATAATATGTTATGGTATGATACTGCCTGTCGTTGCAGAGTGTGGTATGTATAGCATGGTACTGCCTGTCACTTTACAGTATTTTATGGTATGGTATGGCCTGGCACTGTATAGTATAGTATGGTATCATATGGCCAGTCACTGTATGGTATGACCTATATTGTATAGTAATGTAAGGTATGGTTTGTCATTGTATAGTATGGTATTATATAGTGTTCCAATGTATAGTATAATATGGCATGGTGTGGCCTGTCATTGTATGGCATGACTCTTCATTGTATAGTATGATACGGTATGGCCTGTCACTTTACTGTAGGGTATGGCCTGTATTGTATATTATGTTATGGTATTGCATGTTTTTCTATAGTATGTTATGGTATGCCCAATTATTGTATAGTATGGTATGGCCTATTATAGTATAGTATGGCATGGCCTCTCATTGTATAGTATGGTATATCATTGTGTAGTATGGTGTGGAATGGCCTGGTATTTTATAGTATGGTAGACATGTCATTGCATATTATGGTATGGTATGATATGGTATGGTAGATTATGGAATGGCATATTGTAGAAATCAAGTCCACGCAGGTTGATGTAGTTCAAGATGATTTATTGTAGTTAGTTACAGGCTATGTAGATCAACCCCACCAGGAGCAGCCAGCATGCTGCTCAGCCCACTCTCAACTGTGACTTCTCCTGACAGGCCCCAACATTCCTAAGCGCATCATCACTGCAACATTCCACTGGCTGAGTAGATGGTTAAATTGGTATGACATTAACATGGACAGGATACTAGGATACTACATATCCCCCTTTCTTATATAACAAAAGCAATAAAGATAATAAACTGAAAAAGGAGAACTGTAAATGAGGAAAGAAAAAACGGAATAGAGGAATACAGAAAATCATAAACGATGCAAAGAAGTGAACAACAAGGAAGGAACAGAAAGATAAGTGGAAGTAGAAAAAAGAGGAAGCAACAGATGAAAAAAACAGATAAATATAACCCATCCTCCCTTCTATAAATAACAACAGAAAAGAGTAGGAAGACCGAGAGAGAAAAAACAACGAGGAAAAGACAAAACATGAAAGCACCAATGACTACCCCTCAGACACACCTACTGGCCAGGCAGGCAAGCGAGAAAGCAAGGCATAGCACAACACGACAAAACACTGGACTAAAACCAGACACACACCCAGTGGAGAAGAAAGAGTAGTCTCAGACGGAAAGAAGAACACACTACGATAAGAGAAGGACAGAAGACAAAGAAAAATTGACACAAGGATAAAGTCCAGAATCCACAGATGACAAGAAGGAAAGACGTCACGAGGAAAACTGAACACACGAAAGAAACAGATGAGGAGAAAATAATGAGATCACTCATACTTCGCCATAATAAAATTAACTATTGTAATATAATATAAACATAACATTGCATTGCAAAATAGACAATGTAACAATAAAAAAGAAGACATAACGTTGAGTCAAATGGGACTGGGACCCATGAGACACACTCTATATAAGAGTAAAGACGTAACCAATGTATGTGAAAATGGGTCGACTATAACCCAAGACCAACCCCTACCAAGAGGAAAAGGGGTCAAAACTATTACGAACAGGACTAAAACCCAAGAAATTATAGCCCTTGCAAAAACAACCTCATGTAGAAAACACAATGCAGTGTAGTAATGGGACTAAAACCCATACGACCCAAGTGAGAACTATGGGGCAAAAACCACTGACCTAGTCTAAGACGAAAGGGAAGTAAGGTATAGATAACTAATGTAAATGGGTAGGAACCCATAACCAATCCTTAAGAATAGAGATGGTTAACTAATGCAAAAGGAAAAACACCTATGCATAGATGCCCTGAAAGAGGGTAGAAACCGTAAGTAGCCCATGAAGGCAAATGTATTGCGAGCAAATGGGATGTACAGTGAAGACATGGGACTAAAACCCATTCGTAGCGTGACACGTACAGTGAGGACATGGGACTAAAACCCATTAGTAAAATGACACGTACAGTGAGGACATGACACGTACAGTGAGGACATGGGACTGAAACCCATTTGTAGCGTGACACGTACAGTGAGGACACGGGACTGAAACCCATGAGTAAAGTGACACGTACAGGGTACAGAGCAAGAATATCGATGTATAAATATCGACCTACAGAAATATCGAGGGAAAAATATCGTGGGTAAGAAATAGCGATGTAAAAAATATCGTGGTAAGGAATATCGATTGTTAGGTAATTAATATCGATTGCAAAAATATCGAAGTGTTAAATATCGTTTACAAAAATATAGTTGTTAAAAATATCGATTCATTATTGTTATGTATTTTAGTATTTTGTATGAGAATTGTTTGTATTTTTATTATATGTGTTAAAATTTTAGCAGTTAATATTTTTTTTTAACTTGAATTTTGCGTTTTAGTTCCGAAGCGGGTTGCGGGTTTATAGGGGAATAGGGTGGGAAGTAATTTAATTATATAGATTTTATTTATTATTTATAGTAGTTAATAATTTTTTTAAATTGAATTTTGCGTTTTTAGTTCCGTGAGCGGGTTGTGGGTTTATAGGGGAATAGGGTGGGAAGTAATTTAATTATATGAAATTTATTTAATAATTTATATTTATTCATAATTGTATAATTGTGATGTTATAGAGTTATAAATGTGTAAATTAATTTATTAATAATTGTTTGATAATTAGTTGTTAATTATTTTAAATTAATTAATTAATTAATAAATAATTATGTTAATTGTTTAATTAATTTTAGGTGTGTGTTGTGGTTTTTATAGGTGTAAATGGTGGGACATAATTTATTTTTTATTGATGATTTATTAATTATTTGTTAATTAATTTGCATTAATTAATTTGTTAATTAATTTGTATTAATTAATTTGTTAATTAATTTGAATTAATTCATTAGTAATTTTAATTGTAATTGTGTAATTAATTTTAGATGTGTGTTGTGGATATTATAGTGTTAAACAATGTGTAATTAATGAATGCTTATTTTTTAAAATAATAATATATTTAAATTTCAATATTAATTATGTTAATAATGGAAATAAAATTTAATAAAAATGTTGATGTTTATTTTTTTATTGGTGTGGTAGCCAGCACTTTCCCTACTGTTGCACTCACTGGAGTGGGAATAGTAATTTTTACCCCTCCGCTATCCAACACTTTCCCTGCTTTTGCACTCACTGGAGTGGGAATAGTAAATTTTACCCCTCCGCTATCCAACACTTTCCCTGCTTTTGCACTCACTGGAGTGGGAATAGTAATTTTTACCCCTCCGCTATCCAGCACTTTCCCTGCTTTTGTACTCACTGGAGTGGGAATAGTAAATGTTACCCCTCTGCTAGCCAACATTTTCCCTACTGTTGTATTTATTGTGTTGCAAAATGTATTTTTAATATTTCTTTTAATAGTTTAATGTGTTAATTAATTATAGAATGTTTTATTTTATTTTAAATTATTCATATATGTATATATTTTATTTTTATATAATTTAAAAAGTTTATAAATTAAGTAAAGATAATAGTTAATAAAATGTTTTTAAGTAAATATATGTATTTGTACACATTTTTGTGTGTTTATATTTTATTTAATTAAGTTTATTTGTTATATTTAGTTAAAGCACAAGTTACTAACTTGTGTAACGATATATCTGTAAGAGACAGTAGTTAGTGACAGATTCCTTACCTTAGAATATCCCCAGGCGTCAGGCTGGATCCGGAAAGTTTTTTGCGTAGCAGTACCCTTGCACGTCGGTAGGCGGCGTCGTGCGGCTCCGCGTCCGTCGTCGGCGTCGTGATCGCCGGGATGACGTCGCGGGCAGTACTTAGGCGCCACCCCTGTGCGCTGACGTCAGTTCTGTACACGACTTTCCGCGCCAGGAACGCAGAGCCATGCAAGAAGCTGACACAGGTGTCTGAAAAATACTAGGGCCCTGAAAGGGATGTCCTTAACCCTAGAAATCAGTTTGCAGAACGGGGAGGATGGGTGGGGCGGTAGGGAATCTGTCACTAACTACTGTCTCTTACAGATATATCGTTACACAAGTTAGTAACTTGTGCATCTGAAAGAGACACGTTAGTGACAGATTCCTTACCTTAGAATAGATACCCCAGCAATACCAACCCCGGTGGTGGGTCTGCGAACAAAGATCAGACAAGGAAGTCCTGGAGGACAGAACGGCCAAAGAAGCCGTCCCTCCGGACCTGACTGTCAAGGCAGTAATGCTTTGTAAACGTGTGCAGCGAGGCCCACGTAGCTGCCTGACAGATAACCGGCAGCGGAACACCGCGGCCCAAGGCCGTGGTAGCAGCCGTTGCCCTGGTGGAATGGGCACGCAGCCCAACAGGAGGCTCCTTTTAGCCAAAGAATAGCAGGTCTTGATGCACAAGGTAACCCAGCGGGAGATGGTCCTCTTGTGCACCGCCCGACCTTTTTGGCGCCCACGTAGCCAACAAAGAGCTGGTCATCCACCCGGAAGTGTTTTGTGCGGTCAATATAGAAGGAGAGCGCACGTTTTGGGTCCAGACGGTGGAGCCTCTCTTCCTCTCTGGAAGGATGCGGAGGCGGAAAGAAGGTGGGCAAAGTGATGGTCTGCCCAATGTGGAAAGCAGTAACCACCTTTGGCAAGAAGGACGGACGCGTCCGAAGAACAACCTTGTCTGGATGAACAGACAGAAAGGGAGGTTTGCAAGATAGAGCCTGGAGCTCACTCACCCGCCGAGCGGAGGTGATGGCCACCAGAAAGGCTGTCTTCAGAGTCAGAAGACGAAGAGGACAGTTATGTAGAGGCTCAAAGGGAGCGCACATTAAAAGGTAAGAACCAAGTTCAAGTCCCACTGAGGCATCACAAACGGAACAGGAGGGAAGAGGTGTGTAATGCCTTTTAAGAACCTGTTAACAACAGGGGACTTGAAAAGGGAGGGCTGATCAGGGAGCCTGAGGAAGGCCGAGATAGCACAAAGATAACCCTTGATGGTACCCAGGGCAGAACCCTGTTGGGCCAGAGAAAGAAGGAACAGAAGGACCTCAGAAAGAGGGGCAGAAAGGGGATTCACAGCCTTTGCTGTGCACCATGCCACAAATTTGTTCCACCTGCAGGCGTATACCACCTTAGTGGAGGGACGCCTGGCTGCCAGAATCACATCACAAACTTCGGGAGGCAAGTCGAAAGGAATCAACTGCCGCCGCTCAATCTCCACGCAAGCAGGTGTAGACTGGACAGGTTCGGGTGGAGGACCGTCCCCTGCTGCTGCGACAGAAGATCCTCCCGAAGAGGCAGACGGATCGGGGGATCTACGCTCATATTGAGTAGCTCGGGATACCAAACTCTTCGAGCCCAGTCCGGAGCCACAAGAATGACTTGGGCCCGGTCGTGCCGAATCTTCTTCAACACTCTGGGTAGAAGTGGTATAGGCGGAAAGGCGTACAACAGACCGCAACTCCACTCGTGACGAAAAGCGTCGCCGAGCGAGTGCCGCCTTGGAAATTCCAACGCGCAGAACTGATGACATTGCGCGTTCTCTTCGGTGGCGAATAGATCTAACCAAGGCTCTCCCCACTGTAGAAAGAGTCCTTGCGCCACTTCCGAGTGAAGACGCCATTCGTGATCCATCATGCACCTGCGGCTGAGGTTCGTCCGCCCTGGCGTTCAGCGAACCTGCCAGGTGTTGAACCATCAGGAACATGCCCTGATGTTCCAGCCATGTCCAGAGGCGCAGAGCCTCCTGACAAAGGGTCCACGACCCCACCCCGCCTTGTTTGTTGCAGTACCACATGGCGGTGGTGTTGTCTGTGAACACCTGCACTACCTTCCCTTTGACAGAGGGAAGGAATGCCTTGAGTGCAAGTCGGATCGCCCGGAGCTCCAGAATGTTGATATGGAGCCGGGACTCCGCCGGAGACCAGAGGCCTCTGATCTCCGCCTCTCCCATGTGACCGCCCCATCCCAGAAGGGACGCGTCCGTCACAACTGTGTGCTCTGGCTGGGGAAGGGAGAGGGATCTGCACATGACCCATTGCCGGTTCGAGAGCCACCACTGCAACTGTTTTGCAGTCCCCTCCGAGATCTGGACGTGATCGGACAGGTTGCCCTGGTGCTGCGCCCACTGGAACTTCAGGTCCCACTGCAGAGCCCGCATATGCCATCTGGCATGATTGACCAGCAGGATGCAGGAGGCCATGAGGCCCAGCAGCCTCAGGGTCATCCGTACCGAAACCCAGGATAAAGGCTGAAAGATCGGAATCATAGCCTGAATATCCCGGACTCGCCGTTCGGGAGGATAGGCCCGAAACTGCGTCGTGTCCAGAACTGCTCCGATGAAAAGGAGCTGTGGAGAAGGAATCAGATGCGACTTCGGCACATTGATGGAGAACCCCAGCAAGTGCAGGAGTTCGGCCGTAGTCTGGAGGTGGGAGACGACTGCCTGGGACGAGCCCGCCTTCAGCAGCCAGTCGTCGAGGTAGGGGAAGACTGAAACCCCTGCCCGGCGCAGATGAGCTGCGACCACCGCCAACACTTTCGTGAACACCCGAGGGGCACTGGTAAGGCCAAAGGGAGCACGGTGAACTGAAAATGCTCGGGGCCTACCGTGAACCGAAGGTAACGCCGGTGGGCCGGCAGGACGGGGATGTGGAAATATGCGTCCTGCAAGTCCAACGTTACCAACCAGTCTCCAGGGTCGAGGGCAGTCAAGACCTGAGCTAGGGTGAGCATCTTGAACTTCTCCTTCCGGAGGAAGCGATTGACGTTCCGGAGGTCCAAGATAGGACGCATGTCCTCCTTGTCCTTTTTGGGCACCAGGAAGTAGTGGGAGTAGCAACCACGCCCTACTTCTGGGGTCGGAACATGCTCGATGGCCCTTTTGGCCAAGAGGGCCGTGACTTCCTTCTGCAGAAGTACCAAGTGATCCCCTGGCATGCGGTGGAATTGAGGTGGCATGGCTGGGGGGGTGGACTCGAAGGGGAGGGAGTAGCCCCTTCGGACAATGTCCAAGACCCACCTGTCCGAGGTGATGGTACGCCAGTGGGGAAGGTGATGGCGGACCCTGCCCCCTACCGGCGTGCTGTGCACCTGAAAGGAGGGACTAGGAGGGTTTGGAGGCCGCGGACGGGTTGGAGGTGGTGGCCTGACCCGCACGCTGGTTGCCCGATCCGCCACGGCGGAATCCACGTCCTCGGCCACGCGAAGACGCCTGCTGCGCGGGCCGGTGGCTGGCCTGCTGACGTGAAGGGGCGCCCCTACCGTGGCCACG
Organism: Calotriton arnoldi; assembly: GCA_963921515.1. NCBI lineage: Eukaryota > Metazoa > Chordata > Amphibia > Caudata > Salamandridae > Calotriton > Calotriton arnoldi. Next base: position 1,821,134 of record CAWUFW010000844.1, on the reverse strand, counting down.
ATAGGGGCGAAAAGCAGAAGTCAGCGGAGGGCGTGTAGCAGAAAGGCCCAGGGACTTTGCAGTAGCCCGTGAGTCCTTAAAGCGCTCCAACGCATGGTCTGCTTTGGACCCAAAAAGACCGACTCCATCAAAGGGCATGTCCATGAGAGTATTCTGGACATCCCCTGAAAAACCAGTGGTTCTCAGCCAGGCGTGGCGTCGTAGCGCCACCGTCGTTGCAATAGACCTGCCCAGCGAGTCGGCGGTATCAAGGCCACATCGAATTGTATATTTGGCCGCATCCCTTCCTTCCGCAATGGCGCGGGAAAGCAGTGTCTGGACCTCCTCAGAACACTGGGGCAAAACATCCGCCACCGAATCCCACAAGGAGTGGGTATATCGGCCCAAAAGGCAAGCGGTGTTGACGGACCGCAAGCCAGCACTGGAGGAAGAAAAACCCTTCTTCCCAAATTGATCCAGGCGTTTGGATTCCCTATCCGGAGGGGCGGTAGGGAAGGCGGTTTGGGAAGCGGAGGCTTGGACAACTAAGCTCTCAGGGGTGGGGTGGACAGAGAGAAACAGGGGGTCGCCCGGAGCTGGGCGATGGCGTCGGGACACGTTCCTATCCACAGGAGCCCCTGTGTTGGGCTTGGACCAGGCGCCCAAAGAACGTCAGTGAGGGCGTCGTTAAACGGCAGCACAGTCTCCGAAGAGGAGGCTGCCGGCTGAAGCACCTCTGTCAAGAGATTAACCTTGACCGCCACAGCAGGGAGTTGGAGATGTAAGGCTCCAGCTGCCCTACGCAACACCGTTGCAAAATTGGCTCCCTCCTCCGTAGCCACGGGAGGAGACAGCATGCCAGTGTCAGGGGAAGTATCTAGACCACTAGCATCCCCTAGACCCTCTGTCCAGTCCTCATCGTACTGACACTGTTGTGTCAGAGGGTCATCAGACCCCTCCCAGTCCTCCTGGTCCTCCTCAGGTTCAAAATAAGGGGGAGGAGGGACATTTGGGACCCAAGGTCTCATCGGCGCCGGAACCGGCGTCGAGCGGCGTCGGTCCGGGTCCATGTCCGGAGCCGGAAGGAACTGGGGAACGACGCCGCTCGGAGCCCCAGGCGGCGTCGAGAGCGGCACCGGAGACATCGGCGCCGGCGGAGGTGTCGTTAGGTCGACCGGCGTCGATGGGGGTTGTGGAGCCGGGATCGAGGCCGGGGCCGAAGCCGGAGCCGGGATCGAGGCTGGAGGCACGGGCGGCGCCGGGGCCGGAGCCGTCGGCGGCGCCGGAGCAACCCCATCAGGGCCCGCGGGGCCCGAAGGCGCACCGGAGGGGCCTGGAGGCCCGAAGAGGCGGGCCATGGCCGACAGGAATTCCTGCACTTTGGCCGGATCCGCCCCCGAACCCGGGAAGGGCGGGTATGGCGGGCGACTCCACAGGCATGTCCGGGGCCGCGGGGCGGGGACAATGCCGGGAGGGGCCTCAGCCGAGTCGCGAGACCGGCGAGGCGAAGTCCTAGAGCGATGATGCTTTTTGGACTTTTTGTGTTTTGACTTACCGGACGAAGAAGACTTCGATGCCGACGACCGGTGTGGACTCCGCGATCGACCCCTGGACCTCTCACGCGACCGGGGCTTCCGCGGAGCCGAATGCCGGGCCTCGAGGAGCTTTCGAGACCGCTCTCGCAAAGCTTTCGGGTTGAGGGCCTGGCAGTCGGTACAAGACTCCGTGTCGTGGCCTCGGCCGAGGCAGAAGAGACACTCCCAATGCGGGTCGGTGACGGACATCATCCGAGCACAGGCGCCGCAACGTTTGAAACCGGGCATCCCTACGACACCTTGATAGAAAAACAGTGAAAAAATTCACCAAAAAGTATGGTCAAAAAATGACCAGGGCACTGCTCTTCCCGGATCTGCGCTTGCTGGCGCGGAAAAAGAAGAACTGACGTCAGCGCGCAGGGGCGGCGCCTAAGTACTGCCCGCGACGTCATCCCGGCGATCACGACGCCGACGACGGACGCGGAGCCGCACGACGCCGCCTACCGACGCGCAAGGGTACTGCTACGCAAAAAACTTTCCGGATCCAGCCTGACGCCTGGGGATATTCTAAGGTAAGGAATCTGTCACTAACATGTCTCTTTCAGATATATATATTAAATGTAATTTATTTTGTTAAAAATATTAATATTATTTAACATATTTTATTTAAGTTATATATCTTTTTTAAGTCGATATTTTTTACATCTATATTTTTTACTTCGATATTTTTATATCGATAATATTGTACTTACCTGTTTAAGTATAGGGAGTCGATATTTTTGTATTCAATAATTTTTACCACGATATTTTTGTAAACTATATTTTTTACATCGATATTTAATCAGGGAACCACGTACAATGAAGACATGGGACTAAAACCCATTTGTAGTGTGACACGAACAGTGAAGATATGGGACTGAAACCCATTTGTAGCATGACACGTACACCGAGGACATGGGACTAGAACCCATTCGTAGCGTGACACGTACAGAGAGGACACGGGACTGAAACTCATTAGTAAAATGACACAAACAGTGAGGACATGGGACTGAAACCCATTTGTAGCGTGACACGTACTGTGAAGACATGGGACTGAAGCCCATTAGTAAAATGACACGTACAGTGAGGACATGGGACTGAAACCCATTTGTAGCGTGAAAATGGGAGTGGACCCATACGGAAACTGTGAAAATTGGACGAAAATCCAAACGTTGACTAACATCACAAAACAGGAAAATGTCCCTTAGATAATACAGACACCATTCCTATAACTGTATAGCGTTTTAAAAATGTAATCCAAGCCGGTGAGCGACCTCTCACCCGAGTAGTGTCACAATAGCCACAATAATGACAACATAACAAGTATTTAGATGTAGCATACAACAAAATAAGTCCACTGTAATCGTTTTGAAGAGAAAAAAAAAATGACACCAAAGCACTGCAGCTTAACCAAAACATTCCACCATGCTGCCACAATGAAGTTCCTTTAAAGTGTGTGCAAAATAAGGAATTGAGCCTCCACTCCAAGATGAATTAGGAAAAACAAGGTAGTGCCACTCGAATTTCGTTTCAGGCAACTGACTGTGCAGGAAGACTGACATCCTCAGAAACAGCTGCGCTTGTGTGAAGACATGGAACTAAGCGGCAGCCCCACGACTGTGCACTGTTTCAGTCATGCAAAAGCACCAGGAATAAAGAGGAGAGAAAGACCTGTAGCTTCATGGTGCTCCTCAAAACCATGCAGCCGATCATCACACGGCGACGATCCCGGTCATCTTCAACTTACAAATAACTTTAATGTCCCCGAACAGTACATGGTTGGCAAGCTAGACACAAAGGGACACATCGTAGCCCCGCTGCTTGCGTGCTGCCTCCAATCTCAAAATGGAGGCACGCATGAGGCGCAGCGCCGGATGGCTCAGGGTGCTCCTCTGCATTAAAAACGTCTGAAAACAGCTAGGTGACAGCATGAATCATGCGTCGTCACAGAAGAAGACTAAGATGCCTCGAGTGACTACCAAGAACGAGGTATGGTGCACGCGCTAACCAGCTCGTGCCTCGGTGTTCAAACTGCGCCAACTGCAGTTTAACTGCCATCACTGAGAGGGTAGCCTCAAGTTTAACAACAAATAAAAAAATAACTCACCACAAAGTTTGTCACAACAGATGACCCCATCGAGCTGCCGGTGGAAAGATCAGCATGCCGAAAGATAACATATGCGATCTTGAAAGGGTCATGCACGTAATGTAGATGGGTGAATAAAAGAACCCCATGAAACATTTATGGCAGACACCAAACCATTTGTATCATCCAACAAACAACTCCGAGCAAGGGTGTTCAACGATAGCACTTCCAGACATCACTCATGGAAGACAGTAAAACATGTTAAATCATTAGACGACAAAGCTTCTCTTTAAAATTCCACAGATTCTTTGGGCAATGTGTAGCACTTGAATTTGACAGGTTGGCTGAGTTACATAGCTGCAAGTTTGTTGCTGTAAGCATACACAGATTAAACATGAGAAAATCTGCGCACAACGTTGAACTGCCAGACATGTTTTTAAAACACGTTGAAACACCGAATGAAAAGCGCAAACAGTATTGATGAGCTTGACGAAGCAACCAATTCTTGACAGAAGAAGCACTGGTAATTACAAGTCCAAAATGGGTAATCTAGATGAGCACAACACGCTTGGGCTAGGGCTGTCAGATGGTGATGACACTGGTGGGGCTGAAAGGTGTAGTGCTTCATCTTTACCAGCTTCTTGTAGTTTTCTTTGCTTTTATTTGAGACTTCTTTCTTTCATGTTGACATCATTGTAGTTCTGTGTAGAACATCCTTGTATTTTTTTGCGGTTATTCTTAACCTGTGGATACCTCCTCTTGTTCTTTGTGTTGCCTGTGAGTGTCCATTCTGTAGATAATTTCATCTTCAGGTCCTCTTATGTTCTCCAGGCCCCTGAGATCCACTTGTAGCACGTAGGTAGTCACCAATTCATCCCCAAATAATTGTAGTAATCAAGTCCACGCAGGTTGATGTAGTTCAAGATGATTTATTGTAGTTAGTTACAGGATATGTAGATCAGCCCCACCAGGAGCAGCCAGCATGCTGCTCAGCCCACTCTCAACTGTGACTTCTCCTGACAGGCCCCAACATTCCTAAGCGCATCATCACTGCAACATTCCACTGGCTGAGTAGATGGTTAAATTGGTATGACATTAACATGGACAGGATACTAGGATACTACACATATCATTGCATGGTATGGTGTGAACTGTCATTATATAGATTGGTATGGTACAGTATAGCTGCCATTGTATAGTATGGTGTACTATATTACAGTATGGTAAGGCCAGTCATTGCATAATATGGTATGGTGTGGTGTTGTCAGTCATTGTATAGTATGGTATGGTATGTCAATGTACAGTAAAGTATGGTATGGTCCGTCACTGTATAGTATTGAATGGAATGATAAAACATGTCATTGAATAGTATGGTATGGCATGGCCAGTCATTGTATAGTATGGTATTGTATTGTATGGCCTGTCATTGTATAGTACCGTATGGTATGGCCTGGCAATGTATAGTATGGTATGGCCTGTTGTTGTAGAGTAAGGGATGGTAGGGTATGGCATGTCATTGTATAGTATGGTATGGCCTGGCATTGAATAGTATGGTATGGTATGGCCTGGCATTGAATGGTATGGTCTGGCATTGAATAGTATGGTATGGTATAGCCTGTCGTTGTAGAGTAAGGTATGGTAGGGTATGGCATGTCATTGTATAGTATGATATGGTATGGCACGACATTGTATAGTATGGAATAGCCTGTCATTGTGTAATATGGCAAGGGATGTTACTGTATAGTGTGGTATGGTCTGTCCTATGGTCTGGCCAGGTCCGGACTGCTAACACACACCAGCCCTGACAATTCTGGCAGACCGACCCATTGGTATAGTATGGTGTGGCATGGCCTGCCATTGTATAGTATGCTATGGTCTGTCGCTGTATAGTAAGGTATGGTAAGGTATGGTATGGCCTGTCATTGTATAATATAGTATGGCCTGTCATTGTATAGTATGATGTAGTCCATGTTTGTATAGTAAAGTAAGGTATGGTATAGCCTGTTATTCTATAGTATGGTATGGCCCATCTTTGTAGTGTGCTATGGCCTGTCATTCTATGGTATATATGGTCTGTAATTGCATAGTATAGTGTGGTGTGATATGGTATGGCCTGTCGTATAGTATGCTATGGCCTGTCATTCTATGGTATATATGGTCTGTCATTGCATAATATAGTGTGGTATGATATGGTATGGCCTGTCATTGTATAGTATGGTTAAACATGTCATCATATAGTACGGTATGGTGTGCCTGTCATTGTATTTATTTATTTATTTGAAGAGTTTTATAAAGCACAAACATGACCCAAAAAAGGGTATCAGAGCGCTGTACAAAGGAGGGTACAAGGCAAGAGTTTAAAACAAGGTTGGTACAAAATAGAACACACGAAGTTACTAAAAAGTTACAGCAGGTGATACATCAAAATGGACCTGTGAAGAGAAAACATAACAAATTAAGAGTGATCAGAAAAAGAAAGATTGTTCAGCTGGCGAAGGGAGTAGATTAAAGATGGCATCAGAGCTATTGCAGTATATGGTCGTTCAGTATTAGCCACTTGACATGTTTTTTGAAAGAGGTAGCTGAAGGGTTGGATCTGATCTCGTGAGGAAGAGCATTCCAGATTCTAGGAGCCAGACCCGAGAAGGCACGGTTGTAAGTTCTTTTCTTATTGAATTTGGGTGGTTTCAAAAGTAGAGTATTAGAGCTTCTTAAGTTCCAACTCGAGCCAGATAGCTCAAGTTTTTTTGCTAGGTAGACGGGGGTGTTGTAGTGAATCGCTTTGTGCGTCAGGCAAGCAATCTTGAAGAGAATCCTTGCTTCAATGGATAGCCAGTTAAGCTGAATTAAGTCCGGGGTGATATGGTCATGTTTTCTGGAACCCGTGATGAGTCTGGCCGAGGCGTTAAGGGTGGCTTTAAGCGGAGCCAGACTCGCTTTAGGAAGGCCTGCAAGGGTCACCAACCCATATTCCAAGCGTGAGATAACTAGGGATTGGACAGCTGTCTGGATGTCCTCCGGAGGCAAGAATGGCTTGACTTTCCTTAGGGTGTTGAGCTGATGATTGGCACCCCTAATAGTGGCACTAATGTGAGCTTGCATGTTTAGGTGCTTGTCCAGGATGATGCCTAAAGATCTAGCAGAGTCAACAACATGCGGTGTGCAGTTGAGAGCAGAGAGTTGTTTGATCCAATCTTGGGTAGGAGCCGAGTGGTTGCGGGGGGAAATCAGAAGCAATTCTGTTTTCAGGGAGTTTAGCAACAGATGATTATGTGTTAGCCACTGTTGTGTATTCCAAAGCGCATCATTAAGAATTTTTATATCTTCAGGAGAGGAGAGCTTCAGATAAAGTTGAGTGTCGTCAGCATCCATATGGTATTGAATGTTGGATTCGTTCAGAATATTGGAAAAAGGTTCCATAAAAAGGTTGAAGAGTATGGGAGAGAGTGCAGAACCTTGAGGTACTCCAATCGTGACCGGGGTATTGGCCGCAAGTGATTGGTTAACTTTGATTCTTTGGCTACGGTTATGTAAGATAGAAGCAAACCAATTTAAGACAGGGCCCGATAATCCCATCCTGTATTGAAGAATAGCAATCAGGTTTTCATGTTTAATAGTGCCAAATGCTGACGACAAGTCAAGCAGGATCAGAAGACAGGGGACATTTTGATCAAGGGATCTCAAGGTGTCATCAACTATGTGGGTTAGAGCTGATTCAGTGCTGTGCCCTGCTCTGAAGCCAGACTGGTAAAGGTCGAGGAGCTGAAATTTTTCAATGTGGTTGCAGAGCTGTGTATGGAAGCATTTCTCGAGTAATTTCGCTAAAGTCATGATGCTAGTGATCGGACGGAAGTTAGAGGGATCCGCTAAGTCAACATTAGGCTTCTTAGGGATGGGGGCGACTTGCCCCATCTTGAGGCAGTCAGGTATCCTCCCCTGTAAGAGAGATTCTTGAATAATCCGGGTCCAGAGTAGGAGAATGGCTGAACTGAGATCTTTGAGAAGTTTTGCGGGAAGAGGATCGTTGAAGTGGTTAGAGGGTTTTAGAGACGCCAAGGAGAGTGCCAGCTCAGCATCATCCGGGAGGAGGAAGGAGTTCCAAGAAGCGTTGTTTTTAGGAGAGCCTAAAAAGCAATCTCTGCCTTAGGTACAGCCACTGCAGGGGAACTCAAGGACCGCTGGTTAATTGCGGCACGTTGCAGTTCAAGTTCAATTTCCCTTGTCTTCTCCGAGAAGTGAGCAGAGAAATATTCCTCACTGGGGTAGGAGGTCCTGGGTGCCGAAGTGTGATTTATGGTCTGAGTGGCTTGTTGTTTGATGATTTCAAACAGTTTCTTGGGTCAATTTTTATCGCTGTCAGCTGGACTCTGAAGTGATCTGATTTGGCACTGCAGATGTGTTTGTTGTAAGCGCTTCTCATCCTCCTTAACTGCTTGAGGCTTGTGGCGGAAGGAGAGTTTCTCCAAAGTCTCTCCGACAGCCTAAGTTTGCGACGTTCCTCATTTAAGGATTCATTACACCAAGGTTTGGATTGTTTGGTTGGAATCCTTTTGAGTTGCAAGGGAGCGATGGAGTCAACTATACTTGACATGGAATTGATGTTGTGATCCGTGAGGTCGTCCACGTTATACATGTTAGGGGGTGGCTGAAGCAAGTTCTTGCTAATGGAGGTTAGATTATTGAGGTTGATGTCTCTCAGATTGCGAACCAGCTGTTTGGATTTAAGCGGTTGACCTTGTCTGAACAGGACATTTTCCAAAATGTGAAAGGAGATTTGGTGATGATCCGACCAATCACAAGGTATAATGTCATCAAGAAGAATAATGTTGTCTCTAGCTATGATAAGGTCTAGGGTGGCGCCTTTATTGTGGGTGGGACCATTGCAGGCCTGGATGAGGTTGAGGTTGGAAAGGAAAGCCTTAAAAGACCAAACTAGGGGATCATTTGTGTCATTCCAGTGAACGTTAAAATCCCAGAGGAAGATATGGCTAGCGTGAAGGTCAGCGCAAGAGGAAATGGACTCCATAATTTGCTCTAAGAAGAGCAGATTGTCACCAGGTGGATGATAAATCGTGTGGAGCACACAAAGAATCTTGCCATTGTTCCAGATTTCTGTGACTAGGTGCTCACATGAGGACATCAGCACCTTTGGAGCCTGTTTCAATGTGAGGCTGGAGCGATGGATGCAGGCAATGCCCCCTCCCATTTTATCCAGTCTATCACATCTGATGATGTCATAATCAGGAGGGATTAAGATGTCAAGTATAGGGGAGGAGGAGTCATTGAGCCAAGTTTCAGTCTGGACCATGATGTCCAACTGTTGAGAGATGATAAGTTCAGAGATATCAGCAGCGTGTTTCACAGCTGATCTGCAGTTGAGAAGCATCGATTTGATGTGAGAGAAGGTAGTGACCACTTCTGGGCGAGCCTTGGTGATCTGGAGAAGGTTATCGCTATTCACACATCTAGGGTTAACACTAGGTTCTCTACCAGGGTCTGCGGAGATAGTTGGTATGTTGACTGGTGCGTCCGAGTAGCCTCGCCAAGAGCCATTGTACGAAAGAAGAAGAGCGCGCGTGTCATCATCTGACAGCTGAGGTAAGAACCTAAGGGGCCTGGATGGGTGGTTGGGAAGAGGCCTAGTAATCCATTGTGGGAAATTGCGAGAGGACCTATCATCACCGCAATGTATAACATTGGTTGGGAGAGAAGGTCGATTATATCCACAATAGGGATAGGGTTTGCAAACATTCTCAGTCTTCAAGGATAAGTGTAGGAGGGTCTGAAGGTTATTTCTGACAGTAAGGAGATCGTGCTTGAGGTCAGCCATTTTCTCCTCAAAGAATTGGAGACTAACATAGTCAGTGACTGGCCTAGAGCAATAACATGTATGGAGTCCCTTAGGTAGAGTGGAGTTGGGAGATAAACACTCACCCTCACCCAGATTGCAGGGGGAAACCGTAGTCCGGCAGAGTTCCGTCATATTAACCTCTAGGGGGGGGGAGGATTAGCATAGATGTCATTTAGGCACGGTGAGGGAGGTTGAAGGGAGCATCCTGGAGGCGTATAAGTGTCAGGTATGGAAACTTTCCCTTGGGCGATGGGGGAAGAAATATGAGAGGAGATAGGAAGGTGAGGGGTAGTATGTGATGTAAAGGGGTAAGGTATTGAGTAGAGGGTAGGGGAAGTACTAGGATTGGTGTTGTGGACGCTTAAAGAAGCATAATCAGGGCAAACAGGGTAGGGTTTGTGAGTCATATATTTGTCAACCGCAACGGGGGATGTTAATAGGGTGGAGCTTATTTGCAGATCAGTGGGAGCACTAAGGTTGTTGTTACAGGCGCTTTGAATTGGATGTTCCGGGATGCCAGGGAGGAGTTTGAAAGAGTTACCCTCATCCATTTTGTTTGGGGAATTATCAGAACGGAGCATAGAGTGTGAAGGGGAGGGGGACAAGGAAGAAGCAAGGATGGAGGGAACAGGAGCTTCCGCAGTAGAGGGCAAACTCAAACAATGTAGATTAGATATCGAGTTATTAATTGAGATTTTAATCTCCATAAAGATAATGTCAAAGTGATTCAGATTTAGGTCAAATGCTTGAATAAGGATGTTGCCATTGTTATAGGGAGAAATGGTCAGATCAGCATTGAGTACTGGAGAAGGTAAAAGGACTATTCTGAAGCCGTGAGGGGTTTTGCATAGGGGTTTGGTACGAAGCGTAGAAGTAAGGGATCTTCTCCACCGGGGTCTTCTGGAATTGTAGAACATAAGGTCAGTGACCACTAAACCCTTTGACGAGCAGTAATAGGTATCAGAGATAAGCGTTTCGGGACAGCTTTTGAGTAGATTGTGCTTAAAGGACTTAGGGCCAGATGTATCGAGCCTTTTTCCCGTTTGCAAACGTGCCGATTCTCAGAATCGGCCCGTTTGCGAACGGGAAAAAGCCTTTTGGGATGTATCATCCCAAAAGGCCATCGCAAAATAGGGAATCGCAAAATTTGCGATTCTATATTTTGCAAATGCATTTAAAGAATCGCAAATTGCGATTCCTTAAATTCAATTCTGGAAGCACCCAAAAGTTGCGATTTGGCCTTAAGGAATCGCAAATTACCACCAACTTCAAGTTGGTGGTAATTTGCGATTTCCTAGAAAAATTCACTTTTTTGCATTTTTCAAAGTGCCATGTGGCGCACATACATGCCCTTAGGGCATGTATGTGCGCCACATGTGCACACATGCATATTTCAGGGGTGCAACAGGGTGTCCTTTTGGCACCCTTGAAATTGCATTCGTAATTTGCGAGTACCTATTGGGTACTCGCAAATTGCGAATGTCTTCCCATTCATTCCTATGGGCCTCTAGGCCCATAGGAATGAATGGGCAGGTATTCCTTAATTGCGAATCGCAATTTGCGATTCACAATTAAGGAATATGCAGGAATCGCAATTATTATTGCGAAACCTACATACATTGCATTTTGCGAGTCCTTAATAGTGAATCGGTAAAATTCGTTATTAAGGACTCGCAAAATACAATGATGATACATCTGGCCCAAGGGCCAGATGTATCAACGCTTTTTCCTGTTCGCAAACGGGCCGATTCTCAGAATTGGCCCGTTTGCGAACGGGAAAAAGCCTTTTGGGATGTATCATCCCAAAAGGCCATCGCAAAATAGGGAATCGCAAAATTTGCGATTCCCTATTTTGCGAATGCATTTAAGGAATCGCAAATTGCAATTCCTTAAATGCAATTCTGGAAGCACCCAAAAGTTGCGATTTGGCCTTAAGGAATCGCAAATTACCACCAACTTCAAGTTGGTGGTAATTTGCGATTTCCTAGAAAAATGCACTTTTTTGCATTTTTCAAAGTGCCATGTGGAGCACATACATGCCCTTAGGGCATGTATGTGCGCCACATGTGCACACATGCATATTTCAGGGGTGCAACAGGGTATCTTTTGGCACCCTTGAAATTGCATTCGCAATTTGCGAGTACCTATTGGGTACTCGCAAATTGCGAATGTCTTCCCATTCATTCCTATGGGCCTCTAGGCTCATAGGAACGAATGAGAAGGTATTCCTTAATTGCGAATCGCAATTTGCGATTCGCAATTAAGGAATATGTAGGAATCGCAATTATTATTGCAAAACCAATATACATTGCATTTTGCGAGTCCTTAATAGCGAATCGGTAAAATTCGCTATTAAGGACTCGCAAAATACAATAATGAAACATCTGGCCCTTAGCTTTCTTCGAGAGGTTCGGGGGATAGACAATCTTCCACGCATTTAGGCCTACCAGGGTCAGGTGGGCCAAAGCACTCACAGCAGGTAAAGCCATGGTGAGGAATGGTTAAGCTCACCAAAATCGATTTGCAGATAGCCAGATTTTAAGTGTGTAAAATTCCATTTCAGGATCCGAAAACGACAGGGCGAAGCAAAAGGAAAACCTATTCGTTGAACAGATGACACCTGTGGCTTGTGAATTAGAGCACTCCTAGGTAAAGGTTTAGCATAGATACTTGTTGCAACAGAAACTTTAAAGAACCTATGAGGATGGCGGTTCTGCAGGAAGAACAGATTGGAAGTCCAAGCTTTCTTTCTTTAAACCTACCAAATGGAGACCAAAGAACCTTGTCGCAGCCAGGCTATTCCATGATGGCCACAGCAAGGGAAACACAGGAAGGTTCTATCTTGGTTTCTCAAGTATAGTTTAATATGGTATGATATGGCCTGGTGCTGTACAGTATTGTATGGTAGGGTATGGCCTTTCATTGTATACTATGGTATGGTATGACATGCGACTCTATAGTATGGTTTGGCATTGCATTATATAGTATGGAATGGCCTGTAATTGTGTAATAGGATGTGGCATGGTATGGCCTGTCACTGTATAGTATGGTTTGGCCTGTCATTTTATAGAATAGTATGGTACAGTACAGCCTGTCATTGTACAGCATAGCATGGTATTGTATGGCCAGTCATTGTATAGTATGATGAGGTATGACCGGTCATAGTATAGTATGCTATGGCTTGACATTGGATGGGATGGTATGGTATAGTATGACATGTCATTGCATGGCATTGTATGGCTTGTCGTATAATATGGTACGGTAGAGAATGGCTCGTCATTGTATGGTATGGCATGGCATGTCGTTGTATAGTATAGTTTGGGATGGCCTGTCATTGCATAGTATGGTTTAGTGTGGTGTGGTATGGCCTGCAATTGTAGAGTGGGGTATGGTATGACCGGCCATTGTATAGTATGGTATGGTATAGCTTGACATTGGATGGGACAGGATGGTATGGTATTGTATGGCCATTCATTGTATAGTATGATATGGTATGACCGGTCATTGTATAGTATGATATAGTATAGCTTGACATTGGATGGGACAGGATGGTATGGTATTGTATGGCATGTCATTGTATGGTATTATATGGCTTGTCATTGTTTAATATGATACGGTATAGTATGGCTTGTCATTGTATGGCATAGGATGTCATTGTATAGTATGGTTTGGGATGGCCTGTCATTGCATAGTATGGTATATTTTGGTGTGGTATGGCCTGCAATTGTAGAGTAGGGTATGGTATGGCCTATCACTATACAGTATGGTATGGCCTGTCATAGTATGGTAAGATAGGGTACGGCCTTTCATTGTATAGTATGGTATGGACAATCATTGTATGGTATGGTATGGTCTGTCATTGTATAGTATGGTCATGTATGGTATGACATGTCACTGTATAGTATTTTATGTTATGGTATGGCCTATCACTGTATGGTATGGTATGGCCTGTCATTGTAGTAAGTATGGCTTATCATATGATACGGTATAGTATGGTATGCCATGTCATTGTATAACATGGTATAGTATTTCATGGTATGGCCTGTCATCGTATTGTATGGTATGGTATAGTATGGCCTGTCATTGTATAGTATGGTGTCGTATGGTATGGCCTGTTATTTTACTGTATGGTATGACCTGTCATTGTATACTGTACTATACAATACTGTGATATGGTATGACGTGGCCTACCATTGTATAGTATGGTATGGTATGGTTTGTATTGTATATTACGTTATGGTATTGAAAAGTACATTATGGTATGGTTAGAGTATAGTATTGCATGGTATGTATAATATGGCAATGCATGTTATTGTGTAGTATGTTATGGTATGGCCTGTCATTGTATAATATAAAATAGTATGGTATGGTATATTATGGCCTGCTACTGTATAGTATTGCATGGTATGATGTTGCCTGTGATAATAGAGTATAATATGGTATAGTATGGCCTGTCGTAGTAAGCTATGGTATGGCCTGTCATTGTATGGTATGGTATGACCTCTCATTGTATAGTATGGTATGGTATGGTATGGCAAGTCATTTATTTACAGTATAGTATGCTGTGTTATTGCATAGAATATAATACTTTGATATGGTATGGCATGGCCTGCCATTGTATAGTATGGTATGGTTAGGTATGACCTATATTGTATATTACGTTATGGTATTGTATAGCACGTTAAGGTATGGTATGCTTATAGTATGGTATGGCATTTTATATATAGTATGGTATGGCCTGTCATTGTATTGTATGGTGTGGCATGGCCTGTCATTGTATAGTATGGTATGGCCTGTCAGCGTATAGTATGGTGTGCTTGTCATTGTACCATATGGTATGGCATAGTATCGCCTGTCATTGTATAATATGTTATGGCCTGTTATTGCATAGTAAGGTATGGAATGGTATATTATGGCCTGCTATTGTATAGTATTCCATGGTATGATATTTCCTGTCATAGCTTGGTAGTCTGTCATTGTATAGTATGGTGTGGCTTGTCATTGTATAGTATGATATAGTCCGTGTTTGTATAGTAAAGTAAGGTATGGTATAGCCTGTTATTCTATAGTATGGTATGGCCCATCTTTGTATAGTGTGCTATGGCCTGTCATTCTATGGTATATATGGTCTGTAATTGCATAGTATAGTGTGGTGTGATATGGTGTGCCTGTCATTGTATAGTTTAATATGGTATGATATGGCCTGGTGCTGTACAGTATTGTATGGTAGGGTATGGCCTTTCATTATATACTATGGTATGGTATGACATGCCACTCTATAGTATGGTATGGCATTGCATTATATAGTATGGAATGGCCTGTAATTGTATAATATGAAGTGGCATGGTATGGCCTGTCACTGTATAGTATGGTTTGGCCTGTCATTTTATAGAATAGTATGGTACAATATAGCCTGTCATTGTAGAGCATAGCATGGTATTGTATGGCTAGTCATTGTATAGTATGATGAGGTATGACCGGTCATAGTATAGTATGCTATGGTATGGATTGACATTGGATGAGATGGTATGGTATAGTATGGCATGTCATTGTATGGTATTGTATGGCTTGTCGTATTATATGGTACGGTAGAGTATGGCTTGTCATTGTATGGTATGGCATGGCATGTCATTGTATAGTATAGTTTGGGATGGCCTGTCATTGCATAGTATGGTATAGTATGGTGTGGTATGGCCTGCAATTGTAGAGTAGGGTATGGTATGACCGGTCTTTGTATAGTATGGTATGGTATAGCTTGACATTGGATGGGACAGGATGGTATGGTATTGTATGGCCAGTCATTGTATAGAATGATATGGTATGACCAGTCATTGTATAGTATGGTATGGTATAGCTTGACATTGGATGGGACAGGATGGTATGGTATTGTATGGCATGTCATTGTATGGTATTGTATGGCTTGTCATTGTTTAATATGATACGGTATAGTATGGCTTGTCATTGTATGGTATGGCATAGGATGTAATTGTATAGTATGGTTTGGGATGGCCTGTCATTGCATAGTATGGTATGGTATGGTGTGGTATGGCCTGCAATTGTAGAGTAGGGTATGGTATGGCCTATCACTGTATAGTATGGTATGGCCTGTCATAGTATGGTAAGTTGATGGAGCAGGGTAAATGAAAAAATTTTAACCTCCTAATATTTTCGTAAAATATTTAATAAACATGTTCGTTTAAGTAACTAACCAACAATGTATGTTACATGTTAAGGGTTAAAGGTAACACGCTATTCCGTGTGCAAAATAATCAACTTATAATTGTTTACGTGTCTAACATAACATAATATTTGCGTACTAATTACATAATAAATGCATGATCTGTGCTTTTAAATAAAACGTGTGGTTGCAAAATAAAGCGATGGTAAGTAAGGGACAGCTTTATATGTTGCTTTTTGCTAGGTAATACCTAATTGGGGTACGTAGAAAGACGGGAGGGAAACGAAAGGGTTTATATTTCTTTGTTTTAACAATATTTTGTTTATCTTTGAAAATAGTGCGCTTAGGCCTGTCGAGCAGCGATATAAAATGGCCGCCAGTTGCTAGAGTACGCATGAGCCGGGGACCATGTGATAGAGGAGAGAGGCTGTGGAAAAGGAATGATCACGTGCTGATGCTGAGAGGCTAAGATGGAAGTATGGTCAAGGCTGTTGTGACCTTTCTGAGCAGATGTGTGCCAAGATGATCAGCAAGAAGCGTGAGAAGTCCAACTGAATCAATAGACGGAACTGTTAAACCCAAAATGTAGCAGAAAAAGATACAATTTGGACTGATCGAAACGGAGGAGCAATTGCATGAACTGTGGGAAACGATGCTTGCATGGACATTCCACAAGGAACTGGTTAAGACCAGGAAGTTTGATTAAAATGTATATGGGCCTGAGTTTTGACCAATGAGAAAGAGTCACGCCATGAAGAAGAAACATTTTATGCTGTAAGCTAGAATTAGGGTATAAGAAGACCTACTCTTGGTGGGAAGGATTAGATGCTGGAGAGTAGATGCTGCGGTAGATGCTGGAGAATAGATGCTGCGGTAGATGCTGCGGGAGAGGCTGCGGGAGAAGTTGCTGGAGAGCAGATGCTGGAGAAGTTAGATGCTGTAGATGAGTGAAGTTGCGGTTGCTGATGCTGACGAGCTGATGCTGCTGCTGCTATTTTTCTTTTCCAGTTGAGTATAAGATGCTGCTTGAGGAGAATTTTTCCTGATAGATTTTTATTTTAGAACTATTAGATTTTCCCCAGATAGATAGATTTATCTTTAAGAGTTCTTACTATGATAACCTTATTTTTCCGTCTAATAAAAATGCATTGCAATTTCAAGTTATTCTTATATTGATGATAAATGTAATGATCTGAATAATAAGCTTAACCTCATTTCCTGCATTCAAAACTTTATATAAACTTTATTATTCTTTAAACAAATGACTCAGTGATTCTTTAGTTCAATGATTAAAATGAAATATTAAAGAGTTTATTGTGATTGAGCTGGTCTTAATCACCATCAACTGATTCCTACTAGTTGGTCCATCGACCAATGAGCGGAATACCTTAAAGCAAAGAGAAATATTATGCCATGTTAAAGAGGTATCCCGTCTCCTTCCAGCGAATCGTTTTCTCCTAGGTTATTGACGGAAGAAATCCAGGGAACAGATGAGTAAGTGAATGTATATGCGGTGTTATGGGCCCCACCGACATATGGATATAGTGTGTGTGTTAGAGGAATAGTTGCACCTGGATGACCAAAGCATTTAGGAGAATTATTTTTATTGTTAGCGCTGGATCAGATTTCTTGGTAGCAGAATTATGGTTTCTATAGATTAGTTGGTGATTATTGATTATTGATAAGTTCATGTCTAACACTTTTTGTTGAGTCGCGTTATGTTATATGTAAGTTTTCAGGCTTTCGGGAAGTAGGAAGTGGAATACGTGTGGCAAGAGAAGTCACATGGAATTGTACACTGTCTGAGTTCATTTATGGTAATAACACAGGTTGTGTTATAATAGGGACATTTTGCGTATAAAAGGTGTGTAAGTGAAATAGTGATCGGTTTTCTTGTGAAACTTTGGCCTTAATTCTCAGGAGCAGTATAGTCTCCACATGTGTTTTATCCCCAGAGAAACGGGTTTACTGATTGCTTGAAAGAAGGGTAAGGTAGAGGGAAGTACTACTTTATCGGCGAAACTAAAAATTCTGTGGTAGGGTAGAGGTAAGCGCTGCCTACTGGAAAATACAGAATTCTTGTGTAAATGGTCAAAGCTATCTTTTCGGTTTAGCGAATCAGACAATGGAAATGTGTTTTAAGTGTTGTAATTAACGAAGAATTGTTGAAAAAGAAATTGCCGATAAATTTTGTAAAGGAGGGGTCAAGAGCAGAAGTGACGTAGACAAGAGTCGCGCTGGGATTGGACAGTGCGCTAGTCACATGAAAACAGGAGCAGAACTGATGTAGACAGAAGCCGCGCTGGGATTGGTCAGTGCGCAGTAGACAGAAATCGCTCTGATTGGAGCTTTGGTGTGAGTCGCGCTAGTATTGGTTGAAATAACGCATAGAGAACAGTGTTGAATTGCGGATCATTTAAGGAGAAAAAGGTTGTGAATCATGTTGTACTATGAGTATGGTAAAGAGAAAACGTCATGGATGTCGAAAGTTAAGAACTTCTTTAAGAAAGACAAAAAGGTAGTGACTAGAGAGGGACAAATAATTCCTCCGCCGAAATCACCAGCTTCACATATGATGCTGAAATATGGATATCATACATGCATATGGTTAGAAAATTGGACAAAATACACCAAGAATGATGGAGCATTGGCTTTCCCTGAGAATGGTTCATTTAATGTAGCTATACTACGGAACTTGAGAGAAAAGATGGTAAAACCTAGACCTAGACCGACACAGTTTGAAGCTTTAACGGAATGGGAAGATGAGATGTATGAGCGAGAGAGATTCAGAGGATTAAAGAATCATGAGTTTCTGCCTGGAAGGTTATGGGGAGTAAATCATGAGGACAGACTAAAGCGTTGGAGATATGCTAACATGACAGGAGGTTTGTCTCCAGCTTTTACAGTTGAGGAAGAAGCAAAGAGAAAGTGTACAGAGAAAAAGAAGCATTTAGTGGTAGAAAAGTATGTGTATGGTGGTAGTGAAACAGATGACGAATTGCTGGAAGATATTTTAAACAGAAACCCACCTCCATACCAACAGACTTCTGCGGTGGTGACACCTAATGCACCGCCAATGGAAACTGGGAGGAATAAAAAACCCGAACGAAGACATGAAACAAATAGGTCACAAGATCAATTTAAAACTTCACAAAATGAAGAGATAGAAAGTGACAATGCAACTGAATTAGCAAAAACGACAAGAGAATTGACTGAGAAAATAAGAGAATTGACAAAGAATATGGAAGCTGTAACTGTACCAGTAACGATAGGTCCAGTAATGCCAATTTTTGAGAATCAGAAAATTGATGAACGTTCCTTAGTGATTCCCATGAATTCACATTTGCAAAGAAAAAGAGAAGGGATGGAAATGAATAATGAAGGTGCACACAATTTGGCTAGTACCTATAGACCAAACCCACCTACAAATTTGACGATAAATGAAAATGAGATCAGGAGAATGCCTATGGTGACAGAGTCTGCATCAGGAACACCAGAAAGAAGTAGCAATTGGATAGAATTAAATAGTACACCTGTAGGTCCGACTCCAGATGAGTTAAATGAATGGATGAAAGCGCTAAAGACAAAAGAACCAGAAGAGAAACCATTAGATGTAATTAGGTTGAAAATAGACATGGAAGAATTGATTTTGGGAACAATTGGAACAGAAAAATAAAAAAATTATCAGGATGATGAGATTATGTTTTTGTGCAAGAGTCTTACTTGGAGAGCTAGAAATTTACATGACAAATTGGAAGAGACAGCAAGTGAACTAGGAGTGGAATTTGTTAAAGTGAGAACGTTGCAGAAACCATACAGAGTAGATTTTTGTGAGAAAGACATAGAGAATTTGAACACATCAGGAAGACTGACCCAAATAAAAGAGTTAATTGTTTTATTGAGAAAATGGGGTGATGTGGATAGATGGAGAAATAGATGGTCAAAAAGGAATGAGAAAACAACAGATAAAGCATCTTTGGCTTTTGCAGTGACAGATAGGGAACCAGTTGTTAGGGAATACCCGATGAGAGAAACTCCAGGTGGTAGTTATGTGCATGTTCCATGGACCAGACAGGATATACTGTCATTTACAAATGACTTCCCCAAATTGAGAGAGAAACCAGTAGAATGGTACAGACAAGTGGAGAGATTTGTTAAAGTGTCAAAAGTGCTGTGGATAGATCTGGATGGATTGTTTGATATAGTAGTGCCAGCTGATTTGTGGACAGAATGTAAGATTACTATTGATTGGCCAACTGTAGAATATCCAAGGGACGCTAAAACAGGAGCGCCAGGACCAGAACTGATGAGGAAGTACGACCAAGTAATTACCTTTTTGAAGAATAAAATTCCACCTAAAGAAACAGATTGGGTAAAAATAGACAGAACAACGCAGGAAAGTAAAGAATCAGTGCACGCCTACTATGAGAGATTGTTGTTGGTCTTCAAACAGTATAGTGGTTATGAGACACTGAATGAGAAGGATATGAGTCATTTTGTATATAGGTTTGTATATGGATTGAGACCAGAGATAAGTGAAATGATTAAGCAGCACATGATTGGTTGTCAGAATAGCACAGTCGACGAAGTTTTGAGATATGCTAAGTATTGCAGTGATGATATTGAGAGTAGACAGCGTAAATTGAAAGAGTAAGCCATGTGGGCGCAGGTGAAAGTTGCAGAGAAGCAAGAAGCTCAATTGAGTAATACTGGTAATGAAACAGGACAAGTTAAAGCCCGACCTAATATAGGTAAAGGAAAAGGACAAATGAGCATAGATGAGGCAAAGAAAATGTGGCCATGCCACAACTGCGGAAAGCTAGGACATTGGCGAAACAAGTGTAAATTTCCTCCAAAACCTAATGTGGAAAATCAATCATTAAATTCACAGGTGGAGAGTGAGGTAGTTACTCAACAAGGTCAGGTGCCACAACCACCACTTCCCAAGAGTGTTAACCAACAGAAATACAGTGCAGAAACAGGAGGAGGAGAACAGGTAACACAGTTGCCGCGTGCAGCTGCAATTTCTCAATATTGGTTACGACAGGATGAGGATGACACGGATGAAAGTTCCTGACGGTGCCTAGGAGAGGGGGAAGAGTGCGTGTTTGGCGCAACTCTAGAGGTAGATTAGTCTGGTCCATTTGTGGATGGAGAAGTGAATGGTGCAAATGTAACATTCCTTGTTGACACTGGAGCTACCCGTTCTACTGTTAGGTCAGTGGAAATTCCAAACCTTCCTCTCTCAGGTGAACATATCCAAGTAGTTGGAGTTTCAAATCAGCAAATTAAAACGCCTCTTACTAAATTAGTGAAGGTAAGAATTGCTCCATTTAGTGAAATGCACCGATTTGTGGTATGCGATTGTAGTCCCGTGAACCTTTTAGGACGCGATTTATTGTGCAAGATGAACTGCACTATCTATTGTACCCCAGACGGAATTGCATTTCAGACTCCAGATGAGGATGTGCTGTATAAAATGACAATGGTGAATTTAGAACCAGAAGTAAATGGTTTGTTTCCTGTATTTGATGCAGAGAAAATCCCAATTGAATTGAAAAAGACAGTGAAAGAAGAAGTGTGGGACTTTACAGGAGAAGATGTAGGATTAATGAAAGGAGTAGATCCCGTTAAAATAACAGTGAAAGAGGGAACGAGTTACCCAAATACGCCCCAGTATAAATTGACACCAGAAATAATTGAAGGAATAACGCCAGTAATAAATAAAATGATTGAACAAGGGATTCTAAAAGAAATCATGAGCAGTCCATGTAATTCGCCAATAATGGGACTGAAAAAGCCAAACGGAACATATAGAATTGTACAAGATTTGAGGAAGGTAAACAAAATTGTTGTGCCTTGTTGCCCAATAGTACCAAACCCTGCTGTGATTCTATACCAGATTCCACGTGAAGCAGAATGGTACACAGTAATTGATTTATGTCATGCATTTTTCTCTATTCCACTGCATCCAGATAGCCAGCCATTATTTGCGTTCCGGTTTGGAGAGCGTATTTTGGCATGGTGCCGAATTCCTCAAGGGTACACAGAAAGTCCCTCAATCTTTAATCAGATCCTAAAGAAATCATTGGAAGATTTAAGAATGCCAGAAAAGTCAGTGATGGTTCAGTATATTGATGACCTACTGGTGGCATCAAAAACGAAAGAAGCATGTGTCAATGATACAATTGCTTTGCTGAATCATTTAGCAAAAAGAGGACATAAAGTGTCCCCTTCAAAATTGCAGTTTTGTCAACAAGAAGTCCAGTATTTAGGGCATAAAATTGAGAAAGGAGTGCGAAAGGTAACGACTGAAAGAATAAAAATGATTCAAGGAATGAGAGCTCCAATGACACAAAGAGAGGTAAGAATGTTTTTGGGAATGGTTGGATATTGTCGACAATGGATAAGCGGTTTTTCACTGATTGCTAAACCATTGCAGAAACTGACAAAGAAGGATGTTAAAGATCCTTTTGAAATGAATGATGAAGAAATGAAAGCATTCAGAGAGCTGAAAAAGAAATTATGTGAGGCTCCAGCATTGGGAATGCCTGACTATGAGAAAGATTTTGAGCTGTATTGCAGTGAAAGAGATGGATGTGCATTTTCAGTTTTGGTACAGAGACATGGAACTATGAAAAGACCAATTGCATATTTTTCGGCTGTTTTAGACCCTGTAGCGAAAGCATTGCCTGGATGTTTGAAAGCAGTTGCTGCTACTTGTGTGAGTCTGGAACAGAGTGAAGGCATAGTGATGGGGTATCCATTGAGAGTGTATGTTCCCCATTCTGTGGAAATTCTCTTGACAAGAACGAAAACCCAATACATGACACATAGTCGGCTGACTAGGTATGAAAAAAGTAATTTTGAGTGCAGATAATGTGACCATTGACAGATGTATGAATGTGAATCCTTCGACTTCATTGCCAGATGAAGAGAGTGTGATTGAAATGGATGAAGTAGATCATGATTGTCTGAATGTGCTCGAATACTGTACAAAACCAAGGTCTGACATACGAGATGAGCCTTTGAAAGAATCAGATTATATTCTGTTTGTGGATGGCTCATGTTTGAGAACGAGTGATGGAGTTCTAAGTGCAGCATATGCAGTTTGCACAGTAGCAACTGTAATGGAAGCATCTTGTCTGAAAGGTGTACGGTCTGCCCAAGTCGCAGAATTAGTAGCTCTGATTCAAGCATGTAAGTTGGGAAGAAATGTACGGGTTACGATTGTGACACATAGCCAGTACGGCTTCGGGGTGGTGCACGACTTCGGTCAGATTTGGTCACAAAGGGGTTTCTTGACGTCTGCAGGAACGCCCATTAGAAATGGAGATTTTGTGAAAAAGCTGCTTGAGGCGATACAGCTGCCTAAACAGATCGCTGTTGTAAAGTGCAATGCACATAAAAATGGGGAAGATTACATAACTGTTGGTAATAAAAACGCTGGCGAAATGGCACAGTATTGTGCAAAGAATGTGGTTTCTTTAAACAAATGTCGGGAAAGAGAGCATATTTCTTGTCCTTTGCTTTTTACTAACTCTATTGAGACATGGGATGAGGTGAGACAGTTACAAGAAGCTGCAGATGATGATGAAAAAGATACATGGATAAAAGCAGGATGTAGAAAACATGAAGAAAATGATGCACAAGTTACTAACTTGTGTAACGATATATCTGTAAGAGACAGTAGTTAGTGACAGATTCCTTACCTTAGAATATCCCCAGGCGTCAGGCTGGATCCGGAAAGTTTTTGCGTAGCAGTACCCTTGCGCGTCGGTAGGCGGCGTCGGGCGGCTCCGCGTCCGTCGTCGGCGTCGTAATCGCCGGGATGACGTCGCGGGCAGTACTTAGGCGCCGCCCCTGCGCGCTGACGTCAGTTCTGTACACGACTTTCCGCGCCAGGAACGCAGAGCCATGCAAGAAGCTGACATAGGTGTCTGAAAAATACTAGGGCCCTGAAAGGGATGTCCTTAACCCTAGAAATCAGTTCGCAGAACGGGGAGGATGGGTGGGGCGGTAAGGAATCTGTCACTAACTACTGTCTCTTACAGATATATCGTTACACAAGTTAGTAACTTATGCATCTGAAAGAGACACGTTAGTGACAGATTCCTTACCTTAGAATAGATACCCCAGCAATACCAACCCCGGTGGTGGGTCTGCGAACAAAGATCAGACAAGGAAGTCCTGGAGGACAGAACGGCCAAAAAAGCCGTCCCTCCGGACCTGACTGTCAAGGCAGTAATGCTTTGTAAACGTGTGCAGCGAGGCCCACGTAGCTGCCTGACAGATAACCGGCAGCGGAACACCGCGGCCCAAGGCCGTGGTAGCAGCCGTTGCCCTGGTGGAATGGGCACGCAGCCCAACAGGAGGCTCCTTCTTAGCCAAAGAATAGCAGGTCTTGATGCACAAGGTAACCCAGCGGGAGATGGTCCTCTTGTGCACCGCCCGACCTTTTTTGGCGCCCACATAGCCAACAAAGAGCTGGTCATCCACCCGGAAGTGTTTTGTGCGGTCAATATAGAAGGAGAGCGCACGTTTTGGGTCCAGACGGTGGAGCCTCTCTTCCTCTCTGGAAGCATGCGGAGGCGGAAAGAAGGTGGGCAAAGTGATGGTCTGCCCAATGTGGAAAGCAGTAACCACCTTTGGCAAGAAGGACGGACGCGTCCGAAGAACAACCTTGTCTGGATGAACAGACCAGAAAGGGAGGTTTGCAAGATAGAGCCTGGAGCTCACTCACCCGCCGAGCGGAGGTGATGGCCACCAGAAAGGCTGTCTCCAGAGTCAGAAGACGAAGAGGACAGTTATGTAGAGGCTCAAAGGGAGCGCACATTAAAAGGTAAGAACCAAGTTCAAGTCCCACTGAGGCATCACAAACGGAACAGGAGGGAAGAGGTGTGTAATGCCTTTTAAGAACCTGTTAACAACAGGGGACTTGAAAAGGGAGGGCTGATCAGGGAGCCTGAGGAAGGCCGAGATAGCACAAAGATAACCCTTGATGGTACCCAGGGCAGAACCCTGTTGGGCCAGAGAGAGAAGGAACAGAAGGACCTCAGAAAGAGGGGCAGAAAGGGGATTCACAGCCTTTGCTGTGCACCATGCCACAAATTTGTTCCACCTGCAGGCATATACCACCTTAGTGGAGGGACGCCTGGCTGCCAGAATCACATCACAAACTTCGGGAGGCAAGTCGAAAGGAATCAACTGCCGCCGCTCAATCTCCACGCAAGCAGGTGTAGACTGGACAGGTTCGGGTGGAGGACCGTCCCCTGCTGCTGCGACAGAAGATCCTCCCGAAGAGGCAGACGGATCGGGGGATCTACGCTCATATTGAGTAGCTCGGGATACCAAACTCTTCGAGCCCAGTCCGGAGCCACAAGAATGACTTGGGCCCGGTCGTGCCGAATCTTCTTCAACACTCTGGGTAGAAGTGGTATAGGCGGAAAGGCATACAACAGACCGCAACTCCACTCGCGACGAAAAGCGTCGCCGAGCGAGTGCCGCCTTGGAAATTCCAACGCGCAGAACTGATGACATTGCGCGTTCTCTTTGGTGGCGAATAGATCTAACCAAGGCTCTCCCCATTGTAGAAAGAGTCCTTGCGCCACTTCCGAGTGAAGACGCCATTCGTGATCCATCATGCACCTGCGGCTGAGTTCGTCCGCCCTGGCGTTCAGGGAACCTGCCAGGTGTTGAACCATCAGGAACATGCCCTGATGTTCCAGCCATGTCCAGAGGCGCAGAGCCTCCTGACAAAGGGTCCAAGACCCCACCCCGCCCTGTTTGTTGCAGTACCACATGGCGGTGGTGTTGTCTGTGAACACCTGCACTACCTTCCCTTTGACAGAGGGAAGGAATGCCTTCAGTGCAAGTCGGATCGCCCGGAGCTCCAGAATGTTGATATGGAGCCGGGACTCCGCCCGGAGACCAGAGGCCTCTGATCTCCGCCTCTCCCATGTGACCGCCCCATCCCAGAAGGGACGCGTCCGTCACAACTGTATGCTCTGGCTGGGGAAGGGAGAGGGATCTGCCCATGACCCATTGCCGGTTCGAGAGCCACCACTGCAACTGTTTTGCAGTCCCCTCCGAGATCTGGACGTGATCGGACAGGTTGCCCTGGTGCTGCGCCCACTGGAACTTCAGGTCCCACTGCAGAGCCCGCATATGCCATCTGGCATGATTGACCAACAGGATGCAGGAGGCCTTGAGGCCCAGCAGCCTCAGGGTCATCCGTACCGAAACCCAGGATAAAGGCTGAAAGATCGGAATCATAGCCTGAATATCCCGGACTCGCCGTTCGGGAGGATAGGCCCGAAACTGCGTCGTGTCCAGAACTGCTCCGATGAAAAGGAGCTGTGGAGAAGGAATCAGATGCGACTTCGGCACATTGATGGAGAACCCCAGCAAGTGCAGGAGTTCGGCCGTAGTCTGGAGGTGGGAGACGACTGCCTGGGACGAGCCCGCCTTCAGCAGCCAGTCGTCGAGGTAGGGGAAGACTGAAACCCCTGCCCGGCGCAGATGAGCTGCGACCACCGCCATCACTTTCGTGAACACCCGAGGGGCACTGGTAAGGCCAAAGGGGAGCACGGTGAACTGAAAATGCTCGGGGCCTACCGTGAACCGAAGGGAACGCCGGTGGGCCGGCAGGACGGGGATGTGGAAATATGTGTCCTGCAAGTCCAACGCTACCAACCAGTCTCCAGGGTCGAGGGCAGTCAAGACCTGAGCTAGGGTGAGCATCTTGAACTTCTCCTTCCGGAGGAAGCGATTGACGTTCCGGAGGTCCAAGATAGGACGCATGTCCTCCTTGTCCTTTTTGGGCACCAGGAAGTAGTGGGAGTAGCAACCACGCCCTACTTCTGGGGTCGGAACATGCTCGATGGCCCTCTTGGCCAAGAGGGCCGTGACTTCCTTCTGCAGAAGTACCAAGTGATCCCCTGACATGCGGTGGAATTGAGGTGGCATGGCTGGGGGACTGGTCTCGAAGGGGAGGGAGTAGCCCCTTCGGACAATGTCCAAGACCCACCTGTCCGAGGTGATGGTACGCCAGTGGGGAAGGTGATGGCGGACCCTGACCCCTACTGGCGTGCTGTGCACCTGAAAGGAGGGACTAGGAGGGTTTGGAGGCCGCGGACGGGTTGGAGGTGGTGGCCTGACCCGCACGCTGGTTGCCCGATCCGCCACGGCGGAATCCACGTCCTCGGCCACGCGAAGACGCCTGCTGCGCAGCGCGGTGGCTGGGCTGCTGACGTGAAGGGGCGCCCCTACCGTGGCCACGATAGGGGCGAAAAGCAGAAGTCAGCGGAGGGCGTGTAGCAGAAAGGCCCAGGGACTTGGCAGTAGCCCGTGAGTCCTTAAAGCGCTCCAACGCATGGTCTGCTTTGGACCCAAAAAGACCGACTCCATCAAAGGGCATGTCCATGAGAGTATTCTGGACATCCCCTGAAAAACCAGTGGTTCTCAGCCAGGCGTGGCGTCGCAGCGCCACCGTCGTTGCAATAGACCTGCCCAGCGAGTCGGCGGTATCAAGGCCACATCGTATCGTGTATTTGGCCGCATCCCTTCCTTCCGCAATGGCGCGGGAAAGCAGTGTCTGAACCTCCTCAGAACACTGGGGCAAAACATTCGCCACCGAATCCCACAAGGAGTGGGTATATCGGCCCAAAAGACAAGCGGTGTTGATGGACCGCAAGCCAGCACTGGAGGAAGAAAAACCCTTCTTCCCAAATTGATCCAGGCGTTTGGATTCCCTATCCGGAGGGGCGGTAGGGAAGGCGGTTTGGGAAGCGGAGGCTTGGACAACCAAGCTCTCAGGAGTGGGGTGAACAGAGAGAAACAGGGGGTCGCCCGGAGCTGGGCGATGGCGTCGGGACACGTTCCTATCCACAGGAGCCCCTGTGTTGGGCTTGGACCAGGCGCCCAAAAGAACGTCAGTGAGGGCGTCGTTAAACGGCAGCACAGTCTCCGTAGAGGAGGCTGCCGGCTGAAGCACCTCTGTCAAGAGATTAGTCTTGACCGCCACAGTAGGGAGTTGGAGATGTAAGGCTCCAGCCGCCCTACGCAACACCGTTGCAAAATTGGCTCCCTCCTCCGTAGCCACGGGAGGAGACAGCATGCCAGTGTCAGGGAAGTATCTAGACCACTGGCATCCCCTAGACCCTCTGTCCAGTCCTCATCGTACTGACACTGTTGTGCCAGAGGGTCATCAGACCCCTCCCAGTCCTCCTGGTCCTCCTCTGGTTCAAAATAAGGGGAGGAGGGACATTTGGGACCCAAGGTCTCATCGGCGCCGGAACCGGCGTCGAGCGACGTCGGTCCGGGTCCATGTCCGGAGCCGGAAGGAACTGAGGGACGCCGACGCCCGGAGCCCCAGGCGGCGTCGAGAATGGCACCGGAGACATCGGCGCCGGCGGAGGTGTCGTTAGGTCGACCGGCGTCGATGGGGGTTGCGGAGCCGGGATCGAGGCCGGGGCCGGAGCCGGAATCGAGGCTGGAGGCACGGGCGACGCCGGGGACGGAGCCGTCGGCGACGCCGGAGCAACCCTATCAGGGCCCGCGGGGCCCGAAGGCGCACCGGAGGGACCTGGAGGCCCGAAGAGGCGGGCCATGGCCGACAGGAATTCCTGTACTTGGGCCGGATCCGCCCCCGAACCCGGGAAGGACGGGTATTGCGGGGGCGACTCCACAGGCATGTCCGGGGCCGCGGGGGCGGGGAGAGTGCCGGGAGGGGCCTCAGCTGAGTCGCGAGACCGGCGAGGCGAAGTCCTAGAGCGACGATGCTTTTTGGACTTTTTGTGTTTGGACTTACCGGACGAAGAAGACTTCGATGCCGACGACCGGTGTGGACTCCGCGATCGACCCCTGGACCTCTCACGCGACCGGGGCTTGCGCGGAGCCGAATGCCGGGCCTCTAGGAGCTTTCGAGACCGCTCTCGCAAAGCTTTCGGGTTGAGGGCCCGGCAGTCGGAACAAGACTCCGTGTCGTGGCCTCGGCCGAGGCAGAAGAGACACTCCCGATGCGGGTCTGTGATGGACATCATCCGAGCACAGGCGCCGCAACGTTTAAACCCGGGCATCCCTACGACACCTTGAAGTCGATTCGAAGAAAAACAGTGAAAAAGTCACCCAAAAAGTTTAGTCAAAAAATGACTAGGGCACTGCTCTTCCCGGATCTGCGCTTGCTGGCGCGGAAAAAGAAGAACTGACGTCAGCGCGCAGGGGCGGCGCCTAAGTACTGCCCGCGACGTCATCCCGGCGATTACGACGCCGACGACGGACGCGGAGCCGCACGACGCCGCCTACCGACGCGCAAGGGTACTGCTACGCAAAAACTTTCCGGATCCAGCCTGACGCCTGGGGATATTCTAAGGTAAGGAATCTGTCACTAACGTGTCTCTTTCAGATGTTTGGGTTTATAGAGATGAGAGACCAGTTATGCCTGATAGCATGATTTCTGACATGGCACGGATGTACCATGGACAAGCCCATATTGGGAGAGATTCAATGATCAGACTTTTTAGACAAACATGGTACAATCCAAAATTCAGAGCCATAGCAGAGAGTCTTTGTCAGAGATGTCTTATTTGTCAACAGTTAAATCCAGGAAGGAAGACAGTAGTGAGTCTAGGAACAATAGGACGAGAAGGGGTCCTTTCACTAGAATGCAAATGGATTTTATTGAAATGCCACCTTGCAACAGACTAAGGTATGTCCTAGTGGTCGTCTGTTTGTTTTCCCGTTGGGTGGAGGCATACCCAACAAGAAGGAATGATGGTATTACGGTAGCAAAACTTATGCTGCGAGAATTCATTCCGAGGTATGGTTTTCCAGTCACGATTGAAACAGATAGAGGAACACACTTCCAAAATGAATTAGTTAAACTGATTTGTGAAGCACTTAGTATTAAACAGAAACTGCATTGTGCATACAGACCAGAGGCTTCTGGAATCGTAGAGCAAGTGAATGGAACAATCAAGAACAGGTTAGGAAAAATGTGTCAAGCTACAGGACTCAAATGGCCAGATGCTTTGCCATTAGTTCTAATGACAATCAGAAGTATTCCGGAAAGGAAAACTGGACTCAGTCCCCATGAAATAATTATGGGACGAGCAATGAGACAAGCACAAGTACCTGTCAACAAACTACTGACTATAACTGATGATCTAGTGCTGGATTATTGCAAAGGATTGGCTGATGTGGTGCGTTCTGTGTTTCATCAGGTTGGACCGGATGCGACCACTCTTGAAAGAAAACCAGCTCACGACTTGAATCCAGGAGATTGGGTCCGCATAAAAGTCCACCGGAGAAGAAACTGTTTGGTTCCTCGCTGGGACGAACCACGACAAGTGATCCTGGTGACGACCACTGCAGTCAACTGTGCAGGAGTGAAACACTGGGTACATGCCAGTCACACCATTAGAGTTCAAGAACCTAAAGATCGACATGTGAGTCGACATCTGGAAGTATTGGATAACAGTTCAGCATCAGAAACAGAAGAAGAAACAAACAGGGTGCCAGAACCTGAAGATCGACCAGTAAGTCGACATCTGGAAGACCCAACTACAAGTGCAAGGACAGAAGAAGTAGAAGAAATAGCTGAAGTTCCAGAACTTGAAGATCGACCTGTAAGTCGACATCTGGAAATATCAGACACCAGTTCAGAATCTGATACAGAGCATTCGGATTGTGAAGAAATTCTAAAAAGAAATTGGAATTTTGAAAGCATAAGAGAAGAAACTGAGCCAGAAGATAGTGACAGTGAGCAACCAAGTACAAGTTGTGGTAAAAATCCTTCGGAGATAATATTGATAGATGAAGAAGGGAGAGTTTCAAACAAAAAGCTAGAAAAATCGTAAGATCCCCGAGGAGCAATAGGGACAAATAGTCAAACACGAGAACAGGGAAATTTAGAAGCAGATCGGGAGATTGACACAAATTCGGAAGAACCTCGAGGAGGGACAGAAATAGGTGAACGAAGGAAGATAAGAAAAGAACCACAAGTAGAAGAAAATGAAATTATAAGTTTCAAAATAAGAGGCAATAACGAGAGAATTGAAACAGAGTCTGAAGAAAGTGGAGAAGAAAGAAACCAAAAGCTAGAGTCAAGAAAAAGAAATTGGAAAACAGAAAGAGAGGAAAAAGGAAGTGAAGCAAAAAGGCCAAGAAAAGGAGACAATTGGCCCAACGAAGTAAGAAAATTAAGATACAGAATCATAAGGTTCGATGGGAAAAGTGCAGAACAAGTGAATGAAATAACCAGTCAGAGAGAGCAAGAAAAACAAGGTGGAAAACACTTGCAGAAAACGAAAAGAATAAAGAAGGTAAATCCGAAGTATAGATCGCCTGAATGGTTGTATCTTGCTTTGACTAGTAACAAAGAAGAAAAGAACATTCACGAAAACCCAGAACAAAGAAACCTGATGGGAGAAAGTGAAGTGCAACAAACCTGAAGAAGTTTAGATAGTTTCTACCGGATTTGACAAAACACTGGATCTGACGAATTTACCGGATGTGACAAAGAAAGAATTCTGAGAAAGAATTAAAAGAAAGTACCAAGCAAAGACAAAACAGTGGAGTACAGAGTGGCAAATAAGTCATTTCTGAGGTGTAGTGACACAATTTTCTGGAAAACAAATAAATAAGATAGATCAAACAAAATGGAGAATACAAGAGATAGAAAATGTAAATGCGAGTTTTTAAGTAGATGGTGCAAGATGTGTTGCTTTTCTACAGGATTATTAATAACAGTATGGGTGGTTCTAGCAATCACTATTCCAATTAGTTTAGCTGTAGTAGAAATGTCTAATAACACTGAGAAAGAAAAAGGAGCTAACACTCAAGAACCAGTTATTTTAACCCCTTCCATGCGCGGCCGATTTTCGCCCTGTGCGAGGCGTTGCATTAAGCGGACGGGTTCATGACGAGCTCAGCTCGTCATGCGCACACGAGCACTGCGCAGCATGACGAGCTGAGCTCGTCATGAGCATGGAAGGGGTTAAAGAGTAGTGCAGAATTACACAAGGACAAATCAATAACAGATTTTTCAAAAAATGTTTTTACTAAATTATTATATGAGTATGTAGAAACAATGGATGTAAGAGATTGCTATGTTTGTATGCAGTTGCCTGCATCTGTAGCAGAGGGTGTGACTTATCATCACCTCCCTTTGACATATGGAATAACATGTAGCGTTTTAGCAAGTTTATTTTATAAAACAGGTAGATTAGAATATTATTACACTGACATAAATAAGATTTTTGCGAAAGTTTCTGTAGTTCCCGAGCTGAACAAAATAAAAGAGGGAAAAACGTTTAGTGAATATTTTTTAGAAGATAAGATTTTAACATTAGATAGTATAATTAGGTACAACCTTACCTGTGAGTTAAAGAAAGAAGAAAAGGTATTTTTAGAGATGGTTGAAAAGAGAAGAGTGAAATTTCAAAGAAAAGTGATAGAAGAGACAAAAACACCTCTTTGGGCGTTTGAGGAAGACAATCATGACAAGAAAAAGACAAATGCAGCTATGACTCTGGATTGGCCCCAACAGGGAAGGTTGTGCATTAGAAGAAATAAGACAAGATATGACAATTATTTTGTGGGTTCCAGTATTTGCCATGACAATTACCAAATTTTAGGTGGATGGGGATTCAAAGGGGAAAAGATCCAATATTTCCAGGGATTTATTATGTTTGCGGAAATAGGGCTTATTATAGGTTGCCGGACCATTGGTATGGGTCATGTTACTTAGGCCTGGTTTTTCCAAAGATTTTTCATGTGGATAGAAAAGAAAAGGGAACACACAAAATGATAAATACCTCTACACGTAGAAAAAGGGAAAGTTTTTCAGAAATAGTAGGTGATATTTTTGGCGCATTGATACCAGCAGTGGGAATATCTTTGAATGCATTTAAAATTCGGAAATTATTCACAGTGGTAGATCGTTTATCTACAGATACTGCTGGAGGGTTCTTGATGGTAAATACCGAGATGGTTGCCATGAGAGCTATGGTGATGCAAAATCGACTTGCCCTTGACATTCTTTTGGCAAAAGAGGGCGGAGTTTGTGGAATGCTGAAAGTCCAACATTGTTGCACTTACATTCCAGATAAAAGCGAAAATATACAGAAGTATATAACAAATATTACAAGTTTGCACAAAGAACTTGTTCCACTGGAGGTTGAAAGTGCATGGGGAAAACTTGGTAAAGGGTTTTCTTCAGTAATAAATTGGTTAACAAGAATGAGTGGATTAATAATAGGGAAAGTTATAATAATAGCAACCGTGATAATAATGATAATATTAGTACTGAAGCTTGCAATAACATGTATAAAGAGAAGAAGAAGGCAGAATAAGATAGAAAAAGAAAACATGATAAACAAGGAAAGAGAGAGAGAATGGGTGAAATAGAGTTAGAAGAAATAAAAGAGAACATGTACAAGAAAACGAAGAGACAAGTGGAAAGGGATACAGTTGTGTAAACTAACAAAAGCAAACGGATAAAAGATATATGCTGTCTGAGAAAATTGTATAACTTGGGTTTTTGTGGTGATATTAAAAATCACCAAAGGGGGAGTTGATGGAGCAGGGTAAATGAAAAACTTTTAACCTCCTAATATTTTCGTAAAATATTTAATAAACATGTTCGTTTAAGTAACTAACCAACAATGTATGTTACATGTTAAGGGTTAAAGGTAACACGCTATTCCGTGTGCAAAATAATCAACTTATAATTGTTTACGTGTCTAACATAACATAATATTTGCGTACTAATTACATAATAAATGCATGATCTGTGCTTTTAAATAAAACGTGTGGTTGCAAAATAAAGCGATGGTAAGTAAGGGACAGCTTTATATGTTGCTTTTTGCTAGGTAATACCTAATTGGGATACGTAGAAAGACGGGAGGGAAACGAAAAGGTTTATATTTCTTTGTTTTAACAATATTTTGTTTATCTTTGAAAATAGTGCGCTTAGGCCTGTCGAGCAGCGATATAAAATGGCCGCCAGTTGCTAGAGTACGCATGAGCGGGGGACCATGTGATAGAGGAGAGAGGCTGTGGAAAAGGAATGATCACGTGCTGATGCTGAGAGGCTAAGATGGAAGTATGGTCAAGGCTGTTGTGACCTTTCTGAGCAGATGTGTGCCAAGATGATCAGCAAGAAGCGTGAGAAGTCCAACTGAATCAATAGACGGAACTGTTAAACCCAAAATGTAGCAGAAAAAGATACAATTTGGACTGATCGAAACGGAGGAGCAATTGCATGAACTGTGGGAAACGATGCTTGCATGGACATTCCACAAGGAACTGGTTAAGACCAGGAAGTTTGATTAAAATGTATATGGGCCTGAGTTTTGACCAATGAGAAAGAGTCACGCCATGAAGAAGAAACATTTTATGCTGTAAGCTAGAATTAGGGTATAAGAAGACCTACTCTTGGTGGGAGGGATTAGATGCTAGAGAGTAGATGCTGCGGTAGATGCTGGAGAATAGATGCTGCGGTAGATGCTGCAGGAGAGGCTGCGGGAGAAGTTGCTGGAGAGCAGATGCTGGAGAAGTTAGATGCTGTAGATGAGTGAAGTTGCGGTTGCTGATGCTGACGAGCTGATGCTGCTGCTGCTATTTTTCTTTTCCAGTTGAGTATAAGATGCTGCTTGAGGAGAATTTTTCCTGATAGATTTTTATTTTAGAACTATTAGATTTTCCCCAGATAGATAGATTTATCTTTAAGAGTTCTTACTATGATAACCTTATTTTTCCGTCTAATAAAAATGCATTGCAATTTCAAGTTATTCTTATATTGATGATAAATGTAATGATCTGAATAATAAGCTTAACCTCATTTCCTGCATTCAAAACTTTATATAAACTTTATTATTCTTTAAACAAATGACTCAGTGATTCTTTAGCTCAATGATTAAAATGAAATATTAAAGAGTTTATTGTGATTGAGCTGGTCTTAATCACCATCAACTGATTCCTACTAGTTGGTCCATCGACCAATGAGCGGAATACCTTAAAGCAAAGAGAAATATTATGTCATGTTAAAGAGGTATCCCGTCTCCTTCCAGCGAATCGTTTTCTCCTAGGTTATTGACGGAGGAAATCCAGGGAACAGATGAGTAAGTGAATGTATATGCGGTGTTATGGGCCCCACCGTCATATGGATATAGTGTGTGTGTTAGAGGAATAGTTGCACCTGGATGACCAAAGCATTTAGGAGAATTATTTTTATTGTTAGCGCTGGATCATATGGCATGTCATTGTATGGTATTGTATGGCTTGTCATTGTTTAATATGATACGGTATAGTATGGCTTGTCATTGTATGGTATGGCATAGGATGTAATTGTATAGTATGGTTTGGGATGGCCTGTCATTGCATAGTATGGTGTGGTATGGCCTGCAATTGTAGAGTAGGGTATGGTATGGCCTATCACTGTATAGTATGGTATGGCCTGTCATAGTATGGTAAGGTAGGGTATGGCCTTTCATTGTTTACTATGGTATGGACAATCATTGTATGGTATGGTATGGTCTGTCATTGTATAGTAAGTATGGCTTGTCAAATGATAAGGTATGGTTTGCCATGTCATTGTATAATATGGTATAGTATTTTATGGTATGGCCTGTCATCGTATTGTATGGTATGGTATAGTATGGCCTGTCATTGTATAGTATGGTGTGGTATGATATTGTATGGCATGGTATTTTACTGTATGGTATGACCTGTCATTGTATACTGTACTATACAATACTATGATATGGTATGGTATGGCATGGCCTGCCATTGTATAGTATGGGATGGCTTGTATTGTATATTATGTTATGGTATTGAAAAGTACATTATGGTATGGTTAGAGTTTGGTATGGTATGGCATGTTATGTATAGTATGGCATTGCATGTCATTGTGTAGTATGGTATGGAATAGTCTGTCATTGTATACTATGGTATGGCCTGTCACTGTATAGTATGGTATGGCCTGTCAGTGTAGAGTGAGGTATGGTAGGGTATGGCATGTCATTGTATAGTATGATATGGTACGGCACGACATTGTATAGTATGGAATAGCCTGTCATTGTGTAATATGGCATGGGATGTTACTGTATAGTGTGGTATGGTCTGTCCTATGGTCTGGCCAGGTCCGGACTGCTAACACAAACCAGCCCCGGCAATTCTGGGGAACTGGCCCATTAGTATAGTATGGTGTGGTATGGCCTGCCATTGTATAGTATGCTATGGTCTGTCACTGTATAGGTAAGGTATGGTATGGCCTGTCATTGTATAGTATGGCCTGTCATTGTATAGTATGATATAGTCCGTGTTTGTATAGAAAGTAAGTATAGTTTGTATGGTATGGCCTGTTATTCTAAAGTATGCTATGGCCTGTCATTCTATGGTATATATGGTCTGTCATTGCATAGTATAGTGTGGTATGATATGGTTTGACCTGTCATTGTATAGTATGGTATTATATAGTCTGTCAATGTACAGTATAATAT
Organism: Calotriton arnoldi; assembly: GCA_963921515.1. Taxonomy (NCBI): domain Eukaryota; kingdom Metazoa; phylum Chordata; class Amphibia; order Caudata; family Salamandridae; genus Calotriton; species Calotriton arnoldi. The sequence goes on along the minus strand of CAWUFW010000844.1, from coordinate 1,784,962 downwards.
GGCATGGTGTGGCCTGTCAATGTATGGTATGGCATGACCTGTCATTGTATATTATGATATGGTATAGCCGGTCACTTTACTGTAGGGTATGATATTGTATGGTATGGCCTGTATTGTATATTATGACATGGTATGGCATAGCATGTTATGGTATTGCATGTTATTCTATAGTATGTTATGGTATGCCCCATCATTGTATAGTATGGTATGGCTTATCATAGTATAGTATGGCATGGCCTCTCATTGTATAGTATGGAATATCATTGTGTAGTATGGTGTGGAATGGCCCAGTATTTTATAGTATGGTATGACATGTCATTGCATAGTGTGGTATGGTATGATATGGTATGGTAGAATATGGAATGGCATATCATTGCATGGTATGGTGTGAACTGTCATTATATAGATTGGTATGGTACAGTACAGTATAGCCTGCCATTGTATAGCATGGTGTAGTATATTATAGTATGGTAAGGCCAGTCATTGCATAATATGGTATGGTATGGTGTGGTCAGTCATTGTATAGTATGGTTTGGTATGGTATGTCAATGTACAGCAAAGTATGGTATGGTCAGTCATTGAATAGTATTGAATAGAATGATAAAAATTGTCATTGAATAGTATGGTATGGCATGGCCAGTCATTGTATAGTATGGTATTGTATGGCCTGGCATTGTATAGTATGGTATGGCCTGTCGTTGCAGAGTAAGGTAAGGTAGGGTATGGCATGTCATTGTATAGTATGGTATGCTATGGCCTGGCATTGAATTCTATGGTATGGTATGGCCTGTCAATGTAGAGTAAGGTATGGTAGGGTAGGGCATGTCATTGTATAGTATGATATGGTATGGCACAACATTGTATAGTATGGAATAGCCTATCATTGTGTAATATGGCATGGGATGTTACTGTATAGTGTGGTATGGTCTGTCCTATGGTCTGGCCAGGTTCGGACTGCTATCACAAACTAGCCCTGGCAATTCTGGCAGACCGGCCCATTGGTATAGTAAGATATGGTATGGCCTGTCATTGTATAGTATGATGTAGTCCGTGTTTGTATAGTAAAGTAAGGTATGGAATGGTATGGCCTGTTATTCTATAGTATGGTATGGCCCATCATTGCATAGTATGCTATGGCCTGTCATTCTATGGTATATATGGTCTGTCATTGCATATATAGTGTGGTATGATATGGTATGGCCTGTCACTGTATAGTATGGTATGGTATGGTATGGTAAAACATGTCATCATATAGTACGGTATGGTGGGCCTGTCATTGTATAGTTTAAAATGGTATGATATGGCCTGATGCTGTAGAGTACTGTATGGTAGGGTATGGCCTTTCATTATATACTATGGTATGGTATGACATGCCACTGTATAGTAAGGTATAGCATGGCATTATATAGTATGGAATGGCCTGTAATTGTATAATATGATGTGGCATGGTATGGCCTGTCACTGTATAGTATGATTTAGCCTGTCATTTTATAGAATAGTATGGTACAGTACAGCCTGTCATTGCACATTATAGCATGGTATTGAATGGCCAGTCATTGTATAGTATGATGAGGTATGACCGGTCATAGTATAGTATGGTGTGGTATGGCTTGACATTGGATGGGATGGTATGGTATAGTATGACATGTCATTGCATGGTATTGTATGGCTTGTCGTATAATATGGTACGGTAGAGTATGGCTTGTCATTGTATGGTATGGCATGGCATGGCATTGTATAATATAGTTTGGGATGGCCTGTCATTGCATAGTATGGTATAGTGTGGTGTGGTATGGCCTGCAATTGTAGAGTAGGGTATGGTATGACCGGTCATTGTATAGTATGGAATAGCTTGACTTTGGATGGGACAGGATGGTATGGTATTGTATGGCCAGTCATTGTATAGTATGATATGGTATGACTGGTCATTGTATAGTATGATATGGTATATCTTGACATTGGATGGGAAAGGATGGTATGGTATTGTATGGCATGTCATTGTATGGTATTGTATGGCTTGTCATTGTTTAATATGATACGGTATAGTATGGCTTGTCATTGTATGGTATGGCATAGGATGTCATTATATAGTATGGTTTGGGATGGCCTGTCATTGCATAGTATGGTATATTATGGTGTGGTATGGCCTGCAATTGTAGAGTAGGGTATGGTCTATCACTGTATAGTATGGTATGGCCTGTCATATTATGGTAAGGTAGGGTATGGCCTTTCATTGTATAGTATGGTATGGACAATCATTGTATGGTATGGTATGTCACTGTATAGTATGGTCATGTATGGTATGACATGTCACTGTATAGTATTATATGGTATGGTATGGCCTGTTATTGTGTAGTATGGTTTGGCCTGTGACTGTAAGTATTTTATGGTATGGTATGGCCTGTCATTGTAGTAAGTATGGCTTGTCATATGATACGGTATGGTATGCCCTGTCATTGTATAACATGGTATAGTATTGCCTGTCATCGTATTGTACGGTATGGTATAGTATGGCCTGTCATTGTATAGTATGGTATGGTATGGCCTGTTATTTTCCTGTATGGTATGACCTGTCATTGTATACTATACTATACTATACAATACTGTGATATGGTATGGCATGGCCTACCACTGTATAGTATGGTATGGCTTGTATTGTATATTATGTTATGGGATTGAAAAGTACATTATGGTATGGTTAGAGTATAGTATGGCATGTTATGTATAGTATGGCATTGCATGTTATTGTGTAGTATAGTATGGAACAGTCTGTAATCGTATACTATGGTATGGCCTGCCATTGTACTGTACGGTATGGACTGTCATTGTATAGTATGGTATGGTATGGCCTGCCACTATATGGTATGATATGGCCTGTAATTATGTAGATGGGATAGGTTGTCATAGGATAGTATGGTATGACCTGTCATTGTATAAATGGTAAGGTAAAGTATCGCCTATCATTGTATAATATGCTATGGTATGGCCTGTCATTGTATAATATAAAATAGTATGGTATGGTATATTATGGCCTGCTACTGTATAGTATTGCATGGTATGATTTTGCCTGTCATAATAGAGTATAGTATGGCATGGTATGGCCTGTCGTAGTAAGCTATGGTATGGCCTGTCATTGTATGGTATGGTATGGCCTCGCAAGTCATTTATTTACAGTATAGTATGCTGTGTTATTGCATAGAATATAATACTTTGATATGGTATGGCATGTCATGGCCTGCCATTGTATAGTATGGTATGGTTTGGTATGACCTATATTGTATATTACGTTATGGTATTGTATAGTACGTTAAGGTATGGTATTGTTATAGTATAGTATGGTATTTTATATATAGTATGGTACGGCCTGTCACTGTATTATATGGTGTGGCATGGCCTGTCATTGTATAGTATGGTATGGCCTGTCAGTGTATAGTATGGTGTGCCTGTCACTGTACCATATGGTATGGCATAGTATCGCCTGTCATTGTATAATATGTTATGGCCGGTTATTGCATAGTAGGGTATGGAATGGTATATTATGGGTTGCTATTGTATAGTATTCCGTGGTATGATATTTCCTGTCATAGGTTGGTAGTCTGTCATTGTATAGTATGGTGTGGCCTGTCATTATATAGTATAATAAGGTATGGTATGGCCTGTCATTGTCTAGTATCATATAGTTTGACATTCTAGTATGGTCAAGTATGGTATTACCTGCCATTATGGTATGGAATGACCTGTCATTGTATAGTATAATATGGTATGGTAGGACCTGTCATTGTATAGTATTTTATGGTATGGCCTATCTCTGTATGCTAGGGTATGGTATAGCCTGTCATTGTATAATATGGTATGGCGTTTCATATGTTATGGTATGGTATGGCCTATTATTGTATCATATGGTACAGTACTGTACTGTATGGCATGTCATTGTATAGTATAGTATGGTATGATCTGTTACTGTATAATATGGTATGGTTCTCATTGTGTGGTATGGTAAGGTATGGTATGTCCTGTCATTTTTTTACAGTATGGTATGGCCTGTCATTGTATAGTACAGAATACTATGATATGGTATGGCATGGCCTGCCATTGTATAGTATGGTATGGTTTGGTATAGCCTGTATTGTATACTATATTGTATTGTATGGTAAGAGCACAAGTTATAGTTACTTTAGGGTACTGGTTACAGTTACTTGAGATAACCCTAAGTGGTGATTTTCATTGGTTTTAAAACGGTATGTTTTAACTGACATTTTCACCTAACTATAACGCTCCATTAACCTTTTTCAGTGAATTTCCAAGCTTTTTTAAATGCGAAGTAAGATGTTATTACCATACCTAACTATAACGCCACTTTAACCTTTGTTTTTTTCTGTGAATTTTCAGTTTTTAAAAAAAATGTAAAGTAATATTTTATTACCATACGTAAAGCCAACTCCACGCTGGGCAGGTCCTTTGGACATGACCAGCATGGGGTTGGCCGCAGGACCTGACTCCCAAACCCCCAAGGGTGCACATGGTTGATTATGTGATGTTAGAATATAAAGGGGTCAGAACACCAAAATATCAAAAGTGGGTCTATTGGCTTCATGGAGGGCTCAGCATATCAAGATATATAAAGCATGCCTATTGTCTTTGTCAAAAAATTATTATTATAATCAAATATGTTTCATAAATTCACACAGTGCAATTTTTAATAAAAGTGATTGTCATAATTGTTTTTTTTAAATAAAGTGTTATTAAAAAAGATCAACATGTCTTTGAGTCTTTTTTTAAACAGTGTCAAGCTACAAAGTACTAACCACCCACAAGGTGGTTCTGCACTCTAGCTGAAGGGCATAGAGCTCCAGATAGGAGTGCTTTAAAAAACATACAGTAAGCTCTCCTTCAGTCATGGATTTAATGACCCACTAGACTTACTGTTTTGTTGTTTCTAATGTTGCTGGGAGAAGGCGGGGGGTACTGCACTATCTGCAGCCCCCAACAACATTAAAAAAAAAAGGATTGTTGGTGCAACTTCCTATTGTAGGGGCACCACCAAGCTCAAAAAATATAAACAGAAAAACCCTTGTAGGGCATTATGGGTTGCTCATTTATTATTAATTTTTTGCGAAATCGCGTTCTAAAAAAGTGTATGGAAAATGCATAGAGATTTTGCGTTTTAGGATCCCCCCATTTTGTCAACCCTCACCTGATGGATCACCCCAAAACTTTGCAGAAAGGAGCTAACCAAAAACTAGCACTTTTTTGGAAAGTTTCGTGAAGATTTGTCAACCAGCGCCAAAGTTATTAGCAAACCTAAAAAAGGTATTTCCTATGGAAACAGTGACCTAACAGCGAAGGGCAGTTTTTTTTTTACCCTTTCCCTTTTTTTCAGAATTTTTATCATTACCAGGACACGTCAGTGAGTAACATATTAATTATATCAGATTTGCCAATATCTCCAGGGAGTTGGATATAGGAGTTATATTGACTTGAAAGTCTCGCTTACAGGCAGCTTTTATCTAGCTTTTGTAGAAGATCTATTGTGGACAATCCCAGTATTTACAATGGACTTTGGGCCAATCCTTTTTCTTACCATTGGTTGGCTTCCTTGTCAATCTCATTTGCTTTCATTCCTCTACTTGTTATCTCCTCGCCTCGAGCATAGCCTTCTTTGCCATCCTCTTGATTGAGTGATATGTATCCTTCTGCTGCTTACAATCAGAGAAATACTTTTTTTTTTTTATTTCAGCACTCCATGTGAGAACATGTATATTTCTCCTCTCTACCTCCTATTCTGCTTCTCCCCTCAAATCTCCACCCCCACGTTTCCATGTTGTTCTCCTCCTGCCATCATAGAGCACATCTGTTGTTTCCTGCATCCCTCCCACTCTGGGTTTGTTTACTTACTTTTTAACATTCCCCTAGCTTCTTTCTTGATGCCCAGCTCCCCGCTGCTCCCCAAATCTCCCGTTCCCTCCTGTTATGGCGCTCACCTCTCTACCCCTCCATCACCTCCAGGGTCCCTCTGCCCCTCACAATGGCGATCTATTTTAAAACAATTTTTTTTCTTTTTTGTAAGGCCTAGCAGCTCAAATTTGCTACCAGGCAGATCCTTTTTCGCTTCTTTTTTCAATTTACTGTACCAAGACTGGTGTCTGCCCTATTGGAACTGTAAGTTAAAAGTTAAAAATGTAAAAAGGGCTGCTGCATGATGGAACATACTGCACATGAAAAAACGTATGTCAACAGGCTGGAATGACTTGGCTTTGTTTTTGCAGATGCTGTTCCTTATAAACAAACAAGCTTTTTTCTTTTTGCACAGGCAGAACAGCAGTGGAACAAAACATTGACAAAGCCAAAGGTTGGGTAACCGTACTGAGTCGCAAGACTTACTGGCTTTACCAATGCTTGATCTTTATTGAATTTTGAATTCTAGTTTCTACCTCAGCATGACCTACTGACACACTGGGGTGTCTGCGTGGTAGCTGGACCTGAGTTCAGTATCCCCAAATATGTGTTGGTTCTGATCCAGCGCTTACAATAAAAATATTTTCTCCTACTATGTTTTTGGGTTATCCAGGTGCAATTATTTCTCTAACACACACACACTATATCCATATGACGGTGGGGCCCATAACACCGCATATACATTCACTTACTCATTTATTTCCCTGGATTTTCCTCCAACATGAAACCTAGGAGAAAACGATTTGCTGGAAGGAGACGGGATACCTCTTTTATAAAGACACAATAATTCTCATTTGCTTTTAAGGTATTCCGCTCATTGGTCGATGGACCAACTAGTAGGAATCAGTTGATGGTGATTAAGACCAGCTCAATCACAATGAACTCTTTTACCAAATCATTATTAATCATTATGCTAAAGAAAATCACTGAGTCATTTGTTTAAAGAATAATAAAGTTTATATAAAGTTTTGAATGAAAGAATTTGAGATTAATTTATTATTCAGATCATTGCGTTTATCATCATTATAAGAATAATTGTAAATTGCATGACACTTTTATTAGACCAAAATGAAGTTATCATACTAAGGACTCTATAGATCAACCTATCTATCTCTCGGGGAAATCCTAATAATTCTAATATAAATCTTGTCAATTGCTAGTTCTCCTAAAGCGGCATTTCATACTCAACTGGAAAATTGAAAATAACAGCAGCAGCATCAGCTCGTCAGCATCAGCAAACTCTCCCATCTACAGCATCTAACTTCTTCAGCATCTCCCGCAGCATCCCGCAGCATTCTAACCCCCTCCCACCAAGAGTAGGTCTTCTTATACCCTAATTCTAGCTTACAGCATAAAATGTTTCTTCTTACATGGCGCGATTCATTCTCATTGGTCCAAAACTCAGGTCCCTATACATTCTAATCAAACTTCCTGGTCTTAACTAGTTCCGTGAGGAATGTCCATGCAAGCATCGTTTCCCACAGTTCATGCACTTGCTCATCCGTTTCGATCAGTCCAAATTGTTTCTTTTTCTGCAACAAATTATATAATAGAGTTCTTTCTATTGATTCAACCAGGCTTCTCACGCTTCTTGCTGATCATCTTGGCACACATCTGCTCAGAAGGGTCACAGCAGCCTTGACCATACTTTCATCTTAGCCTCTCGGCATCAGCACGTGATCATCCCTTTGCAACAGCCTCTCTCCTCTATCACATGGTCGCATCCGCTCCTGCGCACTCTAGTAACTCGCGGCCATTTTATATTACTGCTCGGCAGGCCTAAGCGCACTTATTTCTAAAGAAAACAAAATGTTATTAAAACAATTAAATATAAACCCTTTCGTTTCCCTCCCGTCTTTCTACGTACCCCAATTAGGTATTACCTAGCAGAAGCAACATATAAAGCTGTCCCTTACTTACCATCGCTTTATTTTTCAACCACACGTTTTATTCAAAGCACAAAATCATGCATTTTATTATCATTTCAGTACGCAAAATATTATGTTATGTTAGAAACGTAAACAATTATTAGTTTCTTTATTTTGCACATTAAACTGCGTGTTATCCTTACCCCAAACATACATTGTTGGTTATTTACTTGAACGAACATGTTTATTATTATTATACGAAAATATTAGGAGGTTAAAATTTTTATATTTACCCTGCTCCATCAACTCCCCCTTTGGTGATTTTTAACATCACCACACAAACCCTAGTTATACAATTTTCTCAGACAGCATATATCTTTTATCCATTTGCTTTTGTTAGTTTTATACTTCTGTATCGCTTTCAACTTGTCTCTTTGTTTTCTTGTACATGTTCTCTTTTATTTCTTCTAACTCTATTTCACCTATTTCTCTCTCTCATTCTTTGTTTATCATATTTTCTTTTTCTAACTTATTCTGCTTTCTTCGTCTCTTTATACATGTTACTGCAAGCTTCAATACTAATATTATTATTATTATCATGGTTGCTATTATTATAACTTTCCCTATTATTAATCCACTCATTCTTGTTAACCAATTCGTTACAGAAGAAAACCCTTTACCAAGTTTTCCCCAAACACTTTCAACCTCCAGTGGTACTAGTTCTTTGTGCAAATTTGTAATATTTGTTATATACTTCTGTATATTTTCGCTTTTATCAGGAATGTAAGTGCAACAATGTTGGACTTTCAGCATTCCACAGACTCCGCCCTCTTTTGCCAAAAGAATGTCAAGGGCAAGACGATTTTGCATCACCATAGCTCTCATGGCAACCATCTCGGTATTTACCATTAAGAACCCTCCAGCAGTATTTGTAGATAAACAATCTACTACTGTGGATAATTTCCGAATTCTGAATGCATTCAAAGATATTCCCACTGCTGGTATCAATGCACCAAAAATATCACCTACTATTTCTGATAAACTTTCCCTTTTTCTACGCGTAAAGGTATTTATCATTTTGTGTGTTCCTTTTTCTTTTCTATCCACATGAAAAATCTTTGGAAAGACCAGGCCTAAATAACATGATCCATACCAATGGTCCGGCAACCTATAATAAGTCCTATTCCCACAAACGTAATAAATCCCTGGAAATATTGGATCTTTTCCCCCTTTGAATCCCCATCCACCTATAATTTGGTAATTGTCATGGCAATTACTGGAACCCACAAAATAATTGTCATTTCTTGTCTTATTTCTTCTAATGCACAACCTTCCCTGTTGGGGCCAATCCAGAGTCATAGCTGCATTTATCTTTTTCTTGTCATGATGGTCTTCCTCAAACACCCAAAGAGGTGTTTTTGTCTCTTCTATTACTTTTCTTTCAAATTTCACTCTTCTCTCCTCGACCATTTCTAGAAATACTTTTTCTTCTTTCTTTAACTCACAGGTAAGGTTGTACCTAAATATATTATCTAATGTTAAAATCTTATCTTCTAAGAAATATTCACCAAATATCTTTCCCTCTTTTATTTTATTAAGCTCGGGAACTACAGAAACCTTTGCAAAAATCCTATCTACATCAGTGTAATAATATTCTAATCTGCCTGTTTTATAAAATAAACTTGCTAATACACTACATGTTATTCCATATGTCAAAGGGAGGTGATGATAAGTCACACCCTCTGCTACAGATGCAGGCAACTGCATACAAACATAACAATCCCTTACATCCATTGTTTCTACGTACTCATACAGTAATTTAGTAAACACATTCTTTGAAAAATCTGTTATTGATTTGTCCTTATGTAATTCTGCACTACTCCTTAAAATAACTGGCTCTTGAGTGTTAGCTCCTTTTTCTTTCTCAGTGTTATTAGACTTTTCCACTACAGCTACTAATTGGAATAGTTATTGCTAAAACTACCCATACTGTAATTAATAATCCTGTACAAAAACAGCACATTTTGCACCATCTTTTTAAAAACTCACATCTACATTTTCTATCTCTAATATTCTCCATTTTGTTCTTGTTTTTTAGAAAATTGTGTCACTACACCTCAGAAATGACTTGCTTGCCACTCTGTACTTTCAGAATTTTGTCTTTGCTTGGTTCTTTCTTTTAATTCTTTTTCAGAATTCTTTCCTTGTCACTTCCGGTAATTTTGTCAGTTCAGTGTTTTGTCAAATCCGGTAAACTATCTACAGAAACCACTTCAGGTTTGTTGCTTCAGGTTTGTTGCACTTCACTTTCTCCCATCAGGTTTCTTTGTTCTGGGTTTTCGTGAGTGTTCAATTCTTCTTTGTAACTAGTCAGAGCACGATACAACCATTCAGGTGATCTGTACTTCTGATTCACTTTCTTTATTCTTTTTGTTTTCTACAAGTGTTTACCACCTTGTTTTCCTTGCTCCTTTTGACTTGTTATTTCATTCACTTGTTCAGCACTTTTTCCATCCAATTTTACTATTCTGTATCTTAATTTTCTTACTTCGTTGGGCCAATTGTCTCCTTTTCTTGGCCTTTTTGCTTCACTCCCTTTTTCCTCTCTTTCTGTTTTCCAATTTCTTTTTCTTGTCTCTAGTTTTTCATTTCTTTCTTCTCCACTTTCTTCTGATTCTGTTTCAATCTTTTCGTTATTTCCTCTTATTTTGAAACTATTAATTTCGCTTTCAGCTACTTGTGGTTCTTTTCTTATCTTCCTTCGTTCACCTACTTCTGTCCCTCCTCGAGGTTCTTCCGGTTTTGTGTTATTTTCTCTATCTGCTTCTAAATTTCCCTGTTCTTGTGTTTGACTATCTGTCCCTACTGCTCCTCGGGGTTTTCCGATTTTTCTAACTTTTGTTCTGAAACTCTTCCTTCTTCATCTATTAATATTATCTTCGAAGGAATTTTACCACAACTTGTACCTGGTTGTTCACTGTCACTGTTTTCTGGCTCAGTTTCTTCTCTTATGCTTTCAAAATTCCACTTTGTTTTTGAAATTTCTTCTCCTTCTGAATGTTCTGTATCAGATTCTGAACTAGTATCAGATATTTCCAGATGTCGACTTACAGGTCGATCTTCAAATTCTGGAACTTCAGCTATTTCCTCTATTTCTTCTTCTTCTATCGTTTCACTTGTAGTTGGGTCTTGCAGATGTCGACTTACAGGTCGATCTTCAAGTTCTGGCACCCTGTTTGTCTCCTCTTCTCTTTCTGATGCTGAACTGTTGTCTAATATTTCCAGATGTCGACTCACAGGTTGATCTTTAGGTTCTGGAACTCTGATGGTGTGGCTGGCATGTACCCAGTGTTTCACTCCTGCACACTTAACTGCGGTGGTCGTCACTAGGATCACTTGTCGTGGTTCGTCCCAGCGAGGAACCAAACAATTTCTTCTCCGGTGGACTTTTATTCGAACCCAATCTCCTGGATTCAAGTCGTGAGCTGGTTTTCTTTCAAGAGTGGTCGCATCCGGTCCAACCTGATGAAACACAGAACGCACCACATCAGCCAATCCTTTGCAATAATCCAGTACTAGATCATCAGTTCTAGTCAGTAGCTTGTTGACAGGTACTTGTGCTTGTCTCATTGCTCGTCCCATGATTATTTCATGTGGACTGAGTCCAGTCTTCCTTTCCGGAATACTTCTGATTGTCATCAGAACCAATGGCAAAGCATCTGGCCATTTCAGTCCTGTAGCTTGACACATTTTTCCTAACCTGTTCTTGATTGTTCCATTCACTTGCTCTACTATTCCAGAAGCCTCTGGTCTGTATGCACAATGCAGTTTCTGTTTAATACTAAGGGCTTCACAAATCAGTTTAACTAATTCGTTTTGGAAATGTGTTCCTCTATCTGTTTCAATCGTGACTGGAAAACCATACCTCGGAATGAATTCTCGCAGCAAAAGTTTTGCTACTGTGATACTGTCATTCCTTCTTGTTGGATATGCCTCCACCCAACGGGAAAACAAACAGACGACCACTAAAACATACCTCAATCTGCTGCAAGGTGGCATTTCTATGAAATCCATCTGCATTCTGGTGAAAGGACCCCCTTCTCGTCCTATTCTCCCTAGACTCACTACTGTCTTCCTTCCTGGATTTAACTGTTGACAAGTCAGACATCTTTGACAAAGACTCTCCGCTATGGCTCTGAATTTTGGATTGTACCATGTTTGTCTAAAAAGTCTGATCATTGAATCTCTCCCAATATGGGCTTGCCCATGGTACATCCGTGCCATGTCAGAAATCATGCTATCAGGCATAACTGGTCTCTCATCCCTGTAAACCCATACATCAGTTTCTTCATGTTTCCTGCATCCTGCTTTTAACCAAGTACCTTTTTCTTCATCTTCTGCAGCCTCTTGTAACTGTCTCACCTCATCCCATGTTTCAATTGAGTTAGTAAAAAGCAATGGACAAGAAATATGCTCTCTCTCGCGGCATTTATTTAAAGAAACCACATTCTTTGCACAGTACTGTGCCATTTCGTCAGCATATTTGTTGCCAACAGTAATGTAGTCTTCCCCATTTTTATGTGCATTGCACTTCACTACAGCGATCTCTTTAGGCAGCTGTATCGCCTCAAGCAACTTTTTCACAAAATCTCCATTCCTTATGGGTGTCCCTGCAGACGTCAAGAAACCCCTTTGTGACCAAATCTGACCAAAATCATGCACGACCCCAAAGCCGTACTGGCTGTCAGTCATAATCGTAACCCGTACATTTCTTCCCAATTTACATGCTTGAATCAGAGCTACTAATTCTGCAACTTGAGCAGACCGTACACCTTTCAAACAAGATGCTTCCAATACAGTTGCTACTGTGCAAACTGCATATGCTGCGCTTAGAACTCCATCACTCGTTCTTAAACATGAGCCATCCACAAACAGAATATAATCTGATTCTTTCAAAGGCTCATCTCGTATATCAGCTCTTGGTTTAGTACAGTATTCGAGCACATTCAGACAATCGTGATCTACTTCATCCATTTCAATCACATTCTCTTCATCTGGCAATGATGTTGAAGGATTTACATTCATACATCTGTCAATGGTCACATTATCTGCACTCAAAATTACCTTTTCATACCTAGTCAGCCGACTATGTGTCATGTATTGTGTTTTCGTTCTTGTCAAAAGAATTTCCACAGAATGGGGAACGTACACTCTTAATGGATACCCCATCACTATGCCTTCACTCTGTTCCAGACTCACACAAGTAGCAGCAACTGCTTTCAAACATCCAGGCAACGCTTTTGCTACAAGGTCTAAAACAGCTGAAAAATATGCAATTGGTCTTTTCATAGTTCCATGTCTCTGCACCAAAACTGAAAATGCACATCCATCTCTTTCACTGCAAAACAGCTCAAAATCTTTCTCATAGTCAGGCATTCCTAATGCTGGAGCCTCACACAATTTCTTTTTCAGCTCTTTGAATGCTTTCATTTCTTCATCATTCATTTCAAAAGGATCTTTAACATCCTTCTTTGTCAGTTTCTGCAATGGTTTAGCAATTAGTGAAAAACCGCTTATCCATTGTCGACAATATCCAACCATTCCCAAAAACATTCTTACCTCTCTTTGTGTCATTGGAGCTCTCATTCCTTGAATCATTTTTATTCTCTCTGTCGTTACCTTTCGTACTCCTTTCTCTATTTTATGCCCTAAATACTGGACTTCTTGTTTACAAAACTGCAATTTTGAAGGGGACACTTTATGTCCTCTTTTTGCTAAATGATTCAGCAAAGCAATCGTGTCATTAACACATGCTTCCTTTGTTTTTGATGCCACCAGTAGGTCATCAATATACTGAACCATTACTGACTTTTCTGGCATTCTTAAATCTTCCAATGATTTCTTTAGGATCTGATTAAAGATTGAGGGACTCTCTGTATACCCCTGAGGAATTCGGCACCATGCCAAAATACGCTCTCCAAACCTAAACGCAAATATTGGCTGGCTATCTGGATGTAATGGAATAGAGAAAAATGCATGACATAAATCAATCACAGTGTACCACTCTGCTTCGCGTGGAATCTGGTATAGAATCATGGCAGGGTTTGGTACTATTGGGCAACAAGGCACAACAATTTTGTTTACCTTTCTTAAATCCTGTACGATTCTATATGTTCCATTTGGCTTTTTCAGTCCCATTATTGGCGAATTACATGGACTGCTCATGATTTCTTTTAGAATCCCTTGTTCAATCATTTTATTTATTACTGGCGTTATTCCTTCAATTATTTCTGGAGTTAATTTATACTGGGGCGTATTTGGGTAACTCGTTCCTTCTTTTACTGAAATTTTTACGGGATCTACTCCTTTCATTAATCCTACATCTTCTCCTCTCAATTCCCACACTTCTTCTTTTACTGTCCCTTTCAACTCAATTGGGATTTTCTCTGCATCAAATACAGGAAACAAATGATTTACTTCTGGTTCCAAATTTACCATTGTCATTTTGTACAGTACATCCTCATCTGGAGTTTGAAATGCAATTCCGTCTAGAGTACAATAAATTGTGCAGTTCATCTTACACAATAAATCGCGTCCTAAAAGGTTAACGGGACTACAATCACACACCACAAATCGGTGCATTTCACTAAATGGACCAATTCTTACCTTTACTAATCTAGTAAGAGGCGTTTCAATTTGCTGATTGGAAACTCCAACCACTTGTATATGTTCACCTGAGAGAGGAAGATTTGGAATTTCCACTGACCTAACAGTAGAACGGGTAGCTCCAGTGTCAACAAGGAATGTTATATTTGCACCATTCACTTCTCCATCCACAAATGGACCTGACTGGTCTACCTCTAGAGTTGCGCCAAGCACGCACTCTTCCCTCTCTTTCAGACACCGTCAATGAGCTTTCATACGACTCATCCTCACTCTGTCGTAACCAATATTGTGAGATTTCAGCTGCACGTGACAACTGTTTTACCTGTTCTCCTCCGTAGAATCCTGTTTCTGCACTGTACTTCTGTTGATTAGCACTCTTGGGAAGTGGTGGTTGTGGCACCTGACCTTGTTGAGTAACTACCTCACTCTGCACCTGTGAATTTAATGTTTGATTTTCTACATTAGGTTTAGGAGGAAATTTACACTTGTTTCTCCAATGCCCTAGCTTTCCGCAGTTGTGGCATGGCCACTTTTTCTTCGCCTCATCTATGCTCATTTGTCCTTTTCCTTTACCTATATTAGGTCGGGATTTAAACTGTCCTGTTTCACTGCTAGTATTATTCAATTGAGCTTCTTGCTTCTCTGCAACTTTCACCTGTGCCCACATGGCTTTTTCTTTCAATTTACGCTGTTTACTCTCAATTTCATCACTGCAATACTTAGCATATCTCAAAACATCATCCACTGTACTATTCTGCCACCCTATCAAATGCTGCTTAATCCTTTCACTTATCTCCGGTGTTAATCCATACACAAACCTATATACAAAATGACTCATGTCCTTCTCACTTAGCGTCTCATAACCACTATACTGTTTGAAAACCAACAACAATCTCTCATAGTACGCATGCACTGATTCTTTGCTTTCCTGTGTTGTTCTGTCTATTTTCACCCAATCTGTTTCTTTTGGTGGAATTTTATTCTTCAAAAAGGTAACTACCTGATCATATTTCCGCATCACTTCTGGACCTGGCGCTCCTGTTTTGGCATCCCTTGGATATTCTACAGTTGGCCAATCAATTGTAATCTTACATTCCGTCCATAAATCAGCAGGCACTACTATGTCAAACAATCCATCTAGATCTATCCACAGCACTTTTGACACCTTAACAAATCTCTCCACTTGTCTGTACCATTCTACTGGTTTCTCTCTCAATTTTGGGAAGTCATTTGTAAATGACAGTATATCCTGTCTGGTCCACGGAACATGCACATAACTACCACCTGGTGTTTCTCTCATTGGGTACTCTCTGGTAACTGGTTCCTTATCTGTCATTGCAAAAGCCAAAGATGCTTTATCTGTTGTTTTCTCATTCCTCTTTGTCCATCTGTTTCTCCATCTATCCACATCACCCCACTTTCTTAATAAAACAATCAGTTCTTTTATCTGGGTCAGTCTTCCTGATGTGTTCAAATTTTCTATGTCTTTCTCACAAAAATCTACTCTGTACGGTTTCTGCAATGTCCTCACTTTCACAAATTCCACTCCTAGTTCACCTGCAATCTCTTCCAATTTGTCATGTAAATTTCTAGCTCTCCATGTAAGACTCTTACACAAAAACATAATCTCATCATCCTGATAATTCTTTAGTTTTTCCGTTCCAATTGTTCCCAAAATCAACTCTTCCATGTCTATTTTTAACCTAATTACATCTAATGGTTTTTCTTCTGATTCTTTTTGCTTTTAATGCTTTCATCCATTAATTTAACTCTTCTGGAGTCGGACCTACAGGTGTACTATTTAATTCAATCCAATCACTGGTTCTTTCTGGTGTTCCTGATGCGGACTCTGTCACCATAGGCATTCTTCTAACCTCACTCTCATTTATCGTCAAATTTGTAGGTGGATTTGGTCTACACGTACTAACCGAATTGTGTGCACCTTCATTATTCAGTTCCATCCCTTCTCTTTTTCTTTGCACATGTGAATTCATGGGAATCACCAAAGAATGTTCATTTATTTTCTGATTTTCAAAAATTGGCATTACTGGACCTATCGTTACTGGTACAGTTACAGCTTCCATATTCTTTGTCAATTCTCTTATTTTCTCAGTCAATTCTTTTGTCGTTTTTGCTAGTTCAGTTGCATTGTCACTTTCTGTCTCATCATTTTGTGAAATTTTAAATGTTTCTTGTGACCTATTTATTTCATTTCTTCGTTCGGGTTTTTATTCCTCCCAGTTTCCATTTGCGGTGCATTAGGTGTCCCCACTACAGAAGTCTGTTGGTATGGAGGTGGATTTCTGTTTAAAATATCTTCCAGCAATTCGTCATCCGTTTCACTACCACCATACACATACTTTTCTACCACTACATGTTTCTTTTTCTCAGTACACTTTCTCTTTGCTTCTTCCTCAACCGCAAAAGCTGGAAACAAACCTCCTGCCATGTTAGCGTATCTCCAACGCTTTACTCTGTCCTCATGATTTATTCCCCACAACCTTCCTGGTATAAACTCATGATTCTTCAATCCTCTGGATCTCTCTCGTTCATACATCTCATCTTCCCATTCCGCTAAAGCTTCAAACTGTGTTGGTCTAGGTCTAGGTTCTAACATTACCATCTTTTCTCTCAAGTTCCGTAATACAGCTACATTAAATGAACCATTCTCAGGAAAAGCCAATGCTCCATCGTTCTTGGTGTATTTTGTCCAATTTTCTAACCAAATGCATGTATGATATCCATATTTCAGCATCATATGTGAAGCTGGTGATTTCGGCGGAGGAATTATTTGTCCCTCTCTAGTCACTACCTTTTTATCCTTCTTAAAGAAGTTCTTAACTTTCGACATCCAAGACGTTTTCTCTTTTCCATACTCATAGTACGACATGATTCACAACCTTTCTCTCCTACCACAATCGGCAAATCAACTCTGTTCCCTATGCGTTTATTTCAACCAATGCTAGCGCGACTCACACCAACACTCCAATCACAACGATTTCTTTCTACGGCGCACTGTCCAATCCCAGCGCGGCTGTTGTCTACGTCACTTCTGCTCTTGACCCCTCCTTTACAAAATTTATCGGCAATTTCTTTTTCAACAATTCTTGTTAGTTACAACATTTTATCCACATTTCCATTGTCTGATTCGCTAAACCGAAAAGATAGCTTTGACCATTCGCACAAGAATTCTGTATTTTCCAGTAGGCAGCGCTTACCTCTACCCTCCCACAGAACTTTCAGTTACGTCGATAAAGTAGCACTTCCCTCTACCTTACCCTTCTTTCAAGCAAACGATAAACCCGTTTCTCTGGGGATAAAACACATGTGGAGACTATACTGCTCCTGAGAATTAAGGCCAGAGTTTCACAAGAAAACCGATCACTATTTCACTTACACACCTTTTATACGCAAAATGTCCCTAAATAACACAACCTGTGTTATTACCAAATTGAACTCAGACAGTGTAAAATTCCATGCGACTTCTCTTGCCACACGTGTTCCACTTCCTACTTCCCAGAAGCGTGAAAACTTACATATAACATAACGCGACTCAACAAAAAGTGTTAGACATAAACTTATCAATAATCTATAATCAAAAATCAATAATCACCAAACTAATCTATAGTAACCATAACTCTGCTACCAAGAAATCTGATCCAGCGCTTACAATAAAAATATTTTCTCCTACTATGTTTTTGGGTTATCCAGGTGCAATTATTTCTCTAACACACACACACTATATCCATATGACGGTGGGGCCCATAACACCGCATATACATTCACTTACTCATTTATTTCCCTGGATTTTCCTCCGACATGAAACCTAGGAGAAAACGATTTGCTGGAAGGAGACGGGATACCTCTTTTATAAAGACACAATAATTCTCATTTGCTTTTAAGGTATTCCGCTCATTGGTCGATGGACCAACTAGTAGGAATCAGTTGATGGTGATTAAGACCAGCTCAATCACAATGAACTCTTTTACCAAATCATTATTAATCATTATGCTAAAGAAAATCACTGAGTCATTTGTTTAAAGAATAATAAAGTTTATATAAAGTTTTGAATGCAAGAATTTGAGCTTAATTTATTATTCAGATCATTGCGTTTATCATCATTATAAGAATAATTGTAAATTGCATGACACTTTTATTTGACCAAAATGAAGTTATCATACTAAGGACTCTATAGATCAACCTATCTATCTCTCGGGGAAATCCTAATAATTCTAATATAAATCTTGTCAATTGCTAGTTCTCCTAAAGCGGCATTTCATACTCAACTGGAAAAGGAAAATAACAGCAGCAGCATCAGCTCGTCAGCATCAGCAACCGCAAACTCTCCCATCTACAGCATCTAACTTCTTCAGCATCTCCCGCAGCATCCCGCAGCATTCTAACCCCCTCCCACCAAGAGTAGGTCTTCTTATACCCTAATTCTAGCTTACAGCATAAAATGTTTCTTTTTACATGGCGCGATTCATTCTCATTGGTCCAAAACTCAGGTCCCTATACATTCTAATCAAACTTCCTGGTCTTAACTAGTTCCGTGAGGAATGTCCATGCAAGCATCATTTCCCACAGTTCATGCACTTGCTCATCCGTTTCAATCAGTCCAAATTGTTTCTTTTTCTGCAACAAATTATATAATAGAGTTCTTTCTATTGATTCAACCAGGCTTCTCACGCTTCTTGCTGATCATCTTGGCCCACATCTGCTCAGAAGGGTCACAGCAGCCTTGACCATACTTTCATCTTAGCCTCTCGGCATCAGCACGTGATCATCCCTTTGCAACAGCCTCTCTCCTCTATCACATGGTCGCATCCGCTCCTGCGCACTCTAGTAACTCTCGGCCATTTTATATTACTGCTCGGCAGGCCTAAGCGCACTTATTTCTAAAGAAAACAAAATGTTATTAAAACAATGAAATATAAACCCTTTCGTTTCCCTCCCGTCTTTCTACGTTCCCCAATTAGGTATTACCTAGCAGAAGCAACATATAAAGCTGTCCCTTACTTACCATCGCTTTATTTTTCAACCACACGTTTTATTCAAAGCACAAAATCATGCATTTTATTATCATTTCAGTACGCAAAATATTATGTTATGTTAGAAACGTAAACAATTATTAGTTCATTATTTTGCACATTAAACTGCGTGTTATCCTTACCCCAAACATACATTGTTGGTTATTTACTTGAACGAACATGTTTATTATTATTATAGGAAAATATTAGGAGGTTAAAATTTTTATATTTACCCTGCTCCATCAGTTCCCCTTGGTATATATGTATATCTTCACTTCTATGGTGCATCTCAAAGGCTATGGGGTAGATTTAAAGAAGCTGACACCTTCACCAGCTATGGTTTACTTGTTGACTGGGAAAATAAAGGACTAGTTCGTTTCTCAGGGTAATCAGTTTGCACCTTTCAAAAGCATAGATGCCACAAACCACCTTGTCACAAAAGCTTACCTCGATGGAGACCAGGACTTCCTCTCCCTCCAGGGACTTCTTCTTGATGTTGGCATCGTGACCAATAATGTTCATAAAATCTGTAGTCGCTGGTTGGTCTCTAGTGGGGTCTTGGGGCAATGGATCACGAAAGGTTTGTAGAAAAGAAGAAACTGGTTTAGCTTTTCCCTCTGGGCCAACCTGAAGGAAAAGAGAAATAAGCACAAGAAGTCACAAATCACAAAATGCCAGTACAAGCTAACGCCCAGTAACAGAGCCTCAATACAACTCAGACAACAGGCACATAATCCAAGAGATGCCACAGACTCAACAAAGAAACAAAGGCAAAGTTGATTGATGCACCCTTTCATTATTATTTCTGTACACAAACAAAAAGATGAATTATACTCCATTCGTCATATAGGTTGTGAATTTATTTTAACAAAATGGCTCTCCACTCTATAAATAAACAGTCACCATTCCAACCTAAAGGCGTCAAAGCCAACAATCATGCTCTCTGGTAATCCCTAATGTCTTAAGTAAAATATCTGGAGTGCCACCATGTCATGCTACATTGCATGATGTCCCTAAAATCCTTGAGAACTGACAAGAAATCTGTCATCTTTAATAAAAGGAATAATCCATTCTAACCAACGAAGTTCCAGCTTCTTCTCAGCATTCATGTTTTTATTTTTGACACCTCACGTTGCATTGGCAAACAATTTCCTGAATGTGCAACAATATCAAATAGCAAAATTTCTGTGCTATTCAGCCCACCATCAATTTCCAAACTCCTTCACTTCCAGTAACGTTTGCCTCGGCTCTTTTTAACATTATCTCTGTCAGGAGTCCCACTTCCTACATGTACAACATAGCTCACAATCTTAAATAAGTAGTCTGAAATGTCTTTGCATGCTAAGGGGCAGATTTACTAATGTGTAACCCAATGTAGCGCAGCAGGCAAAAAATGCTGTGCTGTGTAGATTGACAGGAAGGGAGCAGGAGAGCGTCCTTTCTACAGAGATATGGCTCTCTCCTCCCCTCTCCCTAGCGCTGGCGCAGAATTTTGCTGCCGTGTGCCAGGCACACACCTTTGCGCCATAGTATAAGAGTGTGTGTGCATGAGTCTAGCATTGGTTGTATTGGAAGGGTTCCCTTCCAGTACAAAATACTATGCTTAGACTAACTTTAAAACCTTTCCTACTTGGTATGTGTGCAGTGCAGTGCAGCACAAACGCAAAGTCGGAAAAGAAAGGAGAAATTACAACATTTCTCCTTCTAAGGCCTGGTTTCAAAAGGCGTTATTTTTTTATGCAAACCCATGTCTCACATTTTTGGTAGATAGGGTTTGCATCAAAAAGTGTGGGTAGTTACATGGGAATGCTCATGTAACACCCCCTTGACGCTAAGTAATGCAAAGCAGTGCTTTGCGCTGCTTTGTATTATTTTTAGTTAATTTCCAGCGCAAAAATAAAAAATACAAAAAATACTGGTTTGGGTCACTTTTATGACGCAAAGCCAGTTCAAAATGTTACTAAATCACCTCATTAATCTCAGTCAGTCATGTGTCTCATATAGTGTTAATAACCAAAAGAATAATGGCAACAAACCACTTGGAAAGAACTCCGACTATAACAGAATCTTTAAGGACCTCCTAAAAGTCACGGGATTTTCTCTCTCTTTCTCTGTCTCCACTCCAGGGCTCTTTCAGATACCAAATCGAAGTTGGTGAGTCTTCGCCTTCTTAAAATCACACCTGGGCAGAAGGAATGCTAACATATTCCACCAGATTTTACACAATTTCTTATTGGCTAAAAGCCTACAACCATTGAGTGCAATGGCAGGGCCTATGAAAGAGCAGACTGCCCAACTGTAATCTGTTGGAGATTATCAGAAATATTATAAAATACATAATGATTAGCTCAATGGAAGGAGATGGCAACCTCAAGCACGATAGGCCAAATCATGTAGAAGCCTGCAACATGACTGCCCAAAAAGATGGGAGAAAGAAATGCGAGGTAAAGAGGGAATACTAGAACCACAGCGCAGGACACACTGATACGCCATACAGAGCTTTGCATAAACAATTTGAGCATTTACAATGTCAGCTGCAAGGGATGGGGGGATCAAATGGGAGTGATTTCAAATTAGGAGGTGTTTGAGAGGCAGGTTGTTAGGATAGCGGATCAACATTTCAAATGAGATCATTCTGGAAGGCAGCAAAGACAGAGATGGCTGAAACAGTGCAGGGATTACATTAGGGCAGTGGCGGCTGCTACTTAACGGCGGTGGGGGGGGCGGGTCGTGGGGGAGGAGGGAATAAAAAAAAACATTTTAAACTCACTTCCTGCCTTCCAGCCACCGCCTCTCGGTCCTCTTCACCCGCTTCCAGGACTACAGGGACAGGAACAGGAAGCACCCAGGCGTCCAAACTCCCCTAACCAATCACGACGCTGCTGATAGCAGCGTTGGGATTGGTCTGAGCACCCTGGTTCAGCGCTCAGAGAGGGACTGGGAAGCTGGGCATGTTCTCCAACAGGCTGTGCAATACAGCTTGGTGGAAAACATGCAAAGTGAGCATGACTGTTTGGCCGGCCCAAAACCGCCGGCCACACCGTCATGTGCACTTACAGAGTGCTCACCACTCCTCCCCCTGCTCCTGTTACAGCCAACCCGGCCCCTAACCAGCTGAGCAACTAAGGAAAAATAAAATGATAATAACAATGCGTTATTATTATTTTTTTCTCCATTTTGACCTGCTCACAGAGCAGTTTGGTGATGCTCCTCCGCCTTAGCGGAGGAGCCGCCTCTGCATTAGAGGGCACTGTGTAGAATCTATGTGACATGTGAGTTGAGCAGGGCCTCAGACTTGTTCATTAATGTGTTGGCTGAAATTAATTAGGTTGCGGAGAGACTGAGGGGCTTATTTATGAGAGAGTTGCGTCACGTTTGTACCATGCAACGTGGTACATGCATGACACAAACCTCTAAATCAGATTTTTGAAGCCATGCAAAGCCACTTTGCGTGCCTCTGAGTAGTTTCAAACATTTGGAGTAACGCAACGCAGCACAAATCGCTGCATTGCGTTACTCTGCCCTGGGTAGGCGTTGCGTGGGTGTTACCACGCAACTCCCATGGACTTTGACGCATCCTAGATTTACAAGAACTTGTAAACCTGGGGATGCGCTAAAATCTTACACCTTCCAAGGGGAGGCACGAGGGAAATATCTCTATTTCACCTCATTTCTTCCTCTTTCTATGCGTGCTGTGTTCTGCAGCACACATAGAAAGAGGAATATGCCTCCCACGATTGGTTTTGTGCAGAAAGGCTCACATTCCTGCACGAAAACAATCCTGCATGCAACCCAGGCACCCTTGCAGAATGGTGCAAAGGTGACGGTGCTTTAATCTGCCAAAGCAATAGAGACAAACTCAATAAACGACATGATTCCTGACGCGTAACTCTCATTTTGGCAATTTTAAGCAGGGAAAACGAACCCTCACCTTGCCGCTGCTTGACCTGGACGCTGAGCACTCTCAAAGTTTGCCGCCTGGGGAGAAGCCGCGAATCTCGCCGCTGGGGGACTACAATCCCCAACCTCCCTTGCGCCTGGAGCGCGCTCAAGACACCGACGCCGGCCCACGGCGTGTGCTGCCGCATTTCGCCCTAGCAGGGAAAACGAACCCTCACCTTGTCGCTGCTTGACCTGGATGCTGGGCACTCTCAACGTTTGCCGCCGGGGGAGAAGCCGCGAATCTCGCCGCTGGGGGACTACAATCCTCAACCTCCCTTGCGCCTGGAACGTGCTCAAGACACCGACGTCGGCCCGCGGCGTGGGGACGCGCCCGGGCCGCGCCTGGGCCAAGGGCGGGCCCATCCACGCCCGGAGGAGGCTGGGATGGGACCCCCCTCTAACTTCTGATAGAAGATCTCTCCGAAGACAGCATGGGGAAGAAAAAGGTAAATACAACAATTGAGGGGGAGGCATATTTCCACATTGGATTCCTTTTTGCTAAAAGCTACCACAGCTATTGCCAACCAAATTGCATTGACTGAGAAGAGACTGTCACTGGGAGGGGGGGGGGGCCCAATCCAATAGAGCCTAAGGCTGAACCAAACGAGGTTTTGGATAACAGTGACCCCAGGACAGGGATAGGGGCAGATGGGTTAAATCACCATGGAACTAGCAGCAACATCCTTGCCTTCACCTTGCCCTACCCCTGTCCCCCCAGTTATAGCAAAGGGGAAAGAGTTACCAAAAAGGAAAAGAGAGCCACAAAAACATAGCACACCTAAAAAAGCTAAAAAAAACAAGGAAATCAACTCTAAGCCTAACCGACCCAGAACACACAAGTCAGTATACAACCCAGTTAATTGCGCCAGCAGCAACGACACAACGATCGTTGAAGAGACCATTGGGGAGAAACTAACAGCCCTGCTACAGCCCATATTGTCACATTTAAATGCAAAAGAAGATTTGTTAAAAACTTTAACGGCTGGTAACACAGCAAGGGGGGGGTCGCTCACAATCAGAGACAAAACATATGTACAACCACCTAGTAATGCTCACCCTTATACTATGCACCCTATAGGAATACAGAACACCGGGCTAACTAAATCTGCTGAGGAAATTAGGAGATCTTCGCGCCGAGATCCTGGACAGTGCACGACCCCCTCAGTTGGCAGAGAAGAGGTGGAAGAGACCAGGGAATTTGATGACCTGTGGGCGGATAAGAGCTATATAAGGGGCCCAGCAAGAGAGAGGATACCACCAACAGCTGACTTGAATTGCTCTTATGAAAGGCGCAAAACAGGGATCTTAAATAGCAAGGGAGTCTTAAGTTTACCACCTGCTGCATGTCCTTACGTGATAATATTGGTAAATGTCCCGACCCTCACACCAGCCCAACAGGAAACAACCACCCAACTGATGGACAAATCGAGACACTGGCTAACAAAGACTGTAAGACTGCCACCATATGTTTATGATCACTTAATTATGGCAAGAAGAATTTCGCGGGTAGGCAACTCCAAAAAAGCAATTGAGGGGGATTGTGTAGTTTTGAATTTGAATAATGTATATGTCGTAGGGGAAATACTAGCGCTACTCCCCACAGCAGGAACAACAGGCTCACAGATTTATGCTGTCCCACTGGGCTTCTTCTATCAGCCATCATTCACACACAGACCCCCCATGCTCAGGGCTTCATCACAGGTGACCTACGAAAGGGCTTACCCACCAAGGGAGGTCAATTATTTTCTAAACAATAGATACGCACCTTTAACTGATCTAAACTGATTGATTGACTACCCCTAAGCATGATATCTGAAAGCACCCATGATAAGGAAAAAAGTAAAAGCTATGAAGCCCCTCTACAAATCCCAGTGATGGTAAATTCAATTGCAGCCAGGAGAGGGGTCGAAGCGAATGTACAACCCTCCACTGTAGACAACTCTCTGATAGCTACCCACGTTAGTCTCCAGGCTTTGACACCTAGTACAGACTTGGCAAGAGGTAAACCAAAAATTGATAGTTACCATACCTTGCTTTCCTGGAATATAGCTGGCTACAAAAATAAAACAGACATCAAGGAGTGGTATAATATAATTGCACCTCACCCAATCCTATGCCTCCAAGAGACATGGGAAGTGGATCCTATTTTTATCAATGGTTATTGATGTTTTAATACCCCGGTCATCCCATCAACCAAAGGTAGAGCCAAAGGGGGTTTGCTGACATGCATATCTAACACTATTTCATTCAAAGTAGCACACTTTATTAATGAATCACCATTCTTTCACATTATATTAGATAGCAACCAGAGCCTAGGTTGACTGATAATTAATTACTACAACAATAATTTTGCAACCCCACAAGAGGTGGCTCGGGACCTTGAAGAAGCATTAGAGAATATATTATCTACACAAGTAAAACCACTTTATCTTATATGGGCGGGCGACTTTAATATAGTAAAATGCTCGAACGGCGACCATCGCATGTGTCATCAAATTTCACAAAACGACGGCTTAAATGACCATTTCACGCATACCATCTATGGAAATGCTTTGAATAATATTTTGATGGTCTGGCAATTGGAGATCAGGTCACAAAAAACTTATAACAACGGTCAATTAATCCTAACTTTTTATAGAGGGGAGACTACTTCAGTGATAGATTATATATTAACATCTAGTATCAGTAAGATTAATCGAGCGGAAGTAAATGTATGGATGACAGAATTTAGCGATCATGCTAATCTCTCCTTAACGCTCCCCTGGAAAGAACAATGTAATACTAAACAGAGTAGAAAAACCCCTAAACCAGTTTTAGCCAGACGAAATGGTTACTCCTTAAAATGGAGTAAGATCGACGAAGAGCTCTTCTTCTCTCGACTGATAAAGGCGAACTATAATGAGGTCAGCCTTTGTTTAACCCCTTCGGTGCTCATGACGGAATAGTTCCGTCATGAGCAGCAGTGCTCCTGTGCTCATGACGGAACCATTCCGTCATGAGAACAGGAGCACTAAATCCCTCTGCTGCAGACAGCAGAGGGATTTCCCTTTTTTTTTATTGGCCTCGGGAGGTTGGGGAAGAGCTTCCCCAACCTCCCGAGGCCAATTTGCATTTTCATTCCAATGCCGATCGCGCGCATGGCGCGCTGACGTCATTGCAATGAAATTAAAACTTCGTTTCAGTTTCATTGTTTCGGTGCTCGTGGGGCTATCTCAGCTGGGATGGGAGATAGCAAGGGCCCAAAACCTATTGAGGCGACAACAAAATTACCTATCACAAAACAACCTGGTTTTGCAAGGGGAGGTCCCATGAGTTTTTGTCCCCGGGCTCGGCGGCCATTTAGGGAAACCTACCAAACCCTCCCATTTCTGAAAAGTAGACACCCGGGGGAGACCAGCAAGGTATGGCTTGCGTGGGTCCCCCAACATTTCCCTAACCAGAATCCCCTGCAAACCTCAATTTTTGCTGAAAAAATCACCTTTTCCTCAAATTTCTGTGTGGGAAAGTTCTGGAATCTACGTGGTCTCGGGTACTGTCTCGGGTACTTGACCCACCCACACAAGTGATGTACCATTTTTCTCGGAAGACTTTGGGGAATGCGGGGTGGGTGGAATTTTGTGGATCCACACAGATTCCAGAACTTTCCACCACAGAAATGTGAGGAAAATGTGTTTTGTTTGACAAATTTTGAGGTTTGCAATGGATTCTAGGTAACAGAACCTGGTGAGAGTCAGACAAGTCACCCCATCCTGGATTCCCCTGGGTGTCTAGTTTTCAAAAATGTATAGGTTTGCTAGGTTTCCCTAGGTGCCGGCAGAGCTAGGGTTCAAAATCTACAGCTAGGCACTTTGCAAAAAAAGGGTCAGTTTTCACTGTGAAAATGTGGTGCGTCCACGTTGCGTTTTGGGCCGTTTCCTGTCGCGGGCACTAGGCCTACCCACACAAGTGAGGTACCATTTTTCTCGGAAGACTTTGGGGAATGCGGGTGCGTGAAATTGTGTGGATCGACGCAGATTCCAGAACTTTCCACCACAGAAATGTGAGGAAAATGTGTTTTTTTTGACAAACTTTGAGGTTTGCAAGGGATTCTGGGTAACAGAACCTGGTGAGAACCAGACAAGTCACCCCATCCTGGATTCCCCTGGGTGTCTAGTTTTCAAAAATGTATAGGTTTGCTAGGTTTCCCTAGGTGCCGGCAGAGCTAGGGTTCAAAATCTACAGCTAGGCACTTTGCAGAAAAAGGGTCCATTTTCACTGTGAAAATGTGGTGTGTCCACGTTGCGTTTTGGGACGTTTCCTGTCGCGGGCACTAGGCCTATCCACACAAGTGAGGTACCATTTTTCTCGGAAGACTTTGGGGAACGCGGGGTGGGTGCAATTTTGTGGATCCACGCAGATTCCAGAACGTTCCACCACAGAAATGTGAGGAAAATGTGTTTTTTTGACAACTTTTTAGGTTTGCCAGGGATTCTGGGTAACAGAACCAGGTGAGAGCCAGTCAAGTCACCCCATCCTGGATTCCCCTGGGTGTCTAGTTTTTAAAAATGTATAGGTTTGCTAGGTTTCCCTAGGTGCTGGGAGAGTTAGGGTTCAAAATCTAGAGCTAGGCACTTTGCAAAAAAGGGTCCGTTTTCACTGTGAAAATGTGGTGTGTCCACGTTGCGTTATGGGCCGTTTCCTGTCGCGGGCACTAGGCCTACCCACACAAGTGAGGTACCATTTTTCTCGGAAGACTTTGGGGAATGCGGGGTGGGTGGAATTGTGTGGATCCACGCAAATTCCAGAACTTTCCACCACAGAAATGTGAGGAAAATGTGTTTTTCTTTTTAACAAATTTTGAGGTTTGCAAGGGATTCTGGGTAACAGAACTTGGTGAGAGCCAGACAAGTCACCCCATCCTGGATTCCCCTGGGTGTCTAGTTTTTAAAAATGTATAGGTTTGCTAGGTTTCCCTAGGTGCTGGCAGAGTTAGGGTTCAAAATCTAGAGCTAGGCACTTTGCAAAAAAGGGTCCGTTTTCACTGTGAAAATGTGGTGTGTCCACGTTGCGTTTTGGGCCGTTTCCTGTCGCGGGCACTAGGCCTACCCACACAAGTGAGGTACAATTTTTCTCAGAAGACTTTGGGGAATGCGGGGTGGGTGGAATTGTGTGGATCCACGCAGATTTCAGTACTTTCCACCACAGAAATGTGAGGAAAATGTGTTTTTTTTTTTACAAATTTTGAGGTTTGCAAGGGATTCTGGGTAACACATCCTGGATTCCCCTGGGTGTCTAGTTTTCAAAAATGTATAGGTTTGCTAGGTTTCCCTAGGTGCTGGCAGAGTTAGGGTTCAAAATCTAGAGCTAGGCACTTTGCAAAAAAGGGTCCGTTTTCACTGTGAAAATGTGGTGTGTCCACGTTGCGTTTTGGGCCGTTTCCTGTCGCGGGCACTAGGCCTACCCACACAAGTGAGGTACCATTTTTCTCAGAAGACTTTGGGGAATGCGGGGTGGGTGGAATTGTGTGGATCCATGCAGGTTCCAGAACTTTCCACCACAGAAATGTGAGGAAAATGTGTTTTTTTTTTACAAATTTTGAGGTTTGCAAGGGATTCTGGGTAACAGAACCTGGTGAGAGCCAGACAAGTCACCACATCCTGGATTCCCCTGGGTGTCTAGTTTTCAAAAATGTATAGGTTTGCTAGGTTTCCCTAGGTGCCGGCGGGGCGCTAGGGTTCAAAATCTACAGCTAGGCACTTTGCAAAAAAAGGGTCAGTTTTCACTGTAAGATGTGGTGTGTCCACGTTGTGGTTTGGGCCGTTTCCTGTCGCGGGCACTAGGCCTACCCACACAAGTGAGGTACCATTTTTCTCGGAAGACTTTGGGGAATGCGGGGTGGGTGGAATTTTGTGGATCCACGCAAATTCCAGAACTTTGCCCCACAGAAATGTGAGGAAAATGTGTTTTTTTGGACACATTTTGAGGTTTGCAAGGGATTCTGGGTAACAGAACCTGGTGAGAGCCAGTCAAGTAACCCCATCCTGGATTCCCCTGGGTGTCTAGTTTTCAAAAATGTATAGGTTTGCTAGGTTTCCCTAGGTGCTGGCAGAGCTAGGGTTCAAAATCTACAGCTAGGCTTTTTGCATGAAAAGGGTCTGTTTTCACTGTGAAAATGTGGTGTGTCCACGTTGCGTTTTGGGCCGTTTCCTGTCGCTGGCACTAGGCCTACCCACACAAGTGAGGTGCCATTTTTCTCGGAAGACTTTGGGGAACGCGGGGTGGGTGGAATTTTGTGGATCCATGCAGATTCCAGAACGTTCCACCACAGAAATGTGAGGAAAATGTGTTTTTTTGACAACTTTCTAGGTTTGCAAGGGATTCTGGGTAACAGAACCAGGTGAGAGCCAGTCAAGTCACCCCATCCTGGATTCCCCTGGGTGTCTAGTTTTCAAAAATGTATAGGTTTGCTAGGTTTCCCTAGGTGCTGGCAGAGTTAGGGTTCAAAATCTAGAGATAGGCACTTTGGAAAAAAAGGGTGCGTTTTCACTGTGAAAATGTGGTGTGTCCACGTTGCGTTTTGGGCCATTTCCTGTTGCGGGCCCTAGGCCTACCCACACAAGTGAGGTACCATTTTTCTCGGAAGACTTTGGGGAATGCGGGGTGGGTGGAATTTTGTGGATCCACGCAGATTCCAGAACTTTCCACCACAGAAATGTGAGGAAAATGTGTTTTGTTTGACAGATGTTTAGGTTTGCAAGGGATTCTGGGTAACAAAACCTAGGGAGAGCCAGTCAAGTCACCCCATCCTGGATTCCCCTGGGTGTCTAGTTTTCAAAAATGTATAGGTTTGCTAGGTTTCCCTAGGTGCTGGCAGAGTTAGGGTTCAAAATCTAGAGCTAGGCAGTTTGCAAAAAAAGGGTCCGTTTTCACTGTTAAAATGTGGTGTGTCCACGTTGTGTTTTGGGCCGTTTCCTGTCGCGGGCGCTAGGCCTACCCACACAAGTGAGGTACCATTTGTCTCGGAAGACTTTGGGGAACGCGGGGTGGGTGGAATTTTGTGGATCCACGCAGATTCCAGAACTTCCCACCACAGAAATGTGAGGAAAATGTGTTTTTTTGGGACAAATTTTTAGGTTTGCAAGGGATTCTGGGTAACAGAACCTGGTGAGAGCCAGTCAAGTCACCCCATCCTAAATTCCCCTGGTTGTCTAGTTTTCAAAAATGTATAGGTTTGCTAGGTTTCCCTAGGTGCCGGCAGAGCTAGGGTTCAAAATCTACAGCTAGGCACTTTACAAAAAAAGGGTCAGTTTTCAATGTAAAAATAAAGTGTGTCCACGTTGCGTTTTGGGCCGTTTCCTGTCGCGGGCACTAGGCCTACCCACACAAGTGAGGTACCGTTTTTCTCATAAGACTTTGGGGAATGCGGGGTGGGTGGAATTGTGTGGATCCACGCAGAATCCAGAACCTTCCACCACAGAAATGTGAGGAAAATGTGTTTTTATTGACAAATGTTTAGGTTTGCAAGGGATTCTGGGTAACAGAACCTGGTGAGAGCCAGTCAAGTCACCCCATCCTGGATTCCCCTGGGTGTCTAGTTTTCAAAAATGTATAGGTTTGCTAGTTTTCCCTAGGTGCTGGCAGAGTTAGGGTTCAAAATCTAGAGCTAGGCACTTTGCAAAAAAAGGGTCCATTTTCACTGTGAAAATGTGGTGTGTCCACGTTGTGTTTTGGGCCGTTTCCTGTCACGGGCACTAGGCCTCCCCACACAAGTGAGGTACCATTTTTCTCGGAAGACTTTGGGGAACGCGGGGTGGGTGGAATTTTGTGGATCCACGCAGATTCTAGAACTTTCCACCACAGAAATGTGAGGAAAATGTGTTTTTTTTTACAAATTTTGAGGTTTGCAAGGGATTCTGGGTAACAGAACCTGGTGAGAGCCAGTCAAGTCACCCCATCCTGGATTCCCCTGGGTGTCTAGTTTTCAAAAATGTATAGGTTTGCTAGGTTTCCCTAGGTGCTGGCAGAGTTAGGGTTCAAAATCTACAGCTAGGCACTTTGCAAAAAAAGGGTGCGTTTTCACTGTGAAAATGTGGTGTGTCCACGTTGCATTTTGGGCCTTTTCCTATCGCGGGCCCTAGGCCTACCCACACAAGTGAGGAACCATTTTTCTCGGAAGACTTTGGGGAACGCGGGGTGGGTGGAATTTTGTGGATCCATGCAGATTCCAGAACGTTCCACCACAGAAATGTGAGGAAAATGTGTTTTTTTGACAACTTTTTAGGTTTGCAAGGGATTCTGGGTAACAGAACCAGGTGAGAGCCAGTCAAGTAACCCCATCCTAGATTCCCCTGGGTGTCTAGTTTTCAAAAATGTGTAGGTTTGCCAGGTTTCCCTAGGTGCTGGCAGAGTTAGGGTTCAAAATCTACAGCTAGGCACTTTGCAAAAAAAGGGTCCATTTTCACTGTGAAAATGTGGTGTGTCCACGTTGTGTTTTGGGCCGTTTCCTGTCGCGGGCACTAGGCCTACCCACACAAGTGAGGTACCATTGTTCTCGGAAGACTTTGGGAAACGCGGGGTGGGTGGAATTTTGTGGATCCACGCAGATTCCAAAACTTTCCACCACAAAAATGTGAGGAAAATGTGTTTTTTGGGAGAAATGTTTAGGTTTGCAAGGGATTCTGGGTAACAGAACCTGGTGAGAGTCAGTCAAGTCACCCCATCCTGGATTCCCCTGGGTGTCTAGTTTTTAAAAATGTATAGGTTTGCTAGGTTTCCCTAGGTGCTGGCAGAGTTAGGGTGCAAAATCTAGAGCTAGGCACTTTGCAAAAAAGGGTCCGTTTTCACTGTGAAAATGTGGTGTGTCCACGTTGCGTTTTGGGCCGTTTCCTGTCGCGGGCACTAGGCCTACCCACACAAGTGAGGTACCATTTTTCTCGGAAGACTTTGGGGAATGCGGGGTGGGTGGAATTGTGTGGATCCACGCAGATTCCATAACTTTCCACCACAGAAATGTGAGGAAAATGTTTTTTTGTTTTTTTTGTTTTTTACAAATTTTGAGTTTTGCAAGGGATTCTAGGTAACAGAACCAGGTGAGAGCCAGTCAAGTCACCCCATCCTAGATTCCCCTGGGTGTCTAGTTTTCAAAAATGTATAGGTTTGCCAGGTTTCCCTAGGTGCTGGCAGAGTTAGGGTTCAAAATCTACAGCTAGGCACTTTGCAAAAAAGGGTCCATTTTCACTGTGAAAATGTGGTGTGTCCACGTTGTGTTTTGGGCCGTTTCCTGTCGCGGGCACTAGGCCTACCCACACAAGTGAGGTACCATTGTTCTCGGAAGACTTTGGGGAACGCGGGGTGGGTGGAATTTTGTGGATCCACGCAGATTCCAGAACTTTCCACCACAAAAATGTGAGGAAAATGTGTTTTTTGGGAGAAATGTTTAGGTTTGCAAGGGATTCTGGGTAACAGAACCTGGTGAGAGTCAGTCAAGTCACCCCATCCTGGATTCCCCTGGGTGTCTAGTTTTTAAAAATGTATAGGTTTGCTAGGTTTCCCTAGGTGCTGGCAGAGTTAGGGTTCAAAATCTAGAGCTAGGCACTTTGCAAAAAAGGGTCCGTTTTCACTGTGAAAATGTGGTGTGTCCACGTTGCGTTTTGGGCCGTTTCCTGTCGCGGGCACTAGGCCTACCCACACAAGTGAGGTACCATTTTTCTCGGAAGACTTTGGGGAATGCGGGGTGGGTGGAATTGTGTGGATCCACGCAGATTCCATAACTTTCCACCACAGAAATGTGAGGAAAATGTTTTTGTTTTTTTTTACAAATTTTGAGTTTTGCAAGGGATTCTAGGTAACAGAACCAGGTGAGAGCCAGTCAAGTCACCCCATCCTAGATTCCCCTGGGTGTCTAGTTTTCAAAAATGTATAGGTTTGCCAGGTTTCCCTAGGTGCTGGCAGAGTTAGGGTTCAAAATCTACAGCTAGGCACTTTGCAAAAAAAGGGTCCATTTTCACTGTGAAAATGTGGTGTGTCCACGTTGTGTTTTGGGCCGTTTCCTGTCGCGGGCACTAGGCCTACCCACACAAGTGAGGTACCATTGTTCTCGGAAGACTTTGGGGAACGCGGGGTGGGTGGAATTTTGTGGATCCACGCAGATTCCAGAACTTTCCACCACAAAAATTTGAGGAAAATGTGTTTTTTGGAGAAATGTTTAGGTTTGCAAGGGATTCTGGGTAACAGAACCTGGTGAGAGTCAGTCAAGTCACCCCATCCTGGATTCCCCTGGGTGTCTAGTCTTTAAAAATGTATAGGTTTGCTAGGTTTCCCTAGGTGCTGGCAGAGTTAGGGTTCAAAATCTAGAGCTAGGCACTTTGCAAAAAAGGGTCCGTTTTCACTGTGAAAATGTGGTGTGTCCACTTTGTGTTTTGGGCCGTTTCCTGTCGCGGGCATTAGGCCTACCCACACAAGTGAGGTACCATTTTTCTCGGAAGACTTTGGGGAACGCGGGGTGGGTGGAATTTTGTGGATCCACGCAGATTCCAGAACCTTCCACCACAGAAATGTGAGGAAAATGTGTTTTTATTGACAAATGTTTAGGTTTGCAAGGGATTCTGGGTAAAGAACCTGGTGAGAGCCAGTCAAGTCACCCCATCCTGGATTCCCCTGGGTGTCTAGTTTTCAAAAATGTATAGGTTTGCTAGGTTTCCCTAGGTGCTGGCAGAGTTAGGGTTCAAAATCTACAGCTAGGCACTTTACAAAAAAAGGGTCAGTTTTCAATGTAAAAATAAAGTGTGTCCACGTTGCGTTTTGGGCCGTTTCCTGTCGCGGGCACTAGGCCTACCCACACAAGTGAGGTACCGTTTTTCTCAGAAGACTTTGGGGAATGCGGGGTGGGTGGAATTGTGTGGATTCACGCAGAATCCAGAACCTTCCCCCACAGAAATGTGTTTTTATTGACAAATGTTTAGGTTTGCAAGGGATTCTGGGTAACAGAACCTGGTGAGAGCCAGTCAAGTCACCCCATCCTGGATTCCCCTGGGTGTCTAGTTTTCAAAAATGTATAGGTTTGCTAGGTTTCCCTAGGTGCTGGCAGAGTTAGGGTTCAAAATCTAGAGCTAGGCACTTTGCAAAAAAAGGGTCCATTTTCACTGTGAAAATGTGGTGTGTCCACGTTGTGTTTTGGGCC
The DNA here is from genome assembly GCA_963921515.1 of Calotriton arnoldi. Taxonomy (NCBI): domain Eukaryota; kingdom Metazoa; phylum Chordata; class Amphibia; order Caudata; family Salamandridae; genus Calotriton; species Calotriton arnoldi. The sequence goes on along the minus strand of CAWUFW010000844.1, from coordinate 1,750,343 downwards.
GTTTCCTGTCACGGGCACTAGGCCTACCCACACAAGTGAGGTACCATTTTTCTCGGAAGACTTTGGGGAACGCGGGGTGGGTGGAATTTTGTGGATCCACGCAGATTCTAGAACTTTCCACCACAGAAATGTGAGGAAAATGTGTCTTTTTTGACAAATTTTGAGGTTTGCAAGGGATTCTGGGTAACAGAACCTGGTGAGAGCCAGTCAAGTCACCCCATCCTGGATTCCCCTGGGTGTCTAGTTTTCAAAAATGTGTAGGTTTGCTAGGTTTCCCTAGGTGCTGGCAGAGTTAGGGTTCAAAATCTACAGCTAGGCACTTTGCAAAAAAAGGGTGCGTTTTCACTGTGAAAATGTGGTGTGTCCACGTTGCGTTTTGGGCCGTTTCCTATCGCGGGCACTAGGCCTACCCACACAAGTGAGGTATCATTTTTCTCGGAAGACTTTGGGGAACGCAGGGTGGGTGGAATTTTGTGGATCCACGCAGATTCCAGAACTTTCCACCACAGAAATGTGAGGAAAATGTGTTTTGTTTGACAGATTTTTAGGTTTGCAAGGGATTCTGGGTAACAAAACCTGGTGAGAGCCAGTCAAGTCACCCCATCCTGGATTCCCCTGGGTGTCTTGTTTTAAAAAATGTATAGGTTTGCCAGGTTTCCCTCGGTGCTGGCAGAGTTAGGGTTCAAAATCTACAGCTAGGCACTTTGCAAAAAAAGGGTCCGTTTTCACTGTGAAAATGTGGTGTCCACGTTGTGTTTTGGGCCGTTTCCTGTCACGGGCACTAGGCCTACCCACACAAGTGAGGTACCATTTTTCTCGGAAGACTTGGAGAACGTAGGGTGGGGAGAATTTTGTGGATCCATGCAGATTCCAGAACTTTCCATCACAGAAATGTGAGGAAAATGTGGTTTTTTAAACAAATTTTTAGGTTTGCAAAGGATTCTGGGTAATAGAACCTGGTGAGAGCCAGTCAAGTCACCCCATCCTGGAATCCCCTGGGTGTCTAGTTTTAAAAAATGTATAGGTTTGCTAGGTTTCCCTAGGTGCCGGCAGAGCTAGGGTTCAAAATCTACAGCTAGGCACTTTACAAAAAAAGGGTCAGTTTTCAATGTAAAAATAAAGTGTGTCCACGTTGCGTTTTGGGCCGTTTCCTGTCGCGGGCACTAGGCCTACCCACACAAGTGAGGTACCGTTTTTCTCAGAAGACTTTGGGGAATGCGGGGTGGGTGGAATTGTGTGGATCCACGTAGATTCCAGAACTTTCCACCACAAAAATGTGAGGAAAATGTGTTTTTTTGGAGAAATGTTTAGGTTTGCAAGGGATTCTGGCTAACAGAACCTGGTGAGAGTCAGTCAAGTCACCCCATCCTGGATTCCCCTGGGTGTCTAGTTTTTAAAAATGTATAGGTTTGCTAGGTTTCTCTAGGTGCTGGGAGAGTTAGGGTTCAAAATCTAGAGCTAGGCACTTTGCAAAAAAGGGTCAGTTTTCACTGTGAAAATGTGGTGTGTCCACGTTGCGTTTTGGGCCGTTTCCTGTCGCGGGCACTAGGCCTACCCACACAAGTGAGGTACCATTTTTCTCGGAAGACTTTGGGGAATGCGGGGTGGGTGGAATTGTGTGGATCCATGCAGATTCCAGAACTTTCCACCACAGAAATGTGAGGAAAATGTGTTTTTTGTTTTACAAATTTTGAGGTTTGCAAGGGATTCTGGGTAACAGAACTTGGTGAGAGCCAGACAAGTCACCCCATCCTGGATTCCCCTGGGTGTCTAGTTTTTAAAAATGTATAGGTTTGCTAGGTTTCCCTAGGTGCTGGCAGAGTTAGGGTTCAAAATCTAGAGCTAGGCACTTTGCAAAAAAGGGTCCGTTTTCACTGTGAAAATGTGGTGTGTCCACGTTGCGTTTTGGGCTGTTTCCTGTCGCGGGCACTAGGCCTACCCACACAAGTGAGGTACCATTTTTCTCAGAAGACTTTGGGGAATGCGGGGTGGGTGGAATTGTGTGGATCCACGCAGATTCCAGAACTTTCCACCACAGAAATGTGAGGAAAATGTGTTTTTTTTAAACAAATTTTGAGGTTTGCAAGGGATTCTGGGTAACAGAACCTGGTGAGAGCCAGACAAGTCACCACATCCTGGATTCCCCTGGGTGTCTAGTTTTAAAAAATGTATAGGTTTGCTAGGTTTCCCTAGGTGCCGGCGGGGCGCTAGGGTTCAAAATCTACAGCTAGGCACTTTGCAAAAAAAGGGTCAGTTTTCACTGTAAGATGTGGTGTGTCCACGTTATAGTTTGGGCCGTTTCCTGTCGCGGGCACTAGGCCTACCCACACAAGTGAGGTACCATTTTTCTCGGAAGACTTTGGGGAATGCGGGGTGGGTGGAATTTTGTGGATCCACGCAAATTCTAGAACTTTGCCCCACAGAAATGTGAGGAAAATGTGTTTTCTTGGACACATTTTGAGGTTTGCAAGGGATTCTGGGTAACAGAACCTGGTGAGAGCCAGTCAAGTCACCCCATCCTGGATTCCCCTGGGTGTCTAGTTTTCAAAAATGTATAGGTTTGCTAGGTTTCCCTAGGTGCCGGCAGAGCTAGGGTTCAAAATCTACAGCTAGGCTTTTTGCATGAAAAGGGTCTGTTTTCACTGTGAAAATGTGGTGTGTCCACGTTGCGTTTTGGGCCGTTTTCTGTCGCGGGCACTAGGCCTACCCACACAAGTGAGGTGCCATTTTTCTCGGAAGACTTTGGGGAACGCGGGGTGGGTGGAATTTTGTGTATCCATGCAGATTCCAGAACGTTCCACCACAGAAATGGGAGGAAAATGTGTTTTTTTGACAACTTTTTAGGTTTGCAAGGAATTCTGGGTAACAGAACCAGGTGAGAGCCAGTCAAGTCACCCCATCCTGGATTCCCCTGGGTGTCTAGTTTTCAAAAATGTATAGGTTTGCTAGGTTTCCCTAGGTGCTGGCAGAGTTAGGGTTCAAAAGCTAGAGATAGGCACTTTGGAAAAAAGGGTGCGTTTTCACTGTGAAAATGTGGTGTGTCCACGTTGCGTTTTGGGCCATTTCCTGTTGCGGGCCCTAGGCCTACCCACACAAGTGAGGTACCATTTTTCTCGGAAGACTTTGGGGAATGCGGGGTGGGTGGAATTTTGTGGATCCACGCAGATTCCAGAACTTTCCACCACAGAAATGTGAGGAAAATGTGTTTTGTTTGACAGATGTTTAGGTTTGCAAGGGATTCTGGGTAACAAAACCTAGGGAAAGCCAGTCAAGTCACCCCATCCTGGATTCCCCTGGGTGTCTAGTTTTCAAAAATGTATAGGTTTGCTAGGTTTCCCTAGGTGCTGGCAGAGTTAGGGTTCAAAATCTAGAGCTAGGCAGTTTGCAAAAAAAGGGTCCGTTTTCACTGTGAAAATGTGGTGTGTCCACGTTGTGTTTTGGGCCGTTTCCTGTCGCGGGCGCTAGGCCTACCCACACAAGTGAGGTACCATTTGTCTCGGAAGACTTTGGGGAACGCGGGGTGGGTGGAATTTTGTGGATCCACGCAGATTCCAGAACTTCCCACCACAGAAATGTGAGGAAAATGTGTTTTTTTGGGACAAATTTTTAGGTTTGCAAGGGATTCTGGGTAACAGAACCTGGTGAGAGCCAGTCAAGTCACCCCATCCTGGATTCCCCTGGTTGTCTAGTTTTCAAAAATGTATAGGTTTGCTAGGTTTCCCTAGGTGCCGGCAGAGCTAGGGTTCAAGATCTACAGCTAGGCACTTTACAAAAAAAGGGTCAGTTTTCAATGTAAAAATAAAGTGTGTCCACATTGCGTTTTGGGCCGTTTCCTGTCGCGGGCACTAGGCCTACCCACACAAGTGAGGTACCGTTTTTCTCAGAAGACTTTGGGGCTTGCGGGGTGGGTGGAATTTTGTGGATCCACGCAGATTCCAGAACTTTCCACCACAGAAATGTGAGGAAAATGTGGTTTTTTAAACAAAGTTTTAGGTTTGCAAAGGATTCTGGGTAATAGAACCTGGTGAGAGCCAGTCAAATCACCCCATCCTGGATTCCCCTGGGTGTCTAGTTTTCAAAAATGTATAGGTTTGCTAGGTTTCCCTAGGTGCCGGCAGAGCTAGGGTTCAAAATCTACAGCTAGGCACTTTACAAAAAAAGGGTCAGTTTTCAATGTAAAAATAAAGTGTGTCCACGTTGCGTTTTGGGCCGTTTCCTGTCGCGGGCACTAGGCCTACCCACACAAGTGAGGTACCGTTTTTCTCAGAAGACTTTGGGGAATGCGGGGTGGGTGGAATTGTGTGGATCCACGCAGATTCCAGAACTTTCCACCACAAAAATGTGAGGAAAATGTGTTTTTTTGGAGAAATGTTTAGGTTTGCAAGGGATTCTGGCTAACAGAACCTGGTGAGAGTCAGTCAAGTCACCCCATCCTGGATTCCCCTGGGTGTCTAGTTTTTAAAAATGTATAGGTTTGCTAGGTTTCTCTAGGTGCTGGGAGAGTTAGGGTTCAAAATCTAGAGCTAGGCACTTTGCAAAAAAGGGTCAGTTTTCACTGTGAAAATGTGGTGTGTCCACGTTGCGTTTTGGGCCGTTTCCTGTCGCGGGCACTAGGCCTACCCACACAAGTGAGGTACCATTTTTCTCGGAAGACTTTGGGGAATGCGGGGTGGGTGGAATTGTGTGGATCCATGCAGATTCCAGAACTTTCCACCACAGAAATGTGAGGAAAATGTGTTTTTTGTTTTACAAATTTTGAGGTTTGCAAGGGATTCTGGGTAACAGAACTTGGTGAGAGCCAGACAAGTCACCCCATCCTGGATTCCCCTGGGTGTCTAGTTTTTAAAAATGTATAGGTTTGCTAGGTTTCCCTAGGTGCTGGCAGAGTTAGGGTTCAAAATCTAGAGCTAGGCACTTTGCAAAAAAGGGTCCGTTTTCACTGTGAAAATGTGGTGTGTCCACGTTGCGTTTTGGGCTGTTTCCTGTCGCGGGCACTAGGCCTACCCACACAAGTGAGGTACCATTTTTCTCGGAAGACTTTGGGAAATGCGGGGTGTGTAGAATTTTATGGATCCACGCAGATTCCAGAACTTTCCGCTACAGAAATGTGAGGAAAATGGGTTTTTTAGACAAATTTTGAGGTTTGCAAGGGATTCTGGGTAACAGACCTGGTGAGAGCCAGACAAGTCACCCCATCCTGTATTCCCCTGGGTGTCTAGTTTTCAAAAAAGTATAGGTGTGCTAGGTTTCCCTAGGTGCCGGCAGAGCTAGGGTTCAAAATCTACAGCTAGGCACTTTGCAAAAAAAGGGTCAGTTTTCACTGTAAGATGTGGTGTGTCCACGTTATAGTTTGGGCCGTTTCCTGTCGCGGGCACTAGGCCTACCCACACAAGTGAGGTACCATTTTTCTCGGAAGACTTTGGGGAATGCGGGGTGGGTGGAATTTTGTGGATCCACGCAAATTCTAGAACTTTGCCCCACAGAAATGTGAGGAAAATGTGTTTTCTTGGACACATTTTGAGGTTTGCAAGGGATTCTGGGTAACAGAACCTGGTGAGAGCCAGTCAAGTCACCCCATCCTGGATTCCCCTGGGTGTCTAGTTTTCAAAAATGTATAGGTTTGCTAGGTTTCCCTAGGTGCCGGCAGAGCTAGGGTTCAAAATCTACAGCTAGGCTTTTTGCATGAAAAGGGTCTGTTTTCACTGTGAAAATGTGGTGTGTCCACGTTGCGTTTTGGGCCGTTTTCTGTCGCGGGCACTAGGCCTACCCACACAAGTGAGGTGCCATTTTTCTCGGAAGACTTTGGGGAACGCGGGGTGGGTGGAATTTTGTGTATCCATGCAGATTCCAGAACGTTCCACCACAGAAATGTGAGGAAAATGTGTTTTTTTGACAACTTTTTAGGTTTGCAAGGGATTATGGGTAACAGAACCAGGTGAGAGCCAGTCAAGTCACCCCATCCTGGATTCCCCTGGGTGTCTAGTTTTCAAAAATGTATAGGTTTGCTAGGTTTCCCTAGGTGCTGGCAGAGTTAGGGTTCAAAATCTAGAGATAGGCACTTTGGAAAAAAAGGGTGCGTTTTCACTGTGAAAATGTGGTGTGTCCACGTTGCGTTTTGGGCCATTTCCTGTTGCGGGCCCTAGGCCTACCCACACAAGTGAGGTACCATTTTTCTCTTAAGACTTTGGGGAATGCGGGGTGGGGGGAATTTTGTGGATCCACGCAGATTCCAGAACTTTCCACCACAGAAGTGTGAGGAAAATGTGTTTTGTTTGACAGATGTTTAGGTTTGCAAGGGATTCTGGGTAACAAAACCTAGGTGAGAGCCAGTCAAGTCACCCCATCCTGGATTCCCCTGGGTGTCTAGTTTTCACAAATGTATAGGTTTGCTAGGTTTCCCTAGGTGCTGGCAGAGTTAGGGTTCAAAATCTAGAGCTAGGCAGTTTGCAAAAAAGGGTCCGTTTTCACTGTGAAAATGTGGTGTGTCCACGTTGTGTTTTGGGCCGTTTCCTGTCGCGGGCGCTAGGCCTACCCACACAAGTGAGGTACCATTTGTCTCGGAAGACTTTGGGGAACGCGGGGTGGGTAGAATTTTGTGGATCCACGCAGATTCCAGAACTTCCCACCACAGAAATGTGAGGAAAATGTGTTTTTTTGGGACAAATTTTTAGGTTTGCAAGGGATTCTGGGTAACAGAACCTGGTGAGAGCCAGTCAAGTCACCCCATCCTGGATTCCCCTGGTTGTCTAGTTTTCAAAAATGTATAGGTTTGCTAGGTTTCCCTAGGTGCCGGCAGAGCTAGGGTTCAAGATCTACAGCTAGGCACTTTACAAAAAAAGGGTCAGTTTTCAATGTAAAAATAAAGTGTGTCCACATTGCGTTTTGGGCCGTTTCCTGTCGCGGGCACTAGGCCTACCCACACAAGTGAGGTACCGTTTTTCTCAGAAGACTTTGGGGCTTGCGGGGTGGGTGGAATTTTGTGGATCCACGCAGATTCTAGAACTTTCCACCACAGAAATGTGAGGAAAATGTGGTTTTTTAAACAAATTTTTAGGTTTGCAAGGGATTCTGGGTAATAGAACCTGGTGAGAGCCAGTCAAGTCACCCCATCCTGGATTCCCCTGGGTGTCTAGTTTTAAAAAATGTATAGGTTTGCTAGGTTTCCCTAGGTGCCGGCAGAGCTAGGGTTCAAAATCTACAGCTAGGCACTTTACAAAAAAAGGGTCAGTTTTCAATGTAAAAATAAAGTGTGTCCACGTTGCGTTTTGGGCCGTTTCCTGTCGCCGGCACTAGGCCTACCCACACAAGTGAGGTACCCTTTTTCTCAGAAGACTTTGGGGAATGCGGGGTGGGTGGAATTGTGTGGATTCACGCAGAATCCAGAACCTTCCACCACAGAAATGTGTTTTTATTGACAAATGTTTAGGTTTGCAAGGGATTCTGGGTAACAGAACCTGGTGAGAGCCAGTCAAGTCACCCCATCCTGGATTCCCCTGGGTGTCTAGTTTTCAAAAATGTATAGGTTTGCTAGGTTTCCCTAGGTGCTGGCAGAGTTAGGGTTCAAAATCTAGAGCTAGGCACTTTGCAAAAAAAGGGTCCATTTTCACTGTGAAAATGTGGTGTGTCCACGTTGTGTTTTGGGCCGTTTCCTGTCACGGGCACTAGGCCTACCCACACAAGTGAGGTACCATTTTTCTCGGAAGACTTTGGGGAACGCGGGGTGGGTGGATTTTGTGGATCCACGCAGATTCTAGAACTTTCCACCACAGAAATGTGAGGAAAATGTGTCTTTTTTGACAAATTTTGAGGTTTGCAAGGGATTCTGGGTAACAGAACCTGGTGAGAGCCAGTCAAGTCACCCCATCCTGGATTCCCCTGGGTGTCTAGTTTTCAAAAATGTATAGGTTTGCTAGGTTTCCCTAGGTGCTGGCAGAGTTAGGGTTCAAAATCTACAGCTAGGCACTTTGCAAAAAAAGGGTGCGTTTTCACTGTGAAAATGTGGTGTGTCCACGTTGCGTTTTGGGCCGTTTCCTATCGCGGGCACTAGGCCTACCCACACAAGTGAGGTATCATTTTTCTCGGAAGACTTTGGGGAACGCAGGGTGGGTGGAATTTTGTGGATCCACGCAGATTCCAGAACTTTCCACCACAGAAATGTGAGGAAAATGTGTTTTGTTTGACAGATTTTTAGGTTTGCAAGGGATTCTGGGTAACAAAACCTGGTGAGAGCCAGTCAAGTCACCCCATCCTGGATTCCCCTGGGTGTCTTGTTTTAAAAAATGTATAGGTTTGCCAGGTTTCCCTCGGTGCTGGCAGAGTTAGGGTTCAAAATCTACAGCTAGGCACTTTGCAAAAAAAGGGTCCGTTTTCACTGTGAAAATGTGGTGTCCACGTTGTGTTTTGGGCCGTTTCCTGTCGCGGGCACTAGGCCTACCCACACAAGTGAGGTACCATTTTTCTCGGAAGACTTGGGGAACGTAGGGTGGGGAGAATTTTGTGGATCCATGCAGATTCCAGAACTTTCCATCACAGAAATGTGAGGAAAATGTGGTTTTTTAAACAAATTTTTAGGTTTGCAAAGGATTCTGGGTAATAGAACCTGGTGAGAGCCAGTCAAATCACCCCATCCTGGATTCCCCTGGGTGTCTAGTTTTAAAAAATGTATAGGTTTGCTAGGTTTCCCTAGGTGCCGGCAGAGCTAGGGTTCAAAATCTACAGCTAGGCACTTTACAAAAAAAGGGTCAGTTTTCAATGTAAAAATAAAGTGTGTCCACGTTGCGTTTTGGGCCGTTTCCTGTCGCGGGCACTAGGCCTACCCACACAAGTGAGGTACCGTTTTTCTCAGAAGACTTTGGGGAATGCGGGGTGGGTGGAATTGTGTGGATCCACGCAGATTCCAGAACTTTCCACCACAAAAATGTGAGGAAAATGTGTTTTTTTGGAGAAATGTTTAGGTTTGCAAGGGATTCTGGCTAACAGAACCTGGTGAGAGTCAGTCAAGTCACCCCATCCTGGATTCCCCTGGGTGTCTAGTTTTTAAAAATGTATAGGTTTGCTAGGTTTCCCTAGGTGCTGGGAGAGTTAGGGTTCAAAATCTAGAGCTAGGCACTTTGCAAAAAAGGGTCCGTTTTCACTGTGAAAATGTGGTGTGTCCACGTTGCGTTTTGGGCCGTTTCCTGTCGCGGGCACAAGGCCTACCCACACAAGTGAGGTACCATTTTTCTCGGAAGACTTTGGGGAATGCGGGGTGGGTGGAATTGTGTGGATCCACGCAGATTCCAGAACTTTCCACCACAGAAATGTGAGGAAAATGTGTTTTTTGTTTTACAAATTTTGAGGTTTGCAAGGGATTCTGGGTAACAGAACTTGGTGAGAGCCAGACAAGTCACCCCATCCTGGATTCCCCTGGGTGTCTAGTTTTTAAAAATGTATAGGTTTGCTAGGTTTCCCTAGGTGCTGGGAGAGTTAGGGTTCAAAATCTAGAGCTAGGCACTTTGCAAAAAAGGGTCCGTTTTCACTGTGAAAATGTGGTGTGTCCACGTTGCGTTTTGGGCCGTTTCCTGTCGCGGGCACTAGGCCTACCCACACAAGTGAGGTACCATTTTTCTCGGAACACTTTGGGGAATGCGGGGTGGGTGGAATTGTGTGGATCCACGCAGATTCCAGAACTTTCCACCACAGAAATGTGAGGAAAATGTGTTTTTTTTTTACAAATTTTGACGTTAGCAAGGGATTCTGGGTAACAGAACCTGGTGAGAGCCAGACAAGTCACCACATCCTGGATTCCCCTGGGTGTCTAGTTTTCAAAAATGTATAGGTTTGCTAGGTTTCCCTAGGTGCCGGCGGAGCTAGGGTTCAAAATCTACAGCTAGGCACTTTGCAAAAAAAGGGTCAGTTTTCACTGTAAGATGTGGTTTGTCCACGTTGTGGTTTGGGCCGTTTCCTGTCGCGGGCACTAGGCCTACCCACACAAGTGAGGTACCATTTTTCTCGGAACACTTTGGGGAATGCGGGGTGGGTGGAATTTTGTGGATCCACGCAAATTCCAGAACTTTGCCCCACAGAAATGTGAGGAAAATGTGTTTTCTTGGACACATTTTGAGGTTTGCAAGGGATTCTGGGTAACAGAACCTGGTGAGAGCCAGTCAAGTCACCCCATCCTGGATTCCCCTGGGTGTCTAGTTTTCAAAAATGTATAGGTTTGCTAGGTTTCCCTAGGTGCCGGCAGAGCTAGGGTTCAAAATCTACAGCTAGGCTTTTTGCATGAAAAGGGTCTGTTTTCACTGTGAAAATGTGGTGTGTCCACGTTGCGTTTTGGGCCGTTTTCTGTCGCGGGCACTAGGCCTACACACACAAGTGAGGTGCCATTTTTCTCGGAAGACTTTGGGGAACGCGGGGTGGGTGGAATTTTGTGTATCCATGCAGATTCAAGAACGTTCCACCACAGAAATGTGAGGAAAATGTGTTTTTTTGACAACTTTTTAGGTTTGCAAGGGATTCTGGGTAACAGAACCAGGTGAGAGCCAGTCAAGTCACCCCATCCTGGATTCCCCTGGGTGTCTAGTTTTCAAAAATGTATAGGTTTGCTAGGTTTCCCTAGGTGCTGGCAGAGTTAGGGTTCAAAATCTAGAGATAGGCACTTTGGAAAAAAAGGGTGCGTTTTCACTGTGAAAATGTGGTGTGTCCACGTTGCGTTTTGGGCCATTTCCTGTTGCGGGCCCTAGGCCTACCCACACAAGTGAGGTACCATTTTTCTCGGAAGACTTTGGGGAATGCGGGGTGGGTGGAATTTTGTGGATCCACGCAGATTCCAGAACTTTCCACCACAGAAATGTGAGGAAAATGTGTTTTGTTTGACAGATGTTTAGGTTTGCAAGGGATTCTGGGTAACAAAACCTAGGTGAGAGCCAGTCAAGTCACCCCATCCTGGATTCCCCTGGGTGTCTAGTTTTCAAAAATGTATAGGTTTGCTAGGTTTCCCTAGGTGCTGGCAGAGTTAGGGTTCAAAATCTAGAGCTAGGCAGTTTGCAAAAAAGGGTCCGTTTTCACTGTTAAAATGTGGTGTGTCCACATTGTGTTTTGGGCCGTTTCCTGTCGCGGGCGCTAGGCCTACCCACACAAGTGAGGTACCATTTGTCTCGGAAGACTTTGGGGAACGCGGGGTGGGTGGAATTTTGTGGATCCACGCAGATTCCAGAACTTCCCACCACAGAAATGTGAGGAAAATGTGTTTTTGGGGAGAAATTGTTAGGTTTGCAAGGGATTCTGGGTAACAGAACCTGGTGAGAGCCAGTCAAGTCACCCAATCCTGGATTCCCCTGGGTGTCTAGTTTTTAAAAATGTATAGGTTTGCTAGGTTTCCCTAGGTGCTGGCAGAGTTAGGGTTCAAAATCTAGAGCTAGGCACTTTGCAAAAAAGGGTCCGTTTTCACTGTGAAAATGTGGTGTGTCCACGTTGCGTTTTGGGCCGTTTCCTGTCACGGGCACTAGGCCTACCCACATAAGTGAGGTACCATTTTTCTCGGAAGACTTTGGGGAATGCGGGGTGGGTGGAATTGTGTGGATCCACGCAGATTCCAGAACTTTCCACCACAGAAATGTGAGGAAAATGTGTTTTTTTGGGACAAATTTTTAGGTTTGCAAGGGATTCTGGGTAACAGAACCTGGTGAGAGCCAGTCAAGTCACCCCATCCTGGATTCCCCTGGTTGTCTAGTTTTCAAAAATGTATAGGTTTGCTAGGTTTCCCTAGGTGCCGGCAGAGCTAGTGTTCAAGATCTACAGCTAGGCACTTTACAAAAAAAGGGTCAGTTTTCAATGTAAAAATAAAGTGTGTCCACGTTGCGTTTTGGGTCGTTTCCTGTCGCGGGCACTAGGCCTACCCACACAAGTGAGGTACCGTTTTTCTCAGAAGACTTTGGGGCTTGCGGGGTGGGTGGAATTTTGTGGATCCACGCAGATTCTAGAACTTTCCACCACAGAAATGTGAGGAAAATGTGTTTTTTTTTTACAAATTTTGAGGTTTGCAAGGGATTCTGGGTAACAGAACCTGGTGAGAGCCAGTCAAGTCACCCCATCCTGGATTTCCCTGGGTGTCTAGTTTTCAAAAATGTATAGGTTTGCTAGGTTTCCCTAGGTGCTGGCAGAGTTAGGGTTCAAAATCTACAGCTAGGCACTTTGCAAAAAAAGGGTGCGTTTTCACTGTGAAAATGTGGTGTGTCCACGTTGCGTTTTGGGCCGTTTCCTATCGCGGGCACTAGGCCTACCCACACAAGTGAGGTATCATTTTTCTCGGAAGACTTTGGGGAACGCAGGGTGGGTGGAATTTTGTGGATCCACGCAGATTCCAGAACTTTCCACCACAGAAATGTGAGGAAAATGTGTTTTGTTTGACAGATTTTTAGGTTTGCAAGGGATTCTGGGTAACAAAACCTGGTGAGAGCCAGTCAAGTCACCCCATCCTGGATTCCCCTGGGTGTCTTGTTTTCAAAAATGTATAGGTTTGCCAGGTTTCCCTCGGTGCTGGCAGAGTTAGGGTTCAAAATCTACAGCTAGGCACTTTGCAAAAAAAGGGTCCGTTTTCACTGTGAAAATGTGGTGTGTCCACGTTGTGTTTTGGGCCGTTTCCTGTCGCGGGCACTAGGCCTACCCACACAAGTGAGGTACCATTTTTCTCGGAAGACTTGGGGAACGTAGGGTGGGGAGAATTTTGTGGATCCATGCAGATTCCAGAACTTTCCATCACAGAAATGTGAGGAAAATATGGTTTTTTAAACAAATTTTTAGGTTTGCAAGGGATTCTGGGTAATAGAACCTGGTGAGAGCCAGTTTAGTCACCCCATCCTGGATTCCCCTGGGTGTCTAGTTTTAAAAAATGTATAGGTTTGCTAGGTTTCCCTAGGTGCCGGCAGAGCTAGGGTTCAAAATCTACAGCTAGGCACTTTAGAAAAAAAGGGTCAGTTTTCAATGTAAAAATAAAGTGTGTCCACGTTGCGTTTTGGGCCGTTTCCTGTCGCCGGCACTAGGCCTACCCACACAAGTGAGGTACCCTTTTTCTCAGAAGACTTTGGGGAATGCGGGGTGGGTGGAATTGTGTGGATTCACGCAGAATCCAGAACCTTCCACCACAGAAATGTGAGGAAAATGTGTTTATTGACAAATGTTTAGGTTTGCAAGGGATTCTGGGTAACAGAACCTGGTGAGAGCCAGTCAAGTCACCCCATCCTGGATTCCCCTGGGTGTCTAGTTTTCAAAAATGTATAGGTTTGCTAGGTTTCCCTAGGTGCTGGCAGAGTTAGGGTTCAAAATCTAGAGCTAGGCACTTTGCAAAAAAGGGTCCGATTTTCACTGTGAAAATGTGGTGTGTCCACGTTGTGTTTTGGGCCGTTTCCTGTCACGGGCACTAGGCCTACCCACACAAGTGAGGGACCATCTTTCTCGGAAGACTTTTGGGAACGCGGGGTGGGGGGAATTTTGTGGATCCACGCAGATTCCAGAACTTTCCACCACAGAAATGTGAGGAAAATGTGTTTTTTTGACAAATTTTGAGGTTTGCAAGGGATTCTGGGTAACAGAACCTGGTGAGAGCCAGTCAAGTCACCCCATCCTGGATTCCCCTGGGTGTCTAGTTTTCAAAAATGTATAGGTTTGCCAGGTTTCCCTCGGTGCTGGCAGAGTTAGGGTTCAAAATCTACAGCTAGGCACTTTGCAAAAAAAGGGTCCGTTTTCACTGTGAAAATGTGGTGTGTCCACGTTGTGTTTTGGGCCGTTTCCTGTCGCGGGCACTAGGCCTACCCACACAAGTGAGGTACCATTTTTCTCAGAAGACTTGGGGAACGTGGGGTGGGGAGAATTTTGTGGATCCACGCAGATTCCAGAACTTTCCACCACAGAAATGTGAGGAAAATGTGGTTTTTTTAAACAAATTTTTAGGTTTGCAAGGGATTCTGGGTAATAGAACCTGGTGAGAGCCAGTCAAGTCACCCCATCCTGGATTCCCCTGGGTGTCTAGTTTTCAAAAATGTATAGGTTTGCTAGGTTTCCCTAGGTGCCGGCAGAGCTAGGGTTCAAAATCTACAGCTAGGCACTTTACAAAAAAGGGTCAGTTTTCAATGTAAAAATGAAGTGTGTCCACGTTGCGTTTTGGGCCGTTTCCTGTCGCGGGCACTAGGCCTACCCACACAAGTGAGGTACCGTTTTTCTCAGAAGACTTTGGGGAATGCGGGGTGGGTGGAATTGTGTGGATCCACGCAGATTCCAGAACTTTCCACCACAAAAATGTGAGGAAAATGTGTTTTTTTGGAGAAATGTTTAGGTTTGCAAGGGATTCTGGGTAACAGAACTTGGTGAGAGCCAGACAAGTCACCCCATCCTGGATTCCCCTGGGTGTCTAGTTTTTAAAAATGTATAGGTTTGCTAGGTTTCCCTAGGTGCTGGCAGAGTTAGGGTTCAAAATCTAGAGCTAGGCACTTTGCAAAAAAGGGTCCGTTTTCACTGTGAAAATGTGGTGTGTCCACGTTGCGTTTTGGGCCGTTTCCTGTCGCGGGCACTAGGCCTACCCACACAAGTGAGGTACCATTTTTCTCGGAAGACTTTGGGGAATGCGGGGTGGGTGGAATTTTGTGGATCCACGCAGATTCCAGAACTTTGCCACCACAGAAATGTGAGGAAAATGTGTTTTCTTGGACACATTTTGAGGTTTGCAAGGGATTCTGGGTAACAGAACCTGGTGAGAGCCAGTCAAGTCACCCCATCCTGGATTCCCCTGGGTGTCTAGTTTTCAAAAATGTATAGGTTTGCTAGGTTTCCCTAGGTGCCGGCAGAGCTAGGGTTCAAAATCTACAGCTAGGCTTTTTGCATGAAAAGGGTCTGTTTTCACTGTGAAAATGTGGTGTGTCCACGTTGCGTTTTGGGCCGTTTTCTGTCGCGGGCACTAGGCCTACCCACACAAGTGAGGTGCCATTTTTCTCGGAAGACTTTGGGGAACGCGGGGTGGGTGGAATTTTGTGGATCCATGCAGATTCCAGAACTTTCCACCACAGAAATGTGAGGAAAATGTGTTTTTTGACAAATTTTTAGGTTTGCAAGGGATTCTGGGTAACAGAACCTGGTGAGAGCCAGTCAAGTCACCCCATCCTGGATTCCCCTGGGTGTCTAGTTTTCAAAAATGTATAGGTTTGCTAGGTTTCCCTAGGTGCTGGCAGAGTTAGGGTTCAAAATCTAGAGCTAGGCACTTTGCAAAAAAAGGGTCCGTTTTCACTGTGAAAATGTGGTGTGTCCACGTTGCGTTTTGGGCCATTTCCTGTCGCGGGCCCTAGGCCTACCCACACAAGTGAGGTACCATTTTTCTCGGAAGACTTTGGGGAACGCGGGGTGGGTGGAATTTTGTGGATCCACGCAGATTCCAGAACTTTCCACCACAGAAATGTGAGGAAAATGTGTTTTGTTTGACAGATGTTTAGGTTTGCAAGGGATTCTGGGTAACAGAACCTAGGTGAGAGCCAGTCAAGTCACCCCATCCTGGATTCCCCTGGGTGTCTAGTTTTCAAAAATGTATAGGTTTGCTAGGTTTCCCTAGGTGCTGGCAGAGTTAGGGTTCAAAATCTAGAGCTAGGCAGTTTGCAAAAAAAGGGTCCGTTTTCACTGTGAAAATGTGGTGTGTCCACGTTGTGTTTTGGGCCGTTTCCTGTCGCGGGCACTAGGCCTACCCACACAAGTGAGGTACCATTTTTCTCGGAAGACTTTGGGGAACGCGGGGTGGGTGGAATTTTGTGGATCCACGCAGATTCCAGAACTTTCCACCACAGAAATGTGAGGAAAATGTGTTTTTAGGGAGAAATTGTTAGGTTTGCAAGGGATTCTGGGTAACAGAACCTGGTGAGAGCCAGTCAAGTCACCCCATCCTGGATTCCCCTGGGTGTCTAGTTTTTAAAAATGTATAGGTTTGCTAGGTTTCCCTAGGTGCTGGCAGAGTTAGGGTTCAAAATCTAGAGCTAGGCACTTTGCAAAAAAGGGTACGTTTTCACTGTGAAAATGTGGTGTGACCACGTTGCGTTTTGGGCCGTTTCCTGTCACGGGCACTAGGCCTACCCACACAAGTGAGGTACCATTTTTCTCGGAAGACTTTGGGGAATGCGGGGTGGGTGGAATTTTGTGGATCCACGCAGATTCCAGAACTTTCCACCACAGAAATGTGAGGAAAATGTGTTTTTTTGGACAAATTTTTAGGTTTGCAAGGGATTCTGGGTAACAGAACCTGGTGAGAGCCAGTCAAGTCACCCCATCCTGGATTCCCCTGGGTGTCTAGTTTTCAAAAATGTATAGGTTTGCTAGGTTTCCCTAGGTGCTGGCAGAGTTAGGGTTCAAAATCTACAGCTAGGCACTTTGCAAAAAAGGGTCAGTTTTCAATGTGAAAATAAAGTGTGTCCACGTTGCGTTTTGGGCCGTTTCCTGTCGCGGGCACTAGGCCTACCCACACAAGTGAGGTACCGTTTTTCTCAGAAGACTTTGGGGCTTGCGGGGTGGGTGGAATTGTGTGGATTCACGCACAATCCAGAACCTTCCACCACAGAAATGTGAGGAAAATGTGTTTTTATTGACAAATGTTTAGGTTTGCAAGGGATTCTGGGTAACAGAACCTGGTGAGAGCCAGTCAAGTCACCCCATCCTGGATTCCCCTGGGTGTCTAGTTTTCAAAAATGTATAGGTTTGCTAGGTTTCCCTAGGTGCTGGCAGAGTTAGGGTTCAAAATCTAGAGCTAGGCACTTTGCAAAAAAAGGGTCCATTTTCACTGTGAAAATGTGGTGTGTCCACGTTGTGTTTTGGGCCCTTTCCTGTCACGGGCACTAGGCCTACCCACACAAGTGAGGTACCATTTTTCTCGGAAGACTTTGGGGAACGCGGAGTGGGTGGAATTTTGTGGATCCACGCAGATTCTAGAACTTTCCACCACAGAAATGTGAGGAAAATGTGTTTTTTTTGACAAATTTTGAGGTTTGCAAGGGATTCTGGGTAACAGAACCTGGTGAGAGCCAGTCAAGTCACCCCATCCTGGATTCCCCTGGGTGTCTAGTTTTCAAAAATGTATAGGTTTGCTAGGTTTCCCTAGGTGCTGGCAGAGTTAGGGTTCAAAATCTACAGCTAGGCACTTTGCAAAAAAAGGGTCCGTTTTCACTGTGAAAATGTGGTGTGTCCACGTTGCGTTTTGGGCCGTTTCCTGTCGCGGGCACTAGGCCTACCCACACAAGTGAGGTACCATTTTTCTCGGAAGACTTTGGGGAACGCAGGGTGGGTGGAATTTTGTGGATCCACGCAGATTCCAGAACTTTCCACCACAGAAATGTGAGGAAAATGTGGTTTGTTTGACAAATTTTTAGGTTTGCAAGGGATTCTGGGTAACAGAACCTGGTGAGAGCCAGTCAAGTCACCCCATCCTGGATTCCCCTGGGTGTCTAGTTTTCAAAAATGTATAGGTTTGCTAGGTTTCCCTAGGTGCTGGCAGAGTTAGGGTTCAAAATCTACAGCTAGGCACTTTGCAAAAAAAGGGTCCATTTTCACTGTGAAAATGTGGTGTGTCCACGTTGTGTTTTGGGCCGTTTCCTGTCGCGGGCACTAGGCCTACCCACACAAGTGAGGTACCATTTTTCTCGGAAGACTTTGGGGAACGTGGGGTGGGGAGAATTTTGTGGATCCATGCAGATTCCAGAACTTTCCATCACAGAAATGTGAGGAAAATGTGGTTTTTTAAACAAATTTTTAGGTTTGCAAGCGATTCTGGGTAACAGAACCTGGAGAGAGCCAGACAAGTCACCCCATCCTGGATTCCCCTGGGTGTCTAGTTTTCAAAAATGTATAGGTTTGCTAGGTTTCCCTAGGTGCCGGCAGAGCTAGGGTTCAAAATCTACAGCTAGGCACTTTGCAAAAAAAGGGTCAGTTTTCACTGTGAAAATGTGGTGTGTCCACGTTGCGTTTTGGGCCGTTTCCTGTCGCGGGCACTAGGCCTACCCACACAAGTGAGGTACCATTTTTCTCAGAAGACTTTGGGGAACGCGGGGTGGGTAGAATTGTGTGGATCCACGCAGATTCCAGAACTTTCCACCACAGAAATGTGAGGAAAATGTATTTTTTTGACAAATGTTTAGGTTTGCAAGGGATTCTGGGTAACAGAACCTGGTGAGAGCCAGTCAAGTCACCCCATCCTGGATTCCCCTGGGTGTCTAGTTTTCAAAAATGTATAGGTTTGCTAGGTTTCCCTAGGTGCTGGCAGAGTTAGGGTTCAAAATCTAGAGCTAGGCACTTTGCAAAAAAAGGGTCCGTTTTCACTGTGAAAATGTGGTGTTGTCCACGTTGTGTTTTGGGCCGTTTCCTGTCGCGGGCACTAGGCCTACCCACACAAGTGAGGTACCATTTTTCTCGGAAGACTTTGGGGAACGCGGGGTGGGTGGAATTTAGTGGATCCACGCAGATTCCAGAACCTTCCACCAGAGAAATGTGAGGAAAATGTGTTTTTTTGACAACTTTCTAGGTTTGCAAGGGATTCTGGGTAACAGAACCAGGTGAGAGCCAGTCAAGTCACCCCATCCTAGATTCCCCTGGGTGTCTAGTTTTCAAAAATGTATAGGTTTGCCAGGTTTCCCTAGGTGCTGGCAGAGTTAGGGTTCAAAATCTACAGCTAGGCACTTTGCAAAAAAAGGGTCCATTTTCACTGTGAAAATGTGGTGTGTCCACGTTGTGTTTTGGGCCGTTTCCTGTCGCGGGCACTAGGCCTACCCACACAAGTGAGGTACCATTGTTCTCGGAAGACTTTGGGAAACGCGGGGTGGGTGGAATTTTGTGGATCCACGCAGATTCCAGAACTTTCCACCACAAAAATGTGAGGAAAATGTGTTTTTTGGGAGAAATATTTAGGTTTGCAAGGGATTCTGGGTATTCTGGTGAGAGTCAGTCAAGTCACCCCATCCTGGATTCCCCTGGGTGTCTAGTTTTTAAAAATGTATAGGTTTGCTAGGTTTCCCTAGGTGCTGGCAGAGTTAGGGTTCAAAATCTAGAGCTAGGCACTTTGCAAAAAAGGGTCCGTTTTCACTGTGAAAATGTGGTGTGTCCACGTTGCGTTTTGGGCCGTTTCCTGTCGCGGGCACTAGGCCTACCCACACAAGTGAGGTACCATTTTTCTCGGAAGACTTTGGGGAACGCGGGGTGGGTGGAATTGTGTGGATCCACGCAGATTCCATAACTTTCCACCACAGAAATGTGAGGAAAATGTTTTGTTTTTTTTTTGACAAATTTTGAGGTTTGCAAGGGATTCTGGGTAACAGAACCTAGGTGAGAGCCAGTCAAGTCACCCCATCCTGGATTCCCCCGGGTGTCTAGTTTTCAAAAATGTATAGGTTTGCCAGGTTTCCCTAGGTGCTGGCAGAGTTAGGGTTCAAAATCTACAGCTAGGCACTTTGCAAAAAAAGGGTCCATTTTCACTGTGAAAATGTGGTGTGTCCACGTTGTGTTTTGGGCCGTTTCCTGTCGCGGGCACTAGGCCTACCCACACAAGTGAGGTACCATTGTTCTCGGAAGACTTTGGGGAACGCGGGGTGGGTGGAATTTTGTGGATCCACGCAGATTCCAGAACTTTCCACCACAGAAATGTGAGGAAAATGTGTTTTTTTGGACAAATGTTTAGGTTTGCAAGGGATTCTGGGTAACAGAACCTGGTGAGATCCAGTCAAGTCACCCCATCCTGGATTCCCCTGGGTGTCTAGTTTTTAAAAATGTATAGGTTTGCTAGGTTTCCCTAGGTGCTGGCAGAGTTAGGGTTCAAAATCTAGAGCTAGGCACTTTGCAAAAAAAGGGTCCGTTTTCACTGTGAAAATGTGGTGTGTCCACGTTGCGTTTTGGGCCGTTTCCTGTCGCGGGCACTAGGCCTACCCACACAAGTGAGGTACCATTTTTCTCGGAAGACTTTGGGGAATGCGGGGTGGGTGGAATTTTGTGGATCCACGCAGATTCCAGAACTTTCCACCACAGAAATGTGAGGAAAATGTTGTTTTTTTTGACAAATTTTTGAGGTTTGCAAGGGATTCTGGGTAACAGAACCTGGTGAGAGCCAGTCAAGTCACCCCATCCTGGATTCCCCTGGGTGTCTAGTTTTCAAAAATGTATAGGTTTGCTAGGTTTCCCTAGGTGCTGGCAGAGTTAGGGTTCAAAATCTACAGCTAGGCACTTTGCAAAAAAGGGTCCGTTTTCACTGTGAAAATGTGGTGTGTCCACGTTGCGTTTTGGGCCGTTTCCTGTCGCGGGCACTAGGCCTACCCACACAAGTGAGGTACCATTTTTCTCGGAAGACTTTGGGGAACGCGGAGTGGGTGGAATTTTGTGGATCCACGCAGATTCCAGAACTTTCCACCACAGAAATGTGAGGAAAATGTGTTTTTTGGGACAAATTTTTAGGTTTGCAAGGGATTCTGGGTAACAGAACCTGGTGAGAGCCAGGCAAGTCACCCCATCCTGAATTCCCCTGGGTGTCTAGTTTTCAAAAATGTATAGGTTTGCTAGGTTTCCCTAGGTGCCGGCAGAGTTAGGGTTCAAAATCTACAGCTAGGCACTTTGCAAAAAAGGGTCAATTTCTCACTGTGAAAATGTGGTGTGTCCACGTTGCGTTTTGGGCCGTTTCCTGTCGCAGGCACTAGGCCTACCCACACAAGTGAGGTACCATTTTTCTCGGAAGACTTTGGGGAACACGGAGTGGGTGGAATTTTGTGGATCCACGCAGATTCCAGAACTTTCCACCACAGAAATGTGAGGAAAATGTGTTTTTTTTGACAAATTTTTAGGTTTGCAAGGGATTCTGGGTAACAGACCCTGGTGAGAGCCAGTCAAGTCACCCCATCCTGGATTCCCCTGGGTGTCTAGTTTTCAAAAATGTATAGGTTTGCTAGGTTTCCCTAGGTGCTGGCAGAGTTAGGGTTCAAAATCTACAGCTAGGCACTTTGCAAAAAAGGGTCCGTTTTCACTGTGAAAATGTGGTGTGTCCACGTTGTGTTTTGGGCCGTTTCCTGTCGCGGGCACTAGGCCTACCCACACAAGTGTGGTACCATTTTTCTCGGAAGACTTTGGGGAACGCGGGGTGGGTGGAATTTTGTGGATCCACGCAGATTCCAGAACTTTCCACCACAGAAATTTGAGGAAAATGTGTTTTTTGGACAAATGTTTAGGTTTGCAAGGGATTCTGGGTAACAGAACCTGGTGAGAGCCAGTCAAGTCACCCCATCCTGGATTCCCCTGGGTGTCTAGTCTTTCAAAAATGTATAGGTTTGCTAGGTTTCCCTAGGTGCTGGCAGAGTTAGGGTTCAAAATCTAGAGCTAGGCACTTTGCAAAAAAGGGTCCGTTTTCACTGTGAAAATGTGGTGTGTCCACGTTGTGTTTTGGGCCGTTTCCTGTCGCGGGCACTAGGCCTACCCACACAAGTGAGGTACCATTTTTCTCGGAAGACTTTGGGGAACGCGGGGTGGGTGGAATTTTGTGGATCCACGCAGATTCCAGAACGTTCCACCACAGAAATGTGAGGAAAATGTGTTTTTATTGACAAATGTTTAGGTTTGCAAGGGATTCTGGGTAACAGAACCTGGTGAGAGCCAGTCAAGTCACCCCATCCTGGATTCCCCTGGGTGTCTAGTTTTCAAAAATGTATAGGTTTGCTAGGTTTCCCTAGGTGCTGGCAGAGTTAGGGTTCAAAATCTACAGCTAGGCACTTTGCAAAAAAGGGTCCGTTTTCACTGTGAAAATGTGGTGTGTCCACGTTGCGTTTTGGGCCGTTTCCTGTCGCGGGCACTAGGCCTACCCACACAAGTGAGGTACCATTTTTCTCGGAAGACTTTGGGGAACGCAGGGTGGGTGGAATTTTGTGGATCCACGCAGATTCCAGAACTTTCCACCACAGAAATGTGAGGAAAATGTGTTTTGTTTGACAAATTTTTAGGTTTGCAAGGGATTCTGGGTAACAGAACCTGGTGAGAGCCAGTCAAGTCACCCCATCCTGGATTCCCCTGGGTGTCTAGTTTTCAAAAATGTATAGGTTTGCTAGGTTTCCCTAGGTGCTGGCAGAGTTAGGGTTCAAAATCTACAGCTAGGCACTTTGCAAAAAAAGGGTCCGTTTTCACTGTGAAAATGTGTGTGTCCACGTTGTGTTTTGGGCCGTTTCCTGTCGCGGGCACTAGGCCTACCCACACAAGTGAGGTACCATTTTTCTCGGAAGACTTTGGAGAACGTGGGGTGGGGAGAATTTTGTGGATCCATGCAGATTCCAGAACTTTCCACCACAGAAATGTGAGGAAAATGTGGTTTTTTAAACAAAGTTTTAGGTTTGCAAAGGATTCTGGGTAATAGAACCTGGTGAGAGCCAGTCAAATCACCCCATCCTGGATTCCCCTGGGTGTCTAGTTTTCAAAAATGTATAGGTTTGCTAGGTTTCCCTAGGTGCCGGCAGAGCTAGGGTTCAAAATCTACAGCTAGGCACTTTGCAAAAAAAGGGTCAGTTTTCACTGTGAAAATGTACTGTGTCCACGTTGCGTTTTGGGCCGTTTCCTGTCGCGGGCACTAGGCCTACCCACACAAGTGAGGTACCATTTTTCTCAGAAGACTTTGGGGAATGCGGGGTGGGTGGAATTTTGTGGATCCACGCAGATTCCAGAACTTTCCACCACAGAAATGTGAGGAAAATGTGTTTTTTTGGACAAATGTTTAGGTTTGCAAGGGATTCTGGGTAACAGAACCTGGTGAGAGCCAGTCAAGTCACCCCATCCTGGATTCCCCTGGGTGTCTAGTTTTCAAAAATGTATAGGTTTGCTAGGTTTCCCTAGGTGCTGGGAGAGTAAGGGTTCAAAATCTAGAGCTAGGCACTTTGCAAAAAAGGGTCCGTTTTCACTGTGAAAATGTGGTGTGTCCACGTTGCGTTTTGGGCCGTTTCCTGTCGCGGGCACTAGGCCTACCCACACAAGTGAGGTACCATTTTTCTCGGAAGACTTTGGGGAATGCGGGGTGGGTGGAATTGTGTGGATCCACGCAGATTCCAGAACTTTCCACCACAGAAATGTGAGGAAAATGTGTTTTTGTTTTACAAATTTTGAGGTTTGCAAGGGATTCTGGGTAACAGAACCTGGTGAGAGCCAGACAAGTCACCCCATCCTGGATTCCCCTGGGTGTCTAGTTTTTAAAAATGTATAGGTTTGCTAGGTTTCCCTAGGTGCTGGCAGAGTTAGGGTTCAAAATCTAGAGCTAGGCACTTTGCAAAAAAGGGTCCGTTTTCACTGTGAAAATGTGGTGTGTCCACGTTGCGTTTTGGGCCGTTTCCTGTCGCGGGCACTAGGCCTACCCACACAAGTGAGGTACCATTTTTCTCAGAAGACTTTGGGGAATGCGGGGTGGGTGGAATTTTGTGGATCCACGCAAATTCCAGAACTTTGCCCCACAGAAATGTGAGGAAAATGTGTTTTCTTGGACACATTTTGAGGTTTGCAAGGGATTCTGGGTAACAGAACCTGGTGAGAGCCAGTCAAGTCACCCCATCCTGGATTCCCCTGGGTGTCTAGTTTTCAAAAATGTATAGGTTTGCTAGGTTTCCCTAGGTGCCGGCAGAGCTAGGGTTCAAAATCTACAGCTAGGCTTTTTGCATGAAAAGGGTCAGTTTTCACTGTAAGATGTGTTGTGTCCACGTTGTGGTTTGGGCCGTTTCCTGTCGCGGGCACTAGGCCTACCCACACAAGTGAGGTACCATTGTTCTCGGAAGACTTTGGGAAACGCGGGGTGGGTGGAATTTTGTGGATCCACGCAGATTCCAGAACTTTCCACCACAAAAATGTGAGGAAAATGTGTTTTTTGGGAGAAATATTTAGGTTTGCAAGGGATTCTGGGTAACAGAACCTGGTGAGAGTCAGTCAAGTCACCCCATCCTGGATTCCCCTGGGTGTCTAGTTTTCAAAAATGTATAGGTTTGCCAGGTTTCCCTAGGTGCTGGCAGAGTTAGGGTTCAAAATCTACAGCTAGGCACTTTGCAAAAAAGGGTCCGTTTTCACTGTGAAAATGTGGTGTGTCCACGTTGTGTTTTGGGCCGTTTCCTGTCACGGGCACTAGGCCTATCCACACAAGTGAGGTACCATTTTTCTCGGAAGACTTTGGGGAACGCGGGGTGGGTGGATTTTGTGGATCCACGCAGATTCTACAACTTTCCACCACAGAAATGTGAGGAAAATGTGTTTTTTTTTACAAATTTTGAGGTTTGCAGGGGATTCTGGGTAACAGAACCTGGTGAGAGCCAGTCAAGTCACCCCATCCTGGATTCCCCTGGGTGTCTAGTTTTCAAAAATGTATAGGTTTGCTAGGTTTCCCTAGGTGCTGGCAGAGTTAGGGTTCAAAATCTACAGCTAGGCACTTTGCAAAAAAAGGGTGCGTTTTCACTGTGAAAATGTGGTGTGTCCACTTTGTGTTTGGGGCCGTTTCCTGTCGCGGGCACTAGGCCTACCCACACAAGTGAGGTACCATTGTTCTCGGAAGACTTTGGGGAACGCGGGGTGGGTGGAATTTTGTGGATCCACGCAGATTTCAGAACTTTCCACCACAAAAATTTGAGGAAAATGTGTTTTTTGGAGAAATGTTTAGGTTTGCAAGGGATTCTGGGTAACAGAACCTGGTGAGAGTCAGTCAAGTCACCCCATCCTGGATTCCCCTGGGTGTCTAGTCTTTAAAAATGTATAGGTTTGCTAGGTTTCCCTAGGTGCTGGCAGAGTTACGGTTCAAAATCTAGAGCTAGGCACTTTGCAAAAAAGGGTCAGTTTTCACTGTGAAAATGTGGTGTGTCCACTTTGTGTTTTGGGCCGTTTCCTGTCACGGGCATTAGGCCTACCCACACAAGTGAGGTACCATTTTTCTCGGAAGACTTTGGGGAACGCGGGGTGGGTGGAATTTTGTGGATCGACGCAGATTCCAGAACCTTCCACCACAGAAATGTGAGGAAAATGTGTTTTTATTGACAAATGTTTAGGTTTGCAAGGGATTCTGGGTAACAGAACCTGGTGAGAGCCAGTCAAGTCACACCATCCTGGATTCCCCTGGGTGTCTAGTTTTCAAAAATGTATAGGTTTGCTAGGATTCCCCAGGTGCTGGCAGAGTTAGGGTTCAAAATCTACAGCTAGGCACTTTACAAAAAAAGGGTCCGTTTTCAATGTAAAAATAAAGTGTGTCCACGTTGCGTTTTGGGCCGTTTCCTGTCGCGAGCACTAGGCCTACCCACACAAGTGAGGTACCGTTTTTCTCAGAAGACTTTGGGGAATGCGGGGTGGGTGGAATTGTGTGGATCCACGCAGATTCCAGAACCTTCCACCACAGAAATGTGAGGAAAATGTGTTTTTATTGACAAATGTTTAGGTTTGCAAGGGATTCTGGGTAACAGAACCTGGTGAGAGCCAGTCAAGTCACCCCATCCTGGATTCCCCTGGGTGTCTAGTTTTCAAAAATGTATAGGTTTGCTAGGTTTCCCTTGGTGCTGGCAGAGTTAGGGTTCAAAATCTAGAGCTAGGCACTTTGCAAAAAAAGGGTCCATTTTCACTGTGAAAATGTGGTGTGTCCACGTTGTGTTTTGGGCCGTTTCCTGTCACGGGCACTAGGCCTACCCACACAAGTGAGGTACCATTTTTCTCGGAAGACTTTGGGGAACGCGGGGTGTGTGGAATTTTGTGGATCCACGCAGATTCCAGAACCTTCCACCAGAGAAATGTGAGGAAAATGTGTTTTTATTGACAAATGTTTAGGTTTGCAAGGGATTCTGGGTAACAGTGAGAGCCAGTCAAGTCACCCCATCCTGGATTCCCCTGGGTGTCTAGTTTTCAAAAATGTATAGGTTTGTTAGGTTTCCCTAGGTGCTGGCAGAGTTAGGGTTCAAAATCTAGAGCTAGGCACTTTGCAAAAAAAGGGTCTGTTTTCACTGTGAAAATGTGGTGTGTCCACGTTGCGTTTTGGGCCGTTTCCTGTTGCGGGCCCTAGGCCTACCCACACAAGTGAGGTACCATTTTTCTCGGAAGACTTTGGGGAATGCTGGGTGGGTGGAATTTTGTGGATCCGTGCAGATTCCAGAACTTTCCACCATAGAAATGTGAGGAAAATGTGTTTTTTTGGACAAATTTTGAGGTTTGCAAGGGATTCTGGGTAACAGAACCTGGTGAGAGCCAGTCAAGTCACCCCATCCTGGATTCCCCTGGGTGTCTAGTTTTCAAAAATGTATAGGTTTGCTAGGTTTCCCTAGGTGCTAGCAGAGTTAGGGTTCAAAATCTAGAGCTAGGCACTTTGCAAAAAAGGGTCCGTTTTCACTGTGAAAATGTGGTGTGTCCATGTTGCGTTTTGGGCCGTTTCCTGTCGCGGGCACTAGGCCTACCCACACAAGTGAGGTACCATTTTTCTCAGAAGACTTTGGGGAATGCGGGTTGGGTGGAATTGTGTGGATCCACGCAGATTCCAGAACTTTCCACCACAGAAATGTGAGGAAAATGTGTTTTGTTTGACAGATGTTTAGGTTTGCAAGGGATTCTGGGTAACAAAACCTAGGGAGAGCCAGTCAAGTCACCCCATCCTGGATTCCCCTGGGTGTCTAGTTTTCAAAAATGTATAGGTTTGCTAGGTTTCCCTAGGTGCTGGCAGAGTTAGGGTTCAAAATCTTGAGCTAGGCAGTTTGCAAAAAAAGGGTCCGTTTTCACTGTTAAAATGTGGTGTGTCCACGTTGTGTTTTGGGCCGTTTCCTGTCGCGGGCCCTAGGCCTACCCACACAAGTGAGGTACCATTTGTCTCGGAAGACTTTGGGGAACGCGGGGTGGGTGGAATTTTGTGGATCCACGCAGATTCCAGAACTTTCCAACACAGAAATGTGAGGAAAATGTGTTTTTTGGGAGAAATTTTTAGGTTTGCAAGGGATTCTGGGTAACAGAACCTGGTGAGAGCCAGACAAGTCACCACATCCTGGATTCCCCTGGGTGTCTAGTTTTCAAAAATGTATAGGTTTGCTAGGTTTCCCTAGGTGCCGGCAGAGCTAGGGTTCAAAATCTACAGCTAGGCACTTTGCAAAAAAGGGTCAGTTTTCACTGTAAGATGTGGTTTGTCCACGTTGTGGTTTGGGCCGTTTCCTGTCGCGGGCACTAGGCCTACCCACACAAGTGAGGTACCATTTTTCTCGGAACACTTTGGGGAATGCGGGGTGGGTGGAATTTTGTGGATCCACGCAGATTCCAGAACTTTCCACCACAGAAATGTGAGGAAAATGTGTTTTTTTGGACACATTTTGAGGTTTGCAAGGGATTCTGGGTAACAGAACCTGGTGAGAGCCAGTCAAGTCACCCCATCCTGGATTCCCCTGGGTGTCTAGTTTTCAAAAATGTATAGGTTTGCTAGGTTTCCCTAGGTGCTGGCAGAGTTAGGGTTCAAAATCTACAGCTAGGCACTTTGCAAAAAAAGGGTCAGTTTTCAATGTGAAAATATAGTGTGTCCACGTTGCGTTTTGGGCCGTTTCCTGTCGCGGGCACTAGGCCTACCCACACAAGTGAGGTACCGTTTTTCTCAGAAGACTTTGGGGAATGCGGGGTGGGTGGAATTGTGTGGATCCACGCAGAATCCAGAACCTTCCACCACAGAAATGTGAGGAAAATGTGTTTTTATTGACAAATGTTTAGGTTTGCAAGGGATTCTGGGTAACAGAAGCTGGTGAGAGCTAGCCAAGTCACCCCATCCTGGATTCCCCTGGGTGTCTAGTTTTCAAAAATGTATAGGTTTGCTAGGTTTCCCTAGGTGCTGGCAGAGTTAGGGTTCAAAATCTACAGCTAGGCATTTTGCAAAAAAAGGGTGCGTTTTCACTGTGAAAATGTGGTGTGTCCACGTTGCGTTTTGGGCCGTTTCCTATCGCGGGCACTAGGCCTACCCACACAAGTGAGGTATCATTTTTCTCGGAAGACTTTGGGGAACGCAGGGTGGGTGGAATTTTGTGGATCCACGCAGATTCCAGAACTTTCCACCACAGAAATGTGAGGAAAATGTGTTTTGTTTGACAGATTTTTAGGTTTGCAAGGGATTCTGGGTAACAAAACCTGGTGAGAGCCAGTCAAGTCACCCCATCCTGGATTCCCCTGGGTGTCTTGTTTTAAAAAATGTATAGGTTTGCCAGGTTTCCCTCGGTGCTGGCAGAGTTAGGGTTCAAAATCTACAGCTAGGCAGTTTGCAAAAAAAGGGTCCGTTTTCACTGTGAAAATGTGGTGTCCACGTTGTGTTTTGGGCCGTTTCCTGTCACGGGCACTAGGCCTACCCACACAAGTGAGGTACCATTTTTCTCGGAAGACTTGGGGAACGTAGGGTGGGGAGAATTTTGTGGATCCATGCAGATTCCAGAACTTTCCATCACAGAAATGTGAGGAAAATGTGGTTTTTTAAACAAATTTTTAGGTTTGCAAGGGATTCTGGGAAATAGAACCTGGTGAGAGCCAGTCAAGTCACCCCATCCTGGATTCCCCTGGGTGTCTAGTTTTAAAAAATGTATAGGTTTGCTAGGTTTCCCTAGGTGCCGGCAGAGCTAGGGTTCAAAATCTACAGCTAGGCACTTTACAAAAAAAGGGTCAGTTTTCAATGTAAAAATAAAGTGTGTCCACGTTGCGTTTTGGGCCGTTTCCTGTCGCGGGCACTAGGCCTACCCACACAAGTGAGGTACCGTTTTTCTCAGAAGACTTTGGGGAATGCGGGGTGGGTGGAATTGTGTGGATCCACGCAGATTCCAGAACTTTCCACCACAGAAATGTGAGGAAAATGTGTTTTTATTGACAAAGTTTTAGGTTTGCAAGGGATTCTGGGTAACAGAACCTGGTGAGAGACAGTCAAGTCACCCCATCCTGGATTGCCCTGGGTGTTTAGTTTTCAAAAATGTATAGGTTTGCTAGGTTTCCCTAGGTGCTGGCAGAGTTAGGGTTCAAAATCTAGAGATAGGCACTTTGGAAAAAAAGGGTCTGTTTTCACTGTGAAAATGTGGTGTGTCCACGTTGCGTTTTGGGCCATTTCCTGTTGCGGGCCCTAGGCCTACCCACACAAGTGAGGTACAATTTTTCTCGGAAGACTTTGGGGAATGCGGGGTGGGTGGAATTTTGTGGATCCACGCAGATTCCAGAACTTTCCACCACAGAAATGTGAGGAAAATGTGTTTTTTTGGACAAATTTTGAGGTTTGCAAGGGATTCTGGGTAACAGAACCTGGTGAGAGCCAGTCAAGTCACCCCATCCTGGATTCCCCTGGGTGTCTAGTTTTCAAAAATGTATAGGTTTGCTAGGTTTCCCTAGGTGCTGGCAGAGTTAGGGTTCAAAATCTTGAGCTAGGCAGTTTGCAAAAAAAGGGTCCGTTTTCACTGTTAAAATGTGGTGTGTCCACGTTGTGTTTTGGGCCGTTTCCTGTCGCGGGCCCTAGGCCTACCCACACAAGTGAGGTACCATTTGTCTCGGAAGACTTTGGGGAACGCGGCGTGGGTGGAATTTTGTGGATCCACGCAGATTCCAGAACCTTCCACCAGAGAAATGTGAGGAAAATGTGTTTTTTTGGACAAATTTTGAGGTTTGCAAGGGATTCTGGGTAACAGAACCTGGTGAGAGCCAGACAAGTCACCACATCCTGGATTCCCCTGGGTGTCTAGTTTTCAAAAATGTATAGGTTTGCTAGGTTTCCGTAGGTGCCGGCGGAGCTAGGGTTCAAAATCTACAGCTAGGCACTTTGCAGAAAAAGGGTCCGTTTTCACTGTGAAAATGTGGTGTTTCCACGTTGCGTTTTGGGCCGTTTCCTGTCGCGGGCACTAGGCCTATCCTCACAAGTGAGGTGCCATTTTTCTCGGAAGACTTTGGGGAACGCGGGGTGGGTGGAATTTTGTGGATCCACGCAGATTCCAGAACTTTCCACCACAACAATGTGAGGAAAATGTGTTTTTTGGGAGAAATGTTTAGGTTTGCAAGGGATTCTGGGTAACAGAACCTGGTGAGAGTCAGTCAAGTCACCCCATCCTGGATTCCCCTGGGTGTCTAGTTTTTAAAAATGTATAGGTTTGCTAGGTTTCCCTACGTGCCGGCAGAGTTAGGGTTCAAAATCTAGAGCTAGGCACTTTGCAAAAAAGGGTCCGTTTTCACTGTGAAAATGTGGTGTGTCCACGTTGCGTTTTGGGCCGTTTCCTGTCGCGGGCACTAGGCCTACCCACACAAGTGAGGTACCATTTTTCTCGGAAGACTTTGGGGAATGCGGGGTGTGTGGAATTGTGTGGATCCACGCAGATTCCATAACTTTCCACCACAGAAATGTGAGGAAAATGTGTTTTTTTTTTTTTAACAAATTTTGAGGTTTGCAAGGGATTCTGGGTAACAGAACCAGGTGAGAGCCAGTCAAGTCACCCCATCCTAGATTCCCCTGGGTGTCTAGTTTT
Organism: Calotriton arnoldi; assembly: GCA_963921515.1. Classification (NCBI taxonomy): domain Eukaryota; kingdom Metazoa; phylum Chordata; class Amphibia; order Caudata; family Salamandridae; genus Calotriton; species Calotriton arnoldi. The sequence continues at coordinate 1,719,885 of CAWUFW010000844.1, read as the reverse complement.
CAAAAATGTATAGGTTTGCCAGGTTTCCCTAGGTGCTGGCAGAGTTAGGGTTCAAAATCTACAGCTAGGCACTTTGCAAAAAAAGGGTCAATTTTCACTGTGAAAATGTGGTGTGTCCACGTTGTGTTTTGGGCCGTTTCCTGTCGCGGGCACTAGGCCTACCCACACAAGTGAGGTACCATTGTTCTCGGAAGACTTTGGGGAACGCGGGGTGGGTGGAATTTTGTGGATCCACGCAGATTCCAGAACTTTCCACCACAAAAATGTGAGGAAAATGTGTTTTTTGGGAGAAATGTTTAAGTTTGCAAGGGATTCTGGGTAACAGAACCTGGTGAGAGTCAGTCAAGTCACCCCATCATGGATTCCCCTGGGTATCTAGTTTTAAAAAATGTATAGGTTTGCTAGGTTTCCCTAGGTGCTGGCAGAGTTAGGGTTCAAAATCTAGAGCTAGGCACTTTGCAAAAAAAGGGTCCATTTTCACTGTGAAAATGTGGTGTGTCCACGTTGTGTTTTGGGCCGTTTCCTGTCACGGGCACTAGGCCTACCCACACAAGTGAGGTACCATTTTTCTCGGAAGACTTTGGGGAACGCGGGGTGTGTGGAATTTTGTGGATCCACGCAGATTCCAGAACCTTCCACCAGAGAAATGTGAGGAAAATGTGTTTTTATTGACAAATTTTTAGGTTTGCAAGGGATTCTGGGTAACAGAACCTGGTGAGAGCCAGTCAAGTCACCCCATCCTGGATTCCCCTGGGTGTCTAGTTTTCAAAAATGTATAGGTTTGTTAGGTTTCCCTAGGTGCTGGCAGAGTTAGGGTTCAAAATCTAGAGCTAGGCACTTTGCAAAAAAAGGGTCTGTTTTCACTGTGAAAATGTGGTGTGTCCACGTTGCGTTTTGGGCCGTTTCCTGTTGCAGGCCCTAGGCCTACCCACACAAGTGAGGTACCATTTTTCTCGGAAGACTTTGGGGAATGCGGGGTGGGTGGAATTTTGTGGATCCGTGCAGATTCCAGAACTTTCCACCACAGAAATGTGAGGAAAATGTGTTTTTTGAGACAAATTTTGAGGTTTGCAAGGGATTATGGGTAACAGAACCTGGTGAGAGCCAGTCAAGTCACCCCATCCTGGATTCCCCTGGGTGTCTAGTTTTCAAAAATGTATAGGTTTGCTAGGTTTCCCTAGGTGCTGGCAGAGTTAGGGTTCAAAATCTAGAGCTAGGCACTTTGCAAAAAAGGGTCCGTTTTCACTGTGAAAATGTGGGCCGTTTCCTGTCACGGGCACTAGGCCTACCCACACAAGTGAGGTACCATTTTTCTCAGAAGACTTTGGGGAACGCGGGGTGTGTGGAATTTTGTGGATCGACGCAGATTCCTGAACCTTCCACCAGAGAAATGTGAGGAAAATGTGTTTTTATTGACAAATTTTTAGGTTTGCAAGGGATTCTGGGTAACAGAACCTGGTGAGAGCCAGTCAAGTCACCCCATCCTGGATTCCCCTGGGTGTCTAGTTTTCAAAAATTTATAGGTTTGTTAGGTTTCCTTAGGTGCTGGCAGAGTTAGGGTTCAAAATCTAGAGCTAGGCACTTTGCAAAAAAAGGGTCTGTTTTCACTGTGAAAATGTGGTGTGTCCACGTTGCGTTTTGGGCCGTTTCCTGTTGCAGGCCCTAGGCCTACCCACACAAGTGAGGTACCATTTTTCTCGGAAGACTTTGGGGAATGCGGGGTGGGTGGAATTTTGTGGATCCGTGCAGATTCCAGAACTTTCCACCACAGAAATGTGAGGAAAATGTGTTTTTTTGGACAAATTTTGAGGTTTGCAAGGGATTATGGGTAACAGAACCTGGTGAGAGCCAGTCAAGTAACCCCATCCTGGATTCCCCTGGGTGTCTAGTTTTCAAAAATGTATAGGTTTGCTAGGTTTCCCTAGGTGCTGGCAGAGTTAGGGTTCAAAATCTAGAGCTAGGCACTTTGCAAAAAAGGGTCCGTTTTCACTGTGAAAATGTGGTGTGTCCACGTTGCGTTTTGGGCCGTTTCCTGTCGCGGGCACTAGGCCTACCCACACAAGTGAGGTACCATTTTTCTCAGAAGACTTTGGGGAATGCGGGGTGGGTGGAATTGTGTGGATCCACGCAGATTCCAGAACTTTCCACCACAGAAATGTGAGGAAAATGTGTTTTTATTGACAAAGTTTTAGGTTTGCAAGGGATTCTGGGTAACAGAACCTGGTGAGAGACAGTCAAGTCACCCCATCCTGGATTGCCCTGGGTGTCTAGTTTTGACAAAAATGTATAGGTTTGCTAGGTTTCCCTAGGTGCTGGCAGAGTTAGGGTTCAAAATCTAGAGATAGGCACTTTGGAAAAAAAGGGTCTGTTTTCACTGTGAAAATGTGGTGTGTCCACGTTGCGTTTTGGGCCATTTCCTGTTGCGGGCCCTAGGCCTACCCACACAAGTGAGGTACAATTTTTCTCGGAAGACTTTGGGGAATGCGGGGTGGGTGGAATTTTGTGGATCCACGCAGATTCCAGAACTTTCCACCACAGAAATATGAGGAAAATGTGGTTTTTTTGACAAATCTGTAGGTTTGCAAGGGATTCTGGGTAATAGAACCTGGTGAAAGCCAGTCAAGTCACCGCATCCTGGATTCCCCTGGGTGTCTAGTTTTCAAAAATGCATAGGTTTGCTATGTTTCCCTAGGTGCTGGCAGAGTTAGGGTTCAAAATCTACAGCTAGGCATTTTGCAAAAAAAGGGTGCGTTTTCACTGTGAAAATGTGGTGTGTCCACGTTGCGTTTTGGGCCGTTTCCTGTCGCGGGCACTAGGCCTACCCACACAAGTGAGGTACCATTTTTCTCGGAAGACTTTGGGGAATGCAGGGTCGGTGGAATTTTGTGGATCCACGAAGATTCCAGAACTTTCCACCACAGAAATGTGAGGAAAATGTGTTTTGTTTGACAGATGTTTAGGTTTGCAAGGGATTCTGGGTAACAGAACCTAGGTGAGAGCCAGTCAAGTCACCCCATCCTGGATTCCCCTGGGTGTCTAGTTTTCAAAAATGTATAGGTTTGCTAGGTTTCCCTAGGTGCTGGCAGAGTTAGGGTTCAAAATCTTGAGCTAGGCAGTTTGCAAAAAAAGGGTCCGTTTTCACTGTTAAAATGTGGTGTGTCCACGTTGTGTTTTGGGCCGTTTCCTGTGGCGGGCCCTAGGCCTACCCACACAAGTGAGGTACCATTTGTCTCGGAAGACTTTGGGGAACGCGGGGTGGGTGGAATTTTGTGGATCCACGCAGATTCCAGAACTTCCCACCACAGAAATGTGAGGAAAATGTGTTTTTTGGGAGAAATTTTTAGGTTTGCAAGGGATTCTGGGTAACAGAACCTGGTGAGAGCCAGACAAGTCACCACATCCTGGATTCCCCTGGGTGTCTAGTTTTCAAAAATGTATAGGTTTGCTAGGTTTCCCTAGGTGCCGGCGGAGCTAGGGTTCAAAATCTACAGCTAGGCACTTTGCAAAAAAGGGTCAGTTTTCACTGTGAAGATGTGGTGTGTCCACGTTGTGGTTTGGGCCGTTTCCTGTCGCGGGCACTAGGCCTACCCACACAAGTGAGGTACCATTTTTATCGCAAGACTTTGGGGAATGCGGGGTGGGTGGAATTTTGTGGATCCACGCAAATTCCAGAACTTTCCACCACAGAAATGTGAGGAAAATGTGTTTTTTGGACACATTTTGAGGTTTGCAAGGGATTCTGGGTAACAGAACCTGGTGAGAGCCAGTCAAGTCACCCCATCCTGGATTCCCCTGGGTGTCTAGTTTTCAAAAATGTATAGGTTTGCTAGGTTTCCCTAGGTGCTGGCAGAGTTAGGGTTCAAAATCTACAGCTAGGCATTTTGCAAAAAAAGGGTGCGTTTTCACTGTGAAAATGTGGTGTGTCCACGTTGCGTTTTGGGCCGTTTCCTGTCGCGGGCACTAGGCCTATCCTCACAAGTGAGGTGCCATTTTTCTCGGAAGACTTTGGGGAACGCGGGGTGGGTGGAATTTTGTGGATCCACGCAGATTCCAGAACTTTCCAACACAACAATCTGAGGAAAATGTGTTTTTTGGGAGAAATGTTTAGGTTTGCAAGGGATTCTGGGTAACAGAACCTGGTGAGAGTCAGTCAAGTCACCCCATCCTGGATTCCCCTGGGTGTCTAGTTTTTAAAAATGTATAGGTTTGCTAGGTTTCCCTAGGTGCCGGCAGAGTTAGGGTTCAAAATCTAGAGCTAGGCACTTTGCAAAAAAGGGTCCGTTTTCACTGTGAAAATGTGGTGTGTCCACATTGCGTTTTGGGCCGTTTCCTGTCGCGGGCACTAGGCCTACCCACACAAGTGAGGTACCATTTTTCTCGGAAGACTTTGGGGAATGCGGGGTGGGTGGAATTGTGTGGATCCACGCAGATTCCAGAACTTTCCACCACAGAAATGTGAGGAAAATGTGTTTTTTTTTGTTTTACAAATCTTGAGGTTTGCAAGGGATTCTGGGTAACAGAACCAGGTGAGAGCCAGTCAAGTCACCCCATCCTAGATTCCCCTGGGTGTCTAGTTTTCAAAAATGTATAGGTTTGCCAGGTTTCCCTAGGTGCTGGCAGAGTTAGGGTTCAAAATCTACAGCTAGGCATTTTGCAAAAAAAGGGTCCATTTTCACTGTGAAAATGTGGTGTGTCCACGTTGTGTTTTGGGCTGTTTCCTGTCGCGGGCACTAGGCCTACCCACACAAGTGAGGTACCGTTTTTCTCGGAAGACTTTGGGGAACGCGGGGTGTGTGGAATTTTGTGGATCCACGCAGATTCCAGAACCCTCCACCACAGAAATGTGAGGAAAATGTGTTTTTATTGACAAATGTTTAGGTTTGCAAGGGATTCTGGGTAACAGAACCTGGTGAGAGCCAGTCAAGTCACCCCATCCTGGATTCCTCTGGGTGTCTAGTTTTCAAAAATGTATAGGTTTGTTAGGTTTCCCTAGGTGCTGGCAGAGTTAGGGTTCAAAATCTAGAGCTAGGCACTTTGCAAAAAAAGGGTCTGTTTTCACTGTGAAAATGTGGTGTGTCCACGTTGCGTTTTGGGCCGTTTCCTGTTGCGGGCCCTAGGCCTACCCACACAAGTGAGGTACCATTTGTCTCGGAAGACTTTGGGGAACGCGGGGTGGGTGGAATTTTGTGGATCCACGCAGATTCCAGAACTTCCCACCACAGAAATGTGAGGAAAATGTGTTTTTTGGGAGAAATTGTTAGGTTTGCAAGGGATTATGGGTAACAGAACCTGGTGAGAGCCAGTCAAGTCACCCCATCCTGGATTCCCCTGGTTGTCTAGTTTTCAAAAATGTATAGGTTTGCTAGGTTTCCCTAGGTGCCGGCAGAGCTAGGGTTCAAAATCTACAGCTAAGCACTTTGCAAAAAAAGGGTGCGTTTTCACTGTGAAAATGTGGTGTCCACGTTGCGTTTTGGGCCGTTTCCTATCGCGGGCACTAGGCCTACCCACACAAGTGAGGTACCATTTTTCTCGGAAGACTTGGGGAACGTAGGGTGGGGAGAATTTTGTGGATCCATGCAGATTCCAGAACTTTCCACCACAGAAATGTGAGGAAAATGTGTTTTGTTTGACAGATTTTTAGGTTTGCAAGGGATTCTGGGTAACAAAACCTGGTGAGAGCCAGTCAAGTCACCCCATCCTGGATTCCCCTGGGTGTCTTGTTTTAAAAAATGTATAGGTTTGCCAGGTTTCCCTCGGTGCTGGCAGAGTTAGGGTTCAAAATCTACAGCTAGGCACTTTGCAAAAAAAGGGTCCGTTTTCACTGTGAAAATGTGGTGTCCACGTTGTGTTTTGGGCCGTTTCCTGTTGCGGGCACTAGGCCTACCCACACAAGTGAGGTACCATTTTTCTCGGAAGACTTGGGGAACGTAGGGTGGGGAGAATTTTGTGGATCCATGCAGATTCTAGAACTTTCCACCACAGAAATGTGAGGAAAATGTGTTTTTTTTTACAAAGTTTGAGGTTTGCAAGGGATTCTGGGTAACAGAACCTGGTGAGAGCCAGTCAAGTCACCCCATCCTGGATTCCCCTGGGTGTCTAGTTTTCAAAAATGTATAGGTTTGCTAGGTTTCCCTAGGTGCTGGCAGAGTTAGGGTTCAAAAGCTACAGCTAGGCACTTTGCAAAAAAAGGGTGCGTTTTCACTGTGAAAATGTGGTGTGTCCACGTTGCGTTTTGGGCCGTTTCCTATCGCGGGCACTAGGCCTACCCACACAAGTGAGGTATCATTTTTCTCGGAAGACTTTGGGGAACGCAGGGTGGGTGGAATTTTGTGGATCCACGCAGATTCCAGAACTTTCCACCACAGAAATGTGAGGAAAATGTGTTTTGTTTGACAGATTTTTAGGTTTGCAAGGGATTCTGAGTAACAAAACCTGGTGAGAGCCAGTCAAGTCACCCCATCCTGGATTCCCCTGGGTGTCTTGTTTTAAAAATGTATAGGTTTGCCAGGTTTCCCTCGGTGCTGGCAGAGTTAGGGTTCAAAATCTACAGCTAGGCACTTTGCAAAAAAAGGGTCCGTTTTCACTGTGAAAATGTGGTGTCCACGTTGTGTTTTGGGCCGTTTCCTGTCGCGGGCACTAGGCCTACCCACACAAGTGAGGTACCATTTTTCTCGGAAGACTTGGGGAACGTAGGGTGGGGAGAATTTTGTGGATCCATGCAGATTCCAGAACTTTCCATCACAGAAATGTGAGGAAAATGTGTTTTTTTAAACAAATTTTTAGGTTTGCAAGGGATTCTGGGTAATAGAACCTGGTGAGAGCCAGTCAAGTCACCCCATCCTGGATTCCCCTGGGTGTCTAGTTTTAAAAAATGTATAGGTTTGCTAGGTTTCCCTAGGTGCCGGCAGAGCTAGGGTTCAAAATCTACAGCTAGGCACTTTACAAAAAAAGGGTCAGTTTTCAATGTAAAAATAAAGTGTGTCCACGTTGCGTTTTGGGCCGTTTCCTGTCGCGGGCACTAGGCCTACCCACACAAGTGAGGTACCGTTTTTCTCAGAAGACTTTGGGGAATGCGGGGTGGGTGGAATTGTGTGGATCCACGCAGATTCCAGAACCTTCCACCACAGAAATGTGAGGAAAATTTGTTTTTATTGACAAATGTTTAGGTTTGCAAGGGATTCTGGGTAACAGAACCTGGTGAGAGCCAGTCAAGTCACCCCATCCTGGATTCCCCTGCGTGTCTAGTTTTCAAAAATGTATAGGTTTGCTAGGTTTCCCTAGGTGCTGGCAGAGTTAGGGTTCAAAATCTAGAGCTAGGCACTTTGCAAAAAAAGGGTAAATTTTCACTGTGAAAATGTGGTGTGTCCACATTGTGTTTTGGGCCGTTTCCTGTCACGGGCACTAGGCCTACCCACACAAGTGAGGTACCAGTTTTCTCGGAAGACTTTGGGGAGCGCGGGGTGTGTGGAATTTTGTGGATCCACGCAGATTCCAGAACCTTCCACCAGAGAAATGTGAGGAAAATTTGTTTTTATTGACAAATTTTTAGGTTTGCAAGGGATTCTGGGTAACAGAACCTGGTGAGAGCCAGTCAAGTCACCCCATCCTGGATTCCCCTGGGTGTCTAGTTTTCAAAAATGTATAGGTTTGCTAGGTTTCCCTAGGTGCTGGCAGAGTTAGGGTTCAAAATCTAGAGATAGGCACTTTGCAAAAAAAGGGTCTGTTTTCACTGTGAAAATGTGGTGTGTCCACGTTGCGTTTTGGGCCGTTTCCAGTTGTGGGCCCTAGGCCTACCCACACAAGTGAGGTACCATTTTTCTCGGAAGACTTTGGGGAATGCGGGGTGGGTGGAATTTTGTGGATCCATGCAGATTCTAGAACTTTCCACCACAGAAATGTGAGGAAAATGTGTTTTTTTGGACAAATTTTGTGGTTTGCAAGGGATTCTGGGTAACAGAACCTGGTGAGAGCCAGTCAAGTCACCCCATCCTGGATTCCCCTGGGTATCTAGTTTTCAAAAATGTATAGGTTTGCTAGGTTTCCCTAGGTGCTGGCAGAGTTAGGGTTTGAAATCTAGAGCTAGGCACTTTGCAAAAAAAGGGTCCGTGTTCACTGTGAAAATGTGGTGTGTCCACGTTGTGTTTTGGGCCGTTTCCTGTCGCGGGCCCTAGGCCTACCCACACAAGTGAGGTACCATTTTTCTCGGAAGACTTTGGGGAACGCGGGGTGGGTGGAATTTTGTGGATCCACGCAGATTCCAGAACTTTCCACCACAGAAATGTGAGGAAAATGTGTTTTGTTTGACAAATTTTTAGGTTTGCAAGGGATTCTGGGTAACAGAACCTGGTGAGAGCCAGTCAAGTCACCCCATCCTGGATTCCCCTGGTTGTCTAGTTTTCAAAAATGTATAGGTTTGCTAGGTTCCCCTAGGTGCCGGCAGAGCTAGGGTTCAAAATCTACAGCTAGGCACTTTGCAAAAAAAGGGTCAGTTTTCACCGTGAAAATGTGGTGTGTCCACGTTGCGTTTTGGGCCGTTTCCTGTCGCGGGCACTAGGCCTACCCACACAAGTGAGGTACCATTTTTATCGGGAGACTTAGGATAACATAGAATTGTAGAGCAACTGTTATTACCTATTGACTTTCGATGCATTTCTGCCTTCCAAATGAAAGACAATGTGTAAAAAGAAGTCATTTTGAAAAATGACCTATAATTCTCATGCTAGTATGGGTACTCACAATTTCGGAAATGTGCAAATATCTACTGTTTCTAAACTCTATATTTTGTTACAATTTCAGAAATACATCGGTGTCTTTCATACCGATTTTTCCATGTATATATTTCCCCAAATTAATTGCTATATACCCGGTACATAATAAAAACCATTGCAAGATGCTGCTCAGTTATTGGCTCTGGGTTCGTCGGGTTCTTGGTGAACCTACAAGTCCTATATATCCCCACAACCAGAAAGGTCCAGCGGATGTAACAGTATATTGCTTTTAAACAGCTGTCATAATTAGAAGAAGTTACAAGTGAAAACGTTGACACAAATGGCTGTTTTTTTCAACTAATTTTCAATTTTTCCTATATTCAACGGTTAGTTTCAATAAAGAAACCTTGAAGGATTTACACAAATGACCCCTTGCTGAGTTCAGAATTTTGTCTACTTTTCTAAAATGTATAGCTTTCCAGGATCCATTATTGCTTTCATACCCATTTCTACCATTAACTGGAAAGAGGTTGAAAGCACAAAAAATAGCAAAAATAGGCTATGTCCCAGAAAAATGCCAAAACTGCGGAAAAAATGTTGGTTTTCTGACAAAAGTCTGCCTGTCCCTGAAAGCTGGGAAGATGGTGATTTCAGCACCACAACCCCTTTTTTGATACCATTTGCAGGGAAAAAACCAGACGCTTTCAACTGTAGCCCTTTTTTCCCATTTTTCCCCAAAAAAACAAAATTTAGCTGTATTTTGGCTAATTTCTGGGTCCCCTCCAGGGGAATCCACAAACCCTGGGTACCTTTAGAATCCCCACGATGTTGGAAAAAAGGACGCAAATTTGGTGTGGATACCTTATGTGGTCAAAAAGTTACAAGGGCCTAAGTGCGAACTACCCTAAATAGCCAAAAAAGGCTTAGCACAGGGGGGAAAGGCCTAGCAGCGAAGGGGTTAAATCATCGAACAAACAAATTGCAAGTAGTTGCAGCATTTCTGAAGATCTTAGAAGGCATTAAGCAGCAACTAACTCGCCCATCGAGTGGAGGCAAACAGCCGCAAAATCGCTGGTTTGACAATATCTGCTCACAAGCTTCTGCCAACCTCCGCCACGCGCTAAAAGCCAATCCAAGGGATAAATTACAAATTAAAAACCTGAGACAGAGTTATAAAAGCGCGATAAATCAGAAAAAACAATTAAGATCTGAAGCGTGGGAGAAATTAAGGGCAGCAGCCAATGAGAATGACTCTAAATCTTTTTGGGAAGCGGTCAACGCACCATTCCTACTAGAAGCAGGTGGCCCATCCACAGACGTATGCATAGAGGAAAACACATGGATAGACCATTTTCAAAAGATCTTCCAAAAGCCGAACATAAGTATCACTGTAGAAAGTCCGCACAAGATCAAATGTACCTCCTCTCTAGTTTTTGATCTGGACGAGATAGAGTGTGCATTGTCACAAGCATCTTCTTTAAAGGCAGCAGGACCAGATGGGGTACCTGTTGACATATTCCTGAACAATGGAACCTTGTGGGTCCCCTTACTCACATTAGCATTCAACGCCATAGGCACTATGGGCCCTCCTCGTCGTGGAAACAGTCCATCATTGTTCCAATATTTAAAAAAGGAGATGGCTCAGATCCCGCAAATTATCGGCCAATTGCATTAATTGGCAGCACAGCAAAGGTAATGCGCTGAATATTATTAAACAGACTGGAAAACTGGGCTCGGGAGAAAGGGATCCTGGCAGAGGTACAATATGGTTTCAGGAAAGGCAGAGGGACCGTGGACCAAGCCTGAACTTGGCACTCCTGGCAGGAAAGTACACACAGGCCAAGCAAGAAAATCTTTATATGGCATTCATGTATCTCTCTGCCGCATTCGATTGTGTTAATCATAACAAGTTGTGGCAAGTCATGGAGCAAATGGGGGTGGAGGTGGCAATAATCTGCTTTATAAGACAACTATACGCAGGCACTACAGCAAAGGTTCGCTATGGTAGGCTGGGTGAATGCACCAGATCTTTTAACATCACAAATGGCGTAAGGCAGGGTTGCATACTCGCGCCCTTCTTGTTCTCACTGTATACCAACAAACTAAATGACTACTTAGTAGGAAAAGTAGGAAAAGTAATAGACACCCCGAGCGCAAGTAACACGCGATTTCCCATTCTGCTGTAAGCGGTCCTGCTAGCACGAACCCCCTTAGCCTTACAAAATTGTATCTCTAACTATGTAGCTTTTATGGAAAATCTTGATCTACATGTGAACAAAGCGAAGTCTTTTATTATGTGCATGGGAAAAAGTAAAAAGAAAGGAAATTATGATATCGCAGAGAGAAAAGTTGACATAGTAGCTAATTTCTCATATTTAGGCATCATCTTTGATAATAACTTAGATTGGAAAATGATGGTGTCCTCGCGGGCGTCACAGTTGAACAAAAGCATAGCTGCAATTTTCAGGTTTGCTTCGTCTTTGGGTAACAAACCAATAACAGAGATGGTAAAAATGTATTTGGCAAAAAGTGTATCAGTGGCCACATATGGGGCAGCAATATGGGGTATATCCAACGGGGATTCCCTCCAAAAAATAGAGGACAGGTTTACTAAAAGGTTACTGTCTGTTCCCAAGGCATGCAATAATGTAATCACACACAAAGAATTTGGTTTACCCTATATTTCTGATACAATCAAATTGGCCCCTTTGTTACTTTAGCTGTCAATCTGGAAACAGGAGACGGTACAGATAAATTAATGCATTTTAAATGATGTGATGAAACTGGCTTATGGGTACAAAATAATGTGGTTAAAATATATAAGGTTTACTCTGGAATCTCTGGGGTTGGGGGCCCTGTATGACCACCCAATGCAATGCAAAACTTTCTCAAAGGCAAAATTAATATACACACAAGAAAGAGAGCACAAAAATAAAGACAAAACCACGGTAACTGCCTATAACAAGAGATCCTCCTTAGCGCAGGGGCTACCTTCATATCTTGGCCGTGTGACTAACAATCGCCACCGTTTCCTTTTAATAAGGTTCAGGTTGGGGTATGTAACGTTAATGCTGGGCTATCCAGTGAACGTGTTCTCTGAGACCTTACTAGGACGATGTCCATGTGACTCTCGATCTAAACAATCAATTGTACACATATTGTTTTTCTGCCATTTTTATGAAATAGAGAGGAAAAGATTCATTGTGCCACTCCTGAAGACATTTTGTCTGCATAATTATACCTCTGCACTGTGTGCCATGTTACAACTAGAGACCCCGTATGTTTGCCTGGCGGTGGCTTCGTTCCTCTGTGCAGCTTTCAAAACCCACAGATTAGCAAATATTTGATTAAATGTTTAATCATTTACAATATGCACAATATGAACAATTTTAAAAATATATGAAGATACAGATGAATTAGCAAGATGATATATATATGAGTTTTTTTACCTATACTGTGAATAATATTTCTCTTTTAAGTTAATTTTATGATAATTTATTGACATGTCTGTATATTTTTATCTGAACTTTTTATGCATTTGACTCTAAATGCGAAATAAAGTATTAATTGATTGATTGATTGACTGTGTTGGTGCTAGGTTGCCAAAAGGGCGCCAGCGCAAGGTAAAGGATTGGAATGTGCTGTATGTAAATAAATACATCGCATTCTTGCCCTTTCACTGTCACGCAATGCAGCAAGGTGACTTGCTGCGCTGCGTCAAAAACTCATAAATGAGCCCCTGAGCCTGGAGGGTCAAGACAAATATCACATCTTCCAACACAAAGCCATCTTAAAATAAAAGGAACTGCGATTTGCAATCTGAGGTGCCTAATTCTCACCCAACTCACAGCCCTAAGGGAACAGGCATTCTACTGCATTGGATCTTTCATATATTCATGTTTGAATCATTCCCTGTCATCAGGTTGGCAATCCTCAGTATTTTTAAACAACAGAAAACAGTGTTAAAATTGCCATAGGCCTCAACAACAGTGTTTGTTTAGTAGCACAGTTGCCTTATTAGAAGGAACCCCACTTTAGCCAATGCGGTGGCAGTGCTGAGTTTGCCTACTCCCCCCTAGATATCCCTATAGCACAGATATCTACTGCACATCATGTGTGAGGGAGTGCACGAGTAGAGCTCTACTCTAACCTGTGTCTGACCTGAACAATTGTGCTCAAATCCAGTGCTACTGATATCCAGGAGTCAGAGTTGCCATTCAAGTCGTCAACAACCAAAGCTCCATCGTCGACGAGAAAGATGTCGTCGGGGCACTTCATCATCACTGATTATTCCTGTGGTGACCATCAGCTCTCCGTTCCGTTGATACAATCTATGGCAACAATGCATCTACTGATAACAGCAGTGATCACCTCATTGATGACGACTAACAAGTTACTTACCTTCGGTAATGCCTTATCTAGTAGAGACTCTATCTAGCCGCAGATAACTTACATTAGAATTAGCCCCAGGCGTCAGAATGGATCTGGAAAAAAAATTGTGAATAGCACCTCTGTAGGTGGCATCGTTCGGCTCAGTGTGGCGTTGTCAGCGCCAAGACAGGTGTGATGCCTATTTAGACGTCACCCCAGACACCAGTTTCTTTTCGCAACTTTCCACTTCAGGAGCGTGGAACCACGAACATTGACCACTGGTGTGTGGAACTAGGGCCCTGACAAGGAGGGAGCCTTGTACCCATAAATCCGTTCATGGAGAGGTGAGGATGGGTGGGTGGGTAAGCAATCTGCGGCTAGACAGAGTCTCTCCCAGACAAGGCATTATCGAAGGTAAGTTATTCATCTGATAAAGGCTTCTAGCTGCAGATTCCTTACCGTAGAATATATACCTAAGCAAAACTTCACTGGAGGTGGGTCTGCAAACTTGATTTAGACTAGGAAGTCCTGCAGGACCAAACGGGCAAAATGCCTGTCCCGACGCACCTGACTGTCCAAGCAGTAGTTCTTAATGAACATGTAGTCAGCATACTAATGCAATGGTCACAGCCTTTGCTCTGGTGGAATGAGCACGCGAAATACTCTGGAGGCTGCTTCTTGGCCAATGCATAGCAGATCTTAATGCAGACCATGATCCATCATGAGATGGTTCACTTCTGCACAGCTCTCTCTTTTTTGGCTCCGACATATCCCACAAAGAGCTACTCATCCACCCGGAAGGGTTTTGTGCGATCAACGTAGAACGATAACGTCCTTTTTGGGTCCAGACGATGGAGTATCTCCTCTGCCTTAGAGGGATGAGGTGGAGCATAAAAAGTAGGCACAGTGATGCACTGGCCCAGCCCATGTGGAATGGGGTAACTACCTTCGTCAAGAAGCATGCTCGAGTCCAAAGGGCCAGTTTGTCTGGGAAAAAAAGGTGCATGGGGGCTGAGATAACAATGCCTGCAGTTTACTGACACTCCGGGCAAATGTAATTGCTACCAGAAAGGCCGTCTTGATGGTAAGAAGTCTAAGAGGGCAGGTATGAAGAGGCTCAAAGGGAGTAGGGCAAACACAAGGAGGTGATGGACGGAGCGCTGAAACTTTTCAGACACTCACCCCCAGTCACAGATTGAATCCATCATTGTTCTTTAGCTCACTTCGCCACCCCAGTTCAGACCCAGCCATATACAAATCAGTCTTTTTTTTTTTTTAAACAGTTTTTATTGTTTTCATTACAGGTACAGCATATACATTTGACTTTGTATGTAAATCTATCTTAAACGCAATCAACAGAAGGCATTGTTAGATACCCCGCATACTCTCCTACTCTGTCCCGCCCCTCTATCCACTCTGTATTGTCTTACATTTCAGCTTGAGTTGCCCCTTGTATCTCTCCCTCTGGGAGCCCAGTGTCGTATCCAGGGACCCCATTTTTTTTTTAACTTCTTGGGGCATCCAAGGGCTTTGTAAGTCGTTTTTCCCTTGCCATATATAGGTCCATCCCTCCTCTCCATTCATGTTGTGTGGGTGGTGTATTCTTCCCCCAGTGGCATGCCACGTCTCGTTTGGCCACTATTAGACCTAGATTTGCTAGCAGTAACTTGGCTCTGGGAAGATCTATTTCTGTGGGTATTCCCAGTATTATGAATTTGGGTCCATGGGTACCGTTTCACCCAGTATTTCGCTAAGATCTTTTGTTATAGTATTCCAATAATCTTGTATCGCTGGGCATTCCCATTGTGTATGCATAAAGGTACCCTCCTCATTTTTGCATCGGTGGCATTCAGGTGTGTCAACCCTTCTCATTTTATGTAGCCGGGCCCTGTCATAATACGTCCTATGGGGTATTTTAAATTGTATTAGGTAGAGGCGAGACTTGATGGCAACCTTGCATGGATGCATCAACGGACCTCCCAATCAAGGTCATCCATGGTTCCCACCTCTACTTCCCACTTTGCCCTCAATTTTATGAGATTGTCTGGCTTGTTATTTATGAGTTTTATAGGTCCATGAGACAACTTTTTCACTAATTTCCCCCATGAGCAAGCTTCCTTCTAGAGGGGCATAGTCTGGGATATTCTCTGTATCTACTCCTTGGGTCCTCAAGGCGTGGGTCACCTGTATGTATTTGTATTGTTGGTTATGGTGCAGCTTGTATTCCCTCTGTAAAGTCATGAAGGTGGAAAGTTCCGTACCATCTAATATATCCCCTATTTTTGAGATGCCCAGCATATTCCACTTTTTGAAGCCCTTTAATTTAGCAAGTTCTCGCTTTCTCGCCCCTTCCCGTGGCGGTGTTTCTTTTGTTACTCGATCGTTCCATCTCATCTGCCTTTCTGCCCTCTTCCATGCATTTATCGTGACTTGTGTGGCTGCAAGCAGTTGCTTAACGCCTTTACCTCCATAAAGGTAGTGGGAGGGTCTCAAATTGGTTTAGTTCCAGCGCGTATGTGGGGTGATCTACCGGCATATGTTCCCACTCATTGATGGCAATTAACTGTGTCGCCCAGTAGTATGCCCTCATGTCCGGAAGTGATATGCCTCCATTATATTGGTTTCGCTGCAGGGTAGCGAGTGCTACCCTAGGAATGCCACCGTTCCATAGGAACGTTCTTAGTGTCCCATCTATCCTAGAGAAAACCTCCTCGGAACGGGATGGTATGTGTTTTGAAGGACATATAATAATTTCGGCAATGTTATAATTTTATACATTGGAGCCTTCTCAAGGAGTGTTAAGGGCAGGGTTCTCTATCTCTCGACATCTGCGTTAAATTCTGTAATGACTCTGTGTATGTTACGGTTAAGGCTCTCTGATTTGTTTGCTGAGACATACATACCCAAGTATTTTATCTCTTCCTTTTCCACCTTGAGCTGCCGAGAGCAGCACCTGTTTCAAAACTTCGATTTGCTGGATATAGACAGGAATTTTCCCAATTAATTTTATAACCCACATGTTCCCCGTATCGTTCAAATATATCGAAGATACATGGGAGGGTATCTCTAGGGTTAGTGACGTAGATGAGGACATCATCCGCATAAAGCGATATGCGTTCGTCTGCTATCCTGTGTGTGTCCTCTCGAAAGCCATATATCCCTGGGTGTGTCCGAATTATACATGCTAAAGGCTCTAACACTAGGGCGAAGAGCAGTGGGGATAGGGGGCACCCCTGTCTAGTGCCACGACCAATAGGAAACTCTCTTGGGACCACCCCATTCACTCTTACACAGGTGACTGGCTTTTCATATAAGAGGGCTATCCGTTTCTGGAATTTGGGGCCGAGTCCGAATTTCTGGAGAGCTGTATTCAGGGAGGGCCAGTGTACCGTATCGAAGGCTTTTTCAGCATCCAACTACAGTATTAAGTGCAGGTCGGTTCTGTTACTTGCTACTTCTAGCCAATTATATAGTCAGCGTAGATTTCATCTTGTTGACCTTTTGGGCATGAAACTGGACTGGTCATGATGTATTAGGTTAGTTATGACCGTTGTTAGTCTACTGGTTAGTATGAGGGCCAGAATTTTGATTTCTATATTTAATAGCGATATGGGTCGATCTGAGCTACAGCTCCTGGGTGTCTTACCTAATTTGTGGAATACTACTATTGTGGCACTTCTGAGGTCTTGTGGGAGGCTGCCTGTTTTTTGGGCTTCCTGAAATACGCCGAACAGGTGGGGGCCCAGCAGATCCGCATTCTGCTTGTAAAGTTCCAACGGTATGCCATTGGGGCCCAAGACTTTCCCATGTTTCAGAGAGCCTATCGATTTCCGCTAGTGTTATTTCCTGTTCTAGTGTTTGGGCGTCTGCTATATCAAGGGTAGGGATATTCATTTCCAAGAGATATTGTTCGATTTGTGGAGCCTTTGCCAGTGGACACTCTGCGTAGAAGGCCTCATAGTAGCGGGCGAATTCATTTGCTATGTCGGTGGGTGTGTTATACTGATGGCCCTCTTCTGAAGCTATCTGTGTTACCCATCTTGCTTCTGTTTCTTTTTTGCTTAGCCACGCCAGCAGTCTGCCTGCTTTGTCTCTGGCGTCGTACAGGCGCCAGTACGTAGCCTGAATTGCCGCTTGCGCCTCTCGCTGAGCTAGGGCTTGATATTCCTTAGGGAGGATTAGCATCTTCTGCATTAGTGAGGTGTCCTCGCTTGCTAACGTTTGACTTTCAATGTGGAGGAGATGTGATTCAATTGCCTCCATCTCTTCTTTCTCTCTTCTCTTTTTGTGCGCGATTATGTTCTGGGCCCTGTCTCGCAAGACCGTTTTATATGCCTCCCAAAGTGTACCAGCAGACGCTACGGATCCTATGTTTTCTTTGAAGAACAATTCCGTATCTATTCTAATTTCTTGGGCTACCCTTGGTATCTCTGAGTTCCCAGGCATTGAGTTTCCAGCCCAGTGGGGTCGACTGCCGTCTCTTGCCCACTGTGAGCCACAGGGGAGAGTGGTCCGAGAGGCCTCTGGCCAGGTATTCTGCTTTATTTATTTCTGTTACTTCCCTGGTCGGTGCTAAGATGTAATCTATTTTGGAGAAGACTCTTTGTGCCCCTGAGTAGTACGAATACACCCTGGTTTGGGGATTATGACTTCGCCAGAGATCCGTTAACCCAGTGGTTCCCAAACTGTGCACCACGGCTCCCTGGGGAGCCGTCAAACCTAGCCAGGGGAGCCGCGCACCAAGTACTTTTATGCATTTAATGTTGAAGGGGTTGTTGGCTCCAGTTAAACAAATTAGACTTAACGCATGATGTCAATAATTTGTAAGTGACATGCCTAAAGCTGTGAACGTAGTGCTTAACTGATGGCATGTCGAGGGAGATGACCTCCATATTTCACTGGATCCCCACATTCCAACACTCCCAAAGTAAGCGGAAGATGCCTGATTTACTTTGTTAGTTTCGTTTTTTTCCAAATGCATTTTACACCAATGCAAGTTATCAGGAAAGTACAGTTGTCCTGTCTATTAAACACACTAAGTATTATTAAGTATTGACATTTGTACTTGAATCATAGGTACTTCGGGTACTCTTTTCTTTCAGTACACACACATTTCCAGACAGGCCTGGTCTCTCTTTGAGCACAGGGAAGTAAAACACCATATACGGCATAATGCCAACATTTGAAAGCAAGAAAGTAGGACATTTAAAAAAAAAAAATCAGAGGAATTTATTTTATTTTTATTGATTTGGAGGCAATTTTAGGGAGGAGACAGCAAAAATAAAGCTGTTTGTGGTTTAAAAAATTGTGAGTCACCCTGCTGAGACAGGTGAGTTGGCACGTATGACATGGGTAGAAATGGAAGTGCATGCAAATATTCTTCAAGCGCAGAAACACGTTGGCAATGAGGCCTACATGCATAGGGGTGCTAACTAGCACTGTAAGTGGGATAAAAATGTTTGAGAGAGTACTCTAAAAAAGTGTAACTAGGAATATTTTATTAGAAGCGCCGCCTTAGTAATATGAAACACCTTGAGTATATGATTATAATACCTTCATCAGCTTCATCCCAATTATTTTCAGGGAGAAAAATGCAAGTACTCCCGAGGCCGAGCTTACACCCCCTCCCCCACCCTCCAAAAAAAAGTCACAGTGGGGAGCCACGGGCAATAGCCAATGGGTCTAGGGAGCCACAGGTCGAAAAAGTTTGGGAACCACTGCGTTAACCCCATCGTATTAATGAATCGTCTAAGCTGCGTATCTCTGTGCGTGCCAGTAATCGGCGTGGTGCGATCTATCTGGGGGTCCATGACATCATTGAAGTATCCCCCTATTAGGTGGACACATGAGCCTGCCTGCAGGAGAATGTCTGTGAGTTTTTCTAAAGTGTTTGCCTGTAGGCGTGGGGGTGCGTAGACACTAACCAGCGTGATAGCTCTCCTATCCCAGATCCCCTTTACAGCCACATATGTCCCGTTAGGGTCTATCCATGTGCACTCTACTCGAAATGGTGGAGATTTCCTGATTAGGATTGCGATTCCTCGGGCACCTGTGGAGAAACCTGCATGTGCCAAGGTTTTATATGCCCCCCTACCCAGGAATCTACATTGTGTTCTCTTCAAGTGGGTTTCTTGGAGGAATATCACCTCAGGCTTCAGTCACTTAATGTATGCTGCTACTAGGTCTCTCTTCACCTTGTTTCCCAGCCCGTTCACGTTCCAGGACATGACAGAGTAACTACCGTGATTATGCATCATTTGATTGCTTGTTTGGATATCGAATCGCGTGTTTTGGTATGTTTCCAATTTGCCCTATTTTCCTGTTGAGCTCTTGTTTGGAGATGCTGCCTGATTTCAACTTTAGCCTAAAAGTCTGGTTCCCAATTCACCAACTCCCACTGCCCCCCCTCCCCACCACCACCACCCTGCCGTTGTGCCTGGATCTGGTTCTTCCAGATGGGTAATGTTTTGCAATGGCGGGTGATCGCTTTCAGAGTCAGTCAAAAGTTCCTGTTCTGTAGGATCCGGGGTGGGTTGTCGTCTCAGCCAGGTCTTAGAAATCTTTTCCCCTATTCTACCCTGTGGTTGATTTTCAGCAGAGTCTGAGGCCTGAGTTACATTTTCCGTGGTTCTTCTTCTTCTGAACGGGGTGGCTCTAGTTGATTCACCTGAACGTCCTGAGCTGCGTTTCAATTTCAGTCTTTGTGACCTGGGCCTGCTTTCCAGAGCGGGCCCCCCTTTGACAGTGCTGTTTGATCCTTTGGTTGTTGTCTGATTGTGCGTTCTCCCATCCAATTCCATGCCTCCTCTGGTCTTTGGAAGAAGAAAGTCTTGGCTTGGAATATTACCTTTAATTTGGCCGGAAAGAGTAGCATATACTGAATCTGGAGATTTCGTAATTTTTCTTTTACCGAGTCGAATGTTCTCTGTTGTGTTTGCACCTCTCTTGAGTAGTCCGGGAACATCATTATTTTGGTGTTGGCAGTTTGAATCTCTCCAATCCGTCTCATCTCACGGAGTATTAGGTCCCGGTCTTGATAGTTCAGGAAATGTGCGATTAAGGGTCTGGGGGTGCCCCCACCGGGGGTTTATATGCAAATCTGTCTTGACCCTGCTCCTCATGGGAACAGTCCAGCCCGAACTGCCAAGCCAGGTCTTCCCTGGACTGGAAACAAGCATCCTTAGCCCGGTTTCGGGGTAACACCCCATATTAGCCAGGCTAGCTTGAATCCAGTAGGAAAGTGAGCAAGGGACCCACGTCTGGGCATACCCTGCCAACTTAGGGCGAACAAAGCAAACAAGGAGATGATAGACAGAGTGCTGAAACTTTTCAGACACTCATCCCTAGAAATAGATCTTTGTTGAATCCATCATCGTTCTTTAGCTCACTTTGCCACCCCAGTTCAGACCCAGCCATATTCCCTGGGCCGGAAACAAGCATCCTGGGACCGGTTTCTGGGTAACACCCCTCATCAGCCAGGCTAGTTTGAATCCAGTGGCAAAGTAAGTACACATTAGAAAAGTAAGAACTAAGTTAAGGTCCCATTGAGACATAATGAAGGGAGCTGGAAGAAATAAATGTTGCAACCCTTTAAGGAACCGATTCACAATAGGGAACTTGAAGAGAGAAGGCTCATCTGGCAGCCACAGCAAAGCAGAAATGGCATACAAATAAACCTTTAACATGCCCAATGCAAAAGCCTACTGGGGGAGGGAAAGGATGAACATAAGAACTTGAAAAACGGGGGCAGACAAAGGGTCAACCTGTTTGGCTGTACACCATGCCATTAACCCGCGCCAACAGCCGGCATATACCGTCTTGATGGGAGGACGCTGAGCATCCAAGATAACATTACAGACTTTGGGTGGAAGGTTGAAAGCTGTCAACTGTCGCCGCTCAATCTCCATGCATCGCAGCGGTCACAGGTTCGGGTGTAGAATCCTCACCTGCTGCTGTGACAGAAGATCCTCCCGAAGGGGCAGTCTGATCGAAGAACTGAAGGCCATGCTCAACAGCTCGGGATACCAGACTCTCCGGAGCCACAAGGATGACTTGGGCCAGGTCGTTACGGATCTTCTTGAGAACTCTGGGAAGGAGTGGTATGGGAAGAAAGGCGTAGAGGAGGCCGCAGCTCCACTTGAGACAAAAAGCATCTCCGAGCAAGAGCCACTTTGGAAACTCCAGCATGCAGAAGAGCAGACATTGCGCATTCTTGTTGGTGGTGAACAAATCTAACCATGGCTCTCACCAATGCTGAAAGAGACCTTGCGCCATCTCCAGATGGAGACGCCATTCGTGATCTGGTAGGCATCTTTGGCTGAGTTCGTCCACCCTGGCGTTCAGAGCCTGCCAGGTATTGAATCACCAGGGAAATGCTGTGATGTTCCAGCCATGTCCAGAGACGCAGGGCCTCTGGACAAAGGGTCCACAACCACACCCCGCCCTCTTTGTTGCAGTACCACATGGCGGTGGTATTGTCCATGAACACCTGCATTAGACTTTACTTGATGGAGGTTAGAAAGGCTTTCAATGCCAGCCATATCGCTCAAAGCTCCAATAAGATGATGCGGAGGCCCAATTCCGCCAGAGGCCTCTGAGCTTCACCTCTACCAGATGGTCGCACCAGCCCAGGAGTGATGCATCCATCACTACTGTTAGATCTGTTTGAGGAAAAGAGAGGGGTCTGCCGCTGACCCAATCGTGGTTTGTTAACCACCACTGCAGATCTTTTGCAGTGCTCTACGAGATCTGGACCATGTCGAAGAGATTCCCCTGATGCTGCGCCTACTGGAACTTCAGGTCCACTGCAGAGCCCACATATGCCAGGGGGCATGTGTCACAAGCAGGATGCAGGAAACCATGAAGCCCTGCAGCCTCAGAGTCAGTCTCATCGATATCCAGGATAGAGGCTGAAACATCTGTATCATAGCCTGAATATTCTGGACTCGCTGTTCGGGAGGATAAGCCAGAAACTGCAAAGTGTCCAGATCAGCTCCGATAAAAAGGAGCATTTGAGAAGGGGTCAGGCATGACTTTGGCACGCTTATAGTGAACCCCAGCGAGTAAAGGAGGCTGCCATAGTCTGGAGGTGGGAGAACACTGCCTGAGAAGAGTCCACCTTCAACAGTCAGTTGTCGAGATAGGGAAAGACTGGTACTCCTGATCCCCGCAGATGAGCTGCAATCACTGTCATCATCTATGTGAACACCCTAGGGGCACTAGTAAGGCCAAAGGGGAGAACGGTGAACTGAAAGTGCTCGTGGTCTAGCCTGAACCGCAGATAATATCTGCGGTCAGGCAGTCAGGGGAGGTGGAAGAATGCGTTTTGCAAGTCCAAAGCTACCATACAGTCTACCAGGTCCAAGACAGACAGGACTTGAGCGAGCATGAGCATTTTGAATCTCTCCTTTTTTAGGAAGAAATTGAGAGTGCGCAGCTCTAGGATAGGACAGAGGACTCTGTCCTTCTTGAGCACTAGAAAGTAGCAGAAATAGCAACCATGACCTATTTCCTTATGCCGGCAACCTCCCTATCGATCCCTTGTGCAAGAGAGCTACCACTTCCTGGCGGAGTATGGAGATGTGGTCCTCCGTCAGCCTGTCGAAAGTGGGTGGTATGGGTGGAGGGGTAGTCACGAAGGGGAGTAGCCCTTTGGACAATCTGGAGAACCCAGCGGTCGGATGTTATCAACCTCAAGTGGTGCAGGTGATGGTGTATCCTACCTCCCACTGGGTGCCCATGATGGGCAAACTAAAGAGGCTTGGAGGCTGCGGCTCCCGGGGGTATGGCGGACTGGCGCAACCTCTGGCTACCTGACCCACGAGGTCTGTGGGTACAGTGTCCTCGTCCACCCAGGAGCTGGGAAGCTCACGTGCCCTGGTGGCTGGGTGCAGGAAAATGCTGCTGGAAGCACCTTCCGTGGCCACAAAAGGAGCAAAAGGTGGACTGGGGTTGGCGAGGGGCCATGGAAAAAGCCCAAGGACCTGGCCATAGCTCTGCTGTACTTGAAGCGCTGTAGTGTTGAATCCGACTTGTCTCTGAAGAGAAGAGAACCATCAAAGGGCATGTCTATGAGCGAGGCCTGGACATCCCCGAAAAGCCAGTGGTTCCTAACCAGGCATGGCGCCTAAGGGCCACCGACAATAAAAACCGTTCTGCCTAGTGAGTCGGTTGTATCCAGCCCACAGCGTATGGCGAACTTAGCTGCATCCCCCCTGTCAGCAAAAGCTTGGGAGAGTATGGCTCGGGCCTCCTCCATAGGCACTACCTGTGTAACCGAGTCACAGAGTGAATGGAAGTATCGGCCCAAATGGCACATTGTGTTCACTGCCCATAGTGCCAGGCTTGTGGTAGAAAGCATCTTGTTTCCCAAGGTATACAGCCTCTAGGATTCCCTGTTTGGTGGAGTGGTAGGGAATGCACTAGGATTTACCCTGGAAGTGGAGGCCTGGACCACCAAACTCTCCAGGGTGTGGTGTTGGGTAAGGAAGTTGGGGCCCTTCGGGCGGGACAATGGTGGCGGGCAATTGTCCTATTCACAGGAGCCCCTGTGAAGGGCTTGGACCAGACCCCAAATAGGACATCCGTGAGGGCTTCATTAAATGGGAGAAGCGGTTCAGAAGGGGTGACTCCCAGCTGAAGCACTTCTATCAAGACGTTTTTCTTGACAGCCTCGGAGGGCAGCTGAAGGTCTAGGATCTTGGGCACCCTCAACATCATAGCAAATGAGGTTCCTTCCTCTGTAGCTATGGTAGGAGGAGAGACTAAGCCAGTATATGGGCATCCGCCAAATCCTCACACCAGGTCTCCTCTGTGTGATCAAGGGGCTGCTTTACCTTAGGGTACAGTGACCCCTCCAATTCATCCCCAAGTCCTAGCCCACAGGAATAGGACATAGACTCTGGCCTGGATGGCTTGGTTCCAGTCGGACGACATCCCTCCGGCTTCGTGTCGGAGTCAGGGATGAGAATGGGGGCGGCGCCGGGGACATCGGCGGCACTGGTCGAGGTGTCTCAACTGGCACCGGTCTGGATCCATCCATGGGTCCTACTGGGTCCGGGGAGGAACCGGCTGGCGGAAGACTAGTTGGGGCCCCTCCCGAACTCACAGCACCCAAAGAAGATCCAGTGGGGACGGGCTGCCTAATTATGAGATGCATGGTTGGGCGGTGGTCGCTCTGGCTACTGGAAACTCGGGGAGATGTGGAGACGGCACAGGTGCAGGCTCAACCGCAGAGCTTGGCCTCGAATGTCGGCGCTCCCTTGATGCGTCAGATGACTTCGGACGGGGCAAAGTCGAAGACCTCTTCAACTTCTTGTTCTTCTTATGTTTGTGTGACTTACCCAAATGCCCAGACAACTTTGAGTGCGACAACGAGTGTTTGGAGTGGCTCTGCGACCGATCTTGGGACTTCCTATCGACCAGGATCGAGATCATTACGCTGTTGTACATCGAGCAATAAGAAGCTTGAGGGAGGGCTCCCTCAAGGCCTTGACTGCATGGCGTGACAATCGACGCAGATCTTGGCTTTGTGGTCGCGCTCGAGGCACCAGAGGCAGATGAAGTGTGGGTCCGTCATCAACATTTGCTGGTGACAGGCACCACAAGGCTAACAACCAGCCTTCCTCGTGGACATCCCTGTCACATCAGGAGATAATGTCTTAAAAACGTTTCACAAAAGGTCAGTCAAAAAGTCACTTCAGATCTGTGCTGACGGGTACGGAAAGAAAAGAATTAACGTCTTCATGCTGGGGTGGCGCCTATATAGGCACTGCGCACGCTACTTCCAGTGCGGACGACGCCACATGGAGTCGAACGATGCCACCTACCTACGTGTAGGGGTACTGCTCACTAAATATTTTCCAGATCCAGTTTGATGCCTGGATCTAATTCTAAGGTAAGGGATCTGCAGCTAGAAGTCTCTATCAGATATCGTCAACAACCCAGTCAATGACAGGAATCCCTTTTTACATTTAACTTTCATGCATTCACTGCTGAAGGCTCTATGCATCCTGGTGCACAATATGTATTCAGAATGGAAACGGATTTCTCTGACCAGGAGCAAGCATCGGACACAGCCTAAAGTCCTGCACAGTTGAATGTATGGTACGTACCTGAAATTGAGGAATGTCCTTAGGAGGAGAAGGCATACCTGCAGGAGCATGGGTATCAACCTCAGACCTTTGCAGGAGAGGGCTGCCCAAACAGTTATGACCAGCCTTACCCATGGCATCCCTACAGGGACCTGGTTACGACATTCAAGACTATGTTCTAACAGATGATGGACACATTCTAGAGGTTACTTCAATCATCCTCCTCTCCAGTTGCCAGCACTGCCTCTGTCAACTTCTCAGCAACTACAACTAGAGATACCTCCCTCCCTGTCTCCACCTGTTCTTGTGATGCCAGCTCCAGTTCCAGGCCCTGGAGACATAGGAGAACAGATCCCATCTGACTCAGGGTCATGTCAGATATGGAACAGAAAGGCAAAATTTTTGGGAAAGGAAAGGATGATGATGGATATGATGACAAGTGGGAAGACTATATCCTTTCTGAAGAAGGCAACAAATTGCCTACATATTCTTATTTGCCTCTAGATTACATTGCCTGCTTTAAAGAAAAGAGCAGCCTAAAAGATTCACCTCCCAACAATTTCCATGAACAACAATGCTTTTACAATGATTTTAAAGAACCTTGGAAATCTTGAAACTCCACCCAGATCCTGGATTTCGTCTAGTTGGAGGGTGCTAAACTAATGCATACACCAGTCACAATTCAGGCAGTCATACTTCACATGGAGAAGTAGTACAGGGTGCCAGAATCTGTGCCAGCATGAATGACTGGCCACCATAAGCCTGCCTCCATCACCGTGGCAGCAGCACAGTGTAGATCAAAATAGTCTGTCAATCTGGGTCAGCCACTCCAAACAGGGATGGCAGGTGTTTACAAAACTTAGGGCACAGAGTCAACTCTATGGCTGTGACAGCCATAAAAGCTGCAAATGCCTTGGTCATGTTTGGACTATACGATTTCCAGATGTGGCATGAAGTTTCATCGCTTATCATCTATTTCTTGAGGAAAGAAGGTAAGAGGCAAAGAAAATGATCAAAGAAGGTGCAAATGTGTTGGCCACCAGCATTGATGCAGTGATGGATGTTTCCAGCACAAGCTCCCATCAGCTCGCAGAGAAAACCGTCCGGCGCAAGGAGGGATGACTTTAGTAAACTCCCTTTTGTCCAGAAGTCCAGTCAAAGATTTGGACATGCCTTCTGATGGCCAAATATGTTTTGAAAACATGTAGACAATGTCCTGCAGAATATCCAAGACTGACACGGACACAGTATGCTCCCTGGGAGCTTTACAGTACAGACGCCGCCTCCACTCCTTTTCGTGACTCAGAAATATCTCAGGCACACAGAAGAGGGTTCCTTCAATACGTATACCAAGGAAGACCCTATTACATTCCAAGACAGTCCAGGTATGATCAATGCTTCTCTTTAGGCAGAGGTCAGCATCAGGTCTACAGCAAAACATTGGTGAAGAAAAAGGGAGCATCGCAATCACACTCCTGGGACAACCAGAAGAGAGCTTAACTTTGACCAGCTACCCACTACCATCTACCAGAGTGCTTCTGGTGAGCGGAAAAATCTCAGCATTTGCCTTTGTTTGGGAAACAATAAATATAGGTTGCTGGGTGCTTCAAATAGTGCTATCTGGCCACACTCTAAAATTTATACAGCAAGCATCCACCCATCCAGCCAGAAAAGAACATCACCTGCCCTTGTGGGGGCTACAGCAAGAGATTATCCATCTTCTCCTTCCTAAAAGAAGCTATAGAAAAAGGTCTCAAACAACCAGAGAAATCAGGGATTCTACTTTACATTTTTCTGGTTATGAAAATAATTAGGCCAGTCAATGCCAATACTTGAACTTCAAAATTTGAACAAATTCTTGAAAAACACAATCCTTCTGAATTCTAACTCCCCAAGAAGTCCTTCTGATGCAAATGGAATGGGAGTACCTCACCTTCAGGGTGCTTATTTTCACATCCCTATACATCAAAGTCACAGCGAACACCTATGATTTTATGGGGCTAGGCAGCATTATCAAATTCAGGGTGCATTCATTTGGTTGGACATCTGAGCCACTGTTCTTTCTACAATGCTTGGCGCCAGTAGCTGCCTTTCTTCAAAGACAAGTTCACCAAGTTTATCGGTCCTGTATGACTGTCTCGTCAGATCTCTATCAAAGGAAGAGGACTCAACCTCCACAGCCGCTTGCATCAGCTAATTCCAAGAATTAGGACTGACCCTGAACACAGAGAAATCCTCCATCCATCCTGTGGCAGATGTCGCAGGATGGATGTATGTGCATGATATGATACCGCTTTGAGTAACACCATATGACTATCTAGAGCAGTGGTTCCCAAACTTTTCGACCCGTGGCTCCCTTTATCTATTGGCAGTTGTCCGC
Organism: Calotriton arnoldi; assembly: GCA_963921515.1. NCBI lineage: Eukaryota > Metazoa > Chordata > Amphibia > Caudata > Salamandridae > Calotriton > Calotriton arnoldi. The sequence continues at coordinate 1,692,334 of CAWUFW010000844.1, read as the reverse complement.
GGCTCCCCATTATGTCATTTTATTTTTCGGGTGGCGGGGATGTAAGCCCGGCCTCTGGAGTACTTCCATTTTTTCCTCTTTTGTCCGGTGGTTGGTCACTTGCTTACCAAGACATGCAATGGTTGTTCAAAAAACACAGGGGGGTTCTGCATCACAGACGGACTGTGCTAAAGTGGCATGTACACAAAAACCCCAACAGTAAATAAACGAGCCAGTTAGGGTTGCCACCTGACCAGTTTTCTACCAGCACCACCGGTATTTTTAAGTCCCAGCTGGCCCAAAAATAAACAACAACACCCAAAGTTGGTATTTTTATAGCCCTTATGATCTGTACATGCTTCAAACAGCAAATATAATTTGAGATCACTTTTAAATGTATTCTCGAGCTGTGTTGATAAGTGACAAATAATTAAAGTAAGCACCTTCATGCAAAGTGCTGCTGTCTGTTGAGTCCTGTAGCTGACACTGGAGCAGGCCTTGGTCACGAACATTCCCAGTGTGAACAGTGGAGCCATCAGTGCGGGGGGGGACTGCATGCCATGAACCTGAATGAACCGCACTGCGTTCAGTGATCTGCAAATCAGCAGCACACATGAATAGGATATTATTATCGTGTATTCAGAGGAAAGTTTCATAAGAATTTGCAACTGCGCCCCTCTTCCAAGGCCTCTCTTTCCTTGCATTCGACATTCTTTGCACACGAGTCACCTTCGCTCACTGGATGTCTTCGGATGCACATGAAGGACACGTTGTGGGAGTGAATGGGCGATGAAGACATTAGCTAAGCTGGTAAATATACAAAAAGTTGTAATTAAACAATCTCACTTCTATAACGATTACCCGATTTTCCTTACTAGAGTCACTGCAGAGCACGAGCAGCAATAACGCTCAGCATCATGGTCATGATTGTTTGCGCCTGCCCTGCAACACGTCATACGCTGGTCCAAAATATTCCAGAGGCTGACAGGTGCCGCTTCCGAAACTCCCCCGCAAGACATGTTTACTCGGGCCGCAAGTGCACATTTCAAATATGCAACTAACCTGTTTTAGAACTGCTTCCTTTCACACGTTCCCAAGAAGTGCGCGGCGCCCCAGGCAAGTTCTGGTGGCGCACCGGGGTGCCACGACGCACAGTTTGGGAACCACTTATCTAGAGCATGCCTAAGTTGTAGGTATTGGAAAAACTGGCTTTTATGAAGAGCAAAATTGGTTGATAGTTGTTTGAAGGATTTCATATGGTCAGTTGCCCAAGCATCTCCAAGCTTAGAAATGCCAATGAGGCCCCATACTGGAACCCAGGTAACCTAGCAATCTGCTTAAGAAGTGTACCATGCCACAAAGAGGTCTCTGTGGTCACTCTGCCATGCCATCCAATATGTTTAAGTGATGCCTTGCAACTCTCAAGTGGAATCCTCATAACCATGGGTAATGTATGTGGGACTTGTGTGGCACTGATAAGAGTGTATAGGTTGTGTGGTTCCAGCAACTGAAGCTCCGGGTGTACAGTTGTGCCACTCCTATTGTTTCAAATAGATAGAATGTACTACTAAACAAACAATGTTGCTGGGGCCTATGGCCCTTTTAACACTGTTTATGGCTATTTAAAGGTATCGGGAATTCCCAGCCAGACAACGGGGAATTATTCAATCATGTGAGTATATTAAAGATACCAATGCTGGCAAACTAGAGTTACAATTAGGCATATAACATAATGGAGTCAGCCTACCAGTATAGTTAAGTTAATGAGCTGTACTAAGATCATACAAAGACATTTTATGGAAAAGGCATCCCAATGATGGACAGAAGTAGAAACATAACCTGTCTGTCTTAGGATGGTCTTCCACCAAAACCTTTTTTTTTTGCTTACTTCCCTCCTATTTTTGCTGGATTTGTTTTTGATGGCCTTAGGAAAAGTGTACTTTACCACAGCTAACTAGTGCTAAAGTGCTAGTGCTCACTCTCTAAAACATGGTAACATTGGCTAACACCTGATTGGCATATTTAATTTACTTATAAGTTCCTAGTAAAGTGGTATACCATATACCCAGGGCTGATAAATTAAACACTACTAATAGGTCTGGAATATTTTTGCAGTCTGTATGCAGTTTTAAACTGCCAATTTGAATAGACAAAATAAACCTTTTGCCAATCCTAAAACTCCCTTTTAATACATATAACTGTACCCTAGGGTAGGCCCTAAGTAGCCCATAGGGCAGGGTGCATTGTATGTGAAACGTTGGACATTTACTTTTAAGTTTTACATGTCCTGGTAGTGAAAAACTCACACATTCGTTTTTCACTACTGTGAGGCCCACCTCTCCCACAGGATAACATTTAGGGTTACCTTATTACATTTAATAAGTGATAACATTTGTTTGGTAGCAGGTAAAAATATCATGTCTGATGTCTAAGAAATTGTAATGTAAAATTCTCTTTAATGGTTAAGTTGAATTTTGAGTCACAATTCTCAAAATGCCACTGTTAGAAAGTTTACATCTTCTTGTCCTAACCATTTGGTGCCTGCAGCCTGCTTAGTGTGTAACATGACTATGTGTATTTGGCAGCTGGCCTTTGTGTAATTCTCCCAGACAGCCACACAATAGAGAGACTGAGTGTAGGCAGGATAGGCCATCCCAAGACAGGATGGAGGGGGAGGGCAGAGCTGTGCACAGCCCTATTTGCACTTCAAAGACACTGCCTCTGCTCACCCACTAAGAAATTCACACTAGTCAACTGTGCCTGCAGACAGACTGGGACCAGTGCAGGAAGGCAGGAAACTCCAGACACTTCTGTAGGGAGAAAACTCCAGAAGTCTCTTCCACTTCAAAGTGGGCACCGGGTATAAAAATATGGCTCTCAGACCCACCCTTCAGTTTGCTCCTGGACCTGCGGAAGGACTTAGAGGATTGCCCTGCTGCCTGTGGCCTGCTGTGTACTTTAGAGGACTGCTGTGCAGCACCAGGAGGACTGTCCTGGTGCCTGCCCTATGCCCTCAGAGACTGCCCTGCTCCTTGAGACCTGCTTCTCTGCTTGAGCCTGTGACTTCCAGAGTGACTCCAAGGGCTAGTTAGCTGGGCTCCTGATGAGAGCCTCAGGGATAGAAAAGGTTTGAGCCATTTTGAACCCACACCTGAACACAGCCTGATTGAGTCGTGACCCTCCAAGTACTGCCCTTCCAGTCCTGGACCCTTGGCAGTGGTGCTAAGGGTACTCAGATAGCCCAAATCCAAAATTTGGGACTTACAGAATTTTCTGCCAAAAAGTGCTCTGAGAGCCGAGAGGAGACTGGGAAGTACCTGCTGGCCGATCTGCCCAAGGTGCATCGCCGGTTGGCCCGACGTTGTCGCAGCTCCCGCTCCTTTCTTCTCCGCAGCAGTAAATCCTGTTCAGCGGCACCTCGCAAAAGCGGTATCCAGCCACTTGGAGTCCTCATCAGCTACAGCTTGCAGCTTCATCCTACTGGAGATTTTTGACTTCCAAAAAAGAAACTACGTCCGAACGTAGGAATCTTCACTGTGACTGCATCCAGTGGCTTCCTGACAATGACGCCTCCTCCTCGGATACCGCTGGCTCCCTTGCCCAGCTGAACTTTATCTTCACCGACATTTTCTTCTAAAAAATTTCTAAGTCCAAAGGTAAGCGGAAACTGGGCCCAATCTACTTTGTGTACCTGAAACACGCTCCATCGCGGTCGGCCATACCGTTCTTCTTTGCATCGGTCTTGCACAACTAGATGTCTGCAGTTGTTGCATTGATCTCCTTAGGCGCTATTTTTCTCTTAAAACTTTAAAAATTCATAACTCTGGTTCTACTGATTGGATTTTTGTCATTCTGGTGTCAAAAAATTTATAAAAATGTACTCTAGTTTTCTAAATTAGCGTGGAATTTTTCTTGTATTGTGTTGTCACTTTATTGCTGTTAAAGTGCTGCATAAATACTTTATACATTGCCTCTAAATTAAGCCTGACTGTTTTTGTGCCAAGCTACCAGAGGGTTAAGCACAGGTTAATTTAGTGACATTTTGTGGTACAACCTTACAGGGACTGTGGCTGCTGTTTGAGTAGGATTTCACCCCCTTCAACCAACAACCGAGTTTCACACAATGACATTAAAATCCATTAAGGAAAGCCCAAATGTATAAGGACTACTGTCCTTTAAATATCTTTCAGCAGTCATTTAAAGTCTTAACTTTGTTAAAGGCCAGGTCAAAAGGAAACATGTTACTTACCTGTAAGTCAGGTACTCCAGCATTAGTATCTTTCATAGATTCACATGCTTGAATGTATTCCCCGTCATCAGACTGGGAACTCCTGGTAACAATGTTAACATAGCGGGAAAGCCACCAGATGAATGTGCCTCGTACAGGCCCCTGTCTTTAATGAATGTTGACGCCAAAATCTTTGCGAAAATCCTTGCGAACCGTTTGTTGCCGATGGTTACGACACTGGTGGCCCCTGAGCAGGCCGGATTTGTCCCTAGCAGAAACCTAACGTATAACTTGCGTACAGTCTTTGCCGCCTTACAACATACTAGGCCGGAGGTCCCGGCCATTGCAGTGTTCCTGGACATGGAAAAGGCATTCGACTCCGTCGAATGGCCCTTTATGAGGTAGGTCCTCCGCCGCATGGGGGTTGGGGAGGTCTTTTACAGCTCCTCGCGGTGCTGTATACCTCCCCACGGCGCGCGTACGAGTTGGCTCATTGGTCACTGACCCGATCAGGGTCTCGAGGGGCACGAGAAAGGGATGCCCCCTATCCCCCATTCTCTATGCCCTGATTGCGGAACCATTAGCTTGTGCGCTGCGGGAATACCACGATCACAGGGGTATCCGCTTTCCTAATTACCGACTAATCGTCTCCACATATGCAGACGACACACTGCTCTACATTAGGAACCCTGAGGCCAATCTGTCCCCGGTGCTGCGAGAGGTGGTCCGCTTCGGCTCACTGTCCGGTTTAAGAGTTAACTGGAACAAATCTATCATGTTCCCCCTCACCCCCGTCACAGTGCCATTCGAGCCGGAATTTCCTCTGCACTGGTCCACAGAGGCGGTGCGGTATCTAGGGATACGACTACATACCGACTCGGAGGTCGTCCTTCGGGAGAACTACGGAGTGGCCATGTCAAGGCTCGAGGAGGATATTGACAGATGGGTACGCCTTCCGCTGTCATTGCTGGGAAGGGTGTCTTTGATGAAGATGGTTGTGTTACCGCGATTCCTCTTCCTCTTTACGAATATCCCGATGGTCCTTGCTCGGCCCTTCTTCCAGCGCCTTCAATCCCTAATGATTCGCCTGGCATGGGCGGGCAAACAGGCGCGAGTGGCATGGCGAACATTGACGTTGCCATATTCTATGGGGGGACTGGGTGCCCCTGATATGGAACTATACTATAGAGCTGCCCAAAGCTCACATGCTTATCATTGGATGCATGGCCCCATAAACATACCACACATACGGATTGAAACTATTGTTGCCGCCCCTAGGCCACTTCCCTCATTACTGTTCGAGCCTCCTGATCGACGTACAGGTATCATGGACTCCCTCAATTCGGTCGTACATGCTTGGCATTCACTATTGGCTGCACAGGCGGGCAACATACTATACTCCTCGGTGACCAGACTAGACTGGTGCTCATGGCTGGCCCCATGCAAGGACAGGGGGGTCGTGACTGCGTTACGGACGCTAAACATACAAACTGTGGGGGACCTTTTCTCGGAAGGCACAGCGCGCTCGTGGGGAGAGGTGTCGGGTGAGGACGCTTCGCCCACATCGTTGGCACGCTTCCAATTTTTTAGAGTCCGTCATGCTCTACGGGAGATGCTGGGGGAAGATATGGAAGAGCCTCCTGACTTTCAGGCTCTCACGGCGATCATCCGGGCACCATCCTCTACCAGACTGGTATCCAAACTTTACAACATCTCGATGTCTGCGAGAGGCGGAGATTATACCAAGCCGCGACTAGCATGGCAGCGGGACCTGCAGGTAGAAATCGCGGATGACAAATGGCTATATTGCTGCATGAGTACCAAAAGGGTCTCGTTGAACGGGCGCCATCGGCTAGTCCATTTTAAATTTTTAAATAGGGTCTACTATACACCGGAACGCCTGTACCGATACGGGTTACGTGAAGATCCCAGATGTGACAGATGTGGGGAACTAGTTGCAGACTTTATCCATGTAGCCTGGACCTGTCGGGGGTGGCTGACTTCTGGAGCGGTGTCTTTGAGGAGATTAATAAGATAACAGACTTAGCCCTCGACCCTGACCCCTTCCTGGCCTTGCTGGGGTACTCGAAGCCTCTCCCTAAATCACTCAGACGACTGGTCGACATGGCGTTGCTTCTAGCCAGGAGATGTGTAGCCATCTGCTGGATGCGTGGCCCGACGCCCACACTTGGTCAGTGGACCAAAGACATGCTATACTGCTGTACCCAAACGGAAAATTATAGTGACTTGCTGCCACCACGTAATAGACCAAAGAACTTCTGGGCCCTGTACATGATGAGGAGGGCGGCGTTGGAGGCAGATGGCCCTAGCACAGTTTGACTTAACTATAACGATGTGCCCCCCATGCATGTGACCCACTGTCAGCGAATTGGCCCCAGGAGACACAGCATATCTAGTTCTTCATGAACATTGACTCCACACTGAGGGGACAATGGGAGGGAGAGTGTCCCTAGCCCGACTCACCATGTGACTATTGCTCTGTATGTTGCACTGCACTGTTTTTCTTTATTCTTCCCTGTTGGGGAACCATGAGGTACCAGCCCCTGACTGTCACAGGATATGATATTGGCTGTAAATTGTCTATGTTTCTTTGGAGATTATTTTAATATCTCCCTTTTGTATTTGTAGAAAAATTCAATAAAGAAATTTTAAAAAAAACAACAAAAAAAAACAATGTTAACATAGTGTAGCATGTCTCTTCACTTCCTGAGTGTAGGTTGCGCTGTGTGTCTGATACAGGGATGCGCGGCTGCAACCAGGACAGGTTACCCATACACTCGATAACATTGAACTATATTCAAACTTTTCTTTTCTATCCACATCATTATACAAAACCTAAACTCCAGCCAATCAGAACCTACAATAGCCATCTGTTCCCCTGTTTAAGGCCTCCAACTGTCAGATTTTCTATAACATACATCTATAATCACTAATAAACAATTATGACATTAAGCCTCATAACTAGAGGAGGCAGTGGGTTGCATATGAATCTATGAAAGATATCGATGATGGAGTACCTGATTTTCAGATAAGTAACTTTTTTCTTTCTCCAGCAATGGATCTTTCATAGATTCACATGCTTGAATTTAGATTATTAAAGAAATACCACATATTAAATCAAAAGAGGATGCTGAGAATGAGGCTTACCTAATGGAGAAAGGTCTCTGAGCATAGCTTGGCTCACCACAACCTCCCTGAGGGTCTGCACATGAATACAATAATGCTTTGCAAAAGAATGTGTTGTCCTCCATGTTGTTGCCCTGCATATGTCAATCAAGAAGATTCCTGCAAACAATGCAGTTGTAGTCGCAACTGCTCTTGTCCAATGTACCCTCACTAACCTCGATAATGGCCCTTTCATTCATGCATGTGCAGTTATAATATATGCCACAATCAACCTTGCACTAGTCTGTTAAGTGACTGCTCTTCCTTTATTTCCTGAACCAATAGCTACAAAGAGCTGATCTGTTCATCTAAAATCACTTGTTGAATGTAAATAAAATTTTAAACATCCCTTAATGTCTAAAGAATGCAGAGTTCTCTCTGCAGTTGTAGTAGGATTTGCAAAACAAAAAAAGCCACCAACATGATTTTCTGTGGCAAATGAAATGCCATTAGTACTTTTGGAATGAACCTTGGATTAGCTACCAGAGTCACTTTCTCTTTGAGCTGACATAATTGCCAACAAAAAAGCAGTTTTCCACAAATGCCTTAAGGATAGGCTCAAAAGGTGCCTTCATTAACGGTATCAACAGAGTGATTAGCTCACATTCTGGTGCCACCTTTGGTGCAGGTGGAAATTTTCTGAATAAGCCTTTCATAAATTCTGTATTACTCTTTGCATATACAATGTCTTTTGTTTTGAAGATCTTAAGAATCTTGAAATTGCATCCAAGTGTCCCTTCACCAACACAAAAGACAATCCCGATCTTACAAGTTGCAATAAATAGGGCAAAAATTCATGTGGTACCATCTTTCATGGGTCCAACTTCTCCACTTGTGTCCACATTGCAAATCTCTTGCATTTTTTATTACATGTTTTGATTGTTGAAAGCTCGCCAGCTTTTTTTAGTACTTCTCTACAGCCCTCAAGAATATACAGATGGCTAAATTCTACGTCCTGATGAGCCATGCTGTTAAGGGAAGTTATCCTGGGTTGTTGTGAAGTATTTGCAAATATCCCTCCTCATCTTGACTATCACTTGCAAGATTAATTACATTGGTTGGAATGAATAAACAAACTGTCCAGTCTGTTGTAAAAGCATTCCCTCGAGTGCCTGGGCAAAACCATCTGCTAGCTAACTTCTTGTAAATGCAATTCCGATCTGTTACAAACATATTCTGCTCTGGTTTTCCCCACATTTGAAATATCAACTTCAACTGATTGTTCGTGAGGGTCTGTGTTAGAAATGGGATCTCTGGTTGGCTATGGCTTGCGCCAAAGCCAGGCAGAGACCACCACTCTAGTCAGGGCAAGGGAGTTACACGCCGAAGATAACCCCTGCTCACCCCCTTGGTAGCTTGGCACGAGCAGTCAGGCCTATCCCGGAGGCAATGTGTAAAGCGTTTGCGCAACACACACACAGCAACAACATACTAGGCACACCACAAAAGGAACTCCACACAAGGTTATATATAAAAATAGCCTTTGTATTGTCATAAACACATTAGAATAGTAATCACACAATATACACTGTGCCAACTGGCACTAGGCAATATTTACAGGGGATTATGTACACACGACAGGGCCAATTGGGCCACTGTCAGAACCATCACAAAGTAAAGATAATAAATGTAGAACCAAATCATAAACGTAGAACACAACCAGTAATTACTGGCAAACACTGTACTCAGCATTATCCTGCAACATAAACCATATTATGCACAGTATCACATCAGGCGCAAAATACATTATACGCCAACCTCATGAGGCTAAACATATTAGACCATAACCTCCTAAACATAACTCACATTAGGCATAAATCACAGTGGAGAATAACCTCCCAAGCATAAACCACAGTATGCAAAACCTCATAACATAAACCACAGTAGAGGCATCAATCACGGTGCATAAAACACAGTACATGAATCACATTTCCTGCGCACCACCTAAATCACATTAGGGCCTGGCGCCCAATCAAACTAACCGTCCCCCTGGCCAACTGTCCTTCTCAGAGGGCTCAAATGCCCTATGTCCAAAATGTCAGGGCGTCTGCCAATGCAGCAGGATCCAGAAGTGCGCAATTGCGCTGGAGCACAGGAGTGTATCTCACTCCTGTCTCACTAAAAATGCCCCCCAAAAAATGTTGGCCTAAACGTTGCAGCTGCCGCTAATTGCTGTGCAGCTGTGATGAAACAAATTAGGCACTGGCACCGACTGTGCCCTGAGAGCCCGACTGGGACTCTATAAACCAGATATGCCCAAAACGTTGCAGCTGCCCGCGCTGGTGCAGCGCAGCTGGGAAGAAGCAAATTAGGCACTGGCACCGACTGTGCCCTCGGGCCCCCACTGGGGCTCTCTGATCCAGACACTGCCCCCATCGTTGCAGTTGCCCACTGTCGAGCGGGGCAACTGCGGAAAGAACCAAGAAGGAGGAAGGCACGGGCACCACTGGCCCTCGGGACCCCCACTGGGGCTCTGAAACTGCTGTGCCAATCGTTGGAGCGGCCCTCTGTCAGGCGGGGCCGCTCAGACTCCCTAAGCACCGGTAATGTGCCTCGAATGGCACCACGACCAGGGAGAAGCCCCTACTCACCAGGACTGCGGGGCAGGACTCCTCCGGTCTCCTCTCTCAGCATGCGGGGCTCTCTCAGCTCACGGGAGCCCCGCCTGGCTGCAGACTTTCGCTTCGGCCGCACTCTCATTGGAGGCCTTGGCCACCTCATCTCACTTCACCCGGGCCCCCTCGAGGGACCCGGGACTTCGACGTGGAGCCTGCGAGGCTCCGGACAGATCTCCGGCGGCGGGACTTCCTCTCCGGCCGCAGCTTCCGCCTTATGCCCCGCCCACAGTCAGGCAAGGCCGCCTGGCTTCCTGGTCGCGCCGGGCCGCGGCAGTGATTCTCCGTAGCCAAACACGGGGTGGGCACCCGCAACTTAAATACTCATCAAGCGGGGTGGGCACCCGCCAACAGCTCCAAACGCGGGGTGGGCACCCGCCATCAAGATATCCATAAAGCGGGGTAGGCTCCCGCTCGTAAGAAGCACAAACGCGGGGTGGGCACCCGCTAATCACAGCGGCAATGCGGGGGAATCCCTACGTCGGGATTCCCTCTGAAAGGGTGGCAGCTCCGCGCTGCGCAGCCCACGCTCTCCTCCTGATTAAAATATAGCGCTCACAAGGCGCTAGATGCAGCAAAAGTCCTGAAGGTCCTTAGGGATCAAGGGGGCCATGCTGGGCCCAGGGAGGCAAGCCCTCATGGCGGTTCCTCCTGGGCCCCAGCAGCAGCATGCCACCGCAGGTTCAGGAACAAGCACAGAGCAGAACAATTTCATGGGGTAACAGCCCCTACATTTATACCCAGATTCTCTTTGTCTGCAGTGTAGGGTTTGGGGGGAACCAGATGTAACTGGTTCAGGGGGGATTTGGAGCACTTTGTTTTCCAAGCTCCTCTTCCCCTTTGTCAGGTGGGGGCTAGGTGATCAGACACACCACAGGGGGTGGAGCCAGCATTGTACAGGCTGGGCACAGTCATATTCAGAGTCAGGGGATTACTCCTCCCACTACTCCCTCTGCAGATGTCCCATTCAGCCTAGCGCTGACTCACCCTGCCCCTCCTGGAGCCACACACACCTCCCAGCCCCTGTCACTCAAAAGCCAGACATGCAATTCACATCAGGCAGGCAGGCACATAGCACACAGAAATGCCAACTTCTAAAAGTGGCATTTCTCAAATAGTCATAATAAATCTGCGCACACCATTGCGCAGCATTTATTATTACAATTTCATACATACTAAACTCGACCACACTGCTCCTCTCATCCCAGCAATTACCACTGAGACACTTATCAGGGAATCCCCAATGCATTCCTATGGGAGGGCAGGCCAACCTTACCAAATGTACACAGAGAGCGCACGCACTTTACACTGGACCACAGTGCTAAAGTGCCCAGAGGCCTAAAACCACCAACACCATGTCAGAGAAAAAGGCAAAAAGTTTAGGGGTGACCCTGCACAAAGGGCCATGTCCAACAGTCTGTATAATGCCTGTTCAGCCAATCTGGGAATGGTTGTGCAATCCTGGAATGTTCTCTGATGAGAGAAAAACATTGTTGCAAATTGCCCATTTCCACATACTCAGAGTTTCCTTCGAAAGTTGCATTGATTTCGTTCCACCTTGCTGCTGAATATAATACATTGTGATTGCATTGTCTGTCCTGATCATGACATGTCAATTGCTCACTATGGGCAAAAAAGCTTTCACAGCTAGTCTTACTGCACCTAAATAACAGATTATGTCTCAATTTTCCTCTTTTGTCTGAATCTTGTCCAAATGCGCCCTCCATCCTGCTAGAGAAGCATCCGTTGCCAGTCAGAAATGCATGCAGTTCTTCTAGTTGCAACACCTGACCCTTGAAGACTGGTGTTATTTGGACTACATTGTTCCAACCTCTATGCACTTACTGCCACTAGTCAACCAAATGCTCCTGAATCAGCCTCATTCAAGGTGACAATGTGGTATCAACTGAATGCAGTAGAACTTTATTCCCAGCATTGCTCTGAGCATTCTCACTGATGCATTTTGTCTTTTTTAACTAAATAGCCACCTGTTTCTTTAGCTTGCTGCTTTCCAGTGAAGGGTACACCATCCCTCCCTCTGTCATTATACTTCCCCCAGAAACACTAGGGCCTAGAATTACTGAGCCTTTGCGTCACATTTGCGTCACACAAGGCGATGTAGGGCTTTGCAGGGCAATGCAAATGCTTATTTAGAATATATAAAGCCACGCAATGCCTGATTTGCATAGCCTTGCGTGGCTTGTAAAGTAATATACTCTTTTTCGAACTCTATGAAGCCACTCTCATACCTGAACAGGGCACCCTCTGTACATATGAAAAGTTCACTTGCCTTTAAAGCTGGAACTCCCGAAGGCTGTGTATCTTGCAATCTCTGACTTGCTGGTGGTTTGGATTTAATAGAGAGTTCCTGAAAAAGTAGAGAGCAAAGAAGAGCAATCACTATTCAAGTCTGTAAGCGATACTTTCCATACAAATTAATCCAGGCTCTCAAAATAAGTGGAATCTCCTCTTGCATTCTTATTTGCTGGGCTACAGTTCTCCAGGTCATACGACTCTCTTCTTTCAAGTACCACCTCACTTGGATAGTGGGAATCTTATTTACATATCCTGAAAAGTGAGTTACAGCTTCTGCGAGTCTGCAAACTGTCCCTCTAAGCTCTTCTAGCTCAAAGTCTACCTCTAAGCTTGTCTTTTCTCTAACAGTAAATCACAGACTCACAGAATGATATAGAGCAGCACCACTCAGCAATGGCCACCACCTTCGCCTGAATCTTGAAAAGAGCAATGAAGCATTATTCCCTTTTCAGCTTCCAAGCAGCAGATGACAGAAACCATATCCTGATCTAGGGAATCTAGATGAAGCCACTGGCTTTGCCAGATGAGTCCATGACCATAGTACAATGTTACTAGGCCCGTTGCTTTCATCCAGTTTGGCTTAGCCCATCAAGTTATCTATTTTAAATAAACTAGGTATATTTGGTTACATCATTTAGCTTCTGATCATTTATCTACATTGTAATTAATACCTAATTTGCCCCAAAAAATAATTAAATAAACTAAGAGTACAGGCCCAACATTTTTGTAGGAGACTACAACTAGTCATGCTGAATGCCAGGGTTACTGAATACAAAGGCTGCCTATTCTTGATTCCATCTCATGCTGCTTTTGTCCGCCACTCTATACTTCTTGTCTCTTTAGCACACTTTTGCAGGTTCTTTACATCCCTGGGTTCACCCCTATTACTGTTTTTCTTTATTTATCTTCATCTTTCCTTTTTTTTCCTCTCTCTCTCTCTTATTCTGGGTCAACGTCTGAAGACGAAAAATAAATCCTGGCCTTACACCTGCAACCACCAGCACAAGTTAAGCACTCATTGTATCAATAAACATCCCCTGGAAGTGCCATCCTGCTCCTGACACTTAGACAAAAAGCAGCAACCACATTTCAACTCTGGCATAGTGTGAACATTCTGTTCTCACTCACATACAGAAACCACCTGAAGCTATACCCATGTACCTAAACTCAACATGACTCACACTATAGCATTCTCAATTAGAAGTGAGGGGTTGAGGCGGAGATATGGGCTCCTGCTATTACAGCTGTAGAGGGAGAAAGCTCCTGCTATTACAGCTGTAGAGGGAGAAAGTTCCACAGTTTGAGTGCAAAGAATGAGAAGTCATACGTATGGTGGTTAATTTCACTATGTGAGTGAGAGCTCTTTTAGGCCTTGATTACAAGCTGGACGGAGCATTGGATGGAGCAGCATCTCTGGGTGCGATGCCGCTCCACCCAATTGTAAGTGGAGGTGTACTCCCAGAGCCTGATTTCCTGAGTGCGCGAACATGGATTTGATTCTACTGGCTGTAAAACCTTGCCAGTAAAATTGCTTTTTCCTTGGGCTACAAGTAGACATTGGCCCCATTCGCTGGCACCTTGTTTGACCCCATCGTAAGGCACATGTCATACTCTCCACTCCCAGGTCACATCCTCTCCTTCCCTCTCCACTCTCCCATCTCCCGCCATATGCACCGCCCCGCTCACATTCACCACTTGCTCAGTGCGAGGGGTAAATGTTAGCATTAATCACCAAGTATTTGTGAATTCCATATGAATTTTGCCCAGAAATAACAAATCTCCATGACTCCTAATGGAGGCATTTAAGGCCAAAAAGACTATTGAGTTTGTGAATACAGCCATTATTTAGAAATGTTTTTACTGTTTTCAGAAAATATAGGCCATACAATTTTAACATTAGTTCAGTTGAACATGTTACTTAGCTTCAGTAATGCTCTTTCTGGTAGAAACTCTTCCTGTCCACAGATTCCTCACTTTTTGAATCTTCCCCAGGTGTCAGACTGGATCTGGAAACTTTTTCAGATGCACCTCTCTGCGTCGTTAGGTGGCGTCATGCAACTCTGCACTGACGCGTTCCGTTCTGGAGACAATGTGTGGAACCAATAGAGGCACCACTCCCAAACTCTGGCGTCAGGTGCTTTCTAGGCTGTCCATGCCCCCAGACGCAGAGCTAATAGCAAATTGGTGTGCAGATTCCTGAACTTGGGATCTCATTAATGGATAAAGTCCAATCACAGAGCAGGGCGAATGGGCGGGTCAGTGAGGAATCAGCAGTTAGATAAAGTCTCTACCAGAAACAGCATTACCGAAGGTAAGTAACTTGTTCTTCCGATAGAGACTTTTAACCACAGATTCCTCCCAGTTTGAATAGATAGCAAAGCAGTACCTATTTGGAGGTGGGTCTGTGAAAGGACTCAACTAGAAAATCCTGTAGGTTGCACCGGGCAAAATGCCCCTCTCGGAGAGCCTGGCTGTCCTGATAATAGTGCTTCCCAAATGTATGGAAGGTAGCCCACGTATGTGCCTGCCAGATGTCCAGGACAGAAAATCTGTGTGCCAAAGCAGTGGTAGCAGCTTTGGCCCAGGTAGAATTCGCTCACAGTCCTTTCAAAGCCTGCTTTTTGGCCAATGAATAGCAGATTTCAATGCAGAGCACAATAAAGCTGGAGATTGTCCATTTTATTGCTCCAGTGGACCCCACAAAGAGCTGATCATCCACTCAGTATTCTCTGGTTTGATCGATGTAAGGCTCAGTGCTCTTTTGGGTTCCAAGAGGTAGAGTCTCTCCTCCTCCATAGAGGGGTGAGGCGGAGCAAAGAATGCTGGTAAAGTGATATGTTGACCAACGTGGAACTGTGTCATGACATTTGGCAAAAAGGGTGCTTTGCGTGGAGGGGTTTATCTGCTGTGTGCCACATCAAGCTACAAATCTATCCCAATGACAGGCGTATACTGTCTTTGTTGAGGAATGCCTGGCTGCCAAGATGACATCAACCACCTCGGGAGGAAGGCCGAAAGTGTTGAGCTGTCGTAGTTCAATCTCCAAGCATGAAGATGGGCATTGCAAAGGCCCAGGTGCAGAACCCTACCCCGATGCTGCGACAGCAGATCCTCCCAAAGGGGCGCCTGATCAGAGTATAGAAGGCTTGGAGGACAGGAGATCTGGATACCATACTATCCATGGCTACTAGGTTGGCCTGGTCAGTACTGATCTTCTTCAGAACTCGGGGCAGAAGAGGTATTGGCGGGAAGGCCGTCACGAGTTCCACCCTAGGTGAAATGCATCTACTAGCGAGAGAAGACACCTTGGAAACTCCAACGACCAGAACTGCTGACATTGCGCATTCTTGGCAGTGTCAAATAGATTGAGCCAAGCTTCTCCCCATTCGTGAAAGTGACCATGCATCACCTCCAGCGTGTAACTGCCACTCGTGATCCACTAGGTGCAAATGGCTGAGCTCGTCCGTTTTGGCATTCAAAGATCCTACCAGGTGGTTCACCACCAGGAAAATTCCTTGATGGTCCAGCCATTTCCAGAGGCGCAGTGCCTCTTGGTATAGGGTTTGTGACCCCACCCCATCCCATCCCACCCTGTTTACTGCAATACCACATGGCGGTGGTGTTGTCCAGAAGCACCTTTACAAGCCTCCCCTTGATGGATGTAAGGAAGGCTTTGATTGCCAAGCGAATTGCCTTTATCTCCAGATGGTGAATATGGAGCCGGGACTCCGTCAGAGACCATAGGCCTCTTATCTCCAACTCTTCCCAGGTCGCAGCCCCAATCCAGAAGTGACGCATCAGTCACCACTATCAGTTCTGGGTGGGGTAGAGAGAGGGGACTGTCATTGACCCAATTGCAATCCTCTAGTCACCACTGCAGATATCTGCAGTCTCCTCCAAAATCTGGCTTGTAGCCGGACAGGTCCCCTTGATGTTGGGTACCCACAGACTTCAGATCCCACTGCAGAGCCCGTTTATCACACTTGCAGTGCTTGAGCTGCAGGATGCAGGAGGCCATCAGTCTCAGTAGTCTTATAGTCAACCTCACTGAAATCCAGGACAGAGACTGAAACATCAGGATCATAGCCTGTATACCCTGGCCTCTCCTTTTCAGGGGAAAAGCACAAAACCAAACTGTGCCTAGAATGGCTCTGATGAAAGGGAGTGTCTGACGAGCCAGGTGCAACTTCAGCACAGTGATAGTGAAACCCAAAGATGACAGGAGGTTCGACGACTGCCTGGGGCAAGCCCACCTTCAACAGCCAGTTGTTGTCGAGGTAGGGCAAGACTGAGAAACCTGACCACCCCAAATGTGCTGCTACCATCATTTCGTGAACACCCAAGGGGCAGTGATGAGTTCAAAGGGAAGCCGAGCAACTGCTAATGTTCCTGTCCCACCAGGACCCTCAGGTCAATGCCTGCAGGACGGGTATTTTGAAATGTGCGTCCTGCAAATCCAACGCCTCCATCCAGTCTTCAGAGTCGTGGGCAGACAAGACATGGGGGTTGTATGTGATTTCATAGAAAAACTATTTAATGGAATACCATTACAGAGAAACGATTTCATCTAAACTGTTTAATGAAGTTTTTCAGAATGAATGGCATTTACCTTTTCGTAGAAACCAATTCATAGTTTGTCTTTTGGTCGAAATTGGCTTGTGAATGTTTATTTTTTAAGTGTAAATGCAATGACTGCAGGTCTTACTTTCAGAAATCGTTTTGTTGGAGATATTTATTTCAGTGCTTTACTCCAGGGGAAAGTAGTTCATATTTATATCTTTTACACTGTCAAACAATTACTTCAGATGCTTTTCATTTGCTGACTCGTCACCACCTGTAAACACCATCCACTGCTGATGCCTCACAACTCCTAAACACCATCAATCCCTGCTTCCTAAAACCTTTCACCACGCCTAACCCACGCTCATCCCTGAAGCCTGAAATCCTTCTACCCCAAAAATCTACCATCCCTGAACCATAAAATCACTCACTACCCCTAACTCCACCCATTCCTGAATCCCAAAAAACCCTTTGTATGCCTGTACCCCACCAATTCCTTACCTCTTAAAACACCTCAACACACCCAAACTCCACCCATCCCTGAACCCTAAGAAACCTCAACACCTTTAAACACCAGCCATCCATGACCCATAATAACTCTTCATCACCCTAAACTGCTCATCCCTAAACCCTAAAATCCCCTTTCTACATCTAAACTCTACACATCCCTGAATCTTTAAAACCCCTCCCCACCTTTTTTTTTAAAATTGCTTTTTATTTGCATTTTCATAACAAAAGCAACAAGAAAAAGAACAGACATTGCAGTGCTGTACTGTAATAATTTGATCAGACATATCCAAAGCCCACGTAGTCCGGCCCGTCGTGGGGCCTGCAAAGTAGTTCCTACAATATGAAACGCCAATGAACACAAATTTTGCAATAGGACAACTCGGCATTGCACACCCAAGGCAAATTTATACAATATAATCTAAGGGGTGTCTCATCGGAAACATATAGCATGGATTCAATACATTAATCATCCTCCATTCTAGAATTTAACCAAGTTACAAATGGTTCCCAAATGTCCTTAGGTCGGGATTTGGTGGGCTGGAGTTCCCAGTAGATAGACAGCTGTGTCCTGCAATAGGTGACCTGTGTGACCCAGTCTTTAGTCAACGGAGGTCTGGCAGCCCCCCAGTGAAAAGCTATCTGACGTTTAGCCATCAATTGGAGCATTGCAGGTAGTTTACGTGATTTAGGGGGCACCGTCTCTAGCACCCCAAGCATGGACGTAAGGGGCGTGCAGGGGAGGTCCAACCCAGTGATGTCTTTAATGTGTTTGTAGATTTCAAGCCAGAAATTTGCTATGGGCCTGCAGCTCCAAGCTAAATGTAAAAAGGTTGCGTGTGGGGTACTGAATTTCCAGCAACAGTCATCTTCACGGAGCCCCATTTTGTGCAAGTGTATGGGAGTCCGATAAAGGTGATGCAGGTATTTGAAGTGTATAAGCCGAAGGCAGTAGTTGGGCGACAGGCGCTCCAACTGTTGACAGCACAGCTTCCATTGTTCATCTGTGAGAGGTGTACCTAACTCCTCTCCCCAGGCCACACGTGAGGGGGGAATTATTATCGGAGAGGCCTTTTGAGTGTGCCTGTAAATGCGTGATATAAGTTTCCGTCCCGACTCCACCGCCAACAGGTTCTCAAGCGCCGGCAAGGAAGGCGGGGGCGCTGGAAATGTGGGGAATTTGCTCTTGCAGGACGCGTGGAGCTGGTAGTACAGCAGCATGTCGAGTGCTGACGGCTCTGCTGGGGAACACATGTGTTGCAGTGTGAGGAAAGTGTCATTAGGATAAAGATCGCCGCCCACTGCTATGTTGTGTGCGCTCGCCCGTACTTGCGCCTTCCGTTCCATAAAAGGGGGAAACATGGGGTTATTAAAAAGTGGCATGGATGGTGAATATAGTATCTCTAGGCGTGCTCTTTTACGAATACCTTCCCATGCCCATCTCATGACTTGTACGGTATCTATTTCCTCGCGAGGGCGCTTATATGGATGAAATAGTGCTGTCGATATTGGTAGGGGAGCAGCACAGTCTATTTCTATGGCCACGTGTGGTTGGTAGGGCGTGGGGTGGGCCCAGAAGTGTAAAAATTGCGCCTGTGCGCTGTAAGCGTACAGAACAAAATCCGGGGCTGCCAGCCCCCCCTGTTCCTGCGGTAGTGTCAAAATTTCCCAGGCTGTCCTTGGTTGACACCCTGCCCACACCAGCCTCTATCATGAGTGATCTTAATTGTCTAAAAAAGTGCATTAGGAGTGGGAGCGGCACATTTACAAAGAGGTAAAGTAGTTTGGGCAATATTATCATTTTAGCTACTGCTATGCGACCCGCCAGCGAAAGAGGAAGCGTCTTCCATCTTTTTACCCTGTCCTCAATCCAGGCCACCACCCTCCCATAGTTGGCGGTCCATATTTCCTGCAAGTCGTTGGTGAACCATACACCTAGATAGCGAATGGGCTCCGAAGCCCATACCACCGGGTATTCAGTGGCAAATTCCTGTGTGCCTGACGTGAGTGGGAGGATCACAGATTTGCTCCAGTTAATGTTTACTCCGGAGAGCCCACCAAAGCGAACCACCTCTCTTGTCATGGGGGCCAGGTTGTCCTTGGGATGCACCATATAAAGCGTGATATCATCCGCGTACATGGACACGGTAAGCGCCCTGGTAGCAAAACCAATCCCCCTGTTTGCGTGGTGTTGGCGCAGACGCGCAGCCAGGGGTTCCATCGCGATCGCAAACAGTAACGGTGACAAAGGGCACCCCCGTCTGGTGCCTCGTGTTATGGTTATCGGTTCCGATATCAGCCCGTTCACCCTTAGACGCGCCATTGGTTGTGTGTAAAGGAGTTGAATTTGCTTTATGAAGATCGGGCTTAGACCTATCCTTTTAAGCAGAGGAAAGAGAAATCCCCACTCTAGCGAATCAAACGCCTTTGAGGCATCTAAAAGCGCTGCAGCCGCAGGTAGGTGTGGCGCTAAATAGTGTAATAGCCCAAATAGGGTTCTGAGATTGTGCGAGGTTGCTCTACCCGGTACGAAGCCTGATTGGTCCGGTAGGACTATCAATGGGAGCAGCGGTTGTAGTCTGGTAGCCAAGAGTTTTGCAAAAATCTTGGCGTCCAAGTTGATCAATGAGAGTGGACGATAAGACTCGCATTGCTGGGGGTCCTTGTCTGGTTTGAGAAGAGTGATGATAATCGCCTCTCTCATAGATCCAGGGAGGATTCCGTCCTGCAGCGCCTCCTGGTATACAGCGAGGAGGCGAGGTGCGAGCTCCTCAGAGTATTCTTTGTAAAATTTCGCAGTGAGGCCATCCGCCCCTGGCGCCTTGTCCGCCCTCATACTTCCAATGACCCGACGCACATCTTCAACCGTAAATGGTATATCGAGATACTCACGGTGTGCATTGTTGAACCATACAAGCGCTATGGAGTCAAAATACTCCTCTAGCACCGAGTTCGCAGGTGACACGTGGGATGTGTATAGCTGTGAGTAGAAATCTTGCATGGTATTTAAAATGTCAGGGGGGGAGTGTACTAGTTCATTAGTTGTGGTGGTAAGTGCAGTGATAAATGTGGCTACCCTGGGTGGCCTCAGTAGGTTCGCAAGTGTCTTCCCGGGCCGATCGCCCTCGCCATATTTCCTCGCAGTCGCATACTTGTGGAGAAACTTTACCTCCCTGTCAGCCTCCTCCTGGTATGCAGTCAGTTTGCTACGAATTTGCCCCAGTGTCCCCGCTGACGGAGTCACGTAATATTGTCGCTCGAGTGTATGTAGCTCCGATTCTAGGCGGTCCAGACAACCTCGTATATCCCTGAGCACCCTGTTTTGCCCCGCTATACAATGT
This sequence comes from Calotriton arnoldi, assembly GCA_963921515.1. NCBI lineage: Eukaryota > Metazoa > Chordata > Amphibia > Caudata > Salamandridae > Calotriton > Calotriton arnoldi. Next base: position 1,671,602 of record CAWUFW010000844.1, on the reverse strand, counting down.
CCTCGAATGACCACTTTGAAAGCCTTCCATAGAGTCCCGGCCGAGTCCACAGACCCTGTGTTCTTATCAAAGTATTCTGTAATGTGTGTGTGCAATTCCTCCTTGAAAGCAGAGTCTAGCAGAGCATTGGGTGGCAGGCGCCATGTGTAGGGCTGTCTATAGGGCAGGGGTATCTGGAGGGTTAAAGTAACTGGAGAGTGATCAGAAAGCGTGCAGGCGTGATGGGACACGTCCGATACGCAGGAGTGCAAATCGGGGGAGGTGAGCCATAAGTCCAGGCGCGACCATGCGTTATGTTGCTGCGTGATACAAGTACCCTCACGGGCGTTAGGGTGGAGGCTTCGCCAGGTGTCCACGAGACCGTAGTCTTCCACTAGTTGTTTTAAGACTGCGGCTGCTTGTGGGTGGTGTGTACGTGAGGTTCCCATCCTGTCATCCCTCTGGGACATTACTGTATCAAAATCACCCCCCCATATTAATGCCGCATCCCCCATGGATTGTATAGTGTGCCACACTTGCTGAAAGAAAGAGGGGTCGCCTACGTTCGGTCCATAGACATTAGCCATTAGGACCTTCTGGTGAATCAACACCCCAAGAACCAACACATAGAGCCCTTCTGTATCGCTGATTACTTTCAGGGTTTGCCAGGGAGTACCTTTTTTAATTAACGTGGCAACCCCACGGGAGTAGTTGGAGTAGCATGAGGTAAACGCCTCGCTCCATCTGTTGGACTTCAGCCTGTCACAAGCTGTGCTCCTAAGGTGGGTCTCCTGAAGGAGGCATATAGCAGCCGAGTGTCTCGAGAGGTGGGAGTGTATTAGGCGCGTCTTTCTGTGGTCATTAAGACCGCGTACGTTCCATGTAATGCATGTTAGATGAGACAGAGAGACTTGAAATAATATCTGTCCCTTATGATTATCGATTTCGCTACATGGCGTGCCCCCGGTGGTGTACCGAAGAGTCCCTTCCAATGCATGGTAGCGCCCCCGGGGTAGTGTGTGACATGTCTAGTAAGCATCTTGTCAGAGATGAAATATGGAGCACATTGCAATGAACAGTAAACAATTAAAAACAATCCCTTCCCACCCTCCTCTCACTCCAACCCCCCAATAAGGTTGAGTCTCATAACTAACCACCCTATAGAATCTAACAACCCAAGAATTTAGCAAGATAGGGAATCATCCCAGAGGGGGCGTGAGGTTGCCGGCATACTGCCCCATCACAACGTAACAGGGTGGCCGAGCATAGTTAACCACCAGCAAAGTGCGATTACAACCCATATCACAAACAGATAGCAGAGTAGATTAGCGATTTCCTCTCGTAGAAATGCGTAGATGGAAGCACAGCGGCGCAAGGCTCAATATCAGGATAGTTATGCTAGTCATTGTCACTTAGCTGACTCTGTGACGAGTTGTCTTTGTCTCGATCTTTGTCTCTTTGCTGCCGTGCTTGTTGTTTGGCAAATTTCATTGCTGCACCAGCTTCCGTGAAGAAAGAGGGCTTGCCATTTGCATGAACACGGAGTTTGGCAGGGTAGAGCATGGCATATTTAATTCCGGCTTTCTGTAACAGTTTCTTTGCCGGAAGAAACTCCCTCCTCGCAGCTTGGACCGCCTGTGTGATGTCTGGGTATAATGAAATGGCGTTGTTCTGGTATTGTAGTGTTCCTCGTTCTCGGGCAAGTCTGAGGACTGTGTCTCTGTCTCTATAATTTAGCAGCCGGGCCAATATCGGTCTCGGGGGGGGGGGGGGGCGCCCGGCGGCGGCCGTGGCCCCAGAGTGCGGTGGGCCCGCTCCACCAGGAACATGGCAGAAAGGTCAGTCCCGAACAGGTCCTGGAGAAGGCCCTCCACATATTTCTCCATGTTGGGTGTGTTGGTAGACTCCAGCACTCCCGGTATTCGAACGTTGTTCCTTCGCGAGCGGGCTTCAAGGTCTTCGTTCCGTGCCTTGATGACCTCCAGCACCTTGTCCATACGCAGGAGGTGGTCGTGTGTCTCGACTTGGCAGTCGTCCATGTCGGAGACTCTGGTTTCCAGCTCGTGTAGTCGCGCCTCATGGTTGTCCACTTTGTGCGATACCAGGTCCATGCGGACTGCGAGAGAGTCAATTTTGGCGTCAATTTCTTTGAGGCAGCCTTTTACGTCGCGTAATAGTGTTTTTATGTCCTCATCTTGGTCCGGTTCCAGTTGTGTTTCCGGTACTACCGTCTGTGACATCAGCTCACCATCCACCTGCCGGGTATTGCGTTTGTCGAAAGTTATTTTCGGCTGTTTGTTGTCTGCCTTTCCCATTGTACACCTGCGCTGTGGTAATACCATCGATGGTGGGCAGGCTGGCAAGATGCGGGCGCAAAGGGAAGCAGAGTCTACGTTGCATGCTCTAAGCTTTTCCCAAGAGCTGCAGTCTTTGTGGACAGGGTGGGGCGCCGGGCGCGGAAGGTGGGAATGTGCACCCCCTGAGCAGCAGATCCTTGGCAACAGGGCCAGCGGAAGAGTGTTAGCTAGGCCTTGATTACAGCACGGTGAGGCCCAATGGCCTGCCTCTACATTAGATTTGGCCCCCGGTGGCCAGCAGCACTTTCAGTTCAGTGGGCACGCTACGTTTACTCTACCCTGGGGGGTTTTGCGCAGTTAGTGACAGGCGCCACGTACAGCAATCAGCAATGGGTATCGTCGATTTTCGCCTATCTTCTTAACGCCCAGCTTCCTCAGCAAGAGTGCAGGTCGCCGATTCTGATCGTCAAGGACCCCCCAGAACCAAGACGCTCCCCAGTGTGTGCTTAAGGCGTCGTGATGACAGGGCCCCAGAAACGCGCAACGGCTTTGCGCCGATATCGATGGCAGGGGGGCTTACGCAGCAGAATCGCCTCCAATGTCAATTCGCACTCACCGGCACAGTGACGATTTCGTCCAACGGAGCGGGGCGACGATCTGATAGTTCCAGGCAGCCTCGGTAAGTCTCAGCAGTGCCCCGGCTAGTATGTCCCTTGTCCAGTCCACCTCGAGTCGGATAGCATCCGACCTCTCGCTCCCGCGATTCCACCCCGCAGCGTGTGTGGCACATTCAGGCCGGAGGCCGCCGCGCACGGGGCAGAGGGGAAGTGGGGCACCCCGATGGTGTGCGCCTCCGTCACCCCAGCTCCAGCACCACGCGGCAGCGGCCTACCTCCGTCCCGCGCCTCTCCGGAGTTCTCCGCCGAAGTCCGTGTCACGGCCTCGGTGTACGCTGCGCTGGCGGCGCCGCCAGAGCCAGGCCAGGTCCCGAGGACGACTCCTCCAATCTCAGCGGTAGTTCCGCCAGCCCTCCTTTTCCGGACTCACTTTATTTTACAACTGCGGCAGGCGGATGGTTGCCGCGCTACATCGGCACTCTGTGCGCTCCAGGCCAGACGTCGCTGCAGCCCCGGTCTCGGCTTCTCACCACCCCGGCCAGGCCACCAGCGTCCGTCGGCAATTTGGTCGCTTCTTCTTCGATTTTCGGGCCGATGAACGTCTCAATATATGCAGCTCGATGTTGTACGTTCAGATTTAGCACCTCTCGGCCAGTATAGGTGGTTTCATGCAGGATATATGTCGGATTGTGTGCTCGGCCGGCAGAGCCCCTTTACCAAGCGGCCATCTTGCAGCTCGGCTTGGCCACGCCCCCCCAACCCCTCCCCACCTTAAACTCCACCTCATTCTGAGCCTAAAAAATCTTCACCAAGCATTGCACTCCACCCAACCCTAAAAACACCCCACTCACCTAAACACCACTCATCCGTGAAGCCCAAAAACCCCTCAACACCCCTACACTCTACCCATCTGTGACCCCCAAAAACCCTTTTCTATGCTAGAACTCCAATTATTCCTGACCCCTAAAAGCCCCTCATTACCTGAAACATTACATATCTCTGAACCCAAAAAATCCACAGTAGTCCTAAACTCCACCTAAGTTTAATGTAAATTTGGATTCTTCCTTAAAATGATCTTTCCTTTAAAATGTTTCGTTTAATTTTTGATTTTTCTTTGTATTTCCTTAAAATGGTCTTTCCTTAAAATTGGTTTTTCATGATTTGGGCGAAGGTGAGATTTTGAATTTGTCCTTCCAGAGGAAGGTGTTGAGAGGTTGTAGGTCTATAATAGGACAAAGGCCTCCCACCTCCTTTTTGCACCAGAAAGTAGTGGAAATAACAACCATGACCCACTTCTGGCAAAAACACCCTCTGGATAGCTCCTGTGGGCAAAAGGCCTTGTACATCCTGCCTTAAGATGGAAAGAGGGCCCTCTGTCAGTCGGTCCGGGGGTCGGTCAAAAGTGCAGCGGAGTAGTAATGAAGGGTAGAGTTTATCCCTGCAGGACAATATGCAGAACTTACCTGTCCAATGTTATGGCCTCCCACCCACTAAGAATAGTTGAATCCTGACTTCAACTGGGTGGCTGTGCTCCACTAAGGGCACGCTAAAAGGGTATGGATCCAGTGGGGGTTGGCGGTGGGAGTGGCCAGTAAACTGACTGGTGCACTGCTCCTGACTGTGGGGTCGGTGGGTGCCATGGTCTCGGCTGCAAAACTACTGGACACCATGAGGAGGCTGGAGTGGCTGGCGGTATGGGGTGCCTCTGCATAAACCGCAAAAGGAACGATAAGTTTGATGCGGTTGGGGAGGCAGGGCAGATAAGCCCAGGGATCGTGCTTTGGCCCTGCTCTCTTTGAACCACTCCAGAGTTGTATCTGTCTTGTCTACAAAGAGGTGAGTCTTGTCAAAGAGCAAGTCTTTAAGGGATGACAGGCCTTCACTTGAAAAACCCATCAACTGCAACCAGGCATGATGATGAATGGCGACACTAGTGCCAATGGCTCGCCCAATGGAAACTGTGGTATCCAGGCCACAACAAATTGTGAATTTGGCAGCACCATGGCTGCCCTGTATGGCTTGGATCAGGACAGGTCGAAGGTCTTCCAGGACACCTGGGAGGACATGAGCAACCGAATTCCAGAGATCGTGGGAATAGTAGCCCAGCAGGCAACTTACATTGACTGACCTGAGGGTCAAACTAGTGGAAGAAAATAACCTCTTCCCAAAGCTCTCTTGGATTTCCTATCGAGGAGTCAGGAAAGCATTTGAATTTTAGGTTTGTCTGACTGGTGGAAGTCTGCACCACCAAGCTCTCATGAGATGGGTGCTGAGACAAAAAGGCAGGCTCGCCAGGTGCAAGTCAGTGATGTCCCACAATTTGGAGGTTAACTGGGGGCGGGGGGGGAGAGGGGGCAGAGCAAGGTTTAGCCCAGACCCCTTGGAGGGTATCAGTGAGTTCCTTGTTAAAAAGTAGTAATTGCTCAGTAGTTGTTTGTCCCAGTTGGAGTACTTCGGTCAGGACGTTGGTTTTGCTCTCTAAAATGGGGAGCTGGAGGTCGAGAACTTCAGCTGCCCTCCGAATGACCACCCCCATATGAAGCACTTTCTTCAGTAGCAGGGCTTGGAAGTGAGACAATGCCAGAATCAGGAGAGGTGTCAAGGCCACTGCCATCAGGGAGTTCATCATACCCGTTTTCTTCGTGGTAGGGTATGGTGGTTAGGGTTGGCCAATTGCATCTCCTGTGTCAAAATCATTATCTGAATACATTCCGAACAAGGAATGCAATGTATGGGATCTGCCTTATGGAGATGGGGCGTTAAGAGAGTCAGGTTGCAGACTGATAGAAGCTGAGCACGGCCTTGGTTGAAGTTGGAGCAGTGCCGAGTCAGAGAGCACAATGGCAACATCGTACTCCAGTGTTGGAGTCAGAATTATCGTCGATGCCCCGAGAACCAGTGTGGATTGTGGAGCCAGAGGTGGAATTGTTAGGGGAGTTGGGAGAAGTCCAGCGGTGGAGATCCTATTGGCTCCTTGGGTGTGTGGGGCCATGGGGGGGCATAGACGTGCGCGAGGGACTCGGAAGGGATCTGAAGAGTCAGAGAATGGCTTTGCGGAACTGTTGGTTCTGCCTTGGTGTCAAAGACAGCCCCAGAAACTCCCCCACCATGGCAGAAAAAACATTTTAGCCAGTGCTACCCTGCACATAACTGACAGCTGTAATGTATCCCAAAGTTTTATAAAGGGCCGAAGCCCCATCACCACTCATCCCATATTTAGCTTATACTTCTCTGTTTATAGTGTGAACCACGTATCCGCAAATATTGAAAGTGCGTTTTAACCTAATCAAGACTCACCACCGGCAACTGCTGAACCTCAAGACCTTTAAGTCTTCCCAGCGAACACAATTTTGATTTTAAGCAATGGATGCGTGTCCCAATACTGCTCCAAATTCTTCCAAGAGGAGTAAAATGATTGGGACCAAGTAAGTTGACAGTTGAACATAACTTAAAGCACTGTCCACATATATGGACACCATGTGAGGGGTCCCTCCCATCTGCATACCCCAGATATGCAGGCCACCCTTAAGCCAGCAAGGCAGTGGTTCCATGGCGAGGCGCTCAATGAGGGGAAACCACTGCTGCGTCCCCCATTCCAGTGCAAGCCGAATTGAGACCGCTTGGCCAATGCGCTCCCTCGCCAAAGGGTCTGTGTATAACAGCTTAACCCATCTGACATAATTGTGCCCTACCCCTGACTGAACCAGCATTCCCCACATATACTCCCAGATTACGGTGTCAAAGGCTTGTTCGATATCAAGTAAGGCCATGGCAAACTCATCATCCCCCAGCTGGGGTGCATTTATGACATGGGACAACCTACGCAGATTATAAATCGTGTTACTTATCGGGATGAACCTGGATTGATCCTCATACTCCAGCCCAGGAATAATTTCAGTTAGCCTAGTCGCTAATACTTTGCTAAGCACCTTCCCATCAACATTTAAAAGCATTAAGAACAATTTACTTGCCTTTGGTAAGACCTCGAATCCATGGTCTCGAAGACGCTCCTGTAGTATTTAGTGAGGTACCAAAAATTGAGGCTGCTGTCTCTTTCAGACATTGTAATTTGTCCGCTGTGGTTGTCTGCTGAGGTGGAAAGAGGCTGAGCAGCAGTAGTTCAGGAGCACGCTCCACGGGGCAGCTCTGTGGCCTAGAGTTACCTGGGGTTTCGCTTGTCTCAGAGTAGTGCATGTGGCAGGACACCGGTGAACTGTGCATGGATTTCTTGTGTTTTTTGTGGTAACGTTTAGACCTTCCTTAACTCATGGACCGGAGGAAGAGTGGGTGCATCCATTCCTTCGGCCGACGCCGCTTCCTCGACTTCTTTGGAGCTCAGCGACAGCGAGCTTGTCTTTATGGCCTCAAAACGTTTTCCGGTTCATCTTGGAACAGCACGAACACAACTTTGTGTCGTTATTGCTTCAACATAAACCTCCAACTATTTATCTAATAAGCGCCCTACATTGGCCTAATACAATTTAATGGGTAATCCATCCGCTCTAGGGATTTTGTCATGGGCATAGCCTGTATGGCTGCTACAATTTCTTCTTTTGTTAGTGGGGAATTGAGCATCATCTGCTGCGCAAGCATAATCATGCAGAGAGAGAGCAACAACAAATAAACACCTATCCGCTGTAAATCATTTTCCAGGGGCTGGCTATATATTTGTCTGAGATGTGCCACAAAAGTGTCGTTTATACCCCCGTGTCAAAAGCTCAGATACATCCTTGTTCAGACCATTATTTCTGAACAATGCCATGTATGTTCATATGTTTCAGGGTGAGATTTTGACGAAGTTTTCTAGCCACACCTGTCATTCTCTGAGGGGTAGGATGATGCACTATATTGTTTTTGGCACCCATCTCAATTTTAGCAGCAGAAATGATGTATCCTTGCCTAAACAAGTTTGTCAGTGAGTCAAATGTATGATCTATTTAGTCATTAGGTTGTGCGCCCATTATAGCCTGAGCAATTGATACCATTGGATGTACATCTTTATATATATAGACCTATGCACACGCTATTCCTATTTCTACTTCTAATAAGTATACACTAAGTGCAAACATATATTCACGAGACAGAGTACACAAAATTCTTTAAAGCAATCACAGTCGTTTGATGTTCTCTTGTTCCTTTATTCAGAAAATTGCCCAGCCAACACGTGTTTCGTCGTGGGGAAGTACCCTTCGACTTCTTCAGGGCTGCTCGGCTACTAGATATGGTGTTAACGTTCTCTCGACCGGTTCTAATTCCATCCTGGCTGGCCAGAGTGGTAATCGTCACTGCTGTACGCAGTTCTCTCTTCAATATTTAGGGTAGAATCTTATGTAAATAAAAAACCACAGCGTATTACGTCAATCTCTCTTCCGATCTCCGGTTTGAATTTCATCCAATATACCCGATTAGCACCCTGTTACGGGTACCTCAGCGAGTACGCTGCTACTGTGGTTCCCGCTCCGTGAATCTCTTGGTGACCCGGCCCCAGGATTGACGTAATACGCTGTAGTTTTTTATTTACATAAGATTCTACCCTAAATATTGAAGAGAGAACTGCGTACAGCAGTGAAGATTACCACTCTGGCCAGCCGGGACGGAATTAGAACCGGTCGAGAGAACGTTAACACCATATCTAGTAGCCGAGCAGCCCTGAAGAAGTCAAACGGTACTTCCCCACGACGAAACACGTGTTGGCTGGGCAATTTTCTGAATAAAGGAACAAGAGAACATCAAACGACTGTGATTGCTTTAAAGAATTTTGTGTACTCTGTCTCGTGAATATATGTTTGCACTTACTGTATACTTATTGGAAGTAGAAATAGGAATAGCGTGTGCATAGGTCTATATATATGTTTTTTTTGGGCCCAAGGGTCTATCCTGAGGGCTCAGGGTGTTTTCCCTCACCTCTTGCACCGCTTGATTGGTTTTAGTTCTAATCACGCACACTCAGGAGGCGCCAGTTCCTCACACAGAAGAGCACCCCTGTACATCTTTATGCTTGCTGGGACATCAAATAAGACAAACTCTAATACTAAAGCTAAAGTTTTCACCTTTTAGGTACCCCTGCGTTATATTTATTGTCCATTAAATCACACTTTATATGCTGGTTGTATTCAAGGACCTCCATGGGCCCAGGAGAGTAGCACGACAAATAGTTTTCTTCTGGTTATCTGCAAATCCACAAGTAGAGAACTGACATTTAGGGAAGCCAAGTCAAGACAATGTGTGCATTATAATAGAAGAACAAGTTACTTACCTTCGGTAACGATATATCTGTAAGAAACATAGGTTAGTTATAGATTCCTTACCTTAGAATTACCCCCAGGCGTCAGACTGGATCCGGAAAGTTTTTCGTCAGCAGTACCCCTGCGCGTCGGAAGGTGGCGTCGGTCGACTCCGCGTTCGTTGTCGTGGTCGCCGGGATGACGTCACAGTAGCTACCTAGACTCCGCCCTCGCGCGCTGACGTCAGTTCTGTACACGACTTTCCACGCCAGAAGCGCAGAGCCATGCAAGACACTGACCACTGGTGCACAAAACTAGGGCCTTGAAAGGAAGTCCTTAACCCTAGAAATCAGTTCGCAGAACGGGGAGGATGGGTGGGGCGGTAAGGAATCTATAACTAACCTATGTTTCTTACAGATATATCGTTACCAAAGGTAAGTAACTTGTTCATCTGAATCAAACAGTTAGTTATAGATTCCTTACCTTAGAATAGATACCCCAGCAATACCAACCCCGGAGGTGGGTCTGCGAACTAAGTTCACACCAGAAAGTCCTGGAGAACAGAACGGCCAAAGAAGCCGTCTCTCCAGAGTTGGCTGTCCAGACAGTAGTGTTTGGTGAACGTGTGCAGCGCTGCCCATGTAGCTGCCTGACAGATGTCATTAAGGGGGACTCCCCGTCCTAAAGCAGTGGTGGCTGCCGCGCCCTGGTGGAATGGGCGCGCAGTCCTACTGGAGGATCCTTCTTTGCCAAAGAATAGCAAGCTTTGATGCACAGACCGACCCACCTGGAGATGGTCCGTTTGTGCACGGCCCGACCATTCTTAGCGCCCACGTAACCAACAAAGAGCTGGTTGTCCACCCGGAATTGCTTTGTGTGATCCAGGCAGAAGGAAAGCGCATGTTTTAGATCCAGACGGTGGAGCCTCTCTTCCTCTTTTGAAGGATGCAGAGGCGGAAAGAAGGTGGGCAAAGTGATGGTTTGGCCAATGTGGAAAGAAGTAACCACCTTGGTAAGAAAGGAAAGTCTAGTTCTGTCCGGATGGACAGCCAGAAAGGGAGGCTTAGAAGAAAGAGCTTGTAGCTCACTCACCCTGCGTGCAGAGGTGATGGCCACCAGAAAGGCAGTTTTCAAAGTAAGAAGCCTGAGAGGACAGTTATGTAGCGGCTCAAAGGGAGCGCATATAAGATAGGTAAGCACCAAGTTCAAGTCCCACTGGGGCATTACGAAGGGAACAGGAGGAAAAAGATGAGTAATGCCCTTAAGGAATCTATTTACAACAGGGGACTTGAAAAGAGAAGGCTGATCAGGAAGCCTAAGGAAGGCTGAAATGGCCGAGAGGTAGCCTTTTAGAGTGCCCAGAGCAGAGCCCTGCTGGGCCAAAGAAAGGAAGAACAAGAGAACCTCAGAAAGAGGGGCAGAAAGGGGATCCACAGCCTTTGCTGTGCACCATGCCACAAATTTGTTCCATCTGCAGGCGTATACCGTCTTAGTGGAGGGACGCCTGGCTGCCAAGATAACATCGCAGACTTCGGGAGGCAGGTCAAACGACGTCAACTGCCGCCGCTCAATCTCCACGCAAGGAGGTGAAGGCTGGACAGGTTCGGGTGGAGGACCGTCCCCTGCCGATGCGACAGAAGATCCTCCCGAAGAGGCAGTCGGATCGGAGGATCCATGGCCATGTTGAGCAGCTCGGGATACCAGACTCTTCGTGCCCAATCTGGAGCCACAAGAATGACTTAGGCCTGGTCGCGCTTGATCTTCTTCAGCACTCTGGGCAGAAGTGGTATAGGCGGAAAGGCGTATAGAAGACCGCAACTCCACTCGCGACGAAAAGCGGCGCCTAGCGAGTGCCGCCTTGGAAATTCCAACGCGCAGAACTGCTGACATTGCGCGTTCTCTTCGGTGGCGAACAGATCTAACCAAGGCTCTCCCCACTGCTGAAAGAGACCTTGCAGCACGTCCGAGTGAAGATGCCATTTGCGAGCCATTATGCACCTGCGGCTGAGTTCGTCCGCCCTGGCGTTCAGGGAACCTGCCAGGGGTTGAACCACCAGGGATATGCCCTGATGTTCCAGCCATGTCCAGAGACGGAGAGCCTCTTGACATAGGGTCCACGACCCCACCCCGCCTTGTTTGTTGCAGTACCACATGGCGGTGGTGTTGTCAGTGAACACCTGCACCACTCTTCCCCGGACAGAGGGAAGGAATGCTTTGAGTGCAAGACGAATCGCCCGAAGCTCCAGAAGGTTGATGTGGAGCCCGGACTCCGCTGGAGACCAGAGGCCTCTGATCTCCGCCTCCCCCATGTGGCCGCCCCATCCCAGAAATGATGCATCGGTCACCACTGTGAACTCTGGTTGAGGAACGGAGAGGGATCTGCCGTCGACCCAATCCTGGTTCGTAAGCCACCACTGCAATTGTTGTGCAGTGCCCTCCAAGATCTGGACGCAATCGGACAGATTCCCCTGATGTTGTGCCCACTGGAACTTCAGGTCCCACTGCAGAGCCCGCATATGCCATCTGGCATGGTCCACCAGCAGGATGCAGGAGGCCATCAGACCCAGCAGCCTGAGGGTCATCCTGACTGAAACCCGGGATAGAGGCTGAAAGATCGGAATCATAGCCCGAATATCCCGAACTCACTGTTCGGGAGGATAAACCGGAAACTGCGTTGTGTCCAGAACTGCTCCGATGAAGAGGAGCTTCTGAGAGGGGGTCAGGTGTGACTTCGGCACGTTGATGGAGAACCCCAGCGAATGCAGGAGGTCGGCCATAGTCTGGAGGTGGGAGACGACAGCTTGGGGCGAGCCCGCCTTCAACAGCCAGTCTTCGAGATAGGGGGAAGCCTGGAACCCCTGATCTGCGCAGATGAGCTGCGACCACTGCCATCACTTTCGTGAACACCCGAGGGGCACTGGTAAGGCCAAAGGGGAGCACGGTAAACTGAAAGTGCTCGTGGCCTACCGTGAACCGCAGGTAACGCCGGAGGGCCAGCAGGACGGGGATGTGAAAGTAAGCGTCCTGCAAGTCCAACGCTACCATCCAGTCTCCAGGGTCGAGGGCAGACAAGACCTGAGCGAGGGTCAACATTTTGAACTTCTCCTTCCGGAGGAAGCGGTTGACGTTCCTGAGATCCAAGATAGGATGCAGGCCTTTGTCCTTCTTGGGCACCAGAAAGTAGTGGGAATAGCAACCACGACCTACTTCTGGGACAGGAACGCGCTCGATGGCTCCCTTGGCCAAGAGTGGCGAAACTTCTTGTTGGAGAAGGGCCATATGATCCCCCGACATGCGATGGTACTGAGGTGGCATGGAGGGAGGGGTAGTCTCAAAGGGGAGGGAGTAGCCCCTTCGGACTATCTGCAAAACCCACCTGTCCGACGTGATGGTGCGCCAGTGGGGGAGGTGATGGCGAATCCTGCCGCACACTGGCGTTTGGTGGCCCTGAAAGGTCGGACTAGGAGGGTTTGGAGGCTGCTGCAGAGGGGGCTGTGGTGGACTGGCCCGTCCACTGGCCCCCAGAACTGCTGCGCTGGTTCCCACGTCCCCGGCCGCGCAGAGGCTGAACAGCTTGTGCCGGCCTGTGGCTCTGGGCGGGACATGGCGGGGCACCCCTTCCATAGCCACGTAAGGGGCGAAAGGCAGACTGCGCAGGGTGGGTGGTGGAGAGGCCCAAGGACCTGGCCGTAGCCCGAGAGTCCTTAAAGCGCTCCAGCGCGTTGTCTGCCTTGTCGCCGAAAAGGCGCATGTCCATAAGAGTGGATTGGACATCCCCGGAAAAACCAGTCGACCTCAACCAGGCGTAGCGTCGAAGGGCTACTGACGTGGAAATCGTCCTGCCTAGTGAGTCAGCGGTATCCAGCCCACAGCGGATGGTAAACTTCGCTGCGTCTCTCCCCTTAGCAACTGCACGGGAGAGCACGGCCCAGGCCTCCTCCGGGCACTGGGGCAGCACCAGCGCTACGTATCCCACACAGAGTGGGTGTAACGGCCCAACAGACATGCAGTGTTTACCGACCGCAGTCCCAAGCTGGAGGAAGAAAACATTTTCTTCCCAAGGTGGTCCAGCTTTTTGGACTCCTTATCGGGTGGTGCGTTAGGGAATGCGCCTTTGGAGGTGGAGGCTTGGACCACCAAGCTCTCGGGGTGGGGTGTTGGAAGAGGAAAGTGGGGTCGCCCGGGGCCGGGCGGTGGCGTCGGGCAATTATCCTGTCCACAGGAGCCCCTGTGTTGGGCCTGGACCATGTGCCCAAGAGGATGTCCGTGAGGGCTTCATTAAACGGCAGCAGGGGCTCCGAAGAGCTCACTGCCGGTTGAAGCACCTCTGTCAGGAGGTTAGTCCTGACTGTCACCGTAGGTAGCTCGAGGTGGAGAGCCTCGGCTGCCCTACGCAACACCACTGCGTATGACGCTCCCTCCTCCGTAGCCACGGTAGGAGGAGACAACATGCCAAGGTCTGGGGAGGTATCCAGACCACTGGCTTCCCCCAGTTCCTCTCTCCAGTCCAGTTCACAACCTAACTGGTTGGTTAAAGGGTCCCCAGGCCCCTCCCAGTCCTCCTCACCCTCCTCTGGCTGCCAATCTGGTCTCAAAGTGCCAGGGTAGAACAGGGGCACAAAAGTACCCATCGGTGTCGGTCGATGCCGATACGGCTCCGTGTCTACCTCGAGGTGGAGGCCGGGGTCGACGTTGGCTGGGGAGACAGCCGACGCCGGCTGCGGACGTGGTGCCGGTGGAATCGGCGCCGGCGGAGGCGTAACAAGGTCGACCGGCACCGATCCGGATTCAGGCCTGGATCCAAGGGGACCCTGCGGCACCGAAGCCGCCGGCGCCGAAGGCCCAGGGCCCCCAGCCAAGCCTGCAGGGCCCGAAGGCAAACCGGTGGAGTCGGGCTGCCCAAAGATGGCGTGCATCGCTTCGTAAAACTGACAAAGCTGGGCAGGGGTCGCTCCTGGTCCCGGAAAGGGGGGGAAACCCAGAGCCGACCCTTCGGGCTCCGAACGCGGAGCCGTGGGATGGGCACCACCCGCATCCCTCGTCGCTTCGGCTGACGGACGGGGAGATGTCGAAGAGCGACAATGCTTCTTCGACTTCTTCTTGTGCTTCGACTTACCTGACCCCGAGTGCGAAGACTTGGATGAAGAATGGTGTTGGCTCCGCGACCGGTCCCTCGACCTCCTACGCCACCGGGACCTCGAGCGATGCGGAGCCGACTGCCGGGCCTCGAGTAGCTTTCGTGACTGCTCCCGCAAAGACTTCGGGGCCATGGTCCGGCAGTCAGAGCACGACTTGTGGTCGTGCTCCAGGCAGTAGAGGCACATGCGGTGCGGATCCGTCACCGACATCAGTTGGTTACAGGAACTGCAAGCCTTGAAGCCGGGCATCCCTCGTGCACCAGGAGTCGATAGACTCAAAAAACGAAGTCGACAAAAGTCGAGAAAAAGTCAGTCAAAAAGTGACTGGAGGTACTGCTCTCTCCGGATCTGCGCTTGCTGGCGCGGAAAAAGAAAGAACTGACATCAGCGCGCGAGGGCGGCGTCTATGTAGCTACCGCAACGTCATCCGGGTGACCACGACGCCGACAACGAACGCGGAGTCGACTGACGCCACCTTCCGACGTGCAGGGGTACTACTGATGAAAAACTTTCCGGATCCAGTCTGACGCCTGGGGGTAATTCTATGGTAAGCAATCTATAACTAACTGTTTCTTACAGATTTGCTAATCAAACCATTGTCCAATGAAGGCAATTATTCCTTGACAATATAGGCTTTCAAACCCTTACACAGAAGAACGAGCTGCTGCCTCTAGTGAACTCCACCAATGTCTGAAGAGGGCAGTGGAATCACTGCATTCTTGCTTGCTAATGAGGCTAAAAGTCTCACTGGTGTAGGAAAAGCATATTTCTGTCTCCTCTTCCCTTCAGAGCTCCTTAACCTTTCCTGAAAATAGAACCATAGTCTGTGAAGGGCAGCACAATCTCTTATTCTTCCCTTTGCAAATCGGCAACTGTCTCTTTAATGCAAACTCTTCTCTGCTCATCTGTGAAAACTGAGCCACCGTCTTCACAGACTTGCATTTCATCTCCACTCCACCATTATCTGAGAGGCAAGTCATAGTCTTTATAGGGAAATGCACACTCCTCTCCACTTAAAGAATATGAACTCAGAGACGTTTTAAGGCATGGGCAAAGTGGGCTCTGGCCCAGGGCCCCAGCCTTTCAGGGGGGCCCCCTGATAGAGCCAGCTCTGTTCTGCATAGGGTCTTTTCCTGATGCCCTTTAGTAATTCTTAAACAGATTGTTTAAATACAGACATTCTGCAGAGAAATGTTGTGTTTATGTTTCATGCAACATCCATAAAAAAGTTTCTTTTACATCCAAACAGGACCTCACATATGAGAAATGGGAGGGTGCCACAGAGATTATTTTCAGTAATATTGTTGAGCTGCTGCTGTGTTAAAATATTGATAACACACATCACTATCCCTGAATATTAGATGTAACAACTTTATAATTTGGACAAGTGTTCCTGTGCACTGTCAAAGGCCTGGCCAAAAAGTTCATGAAAGAGCTGAAATAGGATAATAAATTCAAATCTGTTCGGAACAGGGGCCCCCAAAATACGTTTGGCCCAGGGCCCCTAAAATCCTTAAGATGTCCCTGTATGAACTCTCTCAACATAGAAACACAATCTCTTATCCCTTCCATTACCTCAAGAAGTGACCTTTGTCCTCACCAGGGCAGTTCTTGCCTGCGTCTTTAGGATAGTTCAATATCTTGAGACCACAGTCTTGGCCACCGTTTCTTCAGAGTGGCATGTTTTCCCGTGTTTTCACTTCTCTGAGAACTGAGCTAGGATTGCTATGGACGATCAAGCTTCCCGCAGCCTCATGGTAATTCAGACCACTTATCTTGGACAATGGCACCTACTCCCCATCATTTACCTTTGAGTGAGTCATATTAGTTTTAGGGCTACTAGTTCTCTACTATCTCCTCTCCTTGGCACCACTTTCTATGGTTTAGCAGTATCTCCTTGTCATTCTCTGTTGGACTGCAGTTGTAACCTGTTTATGACATAGCCGGCTTGCTCCTCTGTTCCATTGACAGTATTGATAAAAAGGTTTCTGTCATTCCTATATGTTTACTGCTCATTGTCATGTACTTTGTGTTTGGTCTCTGGCTATGACCTTTGGGCTCTGACTGAAGAGTTGGTTGGAATTGTACAACTACTCTGAGAAACTCTAGGGAGGGAGCTGGACAGGTTCTGTGGAAGAGCTGCGAGAGTGGAGCCCAAAATGTTCGGGAAGGGGAAACGTTCTCATGAGAGGGGGCTATAGCCACCCTCTTGCTTGCAAAGATTCTGTACACTTTATGCATGAAAGCATCTCCAGCAGACTCAGTAGTCCTGGGACATGCCAGCAGTATAACATTTTTCAGATGCCATGGAACGGTGTCAATGGGTACTGTGAAATGGCCCTCATTGTGACCAATGCACTTGTGATTTCTTAATTTTTGTACAAATTAAACATTGGAGAGAAGCGCCTGTCCCCAAATCACAAACCAGTCTAGAACAGGACCATCTAAGCAAAATGCAGTAGAGAAGACTGATGTGACTAAGACAGGGGAGGGTCTGGGCACAGAGGAGAAAGCTAGAGTCTAATTACAAGACACGGGGAAAGGTAAACAAATTTAAAGACTGGCAAAGATAAACTTCACCTCAACCCTCAGTCAACATATAGAATTTGATATGGGTAACAGTGAATAATGGGGATGTATTTCACCAAAGGCTATGATGTCACTCAGAAGCTCGAGGTGAAAAAGACCCCCCTAATTTACTGTTACCCATTTATAATTTTATTTTTATGTATGGCCTCCTAAATCATCCGTCCTTGCTGTCAGCTTGCTACATAGGGGCAGAGGAGTAAAGGGACAGCCACACATAAAAACGGCCTCTTCTCCTAGTCCCAAAGGGAAAAAATAACTTACCTGCCATCCTTAACCAAATCCCACCACCTTCTCTGCCTTCCTTCCCCCTCCTGCAGCTGTCTTTCTGCTTTCAGTCAAAGCACACAAGCAGCGCTGCAATGACAGGCTCTATGAAAGCCTTTTCAGCCTTGCCTGGAAGGCCTTTATGACGTAGCAACAGTGGGTAACAAGTTTTGTTATCAACTGTTGCAACATCACAGCAGTGAGTTATCAGATTTAGTATCTGGTGTAAACTATAAAGGCTTCCTATGTAAGCCATACATAATGATAGATGGGGGGCTAGAGGGGTGCTGAACATGGCGGATGCCAGATCCTGCTGCTCATGCCTGGAGACCCGCAACACCCCTTGGTATACAACCCTGGGGCCTGTCCGACTGCATCGGGCCCCATACAGCCGCAAGACACCGCACAGCAGCAGAAAGTGGGTGGGGGGCCCAGAGCCCTCCGTTTGGAAGAATCGCTGAGCGGCCTAATATTGATGCTCGCCGAGCGGCCTAACATCGACACTCCCTCGGCCAGCACCGCAGAGCCGTGACCTTGACAATTGGGGCGACCAGTGTGAATACATGGAGACGGTGTGGCCAATCTGGGAGGGTGTGCAGAGCACTGAAGCCAATGGGCGCTGACGGGCACTGATCCTGGCCCACATCCTGGAGGGGGCGAGCGTAGGGCATTAACAGGTCCTCGCGGGCACTGTCAAGGCTACAACGAACGGTGATTCACGCAAACGTTTACACCGAAGGCTTTATCACGCAGGCATCTTTAAGACACAAGCCTTTACAACGAAGGATTTTACAACGAAAATCCCTTTATCACGCATGCCTTTACTACGAATTTCGTAGTAAAGGCATGCGTGGTAAAGGCATCTGCATGGTAAAAGTTTTCCAAATTCGTGGGCTCCTTTCACCGAGTGTTGCATTTGGTTTCACTGTAAATAACGAGGGAAACTGTATATGTGTTCCTAATTGTAAATGTTTGTGTGCACATACACTACCAGATTGCTTGACATTTTTAGATCTGCATCAAAGATTTAAAAAAAACGTCATTTACAAAGTACAATGTGGCAACTGGCCCCAGTGTATATTTATTCTTATAAAAAGACGTTGTCAAACTTTAAAAAAAAATTTTTTTTATACCTTTTGCATTGTGTAAGTTGGGAGGTGTACACCCTCTACTCCGGGATGGATCTCAGCACCGAGATTCTCTAATAAATGTCCATTCAAATGCATCTCTTTGGTAAAATCAACCGAAAGTTCCAAAAGAGACACTCAGTGAAAGGTGCCCACGGAATCCTAAACATTTGAGTGTAATGAACGAGTGAACTTATGCCTAGCAGAGAAATAACAGAACCAAGTTAGATTGCAGAGGAAAAGAGAAAATTAAAGTGACAGTACTGCAAAAAGCATTCAGTGAAACCAAACGCGGCGCTCGGTGAGAGGAGCCAACGTATTTGAAAAACTTTTACCATGCATATGCCTTTAGCACAACATTTTCACTGCAAAGGCATCCGTGCTAAAGGCATATGCATCGAAAATGTTTTCGACCTAAAGGCATGTGTACTAATGACGGTGTTATACCAGCATGGGTTTTAATGGCATGCGTTACTCCGTCATACATTCGTCTATGATGCCACTCAGACCCCGATGTGGAAAACATCCCCGTAATTCGCTTTTAACCCATCTATCATTTTATGTTATGTATGCCCCCCAAAGACTTCAACCCCTGCTTTCAACTGCTATGCAGGGGCAGTAATGGGGGAGCCATACATAACATGGCCTCTCCTCCCTGTCCCAAATCAAAATACCATCAAAATAAAAAATACCTGACATCCTGTCACCCACTCCTATTACTCTCTGTGCCTTGCCTTTACTCTCATTCAGAAGCAGCGCTCCCTGCATTCCAGCGGTACTCTGACAGTCTCTCGCAGAGCTCAGACAGACCAGCCTGGAATTTCTATATAACATAGCAACAGTAAGTTATGAAATCTCTAACCCACTGTTGCTATGTCACAGCAGTAAATTATCACACTTAGAACGTGACATTCACACTCATGGCACAAAAACAATTTTGCTAAAACACGTCCCTTGCCAACTCCATGCCTCCTTAAGAACTCAATCAACCTGGCTTTAAAAGGATTGATGGGGCTGCTAGCCGTATACTAAATGAAGCCCCTCCCATTCCAGTTAGAGATTCCTTTCAGCCTTCTTTTTTGTCATGTATTCTCTATTGTGCTATATTGAAGCAGGGTCCATAGAAGATATGTATTTATTATCTACGGCTCTCATTGAAAGCCTCTATCGCTTATTTCAGTTTCTAAATCTCATAATCCACTGATATGACACAGCACCAGTTGATAACAAAACTGGTTACCCATGGTTGTGATGTCATAAAGGCCTTCCAGGCCAGGCTAACAGAACTCCCTGAGAGCCTCCAGCACAGTGCTGTTAGTCTGCTTTGACTGAAAGCAGAAGCACAGCTGCAGGAGGTGGAAATGCAGGCAGCACAGGTGTTGTGGGTTGGTTAAGGATTGCAGGTAAGGTATTATTTTCCTAATTTAGGCAGGGAGGAGAGGCCATGTTATGTATGACTCCCCCATTACTCCTCTCACACTGCATAGCAGTTGAAAGCAGGGGCAGATGATTTTGGGGGTCATACATAACATAAAATTATAGATGGGTAAAAGGTAAATTACGGTGATGTTTTCCACCTCAGGATTCTAAGTGACATCATAGACAACTCGAGCTTTGCTCCCATTGTCTATTTGATGTCACTCAGAAACCCTCAGTGAACCCCCACCCCGTAATTCACTGTTACCCAGCTATAATTTTATATCTTATGTATGGCTCTCATTGAGAACCTTTGTCGTTTAATTCAGTTTCTGAATTATCATAACCTACTACTATGACATAGCAACAGTTGATATCTAAACTGATTATCAACTGTTGTGATGTCATAAAGGCCGTCCAGGCCAGGAGACGGGGCAGTCTGCGAGCCTGTCTGTGCAGCTCTGCGTGTCTGCTGTGACAAAAAGCAGAAAGCACAGCTGCAGGAGGAGGAAGGAAGGCAGGGAAGGTGCTGGGGGTTGCTCAAAGATGAAAGGTAAGGCTTTCTATATTCTTTTTCACCTTTGGGACAGGGATACATAACAGAGACCATGTTATGTACGGCTCCCCTATTACTACTCTGCCACTGCGTAGCAGATGAAAGCAGGGGCAGATGATTTGGAGGCCATACTTAACATAAAATTATAGATGGGTAAAAAGTGAATTACGGGGATGTTTTTCAACTGGGGGTTCAGAGTGACATAGACAACTCGAGCTTCGCTCTCGTTGTCTATTTGATGTTACTTGATGTTAATTCTATATATCGTAGGATATGCCAAGCGGTACTCAGTCAACAAGGATGAAGTTAAGTTACAAATAGTGGTAATGAGGTTCTGCATCAGAGCCTGACCATAGTTGAGATCAGTGTCAAGGCAGGGGTGACTCAGTAGGTTTGCCACAGTGCCTTTTAAGCCAAGGTCATAGGTCTGCGACAAGTCATACGTGGAAATGCCCATTAGTCATGCTGGCTATCTATCATCACTAGCTGCCAGCCAAGAAAATCTCTCCAAATCACCCTTGGTACAACAATTTACAGGTACTGGTGTCTGTTCATCCCACTCTCTTCCCATGGCACTCTGCGGGATGGGTGATCATGGTACCTCAGTACTCTCCTGGCGTTCGGTAGTCATCAAGGACAATGGTAGGCCTGTAAGTTCAGACAGGAGCAGTTCACAGGTTTCGATCCACTCGTTGCACTCCATCTGGTGATAAAAACAAAGTGAAAGATAAAGAAATATGAGCCCAAATCTTTGACACTTCTCTTTCAGTGCCATCATCTCAGGAACTTTATGTCGAGGATCCTTGCAAGCTACTCAGGCAATGTATCAGAGCTTGACAACCTGGATCTATCTTCTCCTACTTCCTGCCCCCCGTCCACATCAAACACTAGATTGTGTTTATTTTAGCAAACACATAGCATTGTCACTGCAAGGATGCTACCCATCATCCTTCACGTGATCTTGCAAAAGGTACACACAAAACTGATTCATTGCTCAAGCACAAGAGTGTTTCCCTATAAAAACACAGCCAGAACTATTGAACTATTGCTATAGTAAATGCTTGTTGAGTACTACTTATCTATAGTCCTCCTAGGTATAAGGCAAAAAAACTGGCATTGGTAAGGTTGACAGATATAGCAAGAAAAAGAGAAACTTCACCTTGACAAGCTCCAATTCCTTGAGTTCATAGGTGGGATCAGCCTCGAAGGAATCTCCTTTTTCTTGAGAAATCTTATCCACCATGTCCTTGCAGGACCTGTAAGACAGAAGGATGATGTGAAAGGGGAAGAAAAACTATATAAATGTAAAGGATAGACCAAAAAGACCCATAGTTTAACACTTCCAGGAATGTTAACTTCAAGAATGCCTGCATCTGCACATAACAGGATGCCAGGAAAAAGTCTAGAGATACTACATGACCCTGATGTGCTTCACTGAAGAGTTTTAGAATGGCCAGTGTGCATGATGGGTGACTGTGCATATATTGTATGTGAGAACACATGTGGTGTGTATATGTGTATACCTTCTTAGTGTGTCTGAGTGTGGATATGTGCAGGAAAGTGTGGGGTTTGTTGCTGGGGGCAAATTATCCTCCTATGGACATCAAAATCCAATGGAATTTATTTGGGACCGAAGGAAATGCTGTTGAAATGCACGAGTCAGAGACTTGACATCAGAGATCCTGTCAGCTCACAAGAAGGCTTCTAGTGATAGGCTGACTCTAAACTGTCACTGGCCAATTACCTTGATAGATTCCTCTGTTAAAAGTTGAGGACGGATCTTTATGTTTTGGTTACAGTCCAGGCTCACAAGAATGGAATACATGCGGACAAACAGGATAGTTTAAGGAATGGCATGGGGCTGTTGAACAGTGGTTAAACCTATATTCATTAATGAAGTAATACACAGAAATTTGGAAGGTATCAGATGTCTGTTTGAGTTTCTTTCGTGTGAACAGATGTAAGCTATAGCTCATTCTGAGTCACAAGGGAGTTGATGATTGGATGTTAAATTTAATACAATGTTTGCATTCTTGGTTATTTGCTCCTAATGGATATGGAGCAAAAAGGGAATGCACAGAGGATTTTAACTCTATTCGAAAAGTAAGGAAGGGTGTGTATAATAATCGTCTTGATGCAGGTTTACAAGAGTGTGGCTAAAATCCATGAAGAGTGGAGACTAGGTTCATTGCTTTCCTTCTTTATTCATATAACCTGGTGGTGCTTAACATAGCAGAAAATTGGCATCCAAGATCTAATAAATGTCTATGAAACCATTATGGAATTACTGGCTTTAACAACTAAAGGAAATTCTACGTTATGGTAAGGTAAGTCGCTAAGAGCATAAACACTAAAGTAATGAGATTCCACAGGCCCCTGTAAGGAGTGTTAGTTCATTTACCTACATAGGTGTGAATTTTGATGCAGTTTTGAAATGGGCCCAACACATAGAACAGAAGCGGGTATGTTTCAAGCAGGTGCTGGAGCACTTTTCACATGTGCCAATAGATTTGGGATCAAACTACTTTTGTATGTGATGATAATCTATAAAGTTTAATGCAAAGCATTCCTATGGCTCTGTTGAAAGCTGAAACAATCTTTTTTGATTGAATTACTGATTTGAGTTGTATGGCCACCCTGTAAATACAGATGTGGTTTTCAGGCAGCCTCTAGTCTTGTTTCACTCTCAATTTTGCAAAAACAACAGGCAAGTGTACTATACAGTGGATACTCAAATGAGTACAGGGACGTTATAGTTAGGCTCAGATTTCACTCGTACAAAACCAGTGAAATTCAGCAGTTATATTTACCTGAGCTAACTATAACTTACGCCCATGCAATGCACTGCTTATGACCTCACATATAACATCACTCATGACATGGTCAGTGACATCACTGATGACATCTCAAATGACTTCTACTCCAGTGTTCCAAGTGAAGTAATAATATAGGTCGAACTGATCTTGTCACTAAAACTCAGCGATCCTGTCTGAGAAGAGATCTGAAGGAGCAAAGTGGTTTGCCAAAGTCAGAGGCAGATCTGCATAGCTGTATGAAAAAACCTCAGAAACCTTTACTCGTGCTTCCTATTGGGGGTTAGATCTGTCCAGCGACGACTCCTCAGCTAAGGCGAAGGAGCGTCGTCCCACTGCTCTCCGAGCAGTGCAAAGGAAAAATAAAATGATAATAACAGAACGTTATCATTTTATTTTTAGTGGAGCATGGAGCTAGGTTAGGGCGGGGTGGGGCGGGGCTGGGCTGGGCTCGCTGCGTTAGAGGGAGGAGGAGTGGTATAATGTGCACCTTAAGTGCGCATGACGGTTTGGCGGTCCGTCTTGGGCCGGCCAAACCGTCATGCGCACTTAGCATGTTCTCCACAGTCTGGGTGGAGAACATGCACAGGCTCCCCCTCCCTGTCTGAGAGCTGAACCACGGCATTCAGACAAATCATGATGCTGCTGTCATGCTGGTGACAGCAGCATCGTGATTGGCTAGGGGAGCCTGGGTGCTGTCTGGAGCCAGGAGAACAGAGGACGGAGGAGAGCCGGCAGCTGGTGAGCAGGTAAATCTTCTCTTTTTTCTATTTTTCTAACCCCCTCCCTGCCACCGTTACCTACCAGCTGCCACTGGAACAGTCCACAAGTGGTACCAGAAACAAAACAGTGGCACTCTGGCCTCCTGGAAGATTTTAACCCTCTGAAGAGAGATGGAGGGAGATGATTGTTGAGGTGCAATGTCAGAAAGGTATGAGCAATACAATGGGAGCCCCAAAGGCCCCCTACCACTTATGAACAAAGAGATAAAACTCTAGTGATAAATCAGTGCATGGGGACATCTATATATGGTTAGAAAGTATTTCAACAACTGTCTGAAATGATTCACAATTTGACCACATTGGACAAGCAAACCTTTCACAATGGTTCGGACACTTGAATGTCATGTCACAACCATGCCATACTACAAATAGTGATGTGGATTGAATTTATTTTCCCAGTGAACTGGTGTTAAGCTAAATATATTTTTTACATGGGGGCTCGTGATATCTGGCGGGAGATGCACCCCAAGCTACCACTCTTCACATGCCATTCACTTACACATGGTACGCAAAGCAGGTTAGATAGAGTGCTGATCTTGGGCGCGCCAGCTTTCCCTGAGGCAGAAGTGACCCATCTGTCGCGTTACCTATATGATCATGCCCCAGTGCGATGCTCAGTGCGGTGGGGACCCCACATACTGGGCCCTAGGAGATGGAGATTACCACCGGACCTGCTCGAGGACGAAGCGGGCAGGGCCACCCTCTCTTAGGTGATAATGGATTACCTGGGGGGGACCCACCGGGAAGGCCACAGAGTGGGAGGCCTTAAAGCCAATAACACGAGGGGCTAGCATGGGCCTGGTGTGTGGGGTGAGGAGGCAGCTACTCAGCGAGTTGGACAGGGAAGAGACAGCTCTCACAATTATTCAGGCGGAGAACCCAGCTGCTCTAGACATAGGCGAGCGTTAGCGAGAGCAGCGTGCTCGCATTATAGACGTCTGTGACAGACTGGACAAATACTCCCTAATGCAGTATCGTCAGAGGCTACATGCAGAGGGGGATAAATCAGGGCGTCTACTGGCGTGAATCCTGCAAAGGGAACGGGCGCTCCTGCCGATAACCGCCTTGACAGCGGAGGGAGGGAGTCTTGTCCACATCAGAGAAGGAATATTGGAGGTATTCCAGCGCCACTTACAGCGCGTTTACACTGCGGACCCAGGAGTGACTGCGGAGTGTTATGTCCCCTTCGTAGAGGGGCTGGCCCCTCCACAGCTCTCACACACAGTTGCAATGGAATTAGATGCTAAAATTACAGTTGAAGAAATTCAGGAGGCACTACAGTCCCTGCCGGGAACTAAAGACCCTAGCGTGGACGGTTTCCCGGTGGCCTTCTTACAGGCCTACTCAGGCCAGCTGGCCCAGCCCCTGTTGCAGGTGTACGAGGAGGCCTTTGAGATCAGGATGCTGCCCCCAACGATGCGTGAAGGCGAAATAGTTATGCTACTCAAATCGGAGGGAAACGATCGAGATCCAGCTGCTTACCGGCCCATCACCATGATAAACTCAGACGTAAAAATACTGTGCAAGATCCTTGCGGCCAGACTAGCCATTCACATGGTACATCTAGTGCATGAAGACCAGTTCATACCAACCCGCAACACTGGTATGAATATCAGATGTTTGACGCACATTTTGCATGAAGTGCGGCACTGCGACATGGAGTTGGCCTTGATATCCATAGACTTAGAAAAGGCATTTGATTCAGTGGACTCAGAGTACATACTGGAAGTGCTAAGAGTTGCCGGATTTGGTCCGCGGTTCCGCTGATGGGTGCAGATACTATACCCTGCGCCCAGCGCTAGAGTCCGCGTGGGACATAGCAGATCGGGTGAGTGTAGATTGGGGAGGGAGACACGTCAGGGGTGCCCACATTCTCCCCTATTGTTCGCCCTGGCAATAGAGCCACTGGCAATCTGGGCCCGTAGAGATCTGAGGCATTGGGGCATCAACACAGGTGGCACCTCGCACATTATATCATTATGTGCAGACTACGTGCTATTCTACATCTCATCGCCCCAGGAGTCGGTCCCGAAGCTCCTTCAGATGCTGGATGAGTTTGGTGGATGCTCAGGATTACGGCTAAATAGACGTAAATCTTTGATATTCCCCCTGGCTCGACTAGCGGGCCTCACTCGGGACGCTCTTCCTTGGCTGGGTCTGCGGTAGGAGACGGATCATTTTCGGTACTTGGGCATCCAATTGGCAGCGCAGGATGCTCAGATAATGCAGCTCAATGTCTACAAGACAATTGATGCGTTGAAACGTTCAGTGGGCTTCTGGAATACTCTTCCTCTGCCTTTAATGGGCAGGTTGGCGATAGCTAAAATGGTGGTGTTACCTCGCTGCCTGTACATGTTACAAAATGCATTATGTTCCATACCTAGGCGGATATTTAGGACACTGGACTCCACACTAATAGACCTGTATTGGCGGGCCACCGTAGCAGAGTAGCGCTTGCCACATTGAATCGCACGTATGAGGGCGGTGGGCTGGAGGCGCCGAGACTGGAGCTCTATTATTATGCAGCGCAGTTACAACACGCTGCCAGGTGGTTCGACGAAGGTGACAATTGGGAGAAGAGGCTGCTCCACGATAGAGTACCGGCAGCCGCCCTGCCATCACTGCTTCTGGAGGGAGCGGGAGTCTCTAACTCAGTGCCATATGTAGTCAGACAGACCGCACGCACCTGGCAGACCTTTGTAGAGCGAATCCTGAGGCGGGCTTCATTCCACCGGGAGCTGTCAGTCTGGGACCTAGCCCCGGTCAGGAGAGTGATAGCCAATATGTCCTATCGGTCTTGGCAGGAGGGGGTTTGTAGAGTGCTCGCGGACCTTTACCCGGGCGAGAGCTTCATAACATTCAAGCAGGCATGCAGGGATTTTGGGCTGGGGCAGGGACAATATCTACAATACGCTGGACTCTCTAATATTTTCAAAGAGATATGGCCCGCATACCCCTCGATCCCTTTGCACACCCTGACCCTAGACGTACTTCTAACTTGCGGAGCTGGCAGGCGCCTCGTATCTCTGTTGTAGAAGGCCATGAGGACCGATGTGAATGGCCAACTCCCAATGGCATTCGCAGCATGGAATACTGACATGGAGGCACCTCTGGGAGATGGAAATTGAAAGATGGTGGGCGCTCTCACACACACGATCTCATGTAATGCCTGCTTCCGGCTCATTAACTATAATTATGCGCATCGCACACACATGACCGCGGAGAGAATACATCGCATGGCTGCAGATAAACTCAAAACATGACCCAGGTGTTATAAGGAGGGGGCTAATTTCTTGCATCTGGCCTGAGAATGCCACGAAGTACAACGCTTTTGGATAGAGGTAGTGGAGAGGGTCAGAAGCAGTGTTAGCAGTCGCGTACAATTAACACCAACCCACTGCTTGCTTGGGTTAATACGCAAACATAAAAACCAAACCAAGATGGCCTATAAGCTTCAGCAACTACTATCAGTGCTAGCAAGGCGTAGAGTTGCGATTGTCTGGATGGGAGTGCGGGCACCCGATATCTCGGTGTGGCTTAGAGATGTGCATGAATGGACTTTAGCGGAGGAGGTGCATATGAAAAGGAGTCGTAGAGATGAAAAACTAGACGAGGACTTAAGAGTGTGGAGGGAACTCTGCCGGGGAATTCTGGTTGAGGAGAAACAGTCGAGCCCTAGTAGTACATCTGGGAGTAGCAACCGCCCGAGCTCCGAAGAGGAAGGGGATTAGCTGGCTGATGTGACTGGGAGGGACCCACACGGGATTGTTCATGTATATCCAATGACCGGGAATGTAATCAATGTGGTTGAGTCGAAGCCACTCAGGAATGCTCTCTACAAAATGTACACCTGTGTTAATTGTTATGCAAAAATGAATAAATAAAGTAAATTAAAAAATATATATATTTTTTTACAAGTACGCAAACCTCATTCTTAAAACTAAAAGAAGAAAGTTGGCCCTCAGCAGTAGAAACATAGTAAACTTAAACATTGCTTTATATAATGATAGTGCACCTCAAATCAAAAGCTGATTCTGAACCCTGAACCAAATAAAAATTTGACCGCAAAGAATGGATCAGCTAAGAAGCAATGAAGGTTTCTGAATATCTGACATCTTTGCTGTTGATCTAGGAAATCAACAAAGATAAACAATTGAGAAGTCGCTGGACACCAAGGGAATGGCATCTTGGTGGAACCAAACTAGACACAAAGGACCTGATTACGAGTTGGTGGTGTATTTGGAGCAGGGCGTAAGCATCTGTTTACGCACGGGTCGGAATTATAATTTGAAAGGTATTTAACGTATTCAATAATTATCACATGGGTTGAATACCTCAACCTTCGTTTAAATTTCTCAGGTCAAATCTACTTAACAGGGGAGAAGCATATGGTATTTATTATTTATCAAGTTATTTCCAACAAGCTCGTAATTGATGTGATTTATTGCATCCGATAAATAACGTACTCGGTGGTATTGTGATTTATCAGGTGTGATAAATAGCAACTATACTCGTAATCAGGGCAAAAGAATTTTAAATTACTCAATTGAACAAACCAAATAGATCATTATATTATCATGTATGTTTATATGCACTACTTCAAATCAACATTTATTCTATTATTTAATGTCAGATTATAAATCCATGACTGTTATGTATGCCATATTTATCAAGCGGTTATACTTTTATTTCTCTCAGATATATTAAGCTAGTTAAAACTAGTGGGAATATCTCTGCATGACCCAAGTACTGCCTACAGTTTTTAGGTGGAGGAGAGGAACTAGTCTAAGTCACATTTATTCTGGTTAATGTTAGCGGATATCTATGTTACACTGCTTTGAAATGTGCCTCTCTCTCTCATATATATTAATAGAATCCAGGACCCCCACTTAATCACTGTTGGAATCTGGGGGCCTAAGCAATTTCGATGATTTGAACCACAAAACAACAAACAAAAATACAGAAACAAGCACAAAGAAATGTAAAAAACAAAGAAAAACAACACTTTTATTTTAATAGGAAGGTTGCAGCTGTTCTAAATTCAAATGAGGCCACTCATCATCCAATTTACATTCTGTTTGATGCGCTTGCACTGCTCCCACAAATCAATCTGAGGATACCAACTTAGGGCCTAATTACAATGTCGGTCGGAAAGCCTCCGACCGCTGGTAAGAGCCTTCCGACCGACAATGTAGGTTTAAAGTCCGACGGCGGTCGGAGTTTAAACCGGCGGGGCAATCCGACGCGGTTCCGATGGACTCAAGGAGCCCGTCGGCCAGTGGGAACGGCCTCATAATCCCTTAAAGACAGCATTTCCGCTGTCGGGATTATGATGGCACTTTCCGAGAACAGTTCCATGTTGGCTTTTCCGACATGGATCTGCTGTCGAAAAGTGTCTTTGGGGGCCCCTAGTAGGGTCCCCATCCCTTCGCGGCCTCCGCATACAGCGCCGGGGGGCACCCTTCAACATTCCTGCAATGTGTGGCAGGCACCATGAGGTACCTGCCACATGGCGCAAGGACGTTTGGAAACATGGGAGCTTGTGAGGCGGGCGGAAAACGCCTGCAGCATAAGCTCCCATAGAAAAAGGATAATGTTACTTACCCAGTAAACATCTGTTCTTGGCATGTACAGCTGTAGATTCACATGCTTTGCATACTCCTGCCATCTAGTGTTGGGTCCGGATGTTTGCAAGTTGTTTTTCTTCGAAGAAGTCGTTCCAGTCACGAGGTAGGCGACTCATCCTTTCGGTGATAGTGCGCATGGGCATCAACTCGATTGTTAGATTGCTTTCCCGCAGAGGGTGAGAATGCAGTTAGCAGTAAAGAATAGACATGTCCATGCGTATGTATGTATAATAAAAGAGAGAACTGCAGCAGCTACATGTACCCGGGGAGGTGGGTGGGCGCATGTGAATCTACAGCTGTACATGCCAAGAACAGATGTTTACTGGGTAAGTAACATTATCCGTTAGAGGCATGTGAGCTATAGATCACATGCTGTGCATAGATTATACAGTGGTATTCTCCCAAAGCGATGGCTAACCTGTAGCTGTTGGAGTTGTTTGAAACAGTGTTCTAAGTACTGCTTGGCCCACATTAGCTTGTTGTCTCGCTAACATATCTACACAATAGTGCTTGGTGAATGTGTGCGGTGTGGACCATGTTGCAGCTTTACAAATGTCAACTATGGGGATGTTTCCTAAGAAAGCCATAGTAGCCCCTAATTTGCGAGTGGAATGCGCTCTATGGGGTACAGTTAAAGTTATTTTCACTTTTGCATAACAAGTTTGAATGCATTTAACAATCCACCTTGCAATACCGGACTTGGAGATAGGATTGCCTTTGTGTGGTGGTGCAAAAGCAACAAAAAGTTGTTTGGTTTTGCTAAATGATTTTGTTCTTTCAATATAATATAAAAGGGCTCTTCTGACATCTAAGGTGTGTAGAGCTCGTTCTGCCACAAAATCGGGTTGAGGAAAGAATACTGGTAATTCAACCGACTTATTGATGTGAAAGGCAGATACTACCTTAGGTAGAAATTTGGGGTTAGTACGAAGAACCACTTTGTCTCTGTGCAGTTGGTAAAAGGTTCTTCTATGGTTAGTGCCTGTAGTTCACCTACTCTCCTCAGTGAAGTGATTGCAATCAGGAAAGCAGTTTTCCAAGAGAGAAACTGTGGCTCACATTTATACATGGGTTCAAAAGGTGGGCACATTAACCGTGTGAGGACTATGTTAAGATGCCATACTGGGGCAGGTGGAAGTCTCGGTGGTATGACTCTTTTAAGTCCTTCCATGAAAGCTTTAATTATGGGCACTCTGAAAAGCGATAAATGTTGCCTATTTTGTAGGTACACCGCTATTGCAGCAGGATGTAGTCTGATAGAAGTGTAAGCCAATCCTGACTGCTGCAAGTGCAACAAGTAACAAATGATGTTTTTTATTGAAGCATCAAGAGGATTGATGTTCTTGTTATTGCAATAGATAACAAAACGTTTCCATTTAGCTGCGTAACAGGCTCTTGTAGTAGGCCTTCTGGCCTCCCTGATGATGTTCATACAGTCTGGTGGAAGATTTAGATAACCAAACTCTTTGACTTCAGGAGCCAGATTGTGAGGTTCAGTTGTTTTGGATCTGGGTGCCTGATTTCTCCATGGCTCTGTGTGAGGAGACTGGATGTGAGGTGCAGCTTTTGATGTGGAACTAGTGACAGCTCTAACAGGGTTGTGAACCAGGATTGACCGGCCCATGTGGGAGCTACTAGGATCAGTGTGAGGGATGTTTGCCTGAGCTTCCGAACCACACAGGGAATGAGTGGGAGAGGCGGAAAAGCGTATGCAAATATCCCTGACCAGTTCATCCATAGTGCATTGCCTTTGGAGAGCGGGTGTGGGTACCTGGAGGCGAAGTTTGGGCATTTTGTGTTTTGGTGTGTGGCAAACAGATCTATCTGAGGGACTCCCCAACTTTGAAAGTATGGGAGGAGAACCTGAGGGTGAAGTTCCCATTCGTGTATTTGCTGTCTCTGTCTGCTGAGGAGATCGGCAATCTGATTGTCCACTCCTGGGAGGTGTCCTGCTAGGAGATAGATTTTGTGGTGAATGGCCCATCTCCAAATGTCCTGGGCTAATTGTGATAGTTGGAGAGAGTGTGTCCCCCCTTGTTTTTGTATGTAATACATAGCTGTCATGTTGTCGGTATGAAATAAGACAGCTTTGCTGACCAGGTGAGTTTGAAATGCTTTGAGCGCTAGAAAGACTGCTAGCAGCTCTAGATGGTTGATGTGGAGCGATTTTTGCAGTTGACTCCACAGGCCTTGCACTGTGTGGTGCTGCAGGTGAGCCCCCCAGCCAGTGAGGGATGCGTCCGCTGTTAGCATTGTCGGTGGAACTGGGTCTATGAAGGGCCGTCCTTTTGATAAATTTTGTGTGTTCCACCACTAGATCGGTTAAAAGACCCCGTGATTGGTTCCACTGACTTGCTAAGCATTCCTATAGGGGACGCATGTGAAGCCTGGCATGGGGAACGGTCATGATACAAGATGCCATCATTCCCAGTAATTGCATATAGACTCGAGCTGGAAGTGAGTGATTGGATTGAAACTGGAGAACTAGAGCATGAATATTGTGAATTCTGGCTGCGTTGGGAAAGGCCAGAGCCTTTTGAGTATCTAAAGTGGCTCCTAGGTAGTTTTGTGTATTGGAAGGTTGGAGATGCGATTTTTTTTTTTGATAATCAATTTTTATTAGATTTTCCAAGAACGAAAATACATTGGTAGCAAAATCAGAAGCATTATTCAAATACAGTATGTTTAAAGACGACACAGACTCAAATTGTAATTGCGGATTGATCATCGGCCCTCATAAGATTCATAGACATAACCCGTTTGAACCCTTTAATCTGGCTGCAAGTTAAACCATTTACCCCAAATTTTGCCGAAGAGTTTGGGACAACCACGGGCCTCGAAGAGGGGCTCCTCCTGGGTGCCACACCAGTCCACACCTCGCCTCCATTTCCGCATGGTGGGTGGCTTGGCCTGAGACCAGAGCGCAGCAATATCACGCTTCGCCACTGCCACCGCCGTTCCCAAGAAGCGCTTATTAGCCCGGGATCCATTGAGGCCGTCAAACACCCCCAGGATCAGGCGTATCGGATCATGGGGGACATCCCACCCTAAGGCTTGTGTAAGTTCACTTTCTACCTCCGCCCAGAACTGCGCTAAAACGGGACATTGCCATACCATGTGGAAAAAATCAGCTGGAGCGTGGCTGCAACGTGGGCAAGACGGGGAGGGCCTCAGGTGGGCGCTGTACAGGCGTGCTGGGGTGAGGTATGCCGCGTGGAGATAATAAAGTTGGACCAGACGCAACTTGGAGGAGGTAGTCAGGGTCCTAGGTGCCATAAGGGCGTCCCTCCAGTCCGCGTCTTCCAGGGGGCCCACCCAACCCTCCCAGCGGGCCCGAAGCCGGTCTAGGGACGCGGGGCCGTTATTCACCAAGGAGCGATAGATCCGTGACACTCCCCCTCTGCCCAAGCCTCCCATCATTACCTGCGCTTCCAGGGGACTGAATTCGGGGATTGAGGTGGGTGATGGAATGTGAGCCCGAAGGGCATGCTGGAGATGCGATTTTAGCACATTGACTGTGAACCCCAGTTGATGTAGTAACTGTAGTGTTTTGTGAGTGTGTTGGAGACATTTTGAATACGTACTGGCTTTGATGAGCCAGTCGTCCAAGTAGGGGGAAGACATGAATGTGTTGTCTTCTGAGGTGAGCAGCGACTACTGCCAGACACTTTGTGAAGACTCTGGGAGCAGTGGTGACTCCGAACGGTAGTACCCTGAACCGGTAATGTTGTCCTGCTACCACAAATCTGAGAAATTTGCGATGAGCGGGATGTATTGGAATATGAAAATAGGCGTCCTTTAAGTCTAGAGTAGACAGAAAGTCGCCCTGTTGCAGAAGTGGTAGCACTTGTTGAAGTGTTACCATGTGAAAATGGTCTGACTGAATGTAAAGATTTAGGGCCAGATGTACGACCCGTTTTTGCATGCGCAAACGGGTTTGCGAACCCGTTTACGCATGCAAAAACATCATGGGCCATGTACAAAGCCTATTTAGCGAGTCGCAATTTATTTGCGACTCGCTAAATAGGTTTTGCGACTCGCTATTTGGAAGGGGCGTTCCCTTCCAAATAACAAGTCTCAAAACCATGTACTAATGTTTTGCGACCGCAATTGGGGTCGCAAAACACTCGCAATTACCACCTACTTCAAGTAGGTGGTAATGCATTAGCAAAGGGGAAGGGGTCCCTAGGGGACCCCTTCCCCTTTGCAGATGCATGCAAAAATATTTTTTAAGGGCAGGCAGTGGTCCCAGGGACCACTGCCTGCCCTTAAAAAATGAAACAAAAGCGTTTCATTTTTTTAAAAAAATTCATCCCGTTTTCCTTTAAGGAAAACGGGATGCATTTTTTAAAAAAAACTGCTTCATTTAAAAGCAGTCCCAGACATGGTGGTCTGCTGAGCCCAGCAGGCCACCATCCCTGGGAGGGCCTGCCATTCCCGATGGGCTCGCAAATTGCGAGGCTCATTAATATTAATTGGGAATCGCAAACAGTGTTAAACACACTGTTGTACATTTTATTTTGCGCCTCGCAATTTGCGCCTCGCAATTAGTCGCAAATTGCGAGGCGCAAAATAAAATGGTCGTACATCTGGCCCTTAGTTCTCTGAGGTCCAAGATTGATCTGAGGGAACCGTCCTTTTTGGGTATGAGAAAGTAAAAGGAGTATACGCCCAACCCATGGTATTGTAGTGGTACGGGCTCTATAGCCCCTTTTAGAAGGAGAGACTGAACCTCTTGTTTGAAGAGGTGTAAGTGATCTGGTGAGAGTTTGTGTGACCTTGGTGGACTGTTTGGAGGATTGTTGGTGAACTCCAGGCAATAACCAGAACGGATAATCTCCAGTACCCACTTGTCTGTAGGTATGGACTGCCAGAAGGGTAGGAAATGTGAAAAAGACGACCCCCGACAGGTGTTAAATGGTCTGGGGAAGTGTAGGGAAGTCACTGTTTGGTGTTGGAGGGGGAGGCGCGTGTATTTGAACCTCTACCTCTACCTTTGCCATTATTGCCTCTGTAACCCCCTCTGAAGTAACCCCTAGAGGCAGAGGGTTGATTGTTGCCTTTATACATGCTGGCGGTAGTGTCTGAAGAGGTATTCTTAGATCCTCCGCGGTAGAAGGAGCGCCGAAAGGAACCACGTCCTGGTGTTAATTGAAGGGCTCCCATGGATTTGGCCACTTCTGTGTCCTTCTTCATTTTCTCCAGTGAGGAATCTACCACGTAGCCAGGCATGCCTTCTTAAAAGGACGCTGGTGTTTACAGCTCTAGCAGCAGTGTCTGCAGCATCTAGGGCGCACCTGATTGAATTATTTGAAATGAGCTGTCCCTCCCGCACTAGGTCTTGCGCTTTGGACTTGTGCTCATCAGGTAGAAATTGGAGTAAGTGCTCCATCTCATCCAATACGCCCTGTCGTACCTAGCTAACAGAGCTTGTGTGTTGGAGATTCGCCAAAAGTTCGCAGCCTGTGAGGCTACCCTTTTCCCCGAAGCGTCAAGCAGCTTAGATTCTTTATCTGGGGGTGGAGCATCTCCTGTTGTTTGCTAATTGGCCCTTTTGCGTGTGTTGGAAACCACCAAGGAATCCAAAGGTAATTGCCCCCTTATGTATGCTGGGTCAGATGATGCCAGCTTATACTGCTTATCTACCCTAGGGGTGAGGATACAGGCCCTGACGGGGTCATTAAAAATATCATCTACGTGCCTGATCATACCCTTGAGCATGGAAAGTGTGTGTGAGGACCTTTGTGTGGTGCTAAGAGTCTCGACAAGGAAATCCTCTTCTAGGGATTCCTTATGCAGCTGAACCCCATGGTAGTTAGCAGCTCTACCCAGCAGTTCTATGTAACCTACACTGTCGTCCGGTGGAGAGGGCTTAGTAGGGTACAAGTCAGGATCATTACCTGTGGGAGAATTGGTGTTATAATCTGTCCAGGGGTCTGGAGGTATTGGTTCATTGTCCCCAGCCCCCTCTCCATCCCCATGATCCTGATCTTCAGGTGTATGTGGTGGTGAGTGCTCAGGTGAAATCAGTAAGGGTTGAAACTGAGGAGAAGGAGGTGATAGAAGGGGAGGAGGAGAAGGTTTACTACTGACATTTTTCCTTTTTAAAGCAATGTGGTAGGTCTCTTCTGTCTCAGGTGTCCTTTTTATTGTCACTTTTGAGGAAATATGTTCAGTAGTTGGGTAGATATATAGCTCCCTCTGTTTTGGATCCGGTTTGGAAGGCGGAGCATTGAAATGATGTTCCTTAGATGGAATCGGCACATCCGTTTGTTTCGGTGCCGAAATTATTGGTGCCGATGTTTTGGATGCCGGGGTTTTGGATGCTGAGGATTTCGGATCCGAAGTTGTTTTCGGTGTTAAAGGGGGTGGGGCGGAGCCTGTCTTTGACTTGTATCCCGAAGCTTTTGGCTCGGTGCCCGTTTTCGAACGGCTCTGTTCGGAGCCGGAAGGCTTTTGGGTGTGTTTCGGTGCCGAGCCGGAGGGAGGGGCATCGGAAACATGTTCTCGGTACTGACTGTGGCCCGGAGGCGGGGGTTGGACCGAAGCCTTCTTTTTGGGTTGAGGTGGAGTTCGGGGCAAGGTAGGATCTGCACTCATGGTACGCTACCCGTGCGAATTTCTTTGTCCCCTTCGGAGCCGTAGTCGGAGATGGGGTCTTGCTCTTCCTCGGCTCCCATGGCGTCTCCGGCCTCTGTTTCCGAATCTTCTCCGAAGAGGTCCGGAATGGAACTTGTGTGTTGGCTCTGCATGTCGCGACATCGAGCCTGATAGTCGCAAAGCGTCTTTTTCGACCGGAAAGCCTAACACGCGTCGCAGTCCTGTTCTTTGTGCTCCGGAGACAAGCACAGGTTGCACACTTTGTTGAGTCGGTGCGCGTAAACTTCGCGTGGCACCGATGGCAGAATTTGAATGGAGTCCGTTCTATCGACTGCGAGGCGGACCGACGCGGGTAGGCCAGATGGCCTTTCACGAGCTACCCGATCGAAAAAGTTTTTTTTAAGTAAATACGATACGCGGAGAATGGGATTACGCGATCGAAAACAATACCGTCGAGGGTGAGTGTCTTGTGCACCGAGGGAAACTGAAGAAACGGTGTCGAACCGGAGCGCAGCAATTCACTTCCGAACCCGATGGCGGAAAAAAACAATCTAACAATGGAGTCGATGCCCATGCGCACTATCACCAAAAGGAGGAGTCACCTACCTCGTGACTGGAAAGACTTGCAAACATACGGACCCAACACTAGATGGAAGGAGTATGTAAAGCATGTGATCTACAGCTCACATGCCTCGAACTTGATGTTTCCGACCGCACTGTGTGTGGTTGCATCCAAATGATGCGTTCGGACCCGCCGACCTGAGGTCGGTCGGTTCCCATTCCGCAACGGTGTTGAGCGGACGTGAGTCTGCCCTACATCATAATCAGTGATACCAAAGGGGATGATGGACGGAGCGCTTGAGCAAATCAAACACTCACCCCCAGTCAACTGATCTGGGTTTAATCCATCATCATTCTTTAGCTCACTCCACCACCCCAGTTCAGACATGGCCATATGCAAATCAGTCTGACCCTGTGCCTCATGGGAACAGTCCAGCCCGAACTGCCAAGCCATGTCTTCCCTGGACCGGAAACAAGCATCCTGGGACCGGTTTCTGGCCATTCAGCCGTCATCAGCCAGGCTAGCTTGAATCCAGTGGCAAAGTGAGCAAGGGACCCACGTCTGGGCATACCCTGCCAACTTAGGGCGAACAAAGCGATACCAAAGGGGATGATGGACGGAGCGCTTGAGCAAATCAAACACTCACCCCCAGTCAACTGATCTGGGTTTAATCCATCATCATTCTTTAGCTCACTCCACCACCCCAGTTCAGACATGGCCATATGCAAATCAGTCTGACCCTGTGCCTCATGGGAACAGTCCAGTCCGAACTGCCAAGCCATGTCTTCCCTGGACCGGAAGGAAGCATCCTGGGACCGGTTTCTGGCCATTCAGCCGTCATCAGCCAGGCTAGCTTGAATCCAGTGGCAAAGTGAGCAAGGGACCCACGTCTGGGCATACCCTGCCAACTTAGGGCGAACAAAGCGATACCAAAGGGGATGATGGACGGAGCGCTTGAGCAAATCAAACACTCACCCCCAGTCAACTGATCTGGGTTTAATCCATCATCATTCTTTAGCTCACTCCACCACCCCAGTTCAGACATGGCCATATGCAAATCAGTCTGACCCTGTGCCTCATGGGAACAGTCCAGCCCGAACTGCCAAGCCATGTCTTCCCTGGACCGGAAACAAGCATCCTGGGACCGGTTTCTGGCCATTCAGCCGTCATCAGCCAGGCTAGCTTGAATCCAGTGGCAAAGTGAGCAAGGGACCCACGTCTGGGCATACCCTGCCAACTTAGGGCTGAACAAAGCGATACCAAAGGGGATGATGGACGGAGCGCTTGAGCAAATCAAACACTCACCCCAGTCAACTGATCTGGGTTTAATCCATCATCATTCTTTAGCTCACTCCACCACCCCAGTTCAGACATGGCCATATGCAAATCAGTCTGACCCTGTGCCTCATGGGAACAGTCCAGCCCGAACTGCCAAGCCATGTCTTCCCTGGACCGGAAACAAGCATCCTGGGACCGGTTTCTGGCCATTCAGCCGTCATCAGCCAGGCTAGCTTGAATCCAGTGGCAAAGTGAGCAAGGGACCCACGTCTGGGCATACCCTGCCAACTTAGGGCGAACAAAGCGATACCAAAGGGGATGATGGACGGAGCGCTTGAGCAAATCAAACACTCACCCCCAGTCAACTGATCTGGGTTTAATCCATCATCATTCTTTAGCTCACTCCACCACCCCAGTTCACTGTTGTTTTTGCATTTGTCACCCGAGTGGGACGGGTATGCCCAGACGTGGGTCCCGTGCTCTCCATGCCACTGGAATCAAGCTATCCTGGCTGAAGAGGGGTGAAACCCCGAAACCGGTCCTAGGATGCTTGTTTCCAGTCCAGGGAGGACCTGGCTTGGCAGTTCGGGCTGGACTGTTCCCATGAGGCACAGGGTCAAGACTGATTTGCATATGGCTGGGTCCAAACTGGAATGGCATGGTGAGCAAAAAAACGATGGATTTAGGCCCAGATCTCTGTACTGGGGTGAATGTATGACATTGTTCTGCATTCTGTCCATCAACTGTTGTTTTTGCAACTACATCATAATCAGGGCCTTAATTTTTAGCCTTCAATTTTAAATTCCTTCACATTTACAGAACATATAGCATTTTAATTTTACATTTTGCTTCTTTATTTATATACACTTTATGAATTTGATAATATCTAATTTTCTAAGCAGCTGCAGACTCCCTGAGTAGGTGCTGTGGGCTCCCAGGGGTCCCCAGACCATACGTTAAGAACCACCGCTTTAGTAATTTAGCAGTTTTAACAGTAGTATATTAGTACAATGCTATACCGTGTTAACTATTGTGCTATGTAAACAATTAGTATATTACAAGGATACAGTAGGACTAATTAAATATATGGGATAAAGTACCCCCTGTCATACATTAGAAGGATATGGCAAATCACCAAGGAGTTCCATATTCATATAGAGGAACAAGGGCAAATGCTGAGTTCCTTATAAGGTCGTGGAACTCCGAGGTGACTTGCAATATCCTTTTAATGTACGACAGACAATATTTTATTCCTTATAATACATGGTAACACCATCACCCTTCCCATAAACTGCTTAAATCCTTCGCGTGTTGCTCATTCATGTTCATTGCAGACAAGAAGAAAAAAACACAAATCTGTTCTGAGAAATTAAACACACCAAAAAACAGTCAGTATTTTTGCAAAAACATTTCAGAATCAGTTAAATGTTAGTCAGGTTAAAAATGATGTGGCTTAGACTGTGTAGACACATGCTGAGATTGTATCGTTCCTGCAATGTGCTATAGTGTGAAAAAACTAAATAGGTTGCATAAATATCTCCTTTCTGTTGATCACTTTTTATGTTTGGAGAACTATATCAGAAGAACAAAAAGACAGTTCCAGTTTTCCTTGTTTGAACTGTGGCTGTAATTATGCTCCGTGACCTGCTTTTCACCCTGGTTGCTGGTGTTGGTAGCAGCCATTGTGACATCAGAACTCAACTGTAATAACCTATTACAGTTGAGCAGCTATGTTATTTCTTTATTACAGGTGACTAGGCTGTAATAAAGAAATTAGAGACAGTTTTTACAACCGGGATTGGCAGCTCCATTTATTATATTAGTATAATAGTATGATAGGCAGTCTAGCTTTCAATGGTGGAACAAAAACAGCTGTTGAAGGATTCTCTACCCATTGTTTTGGACTGAAAGTCCAAGCGTTATAGGCTTCGGTGAAATTTATTAAATTTTGACCTGATTAGACTTAATATGGACACATTTGTTCCCAATGGCCCTATCCAAACCCGGAATGTGCAGCCAAAGCGCATATTCTTCTTAATTAATGAGCAGGGATTTGACAACACTCAAGGCGATTTATTTGCATTAGGCATTCTAAAAAAGGATGACTGTACACTTAAGAAAGCTTACAGTTCCTTTCACTGGAGGGGTCTAGGAAGCATTCTACATTCAAAAAGGAAGTTCATGCTAGAGGAACAATGCTTCCCTTCAGGGGAGGAGATGAGTGCATAGTGATTTCAATACCTGACCATGTATGACGAGAACTGTTTCAGCTTCTGCGACAGCGAGCAGGCATCCTTTACCAGCTCTTCCACACTTGCTCCCTGTGTAGCCATGTCTTCTTTAGGAAACTCTGTGGGAGTCATTGGTATGGGTGTATCATGCGAAG
Source organism: Calotriton arnoldi (assembly GCA_963921515.1). NCBI lineage: Eukaryota > Metazoa > Chordata > Amphibia > Caudata > Salamandridae > Calotriton > Calotriton arnoldi. Next base: position 1,631,347 of record CAWUFW010000844.1, on the reverse strand, counting down.
GATAGTTAGGAACCAGGAAGAGGAGCAAATTGACCATCCATCGGACCATCGCTGTGTGGAGGCCGGTAACCTGGGTATCAAAAAGGTACCATTAGATGACGCCGATGGCATTTTCATGTCCGAAAAAATGATCAACAGTATTTTACTAATGCATATGCCTAATACTCAGCCAGATTACACACATTTGGTCAGGTAATATAGAGTGTCGCTTGTGGATTATTGATGTGTTTTATTGCGTATACTCTTCACCTTAAAAGGGAGCATCCCAAAGTTCTTTGATTTCTTTCATAAGGATCCCTTGTTTTAAAGTTTTTGTTCTTGAACCCTTTAACAATGAGTGACTTGTTGCTTATTGACTTAGTTATGTTTGTCACCAACTCATCTAGTTATTAGGTTCCTTGAAATTGTTTTCAACCCCATTTTAATGATGGTTTCTTTAAGTGCCCTAGCCTCTGTAACAGGATGACTGTGCCCTAAATTTGATCCTTTGGGTTGAAACTTCAACATCTTTTAAAAACCTGGAGATGTTTTGAAATGATTACAGTCATATATACTTCGGGCTCCTTTAAAAAAAATTAATGTGTTGATTTTCTAATTATATATTTTTTATAGCTGTGTATCATGCTGCACTGATGGCAGTTTCACGGTACACTATTTAAAAAATACTTTTTTAAGGATTGCCACCATTGTTATGGAGGTTTTCTAGTGAACTACTGACTACAAATCAATTTGGGATATTTGCATGTATATAAATAATAAAGTAGCAATTCATTTGTACACACTGATTTTGTTACCATTAATTGCATATATCACTCATGTTGTTACGGAGTAATACTCAATGCTTTAAAAAAAGATGTTAAGTGTTCTACATGGGCAAAATAGTCTCCCTTATCATTGATACCCAGGGGCATATTTATCATAGTGTTGCGTCGCCGGTGCGCCACCAAAGGGGACGCAAGGGCTACGCAACACTAAAGTCAGAATTTTCAAGCCACGCATGGCCACCTTGCGAGGCCCTGATTAGCTTAATAAATCTTGAGTAACACAAGGCAGCTCAAATCGCTGCCCTGTGTTAATCTGCCCCAGGGAGGCGTTCCATGGGTGGAGCATGGGTGTTCCCACGCATCTACCCATGGATTTTGGCAGATTTACCATTAGTGGTAGACCTGAGAATGAGTCAAAATGCTACGCCTTCCAAGTGAGGCGTACTGAGGAGAACTATCTTTATTTCTACTTGTTTTTTCATTTATCAAAAGGGCAAAACACCTCCCCACACCCAAGGCCCTTTGTCCCTCCTCTGGGAGCAAGTTCCTACTCATCAAAGGGAGTATTTAGCTGTCAGGTGACAGTTGAAGCTCATGCAAATGGGTATCTAGAGGGATGAGGCAGAGAAAACATAACTTTCTAAAACTACCTTTTCCAAAATATTTATTACAAATTTGAATTCACCACTGAATTGGGCTTGTAATAAATAGTTCAAAAATTTCAAAAATTTACTTTATGCCTATTTCCTAGCCGGAGATAAAATTATTAAATGTAATATTGTATCCCAATGCTTTCCTTTGGAACAGCCACCCTGCTACAGTAAAAACAGCTTTTAAGGCATTTTCACTGTCAGGACTTGTTTAACATTAAACTTTTGCATGTCCTACATGCACCCTGCCTTATGGGTGGCTTATTAACATTTAAAATGAAAGTCTAGGCTCATGAAAAGGGTTATTTTGACAGGTCGAATTTGCAGTTTTAAAACTGCACAGCCAGGCCACAAATGGTAGGCCTGCAGCCATGTTTGCAATGTCATATAGAGAGCAAATACAGTCAAGACAAAAACCATGCAAAAGGTGGCACTTTTCAATACCTACCCATTGTAATATAGTCTGCTTCTGCACCGCCTTACATTTGTGTGCTACAGAGAACCCCACAAGCCTCTGATCATCTCCACCCGATGGTATAATCCATGTAAAAGCTCAGCACTCATTTAGGGTTCAAGCATTGGAGTCTTTCTTCCTCTTACGAGGGATGATGAATATCAGAAGAGTAATAGCTTGTTCGATATGAAAAGAGGTCGCTCTTTGGTGGGAACGCAGCTCAGGTGCTCTAAGTTTGCCCAGAAAAAAAGGTGGTATAAGGCTGCTGGGCCGAGAGGGCCTGAAGCTCACTCATGCGGTGAGCAGACGTTATTGCGACTAGAAAGACTGTTTTCAAGGTCAAGAGACATAATAGACAACTGTGCATAGGCTCGAAAGGGGTCCACATTACAAAAGTGAGAACCAAATTTAATTCCCACTGTGGAAGCACAAATGGGTTTTGGTGGAAACATTTGTTGTCCCAATTGCCCGTCCTTGACAATCAAAAGACACACAATTGATGGACGGAATGCAGAACAAAGCAAAACATTCACCCCCAGTCAAGAGATCTGGGTAAAATCCATCATTCTTTTGCTCACCATGCCACCCCAGTTTAGACCTGGCCATAAGCAAATCAGTCTTGACCCTGTGCCTCATGGGAACAGTCCAGCCCGAACTGCCAAGCCAGGTCCTCCCTGGACTGGAAACAAGCATCCTAGGACCGGTTCCGGGTATTTCACCCCTCATCAGCCAGGATAGCTTGATTCCAGTGGCACAGTGAGCCCGGGACCCACGTCTGGGCATACCCGGCGCACTTAGGGCGAGAAAGCAAAAGACACACAATTGATGGACGGAATGCAGAACAAAGCAAAACATTCACCCCCAGTCAAGAGATCTGGGTTAAATCCATCATTCTTTTGCTCACCATGTCACCCCAGTTTAGACCTGGCCATATGCAAATCAGTCTTGACCCTGTGCCTCATGGGAATAGTCCAGCCCGAACTGCCAAGTCAGGTCCTCCCTGGACCGGAAACAAGCATCCTAGGACCGGTTTCGGGGTTTCACCCCTCATCAGCCAGGATAGCTTAATTCCAGTGGCACAGTGAGCCTGGGACCCACGTCTGGGCATACCCGGCGCACTTAGGGCGAGTAAGCAAAAGACAAACAATTGATGGACGGAATGCAGAACAAAGCAAAACATTCACCCCCAGTCAAGAGATCTGGGTTAAATCCATCATTCTTTTGCTTACCATGCCACCCCAGTTTAGACCTTGCCATATGCAAATCAGTCTTGACCCTGTGCCTCATGGGAACAGTCCAGCGCGAACTGCCAAGCCAGGTCCTCCCTGGACCGGAAACAAGCATCCTAGGACCGGTTTCGAGTTTTTTACCCCTCATCAGCCAGGATAGCTTGCTTCCAGTGGCACAGTGGGCCCGGGACCCACGTCTGGGCATACCTGGCGCACTTAGGGCGAGAAAGCAAAAGACACACAATTGATGGACAGAATGCAGAACAAAGCAAAACATTCACCCCCAGTCAAGAGATCTGGGTTAAATCCATCATTCTTTTGCTCACCATGCCACCCCAGTTTAGACCTGGCCATATGCAAATCAGTCTTGACCCTGTGCCTCATGGGAACAGTCCAGCCCGAACTGCCAAGCCAGGCCCTCCCTGGACCGGAAACAAGCATCCTAAGACCGGTTTCGGGGTTTCACCCCTCATCAGCCAGGATAGCTTGATTCCAGTGGCACAGTGAGCCCGGGACCCACGTCTGGACATACCCGGCGCACTTAGGGCGAGAAAGCAGCTTGGCTGTTCGGGCTGGACTGTTCCCACAAGGAACAGGGTCAAGAATGATTTGCATATGGCTGGGTCCAAACTGGGGTGGTGTGGTGAGCAAAAGAATGATGGATTAAACCCAGATTCTTGTGCCTGGGGGTGAATGTTTGCATTGTCCAGCATTCCGTCCATAAATTGTTTCTTTTGCATACGTCCTAGACAATCAGCGGTGTCTAGGCCTGATCCGATGACAAAATTGGTCACATTCCAGCCATTCCGAGTGGTTTGAGTCAAGGAAGCCAGTAAGTCTTCTGGAACTGCTGGTAAGATCTCACCAACCATGTCCCAGGGTGAATTGGTGTAGCGTCCCAGGAGGCAGCTCACGATGACCGACTTCAGGGCAAGGAAAAAACACAACTGAGTATTGGGTGCGGTATCCAGTCCACTGGCATCCTGAATGTTCATGTACGAGTTTACCTCATGATGAGGTAGGGCAAATTTGCCTCCCAGGACCCGCATTATTGTCTCCATATGCCTGACTCTGGTCAGGGTCCGAGCCAAAAAGTTGGTGAGTCGGAAGGAATGAGCAATGGCTGCTCCTCCTGTAGCAGCACTGGCATTGACGTCCAAGAGACATGCGTGGATTTTGGCACAGGAATCAAAGTCAGCACTGATGCCGGTGTGGAACCCGAAGTGAGTTTGAGGGGCACAATTGCACTGCAGACGGATCAGCAGGCAGTGACCAGATTGGAGACCCCTGTAGATACTTGGGGCCCGGAGGCACGCCGGAGGGGGAGCCAGAAGTGAGCTGAATATGCTCACCATGGCATCCCTAATGGTCTCTGTATGCTGCAACAGTAACAACTGACCCGGAAAATCAGGGTGCAGTGAGACCAGGGTTGGAATTACCTCCTCAGTAGAATGGGAGCAAGACCAAGAGGCACAGTGAGGCCCTTGCGTCTTCTCTGGTGATTGAGAGTGGCAGGAAAGGGTTGAGTCTCGCCTGAACATCTTGCATCTTTCCTTTGACTCACCTGAAGACTTTGACTGTGAAGAAGATCTGTCGTAGGAACGGCTTCTGGAGCAGCTCCGCACTCTCAACTTCGACTAGGAGCTGGGCCTCTGTGGAGTTTTGCAGTGTTTTGTCACAGAGCTTTGCCTTGGGTTCTCGGATGGCTTTCGGGTTCATCTGAGCGCAGTAGTCACAGGCCTTGGAGTCGTGTGCCGAACTCAAACACTAGAGGCACACCTCGTGGGGATCTGTGATAGATATCTGTTGGTGACAGTCCCTACAAAGTTTAAACCCTGTATTCTTAGGAGGTGTCATGCTCCTTTTCACACAGGTAGATTTGTGGAGAAAAAATCGTCAGGAAAAAAAATCTCTTCAGAGATGAAGAAAAGGAGCAGAGCTCCAAATCTACATCTGAAGGTGTGGAAAGAAAGGAATTGACGTCAGCACACATGAGTGGCGCTTATATGCGGCTCTGTTTTCCCCTTCCAGAGTGGAATGAAGTCGGCACTGCAGCTACACTGCACTACCTACCAGCACACAGGAGGACGGCTTTTTGAGTTACCGGATCCAGTCTGTAGCCTGGGGATATTCACATGGTGAGGAATCTGATGTTAGAAGTATCCATCGTAAAAAACAATGTGCTCCATGTTCTAGGTGAAAACTTCCAGTGTGGCAGGAACATTGGTTTTCCATTTTCTAAAAACATAACCCACACTTCAAGGGTTGTCTTTCAAAAGAAAAGAAATACCAGCTGGTTGATCATGCCAAAATGGGGTGGTGGCTAGGCAACATTGTGTATTTTTGCCAAAAGTGCTCCCAACTAATCAGTGGAAGCAATCATAGAAAAATCCCCGTCTCACCAGCGGAAAAGTCATAATATAGCAGACGGACTCTGACTGGGCCAGGAAAATGAAATTCAATACTCAATCTATCTTGTACCCACCTTTTAAATAAACCTGAAGATATGCGTGAATGGTCGGAAAGCTTATGAAGACATAAAGAGGGAGCATGGGACAATACTGACATCACTGAAGAAACCTTTGCACTGGTATTGTCCGCTAACTTAGCAAGATGAGTGTGCTGTGTAATGCAAGAGGCAAGGTTGGATATCTTTAGGTTTTGGACACATTCAGCTCATGGTGCATTAACTTTGGCAGTAGGCCATGGCTTTTGCAGTAGGAAGACAGTATGAGGTTTGCTGATGGGTTGACCAAATTTATCCTAAAAGGTTTTATTTTAAGCCCACAGATGGTGTGGCTTCTTTGGTGATCTGTAGGCTTTGAAGGAGCTTACTTCTCACATGTGCTCCTGATACAGTATAAACATTTTGCTAGCTAGCTTAGAGACAAGTTTAGATTCTATTAAGGAAGTGGAGGAAAGGATTATCCATCGCATCAATAAACATGGATATCTTTCTTGAGTGTGTAAAGCCACGGAATTGTGCTTTTTCAGTGGCTAAGATTTTTAATGCAGTATACTGTATATGCTTAAGGAGACTCTGTTGTTTGGATGGAGAGTATTTCCCTGCTTTCTCAGCTGTCTGATGGTGAATGTTGCAGGGCCTAACAAGAAACAGGAATGATTGATGGGTCTACAGTTTGGAAGTTGCAGGAAAGTTTTGGTTGAAGCTTTAACTCAAAGAAAGAGGCTGATATGGTGGCTGCTGTGTCACTTGAGGACTGGTGATTACTCGCATTTGCAGCACATACTGTTTTTGTCTCTGATAGAAGGGCTTTTTTCCAAATATAGCTACTTCATGATGTGTCTAATTGCCTATTAGGGATCAGAATGAAATTGTAGACCCTTTAGTCCCTACCAGCCCCATCCCTGCTCCTTCAAGTTCTCCACATTGGATCAGTCTTCCTTCCCAAAAGGTATGTGCATAACACGCCCTGCATAATAAATTACAGTTTGCCTGAGCAAACCTGATCACTAGTCACATAATGATGTACCACAGCTTGTGCAAGGACTCTTGCTGCATAAGGCAAAGTGCAATGCTAGGGAACCGCATGATGTGCCCCCTGGCATGTCTCTCCTTCTCCGCTCTAATAGCTACAATAGGGCAGCTCAGTATAGTTCTACAAAGAATACTATCAAAGTTCTGTTTCTGCAATGGTGTTTCCCTGCTGCTGGCAATTTAGGCTGGTACCTATACTGCTTAATGAATTTGGCTCTCAGTGCTCCCAAACGTGGCATTACTCTTTAATGCTTGATCTTTGGGGAATATGCTATCACCCCACATCACTAGGGCTACCCATCCACTGGATTATCATTGGGTGCACCACCTCCTCCTAGCACTATGACACTCATCCGTTGTTCCATGAGTTATACAGGACCTTAGATATGTCCATCATTATGCCACTATACATGATAGAAGAGCAGAAACGTCTAGCTGACCCATAATGTTTGCCCATCTACACATCCCTACAGTAGCACCAGCTGCATGTACCTCCTGAGTGAGGTGCAAGTCATCCTTCTCTGCGCCGCTGGTCATTGCCAAGTTCCAGTGTTGAAGCAACTTAAAGACATCTGCAGGAACCAAACTGAAGGAGAATAAGAAACCCATATGTTATGAATATAGAGGTAATTACATTGCAGAAATCACTGAAAGAAGTGCAACAGAGACAAAACAGACACCAAAGAAACCATATGGGGGTCATTCCAGAGATATTACAGGTATCGGATCAAACAAAATGAGACAGATGAGGGAGAGTTATCACAGGGAGCACATCACAGGGAGAGAACCTCAGAGACCAAAAAGAATTCATATACATCAGATCCAAAAGGAGATCACACACAGAACTCATATGACAGAGACATTGTAAACTCCAAATAAATGACATCAGATATAGAAGCTGAATGGCATCACAAAAAAGTTGAAAAACCATTGGCAGTATTAGTAGTTCGGTTAATCAATAACTCAGTCCAACCTATGTTATATATAATAAATAGGGTATATTTGTTTTTCATTTTTTCCTGATTCCTCTCTTATCCTTTTTTCATTCACAATGCCTATGAGCACTTTTTTTCCACTCTCTTTCTAAAAACCGTCTACTGTCAAAATGACTTATTGAATATGGTTTGTTCATAAAGATTATATAAACAAAGATTTTTTCTATCTAAAACTGTTGTCTTTGGTCTTTCTCTCTGCGATATTACTCGATGTACAAAATAACTTTCTAATGACCGTTTGGATTGAATGTTCTAGTCCTTTGCGCCTTTTGTGGGCATAAAAAGATACGTTAGGACCAACTGTTGTTTTGACTGACTGACTCACTGTCAGTAAGACTGCTCTCCCACCCTCGCAGCTCCACCACTAAGTGAGGCCCTCTGTGAGCCCCTGCACTCCCGTAGTGCTGGTGTTTGAGGCCCTCCTCCAACCGCAGGTTATACCTGCGCCTCATCCCTGGTGGTTCAGTGGACCCCTGACTCCTTCTCTCACTCTGCTTTCTGCCCCCTTCTTCCTATCCTTTCTGCTCCGTTTCACCCTTTAGCCTCTTGACCCTTCACTCTTTTCTTCTCTCTTTCTCTGCCTTTTGCTCCGTTTCACCCTTTATTCTTTTTTCACTTTTTCTCTGTATTTCACTTTTTTTCTCACTTTTCTCGCTCTTTTGGCCTCCTTTCCCCCGTTTTCCCGCCGCTGCTGCCCCCGCGGCCCCTCCCCCCCAGCCCGTTCCAGTTCCCCTCCCCGCTCCCGCCTCCCAGCTGTCCAGCCCTCCCCGACCCCTACTTAATGGCGGCCGCTGCAGGGACAGGCGAGCAAGACCACTGACTCACTGTCAGTAAGACTGCTCTCCCACCCTCGCAGCTCCACCACTAAGTGAGGCCCTCTGTGAGCCCCTGCACTCCCGTAGTGCTGGTGTTCGAGCCTCTCCTCCACCCGCAGGTTATACCTGCGCCTCATCCCTGGTGGTCCAGTGGACCCCTGACTCCTTCTCTCACTCTGCTTTCTGCCCCCTTCTCCCTCTCCTTTCTGCTCCGTTTCACCCTTTAGCCTCCTGACCCTTCACTCTTTTCTTCTCTTTTTCTCTGCCTTTTGCTCCGTTTCACCCTTTATTCTTTTTTCACTTTTTCTCTGTATTTCACTTTTTTCTCACTTTTCTCGCTCTTTTGGCCTCCTTTTCCCCCGTTTTCCCGCCGCTGCTGCCCCCGTGGCCCCTCCCACCCAGCGCGACCAGCCCGTTCCAGTTCCCCTCCCCGCTCCCGCCTCCCAGCTGTCCAGCCCTCCCCGACCCCCGCTGGCGCACCAAAGGCCCGCCAAAGGCAAGCCCGTCTGCACCCGTCCGCGACCCGACCGCAACCAGCGCCAGGAATCCTGGATCTCCGAACCGCCAACGCTACAACCCATCGGCACTCCACGCTCTCAACCCAGGCTGCAACAACAACTGCACGCTAGCATCACCAGCCAACACCCACGGACCCTTCAGCTGTCACCGCTGCCGGCACACCTGCAGCACCGCCAAGACCACGGACCCAGCGCAACCTGCCCGCATGAACACAACCGAACCGAAGACCCTGCAGTGCATCCTTCTCAACGTCCGATCCCTCCACAAACACGCCACAGAAATCTGGGACCTCCTCGACAGCACCACCCCGGACATCGCATTCTTCACCGAAACCTGGACCAATGCCACCTCGGGACCGGACATCGCCATCGCCATTCCCCAAGGATACAAAATCTCCCGAAAGGACCGCCCCAGCCGCCCTGGAGGAGGAATCGCCATCGTCCACAAATCCACCCTCCGGCTGAGCACCCTCCCCGACGAGCCCACAGACCTGATGGAACACCTACACTTCAAGATACAGGCCAGCCCCACCACCACCCTCCGAGGAACTCTCGTCTACCGCCCCCCCCGGACCCTTCACCAACTCCATCATGTACATCATCTCCCCGCAAGCCATCGCATCCACCAACTACACCTTACTGGGAGACCTCAACTTCCACCTCGACAACCAGCTAGACCCCAACACCACATCCCTCCTGGACAACCTCCACAACATTGGACTCCGCCAGATCGTGGCCGAACCCACGCACTCAGCAGGACACACCCTCGACCCCCTCTTCACAACAGGAAACTTCATCACCTTCAGTCACACCGCCGAACTCCCGTGGACAGACCATCGCTGCATCCACTTCACCTTCAGAACACCCACCATCCACAGACATCAGCACCTGCTCCCACAAAGAAACTGGACCAAAATCACCGATGACCAGCTCACCTCCTCACTCGGCAACACCACCCCAACCACCGCGGAAGACGACGACCCCAACACCGCAGGCCGAACTCTGCACAGATGGATCTCCGACAGCGCCAACACCATAGCCCCCCTCAAGAAGAACAACACACACGCCAAGAAAGCAAGATGGTTCACCACCGAACATCGAGAGTCCAGACGCACATGCCGCCGCCTTCAAAAGGCCTGGAGGAACTCCAAATCCACAGAAGCCCACAACAACTCCACCACCAACTCATCAGAAATACGAGGAAAACAGCGATCAAAGACAGAATCTCCACACGCGCGCACAACAGCAAAGAGCTCTTCAGCATCATCAAAGAGTTCGCCCAACCGACAAGCGAATCTACCGACATCCCTCCATCACAAGACCTCTGCAACAAACTCAGCACCTTCTTCCACCACAAAATCAAGAACATCTACGACAACTTCGACGAAGACAGTCAACACACCAAACCCCTTACCAGACGCCCCGACACCCTGAAACCAACGATTGACAGCTGGACACCCCTCACCACCGAAGACACACTGAAGACGATGAAGTCAATCCACTCCGGGGCCCCCACGGACTCCTGCCCCCACCACATCTTCAACAGAGCCGCCGACACCATCACACCCATGCTCCGACACACCATCAACCGCTCCCTGGCGAACGCCTCCTTCCCCGACGACTGGAAACACGCCAAGATCAACCCCCTCCTGAAGAAGCCCTCGGCGGACCCCACCGACCTAAAAAACTACAGACCCATCTCCCTGCTCCCGTTCCCAGCGAAAGTCATCGAGAAAGCCGTCAACAGCCAACTCGCCACCTTCATCGAAGAACACAACATCCTCGACTTCTCCCAATCCGGTTTCAGAAAAAACCACAGTACAGAAACCGCCCTCCTCGCAGCAACGGACGACATCCGCTCCCTCCTGGACAGAGGAGAGACAGTAGCCCTCATCCTCCTCGACCTTTCAGCCGCCTTCGACACCGTCTCTCACCAGACCCTAGCACGCAGACTCCACGAAGCAGGGATCCGGGACAAGGCCCTCGACTGGATCCGCTCATTCCTCACCGGCAGAACGCAGCGGGTCAGACTCCCTCTGTTTCTCTCGGACCCTACACCGACCGCCTGCGGAGCCCCACAGGGATCCTCCCTCAGCCCCACACTCTTCAACGTCTACATGGCTCCGCTCGCCCCCATCGTCAGATCCCACGGACTCAACATTGTTTCCTACGCAGACGACACCCAACTCATCCTCTCCCTATCCAACGAACCCAACGCAGCCAAACACAACTTTCAAGAAGGCATGGAAGCAGTCGCCAAATGGATGAAAAACAGCTGCCTACAACTCAACACGGACAAAACAGAAGTACTCATCATGGGCCCACACCCCGATGCCTGGGACGACACCTGGTGGCCCACAGCACTCGGAAGCCCACCCACCCCCACGGACCACGCACGCAACCTTGGAATCATCCTGGACTCCGAGCTCAAAATGGACCGCCAGATCAACTCCGTCGCATCCTCCTGCTTCCACACCCTCCGCCTCCTACGTAAGACCTTCAAATGGATCCCCCTCGAGCACAGAAAGACCGTCACTCACGCCCTCGTCACTAGCAGACTTGACTACGGCAACGCACTCTACGCCGGAATAAACAAAAACCTCACCCGCAAGCTACAAAACATCCAGAACGCCGCCGCAAGACTGGTCCTCAATCTGCCAACACACTGCCATATCTCCCAGCACCTGCGCACACTCCACTGGCTCCCCATCGAGGCTAGAATCACCTTCAAGATCCTCACCCACGCACACAAAGCCCTCCACAATGCCGGACCAGCGTACCTGAACAGCCGCCTCGCTTTCCATGCACCCCAAAGGACCCTACGATCAGCCCAGCTCTCCCACGCCGTGGTCCCCCGTGCCAGAAAGACCAGATCGGGAGGCCGCTCCTTCTCCTTCCTCGCGGCCAGAGCCTGGAACGCCCTACCGCTCCACCTCAGACAGACAACATCACTCCCCATCTTCACGAGAAACCTAAAAACTTGGCTCTTCGACAGACCTCCTTGACGGAATGGAACCTGCACCCCCCCTCCCCAGCGCCCTGAGACCCTTACGGCTGAGTAGTCGCGCTTTATAAATACCTGATTGATTGATTGACTCACTTCCAATATGGCGGCACCTGTGTGACTGGGCCTTCAGTGAGCCCGGAACTAGCTGGGGCCTGTGACGGTGAGATGCAGCGTTTTTGGGACCTCCCCTACTAAATCCTGCTGCGGCCTCCTGATCCCTCTGGCGCTCCTGTCATGAGCAGCAGTGCCCTGGACGGCTGGAGTCCGGGCCCCACTTGGTGGTGCATGGGTACAGGAGGCTTGACCGCCAGGCCCCTCGATCGACTGGGCCCAAATAGGTGGCATCACTGCATACCCAGGTGAGCAGTGGGGATCCCTACCCGGACATTGTGGCCCACAGGCCTTTTGGAACATGCCTGGCTCCAGTACGCCCGGGCATTGTCTGGGCCCTGCCTCCAGGCCGCCTGTCCTCGGCGCCTACTCCTGGCGGTCTAGTCCCTCCAGTGGCAGGGGGCTTTGGTGCTGCTCCCTTCCTCACTGCCTGGAGCTTGGGGTTGCCCCCCCCTTCGAAGCAGACTCCCCTAGTGGCGAGGCGGACCCCCCTCTTTCACATTCATTATTGACCCCAGGGACCAAGCTGTTGGAGGGGCCCCCGCCGCGATGCGGGTCTCGGATAGATGCTCACTGGCTCCCTACCTCCTTGAAGGCAGCACCACAATCCCAGTTAAATCCTGACTGGTTGACCCACAGGTAGCAGTTTCATGCTCTGAGGCATAAGCCTGGCGTGATTACACTCCGACGCTGGGAATATTTGTTTACTCCCCTTTCTGTTCGTGCCACAGTGTGGTCCTGCCTATTCCATGCACTCTGCCCTCCCACCTGCTGTGGAATACGGCTCGTGCCTCCCTCTCTGCGACGGGCTGGTGCCCTTCTTGGTGATAACGGCATTGAACTGTCTGGCCAGACTTGGTGCCATGCTCTCGGGCCCAGCTGGAGCTCAGGAGGGATGTGTCCTTGGGGGTGGGCGCTGGTGGGGTACAGAGTGGTGGGGCCTGGCCCACCATTACTTCTACTGCCCTCAACCTGCATGGGCTACATCATTCCAGTATTTGTCCAATCCTCCACATCCGCACAACACACTGTCTTCCCTCCTTGACGGAGGCATTGATCCTCCTGGTGTCACAACCCAGCTTGTGCAATCCCCCTGGTCCTTCCTCACCTTGGTGGAGGCCCTGCAAGACTCTTCCACCTCGCCTCCTGCAAAAGTTGCTGGTCCCGTGTCACTCAAGCTGTCCCAATCTCCTTGGCCTGAGGGAGGTGCACTAATCCCTAGGGCCTGGCTGCTCATGCAGCTGCGGCAAGTGGCAATGGGGCCGGGTCCCCTACTAAGGGATTAAAGTGTGGCCACGTCCCCTCCACCAACATGGGCAAAGATAAACTCGCCTGCCTAGTGACCTCCCAGACTCGCATGGACCAGCTTACCGTCTGACCTGACCAGAGTGGGGGTGCCAGTGCTGAAAAGACATCCTCATCAGTCAGCGACCTTGCCACGATCCTTAAAGCTATTCAATCCTCTCAGACCGCTGTGGAAAATAAGATCGTCAAAGTGCGGGTGGACGTTGCCCTGCTACGTCAGGAACTGCACAACGCCATGACCAGAATCGCGGAGGCTGAATCCCACCTGCCTACAGTGGAGCCTACAGTGGAAGATGAAGTTACTACTCTTAAATCTTCCCACGCATACAGCGGAACTGCATCGTCGAGCCGAAGAAGCTGAAAACCGCTCTAGGGGCAATAATGTATATGTAGTTGGTGTTCCAGAGGGCAGCGAACCGCAACAAGTCACAGAATATCTTGAAACCTGGATCAAAGCCTGGATGCCCAGGGACCAACAGTCCCCATGGTTTGCAACAGAGATGGCACACAGGGCACTAACTCCTAAACCGCCCCTGGGAGCATCCCCTAGGCCGCTGATCGCCCAAGTTCTTAACTTCAGGGATAGAGATGCAATCTTGAGAGAAGCCCGATCTCGCTCTGACCTCCGCTGCGGTGACACCAAGGTTCTCCTCTTTCCTGATTGCACCAAGGAGGTTTAGCAGCAGCGCTGTTTTTACCTGGCTGTCAAGCAAAAGCTCCAGGCGCTTGGCCTTTAATATCGCCTCCTGTTCCCAGGCAGGCTCCGAGTGGTCCACGCAAACAGGTCCCACTTCTTTGACACTCCAGAATCTGCTTGGACATGGTTCACAGAGGAGAGCCTGCTTCACGGACCTGGCGGGGCATCAGCCAGTGGAACCAGATTCATTCTCTCTGTCCGACCAGATGCAGGACCAGTCTCCCTCCCCGACACACTCTCTCCAGGCCTCTGATGCTGTGAGGCACCAGATGACTCAAGGGGACTTTCTTGCTGCAACTTACCCCTTCCTTGCCGGACATAGATTTATCACAGAGTCCTGCAATATGATTTCCTAATCACTCTTTGTTTTAGGACACTGAGACATTTCCTTTTGAAATTTGAAAATTGTGTTCTCCTGATGGCCACCATTTATCCTGCACTAAGGAGGGGTCCACTACTCCATTCCCATTTTCAAGCTGTTTTGTGCTTCTGTTTTCTTTTCAGGGTGACAGATACTTCTGGGTAGAAGTATGGGGTGGGGATTCAGTAATACGTTATTTTCGTTGAACGTTTTGAACTGTTTGTGTACTTGTTTGTTTTTTATTGCACTCAGGCACACATCTATTCCATACTTCAAGCAGCATGAATCGGTAATGTGGCCCATTGTCACACACCATGGGCATGCACTTGGGCTGCCTTACGTGGCGGAGTGCGACACCTCCACTCGTCCTACCCACACCCAAGCCTTTTTCCTCAGGTCTGGAATCCCTACGAGTTCTGTCCTGGAACGTTAATGAACTTCTAGACTGCATGAAACACATTGCAGACCTAGGTTTCGCACATCAACACCTTCCTTAGGTTCTGATGCTTTAGGAGACCCACCTTGTGGGTAAGTGCTGCCCCCTTCTGATGCATAGAGGTGGCGATCCTCCTACGTCGCTCCTTTTCTATGACCGTCGCTCATAACATCAGAGATCCCCAGGGCCGTTTGATTGCAGTCACCGTCACGGTCGAAGGTCAAACTGTTAACCTAGTTTGCTTATATGCAGCCCCAGTGACTAGACGCTTTTCTCCATGATCTGTCAAAGATCCTTCTCGATCTCCCTCAGGGACAGATGCTAATAGGCCGTGACTTCAATGCAGTTCCTGTCCCGGATATTGACGCTAAGGGTCCCCCTCCACATCCCGACGTACCAGGGCCCATCACCTCTTTGACTGGGCAACCACTCTTGGTCTCTGTGATGTGTGGAGAATATGGAACCCCCGACAATGTCAATTCACACATACCTCTGCGGCACACCATACTTATTCCCGTATAGACTTTGTCTTCATGCCGGCCCTAGATTGCAGCGCCGTATCACATACCCAGGTCCTTCCCCATGGTATATCAGACCATGCTCCTCTTTTCCTTCACCTCAATTTCCCCAGAGATGGCCCGCATCCTATAAAGGTGCCTTAACGCATCATATCTTCAAGATAAACTTTATTTACAGGCCCTTGGAGCCAAGTTGCAAGCTTATTTCCAGTGTAATGAATGCTCCGCCAGCTTTGTTGGCACCCTCTGGGCTGCGAGCAAGGTGACTATGAGGGGGTTTGCCAAGGGGTGAATCCGTGCGCAGAAACGAGATTGCTCCCTCCATATCACTACAATAGAGGTCCATGCCCTCCGGTTGGAAGAAAATCTCATGACGGACCGTCACAGCGAGGTCCCCTGACAACGGAGCCTCTTGAGCGACGAAATTCACCTCCAATCCCTGTAGGCTGCCAAGCACCTCTGGCGTGCCACAACTGCCAGGCTTTGTGGATGGGGGGGGGACAAGAACGGGAAGCTTCTCGCCCGCAAGCAAACAGAATTGTGCCAGAAATCACCGATGACTCCAGTAATACTTACCATACTCTTCCGAAGAGCGCACAAACATTCAGCCATTACTATAACTGCCTATCTGCAGTGTCTCCTTGGGGGGACTCTGATTCCGCCTTCCAGTTTCTTAATGACGTGCCTCTACCTCGCCTGCCCCGCGTCGAGGCTCGGCCACTGGATGAGCCCTTCACGGTTGAAGAGGTTGGGCCCGCTATCTACACGGTGGCCTACGGAAAGATCCCCGGCCCTGACGGATTCCCCGCTGACTACTACATGACATTCCAGGATATTCTGACTCCCCAACTTCTTGCCCTAAATAACGGCATAGCGCAAAAGGGCACCTTTCCTCGTGAGATAGATACTGCCACAATCGTGGTAATCCCAAAGATACAGCCCCCCTCGACCGCCTGTGCCAACTATTGTCCAATATCCCTCATCAACGGTGAGGTCAAGATCTTTGCCATGCTTCTGGCCACAAGTCCTAAGCAGGTCCTCCAAATCCTCATACACACGGAACAATGCAGCTTCATGATTGCCCGCAGTACGAGGCATTGCCTTCGGCGTCTGCACGTGGCCCTAGCCCACTGTCATCTCCTTCCATCCAGTCTGGCCTTCCTACTAATCGATTTTGAAAGGCGTTCGATACTGTGGACTAGGGATATCTGGGACACGTGTTGAATCTGGTGGGGATCAGACACTGCTTCTGTGGGCTCGTCCGGGCATTGTACTCTAATCCCACGGCGCAGGCTCAGATCCACAGGGAACTTTCCAGTGCCTTCTCTATCGGAAGGGGGACTAGACAGGGATGTCCCGTCTCCTCTCCTCTTCACGCTGGTGATCAAACCATTGGCGTGGCTCCTTCTTGGTGATGCTCAAATGAGCAGATGGAGGTGGAGCAAGGAGCATGAGGCCTGCATAGCTTTCAATGTTGATGACTATCTTCTTTACCTTGCAGACCCCGCGGTGAGTGGACCTCGCTGCCTCTACCCCCTCCATTGTTTTGGGGAGGCCTCGGGCCTCTGGGTAAATCCTTCTAAATTGGTGTTAGTGCCTCTGGCTCCGACCTGAGACTGCTTTGATTGACAAGATAATATCCCTATACGCTGCCTTAGTGTTTAATACCCGAGTGTCTGGGTGGCACTCCACCCTGAGCTTACCTGGTCCCTCAACCTTGGGCCTCTGGCGCAGAAGGCTAAGGAAGACCTTGCCAAATGACAATTCCTTCCACTGAATGTGAGGGGCCGTATAGCCTAATATAAGATGATGATCTTGCCAAGATTTCATTATGTCTTTCAAAATCTCCTGATATCTTTACCTTGGACCTGGTTCTGTGCTCTCAATAGGGTTGCAACCTCCTTTTTGTGGCACGGCTTCAGACCTCGCCTCGCTCTTGTCCATTGCCAATGTGCCCCTTATGACGGTGGATTAGGTATGGCCAATTTATATCGTTATTACCTTGCCTCCCAACTCCTGGTGATACACGACTGGTTTAACGGGGGTTGGTGGGACCCTGTTTACAGACTGGAACTATCGCTTTTGGAGGTTCCCTCGAATTATGGCTATGCTCCACGGATCCACCGTCCCCTGCACCGCTACCCCTAGTGACCAGTGGTTTTCCTCACCTGGAGGGTTGCACTCAGCCCCACTCATTGGGATACAACACTTACGCAACAAACGCCCCTCTGGCATGGCACCTGGCTGCAGGAGGTGGCGGGGCTACAAAGTTTTGGGAAATGGGACCTCAATGGCATCTCGTAGCTGGGTGACATGTGGTCAGGTTCACACACACACACACACACACACACACACACACACACACACACACACACACACACACGGTCCTTTCAAGAACTCCAGAATACCTATGCACTCACCTCTACACAATTCTACAAATATCTCCAATTGTGACACACACTCCTCACTCATGTGTCTACGACTGACCCACTCTCTAAGTTTAGTCCTCTGGAGAATAAGCTTCTTATGGGTGCACTGGGCAAGGGGGGGGGGGTCTCAAAAATCTACCGTACATTAATAATCTACGCCCCGGGTACCCTGGATCATCTTAGGTCCCGATGGGAAGGCTGGCTGGGTCCCCTTGAGGATGACGATGCAATGATAGCATCAAGGGCTATCACCATCTCCTCCAGGCTACACCTGACTCAGACATACTATCTATATTGCGCCTAACTCACCCCGACAAGGTTACACCGAGCGGGCCACTTTTCTGGACCCACCTGCCCCCCGCTGTGGAGGTGCTCCTGCCAATTTTTATCACATGGTGTGGTCGTGCCCCAGGATTCAAGAGTTTTGGACTGCGGTGGTGGGGGAACTGATGAAAGTCCTGGGCTGGGAAGTCACTCTCTCAACCTTGATGTACCTGCTAGGGGTCTTGGAGGGCTCCAGGGACTCAAGGGCAGACTGAATATTCCTGGTTACAGCCCTTATGGTGGCCAAGTGGGACATTGCTACTCGATGGTAGAACCCTGCACCTCTCACTTTTTCGAAAAGGAGACGTGGTGGATTGGTGTGCACAACAAAATCGACCTGTCTACGAGGCCCGGAGATACCCCGTGAACACGGTCGAGTATGGGGGAAGTGGCTGGACAATTTGCCTAGGGCCCCACATTTTGGTATGCCTGTTGTACCTCCTGTGCAAAAAATCAAAAAAGGCTGTTTATCAAAAAAAAAAGACAAGTCTCCCTAGAAGCTCAATTTATTTATGTGGTGAACATGTATATGACAGCTGCTACATTTTGCACACATTCAGTACACTGCCCACTCAAAATGGGCACAATCTAATATGTAAATCCGTCTACCTAGCATTCATTGTACACAATGTTGGGTTATTTTGTCTTTCATAGCACTCTTTAGGCATTTCATGTGCTAGCTTGACATGCGCGTGCGTGCACACACACACACACACACACTCTTATTCATACGGTGATGTCATATGTGGTCTTGTTATTGATGTCACCAATAAAGTAATTTGAGTGGTCATCGGTGATGTTATGACTGAAGCCATGAGCAGTGCATGGGGGGGGGACTGATTTATGGTATGTCAAACTACCATAACTGGGCAATTTCAGGATATATTTGGTTTTGTTTTGTAACCGTAACATCACTTATCTATATTTTTTCAAGAAATTGTCCGTTATTGTTTTTTAACTGTGCTAATGTCTGATATTCTTAACATGTTTTTCAGAGAATATGTAAGTCTATTTGAGGCTATACTACATCCATCTCCCAGGTTCTTATATTCCACTATTTCCAATGCTCTGTGTGGCCAATCAAACAGGAGCTCAGCACAATGTGTGTGGCCAATACAGTCTGCTCTTCACATTTGGCCTCTCCACCTGGTTGCTCACTCCCTATTACATGGGGGTTGGCTGCAAAGTCTGGCCTGGTGCCAAGCTCTATCCCTGCACATAATCAAGTGGCTAACCCCCACTGTGTACAGCCTTTAGCCATGGTCAGCAGAAGTAGGACTCAGTGCCTGGCCTGCAACCAGGTCCTGGGCACAACCTACAATATGACCAACCCCTCCTGGGCATGTCTTTTGGCTGTGCACACCAGGTGTTGCCTTCTAGGCTTGGCCTTTGGCACGGTTCTGCACCAGGGGCGCCTCCTCCGTTTGAGCGGAGGAGAGTCGCCCCACTGAAATGCCCTCAGGGAGAAAAATAAAATGGTAATGAAGTTAGTTCATTACCATTTTAATTTTCTTCACACTGTCCCGAACAGAGCGTCAGGACGGCAGCGGGGCTGCTGTTGACAGGCAGCAGCAGAGAGAGCAGGGTACTTTCAGTTTAAAGTGCGCATGTCTTTTTGGCCAGCCGTCTTGCGACGGCCAGCCACACATGCGCACTTAAACCTCTCTAACCCAGCTGTCTTAAGACAGCTAGGTTAGAGAAAGCCAAAGCCTCTAGAGCGCTGTGGAGCGTGAGTGAGGCCGCTACCACCAATCCTAGTACTGCTCTCAGGCTGGTGAGAGCAATGCTAATATTAGTTTGGGAGTTTGTAGCCTGCCTGCTTCGAGGAGAGAAGACCATCGAGGAGGACGTTGGGTCACGCTCGCAAGTAAGTGCTTTAAATGTATTTTTTAATTTTTTTAAATGCATCACTCCCCTACCACCCTCGGGACATGCCAGCCGCCACTGGCCTGCACCCACCCTACAATGCGACTAATCTCCCACTCTGCACAGTCTGTGATTGTGCAAAGCAAGGTTGGTTGTAGAAACTACTGCTAAACTCTGTACTCAACCTACCATGCAGCTAACCTACACCGTAACATACTGTCACTATGCAGCAGGAAGGCCAGTGTAGATGCTTAATTTTTTTGTTTGAACAACGGACCTTGAGCCAGTTCGCTGAGTCCAGATAAGCTGTGCATAGCTGAAATCTATGCACAGCACCCTGAAGCAGGCCCTGCAGTCACTATGTTTTTTTTTATTTGGCTATAACTTTTCACCCCGTGGGAGGGTTTGCACAAAATTTGGATGGATTAGCACACATTTTGATAGTCCACTATCTTAGTTAGCTAAGGTTTGACATGTAAAGTGTTGTGTTGGTTCATTCAGGGGAACAAAGTTAAGCTTGGAAGAGGTGAAAAAAGAAGGGTTTTCCCATTTTAACTCTGAAAGGAAATTTTGCTTCAGCCTATAGCAGGAACAATTGAATGGGTTTATGGCAAATTTAGCATGAAAGTAGAACTTTATCCACAAAGTGTGTGTTCGCTGGTTTGGCGTAAATTCATTCACTCGTTTTTGAGATATTATCATTTACGAAAGTTCCCAACAAATTTAGAAGTTTTAACACTTTTGTATATCTTGCATGTCAATCACATTTTAAATTGTTCAACAATTGTGAATGTTGGGAGAAGGGTTCTAAAATATTTTTGTCTGGCATCTTGAAACTATGGAGTCAGTACTGACTTTCAGGTTTTATGCTGTGGAAAAGAAATTCCACTGTCCTGGGGAGCGCTATAAGAGGTGCCCAACCATGGGGTGGAAAACTATAGAGTCACCTAGAAAAAAAATGGATTTTAAGCACGAAAAGGGCAGGATATTATGCTGACACTTCTGATTTTCAGTAAAATTGCAAGAATTCGCTAAAAATATAAAAGACAACTCAGCTGTGAACAGCCAAAAGCTGTGCGTAGTAGGTGTTGAGTACCCATGGCACATTGGGCGAATTGGCCAACCCATTACGCATATGGCAGAAAGTCCTGTTGCCAACCCATGCTGTTCAGCAAATGGCCATGTGCAGTGGAGGTTGGTCACCCACCACAGGTTTTGGCAAGGGGTAGCCCGCACATGACAGGCTGGCCAAAGGGCCAGGCCACAGGCTAGGCTGTGTGGCCAGTCCCTGCTGCACACAGCTAAAGGCCATGCGCAGGAGGGTTTGGTTGACTACGGTGGGTTGAACGCAGGGCCTTCGCAAAATATAAAGAAATCATTAAAAAAAAATCCACTGAAAAAAGTGACAGTTAAAACCTGAGTTATGGTTCTGGATCAAACGCGTAAAACCACAGAAATTCGCCAGTTATGGTTATCAACGCACATAACACACACCATAACTTGCGCTGCCTGCCATGTTGGTAAGATCAAATTACCAACAGCACAAACAAAAGCAGCTATTAGCAAAATACTAATTTTTTAGACCATAGCGGAAGGTGCTGGCTGTTTTGAAATGTCTGATTGTAATCGGGAAGGCACTGCAAAGCTGAAGTGTGAATGCTGAAAAAGAGTTGTCACTCAGTTGAAAGTGCTTGAAGGTTGGCACTACCATCAGAAGCTTATTTCCAGATCTTTGAAAACAACTGGGCTGGTAAGAAGTAAATTGTTTTTGGAGAAAAGAAGGCTGATCACTGCAAAGCTAGAAAAGACCAGGTAAAGGGATTTGAAGGCAGTTCTTTTTTTGATGGGTAGCCAGGGCAGTTGCCTGCTGGAGAGAGAAACCAAGTAATGGTGCATGAGTCCAAAATCGATGGAGAGGGTAAGATTTTGAAATCTTTATAATATACTGAGCAATAATTTGCAGTGATTGTTGAACTTGTTTTCTACTTTTTAAGACTGTTTATGTACACTGGGAAGGCACTTGATGAACTGTTGCTTGAATCAAGACTTGTCACTTCCACTGATGAAAGTATACCTATTTATTTATTTTTAATTGCAGGAACTTTGATTTGTTTACCATCATTTTCAAAATGTCTACATTAACAACTGTACATTTTTAGATTGATGTTACAGTTTTAAATTAAAATGTTTATGTGATCCGATATGTGTGAAAGTAACAATACATGCACAGAATTACAAATATTTACTTATACTGAGGACTTAACCACTTAGGGTACTTGTTAAAGGAAAAGAAGATGCACTATCCAGAGTTTATTTAGGCATTATTACTGTTTATGGTGGTGAATAGTGGTTGCCAAGTATCTGTATTTTACTGCCTAGCTTCTCCCAAGGTGTCAGGGCAAACCCCACCCAACCCTACCCTTCTACTGTTACAAGTGCTGCGTTAAATTCCACACATGCGTAGAGTCTTATAGTGAACAGGGACCCAATTCTCTTAGAGTCTTTACAGACTGTACAACCACACTCGCCTTGGACGAGTCTAAAAAGCAAAATACCTATTTGTTCATCACCCAGCTACTTGGCAGTCTCACAACAGTGTGTGAGCTAGCTAGTGACTCAAGTAGAAGTGCATGGATGAGAAAAGGTGGATCAATGATATAGTTAGAGTAAGGAGGGATTGCTACACGTTTAGAATGAGATGGTAAGAAGTCATGTGGTACCCTATATTGATCTGCACTCTTGTTTGATGCTGGATCTCATAGCTGGATTTGTTATGGTGGGATGGTTTTGTTTGTAGCTGTGCCTCTAAGCCTAGCAGAATGCTTTTGGCTGTTGCCGGTGTACCTCTAGGTCTCTTGCTTTTTCTGATTGAAGAGATGTCATTGAAGTTTTTGCCTTGAGGTCTGCTTTAGTGTCTCTGATAAAAGATTCTTACTGTTCACATGAAGTACCCTGTTGGGTCTGCTCTTCAGACTGTGGTGTGCCAATGAGCTTCAATGTTCTATCCACTTTGTCCATCCAGTTTGAAAGCAGAGAATGGAACCTCTGCCATTCTGATTCTGACAGTCCATGTGGTCCACTCCTGATAGCTTGGAGTTCGAAAGTCCAAGTCTCTAAGCTGCTGATAAATGATGTCAAAATTTTGGCAACCCCTGGAAAGACAGAACAAGCATTACTATGCATTGTGTTACTAAAGTGTCAACATTCAGTGAGTAATATCACTACCTACATATCATCACGCTGCCTCATCCACAATAACTCACATCATACATATACTGCCCTTGCTCAATATCCCTTCCATGCTTCATAAATTGTTTCTTCCATGTTATAACTCTGCCTCTGTAATGGGTGTCTCGTATGATTGGAACCCTACAGCATCTAATGGACAGTTTATTGTTCCTGTCTCTACCTCCTGATCCCGCTCGTTCCCCCATTCCGTGTTTTTTTTAAGTCTCATTCTATGCTGAAGCCTCATCTGCTAAGAGAATTCTTGGAAATATGCACTTCCTAGATACATTTGAAGGAATGAGCGAGGAACATCTAGCTAGTGAATTGCCTTAGGTGAAGCTAGTGGCAAGTAGTGAATTAGTACATGTTTTCGACAGGCTGGTGAAAGGTATATGAAGACCAGTTACCAACATAGTATTCAAAGTAGAAAAGACTGGAGAATATGACCTGAGACAGACAAAGGATGAGTGAGGATAAGATGGAAAAGAGGAGTGGTTCTGCTGTAAAGAGAAGATGGGTTTGTGGGCAAGTGCACAAGCCTGTTAGAGGAAGGGGCAAGGCAATCATGAGATTACTAACACATTTCTATTGAGCTTGCTTATGAAAGTGTTCATGCAGGCTGTATTATGCTTAGCATCCTTGAACATGCAATACACATGCCTAGTGCCCAGACAGGTTTGGGTCTTATAAAATGGGAAGGCCTGGCTTTGAAAAGGTGTAAACATGCTTGGCCCAGAAGGTTTCAATATTCCTGATGGCTGCATACTGTGATCTTGGAAGAGCCAATGTTGTTCAGAAGATTGATCTGAAGAAACAGCGTAAACATATCTTTATCTTGGGAGGGGCAGACTAATAGGGGCCACAAGTACTGGCAGTTTCCAGTCACCCAGATCACTTTCCACGAATTCTTTTTACATTATAGGCTACTTCGCTGTTACTCTCTCTTCATGTCCCATTTATAGTATGTCATGGAGCCAAAATAATAATAATTTGCGATTATCATGCAAAACACTGGGATGATAATCTCCAAATATCCTGAGAAGGTGAGACTCCAAACATCCTGAGAAGGAGAGACTCCAGGAAGCACTATCTGATTAAAGGTACCAAATGGTTTATAGGGTAACTCATCAGGTGCTGTGTGGCTCAAATTTTGAAAATGTGTATTAGCCGGTCTGGTTGTGTTGTGCTATTTTACTGAGACAAACAATTATCAGATCTAAGAGTAGATCCATCGAATGAACTCTCACACCACATCTGCACAGTATAGAACCACCACATATTAAGGAAAATCTTCACAACCGGGTTTGCTAATCCAACAGCCTAAAGACACTACAGTGAACACTCAAACATAGCTGTGTGCCTTGCTAGACCAAATAGTTAACTGACTCCCTACATAGACCAGGAGATGCAAACAGGGAAAAAGAAAGCAGACATGGGAAAAGATGCACATACAGGTGTTAGGAGGCACACAAGCAATGAGATGATTCAGATGTAAGAAAAAGACAAGACACCTGGGATACAAGTCACAGAGGTAAATAGAACACACATATAAATGGGTCACAGACTTAAGGACACCCACAACCGGCAAGAAAAAAGTTAGGACATCATAACAACAAATAATCGAGGGGAAACAGACACTGGGGAAAAAAAGAGGACACAAAGGGAAGGAGTAACAAATATTAGACAGGAAAACCTAGAGATTACTACAAGGGAACATGAGAGAAGGACTCACAGAGGTGTCGGACATAGACATAGGGACATAAGACAATGAAACAAGGTCCGTGCAGACAATTATGATACAAGAGTGTACAAACTGTGAGAACTCATACAAGGGATTAGGGGACACATACACAAGGACACAAACATAAGGAAGGGCACACATACACCCTAAAAAACGATAGTCTGGTAAGAGAAATGTGAAAGAAGAACATACACTCAGACAGGCACAAACTGGGCACACACATTGTAGAAATGGAACACGGACATGGGAAGCAGCCCCAGAAGAACAAAAAATAATGCAAACTGAGGGAACAGGGCAGTCAAACATGAGGTATGGGACACAGTGACTGGAGACACAGACACAAAATCGAAGCAGCACGGAAATAGGGCAATGGAAACAGGAATAGGGCTTAGCTCAGATATAGAGACATAAGGGACAGACATAGAAACATGATGATAGAAAGCCACTTACACAGGGTAGTTCTCAGGCAAAAAAAAACTGGCAACTATGAGAAGAGAACACAGGAACATATAGAGGCACAAACACTGGACAAAGGAACACCAACATAGAAGCAGATATATAGGTGGGTCTAAACCCAGGAAATATGGCACAATCTCAGGACAAGGGGGATTCACACACAGAAGAACGAAGAATCATGCTCAAAACCAAACTACACAGCTCAGCACACTTTGCAATACCCACATAAATATCACCGAACACCACACTGCACTTTATCACAGCACACCAACACCACATAACATCAGATTCCTCCACAGGAAACCCCACCACACCAAAACACCCTAATTCTTCACACAATTCCGTAATATGCACTAGATCCCACCATGCTCCACTTCACGTCACCCTGTACATGGCACCAGAACACAACATTTGAGAGACAGCCTCAATTCCAAAATATATAATGAAGACAGAGCACTAACCTATTAAATATCCCAAAACACCCACAACACCGAAGCAAGCAAACCAATTCTGGCCGCCTGGCACATCACTTAACAGAACTCCATACATCATATCACAATCTGCAACATAATGTCTTATCCAACTTAACACTTACTTAACATTACTTAACACCACCATTTAACGCTACAACACACCATTTAACAAAACACCCTCTCTGCCACCCCACACCAACAATATGACAGTGTTTTGACCAACTGATAGAGGCACAGTTCCCAAAGGACTATAGGGCAATACCAATAAAAAGGAAGGGAGTACCACCACAAAAGCAAAATCAGTAACCATCAGAGAGATACCAAATCTTAGCTTTACAGTGTGAGCCTGTGTTGCCATCTCATATGTCCCTGCATTTCCTAAAAATTAATTCACAGGTGCTACAACTGACAGCTTGGCCAATGCTACATGAGAGGGATAAGTAGGAGGAATAAGTCTGCACGGTAACACACGTTGACACTTGTGCCATTGTACATCACCTGATATCATACCATGATGAGAGACACACATACCCAACTTATCAACTTATCAACAAACAACAGCAGGAGCACCATCTAAAAAGCTGAAGTCACTGACATACACACCCCATCTCAAAGACAAAACCAATGATACAACACACTTCCAGGATCTCTACATACCTGCAGGGGTTGTTAAGTCACAAACTAGCCTCCTGTGGATGTTTACATGATGCCACAATCACAAAATAGTACTCAGGGACCATTAGAAGACATGAAGAGGAAGAGTGAGAAGTAAAAAGCACACACGAGAATAGCGAGGGTTAGGAATATGTCCTCCTATCATATGTACATAAACATGAATAATCCAGGTTGTACTGTACATGTGACTGTATATTCTACAACTGTGAAAGAAATTCTTCTTAAATGAATGAAAGAGCACACTAATGCCCATAGATGTCTTGGTGCTGAAGCTGCCTCGAAAGAACAATTAACCTCTACCAATTTTTTTTTTTTTTTTTAAACAGCCAGATTTTTTGTGCTTTCCTAAAATGCATACGGGTAGTCTGACTCTTACTATACAAGAGAAGACTATTTCACAATTTTCCAGTGGCAAAAGTAAAACTTCTACCTTCCGAAGATGCCCGTCTCACTTTAGGAAACAACACATTTCTTGCAGATGAGAAGCACAGTTTTTTACTGGGAACATACAAATGGAATCTAACTTTGATATATTCAGGTCCACAATTATGTAATGCCTTATAAGCAATGCAAAGGGGCTTACAAACAATGTGTTTTTTTGCAGGAAATCAGTGCAGCTTTTGTAATGCCTGGGATACTGACTGGAACCTGGGAATACTAAGAAGACGACGAGCAATTGCATTTTGAAGACTTTGGAGCTTATTCAGTAGTTGCTATTGCAGACTGACGTAAAGAACATTGCAACAATCAATTTGTGATAGAACTCAATAAACTATCACTGTTTTTACAGCTCAAAAGGAATACACGGAAACATTTTCTTAGGATATAGAAACATGAAGAAGGGACCTGATTGATTTGATGTGAAAGTCAGTTTATCATCGAACAGCACTTCAAAGTTCTTTACCTTTCCATAAGCGGACAGTAGAATGCCTAAATCATGGGGCCACCAAGAATGGGACTAGAAGGAAGTACCATTGCCAAACAGAAGAACTTCAATTTTTCCAGCATTAAGTTTAAGGCGATTATTTTTCGGCCATTTTCCAATCTCCATCATACAATTAAGAAACCTATTTGCTATCTCCTGAATGCTATTTGAAATGGAGACAACAATTTGGGGATCATCACCATATGATACTATTAAAAACTCAAAAGAGCTAATCAGTCTGGCTAAAGGAGGTGTAACATGCTTATTAAACAATGTGGGACTTAGCGATGACCTCTGCGAGAAAAAGGCTTGGAGACGAAGGCATTCAAAGTGACAAACTGTTCTCTATCAGAGAGAAAGGAGCTTAATTGAGCCAGTGCTGAATCCTTAATCCATATGCTCTCAAGGCAGTCCATCAATACCGTGTGATTGACAGTGTTGAATGCTGCCAACAAATCTAACAAGATGAGTGCCACCTTACCCCCATCTATCAACTATAAATCTAATTTCCTCCATCACAACGACTAAAGCAGACTCAGTACTGTGTCAATCAATCAATCAATCAATCAGGCGTTTGTTGAGCGCGACTACTCACCCGTAAGGGTCTCAAGGAGCTGGGAGTGTTCCAGTCCATCAAGGAGGGGGTCTGTCGAAGAGCCAGGTTTTGAGGTTTCTTGCGCAGATGGGGAGCGATGTTGTCTGTCTGAGGTGGAGCGGAAGGGCGTTCCAGGCTCTGGCCACGAGGAAGGAGAAGGAGCGGCCTCCCGATCTGGTCTTTCTGGTGCGGGGGACCACGGCGTAGGAGAGCTGGGCTGATCGTAGGGTCCTTTGGAGTGCGTGGAATTTGAATCGGCTGCTCAGGTATGCTGGTCCGGTGTCGTGGAGGGCCTTGTGTGCGTGGGTGAGCATCTTGAAGGTGACTCTAGCCTCGATGGGGAGCCAGTGGAGTGTGCGCAGGTGCTGGGAGATGTGGCAGTGTCTTGGCAGGTTGAGGACCAGTCTTGCGGCGGCATTCTGGATGTTCTGTAGCTTGCGGGTGAGGTTTTTGTTTATTCCGGCGTAGAGTGCGTTGCCGTAGTCGAGTCTGCTGGTGACCAGGGCGTGAGTGACGGTCTTTCTGTGTTCGAGGGGGATCCATTTGAAGGTCTTACGTAGGAGGCGGAGGGTGTGGAAGCAGGAGGACGAGACGGAGTTGATCTGGCGGTCCATTTTGAGCTCGGAGTCCAGGATGATTCCCAGGTTGCGTGCGTGGTCCATGTGGGTGGGCTGGCTTCCGAGGGCGGGGGGCCACCAGGTGTCGTTCCAGGCGTCGGGGTTTGGGCCCATGATGAGTACTTCTGTTTTGTTGGTGTTTAGTTGTAGGCAGCTGTTTTTCATCCATTTGGCGACGGCTTCCATGCCTACTCGAAAGTTGTGTCTGGCGGTGTTGGGTTCGTTGGATAGGGAGAGGATGAGTTGGGTGTCGTCTGCGTATGACACAATGTTGAGTCCGTAGGTTCCGACAATGGGGGCGAGCGGAGCCATGTAGACGTTGAAGAGCGTAGGGCTGAGGGAGGACCCCTGGGGGACTCCGCAGGTGGTTGGTGTAGGGTCCGAGAGGAAAGGGGGGGAGTCTGACCCGCTGCGCTCTGCCGGAGAGGAAGGAGCGGATCCAGTCGAGGGCCTTGTCCTGGAACCCTGCGTCGTGGAGTCAGCGTATTAGGGTGCGGTGAGAGACTGTGTCGAACGCCGCTGAGAGGTCGAGGAGGATGAGGGCTACTGTTTCTCCTTTGTCCAGTAGGGTGCGGATGTCGTCTGTTGCGGCGAGGAGGGCGGTTTCCGTACTGTGGTTTTTTCTGAAGCCGGATTGGGAGGAGTGGAGGATGTTGTGCTCTTCGATGAATGTGGCGAGTTGGCTGTTGATGGCTTTCTCGATGACTTTCGCTGGGAACGGGAGCGGGGAGATGGGTCTGTAGTTTTTGAGGTCGGTGGGGTCCGCCGAGGGTTTCTTCAGGAGGGGGTTGACCTCGGCGTGCTTCCAGTCGTCGGGGAACGAGGCGGTCGCCAGGGAGCGGTTGATGGTGTGGCGGAGCATGGGTGCGATGGAGTCGGCTGCTCTGTTGAAGATGTGGTGGGGGCAGGGGTCCGTGGGGGCCCCGGAGTGGATTGACTTCATTGTCTTCAGGGTGTCTTCGGTGGTGAGGGATGTCCAGTTGTCATTCGCTGGCTTCAGGGTGTCGGGGGTGGTTGGTGAGGGTTCAGTGTGTTGGTTGTCTTCGTCGAAGTTGTCGTACATGCTCTTGATTTTGTAGTGGAAAAAGGTGCCGAGTTTGTCGCAGAGGTCTTGTGAGGGAGGGATGTCAGTAGACTCGCTGGTGGGTTGGGCGAACTCCTTGATGATGTTGAAGAGTTCTTTGCTGTTGTGCGCGTGTGTGGGGATTCTGTCTTCAATCGCTTTTTTCCTCGTTTTTCTGATGAGTTGGTGGTGGGCGTTGGTGGCGGCTCTGAAGTTGTTGTGGGCTGTGGATTTGGTGTTCCTCCAGGCCTTTTCGAGGCGGCGGCAAGTGCGTCTGGACTCTCGAAGTTCGGTGGTAAACCATCTGGCTTTCTTGGCGTGGGTGTTGTTGTTTTTCTTGAGGGGGGCTATGGTGTTGGCGCTGTTGGAGATCCATCTTTGCAGGGTTCGGGCTGCGGTGTTGGGGTCGTCGTTTTCCGCAATGGTTGGGGTGGAGTTGCTGAGTGAGGAGGTGAGCTGGTCGTCGGTGATTCTGGTCCAGTTTCTTCGTGGGAGCAGGTGCTGGTGTCTGTGGATGGTGGGTGTTCTGAAGGTGAAGTGGACGCATCGATGGTCACTCCATGGGAGTTCGGTGGTGTGGCTGAAGGTGATGGAGTTTCCTGTTGTGAAGAGGGGGTCGAGGGTGTGTCCTGCTGAGTGCGTGGGTTTGGTCACGATCTGGCGGAGTACAATGTTGTGGAGGTTGTCCAGGAGGGATGTGGTGTTGGGGTCCAGTTGGGTCCAAACTGAGAAGAGTCAAGCAGTTTGTTGCTAAGAAAGCAAAACGTTCTATATTCATAACTTTCTCAAGTATTCTGGCTTGTAGAGGCAATAGGACTGTCATTGCTAACTTCATGGGGATTGAGTGAAGGTTTTTGTATTAAGGGCAACACAGAGGCCTTTTTCCAAGGTCTAGGATAGTGTATATAGCTAATAGCTCAGTAAGATGTAGAGCTACGATAGCTGGTGCCAATTGCAAACTTTTAGAGGGGCAGGGATCTGATGGATCAACTGATTTAATTGAGTCCATTAATTTTACCAGCTTCTCCAATGTAAATTCACTTAGTGTCACATTGCCATTGGTAGAAACTTCAGGGTTAGAAAATTACATTTTATCAACCTGAATATTTCTTTAAAAA
Source organism: Calotriton arnoldi (assembly GCA_963921515.1). NCBI lineage: Eukaryota > Metazoa > Chordata > Amphibia > Caudata > Salamandridae > Calotriton > Calotriton arnoldi. The sequence continues at coordinate 1,600,478 of CAWUFW010000844.1, read as the reverse complement.
AAAATGTTTTTATTGATTTTGAGTCAAAGAAGAAAAAAGACAATCATAGCAACAGAAAAATAGAGCAGATCACATGGTCCAGAATCACCATTGAAATAGTCCATCTATGAGTGCAGGGACATATACAAAAATGCACGGGGACAGCCTAATATACAACGATTGTACATTTTGCTGGTATTTACATGGAAACGGTCTAGGAAGCATGTCTCAGCCCACTGGAGGCAATATCAACACATCAACAGATACCCATGGAGGCATTCACAATGATCAACAGTAACAGCTCAAAGAACATCAATCCTGGTCATCGTCAGTAGTTTGTCGTGCCAATTGGTATTGTGTAAATAGGGCCCAGAAACTTTTCGGACGGCTGCCTGGAGGAAGCAATTCGTTGTAAACATCTGATTGGGTATTACAATATACCATATCATTTTCCCACTCTGCAATAGTAGGTACAGGGCCGCGCATCCATCTCATTGCAAGTCTGCGTTTTGCTAGAAGAAGGCCTATAGCTACCAGCTTCCGAACATTCTTCCGGAGGGGCTTCGTATAGCCTAGCAGTGCTAGCAGGGGGTCAGGAGTAAGAGAGAGGCCCACAATATCATTTAATACTTTAAAAAAAAATTCCCAGATATCCCCCACCTGAGGGCACCGCCAGGCCAAATGAAACAAATCGGCACGCGCTGAGGAGTATGATGAACCCTATTCAGGAACTTAAAGTGGGGTAACCTGTGGCGTCCATTAAGAGAAATCTTGCGAGTAACTTCACAGCAGTAATACCAGATATCATCTGAGAGTTGAACCCCAATATCAGCCTGTCAAGCCAGCCGCGCCTTCGTATAAGGGGTTGTCTTAGTGCGTATGCTGAGGCATATAGACGAGAAACTAACTTAACTGGCGATTGTGAGCAATCAACCTGAATATTTGATGAAAACTTGTTGTATACCTCATTAACTTTTGCTTGAAAAAAAGTTTGCCAAACTGTTTCAAAGGGTTTTATTCAAGCCTGTAGTATTATTGTTAGTTAAATTAGCAAGGGTATTAATCGTTAAAGTTCTTTAGCTGAATTTTCAGCTGAGTGGATCTTTGCCGCAAAGTAGGATGTTTCAGCCATAATCACGACTTTATATTCCCTAATACATTGCTGATATTTAGCTCTCTGGTGTGGATCATAATTTGGGCGCCATTTTTGCTCCTGCCTACGGCAGAGTTGTTTCTGAGATCTTAATTTATCCAAGTGCCATGAAGCAGAGGATTTATTTCTATAATTCTTTTATGATTTTATAGGGGCCAATTAATCAACAGCCTTAACAATCCAATGTGCATAGTTAGAGGCCGCCGGGTCCAAATCATGAGCTAGTTGTAGTTAATGGACAAAAGTCCTCACCCAAGGGAAGCCTGCTTCACCGTAGGATTCCTCCTCACGGCTGGCACACAGCAGGATGCCAGCGCGGGCTACATACCTACTTAGAGGGGAACACTTCAGAAACGGTATATACCTATGGATAATTGGGTGAGTGGTATGAATGAGTTGTGCAGATTGGAGATAATCAGTGGACAGCGGAGATTAAAACTCCCTTCTGGTAGACTCAAACTTTATAGTTGTCTCCAAGGGGGCTTAAAAGGAAATGGGGACAGATTTCATCCAGAGAGAGTGGTCGACATATTTCTGCCTAAAAGAAATGCCCTCATCAAAGAGGTGCAGTGGCATTTGTCAAGAACTGTCCCTCTCGGCCTACTAATAAATCTATAGGAGGATTACATATTTTGTGTAAGGTATTAAATGTTTTTCGTCAAATGAATGTCTCACAATCCTATGGTTGTGATATGGGCAATGTTTACCTGTTGTGGCAAATCGTAATGCATAGTTCAGTCAACAAAATACCTCATAATTCTATGGAAATAGTGTCACCAGAGCCAGGAGCCATCATTTGGCTGGCTGAGCTCACGCTTATTGGGTTGGCTCATTTTGTTGTATAAGTAGCACTAGACCAAATTGTAAAGGTAAGGCACACAAATCAGACTTCAGGAATGAAAGAACCATTTTGATGGGTGAAATCATGAGCTATAAAGTGTAGTAAATGGTATTTCATTATTAAGTCCTGATACATATGTCCGCAACCTGAAGATCCAGCATTGATCTTTCTTCAGGAGGACAAATAGTCCATCAGTGGGGGAGCATGATAATTGGGGTTTCTCTATTATCATCCCATGTATGTCATCTTCATGATGTGACATTTCCAGAAAATGAGTCAAAGTTGTAGTGGAACATCTACATGTTAAGATACTCTGAGATTCAATTATCCGAGTCTTAACCTTCCTAGTGGTCATACCTGCATAGCGAAGTCCACAAGGACATGTGATTAAGTGGATTATTCCTTCGCTGTTGCAGTTAGTTATAGCTAAGCTCCCAGGGGGTTGTCAGTCCCAGAGCTAGTTGTTTAAAAGGGATGGTGAATTTACACTCACCACATGTAGCGTAAGGAAACTGACCCAGCACACCTAAGAAATGCCAGAGAGGAGTTTGTACATCAGTGTGGGTATTCGTCCTTGGTCAATATGCACTAATAGTTTCTTGAGATTCTTGCACCTTTTAATAACAAAAAGGTGTGTCTAGTTTCATTTTACCTATATTCAAAATGTGCAAAAATCTTGTAATTGCTCACTTGAGATCATTTGCAGAACTAGAATATGTGTTGACAGAGACTAGCTTGTCTGACTCATTTTTTCATTTATGACTCGAGCAGTGCCATTCTGTTGCTTTTCTTTGCCCAATTTTAGCTTTATCCACCAGTCTTCCCGGATAGCCTCTTTTTTATAAGTTGGCCACTCAGTTATTCAGCTTGGGCAATCGAATGTGTTAACGGGGGTGTAATACCTCCTTAGACGTAGGAGGAAGGAACTGGCCTACTTGGAGGTTGTCTTTTGGTGCCCTCGGATGGATACTGTTGTCTATGAGGAGCAAGTTCCTATTGGTGGGTTTTCTGCATAGTTGTGTCGCCAGTCTGCCATGTTCTGGGTATATGAGTAGGTCTAGAAACAGGAGTTTGGTCTTACTCTGTTGGCTAGTAAAAGTCAAGTGAGTGTCAAGTGAGTGAGTAAACGTCAAGTGAGGAATTGATCCACTATATGAATTTAGGAATTGATTCTTTCTTCTCTTCCCATTTGGGTAGGTTGTCATCCATATATTTTTTCCACATGACTATCTGTCGGTGAAACAGATTAGTGTTCAGGTGTATGTTATCAATCTCAAACTGGTGTATGTGCAGGTGAGCCATGCTGGGGGCAAGGGTACTTCCTACTGAAGTCCCTATGGTTTGTAAGTAAAGTTGATCTACAAACTAACAGTTCTTTAATGGCCAGTGATGCACAGTTCACTATGAAGCTAGTAGAAGTTATTGATGTAGGTGGTGTATTCTGTAAAAGAGTTTCAATGGCATGTAATGGTGTCTCTTGCGGGATACTAGTGTATAATGACCCCACATTCAGGCTGATGAGGAGGTGTTCAGAGGATCAAAATGAATGTCTTCTGAAAGACTAAGGATCTCCTTAGTGTCTTTCAAGTGTGAGGGCACCTGGGTAAATATAGCCCTCAAAAACCAATCCATAAATTGTGGACAAGGTTCTAAAAAGGATCCTATTCCCAATACTATGGGCCTTCCAGGTGGTGGCCGCTGTGGGTTATGTATCTTAGGAAGGAAGTAGAGGGTGCGTGGACCAGTAGTAAGAAGGAACTCTGGTTCTTTCTTAGTTATCCAGTAATTGTGAAGAGCCTCTTCCACAATATCTGCCATGCCCCTTTAGGGGACAACCTGTCCAACAATCACCATAGAGGTTTGCACTCCCTGGTCTTTGGAGGGTACATAATCCATGGCCTTGTCTGCCAGCCCTCTACCCCAGGAATTCTTTTCAATTGCATTTTCAGGTTCCTTTTTTTAATAAGAAGCCCTACGATGAAGAAGGCCACTCTTGGGTAGGTGAGGAATTTCGTCCTTAAAGATTTCTTTTCACAGTTGAAAAACATACAGCCACTCTGTAAACTTCAAACTGGAGTATTCTTGTGTATGTGCACACAAGAGGAAGGAGGAGACACATGACCTCTAATGAAACCTCAAAAAATAGGACATTGGTCGTTTAAAAACTAAGTAACATAGCAAAGCAGATGCTTTCTCAAACATTGATGTTATTTGTACCTCATTTATGCTTAGCATGCTTCAGTGAATAGCAAGTATCCTAACTGCTCTTAAGACAACCAATCACCAATAAGTCTCCAAAAAGTGTAATGGAACTGTACCACTATGCAAGGGATTAGGGTGTCTCACTCAAAAGTGTGCTCTAGTCTTAGTTAAAAGCTTTATGTAGATGGTCTTTCTCCTTCTCCTTTTCCTAAAGTCCTTCCAGCAGCCAGAGTGTCTGACTTGTGGTGACACCAGTAACATAAGAATACCATCAGGAATGTGGTGCCAAATTGTATCATAAGGAAAAGCTTCCTTGTGAGAATAATTCTAGCACCAGGTATCAGAACTAGAAAAAGACTAAATCCGAACTGGCATAAGAGAAAAGAACCATTGGCTAGAATACCAATACAGAAGATCTATGGCAGAGCAGCACCATTATTCTCCTCTCAATAAAGCAGAAAACAGTACCCATAAGACAGGAATGGAATGATCTTAGAGGAGGCCATTATGCACTGGGCAGGCACCACTAAGGATTGCATGCTAGTAAACAAGTTGTAAAGGGACAGCCTGGTGGTGTCATAGTTAAGGAATTTAGATCCCATAATGTGAAAGCATCTATCTTGGTGAGACAGTTACTTTATGCAGACCAATGGTATCCTGCCTGTGATCCTACATTTGGAAAAGGCTCTCCACTCCGGACACCTATTCATTATGCTTTGGAAATATTAAGATATTGGTTCGAAAACTCCTTATCCAACAACAGGTTCTTAGAAATAGAAACACTGAAAACCAGAAGATATTGAGTATGAGAACGCTGAGAAAATCTGACCCTTCTCCAGGAAACAAAACGACAACACTTGCCACAGAAGAGAAGATGATTAGTGGATTAAATTATACAGGTAACAGCTAGTGCCAAGACTGGTACAAACTATTGCAAATTAAAAAACAACTCACAGATTCAGAAAGCAACAATCATTGTTTCCAATTTGCCTTCCTTTGCTTAAAGAGTTCAACTTTTCTAGCTGCAAATCTGGCTCCTTGAAGACTGACTGTAAGGTAAGTTGGTTGCGCACATGTTGCATTGAGATATTCTGTATTTTATTCCTTATGTGGGCCTTTGCCTCTCTAATTGCTATCTTTGTACTTTAATTCAATTTGAAACCTTGCCCAAAAGCATCAACTTCGGCTTTATCTAGCTTGTCAAACAGGTGTCTCAATATAGTCCATGATCTTCTTGGGGCATGATTCCATTATAAAGCAAATAAAGGAAACATGCACTGTCAGACCCCATTCGGGAGCGTACAGGGCAGACAGTGGCTACTGGGCACGAAACATGGTGGTTGACATTGATTGCCATTAGTGTCGCAGGGTCTGTCCCACTATGGCTTTGCAAACTGGGCCAAGTATATCCTTTCCACGCTGGACTCTCAGGCTAGGGAGGGCAAGAAGTTGAAAGGATCTCAGGGGAGTATCGCAGAGGCGAGAGGTCAGAACTCAACAGCCAACCAACTGACACAATAACATATTGTCCAACTCAGTGCTTATCTTTTAGTTAAATGAAAGTACTTTAATCTCACAGCAAGATGAAATACTACAGTTCATAGAGGGTCTAGGTACAGAACTGTTATGTCATCTGCTATCCTCAGTGAGGCGCTCCAGTGCCCTCTTCATGCTTTATGAATTTGCTAATATCTACAGTCCCTGGTATGGAATGGGTATCGCCATTAATAATGCACAGGTGCAACTCACTCTGGATGCATAGATCAGTTCAATGTTTTTTGCTGACTTGAGGTTCCTCAGGTAAAAGTCATAATTTCATTGCCGCTTTCTATGCACACTCAGGGCCTGATTCACAACCGCAGTCATGGGGGATTCTCAGCACTCGTGGCTGAAGCCCTGCAGTCGTGGGGCGTCTCCGCACTCGGGACAGAATCTCTGCAATGAGTACTCTCATTCCGGAGACTCCGCCCATGAGTGTGGAGACGCCCCCATTACTGCGGGGCCTCCACCACAAGTGCAGAGGCCCTTTGTGAATCAGGTCTTCAGTCTCTTGTTCCAATCACGGCTAGGCCCTGTATTTAGCTGTTTGGTGGAGGTGCACCCTGGTGCTGCCAGTGGGCATGTTTTCTGGGCCCGCTCCTGCAGCTGTGGCTTTATTGACGCAGAGGATGCAACAGCGGCCTCTTTCACAACAAAAGACACTGGCTGAGAACATCACGGTAGGCCTGCATCATGGGTGCTCAATGTTGACAGTTATGACCTCCATGGTAGAATGCAGAGTGGTGCTTGGTGACAGCAGTTGCAGCCTCCAGGCTGGGTCTTCAGCAGGTCAGTGTCATTGGCAGTTGTGGCCTATGGGCCGATAAGGGCTTCTGTTTCAGGGGCGATGAAGGATCTTCAGGTCCGACGTCATTCAGTGGCAGAACCAGTCTCTTGATCACACAGCTGGATGCTGGACAACACGATGATGCTTTGCACTTGAAAGTATCGCTAAAGTTCACAATTCCGGAGACTGGGGGACCCCTCACAACACGGTTCACTTCTGGATTCCCTGTGAAAGGTTTTGGAGCAGATAACAACAGAAACCGTTTGGGTGGCTGGGGTACATCTCACAACATGGGTCGCTCTTGAATGTCTTGGTTTTGTTCCCAAAAGGGTTCCTCTGATGGGATGGGGGTTCCTTACCACATTGTTTGCTCCTCACCACATTCCCTCTCAGTCAGCTTCTTCTAGGTGCTGCTCGAACCAGGGACAAGCTGAGTTTCTCTTTCCTGGAGAGTCTCTTCTCCTGCAGGCACTAATCTTGTCTCCCTTAGCAAGCAGGCATACTTATAGGTACTATAAAGAACCTCAATTCTTACAGCATATAGTGCAGAATTCAGGTGATGTTCCCTCAGCTGTGAGAGACTAGCTATCTTGCAGACACTCAGGGATGTGGATCCACAGTCTAAGGCTCTTGAACCAGTTTGGGTTGGTTCACTTTCAAATGTAATTTTCTGGCTGTCTCTCAAATACAGTTTTTATGCAAGGTGATGGCAGGCAGCAATGATGTTGGCTCCAAGCAGAAGTATCCACAACTAAAGCACAATGAAGTAAGAGCTCTCTGCACCTTCCTGTCATCAGCCTTTCTGAAGCAGTAATCGGGGGCAGGCAAAAGAGCAGGCCCTTTCTAGAAACAACCTCACCTTGAACAAGAGAAACTGCAGTCCTACAAGAGACCTACTATCTAACAAATGGCAGTGCTCAGGAGTACATAATCAGCAGCGACCTGCTAACAAGAAACACATTGTGTTTCTAATGGTAGGACTGTCTCCATCCTCAATCACTTCAGTGTCTGGGTCTAAACCCTACATCCAAAGAAATGCAGAAAATGCACTTATAGCTGCATCCACCTTCCTTCTCGTGCTAGGCTAATCCAGGGGACATATGAAATGGATCCCACTGGTCCTAGTACCAAGACTCTCACTACACACAGAGTCTTACTACCATACATATCCTACACATCCTCCTTGGGAGAACAAAAAGTTAGGATATCAGTTTCACATATAATCGGGCAATTAGCGCAGGGGTACATGCCTGTTCATCATGTAGGGGCATTCCCATCCCAGCATAAACAGAGAAGTTGTACCGTTTTGTTTTTTTAAATCACAGAAGCTTGTGCTCCAACAAATTGTGCACTTTTGCTCATGGTCTTAGAAAGAATGTAGCTAATATGGGATCGCTTTCATACCTCGATAGGTATATCCTTCCCAACGCCACATTCAGCATCAATCAATATCGAAGTCATTTTCACTAATAATCTGTCCCTTGCTTGTCATATCCATCTGTCATTCCTTTATCTGCATGTCATTATTTTAAGCCTCCAAACCGCCGCCTAGTCATGCTGCTCATACTTTTACTTCATGTCACTTAGATCCAGCATCGCTTGTTTGTCTTTCATCTGTCATGTGTATTTCCATAGTCCCTTAAATCCACTCTGTCACTCCATTAGCTACATTCATTCATTTGCTCTGCTCATGAAATCATTCCTAGCCCCATGTGCTCATACAGTAAGTGACTATTGGAAAGAATTCTTATGGTGCTCATACAGTAAGTGACTACTGGAAATAAATCTTATGGTGCTTACCATTCTCACCCTCCACTCGACAGGTATACTGTACACACAGATCCTGGACGCGGCGATTAAGATCCTCCATAACCCTGTGCTCTGGCGGAAGGTCACCGTCCAGGCTGCAGTGTCGCTGCAGCACATCTTGTCCCAGATTTGTCCACTGCACCTGGATCGACTTGGCCAATTTCATCCTCTCTTGGTTGGTCAGGAGCACATCTCCACCAAATCGATCGAGGTCCTCGCTCATCATCTGAAAGTAAACGATTCAATAGTTAATAAAGGGTCAAGATTCCTCGCCATTAAGAGAAAAGACTACCAAATGTATTTTGGTAGCACGATGCCTAGATAGAAAATAAGTTCCAAGTAATATCTTAAACTGAACACAGCTGGTGGGTTTGCCCCATGCAGCAAGGGCTCACAGAGAAATCTATAAGCACACTTGACGGCAGATTTATGAAGGCTTTGCAAAGTCACAAAAAGTGACCTAAACCAGTGTTAACTCTTTATAAACTATTTAGGCCCAGATTTAGTAAGGGCTTTTGTTGCCCTTGTGTGACGCAAGGCAACGCAAACCCTTAAGTCACATTTACTAAGCCTCGCAAATCCATCTTGCGTGGCTCTGTATGGCTTAGTAAATCTAGAGTAATGCAAGCAGCGCAAGTCTCTGCCTTTCGTAACTCTGAGTTTGGAAAGTGTTCCATAGGTGTGGGTGTTCTCACACATAACCAGATTTACTAAGAATAGTAACCCTGGGAATGCGTCAAAATGCTATGCCATCCCAAAAGTGGAGTAAGGAGGAGAAATATGTTTATTTCTCCTTGTTATTTCCTCTTTCTACGACTGCTGCATTCTGGAGCACATGTAGAAAGACGAAAATGCCTCTGAGGATTGTTTTGGTGCAGGAAGTTGTTCTTTTCTGCACAAAAACAATCCTGTCTGTACCACAGGCACCCTTGCACTATGATGCAAGGGTGCCTCAGTTGGCGCTAGGCAGCACTCAGTGCGCCTGCGCAGAGAGAGAGAAGGAATGCAGCACGTCTTAGTAAATATGGCGCATTCCTGCTCTTTCCATTTGACGCAGCCAGCAAGTTAGCTTGCTGCATTGCGCCAAATGTTAGTAAATCTTGCCATTATTTTCTAACCCAAAATTTTCTTTTGCACTGGAAGGTTGTCTAGAAGTAATGAAATTCATGCTTTGCCCTACACTGTGTCAAGGGGCGTTCCATGAATGGTACATGAGCGTTTCCATGGTAGCACCCATGGTGTTTGACGCGAAGCCCCATCTTCTAATATTGGCAGACAGGGCTTTGTGTCAAAAGATACCCCTTCATGAGGCAAGCTCAAAGAAGCAGAATAGATTTTTTTCTAACTTTCCATGTGTGGTGCACAGTACAGCACACATACAAGGTATGCCTGAGCTTAGTATTTTGTATTGGAAGGGTACCCTTCCAGTACAATCCCTATGCTAGCCATCACACACACACACCTTTGCACCCTAGTGTAAAGGTGTGTACATGATGATGCACACAAATTTCCAAGATGGTGCAATATGTGTGTGGTGCAAGGCAGTGTAATTATGCCCCACTACTTGACAAGAGATCAGCAGCATCATATCTTTATAGTTATAGTGCTGTCCTGCTTTCTCACGGATCTCACTGCCTTGTGTAAAATATCAGTAAATCTGCCCCACAACGCTCATTATAATCACCAAAACAATTCTCAATTTTTTGATTTAGCAAACATATAAGTTAGTGTAGAAATGGTTTCCAGATTTGGCATCAGAAAATAGGCCTTAGGTGGAGGATCCTAGAACAATTAAAGAACTTAGGGCCTGATTACGAGTTTGGAGGACCCAGAGCCGTACTACTGCGGCCCGAGGTAAACCGATGTGGCAGCAGTCTCCCGCCCGCCATATTCTGATGGGCCAGCAGCGGTGTTTCTGATGGGAGGGGGGGGTGTATTTTTTAGCATATGTCGATGCTGGTGTGAATATTTAGATTGCAGTGTACACATATGCATGACACGTGAAAAAATACCTTTTACGGATATTTTCACATTGCTGGAGTCTGGACCAGTCCAGTCAATGCAAAATAATACAAAACGGATTTACCTACATTTCGGTGCAAAAAGGGTCATTTTCTGCAGGGCAATATGCTGCTGTGAAGGGGGGATCTGGAGAAAGGAATCTATGTCGGAGACTGAAGGGAAGAAAAGGAAATGGGTGAATATGTACCCCAATTCCTTTGATTCTGCCAACTCGAAGTAAGCAGTCCCATCGCCACGGTTTGCTCATCGGAAAGCCAACTCGTAATTCGGACGGCAGTGAGACTTCTCTGTACTACCCTATGGCAGCTGCTTTTCCCCAACAGCCGTCGAAGCGGTCTGCGAATGCCTGGCGGTGGTCTTTCTTCTATGGGACCGTCAACATCGTAATACGCCGGTCGGACCGCCAACGGTGCAGCGGTGAATCTGACAACGACGTAACAGCAGTCCCAAGACCACCAAACTCGCAATCAGGCCCTTAGGCTCTGATTTAGGGATTGACCGACAAAGAAAAGACAGACACATCTGCCTCCATCTCTGCCCGCAATTTTGAAAGATGTCTGCTAGGTCGACTGATAACTCTCACATTGCAGAAACTGCTGTCATAGAGGTTCCTGTCAATGTTGTAAAAGTTTTATTTTTCCCAAAACAAGCTCACAAACTAGGTGTTTGGTTTTGAAATAATAACAAAACTAGTAGCACAAAAAAAATGATTTTTCTCACATGGTGTGCGGATTATTATTTTTTATTTTCGGTCCCTCACCACTACACTTTATCTAAATAGGGCAGGCCGTTATGTGCTTCCCCCACTCCTTCGAGCCACTGGAAAAAGGTTTAGGTAAACAGAGTAAATTTAACTCTGTTGGAGTAAACCTGGGGTTCTGCCTAACTCAAAATCAGGAGGGCAGATCAAGAGTTTGTGGGAGAAGGTACTCTGTCACCATTTGCCAAACTCTAAATTGGACCCCTATTTATGACTAGGATCAACCTCCAGTTCCACAAACACAAACATCTGTAAACTGTCCAGGTTTCCTTTGTTGAGCACTAACACAAACATATTTGCCAAAAAACAAAGCAAAAGGTTCCACAGGGTGCATGTGACTCTGTTCTGTGTGCCTATACTACAGTTATTGTCAAAGGTTCTCCATCCAATAATTTCTATCAGAAACACGTACTTTGAATAGATCACCAATCAGTATTGAACCTAAATCTGAAGGCAGATATGATACATCCTCTGAACAGTGTACAAGTGAAATGTGCAATCCAATGTACTAGCAAATTCCAGTATGTCTTGTGTCACCTAGAGGTGATACTCTGAAAAGCAGAACATAGAGAAGGAGTGATCTGCGATTCAACGACAGTGTTTGCTGTAGGAAAGAACCCACATTTTAATTAATCTGCGATTTGAGATCGCTAAAACCTGATTTTATATTCATAGACAACCATGGTCATCCACGGATTATTAACTGTCATCTAATGAGGAACAAGTATTTGTCTAAATATTCTACTGGGGTGCTAAACCACGCTTCAGCTGATACATCTTCCTGAGAGCCAGGTTTTATCCAGAGATTAGGATGTCCCCCATAGGGCATATATCTGAAGCTGGATTTGGTAGGAAAATGGGTGATACCTCTGTCTGATTGCTATGAGTATCACAATACCTTAAAGCAAAAAAGGAGTATAGGTTGGAAGGCTCATTGTATGAGCATGGCAAACAGTAACAAGTCAAATTTCACTAAATCTTCTGAGGGAAGTAAGTGCTCCAAAAAGTCAACTTTCCAGAAAAGTCAGGCTTTAACTGCATATGTATGTAAACATCCCCAGGGACCCCACATGAGCACAGCCAGTATCATAACCAGCTCCTTTCAAGGAGGTGGTTGCCAAATTGGTTTGTATTTTCTCTGTAAACCCTCAAGAAAGTTGCATATATGGGGCCTTATTTTGTGAAAGTAAGACTGAAGGAAAATTCGTTTGACCCTGCTATATTTGTGCAGGCTAATCTAATGTTTGAAGCTACATTTTATGTCAAGGACTGACTTCTGATTTGTTCACGGATTGCCAAACAGGCTTGCGCAAGGGTCTTGCACTGTCAGTATAAGACTGGGAGTGCCTAGTCGCTAAGCTTAGCAATGTCAGATTTGGTTGTTACATGTTCTTACCTTCCTGTGACAATAATTCCATTCTTTCTGATAAGATTACGTGAAAAGCCTAATAGAGCTGAATGGCCACTCAGATTGACCAGTTCTGGGCTCCAGGATCATCACTGTCCTGTAAGCGAACAATCACATTTTTCTGGCATTGGAGGCAGAAGTAGAATACAAAATTGTAAGTATAGATAGGCAGACTGTCTTTCAAGTTCTAGTCCGCAATAGAGGGTGGTTCATAATTGTTCTGTCTATGCTTACAAACACCCAATTTCTGATATACAATTATAGTGTATTATGGGTCTTTTTTAGAGTTTGCCAGACAGGGTACACCGTCAAAATATGGCAACGGTCTCTTTGCCGTATTTAGAGTGCCACTGGCTATAATGCACTTTGATTATGGTGACGGGACATCTGACAAGTTTTTCACAGGATACCTTATCCGCCAAACTCTAAATGAGGCCCTAGGTGTCCAGCTGCTTTCTTTCAGCCTTAATAACTTAGAGAGAAAACAGTGGATTGTGAATGGCCTAAGAGCATCCAAGATGGCTGCCAGAAGCACTATAAAAACATGATATGAAGGTCCTAGTGCAAGAGAAGCTACAGCACACTGCCTTTTTAAGTGTTTTCTGCTACAGCTTGGTTTATATAAACAAAGGGAGCAGTAGAGTGTCTAGCTATGGATTGAGCTGCTTACTAGTTTCTCTAATGGTCTGGTGCAGCACTTTACCTCTTTGTTGTAGTACTGGACTGGAGAAACAAGTGTACTCTCCTAATACTGGCCTTCCATCTGCTCCTTGGGCTCGGATGGTGCGATTTGAATACTGTGCAGAGTAGAGCTGGGCCAATACCCTGGCTTCAAAGAATTATTCTACTTCTCTCTGCCTACGACCTTGGGTTGTGCTCCCACCTCCAAACAGGTAGTAAGAAATTTGGGCGTCTGGGTGGACTCGGCCCTCAGCTTTCAGGTCCAAACCAAGAAAGTGGCAGGGACCTGCTTCGGCATTCTGCGGGGGCTTAAACCATTGTTAGGTTACTTTGATCCATCCACCCGACAGGTTATCATTCAGGCTGCCATTCTGTCTAGATTGGATTACGCCAGCTCGCTCTATCTGGGGATCAATAAGTCTGAGACTCTGAGATTACAGAGGGTTCAGAATGCGGCGGCCAGAACTCTTCTTGGCCTCCCGAGAACTTGCTCTACCTCTAGTGCCATCCGCCGACTACATTGGTTGCCGGTGGCCAGCCGCGTGGAGTTTAAGTCCCTTTGTATAGCTTTCAAAATCTTGAACTCTTCTTCTCCTGCCATTTTGGCCACCGTGCTCTCACCTTACACTCCCTCCCGCCAACTTCGTTCCACGGGCCAACGTCTGGCGGTTGTTCCTAGGGTAAGGAGAGTACGGGCTGGTGGGCGCTCCTATCGCACACTGGCAGCCAAACTTTGGAACTCTCTCCCTCTGTCCATCCGCGGCCTGACCAATTACTTGGCATTCCGTAAGGCAATTAAGACACATTTCTTCCCATCGTTGTAGGTTCCTGTAGTTTTCTCAGTGGTTCTCCTTTTAGCTGCTATTAGCGCCGGGACGCCCCTTTGCTGGGGCAGCTGTGTGCTCTACAAACAATGTAACATAACATAACATAACTTCAGAAGACACACAACTCTGGTTGGTCTTCCTCCTGTCTGATTAATGCCTGTTTCTCACCGATGTAAAGTTTGGCAAACCAGTGTGCTCATAGCTCTGCAACAATGTTCGACGTGCTGTATCGCTAATGGCACCAGTCCACATGGTCCCTGTGTGTTAGACCATGCTCACCCAATACTTGTGCCTCCTGTGACAAATCTGTTTTTTATTTATATGAGCTTAAGTAAAACTGTAATATGCTTCTTTGTACCTGGGCCAAGTTCCTTACGTTCTGTAGTGTTTAACTTGCTCTTAAAAAATAACTGGTTGCCCATCTGTTTAAGTAATTGTTTTGCAAAATACTGGCTTATGGCAGCCAATTCATTGCGCTGAGGAATAAAAGTGGAAGGCAGTTCTTGAGGTAGCCAGTCCCCATCCCAAATGCTGGAAGATCTAGGAATCCAGGAGATAGGTGTTTTCATGTGGATTTCACCAGACCTCACATGTGGTGATGAGACACACTCAGACTGGCACTTTACCTTTGTGAGGGCGGAGGATAATTTCACTGATTTTGGGAATGGTGGCAATGACTCTCTAACGAGGCTAGTCCTTTTTTTTGTTGAAAGCTGCCAGGTTTGGTTGCCTTCTATGATCTGGGCACAATGAGTTCTGAAGTTATGCTAGCTACTGTCACCTTGTACGCCCACCCGAAATCCATGAGTCCCAAGGTTAAATCTGGGCATTGCTGGACCCCAGATTTTAGCTGCAAGAGTAGTTTAGAAAGAATGTCTGTAAGTATTTTGGGCTGTGGCCAATATAAATTCTAAAAATGGTGCAGAGTAGTTTGAACTTTATTCTTTGAGCTACCAGCAGCTAGTGAAGGTCTCTGAGAGCTGCAATGGTAGGGTTTGATTTCTTTAGATTAAGAGAGAGACTGACCACTTGGTTTTGCACTCTCTGAAGTTTCTGGATCTCTATATTTGGTGATCCATCTTAGAATGGTTAGATCAAGGTCATGTAACTGAGCAGTGGGAGGAGCATAAGCAGTAACATAAGAGAGTCACTGGTGTTTTTAAACACAGATGTAATGTAGAGATCAAAATAAAGTTGTGCATTGAACCATTCTTGGAGAAAGTTAATGCTTGAAATGGGAATTGAGGGGCTTCTAATTCCTCTGACCAATTGAATGGTGGCTGTCACTCGTGAGGTCGCCCACTCTGAGGATTTTGGTTTTTGCTTCTTTCTTTGGTCTTTGCTCCTTTCAGACAGAGGTAACGCTCCTTTGTGCAGTGGTTCACTTGTTTCAGGCAGGTAGATATTTATTTGCACTGTTCTTCTGGGCTGTCCAGATGGATACATATCTCTTGGTATATTTAGAACTGTAGGTGATGCTGAGAAATATCAGCCATATTGAAGAATAATTGGTGCAATAATAGGGTTTTGTCTGGGTATACTGTCTCAATTTTTCAGGTACACACAGTGTTTTAATGGCCTTCTGTATAAAAAACTGAATAGGATTAAGATTTCAGGTTGAAAGTCATCAAAGCAAGCTTCCCTGGTATTGGCAATTGTGGTTTCAATCCTTCCCCCTAGATTAAAACCTGATTGCCTATTGTGTATTATATTGTTTGATTCTACAAATGTTTGAAGCTAGGTTATCACTTTACCCTTAAGGAATTTGTTAATAAAGGGGAGAGTTGAGATAGGTTTATAGTTTGTTGTTTTCAGCATGTTGGCTGATGGCTTCTTTAGCATGGGAATGATTATTGCTTGTTTTAGGCAATGTCGACTATTCCTTATTGTAATTAAGAATTTGTAATTCTAGTTTTTGCTCTGCCAAGCGCAATAATGTGGTATCTTATTGCAGAGATATGGCAAGGCTAAAGACGGATGTCTGAGGCTTTAAGCTTACTAGCTGCTTTGCACACTTGCTCAAGACTCAGAATTTTAAAAGATGAGAATGTTGTTTGGGTGTGTGGAGGATTGACTCAGAGGGTGCAGGAGTGGGGTGGGCCTATCTCTCACTTCTCTTATTATCAGTGAAATACATCCGTTTGCACAGCATTGGTACAAGGGACACGTCTTCTTTACCCTGGCTCAGCTGCTTCCTAGAATATTTTAAATAGTTTTCTAGTGTTTGATGCCAGGTTGATTTTGGTCACAAATTAAACCTTGTTTGCCTTCCAGACCACTCTATAGCATGTCCTCATGTGGGCTTTACAAAGCTCTCTCTCTCTACTACTGTTTGACTTTTCTTCACTGTGGATCACATTTCTGACCAATATTTTAATATTTGCAGATAGATATGAGTTCAACAAGCTGTTAGCAGCCTAGTGTTCTTGAATTCCTTGGGGGAGAACTATGTTGAGGGTGCTAGAGATTATTGTATGGAGATATGCAAAGGTTAGTTTAAACAGATGAGAGTGGCTGGTCAGAGATGATGGAAGCTTTGTGAAACTTGGTTGGTGAAACACTTCTGAAGTACCCTTGATAGTTTGGATTAGCGATGATCAAGGCATTTGAGCTTAAGTGGTTACAGTCAGATATTTTGTGATTAATGTAATCAACCAGTGATACATCCATAATCTGGGTTTATCATTTATATCTGAGCTGTTGATGCTGCATGTGAAAGAAATATAAAGATGAATGGGTGGTGTTAGATCTCATCTGAGGGCCCTAAAACTCTACCTGTTCCATAAACCTCTGAAGCTTATTTGTAGCTTGATATCTCTACCCAGAAGTTGAAATTGCCCAGGAACAAGATTTTAGGCGATGAAGCTTGGGGCAACATATACTCTTAATACAGCAGTCTTCTTCATGGAGTTTAGTTGCAAGGATAAGTAGCTTCAAAACCTATCATCCTTTTCTTATGCACTGGTCTTTTAAGTTGTGCATGTATGTGTGTCTTAATGGGTCAATGAAGGGCCTCACTGGCTAAAATTTACTCTCAGGAATTTTCAACCTCTGCTTCTGTCAATTTGAAAAAAAAGAAAGAAAAGGATCGATGAAGCATTTGCCCATTGGCTAAATACAGGATCATCCCCTATGGAACATGACTCTTTTTCCTGCGGTTATACCATGGAAAGCGACTCAGTTCAAGGGGATATCTCATCCATATATGGTTGCCACCGCCATATGAAGTTTTTGTTTACTAAAATTTAGATAAGCATAAACGTGCCAATCTAACACTCTGGCACAGTCTGGCACAGTCAGGGCCTACCAATAATTCTAGTACGCAGTGCACAAATCCAGTTTGACATCTGTTTTATGACACTTAGGGGACACAAAAGAAATGCGTTACTTACCTGTAACTGCAGTTATCCAGTATTGGTATCTTTCATAGATTCACATGCCTGAATCATTCCCCGTCGTCGGGATGGGAGTCCCCGGTACATAAATATAGTAATGTCCCATTAGACATATAGAGTAATAGGCTAAGAGCCTTACATTAGTAACATATCCATGTCCTTTTGTAAAAAGGACCAAACTCTAGAAGAGAACCAATCAGCTATCACCACCCTGTGGAACCTTCCTGGAAGGAGCTCTAGTCCCTCAGATTTTCGTAAGCACAGTGCTAAGTAGGTGTATTACTGAGAGAACGAGGTGAGCCCTTCCAAGGGAGGTGGGTGGGTTGCATGTGAATCTATGAAAGATACCAATACTGGATAACTGCAGTTACGGGTAAGTAACGCATTTCTTATCCAGTATTAGGGTATCTTTCATAGATTCACATGCCTGAATCAGAGTAGCAAGCAATGATAAGCACATTTCGGATGGTACATTACAGACGAAGTCACTAGATAATAATAATATATCAATGTGAAATATATATCGTACCAAACTGTAATCAAGGAAGACCATGAAAGAAACAATAAAGAAATGTGCGTATAAAAAAACAAGGATGGTGGGATGAAAAGAAGGCTCACCTCTATTGGAATAGATGGCGTAACACTGCTTGTCCCACTGCAGCATCCTTCATGAGTTCCGTATCCAAGCAGTAGTGCTTGGTAAATGTATGCGGCGTCTTCCATGTTGCCGCTCTGCAAATGTCTGTGATAGGCACACCTGCAAAGAGTGCCATAGAGGTAGAAACTGCCCTCGTGGAATGAGCTCGAACCTTGGACTGCAAGGGTTGACCCGCTTGCTGGTGACAGAAAGTAATGGCTCCAGAGATCCATCGAGAGATACTTTGTTTAGTAAGCGGAAAACCTTTCCTAGGTCGACTGTAAGCCACAAAGAGTTGGTTAGATTTGCGGAACGATTTCGTCCTGTCAAGGTAGAATTTAAGGCAGCGCTTAAGGTCTAGAGAGTGTAGAGCTTTTTCTGCCGGCGTTTGAGGATTGGGAAAAAAGGACCGTAAGATTATGGGTTCATTAAGGTGAAAGTCCGAGGGCACTTTGGGCACAAATTTAGGATTAGTTCGTAATATAACCCTGTCGTGTTTGAACTGAAGGAAAGGGTCTTGAATTGAAAATGCCTGAAGCTCACTTACTCGCCTTGCTGAGGTAAGGGCTAGAAGGAGTGCCGTCTTCCAAGAAAGATATTTAAGATCAGTTCTGTGGATTGGCTCGAAGGGGTGTTTCATGATCTGAGCAAGAACAGTGTTGAGTTGCCAAGTGGGAGGCAGAGGTTTTACAGGAGGAAAAGTCCTGAATAGGCCTTTGAGAAATTGCTTAATCAGTCTATCAGACCAGAGAGAAGGACCTATTGAAGATCTCCTGAAACGGGATATTGCTGCGAGGTGCACTTTAATGGAGGCATGAGCAAGACCTGAAGTTGCCAGATGGAGAAGGTAAGGCAGTATTTGTTGTGGAGAAGACGAAAAAGGGTGTATGTTTGTCGACTTACACCAAACACAGAATCTCTTCCATTTTAGGGAATATGTTTTGTTAGTACTTTCGGCTCGAGCTCGAGCTAGAACTGCCCTGCAGTCCGGAGGAATGTCTAGGCGATGGAATTCTCTGAACTCAGGAGCCAAGCCGATAATCTGAGAGATGCTGGATCCGGATGCTGGACTTGTTCCCTGTTCATTGTTAGGAGAAAGGGAAATGGTTTCAAAGGGATTGGCGGCTCCAGAGAGAGAAGGTGGAGCTCCGTGAACCAATGCTGGCGTGGCCACGCAGGAGCTATCAGAATGAGCGTGCAGGGTTCTGCCTTCAACTTCCTGAGGACCCTGGGAATTAGGGGAATCGGTGGAAAAGCGTACGCAAAGACGTTGAACCATGCGATCGAAAATGCATTCCCTAGAGATCCTTGTTGGGGATGCCAGCTTGCGAAGTTTTGGCATTTGGCGTTCTGCTTGGTAGCAAAAAGGTCCAAGAAAGGAGTGCCCCATTGGGAGAATATGCGGTTGAGAGTCCGTTGGTTCAGCTCCCATTCGTGACATGTTGTATGTTGCCTGCTTAGAGAATCGGCCAGTATGTTGTCTGAACCTGGAACATACTCCGCCCGAAGGGAGATGTTGTGGAGAAGTAGCCAGTTCCAGATTTTTGGAGATTCGTGAGAGAGTGCCAGTGAACGAGTACCTCCCTGTTTGTTCAGGTAGTGCATTGTCGTGGTATTGTCCGTTCGGACAAGCACTAGAGAACCTTTGATCCTGGGAAGGAATGCCAGGAGAGCCAGATACACAGCTCGCAGCTCGAGGAGGTTTATGTGAAGCTTCCGTTCGGAAGGAGACCACTTTCCGTTGATGCGGAGCTCCTGGAGGAAAGCTCCCCAACCCTCCAGAGACGCATCTGCTGTGATGATTTGTGGAGAGGCTTGAAGCAAGAAGGGCAGGCCTTGAGAAAGATTGCGTGGACAAGTCCACCACTGCAACGCAGTGACTATCTGAGGGGTCACGTGAATGACGTCGTCGAAGGATCCTTGGTATTGAATCCATTGAGCTGACAGCGCTTCTTGGAGAGGGCGCATGTGGAGGCGACAGTAAGGAAGGAGGAGAATGCAGGACGACATCATTCCTAAAAGAGATTTGAAGAGGCGCACTGAGAGGGACTTCTTGGCTTTTATTTTGTTTGCCAAATGAAGTAGTTTGATCTGTCGCTCTCGTGACGGGAAGGCTTTCTTCTGGGTTGTGTCGAGAGTAGCGCCCAGAAAAGTTATCCGACAAGAAGGTTGGAGGACAGACTTGTCCTGATTGAGAGTGAGTCCCAGGCGACTGAAAAGCTGTAGACAGGCGTTGGAAGACTTGGTTGCGCCGTCCAGAGAAGGTGCTTTGACGAGCCAGTCGTCGAGATAGGGAAAGACCTGATGGTGTTGTTCCCGGAGATAAGCCGCCACTGGAGAAAGGCATTTGGTAAAAATGCGTGGAGCTGATTTGAGTCCGAAAGGCAGGACACGAAATTGGTAATGTTTGCCTACCACGGTGAACCTGAGAAACTTCTTGTGATTTTTGTGGATGGGGATATGGAAGTAGGCATCTTGAAGATCTAAAGACACCATGAAGTCGTTTGCGTTGAGAAGTTGCAGCACTTCTTGGATAGTAACCATGCGAAACGACTGTTTCTTTAAGAACTTGTTGAGAGCTCGCAAGTCTAGAATTGGTCTCCATTTTTTCTCCTTTTTTCGCACCAGGAAAAAACGGGAGTAAAAACCTTTTCCTCGTTGACAAAGAGGAACCTTCTCTATGGCTCCCTTCCGGAGCATGAGTGAAAGTTCCAGAAGTAACGAGCGTAGATGTTTGTGAACCATAGGTCGAGGAGGAGTTTGGGGAGGAATTTGAATGAACTCTAGCGAATGTCCGAACTGTATCAGTTGAAGAACCCAACGGTCCGTTGTTATTTGTTGCCAATTGCGTAAGAAATGGGAAATTTTTCCTCCTAATCTGGAAGGTGGAAAGGAAATGGAGTCCGGCGGGAGAGACAAGTCATTGTCGTCGAGCAGCGTCCTTCTGTCGTCCTCCCCTCCCTCGAAAGGAGGTTTTCGTGTAAGACGATTGCTGTTGGCGTTGTTGGTATTGCGGCCGAGATTGCTGGTTGGAGGAGGAATAGGAGGAGCGATAGTGTTGGTAGTCTCCTCTGGTGGTAGATTGACCTCTGCACCTTGAGCCACGAAAAGGAGGGTTTTTAAATTGAAGGGTACCCAGAGCCCTAGCCGTGTCGGTATCCTTTTTTATACCTTGAAGAGCTTCGTCAATATGTGGTCCGAAAAGAAGCTGACCATCATAGGGCATGTCCAGGACTTTTGTCTGGACTTCCGGCCGGAAAGAAGTCGCCTTCAGGCAACCTTGGCGTCGTAGTACGGCAGCACCGGCCAGTTGGCGGAAGCCAGTGGAGGAGATATCCATCGCACAGTCGATAATTTCGGAAGCCGAACGTTCGCCTTCCAGCAAGATCTTCTTTGCCTCTTCCTTGGAACTGTCTGGTAATGTCCCCAAGTAAGGAGCAATGTCCGCCCACATTTGTCTGTTATAGCGTCCTAATAACGCTAGGGAATTCGACGCACGAACTGTTAATGCAGACATTGAAGAGAAACGCTTTCCAATATTGTCAAGCCTTCTACCCTCCTTGTCTGGAGGAGCGGACAGTGGAGCAGAAGGGTTTTTTGATTTCCGCTGAGCAGCCTGAGTGATGACTGAATCAGGCTTGGGATGCCCGGTAAGGCAGGCCGGAGCGGTGTCCGGAGCTCTGTATTTTTTGTCCAGCCGAGGTAACACTGGGGGAACCGAAGATGGATTGTGCATTATTTTAACACCCTGATTCCAGATGTAGTCGATGATGGGCACCGATCTCACAGACTTTCGAAAAGGTTCCTTAAAATCATAAAGGAAACAATCCTGCTGGTGAGAAGGTATAGGAATCTGGAAACGCTGTGCCGCCCTCTCTAAAACACTATGAAAACCCCCTATATCCTCCGGAGGCGAATCAGCTTGAGTAGGCACCGGGGAAGCTGGACACGGGATAACATAATCATCCCACTCATCATGAGTCTATTGTGAATCATGGAGTTCTCCCTCCTCCTGTTGATCATCCTCCTCGTCATCCGTGTCAGGTGGAGGTGGTATCGTTACAGGCACAGACTGTGGAGGTAGAAGCGGAGGCTGTGGTCTTTGCTGTGGAGAGACAACTGGAATGGGAGACGTAGCAGATGTAGGGAATCTCTGCTTATAGTCAGCAATGAGGAATTGGAGGTCAGAAACCAAAGACGCTGGAAGACAAACCATGGGAGGTTGGGAAGGATGGCTGTCTTCAGGATAATATGTTTGGTTTTCTGGGTCTTGTTCTTCGTAGTCGGAACTGTCCTGGAATTTGACCTGAAGTTCAGAAGGACTCGTAGCAGCCTCGAACGTGCTGTCCTCGTCCAAGTCTTCCTCCTCATCCAAAAGGCGAGTTGGAAGTAATGGTTGGACTTTGCTAGGAGAAGTGAGAGCACGTGTTAACGTGCGTTTAGTTATTTTGAGATGGACATACGCACTTTTCACTTCGGACTCTGGTGTCGTCGACGAGCCCGTCGTCGGTGTAATCGTCGACGGTGGAGCATCAATAGAAAGAGGTAACATCGTCGAAGCTCCCGTCGACGGTGTTGTCGTCGTCGTCGACGGAGCCATCGTCGACGGTGGTGTCGTCGTCGTCGACGGAGCGCTCGTTGACGGTGTTGTCGTCATCGACGGAGCTCTCGTCGACGCGCTCACCGGCGATGAAAGCGGCGACGCTGACTTGGTCGTCGTCGATGATTTCTTTATTTTTATCGTCGACGATATAGGTTTAGCAACCGTCGACGATGAAGTCGTCGTCGTCGACGTGGACAAGGTTGACGCCAAAGAAGTAGAAACAGTCGTCGTCGATGAAGTCACCACCACAGCCGTGGATGGGTTTTTCTCGTCGATGAAGCCACCGTCGACGATGTGGTCGACGACGACGTGGAGGCAGGCTTTTTAAAGGTGTGTAAACCCTCCTGTGGAGAAACCTTTGTTGGCAAGGTCTTAGTGTGTCCCTCTGAAGACTTTTTGTGTGTCTTCTTTGGAGGGGGTTGCGACGAGGGCCTGGAGAGGTAACCCTGGGCCTTTTGTGAGAGGACCTTGAAGATTTGTAGGAGCCCTCACTTTCCTCAGAAGACAAAGCCTGGTCTTTGTCCTTAAGCCTCTGTAGCCAAGTTAAAAGGCGTCCCTCCCGGTCTCTGAGGGTTTTTGAAGAAAAGGTACGACATACCTTACAGTCCTTTGCGGAGTGATCCGGGTAGAGGCAATACAGACAGTCTTTGTGTTGGTCGTCAACATGAAGCCTCTTTTTGCCACAGGAAGCACAGGACCTAAAAAGGCCTTTCTTAGATGACTCTGCCATGACGATGTTGAGAACTTCACGCAGAGACAGAATGGTGAAGAAAAAAACCACTGGAAATCCAGAAGCAAAGAAAGACCTGAGCAGAGCTCAGTGGAGACTCCCTTAGCACGACGTGCGGTAGAAAATCTGAGGGACTAGAGCTCCTTCCAGGAAGGTTCCACAGGGTGGTGATAGCTGATTGGTTCTCTTCTAGAGTTTGGTCCTTTTACAAAAGGACATGGATATGTTACTAATGTAAGGCTCTTAGCCTATTACTCTATATGTCTAATGGGACATTACTATATTTATGTACCGGGGACTCCCATCCCGACGACAGGGAATGATTCAGGCATGTGAATCTATGAAAGATACCCTAATACTGGATAAACAAAATGACACCACCCTTTCAAAACCAGAAGGAATAGATGGAGACAAAGAGGAGATGCTCTAAGTTGAGAACAGAGATGGAATAGTTTCCTGTTCGTTCATGAATATGATGCCAACATACATTCCCAAACACAACCTAAATATATCAGGGAAGAGACAAAACTCATACATCAAGTCCTGACTCACCCCTGGCACACGGTATGATCCTGGTCAGGTAGTTGTTTCTCATGAACCTCAAAAGCATTTTATGTCAAGACAGTAGGTGCCTTGATGGCTTCTTCTCTGCAGCACTTAAAAACCCTTTGAACCAGGCTTGAATAATTATTGAACTAGAAATCTTCTGCTCCCATACATTGCAAAAAACAAGTTACTTACCTGTACACTGTGGTTCTCCAGTATTGATATCTTTTATAGATTCACATGCTTGAATGTTCCCCGTTGTCTTGGTGGGAGTCCCACAGTAACATAAGAAATAGCAGTAATACTACATTACCATAGACCTCCATAGAACAGAAAACCCACTTAAGTAACTTTTCAGCCTCATTCTAGAGCATCCAAACTTCAGCCAATCACAGCTGAGACCTCAGAGTTTCCTTTCCCCACAGAGCCACCATACCTCAGATTTCGAGCACAAGTGTAAAGGTATACAAAACTCTGAGGTAAATGGTGAGCCTAATCGGGGAGGAGGGAGGGTTTCATGTGAATCTATAAAAGATATCAATACTGGAGAACCACAGTGTACAGGTAAGTAACTTGTTTTTTCACCAGTATTGAATCTTTTATAGATTCACATGCTTGAATCCGACTAGTAAGCAGTAAAAACACAATAAGAGAAAAGAATGGTGGCGGGAGGCGAACCATCCCACCATGACGTAAACTTGTAGCATCAGAAAACCAAGAACAGAATAATAAGCATACAAATTTACAAACAGTTTATAGAGGACATAGCAGGCTAAAAGCCGCCTACCTTAAGCAAAGAGGCGTCGGTGTGTAGCTTGCCCAACAGCGATATCAGCCTTTTTCCAACCATCAAGGCAGTAATGCTTCGTGAATGTGTGAGCGTTCGCCCACGTTGCCGCCCTGCAAATGTCCGGGAGAGGTGCTCCCGCAAACAGGGCTGAGGTAGTCAGCACTTTCTTGGTAGAGTGAGCTTGTACTTTTGCCAGAAGCGGACGACCAGCTTTTTCATGACAGAAGGAAGTCGTGGAAGTGACCCAACGAGCAATGCTGGCCCTTGTCAAGGCCTGTCCTTTCCTGGGTGCCGAGAAAGAGATCAGTAGCTGAGAGGATTTACGGAATTACTCCGTTCTTTTCAGATAAAACTTTAAGCATCGTCTAATGTCCAGAGAATGCAACGCCCTTTCCGCTGCTGAGGATGGATTAGGAAAGAACGTTGGTAAAATAATCGGCTCATTGAGGTGGTAAGTTGAAGGCACCTTAGGTATGAAAGAAGGGTTAGTGCGCAGGATAACTTTGTCCGGCAAAAACTGCAGCTACGTTTCTTTTATAGTGAGAGCTTGGATTTCACTGATACGTCTGGCTGACGTAATGGCCAAGCCACTTTCCAAGAGAGGAACTTTTATTCACATTTATGTATTGGCTCAAAGGGAGGACGCATCAGTTGAGACAGATCTGTGTTTGATTACCATAAAACTGTAGGAGGCTTAACAGGCGGGAAAACTCTAAAAAGCCCCTTCATAAATTCTTTGACGAGTCGGTTAGACCACAGAGAAGTTTGATTTGAACGTCTTCTATACATAGAAAATGGAGCAAGATGAACTGTTATGGAAGAGTGAGAAAGTCCTGATTTCGCAGTGCAAGAGATAAGGCAGCACCTGCTCCGGAGATGAAGAAAATGGATGCAATGTTTGCGAGACACACCAAGTACAGAATCTCTTCCATTTAGCTGTGTAACATTTCCACGTAGACAAAGCTCGAGATTTCTGAGCTATCTCAGTACACTCCTCGGAAAGCCTCAAATCTCCAAATTCAGCGTGGTGAGGAGCCAAGCTGACAAATGAAGAGAGGGAATTTGTGGATGAACCACTTGGCCCTGGTTCATGTAGAGAAGATCCTCCTCTTGAGGGAAGAGAATCGGGTCACACTCTGATAGGCGATGCAGCCCGGTGTACCAGAACTGTCTTGCCCACCCTGGAGCGATGAGAATGATCCGACAAGGCTCTTGCTTCATTTTTTGAAGTACTCGAGGAATGAGTGGAAACGGGGGAAATGCATAGGCGAACATCCCCAGCCACGGAAAATGGAAGGCGTCTCCCCATGGATTTTGATGAGGATGTCTGCTTGCGAAAAGAGAACACTTTTTGTTGAGGAACGTAGCAAACAGATCTAATGTTGGGAAACCCCAGGATTGAAACACCTCCTTCAAATGTTGGTCGTTGAGTTCCCATTCGTGGCACTGTTTGAAGGCCCTGCTGAGAGAGTCAGCCTTCTCGTTGTGAATCCCTGGCACATGATCCACTCGCAAGGAGAAATGGTTGGCAAGGAGCCATTCCCATATCTGTTGAGCAAGAAGGGAAAGCGCCCGAGATCTCGTTCCGCCTTGCTTTCGGAGGTGAAACATTGTCGTAGTGTTGTCCGTTCTGATGAGCACGGACGCACCTTTGATCCGAGGCAGGAAGGCCGTCAGACCTAAAAACACTGCTTTGAGCTCCAGAATGTTTATATGATACTCCGATTCCTATTTTGGACCACTTGCAGTGAACCTGTAATTCTTGAAGGTGAGCTCCCCATCCGTCCATCGACGCATCCGAGGTCATCACCAGCTGTGGTACAGAGTGAATGAAAGAGAGACCTTGCGACAGGTTGCCCTTGACCAGCCACCAAGCCATGGCGGCCGTCATTGATGCTGAAATACGAACCTTGTCATTGAATGAGCCTTGAGACTGAACCCACTGCGCATCGAGCTGTTCCTGCAGCGGTCACATGCGAAGTCAGCAATTGGGAATGAGCAGGATGCAAGAGGACATCATCCTCAGCATGGACTTGTACTGCCACACAGAAGCGCACCTTCTTGATGAAAGAAGCTCTGTCGTATCCATAACGCGCATTATTCTTTCCTGAGTGGGAAAGGCTTTCCCCAGTTCTGTGTCGAGACGTGCACCCAGAAAGACCAACGACTTGGCCGGGATAATGGATGATTTTTCCAGATTGATGCGAAGACCTAGAGACTGGAAGAGAATCCGACAGGCTCTCGTTGAAATTTCTGTCGCTTGGAAAGACGGAGCCTTTATGAGCCAATCGTCCAGGTATGGGAACACCTGGTGACCTGAACGTCTTAAGAAGGCTGCTATCGGTGCCATGCACTTTGTGAACACCCTGGGAGTGGATTTTAAATTGATAATGGCGCCCTGCCACCTTGAACCTGAGACATTTTCGATGTTGAGGGTGAATGGGAATATGAAAATAGGGTCGAGGAGATAGAGAGACATCAGAAAATCCCCTTTTTCCATTAGAAGTATCTCCTGAAGAGATCATCCTGAAAGATTGACTCTTTATGAACTTGTTCAGCATTCTGAGGTCCATGACCTGCCTCCATTTCCCTTTTTGATGAGAAAGAAATGGGAATAAAACCCCCGGTTTTGCTGGTTGAGGGGTACTTCCTCTATGGCCTGCTTGAGAAGAAGCAAATTTATTTCCTTCTTGAGATCTGGAAGGTGACGGAGCAGAACTTTGCACGGTGGAACATTTGGAGGATGCTGAATGAATTCTAGCATGTGGCCATGTTGGAAAATGTCTAGAACCCATCTGTCTGAAGAAATGGAATTCCATTTCTGAAAGGATGTGGAGAAGACGTGATTGTGGTGTGGGACTACGGTAGCAGGGGCCTGATGCTCTTCATTGCCTCCTATTGGAGTCTTGGGACTTTCCAGCAGATTGCTGCTTCTTGCCTCCTGCCAGTCTTGAATAAGGTGTTGGAATGAAAAGACCGGTTGTATGGCTGGTAGGTAGTCTGCGGATATGGTTGGTTCCTCTGCTGAAATTGTGGACGGGATAAGAACTGCCCCCGACCTCTAGCCCGAAAGGACTGAAAGCGGTGCTCCTGGAGATTGCCTAAGGCTTTGACTGTATCCGTGTCCTTCTTGATAGATTGTAACTCCTCGTCTATGTGCTTACCTAACAAGCACTCCCCATCAAAAGGCATATCTAAAACCTTGGCCTGGACTTCAGGACGAAAGGTGGTTGCTTTTAACCATCCCTGGTGACGCAGGACCGCCGCTTCTGCCATCTGTCAAAATGCAATGGAAGAAACGTCCATAGCTATCTCAATGAGCTCCGAATATGCTCTTTCTCCCTCCAAAAGAATGTCTTTTGCCTCTTTCTTTTTATCCTCTGGTAGATACTCCAACAGAGTAGAGATGTCCGACCACATCTGTCGGTCATATCTCCCCAAAATGGCCCACAGGCTCGGGCATTTCAAAAGCAGGAAGGTCAAAAGTATAAAGTCCAAGAAATACCTTGAGAGTAGCTAAAGCTGAGACTGGAGGTCAAAAGTTGAGAAGAAAATACTGTAACTGAGCAGAGCTCAGGGAGACTCCCTTTCACACGACGTGCAGTAAGAAATCTGAGGTATGGTGGCTCTGTGGGGAAAGGGAACTCTAAGGTCTCAGCTGTGATTGGCTGAAGTTTGGATGTTCTAAAATGATGCTGAAAAGTTACTTAAGTGAGTTTTCTGTTCTATGGAGGTCTATGGTAATGTTGTATTACTGCTATTTCTTATGTTACAGTGGGACTCCCACCATGACGACGGGGAAGATTCAAGCATGTGAATCTATAAAAGATTCAATACTGGAGAACTGCACACCAACATTCCTCATGCTTAATTTGCTGCTCCATGAGAAGATAAGTATTGTTACTCCTTTTGGCTTGAGCTTTCCGTGAACAATGTGTAGAGTATTTTGAATTTTGTGGAGGCTACATCAGGTAGCAGCAGCGCCTCCAATCATTTGAAGCGATAGGTTGGTCATTTCAAAAAGTTAGCCATAAGCATGTAGAGTAGCAAGAGGTAGGTCTTTCAATGGTTGTTAGGATTAATTACATACATTTTTAAAAACAATGCTTTAAAATATCTGCTCAAATGATACTTTGTATAGTGAGAGGCAGTCTGGTGTGAGTGTGGAAGGTGTGAGTCTTGGTGAACTCGAGTGCGGTTTTGAATGGAGGTTTGAGCAACCAGCTTCAGAGGCGCGAGCGTGTCATCTAAGTAGATTGCATGTCCAGAGGCAGACATGGGGCATGACCACTTCAAAATTCTGTCTCCAGCTTGATGGACTGTTTACAGCTGTTACATGCCAGTGGAATGAGGTGTAGGAAGTATTTTTGCAGATCTCGCTACAAGTGGGTGTCATTTTCATTTGGCCCACAAAAGAACTTGAAGGCTAAGACATAAGTCCAGGGTTCAAGGGCTCCTGCCAGGAATTTGTTACGGAGCACAGTTGCTGTAATCTAATTGACAGACCAAGCGAACATCTGTTTAGATAAATACTGAGGGGCCGATTCACAAAAGTAATCTAAGCCAAAAGTCTAAATTTACGACTTTTGGTATTCATAGAAGTCACTTACGACAATTTGGTATTCACAGAAATCAGTTACGACTTTTGGTAATCACAGAAATCACTTACGACTCGTATCTTTACGTCCGCACTCGGGCCGGAATTTCCGCACCCAGGGCGGAATCTCCGCTTTCGGGCCGGAATATACGCATTCGGGCCGGATGATCATTTTCTTCAATGCTAAACACCTGTGCAAGTGCCTACCACCCCCCCTCCATGCTCCAGCTGAAACACTGCAGCACAACAGGCAATCCCGGCCCTGCAGCACATATGAAATCATAGCTGACACACGCAATCTTCCAACATGTCGCTGAATGTGTTTGTTGCTCTGCCCCTTGCCATGCGGCAAGAAGACTTGAGGAGGAGGAGGAGAGTAGAGAGGATATTCAGACAAAGGATCAACCTATTTGGGATGTCCAGCCAAGATGTCGGGGCCAGATACTGTTTCCCTCCAGAAGTCATCTTGGAGATGGTATGTGAGTGGGAGCAGGAACTTGACTCTGTGACCTGCTGCTCCCATGCCATTCCAGCATATCTCAAGATACTTTCTGCTCTCCATTTCTTTGTGACTGGGTCATTCCAAAGGGTCTCCAGTGACCTTGTGGGCATCTCTCAGGCAAGCCAACTGCGGTGCTTGCATCAGGTACTGAGCTGCATCAATTCAAGAGCCCACCTCCACATACAAATGTCCGTACACTGGACAGGAGACATAGGGCAGCTAGGGATTTCGAGCTAATTTCCCGCTTCCCAAGTGTGCTGGGTGCAATTGATTGTACCCATGTGGCTCTTCAGCCACCCTGCCGCATTGCACACATCTTTTGCAACAGACACCGATGGCATTCCATCAATGTGCAGGCTGTCTGTGATGCCAGTGGGAGATTAATTGATGTGCATGCAGTGTTTCCAGGCAGTACCCATGACAGCTTTGTATTCCGCATGTCACCTCTTGCCCGGCGGATAGCTGCAGGAGAATTTGGCAACATGTGGCTACTGGGTAAGTACCAAGCACTAAAAATGAGGGATATGTGTAAATCAAATGTATGAATGCCACGTTACATTAACAACCATTGTACAATAAGAATCATCAAGCCACATACAAGAACTCAACAGACACTGCATGTACCAAAGTATAGGTCATGTTTTGTTCAAATTTAAGAGGGAAATGTAACCTATTGCCCTATCTTCCCATCCTCAGGCGATGCTGGGTATGCACTTTCCCTCAACTCCTCACACCTTACAGATGTCCAACCACTGTACCTCAGCGTAGGTACAATAGGGCACACATACGAACTCGAGCCATCATAGAGCGCACTTTTGGTCTTCTGAAGTCGTGATTCAGATGTCTTGACTGTACAGGGGTGTGCTGATGTACTCTCCTGAAGTGGTGTGCAAGATCGTATTAGCCTGTTGTGTTTTGCACAACATAGCTTTAAGTCATGGCTTACACATGCCTCTTGTACCTCGGCCAGCTCTGAATCCGGGCAACTGGGCCATTGCACATAACAGAGGTCAGGGTATGCAAGTCCGTGATCAGTTGGTTGCCCCTTTTTCACATGAACAACCTGTTGTGTTATGGAACAAATGTATTTTGCAGCCTGTTGTCAATGATGAAAGTTGGATAATTACGACTCTGTCCAAAAATTCCATCCTGAGACTACTTTGCAAGCCACACTAACTGTATGTAAACCACAGCTGTTGACAGGAGTCAAAAGATCGACCGATGCATCAGGTCATGTGCTGATGTCAGCAACCAGTGTAGTTGAGGTACCTAAGGAATCTATTGACTCACAGGATTAGATGTACATGTTCTGAGAGACCTTCCTGGACCTTTTGAGAATGGGTGTCTGAATCACAAAAGGGCCTAACTATTGCATTGTTGAGTTTTTGCCTCCAACAGTTTTGGCTCCCCCACAAATGATGGGCCCCCAACGTGAGTGATGATGTTCTTGCTGAATATGGCACTTTGTGTCTGGGATACACAGCACTGCTTCCCCCAACTATACCATAACACAACAGACAACTCTTGTGTTGAGCACAAAATATGGACTACATGTACCATGATGCAAAGGAGGAGCAAACTATCCTAGGCATGTGATGTAGTGCCAGCCCCCCCCCTTGTCCATGCCCAAATTTTCATTTAATGGTCTGTTCTACCTTTTGTTTCATGTCTATGACTTTCTCTTACGCTGTCATTTCATGTTTCTCTGCTACAGAACAACAGGATGGCAGAGGATTGGATCTGTGATGGAGGATGACTCAGAATTAACACAAAATTGCTGTCAACAATTTCCTGTGATGTATTTCCTGTCTACCACTTCCTGTATGTCATTTCTTGTATGAAAGAATGGGTTCCGGTCCGTTTTAGCAAGTTCCGGCCCAAATGCATGCTCTCCATCTGCGGAGCGTACGCCTCGTATGCGGACCCGACGGGCAGCTTTCGGAACCTATGCTCCGCAAACGGAGAGTACGTATTCGGGCCGGAAGCTCCGAAAACGGACCGGAACCATTCTTTCATACAGGAAATGACATACAGGAATTGGTAGACAGGAAATACATCACAGGAAGTTGTTGACAGCAATTTTGCGTTCATTCTGAGTCATCCTCTGCCATCCTGCTGCTCAGTTCAACCTAATTACCCCCCACAATGGCTGAGGGTTATGAGGAGAAAGCACCCCCTTTCACTGAAAGGGAATTCGACATTTTTGCAGAGGGGGTGCTTACCAAATATCCTCAGGTATATGGGGGGCCAGAGGACCAGCTGAGCAATACAGCGCGAGCCAGACTAAGGGCCACCATTGGGGAGCGTTGCAGTGCAGTGGGCATGTACACCTGGAAGGCCAGGGCATGCCGCAAGCGCTGGGAGGACCTAAAACGCTGGGCCCGGCACAAGTCCGAGGAGCAATTGGGCCAGTCTTCCCAGCACCATGTGCATCGTCCCCGCATCTCGCCACTGTACAGGAGGGCCCAGAGTGCAGCCTGGCCGACCCTCCATGCTCAGCTGGAGGAGCATGAGCAGCAGAGACCTGGTAAGTGCATTATATGCAATTGGTGTCTGAAAGTATGATGCCTCCATTTACCTATTCTGTGTCTATGCAGCATCCATCATGAAGCAAAAGGCTCACTGTAGCACATTGAATGTACAGAGCAGAGTGCATTCTGGGAGTGGTGGTTTTATTATGACAACTGGGGAATTGAGCCACACACGTGCATTTGTACAGAAATTTGCACTGCCGGCACCACTAACAGTGAACCAAGGGCATCATAACTGATGTGTGCATTGGATGAGGAATGGTACAGACACTGTCCAGTGTGTGTATGAGAGTCCTATGGGTATTGGATGCTATGACTTGCATTGCATTCAGTGAGTTTGGGTTCTGATTAAGACAGATCATCATGTGCCATGGAGTTAAGACCGACTTTGAGATCCTTGCCTCACTCTTAAGTGTTTCCAAATTTGCCAAGTGGGTCCACAGACACACGTCTTACCTTCAGTGGCTTGTACGTCATTTTTCAAGTCCAGGTAGCTGTAACAACTAGCCACTACTGTTCACCAGTGTACAGCACTACCTGATCAGTCTTCGAAGCCAATATGTGGCACTGGATTGTCAGCTTTTGTGAGGGAATATCAAAAGGTTAGACTCACAACTTAGCAAACCTAATAGCCCAGACCCTATATGGACCCCCAATCGGCATTTGTGCTGTCTCATACAATGCTACACAGCAGATGACACTTGTCAGAAAACAAAAGTGCAGAGACTCCATATCACAGGCCCATTCCAATACCATCTGGAGTCTCTCTGATCTCCTTTTTGTAGACTGGGTTTGGAAGCTGCCTATGTAGAAATGACAGGACACACAGATCAAAAGAATGCCAAAGCTGAGGGTTGGTCAGTACAGATGTGTAAGCCACCAAAATTCAAGTGAGATGTCCATGTCAAATCACGTGAACATACACGTAATTTAAGCTCCTAATCAATGACAACTGTATAGTGTGATCAGAGGAGAACAAAGTCTGCCCTTGGCTCATCTAGTTATGTGTGTTGTTCTGACGTTTACAACCACTACATCATGATTTGTCTTACATTTCAGTGGGCTCAGCTGGCCAATAGGACCAACAGCAGGACACGGTTCGGAGCAGGACATCTTTGGTGCACCGGCGGCCACGACCTCTCTCAACAAGTGAGGAAGAAGAGGATGAGGCGGGACCTTCAACATCAGGAGGCAGGGGAATTGCGCCCACCCGGACTGAGCAGGAAGACACCTCTGGTGCTACGGACCGGGTGAAGGCTGAGGACATAGGAGTGGGGGGAGATCTGGACACCTCTGGCCAAGATGAGGGGGTGGGAGTCGATCTACTCTCCCCCGGACCATACACAACTTTCTTTTGGTGAGGTGTCCCCGCGGCAGGACACAACACAACCTGTGCCTGCCATCAGCCCCTCCCTAACTCTAGAGGCCCCCATTCCATCGGGGCCTCCAGCTGCATCCCCTGCAACTAGTCCCCCTCATAGTGGCTGCCAGGAAGACACCAGCATCGGCTCCAAACCCGAGGCACCACACCCCTCATGTTCCACCCAAACCCCTCCCTGTGTTGTAACTCCTGTGGCTGCACTACAGGAAGTGATATGGGCAAGTGAGGGTCAGCCAGGCATGGCCTCTCGCATCATGCTGCAGATGTGTACAGAGCTGCATCTGATGCGACAGGAAAATGCACAAGCCATGACCACCCTCACTGCCAGTGTCACTTCCTTGGGTGCAGCCATGTTGTCTGTCCTATCCCAATGTCCCTCCCACACCACCCTCAATGTCTCCCCCTGTCCGTTGCCCCACAATGTTTCCTCCTGTACTCCTCGTGTGTCCCAAACCCGTGTGGTGCCTGGTCCTGCACCAGCCAGCCAGGAGCCCGCTTCGGACTCAGAGGATCTGGACATTGTAGAAATTGAGGATGACCAGAAGGACACTTGACCTGTTGGACTGAAATTTTTGGGGACAATTATTTACTTTGCCCCTTGTATATAGACTGGTTCCCCAGACGCTCACTGACGTGTTATATTTATGTTGCCCCACCCCACTCCAAGTCCCCCTCTTCTGTAACAAGAACATCATTTGTTTTCCTTTCTCCCTTCCAAACGGACTGTTGTATTTCTACTCCCAAACATTTTTGTGAATGTCTTGTACAAAATATGGACATATATTTTGGGACTTGTTATTTGCTCTGCACGTGAGAGCTTGTTGCAATGATGGGGTTACACTTTTACATGTGTCACGCACACACATTCATCCTCAAATCTCTAAGCCGCCACAATGGTAAACATTTGTCTATCAGGACATAATACGCAACATAGTCTTGACTTGTGATGAGATTGACTTTTTATTTACACATATTCACACTAGAAAAAATATTTGAGGTGTGATCAATGGGGATCGTTCTTGCGACTTCACAAAGTTGGAGGTGACGATCGATGTGATGGATTATGTCTGGGTTGTCGCCGAGGTGCAGGTTGGTGTGGTGTATCTGCCTGTACAGGGGGAAGTTCATGTGCAGGGGCTGATGGTGTCTGTAGAGTTGGTGTTTGTGCGTGGACAGGGGGTGGTTGTGCAGGTGGTGGTAGTGCCTGTTCAGGGGGTGGTGGTGGATGTGCAGGTGGGGGGGTGTGCCTGTTCATGGGGTGGTGGTGGATGTGCAGGTGGGGGAGTGCCTGGATAGGGGCGGTGGTGGGTGTGTACTCTTGCTGTGGTCCTGTGCAGTTTGTGGTACAGGTGTGTGGGTGTGATGTGCTGCAGGCAGATTTGATGGCTCCCCTCCCTGCATTGACCGTGAAGGGAGACTTTGGATCACTTTCAGCATGCCCTCCATCATTTTCATGGCCAAGGCATGGTGAAAGTGCACTCTTTCCCTTTGGATGGATATCATGTCTTTGATATTTTTGAACTTGTCTTGCCAAGATCTATCCATCCTGTCCAAAACATGGGTCAGTCTGTCCACCACCTGAGGGATTTAACGCATGTCCTGCAGGGCCTCAGACATGTCTGACAGGGTAGCCCCTATGGCACGAATGTCCTGCCTCACAACTGTCTGCTGTTGGAAGAAGTCCTGCTCCCACTGGCCACCATGGCCAGGCGCAGGCCCTCTCTGCAGGGGTCAGCCATGGATGAGACCGCCAGGTCCACCAGCAGGGGGTAGGGTGGCAGGTGGAAGGCTGTGGACAGAAGAATGGTGTCCAGGGGATACCAGCACCACAACAGGGTTGGTACTTCCCTCAGATGGTGGAGAGAATACCTGGGATACACTGTATAGGGAGGAGTTTGTAGGGAAACCACCACGACTGTACTGGATGTGAGGGCTGTGAGGGAGTGATGTCTGTGTTGGGGTGTGTGTGAGCTGTGGCTGGTTAGCTCTACGCTGAGGACAGGCAATCTTTCTTTTTGGACGCTCAGGCACTTTGCTGGGCGGAGGGTGTGAGGCCTTGCCAAATTTCGCCGATGTGGAAAGTTTCCTGGCCATGGCATCTGAATCGTCATCCTCTGAGAGGGTGGACAGATAGTCTTCATCATCGTCAAATTCTTCAGCCTCCTCAGGTACTTCACCCTCCTCCTCTTGCGCAGTACTTGCAGCCGACATTACTGCCTGCAGGAGCATTGGCTTTTCGCCTTTGATTGCCCATCGCCCAACACTGGTGGAAGGTCCATCCTCCTCATCGTCATCATCACCTGGAACACAGAGGTTGCAACAGGATAAGTAATTAACCTAGTATAAGATGTGGTGCAACACAAGGTTTGGTTCTACTGTACTTTGCATCAACAGATGAAGCACATGTGACCTGGTTTGGGTACCCCTACACGTGACAGCTCACACCATAGCACTGAGGTGTTGAACAGAGATGTACAATGCACAAACAAACTCACCAGCTCCAGCCACAGCTTTGTGTCCCTTGGCAATCCCCCCTGATGTCAACTGCTGAACCTGGCTCCTCATAGGTGGAGTTGACAAAGCGGTCCCTGATCCAGCAGCTGGAGAGGGAAGTGACACCATACTCAATGATCAGCATTACTAATTTACAAACAGGCACATGTGACACTTATAATTATTAAATGGTACGTATGTAACTTTGTAAACACTGACTGCAGATTCTATGCAGAAGGGGATTTGGATCTTTGTAATGGTTTTGGAATCTATGATAGGGAAACACTTCACGCCATGCTTACCTGATGGACAGGTGCAAGAGGGTTTCACTGCTGCAGCCAGGATGTCTTGCATTCCCCGGGATGGTGTTGTCCGCTGCACTGGTGTCATCCTGTCAGCAGCTGTAATGAGACATACATATCCATATTTCAGTACACCAGATGATAGCTATGAGCTAACATGTATGTGTCATTCTCAATGACCATTGATATGATATTCCTGGCCAATGTGCAGCATGTTTACCTCATGGACTTTACATGTGGGCCCCTGCTCACATGCAGCAGTTGCCAGCTGTTACCTCCACACAGCACTGACATCAATGAGATGACACATCAACAGACAAACGTGTATGAGAAGGTTACTTATATTTGAAGTAAGGGGATAAATAATCAAGACACCTCCGCATTACATTGATTACACCTTCACCGTTAAGACCATCATGCCTCAGGAGTATAATGTTGTCTGTTGACAAGTCGAAAGGAGTGTACATCACCAGGCTGACCAGTTTCACATTTGCACATCAGATCAAACATTGCATTGCAGAATTCATATGTGAGATGTGCAATAGTCAGGTACATTTTGTGGCTCAGTTGTGCTTCCCTACCCATGAAGTCACAAAGCTCATTTTGGGCTGAGAGGTCACACATTTGTTATGTCCATCCTTTGAGTGTCTTCTGTTCCCATAATCCATTTACAACATCATGGTAGAACTTAGCTGACAACGGATGATCTCTTGCCCAGCAGACATCCTCACTTCATATAACATACACTCACTTATATAGGTGAATACAGTAGGAGAGGAGACAAGCAGAATGCAACATTTGACTAGGATCCCACATTGTGGGTAAGTTGCAAAGCTTTGATGGTTGCCGCCTACACTGGATTTGGCTTTTCAGCCAAGAGATTTGAAAATTTCACTTCCTCAAGATTCACCTTAGCAGCTCATACACCCATCACAAAAGTACACAACTGACATCAGTGTGACCCTCATCCACACCAATTTCAATACGATTTGTCCATTGATATTTTGCTAGAGAGTTTTCATACCATTGAATTACAATCCAGTTGTGTCTAGTCCACTTCATATGACACAATATACTATTTTATGCCCATTCTGCATTCATTTGGCATACATTTTGTGTCATCCCTTCACTAGCCACCATGGTGTGATCTGGTATGTGGTTAAATGCCATATGTAGGCATATTGTGATGCAGGACAACAGTGATGTAGAACACATAAAACATACAGAGGAGATTAAAGGCACATTTCATGAGCATGAGCATTCAGGTACATTATTCTTGGGTTTACGTACCATGGCCCCAGATCTGCCCAGTGTGTGGTCCCTGACCAGATATCACAGCCAACCTTGTAGCAGCGGTGAATGTGGGTACTGGAATCCGGGACGACATCATTGGACTTACAATGATAAGTGTGTTTGCAACTTAACATTTCCGCTGCCACAAGTGATGCACTCAATTTCAGGCACAAAGGATAAGCACAAGCAGTGTGGGTCCTACCGTTGCAGAAGTGTGTTGCACTAAATATCATGAGTGATCCCACATTCAACTTTAATGGCCCCACTGCCTAGAAGCAACATCTATCAAATTTACCCCACAATAATTCCTAAAGTAAGATCCACTATCGTGTTTTGTTTATGGCCCAAAAACATGCCATCCGATGTTAACAAATATAAACAGCTGGGTTGACTGGACAATTTCATGAATTGAAAAAACAATATAAGTTGGACACTGGACGCATTCTTAATACTCCTGACAATTGAATCTCACTTCTTGTTCATCTGTTAACATTGGATTTCTAGATTTTGTCTACAAAAAACAACAACAATATAGTGGAGACTCCTTTTTGTGGCACTCGATTCCAGGATTGAGTTCACAGTTCTCTTGATGGAATACATGTAATGTGCCCAAATCACAAAGGTATAATGAGCCTAGATATATTTTTTTTCATCTCTCGCTATTCACAAATGTCATTTGCTAACGGTAAATGTCCTTTAAGAATTCCAATAATTGTAAAGTTAGATTTTCATCTCCCGCTACCTTTGAGATTCGGGCCCTATATGTCCCTCTGTTGTCTGCTGACAATGTATGCATTTTGACCCTCTCCTGACCAGTTTGACTTACCAGTTAGTGAGGGTGGTATGCTTTACTCTGGATGATGTCGTTTCCTCCCAGCAGATGCAGGGACCTCTGCTACTGTGG
Organism: Calotriton arnoldi; assembly: GCA_963921515.1. Taxonomy (NCBI): domain Eukaryota; kingdom Metazoa; phylum Chordata; class Amphibia; order Caudata; family Salamandridae; genus Calotriton; species Calotriton arnoldi. The sequence continues at coordinate 1,561,766 of CAWUFW010000844.1, read as the reverse complement.
TTGTCTGTACTCTGGCTGAATGTGTCAATAGGTGAGAAGAGAGAAAAGTCACCAAATCGAAAATGTACATGTGGAACTTGTCAGAAATTTCCTCATAGCTTCTGTATGCTAACAGTATTGTGAAGTACCGCCGTGGCCGGTGCAGGTAGGAGCAGTGGTGCATTGGGGGTGTCATGGCGGAGCAGGGTGGGAAATAGACAACGGAATAGGGGAAATAAATGTCTTAAAATAAGGATTCTCTCACCTTGTGCTCGGTGATGCGGCAAGCACAAGGTGAGTTATTTTTTTGTTCATTTTCTTTTATTTTCCCTATTCTGTTGTCTGTTGATTTTCCTCTGCACCGCGCCCCCCAACCCCCGATGTTCTTGACTGACCCGGCCCCGTCTGGATAAGTAGAAGGGGCACTTTGTCAATTGCTACTTAACAGTTTTAGGTATATACGGCAGCAGTACTGGGCCCATGTTTTCAATTGTAGGAATGGGATTTGCCATTTCTAAAACAAAGGATTCTGGGACCTGTGGTGCAACATACAAAGGGAGACACATGAGCCTCTGACTGACTATATTTTTATATAAACTTTTGACAACTTCCTTAATCACAATGGGGGTGCAACACAGACAGTCATTTTATATACTTGTTCTTGTCATCATATTTACCTGGTACCACGTTGCGGACATCACTCACAGGCAGCCCATGGAGCATGTGGGGGTGGATTGTAGTGAGGAGATCCTCCTCAAGTGTGGTGAGACAGATGCGGCGTCCGGATTGTGGGCCAAGGAGAATTCTGACCAACTCAATCCTGGCGTACTTCTCCTTCACCTGCCTCTTTTCGTCCTGCCACTTCTTCTTGATGTCACGGACAGTGCACACATCCTCCCCCAATGCTGTGACTGCAGTGGCTAAATGCTGCCATAGAGCTGCCTTCTGTGTGCCACTGGTGCAGTAAGGGGGGAGACCATGTAGCCGATTGTGGTGCCTCACAATGAACTCCCCAATCATGGTGGTCTCCTCATCTGTGAAGTTTTTCTTCCTACTCAGTTGGTGCATTTTCCAGTAGTGATGCGCAGAGAAGGAAAGCAGGAACTCTCATTGGCCAAACCTGTTCCTTGAATGTGTGTTGCTTTTATGTGGTTTGTGGTGCTGGTCTTGCAGTTGGTGTTAATTGACTTCATCTGATGCAAGCGGGGGGATGGGTAAGCACTTGCACAGGTGTTTAGCATTGAAGAAAATTATCATCCGGCCCAAATGCGGATATTCCGGCCCGAAAGCGGAGATTCCACCCCGGGTGCGGAAATTCCAGCCAGAGTGCGGGATTTCCGGCCCGGGTGCGGAAATTCCGCCCCAAGTGCGGAAATTCCGGCCCGAGTGCGGACGTAAAGATACGAGTCGTAAGTGATTTCTGTGAATACCAAAAGTTGTAAGTGATTTTTGTGAATACCAAAAGTCGTAAGTGACTTCTGTGAATACCAAAAGTTGTAAATTTAGACTTTTGGCTCAGATTACTTTTGTGAATCGGCCCCTGAGTTTCTAGTGAAAGTGATTACGTATAGTGTACAGAAAGACAAAGATGGCTGAGAAAGAAGCTCCATCTAGAGATATTTCTCATGATGAGATTCAGGAGGGAGTATTTAGAGGAATTATTCAGAAATAAAAAATAAATCTGGATCCTGGGGTTAAATACCTTTTTAGTTTAAATTAGGAAGAGAACCTTAAAACGTTTAGAATGGAATGGTCACTAAAGCAAGGTAAGGATAAATTGCTAGATGTGTTGGGCCCACTGGCACACGATTTAAGAGAAAAAAAAGTCTAATCTACGTAGAAAAAGAAAACAAAAAAAGGTTTCTTTGACACCCCCTCCTCTTTCTTTAAGTCACTGAATAAGATTGTCTAAGTAGGTAAGTAATCTTTATTCACACATTTTCACAAAGAAATTGCCCTCAAGGTTGATTATCCCACAGACTGCTCAGAAGGAAACTCTTATAATGCAGTACACGGTTACCATCTGTGGGTTTGGTGTGTAGATAGGTGACGAGGGTATCTTAATTTACTATCCAATATATCCAGTAAATTGCTTTGCTGTGTGTCTGAATTTTTTGTTAGTCTGCATTCTGATGAGACCCTTGGAAATGTATTCAGGGCCGAAAAACATCAAAATTACAAGCTGGGGACGGTGTGATGAAAACATGGAAATATATCTTTCAGGCAAGGACTAACATTGGAATAGAAGAGGATTGTCTTTTTTTGGTCCTGTGCAGAAACCCAAACCCCTGTAACAACTGGGAAATTCCACAAATGAAAGATTTCATTTTCCCTTTGCTTGTGAAGTAGACTGACCATTATATATTATATGAATGCTTCTCATACAGACATTTTTAGATGTGCACCACCCTATTTCTTACAAATCGGTGGAACCTGTTGCACTACACACTTTAATTGCATTTTTGTGTATGCCAGAATGTATGTTGTTAAAAATGTAAATGTACAATTTTAATATCCTTTTTGTGATGGCACAAGTCTTCTGGGGCCTATTCACAAAGGTAAATCTATATAGATTTAGTAAATTACTGTTACACTTTTGAGTAACTCAACTACTTTCGGCTACTCTCCATTTATGGGTGTAAAAGTACTCAAAAGTGTAGACTTACATGTCCCCACTCTCTGTAATAAGGGGTTGACATCATTAAAAACATTGTATCCAAATGTTAACTTTCAACTAGTAGTGACTGTAAGACCGTATCTGACAGTCTGCACTCTTGGTCGAGACCTCTGAAATCAGGGCGGAGATCTCCATATGTTAGAATATAGGGGAAAGTTTAAAAGTTAATTAAAAATTTAAAAAAATAAGAAAAATATTTTAATGGGGGGCGTGGTCTGGCCACGAGGGAGAATGGCCGCCTGAGAGAAGAGCTCCGCTCCGGGACGGCACCCATCCAGAGGCAGCCTCATTTACAGTGACCTTGGGGCTAATAATTAGACATTTTCCAGAAGGTGAAATTACGTGGTCATGAACAGTGTGTTTTGTTCTGACTAGTGACCTTTTTTTGGGGGGCTTTTTTCAAGCTGAAGAATGCCTGAGGAGAGGAGCTGCAGCCGGGCCTTTGACCTCATGACCTATTTGGAATCCCCGGGCCTCGCGTAATGAGGAAGGCCTGAGGAGAGGAGCGCTTGCCGGGCCTTTGACCTCGTGACCTATTTGGAATCCCCGGGCCTTGCGTAATGCACAGGCCTGCCTTCCTGATGAACACTTGAACTTGACAGCAGAGATATGTGAGGCAGACAATTTTCTGGTTTTCAACTTTGAAATGTGAAGTCCGTCTTCACAGATAAAGGTCAGTGTCAAAGTTGTTATTCACAGAGTAAATGAAAGACTTTCCAGTCACGGAGAATTTTTACTTTCTTTTCCGGAGCTTTTCTTGAATTGAGGGGCTTCTGAATTTAAAAAGAAGATAAATAAGCTCAGAGTCTTGACTGCATTTAGCTCATTTGTGCCAAAACAATTTATTTCCAAATAAGTGCTGATTCCTCTATCAGCCAAAATCTTGCTCTGGTTCCTGCCCCCTTGTTCCTAGGGTTATTACATTAAAATCCAACCCTTTCCTTTTCATAATATGCAGTTTGCTGAAATTTGCATATAGAGCACCTTGGAATGCACAAACTACAAAATAAGTTTATTTTCAGCGGAGTTTCGCGCTTGATGTACTTGCAGTGAATAATGTCAATCTATTGTGGTTTTTCTCACATCGCAGTGGTCACTTATACACAGAGATTCAGTGGTTGAATGCTGTATTAACATCCTGTTAGCACCTCCTTGACATTAGGGAATAAAAGCGCTATCACGTTGTGCTGTATACCAATTACCCTGGGTTTTGCAAGCCTTGCTGACTATATAATGAACATTTTGCCAAGTCATTTGCATACTGAATTCATGCCTATTGAGTAAGCGATACTTTCTCAGCTGTCTATTTCTGGAGAATGAAGTCTTTCAGTTAAAACTTCTTTGTCATTATTTGCTTCATCAATACGGACTTACCGCTTCTTAACCTGAATTTACGTCTCACATAAACAACTGGCCAGGACCACATACTGGGCTGTCTAAATCTAAAAAGAACCAACAACATTTTATATGCTTGTTACTCCGTCACAAACATTACGTAACCATAAATAATTTCATTCCTACTGGCAAGTTTGAACCATTACTGTTCTTTATTTCCTCAAATATTCGAAGGTAATGTCTAAAAACAAGAACGAGAACAAGTCTGCCAAGCAACCACTTTTCGCTGATGTACTTAAGCAATCGAATACTATGTCTACAAAGAGCTTTGCCTCACCGTCATCTAACCAGCCTCACAATACTTCATCTGCGCTAACAGGGGATGCTATGGATCGCCTTTTTCAAGAAATTTCTACTATCAGCTGCCGTTTAACGGAAATGGATATTAACATTTCTTCCCTTGCATCAGAGGCTAAATCAATAAGAGCAGACATAGTCCAATTTCATACTAAAACAGAAAGCCTGGAACAGCGCCTAACAGTAGTTGAAAATAAATTTGATTTAGTACAAAGCAGAGATCAAGAACTATTGTTTCTCCGTAGCAAGCTTGTTGATTTGGAAGATCGCAGCAGGAGAGATAATATTCGTTTTTTTGGTTTTCCAGAGGGAATTGAAGGCCAGAATACTAGAGTTTTTCTATGTGATACTCTTCCCAAACTGGTTGGTATTCATTTTGATCCAATGCTTGAAATTCAACGGGCTCATCGTCTTGGTCCCCGCGTAAAGGTCTAGACTCTCGTCCAAGACCCCTCATCGCTTGTTTTTGAGACATGATCAAGTTAGGCAACTACTAACAGCGGCGCGCACACAAGGCTCCTTCGGCTATAAAGGTCATGAAGTCCGAATGGCGGCTGATTTTTCTCGAGAAACTAATGAGCGGCGGAAAGCATTCCTATCTATGAGACCGCAACTACACAAAATGGACATCAAATATGGATTGTTTGATCCAGCCCGCTTCCGGGTCACCAAAAATGGTGATTCAAGAGACTTTTACAACCCAGAAGAACTACAACGTTTCTTGGATGATATGAAACTGCAGGATATGGACATACAGCATATACCTACCCCTCAAAGTTCTCAAAGTCCTCAATCTACCCAACACCCCGTGGATAGTGGACGTCGGGTCCAAGGTGCAGCTCATCAGCATGGCAGAGAACCTGAGAGGTCGACCCGTACCCAGGACGATAGAGCTTCAGCTTTGCAGACAGTATCTAGTCTCACCCAAGTCCAGCATAGAGACAAATCTCGTTCTCCTCTAAAATCCGCTTCGGATGGAGAATAGTTCTACTGCCAAGTTTCTCCTATTGTTAACTAAAATTTTTAGCTTGTGACCTTTGTGTTCATTTTTCATAGGGAGACAAGTATCTTGCATACTGTAGATAAGATGACATTCCCTCAATATGCATCAGATAAGTATTATTTACACTATCTATATTTATTTAATTATTATTGCCGCAAAGTTCCAAATGCAATGCATATATATTTATTTGTACCCTCCTTACATTTAGAAATTTACCTAATACATTACTTATTATAAAGACATGTTTAAAATACAATATTTATAGTCACGATTCATTATTTCTCATGAATGACTGAAATTCTACTGCTTATTTTTCATATTTCTCCAGCTGGTAGGTTCATTATCACTGGTGATTGTCAATTGTACTGTACTTATCCCACTTCTACTTGTAGACTTCTCATACTATATTTAAAATGAAATGTTCCCATCTCTACATATTATTGACAGGGGTACCCCTTTAGAATGTCCTTAAAGTATCTTTCCTAGATACCCTAGATATGGCTGTATATAGGTTTTATAGTATTTGGTTTCCCCCTTCATAGAACACCATTAAGTATAACTGGATTCCCTGGACCCTTATAAGTCATGTATCTCCTGGTGGGTGTCCTACCCGGAGCGGTGCTCTAGTGAGCCCAGACCCGCGGTTAAAGTTTTAATATTGTAATACTCTATATACCATTCTCTTGTAACTTGTACGTGTATTTTTAGTTTTTTATATAAATACATTTCTTTTAACCTGATAGTAAATCAACACATTTTTACACACTATCTAGTACGCTCACAGACATGGTTGTTCCACATGCCTTATGTGTAATCTCATGGAATGTTCATGGTTTAACACATTACATTAAGCGGAAAAAGTCCTCTCTTATCTCCAATCCAAAAAAGTAGATGTGGCTCTTCTTCAGGAGACACATCTTGATGAACTTGAATCAAAAAAACTGTCTAGAGATTGGGTGGGAAGGGTTTTTCACAGTAGTATACATGATGACAGCTCCTTGGACACAGGCCCTACTCGGAAATGTGGGGTGGCAATCCTCATTAGAAAGACTCTCCCAGTTATGGTATCCAAAACGTGGAAAGATCCGAGTGGGCGCTATGTCTTCGTTAAATTGCGCATTGGAGATACACATCTATGTGTGGGATCAGTCTATGCCCCGACAGGTGCCAAGAAATCCTTCTTCTTGAATTTGAATCGCTTGTTATCAGAGATTGATGCTTCAAAATACCTCATAGGGGGTGATTGGAATTTGGTTAGAGATCCGGTTCTAGATAGGACAGGTCCTCTAGATAAACATAATGCGGCAGACAGAGCGCTCATGAATGACATAATTGAGGATAATGGCCTTGTGGACCATTGGCGTCTTTCACATCCAGATGACACTGAATACACCTTTATGTCCCCCACTCACGGAACTCTTTCACGGTTGGATTATTTCTTAATCTCTCAAAGTATAGTCCAATCAGTTCAGGAATCCCATATTTTGGAAGCGTCGGTGTCTGATCATTCTCCGGTTTTACTACATTTACAAATAGGAATCACTAGACCAGGTCGGAAATCGTGGAGGATGAATATTCAGCGTCATAAAACACCTAAGGGTAAAACACACTTGCAGGAACACCTCCATAATTATCTTTCCTTAAATCAAGGTTCTGTGACCTCTGGCAGGATTATGTGGGCTGCTGCTAAGGCTACTATCCGGGGGCAACTTATGCGGGATGCTGCTCAAGCTAACAAGAAAAATGCTGCCCGACAGAAGGAATTGGAACAGGATATTGCACATTTTACTCGCTTATACACTCAAAAACCTACTTTACAAAATCGTAAATCCTTAGAACAAGCCCGTATGGCATTGAATAGTCTCTTTACCTCCAAGGCAGAATATGCCCTACAAAAAATGAAAGGGAGGCACTATGAATAGGGAGAAAAAGCGGGTAGACTTTTAGCAGCCCAACTAAGACAAAGGGAAGCCGCCATAGCTATTCCAGCCCTAAAATCATCTAGTGGTAACATATTGACCCGTCCTCAGGATATAGTTAATGAATTTGCTACTTACTATAAATCTCTGTATACCCCAGGATCCCACATAGATCATGATAAGATGTCATCTTTCCTTGCAAAAATCGATTTACCTCTCCTTTCTGCAGAAGATAGAGTGCTTTTAAATAAAGAAATTAGTAAAGAAGAGATATCACAAGCTATAGCCAAACTTCCATATCATAAAGCCCCAGGGGAAGATGGATTCCCTGCGGAATTCTATCGTTGGTCAGGCAACAACATAGTAGATTGTTTACATGCTGCATTTCAAGAGGCTGAGCAAGCATCTTCTCTGGGTAGTCTTTCTAATAAAGCTGTAATAGCAGTTCTGCCTAAACCAGGGAAAGATCCACTGCTTTGTAGCAGTTACCGCCCCATTTCACTCCTAAATTGTGACATTAAAATCTTGGCCAGTATTCTTGCCTCTCGTCTCCGTAGAGTTATTCCCTCCCTAATTCATCATACCCAAGTGGGATTTATACCAGGGCGCTCTTCTAGAAATCATTTACGTTCATTAGCCCATACCCTTCATGCTGCCAAAATACTTAAGGAGGCTGCCATAGCATTATCGCTCGATGCCGAGAAGGCCTTTGATCGAGTAGAATGGGCGTATCTCTTTAAAATTCTTGAACAATTTGGATTAGGAGATCGGTTTATAAATAAAGTTAGATTGTTATATGAACAACCTACTGCATTAGTTAACTGTGGGGGTTTTGTCTCTGATATATTTCCAATCCGCAGAGGAACTCGTCAGGGTTGCCCCCTGTCACCTCTTTTATTCTTACTGGCTATTGAACCTCTGGCAGCAGCAATCCGCCAGTCAACCTCTGTTGTTGGTATTCCTCTACCGGTGGGAGAATCTAAACTCTATCTTTATGCAGATGACATTTTGCTTACCATTACAGACTTATCAAGATCATTACCATCTCTGCTTCAAATTATAGAGAATTTCTCTTCCTTTTCTGGATATAAAATCAATTGGACAAAAGTGAAGCGCTCCCTATATCAGATGGAACCTCAAAATACATAATACAAGATTACCCCTTCCATTGGCAACCTTCTCGTTTAAAATATTTAGGTATTCTTGTAAACAAGGGTATGGAAGCCATGGTCACAGACAATATAAGCCCCCTGCTTATTCAAATGCAACGTGATTTCGATAAATGGAAAGTGTTGGGTCTATCTTTGTGGGGTAGAGTGCAAGCAGTAAAAATGGTCACTCTTCCGCGCTTTCTTTATACCCTCGGAATGCTTCCTTTTCACATCCCATTACCCACGCTGCGTCTCATAGACTCTAAGATAAAATCTTTTGTATGGGGCTCCATGAAACCCCGTTTAGCCATCAACAAACTTAATGCTCACCACTCTAATGGAGGTTTGAGTCTTCCCTCGATTGAACATTACTCCCTTGCATTACAACTATCCCAACTCACATACATGCTTCAAGACAATTCTAGCACTCCCCAATGGGTATTTATTGAAAGGTTTTTGTTGTCTACTGAACAAGGTCTCTCAGCTCTATATGGGTCAGGTACCAGCCGTCTAGACCCCCGTAATCCTATTTTATCTGCAATGCGTAAAACATGGCAAAGAACACATCGTATTTTGGGCTTTAATCCACGTTTACATGCAAAAGCTCCGTTATGGAATAATTCTGGAATACGAATTAAAGGGAAAACGCTCTCCTGGCCTCAATGGAAATCAGCTGGCATTCTTACATTAGATCAGATTTTTCATAATGGTGATCTCAAATCTTTTTCACAATTGGTAGATGAGTTTAATCTTCCCTTATCACAAGCAGATAATTATTTACAACTTAATAATTCTCTTGCTAAAGCTTTAGGCACAAAACCCTGGACACTGCAAATTTCACCAATTGTGTTTTACGTTCACACTTGGGGGAGTCATTAAGGGGTTATCTCCGGTCTATATAAAACACTTACTACACAATTATTCTCCATTCCTTTATCCCGTGATCTCCGTTCCAAGTGGCAATCCCGTCTAGGACTCTCCTATGAAGATGAACAATGGGTGGCTCTATTGGAAAACTTAGATAAAGGTGCCCGGGAGGCTCGCCTAAAATTTTGTTTATTTAAAATTCTGCATGATTGGCATTGGTCACCGGTAAAATTGCACAAAGCAGGCCTACTATCACATACTAATTGTTGGAGATGTAATGCCCCTGGATGTGACATAGTCCACATTTTATGTAGCTGTCCTATGGTTAAAACCTATTGGTCTTATATAGGTCAGGTTCTACATAACACTGTTCCTTTACATTTACCACTTTCGTCAGCAACTATTTTGCTACATGATTTAAGAGAATCTCCTTCCCTCTCCAAGCCGCAATGTCGCCTTGTTCATACCGCATTAGCTACTGCTAAGATCTGCATATTAAGGCAATGGAAATCCCCTTCCCCGCCATCTCAGGAGAACTGGTTAGCATCAATGATTCAAACTGCCTCACACGAGAGAATTATATATAATATTCAAGATCAAATTGAAATGTTTTTACAAGTGTGGTCCCCTTTCTTACAGGTACAAGATGTTTCAACATCTTCTACCACCACCTAATTCACTTTGGTTGTTTCAATGAATTGTTAATTAAACCTTTTCGTTTCTCTTACATTTCTTTTATTATATTACCTAGGTCATTATCTCCTTGTAACTCATAGATTGATATTTTCAATGTATTTTATTCAAGTAGTAAATATATCTATGTTATATTCACATTTAATATAGTTGTGTTCCGGATCTTCTGGCAGAGCGTTAGCTTTTAATAATTCAGTTAATTTTCTTTAACAAAAGGTGTAAATATATGTTTTAGCACATCAATACTTCAATATCCTATGGTTTTACATTCACTAATAATTTATTGGCTTAATACTTGTTGGCTTAATACTTTAATATTATACAGTCAATATTTAATACTTTACACCAATTGTATTAGTTCTATTTTGCTGAAATACGTTATAAATTTCAACTGCTCCCTTATATGATATTATTTCAATTGTGATGTATTTGTTTTTCTATTTATAATTGCATTCATCAAAATCTCTTTATTGAAAAATTTTATAGAATTTGTTAATTTTGTATTTATGAAATGCTAATAAAAAATTATAACAAAAAAATAAATATTTTAATGTAAAATATTAATGTTAATTAATTTTAACTATTTATTTTAAATGTAGAACAATATAAAATGTTACAGCATTAATAACTTACATTTAAATAAAAAATTACTTTGAATATACTAAATTTGAAAATAACTTCTGAAGTTTAAATAAATAAATCCCCACCTAAAGTAAAAACAAGTTTATATTATGTATTAAAAATTATCAAAAGTGATAGATAAAATTAATTGTATATTTAAATATTTTTAATGAATATTAGTTATGTTAATTTTTAAATTTAAAAAGTTTAATATTGTAAATAAGGTAATACTTGTTTTATTTGTAGATAATTTTTTAATATTGAATAAAATATATGTATTAAATAGTTTAAATAATGTAATTTATTTTAACATTAATTCCAATGGGGTTTTAATGTAATTATTATTTTCTATGGGAAGTGTTAGCACCAGTGGCTGGTCATGAGTAGTGCTGCATTTACTTCAGGTCTGAGCTGGATAACATGCATTACGGTTTTGGGTCCTTTTTGGCGGTAGTAACTAAAGAAAAGCAGCTTGTGAACAACAATGGACTTACTCTTTTGTGGGTGGGTGCATGTCCTTCCCTAAGCCCTTCCCTTAAATCCTCCTTACTCCTCTCCTAACCTTTCCCATTTAGTAGTAAGTTTTCTCCATTTTCCAACCACTCTCCTGACCCTCCCACATTTGTTATTAATAAGTAAGCATACGTGTGTGGAGATATGGTCTATTCTAGTGAATGAAAAAGGGGCTTTAAGGAAACCTTTTTTTTTATTTAAATGTCCACACGATACTAAATTTAGGAGTAGTAGGTATCTGTAGACATCTGAATTTGGGGTTATTCACTCTATCATGTGATTCCGAGGGAAATTTTCAAAATGCGATCTTTCTTGCATGCTGGCTTACAACTGAAAGCCATTAATGAACAGAAATTCGATAAAAACACTACTGCACACGCGTGGCTCAGGGTAGCGACTGCTACACAACAGGCTCCAAACCGCAACGTGGAGAGACCAGTATTTCCTGTCAAAAAAACGACATGCTTTAACAATGGGGGGTAGCTGCAGTATTTGGGCTTGGGCTCTGCGGCCACCCAGGGAAACCTACCAAAGTCAGACATTTTTGGTAACTAGAGACCCAGGAGAGTCCACGTTTGTGTGCCTTGCATGGATGCCACAACATTTTTCACAATGCCTAGCAAACCTCAATCTTTTCCTCAAATCACGCATTTTTCTCACATTTCAAAGAAGGAAAGTTCAGAAAACTGTCAGGTTACTTCGTTTCCGCAGGAACGCGATACAAATGATGAAGATTCCCCAACTTCACCTGGTCATCAAATGCACCCAACTGGGTCAAAGTGCAAATAATAACCTGGGGAAGAGAACAAGGGAAAACACCCATAGGTTCCTCGTGGCTCCTCAAATCTGAGATGAGTTCACTGTAAAATATAATAGGAAAATTTGGTAAGTATATACTAGTGTAGACCTTACGAATATATCTGTTCTCTAGTCTAGTATATATATATATATATTATCTACGTGTGCATATATCTGATTAATTCCCTTCTTCTGTGTTCTCAAATAACTGAGGTAAATTTTTAGAGCATAGATTGGAACAACAGAAAACCTGGATAAAAAATAAATGCAAGAATCACATCAATGAACAATCGTATTTTGTTTATATGTAAGGAATTAAGTGATTATAGAAATGGAACCTACCAAATGTTTAATGAGATCTGCTCCATATATATTTTGGTTAACCACAAAACTAAAATTTCCTTGAATGCAGGTAATTCCTTCTTTTCAATAATTAATCCTTTCCTTGATTTCAGGAAATCAGGAATAAACTAAGGAGAATCCTATCAGGAAATCAAGAATAAACTAAGGAGAAAAAATCTAACCTTCATTGACTTGGAGCACAATTCAGATAAGTAGCATAAGTACTTTAAATATTTATAATGGAGGTATGTATTTAAACATAATGTCAACAGTCAATTTTCAGCTTTTCTTTCTTGTTTTGTTCTTAGGAGGTGGACAACAACTTGAATCCTACTGCAAAACGGAGACATCAACGAGGAGACGGAATATTGCAGCAATCCAGGTTTATATTACAGGAAGGACGCCGCTTGGATATCACAAAGAAGCCACGACAAAGCAATGTCCATTGGGAGCAAGAATTGCCAGGAAAACGCCGTGAGGACGCCGCGATCAAGGCCCGACAAAGAAATGTCCTTCTGAGTAGTAGAAGTGCCCGGAAAATCCTGAAAGGACGCCGCGATAACGGAGAACCCGACGGGAGAGGGCAACGCGACCCGGAAGTCAGGCGAGTGATCCAGGAAGCAGTATCTGATTCAGAAACTAGAACGCGAAGCGTTCCTTCCCGAGAGCTGCCTCTTTAAATGCATTACGGCCGGCTCTCGTGCATGTGCAGTGCACGAGCCGGCCGCCGCTGCGGTCCGATTGCCGCTCGCGCGCTACAGTCCTGACAAAAACTGCACAGATCCCAAAAATTCATTCCACCCAGCGTTCCCACACTCCTGCTTAAAATGCTACACCATGTGTATGGCTCAGCCTAGCACCCACAAGACAACTGGCCCCAAAAACAATGTGACAACATCAACATTTCGTATAAGGAAATGATTAGATTTGTTGATGCAGTTAGTTGCTGCAGTATTTGCGGTAGGGCTCGGCCGCCACACAAGGAAACGTGCCAAACCCAGACATTTTTGAAGACCAGACACCAGAGGAGACCAGGGTGGTGTGCCTTGTGTTGGCCCCACAAGGTTTTCTTACCCACAGTGCCATGCAAACCTCCAACTTTCCTCAAAGTCATGCAATTTCCTCTCATTTCTGTGAGGAAAAGTTCCAGAACCTACAAAGATCCACAAAATTCCTACCACCCAGCGTTTCCACATGTCTCCTGATAAAGATGCTACCACACTAGTGTGGCTCGTCCAAGCCATTTTGTGGGATCCTCGTAAGGGACACCACTGTGGACTCCGCTGGATGTTTACTTTTCAAAAATGTCTGGGTTTGGTATGTTTCTTATGGTATGTGCCCGAATAGACCAGTCATTCAGTATGGCAAGAGAGAGGAAACCGGGATTTATCCCACTCTGCCAGCAAACATGTAAAAACTACATCGAAAAGAAATTGCCTCTTGTTTGCCACAGGTATGGAGATGCTTTAGTCCTCAGCCAGGGCAGAAAAATTGTTGGGTCTTTAGGGGCGTGGTGTAGACTGATTCATTGTAAATATGGAGAAGTCTGGGGTAATGCCATGCAGACATTTTGAATTTTTAGGTTTCAAGGTAGACACAGTGGAGGCTCTGTTGCAGTTATCAGATAAGAAGATGCGTATGATAAAAATGAAAATATGTCACTTGCGGAATCAAGGTGTGGTTAGATCAAAAGGTTTGGACTGCGTGATACATTTGTTAATCTCTTCAATTCAAGCTATCTTTCTAGGTCCATTACATTGAAGAGCTTTACAGTGGGTAAAATCTACAGTTTTAGGGAAGGGACTTTAATATAGGGCGCAGGGTGTCTGTGATAAAAGAGATGAAAGAGAAATTCATTTGGTGGTGGAGAATTTGGAGACATGGAATCGTCAAGCGATTTTTTAAATAACTTTGGATTCTGTAGTGAATCAGATGCAAACAATGCAGAGTTGACTGGCAAGGTTGGACCACCAAGAGAGAACACATACATTGTTTGGCCATGAAAGAAGGTTTATTTGCCCTAAGGAGTTTCAAGGCTCAGTATGTTTTGACAATGATGTACATAAACAAGTTGGGTGGAAGCAGATAAAAAAAGGTGACAGCAAAGTAGTTGTGATAGTTTGGTATGGAGCATAAAATGATCATGAGCATGGAGTATCTGCTGGGGAAGGAGTATGGAATGGTGGATTGAAGCTTGCTATTTAGCAGATTACAGCGACTGAAAATGAGTTGGAAGCATTTCTTGAAGAAACAGGAAATATGGGGATGTTTGGATTTGTTTGCATTGAGGCTGACCTTTCAAAGACAGGATTATTACAGATGGAGGGCGGATCTGGGGCTTTAGTGGTGGATGAATTTCTAAAAGGATTTGCATTTCCACCATTCATGATGATACAGAGGGTGCTCTAATTGGTGAGGAGACCGAGGTGTCAAGTAGTGTTGATCTCCCTCTTTTGAGTATCTCAGCCTTGTTTTCCAGGGGTGAAGGAGATGGCTGGGGAGCACCCTTTTTTGACACTAGTGTTAAGAGGGTTACTAGCAGGTGTCAAAGGAGGAGCGCCTCCTAACTATGTGTCTGCTCAACCTTCTTGTTTGTAAAATATCAAGAGAGTGAGAGTTTCAGAAGAACTTTCAGGAGAGACTGCAGAACTCCTTGGGGAGTTGTGGACACCAGGGACAAGAAAGAGATGACGGCGTATAAGAGTGATTGGGGAGTATGGTTACAATATGCATGGAAAAGGGTTGGCAATACTTGGAGGCTAATGAGCTCCTTATAGCAGTTTTTAGCATAGCTGTATAAGAGGGGTTTCATGTACAGGACTGTTAAAAGTTACAGGTCAGCAATAGCTATAAGTCATTGTTTAATGTAAATAGGTCAGACAGGAAGAGCTTTTTGATATGTAGGATTATGAAGAGAATAAGGCTGGGGAGAACTCGGAATGTAACATATGTATTTTTTGGGGTATGAATTTGGTTTTCATAATGTTTGAGGACTGCCCAAATGCACACGTTTTTGGCCATTCTGGAACTTATTTGGATGTTGTCAATGGTATGTTTAGTTTCTTTTAGAAAGGTGCCATGGGTTAAGACGTTCGAGAAAGTAACAGATATTTTGAATCCAGTGGGGTATTTTTTGCAAGGTGTGGAAAAGCACGAAGATGTTGTCCAGGCAGTTCAGGCTGTACTGTATACTACTGCTACTACTGGAGCAGGGTAAAGTTTAATTTGCATATGACTGGTCTGTGTGGAGTGGCATAGTGGGCACAAAACGATATGCTGGAATGCAACCTTGAGTCCCCCTACCAGTGGCTGACATTAATTGAAGCATCCCACCCATCACTTTTTTGTTTTTCATGGTTGTGATAATGGCAAATACATTGAAGCAAATCCAAACAACACATTCCTAGGGCATTACAGCACAGGTGGACTCCCTCACAATATGGTCTGTTGTTGGGCTTACCCTGGTGTCAGTTTCAGTTGTGATGTTCTTACCACAGAGTTACCCAGTAACTTCAAGTCACCAAGGACGCTGTGTTCAGGCCCTGGGCTTTCTTTTGTAGGCCTAATGCATTTTGGGAGTTGTACTCCAGGTCCACTTCAGTTGATCCAATATAATTAACACCCCTGAATACAATTATTTGTAAAAGGGAGCCCAGATGTCGAGCACTGAATCCTTAGTGACAGTCATCTAGTAACCTCACATCCATACCACTGCAGGACTCTATTGTTGTCCTGAATATGCAATTGCTAGCTGAATGTGCTGCTGGGTTAATGGAGATACACTTGGGAAGCATCTCCAATGTCAAACAATGTCTTTCCAGCTGTTAATGTGTCCAGCAAGCAGTGTGTCCAGCAGTCAGTGAGTTTGACAGGCAATAAACCTGCTGATCTTACCTTCTCCCAGTTCTTGAGGTCTTGCAGAATATTTTCCATCACTGAGGAAGGGACCCCTTGGAATCCTTCATAACTGCTGGTACAGAAACAGAGAGAGAACATATTTAAGAGATCATGATCTCCAGAGAGGGGGAAAAAAAGGAAGATAGGAGGTTTGGAGGGAGAGGAGGGCTGAGTAAGTGACATGGAAGGTGCAGAGAAAGATAAGAGGATAGGAAGGGGCAGGAATTTTGAATAGAAAAGAGCCAGATCTCAACTATAATATGCTGAACCAGGCTTTTCTGCAGCATATATATTACTACCGTAACCATAACTTAAGCTTCTTTCGCACATTTTTATAACCCATATCTAACAAAGCTTCCTTATATATTTGCCACCCTATCATTGTTTTTTCTGTGGTGAACCATATGTACAATTACAGAATGAAAATAAAAGCATTTGGTCATTACATCTACACAGTCATGAGGCTGCGTACACCCACCCAAGGGCAAGGTGACAGCTCTTCAGGGAAACTATTGGCAGCAATGAGCTGTGTATAGGGCAATTAGATGCCCACAATTCCATACAATGAGGAACCAAAAACACTGACCATTTAAAACACTAACTATAACTCTCCACTCCTAGAAAATCATGCCACGTCAGACTACCCTATGGTACTAAATGTCAGCCGACCCATAGCCATGTTACAGCCACCTTATCAATCTGATATAAAGAGATCAAGGTTGTACTAAGCATTGATACATGCATTGAACCTTTAGTCAGGCCTCTGAAATAATTCTACCAAGCAGTAAACTAGATGGTGTAGCACACAAATTTGCAGAACTTGGCCTGGTCAAGAACTAGCCCTTCTAGTGTCATGTGCTAATCTGCTTTGCTGTGTTGCGCATAGCGCACCTGAGCATGCACAAGTGATTAAATAGATAAATATATATATACATAGGGAGAGAGAGAGTGAGTGTGTGTGTGTGTGGGGGGGGGGCGCTTGGGGCTTTTTCAGTTTTTCAGCGATATGCTTTGCTGTCCTGCAAAGAGCTAGGCAATTGCAGTGGGATGCAAGAAGGCCAAGCTTTCTTCTTTTTAGGCCCAAAGTTGTGGAATTCTCTACCCCCAACATGAGGGTCTGACGCTTGTTTTCAGTCTTCCGCAAGAAGCTTAAAACCTGGTTGTTTTAACTCTGCCATTGGGAGTAGCCCCTGTTGTGTTTCTGCGTACCTCAACTGTAGCGTAGCGTTAGGAAGCCCTTTGATGGGTAGCCAATGCGCTGTACAAATCTACATAATAATAATGCAATTATTGGTGCTTCCACTAGGCATCAGGGATGACCTAGAGGATCATGTGGTGGGGGGCAATCAAAATAGGCATGACTTGACCCCCACCAATATATTTGACAGCATTACTGGGCACACCCTTTTCCCAGAAACACAAAAATGCATTGATTTCAGATCGATGCATTCTTTGCGTTTCTGAAGAAAGGTGGCTATTTTTTTTTCTCTCGCTTCGTGCCCAAAATTGGGCAAGGGAACCAAAAAAGGCCCCTTTGAAGGTGAAAAGGTGGCCAAATTATCAAATCAGGGCAGTTTAGAGCTTCTAAAGGCGTGCTGTATAATTTTAAAAAAAATAATCTGACCACGTATATTGTTTTCTGATGCTCATGTAAGAGGTCCCAATACACTTGGGACAAGTTTGCGCCATAAAAAACTGCAAGAAATGAATATAAAGAGTATAAGTATGGGAGACAGCATGCATTTGTGTTTGCTGCAGGGTCTGGTGGCTTAGTGGACTAATGAATCTACTGTAGGGGCCTGTGTCTGACCTCATGGTCCACTCAGCCTTTCTTCCTTCTGAGGTCGATAAAATTAGTACCGTTAGGTAACAATAAACATCTGTTATTCAGTGCCAAGATACCCTTCAGGGTGAATGTGCACTTTACAAATACACGTTATGTTAATGTTTGTGGTAAATGTTAGGTAAATGAACAGTTAAAAATAGACCATAAAACGATCATACAAACAGCCTAAAAATTGACATATATGTATATGTATATATATCCAAGCCCAGGAGGGCGGGTCAGTGTCACGGGTATGGAGCGCCCCGTCTTAACGTCCAGCAACAACCTCCCACATCCAGGTAAGGTTCACCGACACCTGCTGCAAGTGATGGTCAAAGCGCCTTTAATACGTGCAAAGCACAGGTACAGATTGACAAGAACCCAACGCGTTTCTGCTTAGGAAGCCTTGATCACGGGTGAATGTCTCTGCTTTTGCCGATAAACCACATGTTAATTGAAGACGCAGTTCCATCCTATTATATTGGCGAGTGCACAGATTCAAACAGGAGTGTTCACAATTCTTAAAGGGAAAGCAGTGTCATTTCCTCTTACTCCAAGTTCCATAACCCATTGCGGTTTTGATAAATTTTTCAAAGAAATGACACAGTAATTTTCTTTGATAGTCCCAAAGACTATGACGGTCTTCTTTTTTAAACTGTTCGATGTGCAGTTTCCACTGGAGTAAGAGGAAATGACACTGCTTTCCCTTTAAGAATTATGAACACTCCTGTTTGAATCTGTGCACTGGCCAATATAATAGGATGGAACTGCGTCTTCAATTAACACGTGGTTTATCGGCGGCAAAAGCAGAGACATTCACCCGTGATCAAGGCTTCCTAAGCAGAAACGCGTTGGGTTCTTGTCAATCTGTACCTGTGCTTTGAACGTATTAAAGGCGCTTAGACCATCACTTGCAGCAGGTGTCGGGGAACCTTACCTGGATGTGGGAGGTTGTTGCTGGATATATATATATGTGATTGATAAAGGCTGCTGTGACAGCCAAAACGCGTCTCTTCAGTAGCGGGGTCGAGGGAGACCCGAGGAAATAAAGAGAGCCTTATACCTTCAGCCTCGAGTGCGTGCCTTCTTCTTATGTGGAGTAGGATTGTTTTGGATATATATATATATATTTATTCACTGAAAAAACCATAGGTTTCAGGCACATTATAGTTAGAAATTAGCATTTAAAAAAACCTTACAAATTCACTGAAAAAACCATAGGTTTCAGGGACGTTATAGTTAGTTGGACATTTCACTCGTACAAAACCATAGAAATTCCGTCGTTATAGTTAGTTCAGCTAACTATAACTCGCGCCCCCGCAATGCACTGCTGATGACGTCACATATTACATCATTCATGACATGGTCAGTGACATCACTGATGACATCTCAAATGACATCACTGATGACATCATCCAGTGACTGTGTGTTTCTTTAAATTTTAAATATGTATTATATATATGCCAAGGTGTATTGAAGAATGAGTGGGTGTATAAGTGTCTGGATGGAGGATTTAGTAGGTGCGTGACTGACTGTTTAAGTGAGTGATTACATGTGTCTTACTGAATGCATGGGTTAGTGACTAAACTGTGTGAATGTCTGTATCAGTCTGTCTGTTGTTGTATAAGCTGCTGCATGGGTTGGTCAGTAGCTACATGAGTATCTATATGGGTTATCGATTGGTTGCCTGAGTATTTGTATGGGTGCCTGAGTGTGTGTGGGTGGGTGGGTGGGAGGTGTGTGACTCTGTTTGAGTGGTTGATTCACTGGGTGTATGGGTTCAAGAGTGCATGTGGAAACAGCTGTATGGGTGGGTGAGTGTGTGTATGGGTGTGTTGGTGAGTGAATGGATGTCTCAGTGGAACATGTCCAAGTAACTACATATGTAAAAGGCAGTGTATGTGAGAGTTAGAGTATATAAATGACTATATGTGAGAGTCAGTGATTGTGAGAGTGGCTGTATGGATGAGTGTGTACTTGTATCAGTGATTGTATAAGAGCGTAAGTATGCATTTGTTTCTGTTTGAATAAGTGATGTGGTGTGTGTATAACTGTATAGGTCAGTAAATGGAAGTGTGATTGATTCTTTGCATGACTGACTAGGTGTGTGAGTAACTCTGGATGAGTGGTGGTGTGTGAGTGTCTGTATAGGTGTATGAGTGCATATGATAGTGTTGTATTGATGAGTGACTGCATGTATGAGTGATTGTATGGTTGAATGAGTGAATGTGTGTGTAGACCTAGGAATCAGTGAGTGCATATGTAGTAACTGGTATTGGTGTGTCGATGGTTTCGAAAATGGTAGTCTGTATTTTACAATGGGTGTATCAAAGGTTATATTAGAGTGTGAGGAGGTGCATCAGATTTTCACGTGGATGATGTAATCAGTGATGTCATCTGAGATGTCATCAGTGATGTCATCAGTGATGTCAGTGACCAGGTCATGAATGATGTAATACGTGACGTCATCAGCAGTGCATTGCGGGGGTGCGAGTTATAGTTAGCTGAACTAACTATAACGGCGGAATTTCTATGGTTTTGTACGAGTGAAATGTCCAACTAACTATAACGTCCCTGAAACCTATGGTTTTTTCAGTGAATTTGTAAGGTTTTTTTAAATGCTAATTTCTAACTATAACGTGCCTGAAACCTATGGTTTTTTCAGTGAATTTCAATGGTTTTTTAAATGCTAATTTCTAACTATAACGTCCCTGAAACCTATGGTTTTTTCAGTGAATTTGAATGGTTTTTTAAACGAAAATTTCTGATTATAATGTGCCTCAATCCTATGTTTTTTTCAGTGAATTTCTAAGGTTTTTTAAATGCTAATTTCTAACTATAACATCCCTATTAAGTCCCCTTGAATCCTGAAGGTCCCTGGTGGCCAAGTAGCCCACCAGGTACCTCCAGTAAGCGCCACCGACCTGCGTTGCAGGGGTGTTCCTAGGCCACGCCCCTTTTTACACCACGCTGCAAACGCGGCTTCTGGCGCACTGCTGCTCGGAGGATGAAGTCCACTTGTGTCCTGAGGTCCTCAGGAAACAAGAGGACCTCATCGCCCCACCAGCAGTGCACCAGAAGCCGTGTTTGCAGAGTGGTGTAAAAATGGGCGTGGCCTCGGACCACCTCTCTGCAACGCAGCTCTGTGGCGCTTTCTGGAGGTACCTGGTGGGCTAGTTGGCCCCCAGGGACCCTCAGGATTCAAGGGGACTTAATCCCCAATTTACAACGCGCCAGGGGTGTGTTTGCACACTTGTAATATCAAGCCCCGCCCCCTCCCTGCACCACTGCGCAAACGCGCCCCCTGGCACGTTGTAAGTTGGAGGATTAAGTCCCCTTGAATTTTGAGGGTCCCTGGGGGCCAACTAGCCCACCAGGTACCTCCAGTAAGCGCCACAGAGCTGCATTGCAGAGAGGTGTAAAAAGGGGCGTGGCCTCAGACCACCTCTCTGCAACGCAGCTCTGTGGCGCTTACTGGAGGTACCTGGTGGGCTAGTTGGCCCCCAGGGACCCTCAGAATTCAAGGGGACTTAATCCCCCAATTTACAAAGCGCCAGGGGGTGTTTGCACACTTGTAATTTCAGGCCCCGCCTCCTCCTTGCACCACTGGGCAAACGCGCCCCCTGGCGCATTGTAAATTGGGGGACTAAGTCCCCTTGAGTCCTGAGGGTCCCTGGGGGCCAACTAGCCCACCATGTACCTCCAGTAAGCACCACAGAGCTGCGTTGCAGAGTGGTGTAAAAAGGGGGCATGGCCTTGGACCACCTCTCTGCAACACAGCTCCCTGGCACATACTGGAGGTACCTGGTGGGCTAGTTGGCCCCAGGGACCCTCAGGACTCAAGGGGTCTTAATCCCCCAATTTACAAAGCGCCAGGGGGTGTGTTTGCACACTTGTAATTTCAGGCCCCGCCCCCTCCCTGCACCACTGTGCAAACGCGCCCCCTGGCGCATTGTAAATTGGGGGAATAAGTCCCCTTGAGTCCTGAGGGTCCCTGGGGGCCAACTAGCCCACCATGTACCTCCAGTAAGCGCCACAGAGCTGCGTTGCAGAGTGGTGTAAAAAGGGGGCGTGGCCTTGGACCACCTCTCTGCAACGCAGCTCCCTGGCGCATACTGGAGGTACCTGGTGGGCTAGTTGGCCCCCAGGGACCCTCAGTATTCAAGGGGAATTAATTCCCCAACTTACAACGTGCCAGGGGGTGCGTTTGCAGAGTGCTGCAGGGAGGGGGCTGGGGCTCCGGCGAGATGCCGGCTTTTTTTTTTTTTTTTCTTCAGAAGGGGGGCTGTGTGGCCCCCTTCTTTCCCCATTTTTGGGGCCCTGGGGACCCCATCCCCCAGGGCCTGACCCCTATTTTTTAATAAAATAAAAAAATAAACGGGAAGGGGGCCGCGTGGCCCCCCCTCCCGAGGCCAATTTTGGCCCCGGGGACCCCATCCCCCAGGGCATGGCCCCTATTTTTTAATAAAATTAAAAAATTAACGGGAAGGGGGCCGCGTGGCCCCCCCTCCCTAGGCCAATTTTGGCCCCGGGGACCCCATCCCCCAGGGCATGGCCATATATTTATTTATTAAATTTATCATTTTTTAATGAGGGGGGCTGCGTGGCCCCCCTCCTGAGGCCTCTATTAGCCCCGGGGACCCCAACCCCCGGGGCTGTGCCTCTTTTTGAAATTAAAAAAAAAAAAATATTGATGGAGGGGGGCCGCGTGGCCCCCCTCCCGGGCCTCTTCTGGCCCCGGGGACCCCATCTCCCGGGGCTGGCCCTCTCCGTTGGGGACCATGGGGGGAGCCCCAATGGCCCCACGATCCCTGCCGGCTCCCCGCCTCCTGCGGGAGCCGGCATTGCTTTTCCACAAGGGGAGCTGCTGACATGCAGCTCCCCTTGTGGAAAAGCAATCCTGCTTTGCTTCATTGAAGCGAGAGCAGGTTTCCTGCTCTCGCTTCAATGAAGCAAAGCAGAGTTTGCTATGGCGGGGCGGGAGCCGCATGGCTCCACGCCCTGCCATAGCAAACAGCAGTGTCCCGGGGGTGGGCACCCCGGGACACTGCAGGAGCCGGCCCTGGGGGGTGGCAGTCCCCAGGGCCATCAAGGGCTCCAGGAGGGGGGCCGCGCGGCCCCCCTCCGAATGTTTGAAAAGCCCCGGGGAGGTGGTGGTCCCCAGGGCACGGGTTTAAATTCCTAGTGCCCCGGGGAGGTGGTGGTCCCCGGGGCAGTGTGTGGGGGCTTGAGCCCCCCCACACTAATTAATTGAAGCCCCGGGGAGGTGGCGGTCCCCGGGGCTGCGGGGGGGTGCGTGCCCCCCGCACATAATGAGCATAGCCCCGGGGAGGTGGCGGTCCCCGGGGCTGCAGGGGCCCCGCTATTATTTATTGACAATGCCCCCGGGACCTGGCCCACCCGGGGGCCTCATTAAAATGAAGCGCGGGAGTCCGCGCTTCATTTTTTTTAATAATTTCGGCTTGATTCGCGACCCCAACGCGAATTCCGCCGAAATTATTTTTAAAAAATGCTTTTTTTTGGCCCTGGGGGTCCTTGTGGGACCCCCTCAGCAGGCCTAGGGGGTCAGGGTGTTTCTACCCTGCCCCCTTTTCTTCATTTTACACTTTGTTTCACTGTTTTCTTGTGACTGGGTTCTACCGAGTCACAAGATGGCTGCCAACAGTTCCTGATTTGGAGTGTTGGCAGCCAATCAGAGTGAAGCTCGTGCCCGGGAGGGTTAGCGAACCCACCGCGGCCATAGATATATACATTTTCTTTTTCTAATTTCTCAGAAACTACTGAACGGATTTACACCATTTAAAAAAAAAGTCTCTTTCTGAACCAAGGGCTACCTTTTTGCCAAATTTGGTGTAATTCCGTTCAGCAGTTCGGGCTGTAGCTTTGTCTAAAGTTTCCTATGGAAATTTACATGGGGAAAACGCGTTTTGGGACCCCTCTTTTTTCTCGGCCCCCGCTTGACGAATCACCCCGAAACTTTCAAGACAGGAGCTGACCGGAGCGCCCCACTAGTTTTGAAAATTTCGCGAAGATTCGTCAACCGGTGCCAAAGTTATTGGAAAAACAAAAAACGCTTTTTGAATAGAAACGAGGTCCTAACTATAACTACCTACTGGCGACCGCCAGTAGGAGATATATATATATATATATATATATATATATTATATATATATATCTGAGAATTCCCCCAGAATGTATTCTACCTCTCCTGGGATTGAGTGCACGTATTTCAGGTATAGGAGGAGGTCATCTGCATATAATGAGATAATGTGCGTGCCATCTCCCAGAGGGATCCCCCAGCTCGCGCCCCTCGCTCGAAACATTGCAGCCAGTGGCTCCACAGCGAGCGAAAACAGCAGTAGGGATAATGGACACCCCTGTCTAGTGCCCCTCCGCACCTTGACCGGAGCCGAGATATACGGGCCTGTCTGCACCCTCACCACTATGTCCTTGTAGAGGAGCCGAACCATTCTAATGAATGTCTCCCGAGCCCATACAATGGCAGCACCGCAAAAAGGAAGTCCCACTCCAGGGTGTCAAAAGCCTTCTCTAGGTCTAAGATCAGGCAGCCTGCGCTAGGCCATCGATCCGGTGCGTATTTAGCGACCCTGAAAAACCATCTAAGGTTCAAAGAGGTGGTTCGTGTTGGGACAAATCCATTCTGGTACTCATGCACTAGTGATTGGACCAGTGAAGTCAGCCGGTCCAGTAGGAGCTTCGCCAGGAGCTTCACCAGGATTTTATAGTCGTGTTTAATAGAGCCAGAGGCCTATATGAGCTCAGCTCTGAAGGGTCTCTATCTGGCTTGGGGAGTGAGACCAGTCATGCTTCCTTCAGTATTTGTGGGAGGGCGGCATTGTCTATTGCAGCTGCATAGATTGCCTGGAGGTGTGGCGCCAGTGTTGCCGCATGCGCTTTGTAAAATTCTGCAGGAAGTCCGTCCAGGCCAGGGGCTTTCCCTGTTGCTAGCGCAGCTATAACCCCTTTAATCTCCTCCTGCTCAATCGAAGCGCATTGTGCCTCGCTCTGCTCTGGTATTATGGTGGGTAAGTGTATCGTGGATAAGAACGCTCTTGCTCTTTCCCGGTCTAGTGGGGTATTGGCTTTGTAGAGGGTAATGTAGTGTTTTCTCATCTCGGCATGTATTTCATGCTGGATGTTCACTGTGAGGCCGACTGCAGGGCGTATAGCGTGCATGGGGTGTTGAGGTTGCTCCTGACACAGCAGCCAAGCCAGCAATCTACCTGGCCCCTCTGACTTCACATGTGTGCGTGCCGAATGTGCTGTGTAATTTAGACATCGCAGCCTCTCTAACAAGTCTATATGCTCGCTTTGCTTCTTGCGCAGCTGTTGCGAGTCTCCTGTGCCTGAAGCCATTTGAGTTTCGCAGGGTAAAATTTCCTGTTCTATTTTCCTTATCTCCCGGGTTAGCTGTTTGCGCACATTCCAGATTAGTCCATTGCTGTGCCCCCTGATGACCACTTTAAATGCTTCCCATTTAGATGATATGCTATGTGCGGTGCCGGTGTTGTTCTCAAAATATTCTGTTGCAGCTGCTCCCAGTGAAGATCGAAATGCGGGGTCTTCTAGCACCGTCGGCTGGAGATGCCAAGTGGGGACTGGGGGTGGGCCAGCCTCCCAGCTCAGCTGTAGCAGTTGGGGACTGTGGTCGGAGTGTGTGCGGCCAAGGGAGTCGACATGTTTAATGAGTGACAGCAGTGAGGGAGAGCTTACGATCCGATCCAGCCGCACATGTAGGTTGTGTACATGAGAGTAAAAAGAATACACGCGGGTGTCCGGGTTACGGGCGCGCCAAATATCTGTCAGAGACCAGTGCGCTAGCCAAGCATTTAGGGCTGATGCATTTGAGGAGGCTGTCGCGCGTGTCAATGGAGGGAAGGATCGTTCTAAGGAAGTGTCGAGCACTGAGTTGAAATCCCCTCCCAGCAGCCATGGGATTTCAGCCCAAGGTGCGAGCGTTTGTGTGAGGTGACACAGGAAGGCAGGCTGATCTACATTTGGAGCATCTATGGAGCCTATTAGGATGGATTGGCCGTTTAGCCGGCCTTTCACGAGGACATACCTGCCATCTGGGTCTGTCTTTACCTCTTCTGCCATGAAAGGGGTCCCCACTCTGACCCATGTTAGTGATCCCCTGGCTTGAGTGGTGTAATTGGTGCTGAAGACCTGCCCTCGCCAGTGTCTACGGAGTCCGGAGGCTTCTAGCTGCGTAATATGTGTCTCTTGTAATATAGCAATGTTAGCGGCCCTACGCTGTAAATATGAGTATATGGAATAACGCCTGGCTGGGGTATGGATGCCTCTCACATTCCATGTGATAACGTTGGTTTGTGCCATTTGATTCGATTATGCATCCGAACATTGTGTTTTAGATGTAGGTAGCCTATTAACCTATTAGTGATATGGTTGCTTGAATGTGCCAGCTCCAGGTGGTATTTGCTTTGGTGTAGGATGCATAAAGAAAAATAGAAGGGATTAAACAGTAAAACTTGAAAAACATTATCAGAGCAGGTCCCAAACGAGGACCCTCTCAAACCATGTTGCAGTCGCATACTGCTTCCAACAATGTTAGTTCGAAATGAGACTGGTTCGTGCAGTGGCGGCAGTCTCTTTGTGCCCTTGTGGTGTGACATCTGCGGTGCCAGCGGGCCTCGGCGAGCTTTTAATGTATTCATGGTGCTGCAGCATGGCGTTGTATCATGGTTATTCCTGGATGCTGCGTGATACCTCCTGGCCGGATTGTGACCTCTAGGAGGAGAGTTTTGATCTTGGCCCTCTCACCGACCCACCCGAGGAGGAGGCAGAATGTATTAGGGTGGAGTGAGGATCCACGTAGGTTAGATGTCGTCAGAAGTCTGCGGTGTCACCTCAGGGAGGTGCGGTGAGTCCAGCCCCTCAGGCCATGGATGAACCAGCTCCTCTTCATCTGAACTGCGGTGTTGGTCACCCATCGTTGCTGCGATCTGAAGAGCTTTCCGGCGCTCCGTGATGATTTGTGCCAGATTAGTGAGCATGATCTGTGCGGTTGACTGTTTCGCAGCTTTGTGCTTGTTTCGTTTCCGGTTATTCCTATCACGGGGTGTCCTTATGTTAGTCCCAGATGCCGAACGCTCCGACGACAATCCCAGGCACTCAAACCATCCCCAGGCCTCCGCATGAGAATCGAAGAAGTGCGTGGAGCCCTTAGCTACTACACAAAGTCGAGCTGGGAACAGAAGGGAATAGCGCATTCCCAGCTCTTGGAGACGTTTCTTCACTGACTGGAAGGAGCCTCTGCCCCTTTGTACTTGGGCAGTGTAGTCAGGGAATAACATGTCCGGGGATTTGGTGTCTCTTTCAGTATAGCATCCCTATCTCTGAAGTTCAGCAGCCTGATCAGGAAGGGCCTAGGCCTCAAGGGGGAGGCCGGCGGGATGGCACTCTGTGTGCACGTTCCACCACAAACTGAGGGGACAGAGCATTCTCTGGCAGAAGGTCCCGTATCCAGCAATCCACGTAGAACACCGGGTCCTGGCCCTCGACATCCTCTGGCACTCCCACCACGCGGACGTTGTTGCGCCGTGATCGGCCCTCATCGTCATCCAGCCTCTCCTCCAAGGCCTGGACCTTGCTTGTGAGGGTGAGCAGTGTGGCTGTGTTCGAGCTGGTGGCGGGACGGAGTTCCGTAATTACGGTTTCGTGGGCTTGTACCTTGTCTGCCAGCTTACGGTAGTCTGCATGCAGCAGTGTGAGATCCGTGGCCACCTTATCTATTTTCACTTCCAGAGAGGAGCAGGTTTGTTCCAGTGATGTGCCAAGCTTCTCTACTGCGCTCAGGACTGTGTCTATTTTTGCCGACAGCGACTGTTGTTGGAGATCTGTATTCTGTGCTGTATGTGCTTGCGGTGGTCCCTCGGAGTCCGGGCGGGTAGATGCCTGAGGAGCGTGTGACCGCAGCCAACCCATGGCTAGCTGCTGAGCTGAAGGCATACGTCTGCCTGGTCTGGGGTCACCATTGGGGGGAGCGCACCCTGGGGCTCAGTGCGTTACGGATGGCGTGAAAATGCAGTTCATGCACCCGTCCACCCAGTCATAGGGGGCAGATTCAGTGTGTGCGCGTAACTTCCTGAGAGATCAATGGGGGGGCCCCCCTAGTGCTCACCCCTGGGTCTTTCAGTGCTGGTCTTTGTGTGGGGCACTGGGGCAGCGTGCAGGCCAGTGTAGTACATGAATCTCAGACCAAGGCGGCTGCAGCCTGGTAGTCTCTTGTCTCCTCCTCAGGTCCGGGCGCCGACCGGCAGAGGGATGAGGGAAAGAGGGGGAAAGGGAAGGAGAGGGCCCAATGTGGAGTCGCACTGATCGTTAATGTCCGCAGCGAGCCAGTTCTGCTGGCCCCTTTCCCCGCTGTGCGCTCCCCTCGCCTCCCTCCCCATCCTCAGCTATCCCCTCCTCAGGTGTTTATCTTCTGTCTTCCCTGATTTTGCGGGCGAGGATGCTTTGTATGGTGCGGCTTGCCGCTCGTGCCTCCAGCTGGTGAAGGTGCCCCGTCAGGACAGGCCCCTCAATGGTCACTAAGTAAAATTGTGTCTCTGTGATGGGGTGTCTGAGTCCGCTGCACATAGGCCTGCCATCACCCCGAGGGGGCACAGCGGGCCTGGTTTTACGGGTGTTGTGAGCACGCAGGCTCGACTGATGTCCACAGCGACTGACATGAAGGCGAGGGAGGAGCGGGGCAGGCCTCGTGCATACGCTCGCACTCCTTCATGCCTGGGCCCGACACGACCCCCAAGCTTTCTTCAGCGCTCTTCCTGCCTTCCTGCTCCTTAACTCAGATCTCTGCAGCTGCTGGGGTTTCCTCGTTGAGCCACGGGAGGACGCAAGATCTTCGGACTCGGCCCGCTTCTCGGAGGCCCCTCAGCCGAAGAGGCTCGTCACTTCCTCAGGCCACCGCCCCGCCGGGCTGCTCTGCCGCCGCGCCCCAGACTGCCTCAGTGTCAACTCGTCCGTCCCCCTGTCGCGTCAGGCGGCTCCGCTGTGTCGGATCTCACCCCAACTCTCACTCCCCCGGTGATGCTGGCTTAATACGAGGACGCAAGGGGCCGGGAGAGCTCCGTGCTGGCTGCTCAGCAGCAGTAGTGTGAGGCGC
This sequence comes from Calotriton arnoldi, assembly GCA_963921515.1. NCBI lineage: Eukaryota > Metazoa > Chordata > Amphibia > Caudata > Salamandridae > Calotriton > Calotriton arnoldi. The sequence continues at coordinate 1,532,643 of CAWUFW010000844.1, read as the reverse complement.
CTACCTCCATGCGGCCCGCGGTTTCTCCTCCACTCTCGGCCTGTAACAGCCTTCCTGTTACTCAATTCTCTGCGCCAGCTGAGCCCATTGTGAACAGGAATTATATCGTTCGCTGGCTGTGCGTGGATGCTGCCCCCGTTCGGGGGGATTTACAGGATAATAAGGGCAGATAGCGGAGCGTTATTAAATTGCGTCTGCCATCTTGGCCACGCCCCCTTGCATGTTTTGCCTTTATAATGCTGCATTTGACTTACCAGACTGTGTCTTTAATTTTTGTTTTATAAGGTGATTTTAACACATGCTGATATCATTTAATATTTTTATGAAGATTATTTATTTTATTTTGACAGTCAGATCTGTGCTTGATTCTACTGACACTGTTTTTTGCAGTTCTTCATCCTTTATTTTAACACTTGTCATGGAACTTCACAACCCTCTGGTGGGTTGTTCTTGCAGTGGGTAGTCATGTTTTAAGTTACTTAGCTCCTTGGGTACATAATCATCATCCTTTACATTTTGAATTTGTTTAATGTGATGTTTTATAACCCTCTGGTGATTTTACCCATTAGTGGGCGATAGAAATTTGTGCTACCTGCCCCGCTGGTTTTATTTTTTGTGTATTTGCATTAATCTGTGCATTTCCATACTTTGTTTTTTAGATTTTTTCTGTCCCTCTGGTGGGTTCATACAACAATTGTATTTCTGTTGACTCTAATCTTATGTGATTTTGTCCTTTGGACTTGAACATTTTGGGCATGCTGCTTTCAGTTTATTATTGTCAGTGAATATCCTTCACCCTCCAGTGGGTTATTCTACTTCTCAGTGTTACGACCTTTGCTCCAGCCATTTCATTTCTTTGTTTATGGTTTCACCTTTTGGAGGAAGGCTGCTGTTTTCCTGGTGGATTTTATCGTATTCCTATATAGCTGGACATATAGTTCCTCATCTTGATTCAGCCCTTTTGAGGTTAGTGTAGGCAACAACATGATGTAGCATGACTCTTTCTTTCTCAGAGTACGTTCTCTGTCCCCGTCCCTCGTTCAGATTTTTCTATTTGATCAATCGAATAGAATTTCAATTGAGACCAGTCACTTTGTTGTTCCGTGTGTTTGGCCACTGCATTGATTCTATCTTTATTAGTTGTGGCTCTCACATGCTCCAGTATTTGCTTTTTTATTTTGCAAATTGTACTGCAGATATAGCTTAGCCCGCATGGACACTCTATTGCGTAGATGTCATATTTACTTTTACATGCAATACTTTGCTTATTCTTCCACTTTTTTAATTATCAACAGATAATGTATAAAACACAGCCACATAAACGTTTTGTTCACATATTCATCATTTTCTGGTTCAGTTTGCATAGCTTGGAGAAAAAGAAAATCTCATTGCAGTCTCTTTTGTTAGTTTGTATACGTCTGTATTGAACAGAAAGATGCTGTTAGTTAGACACATTCTAATAATTTCCAATAGCATTTGGTTGTGGTTACAGAATTGTATATTTCTCTTTTTTAGGAAATAATCACAGGCCGTCATTCCCATTTCATTTTCTATGCTCGTATAGAGTAATGTTACGTCCAAAGTGATAAGTTTGTATGTTGGCTGTCATGGTATTCCTAGTAAATGCTGCAGTAGATCATCCATGTCTTTAAGGTGTGACCTGAGATCTCTGACGAAAGGCGCAAGGAAGAAATCAACAAAATGTGACACTGGTTCTAGTAGTGATCCGTTTGCAGAGATTATTGGTCTGCCTGGATGGTTTTTCTGGTTTTTATGACTCTTAGGCAGGACGTTATTTTTGGTGTGGCCGGAACTGTCTATTTTCATATATTTTTGTTCATCAAGGGCGATTAAATTTGATTCCATCCATTGCATTAATTTTGTTTGCAACTCATTCTTGTATTGTAATGTAGTATTGTTTTTTTTTATAGCCACTCATATTGAGGATGATGATATTAATGCCCTGCATGGAATTTTGCAAATATTGGTGGTAAATTGGATTGTGGTGCGAGGTTGGTTTTTGAGAATTCCCTTTATTACAGTATTTGTTTTTGCTTTTTTATAGCGAGCATAGGTGGTAAATTAGGATAAAGTGTTTGATTTTGAACAATTATACTTTTTTTATGGTTTATTCCATATAGATTTCTTTTGCTCTTTTTCCATTCATATTTTTATAGTGTGATTTTTGTAATACAGCGTAATTAACTTTCTAACACTGCTACCTTGCAGAAGCCGGATTTTTTTTTGTTCACACATTTATCAGTGCTTTATTTGAGTAGATATTCTTTCAGTGAGTTTTATTTTCTGTGCTTTTCCTTTTTGGATTTTTACTCTCAATTTACAAACATGGCTTGGCGTAGGATGTCTATTGCTGGAGCATTGGAGCTTTTTTTGGAATCCAGTTCAGAACTGTAGCCAATGCAGGATTCAGATACTAACGCAGCATATGATGTTGATTGTGGAGCTGGTTCTGACAGTGACTTTTCTATTGGAGGAAATCACAAATGAATTTGATATTATGGATGATGGCGAAATATCTGCTGTTGCCGCATCAGTCCGGTGGAAGCACCAAGAGTAAGGGTACCTCGAGTTTACCCACAGTCTGTTAGACTTGTGTCTGCTGGAGCAACAATGGAGGATCAACTGATGTGCGTTGCTCCTGATGAGGTCCAACCTGTTCTACTGTCTTTTAATGAAGTTGCGTTTTTTTTCTGTAGACACAGGCAATTTCACTTCATTTGATTTTTTCAATCTGTTTGTAAATGATGGTGTTCTTTGTAAGATGGTTATTCAAACATATCTTTGAGCCAGGCAGTATTTGATGCAGAACAGAGACAGGCTACTGCCTCATTGAAGAGTAAATCAGTTGACTCCAACTAATGTCTAATGCTAGAGGAAGTTTTGGGGTCTTACACTCCTGATGGGGGATTACTTACTAGCCATTAATCTCTTCTTACTAGTCTTGTGACCCACTGTAGTGCACATCATTGTTCTCTAATACTGTGAGTAGAGACTGGTTTATGTTTTTGCATGCCATGCTGCATTTCAATGATGGTGCACAGGCGTTTCAAAGAGACCACCCAGACTGTGATCCTCTCTTCAAAGTTCATCCTGTGCTAAACCACTTTGCTAGCCATTTTAAAGAAATGTATACACCTGGACAACACATCGCTGTGGATGAGTCCTTGGCGTTATTCAATGGACCGCTGCTGTTTAAGCAGTACATCAAAAGCAAAAGAGCTTGGTATGGTCTCAATTTGTACCTCCTATGCAAACCTTCGTCTGGCTCTACCTACAAGCTACAAGTCAACACTGGGAAGGACTCTAGCATTTTACCGCCTGGCTACCATGAGTCTTTATCCACCAATGGGGAAATTGTTTGGAATCTTGTGCATACTCTATTGAACAATGGGCATTACTTGTACCTAGATAATTTCTACATTGCAATTCCACTTTTCAGGGAGTTGATTTCCATGGTCACACTTTCTTGAGGCACAGTTAGAAACAACAGAATAGGGGTTACCATTGACATTGAGTTGGTATTTAAGAAGTGTACAAAATAGTACTGCATTGCTTCACACTGTGAGGAACTGCTAGCTCTGAAATTTTAAGATTGCAAGCAAATGTATCCATTGACCACCATACACAACGAGACATCACCAATCTCTGATCTCACTCAGACGGTCAAAGTCCAGAATCCTAATTCATTCTGGACTACAACTAGTACAGGATCACTGACAGAATATCGAAAACAACAATATTGTGTTAAAAAAATATCGTGTCAAACATATCGTAAATAAAATATTGTAAATAAAATATCGTTTCACACTAATATCGTTAAACATGCAAAAATATTGTTTTTATATATATGTATGATTTAAAATAGTGACTCTTAAATATTTTAATATAGAACATTAATATAATGTAAATGAAATGCATTTAAATATTTAATACTATACATAAATATATACTCATATAAACACACACGTGTGTATGTTATATATAATGTGACACTTATTAAAAATATATATTTTGCATTATATTACATTTCTATGGTTAGTTTTTTATTTACTACTAAATAAAGCATATATAAATGAAAAATAGAAATATTAACAAATCAATAGCAAAACATTAAATAAATTACCAAATAAATAAAATATTAAAAAAATAAAATTAAAAAAAAAAAAATATACTAAAAATAGTTTAACAATTAAAAAAAAATATATATATATATATATACACAGATGATATAAAATACAAAAATAAACAAATAATATTAATAAAGAAATTTTAGCAATATTAAGAAAACTATTGGAGTCTGGGAATAATAAATATACTATTCCCACTCCACACCGTAGGCTTTCAGAAGGGTTACATTTACTATTCCCACTCCAAACAGGCCAACACTAGGGAAAGTATTGGACATAGGAGGGGTAAGATTTACTATTCCACCTCCAGTCTGTGCAACAGTAAGGAAAGCGTTGGACTTCAGAGGAGTAAGATTTACTATCCCCACTCCAGTCTGTGCAGCAGTAGGGAAAGCATTGGACTTCAGAGGGGTAAGATTTACTATTCCCACTCCAGTCAAGCAACAGTAGGGAAAGTAATTCACTTCAAACATGTTACATATTTAAATAACCCTATTAATTTAAAACACATATAAAACTCTTAATATGAATATTATTAATTACCCAATAAACTATTTATTAAAAACATTATCAATTAAAACATTTGCAATTATTTATTACTTAACTTTGCACACTATAACCCTACAAACCTAGCAGCACACGCTTAAAATATAACTAAAATAAATAAGTATAACACAATTAAAATATCTGATAATCAATTAACTAATGAATTAACAATGAATCATTATTTTTAATTATTCATAAATTAAGATTCCACCTTATACCCCTACAAGCCACACAACCTACAACTAAAATATAAGTATAATAAATCAGTATTACATAATGTACATACAAATGTATCAATTAAATAATTAATAATACATAAACAATTGATAATTCCTTAACGTCCCACCTATATCCCTGCAAACCCAACAGCCCACACCAAACATTTAACTAAAATATTATTACAGTTTACATAATTCATAATTAATGAAATAATTAATAATAAAAAAAATGTTTTATAATCACTTAATTTCCCACCCTATACCCCTACAAACCCAGGAGTCCACGCACCTAAAATGTAACTAAAAATATAATGACACAATTTATATAATTAATAATCAATGAAATAATTAATAATAAAATAATAATTAATTGTTAATAGTTTTGTTTAAAAAACTTTTTATTAAAGTTTAACTCTTTAGATACAGTGAAGCATATAGATTTTTGATTCACAAGTTACATGCATAGGTAGACAGAGATAATTTAGACACTTGCGTGTACATCGGTGATTACTGTCTTTCTCAGCTGCCACAGTATATCATCATAGTCCCGGTATTGCTCATATGTTGAGGCTATCTATAGTATCTGGGTGTGTCTTGGGACATGCCTATAGGTCAATAGTGTGGTTGTGGAGCCACGTCTACCCATGGTGTTCGTGGGAGTCTTAGTATTCTGCCCGAGTGAGTGGGCAGTGGACCCTGTCCCCTAGTGGCGTTATCTAAGCTGCTGATGTGTATCCTTAACTTAGAACTGGGGTGTTGAACTGGGGTACTGGTTTGGGCTTAGTGGGGAGGGAGGGTGCGTGTGCAGACGGGAGGGAAGTGAGTAAATCCACTGCGTAGGTGGGTGAGGCCACTTTGGCAGCTGGCGGCTGTTGATGTGGGGGGGGGCTCGACTACTTCCACTGTCGCTGCCCTGGGCTATGCTCTATGGTGTGGATTGTGATGGGGCGTCTCCGATAGGTGTATGCTCCGATTCGTTACGTCTGCCATCTGGTCCCATTGGTGAGACGGATGCTGTTCGGGCATGGAGTGCCTCGACAGGCTCTGCGCGTGTGGTTTGCTGACCGAACTGGAATAGGATCTGTGCTCATTCCATGGATATGTGGTGTTTGCGTGTTCCCTTCGCTTCCTCCTCTCGGATCGCGTCCTCTTCTGCGGCGCCCCATTTTTTGACTGCTCCCACCAAAGCCTCCACCGGGGGCCCCCCTGGGGCTCGCCAGTGCATGGCTATAGCTCCCTTTGCTAGGAGTGACAGGGAATGACAGGGACGCGAATCAGTTTTTCGTCTTCGGAACACCCCTAGCGCGCATGCCTCCCATGTGTGGACCTCGGGGGTGTTTGCGGTCGCACGGAGTGTTTCATGGATGTAGTTCCAGTATTGATGCAACGTAGGGCATCCCCAGAACATGTGTTTGAAGTCCGCTGCAGGAGCTTGGCATCTGGGACAGAGAAACTGTGTATCTGGGTAGAAGTGCTGTAGTCGAGCAGGCGTTAAGTATGCCCTGTGTAGGATATTGAATTGGATGTTTTTGAATCGCGCGTTTCTGGATACTTTTTTGGGGTATTCCACAGCCTGCACCCATTCCTTGTCGTGCATCGGCCTATCTAGGTCCTCCTCCCATGTCTGCCGCAGTGAGGTCAGAGGCTTGAGTAGTAATTCCCGAGTGGCTTTATACAGCCATGTGACGAGATGTCTGCCCGCCCCCATACGTAGTATGGTGTGTATTACTGGGTGCGTCGGGGGTTCTCCTGTAACCGGGTCCCAGAACGGGCGGCTACTAGCCAAAAGCTGTCGATGTAATAGAAATTGTCCCAGTGGGAGGTTGTATTCTTCCGTTAGCTGGTCGTAGGATCGCAATTGTCCTTCCTCAAAGAGGTATTCCCACTCCGTCAGTGATCTGTCTGTCCATACCCGCAGGGTTCGGGCGGTGTAATGTTTTTCCCCGATTAGGAAACCCCACCAACGGAAGTAATGGGGAGTATGGGGGCTTCCCTCCCGACATACGGTTTATGCGTAACATGCAAGTACGAGCTATCGTCACTTGCAGCGGGTACGTGCGTTGGGCTTTAGTGCCTGGCAGGAGCATGCGCCGGATTATTGGCAGAGTTATATGCTCCGTATCGGAGGTTGTCGCACCCATATGGCGTTCCGCTGTCCAGTGCGAAAGCCATTGGAGTTGCGCTGCTAAGAAATATGCTTCAAAGGCCGGAGCCCCCAGCCATCCCTGATCTGTCGGGAGATACAGCTTAGATAGGGCTACTCTGTGGCGACCCGCTCCCCAGATGAGGGAGGTGAGGAGGGTGTCCAGTGCCCGGAAGAAGGGGCGAGGGGGGACGACTGGGAGGTTGGCGAAGTGATATAGTAACCTTGGAACGATAACCATTTTGGCTAGGGCTACTCGCCCAATAGGGGCCAGGGGGAGCGTCTTCCAGAAGTTTACTGCCACCCTGATGCCTGCCAATGCCCTGCGGTGATTCCCTTCGTAAAGGTCACTCGGAGAATGGTACAGTCGAATTCCGAGATACCTAGGAGCTTCACCACTCCAGGCGACTCTCTGGGTCCCAATTGTAATGTCGAGGGGGGCTAGATGTGGGCTAAGTGGGTATATTGTGGATTTGCCCCAGTTGATTCTGAGGCCTGAAACCTCTGCGAACTCCCGCAGCGCTGTCCATATCGGGGTCAAGTCGGATGTTATATCGTGTATGTATATGAGCAGATCGTCCGCATATAATGACACGCTTTGGACTGTGCCAGCTATCGGGATACCCCAGGCCTCTCCTTCCCGACGCAGCCGTATCGCCAAGGGTTCTATTGCCAGAGCAAATAGTAATGGGGAGAGGGGACACCCCTGACGTGTACCCCTCTCTACCCGGAGTGGGGCGGAAATATATTTGCCCAGTCGTATCCTTGTCGTGAGATTCTTGTATAGGAGTTGTGTATACTCTAGGAGGGTCGGACCTACATCATTCCGTCGGAGAACGGCAAACAGATAGGACCATAGGAGGGTGTCGAAGGCCTTCTCTAGGTCGAGAATTAGGCACGCCGCTCTTGGGAACTGGGGGCCTGCTCTGTCCTGTATATGGAACAACCTATGCAAGTTCTGGGACGTGTTGCTTACCCGGGACAAACCCGCACTGATCTGCGTGGATCAGTGGGGGGAGAACTTGGGAATACCGATCCGCCAGTATTTTCCCCAGGATTTTACAGTCTGCGTTCAGCAGTGTTATTGGCCTATATGAGGCAGGAAGCCTCGGGTCACGGTCCGGTTTTGGAAACACCACCAGAACTGACTCTCTAAGTGAGCCTGGTAGTTCACCCCGCTCTAGTGCATCCTCATACATGTCTACTATCCGAGGGACCAGTTGATTGGAGAATATGCTGTAATATTCTAGTGGGAATCCGTCCATGCCCGGGGCTTTATTGCGCGCTAGGGTGCGAATTGCATGGGAGACATGCGCGGACACAATCTTCTTGTCAATGTCGTCCCAGTCTGCTGCTGGGATTCGCGGAATAGTTAAGGGGAGTAGGAAGTGTGCTATTAGTTGCGGATTGCCTTGTGTAGGGCCTCGGTAGGTCATGAAAGATTTGTAGAATCTCTACTTGTGAATGTCGGGGAGTCCCTGCCCTGTCAAGCAATTCCGTGATGGGTTGTACCTCTGTATCTTGTCGGGCTAGCCATGCCAGGAGGGTCCCTGTTCTATCCCCTTCTTTGTGATTCTTGGCCGCATGAGCTCTGAAGTTGTATTTACGTAGATCCCTCAATGTCTCCGCGTAAGCTGTCTTGGCTGCCGCTATTTGTGCCGTGGTGGCCCTGCTCGCATCTGCGTCTTTTGTTAGTGTCGCTAATGTAGCCTCTGCGCGGAGTAGCGCTGTTTCTAGCATTTTCCGGACCCCCGTTATCTGTTGTATACACTGTCCCCTAGCGACTACTTTAAAGGCATCCCATTCTAGTGACCTGGAAGTTGCTGTATGGGCGTTTGTCCTGAAATAATCACGAATACTATTCTCCTGGTCGTGTCTAAACACTTGATCTGTGAGACACTCCCGTGGCAACTTCCACGCTGGTACCGGGGGGTGTCTCCATCTGAGGGTGAGTATATGAGCTTCGTGATCCGAGAGGACCTGGCCTAATTAGTCTGAGTGTAGCGCTTTAGGGAGCAGTGACACCAAGCAGAGGAATCTATCTAGTTGCACGTGCAGGTTATGGGGGATCGAGTGAAAGGAGTATAATTTAGCGTCCGGGATTAGTTGTTAATAGTTATTGCTTAATTAACTTCACACCCTATACCGCAACAAACCTAGCAACCCGCTACAATACTATAAATTACTATGAGCAATTAAATTAAAAATTATAAATCAATTAAAATTACAAACTATATTTAAAAATATTATTAAGAATTATACAAACAATAACACATAAAATTAATATATGAACTAAAACACATTAAGGTAATTAAAAAATGATATTTTTTACAACTATATAATTGAAAATTATATTAACAATAACGATATTCTTAACTACAACATTATTTATCTGAAAAAAATCGATATTGTTGACAATGATATTTATGCATGATATTTTTGTATCACAATATTTTCTTTTCCGATATTTCTGTATCCCAATATTTACAGCTCAATATTTTGTCCAAATACCCTGATACATGGTTAGAGTTGATAAGCATGACCAGATGCTTCAGCTTTACAATGCTGCATGTAAAACTAGCATCTGGCATAAGAAGCTGGCTGAGCACCTGATGGAAATAGCAACCTACAATGTGAACGTTGTGTATTACCATTCAGTTGCTAGACTTTGAAAAAGCAGTCATCAGCTACCCGGTTTCAATTGAAACTGATGTTGTTCCCACTGAATTGGAGTCTCTTTCAAGGTTTGTTGGATGAAACTTTTCAGAATTTCTTCTTGCGACAGAGAAGAAACACCAACCATACCGGAAGGGAGTCAGGCATGAGACCAGGTACTAATGTCCCCACTGTCTCTAAAATCCTGCCCTGTATGATCCCAATGTTTGAATTTGTATCACACAATAGAGACATTTCGGGAGTCTTCTTGAGAAAGGTGGTTTTGTGGTGATAGCTTTCAGACACTAAGGGGGCAATTCACAAAAGTATCTTACACTTGTGAGTAATATACACGTTATTTACTCTTACACTTATGAGTAACTTTACAACTTTTGGCTATTCAAAAAATGTGAGTGTAAATGTACTCAAAAGTGTACACTTACATGTCCCCATCCCCTGAAGAAGGGGGGAGAGCCAAACTTATGTGTCTGAAAGCAGGTTGGGAGGAAGCAGCAGCATATGGAGAGGAGCTTACTGAGTGCAAAATGAGGAGTTTAAGAGCTTGCTAATATTATATAGTATTTCACTGTATTGTATTGAATAATTTGTGCAACATTTATACTTCTGAGGATTTCACAAAGCTCTAATTTTCATCGGCTCCTCTGCGCCTTTTTCAGAGGTGTATAGTTTAGAATGTAATAGATGAAGAATCAGCTATGTGGGAGGTGTTGTTTGAGGTGCATGAGGGTCAAAGACATGCTCCAAATGTGGTGCAACAGATGCTGCATCGCATATGGGAGAAAGATGCAGCAGGCTTAAACTGTAGGTTCAGCATGTGGATGTTTTACATATTGTGTAAAGCAGGTGGCATGTACCAAGTAACCAGTTGAGAAAGATGGAAAGGATACTCCAGCATAACTAGTTTGACCTGCACTGTTTGGTAATGATCCATCCAGTCTAGTGGCTGTATGGTGCTCATACTGGGTAAACTGTTTGTGTGGCAGAGTTGATTTTGTCAAAGGGATAGAACACATAATAGGGGAATGCTCCAAGTGAGATATTACAATGGTCTCACTTACCCATGATCGATGAGATGATTACAGACCACTCTGTCTGGATTGGGCGATACAAAGTTTTCTGATAAATCGCAGATGGGACCGAGCAAATGCAGTTGTGGTGGAAGTTGCACTCTGGTAAATAAGTGAATCTTGAGCAGAGGCAGGACATGTGAGGGCATCTGGGAGAAATATAACTGGAAATAAGGGGAGCTGCTGAGGGTAGAAGGTAGATGATTTTTTTTGGGGATATGTTGCACATAAAGGAGTGTAGAGTCCCTCAATGTCGAATGGCAATCAGAAAATCTGAAATTTTTCAGTGAAGGAGAGGCAGACGTAGATGTTACCCATGAGCATTAGTACACTGCTGGCAAAGACAGTAGTATAAAGACAGATTTGCAGAGTTTCTAGGACTGATTCTCGAGGCAAGCTAACTGGTAAGGTGCTTGGAGGCTACAGTGATAGAGAGGTCTATGCATTTATGTATGTGGTATTTATACACGCAAACCTAGCCCAAAAGAAAAACAGCAGAGCGCTTCACAACAAGTGATAAGAGTGATACATTATCACCAATTCTAATGATGTGCCTGTGAAGCTTAGGGAGGTAGGAACTGCAAGCAAGGTTGGTTGAGCAAACACTTGGATAGGTCCTATGACACAAAATGCACTAACAGCGGGATAAGGACATGTACCCTGTAGAGCAATGGTGACAGCATAGCGTGTTGTAGTGATTTTATAGTCGTAACTGGACCTTTTTAGCTGTGTCACAGGAATGGTGGCTTACTGGACCACTTGTGTAAAGTTCTGTTACTACGAGCTAACCCGGATCCCTGCATCAACATCCCTGTGCAAGTGTACCTATATGTATGTTTGTAGTCTGAGTGATACATGCATACTGTGTGTCTGATTGAACCAGAGTGAAGGAGGCCTCTGGATTATGTTTTGGAAGCCCCTGGCATGTTCATGTGTACAATATGGAGGTGAAACTACTTTCCCAGACAGTGGAAGTGTATTGCTGACATTCCTGAGATTGAACAGAGGGGACCTAGGCATTGAAGTGCATGTAAAGGAGACAGCGCTGCTGTTAGAAATTCCATTAGATGTTTTTGCTGCAGGGGGCTGCTGATAGTCTCCCTGGGCACTGGGATTTGGTAGATGGTGGGGTGAAGGGTGGGACTACAGTCTGTTGTTCAGAGTGTGGAGGGTCTATAAGAGTCCAGCTTTTTGTCTCCCTTCCTGTCACTCTAGGTGTGACTCTAGACAATCTTTGTGCCTCTTTAGAGGGTACTCCAACATGGAGACAACCCTGCTCTGAGAAGCATCGCTCTACACAAAGCTGAGCCTGGAAGTCTGCTTGAGAAGGATACATAAAAGGAGAACTGGCATAGCAGTCTTCGTTTTACATGATTAATTAAAACCTTTGCAATTTCGGTTACATTATAAATAAAAAGATAAAATGTGCAGAGAATAAAAAAGGATACTAAAAACATTATTTGCATTTTTCCTGTGTGCCAATATTAAAGTGGCAGCATTCGTGCAATAAAGTCAGTAATCTGAGAAATCGGCATTTGGCAGCTTACGGTGTAAAAAGGGACATTTCCTTTCCCTATGTATACCAATGTTGAGCCTATAGGGCCCCATGCATCATCCGAAAATCGGGTCGCAAACGGGCAGATTCACAGAATCTGCCCCTTTGCGACCTGTATTTTTGCATTTGGGATGCATCATCCCAAATGCAAAAATCGCAATTTAAGGAATCGCAAAATTGCGATTACTTAATTGCGATTGCATTTAAGGAATCGCAAATGCAATGCACTAAACTGAAAAACATAGCGATTTCGCTAATAGGGGTCGCAAATTACCATCAATCTGAACTTGATGGTAATTTGCAAAAACTTTGAAAAATGCACAAAAGTGCATTTTTCAAAGTGCCATGTGGCGCACACATATGCCCTTACGGCATATGTGTGCGCCACATGAGCCCAGATGCCAAATTTGGGGGTGCAGCAGGGTGGCCTTTAAGGCCCCCTAGCACCCTTCAAATTGCATTCGCAATTTGCGAGTACCTATTTGGTACTCGCAAATTGCGAATGGCTTCCCATTCATTCCTATGGGCCTCTAGGCCCATAGGAATGAATGGAAAGGCATTCCTTAATTGCGAATCGCAATTTGCGATTCGCAATTAAGGAATTTGTAGGAATCGCAAATATTTTTGCAAAACCTACATGCATAGGCAATTGTGATTCCTTAATAGCGATTCCTTAATAATCGCTATTAAGGAATCGCAATTGCCTAGCTTGATGCATGTGCCCCATAATGACTTTTTTTTTGTTTGTTTTTTATTTATTGAGTGGATACATAAAAAAAACAAATGCATAATACGCTTTTCATCCAATAAAACAATCAATTCCTACATAGCACAATAAAGTACTGGTGCGATGTCGATAAAGTGCTAAACAACTTGAGTCCAATCAGATAACTGATACATGAATACATTGGTAAAATGCTAGTGCAATAGACATAAAGTGCTTAACGTTACAGGGTCGAGAATAGAATACACAATAAAGTGCTGAAGTAGTGGTGCAAAAAGTGTTAGAAGTGGAAACAGAAAATATCTGGGAAATATAGGAAGAGCAGCAGCCTGTGTCCAATAAGAATAACGATTCAAAAAACACATTAGTAAAGTGCTAGTGCGATAGGAATAAAGTGCTAGCAATACCAGATCAAGCATCAGAAAAACAACAAAAACACCTGTCGCTACAATATTCAAGAAATCGAAAACCATTATTCAAAATCTCAATAGCAGCATCTTATTTTGAAACCAGTAGTAAGGTGCCCTTTAATCTAAAGGATTGAATCTCCTTCAGTTCAAATACCGCTTCTATAATGGGCTAGGTTTATAACGCTTTGAGGGTATAAATATCCATGACCATTTTAAACTGCATTATTGGCAAACCCTGACCAGATTGCTACAAATTTGCGAAGAGACCCAATCCATTTGGCATATGCTTCTTCCCACATATATGTCTTGTCCATCTTCGGTTGCCATTGCTGAATCGACGGTGTCTTATCAGACTTCCAATTTTGTAGAATTAGTGACCTTGCCACTGCTATAGCTCTAGAGCAGAAGTATTGTTGATATTTTGACAAGTGTTGCACCGCTATTGAACACCCGAAAAGAGCTATTTTAATAGTAGGCAAAATTTGATTAGTTAATGCTAAGGATTGGTTAATCCTTTGAAAAACATCGGACCAAAATTGATGTAAACCGGAGCAGTAAAAAAAAATATGATTCCACAACCCTATCTCTGAGTCCCCACATCTAAAACAAAACACAGTGGAGCCCGGGAAAATTTTATTCAGTCTTTTAGGCGTATAGTAAGTTAGCCATCTTGATAAATAGGCCATTCTTTTATAATTGGCAGCTCTAAGCGCTTTATGGCCTACTTCGCATAGAGACTGACATTCTTTTTTGCTAACACTACAACCAGTTTCTTTTAATAGTTTAGGAAAGATATAATGACTTCTTGACAGTCCCCATCAATTGGTATACTGTTGCCGATAGGCGGCTGTAGTTTAAATGGTCAGTAGAGTGATGTTAAATAAATTAGCAGTTCTTAGGTTCCCCCGTGTTTGAGTGCAGCGATCTATACGTGTTGCAGTGTTGGCGTAGGTGGTATCCCACTTGGTTTTTTGTTGTGCTCTGCCGATTCACTTGCCTGACCTGGTGCAACTTTAAAAAGGCATAGAACCATTAAAAAAAAGAGTCGGTTTAATGTTTGTTGTGCGTGGGCTTTTTCAAATTCATTTTTTTAAACAAAAATTTTAGGTTTGTTTTATGAGAGCTTGTTGATTTTCCAGCCTTTTCTGTCCCCAGGATACTTGAATGGGGGTTCTGTATGTGTTTTGCAAAAAGTGGTAGAGTGCTCAGCCGTTGAATGTTGTTGTAGTGTCCTGACTTTTTCTTGTGTAGTGATCAGTATCCTCTTGGGCCGATTGTTATTTGCTCACTGTGCCTTCATGGTGAGGCAATGTTTGAGGCAGTCTCCTTTCTACTATACTGAAAAACTTTGCGAGGCAGCAGTTTAGTTGGGTCACTGTTGAGTTGAAACATAGCTACACTGCCTGCAAGTCCTGCTGCCATTTTGTTTGAAGGTGGGACGAAGCAGAGTGCGTCTAATGTCCAGTAGGCTTGGGCAGATGCAGATAACGTGCACAAGATCCTCGCTTACATTTCCACAGAGGCGGCAAGTATGCTCACCTGGTTTACTTTTCCAGGGAGGCAGATGTGGAAGTATCAGCAGGATGCCCAGACGGAGTTTTAAGAATTTTTCTTTCATCTTCATTTTGAATCCTACACTTAAGTATGGTTGTGGTTTAAGGATTTGATAATCGTTAAGCACAGACAATGCCATGGGCCCTTTTTGCCAAGGTTTCTTTGTCTTCGATTATGGATATGGTTTTTGTTGCATTTGTAACTGCCTTCTTGAAGCTCTGTTGGGTTGCAGAGGTGACCACAGGTTCGTTAGACCTAGTTTTGACAGGTTCTCTCTGGCGGGTGATTTTCCATGGCATGTCAATTCAGTCCAGAGGTGTGAATTTAGTAATCCTTGCTCGGCTTCCCTAATCTTGTGCCTGCTTTTTATGTACGCCCCCCTCCTAGCCACAGTCTGCTTCTGTAGGCCAAATTCTAGATGAATTTGGGCAGGAGACGCGTAGGTCGGGAGGTGGAAGATTGCTTTGTAGGCACTGATGATGATTTTGTCCAAAGCGATCGCATCCCTCCCTTGCATTGATTCGCTTCCATAAGTTAGCATTGGTTGTAGCTTGCCCTGGATAACCTGTAGTAGTGCATCTAAGGTTAGGCCTGGTAGGGCTTTCTTTAGGGGCTTCATTGCTAGTGAATTTATGGTGCCTTTCTGGCGCAGGGCCTCCATCTGAGGTTTGTACGAGCCTCTGCTATCTAATAAGACTCTGAGATATTTGTATTCAGCTGCTTGTTCTAGGCGATGCCCGTCCAGATACCAGTTCAACTTTTTCTTACTGGAATAGTTTATTGTCATAGTTTTTGTTTTGCTTAAATTGATGCGTAGTGCGTTTACTTGTGAGAAGTTGTTGGTGGTGTCAAGGAAGTGCTGCAGTCCAATTGGCGTTCTGCTTATTAAGACCAGATTGTCCGCATATAGACGGTTGGAAAGGGACATTTTTCCTAGTTTCGGGGCATTGTATATGCTTTTGTCCAATTCCCCGGGGAGGTCTGACATAAAGAGATTAAAGAGCAAGGGTGCTAGGACACACCCTTGTTTTAGCCCTTCGGAGGTATTAATTCGCCTAGAGAGGTGTGTCCCAGCTCCCAGCTTGAGTTTGACCCAGGTATCTGTGTGTAGTAAAATTAAATGGTTTAGGAGGGCTGATTGAATCCCCCATTTTTCCAGTTTTTTCCAGTTTCTGTCATAATCTAGCGCAGTCTACATGATCGAATGCTGTGCTATAGAAATAGCGGTTGCTTTGCCTCTTTGGCTGCGTCAATCAGCAGTGCCAGGGTCATGATGTTAGTGGTGGTTCCCATTTGTCTGCAGAAGCCGGTCTGGTTTACAGGGATGATGGAATTTGACGAGGCCCAGGAGGTTAATTCTTTCAGGATCACTCCTGCATAGTACTTAGCTTCATTGTCGATTAAGGCGACAAGACGATAGTTATTTGTGTTGGACTTGTCTCGCTGCTTATAGATGGGAGAAATCGTGGATCCCTTCCAAGATTCCGGAATGATTTCTGTTTCTAGTACCTCGTTGAAGACCGCCACCAGGGCTTTGCTCAAGTACTCTGGATCGTGTTAGAACAGAATTGGTGGTATTTCCATTGGGGCGTGGAGCACCTTCTGGCCTTCCTTTGGTTATTTGCATCCTGATTTGTAGCGCTGTTATTCCGTGACGTTCCTCGTCACTGTTTGGGGGTACTTTTAAGCCAGCTGCTTCTTCGCCCGTGGCGAATTTGTGACTATTCAGTGTGGTGCCAGATCGTGTGTCCCCGTTTGATTTGGGTCCGGGCTCTTCCCTGGATATGTCACCTCTGTCCCCTTGTTTTGCGTAGGATTCATCCCCAGGCTGTTTCACCCCTTGTTTCCTTTTATTAAAATGATGGTATAAATATTTTGCCCAGTCTTCCTCTGAGATATGACAGCTTATTCCTTGGTGGGCTGGCCGCCGGAGGGTGTTGATTGTCCGCCAAAACCGGGCACTATTCTTGAGTTTTGAATCATGAAGTAACCTTGCCCCGAGTGATTCATTTTCTTGTCTTTTTTTGTCCCATTTTGTTCTTTTCAGGTGTCCTTGCAGGGCTGGATTTTGAGGGTTCCTGCATAACTGCCTTAAAGTTTGGTTTATTGAATGTTTGAGTCTTCTGATCTGGGGGGTGATTATGTTTGCAGACGGGTGTTTGCTGTTGCTCCCGTTTTCGTTCCTATCTTGGTGGCAAATTTGTCCCTGTGGGCCTTTTTGATGTTCTCCCATATGGTTAGGGGGTGAGTCGTCGTGTCAGTTTCTTGGCAAAGAAGGGTCTTTGCAGATTCTGATAGTTTTTCAACTGAAGCAGAGCTACACTTTATCCGCTTGTAGTCAGTGGTGTATTCTGTGCCAATACTTTTGCTTGCCTCCATTAAGTATTTGGCTTTTGCTTTGAATGTCACCTCTTGAGGTAAGTGGTCACTTTGCTCATTATCTCCCAGTTGGTAAGAAGAAGTTTTGTGGAACAGGGGGAGTGTGACTAAAGTATAATCGAGGTGGGAGGAGGTTGTTGTTGAGGGAAAAGTTGGGACAGGTGGTTTATCCTCGATGAAGCAGCCGTTTAGAGCCCTCAGGTTGAGATGTTCGAGCTCTCGTAGTAAGAAAGTTGATGGTCTGGTTTGCTTGTTTGAGTGAGTTGGCCCCTGGCTAGGAATTTTCCACTCTTCTGATAGTTCCTGTAGCTGCTCCTCTTCGCTTGTGGTGTCAAGAAGGTGGAGATTAAAGTCTCCTGCTAGTATGATATTCACTGTGTCACCCTCTTTTGAGATTCTTGTCAGTTCTTTAATTAATTCTTTACCATCTTTAAGCCTGTGCCTAGGGTGTAAGTATGTGTTGATGATTATGATTGGCCATTCTACTTCGTTAAAGATGATTGTTGTGGTTACAGCCTGTATGGCGCTTGGGGCGCTATAGATGCCCTTACTGGGTGGATAGTTCCTATTGTGGATATTGAGGCATAGATAATCAGGCCTCCCGACCGGAGTTCGTGTTTGGACCCCTTTATTGCAGGAACCAGTAGCGACGTAAACCCTTGTAGTTCTATCGCTTGTTCCTCCCAGGTTTCTTGTAGGAGTATGAGATCAAATACTTTCAGATAATTTAATATCTCTGGGTGCTGGCCAAGCCGTTGATGTTCCAGGCACACATACGAATCATTCTTGGCTCCTTCAAAGATGGAGTAGAGTGGGGGATTCCCTTTCATTGGGTATGATCGACCTTGATTGTTCGCTGTAAGTGGGTCCAGTTGGAATCTGCTGTCACTGGCTTTGAGTCCTTTAACTCGTGGCTCCCCCATGTGGTGTTGTTTTAGTGGTTGGGCACTGGAGAACTGTTGCGTGCTCCTTTTAGTATAGATTTGGTAGTGTGTGGATCTTGCAGGGGCATTTCCTCTGCATTTCCGATTAGCATGGGAGTTGGGTAACTAGGCTTTTTTCGAAATATAGCCTTATCCCCCACTGTAGAAATGTGTTTGCCTCTTTCATGACCATGTTGGCTGCCTCGTTTGTTATCCAGATAGTTTTGGTTGCTTCTGGGCCCAGCCGGTTGTCGGTTTGTAAAAACTCAATTGATAGTAGATCGGTTGAGCTTAGATTATCCAGATTTTTAATAGTTCTCAAGAGTTGCAGTATATTCCCCCTGTTTAAGATGTCCACTCTTCCCCTTAATTTATATACTGGCAGAAATATGATGGTATCTGTCGCTCTTAGATCTTTTGATGGGTCACCATTGTTGAGTTGCTTCAGGTTGTGGTGACCGTTGGGGTGGGGGGTTGGCGATACTAGTTCTTTGGGGGGTCGGTAAGAGTCAGACCATCAGTCAGTTTGATTCTGCTTTGGGTGAGCTCTATTGGGTGCCTTTGTGCAGAAACTCGTGTACCGTTAACTGACTGTCCACTTGATTGAGCTGATACTGAGTGTGTTGACCATTGCGGTGGAAGAATAACCGTGCAGGATTCTTGTGAGTTGGTAGCTGTCTGATTACTGGTCTGGTTGTTTCCAGAGTGATTGGCCTCCTTTAGACTCCTTTGGGCAGTGTCGCCGGGTGCATCCAATGCGATTGTTCCCAGGGCAGCATCGGGCCTCGTGATCTGGTGGTCTTTTCCTTCCTCCGATGTCTGGGCATCTGCGCCTTGTTCTATTCGAGTCTGGTTTGCTGATGCGTGGCATTCTGGGGTCATGGGGAGTATCCTGCTGAATGAATCTTGTGGTGTTCTCCTAGCTGCCCTTCCAGGTGCGCTGTTTAGTTTCTTAGTATCCAGAACCTCAGCGATGCATGCATTTGCTGATGTGGTGCTTGACTTGTATGAATGTGTCCCTGGAGCTGTCCCCTCTCCAGAGGTCTTTGAGACTTCAAGTTGCTGTGGTGAGACCCGGTGATATGTGGTCTCCTTAGAGTCCTGGAGACCGCTTGAGGGGGAGCTTGCCCTGTAGTAGCCCATAATCTCAGACTTCCTGTTCCTTCCTTTTCTTCTTTGTTTGTGGCGAGCTTGTGCGTTCTTAGGATTTGTGTTACCGGCTCCCTCTTGGGTTGAAATGCGTGCAATTGGCACCTCTGTTGATTTGTTTGGGATCAAGGAGGGGGATCCTTTCATTTTGGTTCCTGCCTGTCCTTGTGTCCTGGCCTATAGCACTTTCTTCTGGGTCCCTATGTGCCTTGGTGGTATCGATGGTGCTATTGGGTTTGATGTTTGGTTTTAAGTCTATTAATAGGTTTTCTAGCATAGTTGACATGGTGGCTAATTTCTGAAGAATTGGTGCACATGTGCACTCGGGATGTGCAATTAGGGTGGCTTGGGCGGCTTCTTGCCCACGCTTGACGAGGCCATTAAGGTCTGCGAGCTTCTTGTCAATCCCTGAGGTAAGGTCTGCTAAAGTGTGGAGGACCTTAAGCTGCATGTCCAGCTTATCTGATTGGTATTGGAGGGTGTTAGAAATGGGATTTTTGGTAGGCTTGGGTGTGGGCCAAAGCCAGGCAAAAACCACCACTCTAGTCAGGATAAGGGAGTTACACGTCTAAAATAACCCCTGCTCACCCCCTTGGTAGCTTGGCACGAGCAGCCAGGCTTATCTTAGAGGCAGTGTGTAAACCATTTGCACATAACCGACAGTAATACAGTGTTCGCACCACAAAAGGACACCACACCACTTTAGAAAAATATCCAATATTTTTATATAATTAAGACAAGACCAAAAACGATAAGAATCCACAATATTATACTTAAAAGTTCACAGTTCCAAAAATACGCTGATTAAAAAGAGTTCCTTGTGTGGATAGCTCCGTCCGGGCTACCACGGCGTCGTGAACAACAAATCCAACAGTTCTGGCTGGTCGCGGGCCAGCTACGGTGTCGGGAAGACCCGCAAACAGTACCTGTGAGAGATGCAGGGCGTTGAGGCCCTTGAAGTCACTCGCGTTGCAGGTCGAGCTCCTCTCTGATGGAATCAGGAGCGCTGGCACCGGCAGGCGTCGGGTGCTGCGGTGCGAAGTGCCACGGTGCGGTGCCCCAGGTCGCGGTGCGAGCAGTGGCTCGGTGGCGGCGTCAGATGGCGTCGTCGGTGAGACCAGGGTCGCGGTGCGAGACGAAGGCGGTGCTCGCCACGGTGCTGGCAGGTCACGGTGCAAGCAGCGTCGTCGTCGTTGCTGAAGAGCTGTCGGCGGCTGACGAAACTGGAGTCGATGGCGCCGGCATCAGTAGGCCAAGGCTGCGGTGCGGGATGAGGGCGGTGCGTCGTGTGACTTACGAGCGGTGCCCTCGAACCACGGTGCAAGCAGCGGCGTCGACTCCGGCGGGAAGTGGCGGCATCAGGCAGGCCAAGGCGTCCTCGTGAAGCAAGGCGGTGCTGAGTGCGGTGCCCACAGGTCGCGGTGCGAGCAGCGGCTCGGTGGCGGCATCAACAGGCGTCGTTGGTGAGACCAGGGTCGCGGTGCGGCGTTGCGGCAGTGCTCTCTGCGGTGCCAAAGCTTCGGCGTGAAGCGAGGCGGTGCGGAGTGCGGTGCCCACAGGTCGCGGTGCAAGCAGCGGCTCGGTGGTGGCGTCCACAGGCGTCGTTGGTGAGACCAGGGTTGCGCTGCGGCGTTGTGGCAGTGCCCCCTGCGGTGCCAAAGCTTTGGCGTAAAGCGAGGCGCCCACAGGTCGCGGTGCAAGCAGCGGCTCGGTGGCGGCGTCAACAGGCGTCGTCGGTGAGACCAGGGTTGCGGTGCGGCATTGCGGCGGTGCCCTCTGCGGTGCCTTCAGGACACGGAGTCGGCAGTGGCATCGTAGACGTCGTCAAGTTAGTGTTCTTCGGGTGGCAGCTCAAAACACACAGTCCCCAGTGCTACGGGTCGAAGAACTTGAAGTCTTTGCTGTTCCTGAGACTTCGTGAACAGGGGGCAAGCTCTACCTCAAGCCCTTGGAGAGACTCACAAATTAGGTTGCAGAAAGTCCAGTCCAGGCCTTTCACTGCCCAAGACAGAAGCAGCCACTGCAGGTCAGCCCAGCAAAGCAGTCGTTCCTTTTCGCAGCTTCTCCGGCTCTTCTTCTTGGCAGTCTTCTTGTTCCAGATGAGTTCTAAAGTTCAGGGGTCTGGGCCCCAGTATTTGTATCCAAAAATCCTTTGATCTTTCAGGCAGAGGGTGTCTGTGCCCGGCCAGAACCAGTTCTGCCTTCTCTGGTGTGATTTCCTGGCAGGAGGTGGAGACGGCATTGTCAGAGGCAGACCAGGACCTTTGAGGTGCAAGGAAATCTCCTCCCCCTTCCCCCATCGCAGCCCAGGTCTATTCAGCCCTTTCCTGACCTACCTAGACTATCTGGAGCCCCTCCGGCCCCCCAGCCTTCTGTTATCCAAAACCCAGACAGGCAATCCACATTCCAGCAGAGGCACACGGGATGACTGAGCAAGAAAATACCTACTTTCTAAAAGTGGTATTTTCAAACACAGAATGTAAAAATCACCTTCACTAAAAGATGCATCTTTAGATTCTGAGTTCAGGCATACTAAATTCTATTTTCTTACCGAATTCCCTGGGCCAGTTATGTTTATAAGATGTTATAAACAAACCTCCCATTCTATCCTATGGGGAACTGGTAGCCTTGCAATAGTGAAAAACGAAATTGGCTGTAATTCACTATCAGGACATGCCACACACACCAGGGCATGTCCCACCTTTCACATACACTGCACCCTGCCCACAGGGGTACCTTGGGCCTACCTGAGGGGTGTCTGACATGTAAGAAAAGGGAAGGTTAGGGACCGGCCAGTGTGTGCACTGGCCAAGTCAACATGGCAGTACAAACTGCGCGCAGACTTCTGCAATGGCAGGTCTGAGTTACCGTTTTCAGGGCTACTCACGGGGTGGCACAACCAGTGCTGCAGGCCCCCGAGTAGCATTTGATTCACCAGCCCTGGCACACGCAGTGCACTTTACTAGGGGCTAACAGGTAAATCAAATATCCAATCATGGAAACACCCATCCATAACACAATTTACAGAGAGAGCATATGCACTTTAGCACTGATTAGCAGTGGTAAAGTGCCCAGAGTCCTAAAACCAAAACAAACAGGTCAGGGAAAAATAGGAGGAAAAAGCAAAAAGTTTGGGGATAACCCTGCAAAAAGGGCCATTTCCAACACAACCCCCTTCCAGCCTAAAGCCAGGGGAGACCAATCCATACCTCGATGGGCTTCCCTGCTTGGGGCGATAGAACACGGAACCTGGCCCGCAACAGCAGGGTTTCCTTCCCCTTTTACGCCTTCCTGCACCTAGTTGGATTCCTCTATCCATGATCTCAGGGCCCACTAAGCTGACCCATGGGGGACCCTTCTCCTCACCTGTGGACCCCATCTGTGCAGCACCTAAACTTACTTGGCTCACAGATGTGTGCCAACAGGCAGACAGGACCCCCATGGCCAACACAATCGTGTGGCCCAGTCCACCTCCGGGGTGTGACTTCTTTCCCCCTCCCAGGGGCAACTCTGTCCCTCCGGACAGCCAGCCACAGTGGGCACTGACAGCTGTCAGTGATGAGAGCCAGGCCTCATGCCTTTCAGGCCACTCCAACCGTTGCGGCATCAGAGAGTGGGGGGCGGTAGCCCCAGGTGCCTGGCATCCTTTCTCCACTCTCCCCCCTGCCAAGTCAGGTATGGCATCCTGACACTGGCCCACCAGCCCAGGGTCTGTACCCTGCGGCTGGACAGGAGACTGGGGTGGGCTCTCCCACACCCTCTCCTTCTCCCTGGGGCTCTGTACCCTCCCACCTGGAGCGGTACCCCCTTCCCGGATTGTCAGGGCACCTGTGGTAGGTGTCCTGCACAATTCGCCCAACAGTTCAGGGGTGCTATCCTGCAACTGGTACACCAGCCCAGGGTCTGTACCCTGGGGCTGAACCAGGGGCTGGGGTGGGCTCTCCCACACCCGGTCCTCCCCCCTGGGGCTCTGTACCCTCCCACCTGGAGCGGCACCCCCAGAGGACAAACTGGTAGGGGCACTGTTTGCAGTCGCCCCTGCCCCCAGGTCAGGGGGGACACCCTGAACCTGGTCCGCCAACCCAGGGTCTTTACCCTCAGGCTGTCCAGAGGTCTCGGGCGAGGCTCTCCTCCCCTTACCCCTCCTTCTGGGGTCCTGCACTCTCCTCACAGGAGAAGCACCCCCAGAACCAAAAACTGTCAGGACGCTGGAACCTGACCTCCCAAACAATTCTCCCACCAGTTCAGGACCTCTCTCCAGCAACTAGTCTCCCAACCTAGGGTCTAAACCCTCAGGTTGCACCGGGGTCAGAGGCGAGGACTCCCTCCCTCTGCACCCCCTTCCAGAGTTCTGCACCCTCCCACCTGGAGTGGTACCCCTACAAGACAAACCGGTCAGGACACTGCTTACAGTCGTCCTTCCCTCCAGGTCAGGCAGGACCTGAGCCTGGCCTCCCAACCCAGGGACTAAACCCTGTGGCTGAGCACCTGCCCGGCGCACCAGGACTTCCTTGGGAGCACGCATGCCCCCCCGAGGGTAACACATGACTCATGTGTTGTGTGACAGTCTGCCTGGCGCAGATCTCCCGACCCCTGTCCATCTGACAGTGCACGAAGATCCCCCAGGACAGAAGTGGTGTCACCATGGTCACTCCTAGGAGGCTCAGCCCTTCTGGCTGGCCCCTGACCCACTGGTTCTCCCACTGGGGAACACATCCCCCTCTCACCCCTCAATCTGGACTTCTGCCCCCTCCACTTAGGAGCGGCACCCCAGACACCAGAACCGCTGGAGCTCTGTTTACAGACACTCCACGTTCTCCTGACAGTAGGAGATCCCCCTCAACAGACGGCCTACCAGTACAGCCTAGGCTCCCCACCTGGTGTTCCCTCCTGGAACCACCCAGGCTCTGGGACCGGGTTTTGGGCACCTTGGGCCGCAGCCCATTTCCACTCCTTCTCCGCGGAGACAGGAGTCCCTACACCCTTCCCACGACACCGGGACCTATCTGGGCTACCACAAACCTTTCCCACCACCCTCGGTTGGGAAATACCTAAGCCGCTTCCTTCCGGGTCACCCCCAGATGCTTCTCCAGACCCTCTGGAATCCACCAAAAGGTCTGCCTCCAGTGCAAGCTCCCTAGGGTCAGAGAACTCACAATCCACTGGGTGTTGGCATAGCTCTGGAAAACAGGGACTTAAAATATGCTCTCCAACAATTGAATCACACAGCCCCACACATGTGTTAACCAAACTACCCTTCACCCATCCATCCAGTGCCTCGGACAAGTACCCCACATCATTCTCACAAGACTGGTGAGACAGTGTCTGACTGTTGCTGTCTCTTAACCCATACTCTTCTGGCTGGTCTCCATACTCACTTACTAGGGCTTCTATCATGGGGAACCCCTCTCCCTGCACCTCTCATCTAGAGTCCGTAGAGTGTCCCTCCCACTACCAGGAAAATGATCCCCTGTGCCAGTTCCCCAATCCACCTCAGGGACACTGCGTACCACTGGAGTAACCTCACAATCCTGAACCCCCTGGTGTATGTCAACCCCCTCCTTGAAGCAGGGTCCCAAATCTGTGTGTGGGTGTACCTCATCCTCAGTACTGGACCTAACACTTTTGCTGCCACCATCTGGGCTGGGCCTAGCCCTACTGGCTGCCCAGTCCAGCTCTCATTTTAATGTCATGGTCTAACATCATCTTCCTTTCCTCCGTGGCTATTCTTTTGTCTTCCCTCTCACTTTCTATCCTGACTTTCTCCAATTCGAACTTCCTTGCTTCCCGCCTGTCCTCCAGCTCCTCTGGGGACAAACTGCTGCTGCCTGGTTGAGAGGGTGCCCCCCCTCCCAAGAATACATCCACCCTTGGAATTGGCTCCTCTGCCTCCATGCCAATATCCCCAGGCAGCTCACTAACATGTCTGGCTGCTAACCAGGCCCTCAGCGCCTTTTGTAGCTCCTCTCTTCTGGTGAGGCCCCTGATTTGGATTTTGAGGTTTTTGCAGATCACCTTCAATTCCTTCACATTGTAGGTTTCTAACCTCTCCTCCTCAAAGGCCACTTCCAAGGATGCAACCAATGATGCAATTGATTCAGGCATGACGAAGTAGCAAGTTCAAACTGGCAAGACCAAAAAAAAATAGGCCAAAAAGAAAAAGAACCAGTATGTGGCACGTAATGTCTGCGATATGGTAGTAGGGCACACCAATCACTGTAAGTCAAGTGCAAACGCAAGTCCTATCCTCACCGCTGACAACCAATGTTAGAAATGGGATTTTTGGTAGGCGTGGGCCAAAGCCAGGCAAAAACCACCACTCTAGTCAGGATAAGGGAGTTACACGTCTAAAATAACCCCTGCTCACCCCCTTGGTAGCTTTGCACGAGCAGCCAGGCTTATCTTAGAGGCAGTGTGTAAAGCATTTGCACATAACCGACAGTAATACAGTGTTCGCACCACAAAAGGACACCACACCAGTTTAGAAAAATATCCAATATTTTTATATAATTAAGACAAGACCAAAAACGATAAGAATCCACAATACTATACTTAAAAGTTCACAGTTCCAAAAATACGCTGATTAAAAAGAGTTCCTTGTGTGGATAGCTCCGTCCGGGCTACCACAACGTCGTGAACAACAAATCCAACAGTTCTGGCTGGTCGCGGGCCAGCTACGGTGTCGGGAAGACCCGCAAACAGTACCTGTGAGAAATGCAGGGCGTTGAGGCCCTTGAAGTCACTCGCGTTGCAGGTCGAGCTCCTCTCTGATGGAATCAGGAGCGCTGGCACCGGCAGGCGGCGGGTGCTGCGGTGCGAAGTGCAGCGGCGCGGTGCCCCCAGGTCGCGGCGCGAGCAGCGGCTCGGTGGCGGCGTCAGATGGCGTCGTCGGTGAGACCAGGGTCGCGGTGCGAGACGAAGGCAGTGCTCGCCACGGTGCTGGCAGGTCACGGTGCAAGCAGCGGCGTCGTCGTTGCTGAAGCACTGTCGTCGGCTGACGAACTGGAGTCGATGGCGCCGGCAGGCCAAGGCTGCGGTGCGGGATGAGGGCGGTGCGTCGTGTGACTTACGAGCGGTGCCCTCCAACCACGGTGCAAGCAGCGGCGTCGATTTCGGCGGGAGGTGGCGGCGTCAGGCAGGCCAAGGCGTCCTCGTGAAGCAAGGCGGTGCTGAGTGCGGTGCCCACAGGTTGCGGTGCAAGCAGCGGCTCGGTGGCGGCGTCCACAGGCGTCGTCGGTGAGACCAGGGTTGCGGTGCGGCGGTGCCCTCTGCGGTGCCTTCAGGACACAGAGTCGGCACTGGCGTTGTTGACGTCGTCTAGTTGGTGTTCTTCGAGTGGCAGCACAAAACACAAAGTCCCCAGTGCTGCGGGTCGAATAACTTGAAGTCTTTGCTGTTCCTGAGACTTCGTGAACAGGGGACAAGCTCTACCTCAAGCCCTTGGAGAGACTCACAAATTAGGTTGCAGAAAGTCCAGTCCAGGCCTTTCACTGCCCAAGACAGAAGCAGCCACTACAGGTCAGCCCAGCAAAGCACCCAGCAAAGCAGTCGTTCCTTTTCACAGCTTCTCCGGCTCTTCTTCTTGCCAGTCTTCTTGTTCCAGATGAGTTCTAAAGTTCAGGGGTCTAGGCCCCAGTATTTGTATCCAAAAATCCTTTGATCTTTCAGGCAGAGGGTGTCTGTGCCCGGCCAGAACCAGTTCTGCCTTCTCTGGTGTGATTTCCTGGCAGGAGGTGGAGACGGCATTGTCAGAGGCAGACCAGGCCCTTTGAGGTGCAAGGAAATCTCCTCCCCTTTCCCCCATCGCAGCCCAGGTCTATTCAGCCCTTTCCTGACCTACCTAGACTATCTGGAGCCCCTTCCGCCCCCCAGCCTTCTGTCATCCAAAACCCAAACAGGCAAACCACATTCCAGCAGAGGCACACGGGATGACTGAGCAAGAAAATACCTACTTTCTAAAAGTGGTATTTTCAAACACAGAATGTAAAAATCACCTTCACTAAAAGATTCTGAGTTCAGGCATACTAAATTCTATTTTCTTACCGAATTCCCTGGGCTAGTTATATTTATAAGATGTTATAAACAAACCTCCCATTCTATCCTATGGGGAACTGGTAGCCTTGCAATAGTGAAAAACGAAATTGGCTGTAATTCACTATCAGGACATGCCACACACACCAGGGCATGTCCCACCTTTCACATACACTGCACCCTGCCCACAGGGGTACCTTGGGCCTACCTGAGGGGTGTCTGACATGTAAGAAAAGGGAAGGTTAGGGACCGGCCAGTGTGTGCACTGGCCAAGTCGAGATGGCAGTACAAACTGCGCGCAGACTTCTGCAATGGCAGGTCTGAGTTACCGTTTTCAGGGCTACTCACGGGGTGGCACAACCAGTGCTGAAGGCCCCGAGTGGCATTTGATTCACCAGCCCTGGCACACGCAATGCACTTTACTAGGGGCTAACAGGTAAATCAAATATCCAATCATGGAAACACCCATTCATAACACAATTTACAGAGAGCATATGCACTTAAGCACTGATTAGCACTGGTAAAGTGCCTAGAGTCCTAAACCCAACACAAACAGGTCAGGGAAAAATAGGAGGAAAAAGCAAAAAGTTTGGGGATAACCCTACAAAAAGGGCCATTTCCAACAGAGGGCGGTGGCTGAAAGCTGCTTGGTGTTTAATAAGGTTGCCCAGATGGTTTCTGTGGGATCAATTCTCTCCAAGCTGCTTCCGCTAGTTAATGCCACTTTAGGTGGGCCTGGAGTGGGCTTTAGAGTGTATGAAGCAACAAATTCCTTCCATTCCTGAGATGCAAGAAAGGACATGTCACAATCTGTTCCTTCCGAATCTTCGCTTAGTCGGTGAGCGAAGTGGGTAGCATAGGGATTATGCAGTAGTGGGTTAAAGGCGGTCGGGCTGACGGGTTGTATGTTCGCTGATTTTAAAGGAGAACAGTTTTTTGGCTGTGGTGTGTGCAGGGCATTCTGCAAGTTTTGCATAATGAATATATTGAGTCAGGAAGGGATTGTTCAAAAACAGAACACCCTGAATCATTAATTTAGATTGTTGTAATCCCTATTAAATAGCACACAACTGACTGACTAGAAGAAAACCACTATAATGGAAAAGGTAAGGGAAATGGAACGCAATGTCACAGTGTGTTTACAGCCCTAGATCAAAACTAGTGACATTGGCCTTATGTTAAGTTTGTCAGGCTGCTCACCAGGTCACTGGAGGCCTAGCTTCCGCTCTCCTGGCAGGGATACCCATCATATTTAAAGATCCTGGCCTTCTTCATGGATATCGCTATACCTTCAGTACATATGCTATGGCGCAGGTGCATTGAAGGAAGAGATCACTGCTGAGTGGATGTCTTTTTTTCATCCACTCAGCATTCAATTTTTGGTTTATTGAAACAAGAAAAACAAATCAATGACCATATCACGCAGGGTGTTTCCTCCCTCCATGTAAGCGCTGTTGTTTGCTTTCCCTGCACCAGATAGCAAAACCTTGCATGACGGAATGAGGTAGGGAAACTGAGCGAGAAACACCCCATCCTGAGAAGGGTGGAGTGACCACCACTGTCACAAGTCAGCCTTGTGAAAGATGGGCTGTCAGATCAAGGGTTTCTGACAGCAGAACCAGCTGATGCTCCTCTGTCAGCCCAGTGGTTTCCAGACTCTAAACGAGGCAGGGGAACTCTGAGTGGGGCTTTATTCCTAGAAAGGAAACTCCAGTTTACAGATGGCAATCTACACTCTGAAAGCCTTTCCTCTGAGTGGCCTGTCCATCATTATACCATCTGTACATGCGATGTGAACAAACCTGGGGGATACATGGCTCATAACAGTCATCTCAAGGTAAACTCAGACATCCTAGAATTCTCTTCAAAAGACAATTTCTCTTAGCTGTCCTAAAGGTTAAAGTCCTATCAAAATAAGAAAGTATCATAGAAATTGCAAATCCTATAAAAACAGAAGTATAACAGAATTTGCAGGAGCCAGACAGTTTGCCACCAGGGTTGGCAAATGTGTAAGGGAGAGAGGAGAAGTGACATTATGACAAGGTAAAGTGAAGCAAAGTGTGATAAAAGGATACAGCGAGAGAGACAGCTTGAGAGAAAGCGAGATAAAAGACTTAAAATAAAGGCACCAATAAACTGAGGAAAGGTGAGAGAAAGAGAGGAAAATCAACAAAAGATACGTGAGGAGAACGAGACAAGACAGCTGGGTAATGGTAAGGGACTCACAATACTTTCTCTTTGAAATGCTGCTGCCATTTCTCTAGGTCAGCACGGAGGAGCAGCAGTTTCTCTCGGCTGGACTCCTCAGCTCGCTCCAGCTCCTCTCCGAACCGAACCATTAGTTCTCGCCAACTCTCGGTCACCTGCTCAATCTGAGAAAGGTCTAGTGTGTCCTGCGGGCAAATAAAAATCAACAGATGAAACCAACCAGTGATGGCTGATAGAAAGCAGAGATTATATTTAAGTGTTCCAAGGAAGAAACTTGGAGAACATCTCTGGATATGATAGACTATATGCTGACAGATTTAATTGAGAAATCACTCTCACCACTGATGTTCTTTGTATATTGCTTTCTCTTTTATATGTTTTTGCTCATAAAGTGTTGGTGTGCGAGTTATGGTTTGCCTGGCTGATCTGGCGTAACTGAATTTCAGGGATTTTTCAGTTTATTTTATAGCAAAAGCTGCACTTTAACAAAGGTTTTTTAAGGGACTTTCAGAGGATTGTTTAAACATACATTAAGGTGTTATGGCAAAAGCTAACCATAACTTCACTGCAACTGTGTGTGAGAGTATACATAGTATACATATATGCAGATGTGCAGTCTAATATGCTATTTATTACCATTGTTGAGTGGCAATGATTCACAAGAGGCAAGCGTCGAGTAGGTCATAATGCCCCCCTCTCCCTCAACAATGGTAATAAATAGCATATACAGTCAAGGGGTGTGCTTGTAGGGTTTATTTCATGCTGTTATTTCATGTGCAGTAATTATGAACAAAGAAGATTAACCATACATAGAACACAAGGAGTTAAATCTGTGCAATGAGATAAAATGGCAATAACTAATCTTTGTGAGTATGGCTCCAGCTGTTTTCTTCTGTAAAGTGATTCTACAATGTGTTTTCCCAAGTCAGGTTAGTCTGCTATGGTAATAACAACATAGCACTGAAGTAATAATTGTGTGAGTCTATGTTTAATAGTACACCTTTACCAAATAACTGGCAAAGCATGTTTACATATATGGGGGGGGACGGTAACTGATGAGAGGCGAAGCCTTGTTTGGGGCATGATGCTCCTCCCCTCTGGCAACAATGTCAATAAACAGCATATAACACTCTGAGCACATCTGCACAAATGGTTTATTCCAAGAGATGCTCTCGTGTATTTATTTTATAAAAAACATTTAATCAAAGCAGAATGTAAGGAGTTAAATTTGTGCAGGAAAACTGAGGTAATAAACAGTGTCAGTCTAGTGTTAATATATGTATATATATATATATATATATGTATATATGTATATATATATATTTATATATGTAGAAAGTCCAACCAAGGAAGGAAAGGCGGCACACCAAGTAAACACCAGTAGTTTATTCCGAGTGAGAAAACAAACCGAACAACGCGTTTCAGCCGAAACGGCCTTTGTCAAGTTCAAAGGGCATCGGAGGTATTGCACCATATATCCGCATACGTCATAATAGAAAGTAAGAAAATACTTCATGGCGATAAAAACTTAGAAATGTAGCAGTTCATAAATAACATTTTAAATAAATGCGATATTATGCAATCACAGTGGCATCTAAATTAGTGAAATAAATAACAACAAGTACTCAGTGATTTGTCATTACAAATGAGACGCGCATAGCATTCACTCCAATTGGCCATTGCCATAGAAACATAATAAACAAAAGCAACGATGTTAAATGTTACAAAATGAAGCGGAACCAATTCATATCTTTCCGCAACCTGAAACTCATCAACTCCAAATGGAGATATTATCTAAAATAAGAGATCTAATAATCAAATATTTACAGCTCTGGTCACAATGTTAATGCGCCGATAACTATCTTTACAAATCAAAAAATGTGTTGATCACTAAATTGCCACCGATAATAAAGCCACATTCTACATGATGTTATAGACGCTAAGCAGGGTGTAAATAATACCACCCAGTGTCCTTAATTAAAATAGTGAAATTATATAACAACCACATCACCTATTTACAAAAATATGTTAAAAATAGTGATACACAATATATATTATTATGTACATATATAGACAATTCCCATGGATGGCAAATCAAAGGACCATGCAAATAGGGGACAGAAATAAGGAAGAAAATCCAGCTAATCCGTTCTTCATTTCAAAAGGACAAATGCACTCATGATATCAATATCATATCATTCTGCGAATATCAAATTATACAGTATCTCCCTTAAAAATCCCCATAGCACCAACAGATCCCCTAATGATCCAACCAAGGTTTATGTGTGACATAAAAAAGTGATATATGAATGCAGTGTGAATTAAAAAATCAATATATAATCATTTTATCATAGGAGAAAACCTGAGAGACAGGAACAGTTAATTTTAGTATCTGGGTCAGATGAATTATACCCCTATATGCGTAGCCAGCTCCTCCCCTGCATTCAGGCCAAATGGTATTCTAGTATTGAGGTCAATAATGAATCTTGATTCTAAGATCCTCAACTGTTTCTCCCTATCACCACCCCTGATATGTTTAAGGATACGATCAATCCCAGTGTATTTCAACAACGTATAATCACTGTTGTGTTTATGGTAAAAATGTCGTGCCACGGGGTAACTGAAGTCTAGGTTTACTATTGACCTTTGATGTTCCAAAATACGTTTCTTGATGGACAATTTGGTGCTCCCTATATAGCGAAGCCCACAGGGACATTCTAGACTATACACTACATGATCTGATGTACAAGTAATGAATTTAGATATCAGTTTTTCTTTTCCATTTGATCATTTATAGCTCTTGCTGTTAACGCTATATCTGCAGGCTTTACAGGATTGACATCTATAAAATCCTTTACTACTTTGTAACCAACCCGCATTATTCTCATTTTGATAATGGCTGCTAACCAATTTATCCTTCAAAGAACGTGCTCTCTTGTATGTTATAGTGGGAGATGCACCAACCTTTGTGCCTATCACAGGATCAGCCCGAATAAGGCTCCAATGTTTTTTCATGATCCACCTCAGCTTGCCAGCCCTATCATTAAAGGTGGTAATCATTCTGGGAATAGTTGTAGTTTCATTATGTATCACCAGATCTCGTTCTTTAAAGAGGATGTCAGTTTGTTTAACATTGTTAAGTTTATGCTTAGCCACAGATAGAACTTTTTCAGAATAACCTCTCTGTCTGAATCTGCTTACCATGTTATTGGATTCCTTCAAAAAGCTTGAGTCAGTGCTACAATTTCTACGAGCTCTTAACAGCTCTCCTTAAGGGATGCTATTAAGAAGAGAAGTGGGATGATGGCTACAGGCATGTACAATACTATTGCCTGCAGTCTCTTTTCTGAAAAGCTCCGTGACCAATTTGTCCCCCTGAACCACAACATGTATATCCAAAAAATCACATTCAGTTTGACTCATATGCGATGTAAATTTGAGATTTAAATTGTTGATTGATAGACTGGAAATAAAGCTCCTAGCTAGATCTTCTCCCCCATCCCAGATGAGGAAGAGATCATCTATATATCTAAGCCATAAAGGTATATGACAGGTGTATAAATCATTAGCATCAGACCAGACAACCTGCTCCTCCCACCAGCCCAGGAATAAATTCGCTAGGCTGGGGGCGAAGCAAGTACCCATGGCGGTCCCTGACTTTTGACGATATAGAACTTTATCAAACAAAAAAATATTTTGGTTTAAACAATAGGACATCATGAGTTTCAACATAACTGTATGCTCATACAATGCAATAGGTCTTCTTTGCAAATAATATAAACATGCATTCACCCCTTGTTCCTGGTCAATACATGTGTACAATGAACACACGTCCAAGGTAATAAGCATGAAATCTTTCTCCCATTTTACATCATGAATCCTCTTAAAAAATTCTGTACTGTCCTGACAGTAAGATCGTAGATCTTTGACATAGGGGCCTAAAAAATAATCCCAAAAAATAGAGGTGTTTTCCAATAGGCCCCCATTTGAGGAAACAATCGGTCTCCCAGGTGGTTTCATTTGGTGTTTATGGACCTTAGGTAAAAGGTACAAGCATGGAACACGTGGGTTATCATTCTTTAAAAATTTAAATTCATCATCATCAATGAGACTCGTATTCCACCAGTTATATAGCATTTCATGATATCTTTTGATGGTGTCCCCATTTTGTTGCCAAGTTACAGTTTCATAGCAAATACTATCTGTCAGTTGCCGCATTGCTTCTGACCTGTAGTCCTGAATGCCCCATAGAACAACATTGCCCCCCTTATCCGAAGGCTTTATTATCAGTGATGGATCCTGCAAGAGATCCTGTAAAGCCGTCCGCTGTTTATACGTCAAATTGTCCTTAATTCGATATGTTTGGTCACTTCTCATTTTGATCAACTCATGCACCATCACTGAATGAAAAGCTTCAATATTATCATGAAGAGTGTTTGGGTTGAAGCGAGATTTCAATTTAAGACCGCTACTACACTTGGAATCAACTAAAAAGCCAATGTTCTCCAATGTGTCAGCTACACCAATGGGTTGGTTAACATTAGTGTCACAATCCAATTCATGAATTTCCAGAATGGCATCAATGTCCCCAATCATAAAATCCATACCTCTGTCTGGTGTTGAATCTGACATGGCTGCAGGAAGCTGATTCCTGAATTGTTGTCGTGTAGCATGTAACTTCATAAGTTTCAATTTTCTCACATAAAGAAATAAGTCAATTCTAGTATCCACATAATTCCAATCTGTGACAGGACAAAATGATAGTCCTAGTTTTAGAAGTGACTTTTCTTCAATAGATAATTCACGTTTGGACAAATTGACTATGGATAGATCCGGCGTTTCTATTGATGGAGAGTTCCTATGCCAGATTTTATTGCGTCCGCCCCTCCTGGTTAAACGTTGTTTTTCTTTTTGTTGGCGGTTTTTCCCCTTGGTCTTCCCCGCCCTCTTCCTGCTGATTCTTCTTTTTGCTGAACGTGTTGATTTTGTTCCTTTTGTTGTTTTAATATTTGAAATTCGTGCAAGAACGTCAAGGGTCGCGTACCTAAAGGGGCGGCAGATACTCTCGCCTCTGAGTCAGAACTTACATCAGAACTCGAATCAGTGGATACTACGTCACCTGAAGTCTGCTGTTGCATAAATTGCCGATCTTTCTGCATCCAGTCAAATCGTTTCGCATATGTCAGAATTCTCCCCTCGGCATAATCACGTTTATCTCGTAAAAATTTGCGTTGTTTCTTGATCTTAATTGTATCCTCATATGATTTTAAACGAGCTTCCAATGCTTTCAAGAATTCAACCACTACTTTATCATCTTTATGGGGTTCCAGCTGCAATCGAACAATTACTAATTCATCCCTGGTTTTGTTTAAATCAATCTTACCCCGTGGCACGACATTTTTACCATAAACACAACAGTGATTATACGTTGTTGAAATACACTGGGATTGATCGTATCCTTAAACATATCAGGGGTGGTGATAGGGAGAAACAGTTGAGGATCTTAGAATCAAGATTCATTATTGACCTCAATACTAGAATACCATTTGGCCTGAATGCAGGGGAGGAGCTGGCTACGCATATAGGGGTATAATTCATCTGACCCAGATACTAAAATTAACTGTTCCTGTCTCTCAGGTTTTCTCCTATGATAAAATGATTATATATTGATTTTTTAATTCACACTGCATTCATATATCACTTTTTTATGTCACACATAAACCTTGGTTGGATCATTAGGGGATCTGTTGGTGCTATGGGGATTTTTAAGGGAGCTACTGTATAATTTGATATTCGCAGAATGATATGATATTGATATCATGAGGGCATTTGTCCTGTTGAAATGAAGAACGGATTAGCTGGATTTTCTTCCTTATTTCTGTCCCCTATTTGCATGGTCGTTTGATTTGCCATCCATGGGAATTGTCTATATATGTACATAATAATATATATTGTGTATCACTATTTTTAACATATTTTTGTAAATAGGTGATGTGGTTGTTATATAATTTCACTATTTTAATTAAGGACACTGGGTGGTATTATTTACACCCTGCTTAGCGTCTATAACATCATGTAGAATGTGGCTTTATTATCGGTGGCAATTTAGTGATCAACACATTTTTTGATTTGTAAAGATAGTTATCGGCGCATTAACATTATGACCAGAGCTGTAAATATTTGATTATTAGATCTCTTATTTTAGATAATATCTCCATTTGGAGTTGATGAGTTTCAGGTTGCGGAAAGATATGAATTTGTTCCGCTTCATTTTGTAACATTTAACATCGTTGCTTTTGTTTATTATGTTTCTATGGCAATGGCCAATTGGAGTGAATGCTATGCGCGTCTCATTTGTAATGACAAATCACTGAGTACTTGTTGTTATTTATTTCACTAATTTAGATGCCACTGTGATTGCATAATATCGCATTTATTTAAAATGTTATTTATGAACTGCTACATTTCTAAGTTTTTATCGCTATGAAGTATTTTCTTACTTTCTATTATGACGTATGCGGATATATGGTGCAATACCTCCGATGCCCTTTGAACTTGACAAAGGCCGTTTCGGCTGAAACGCGTTGTTCGGTTTGTTTTCTCACTCGGAATAAACTACTGGTGTTTACTTGGTGTGCCGCCTTTCCTTCCTTGGTTGGACTTTCTACATGTTTAGGGGCGCTGTCAACCCCAGCAGGCACCAACACTTTATGGGCAGGCTATCGGCATTTGTGGCAGTTCGTGGATATATATATATATATATATATATATATATATATATATATATATATATATATAAATAAATCTTTCTGTTTTCACATAAAAACAGAACGGCACTCCTCGTAGTGCTGAAGATTGAATTTATTTCAGATTTCTGTGGCAGACATAAAATTAAATAGCGTCAGAGACTTTTCGGCTTCAGAAAGCCTTTCTGAAGCAGAAACGAGTGATGTAATGTATTGGAGTGGGTGTATGAAAGGTTCTACGGGGCTGTGAGTGGGTGCGTCAGTGATTCTGTGGATGATGTCATCAGTCATGTCACTGACCATGTCAAGAGTGATGTAATATGTGAGGTCATAATCAGTGCATTGCGGGAGCGCGAGTTATAGTTAGCCCAGATAACTGTAACTGCTGAATTTCACTGGTTTTGTACGAGTGAAACCTGAGCATGACTATAACGTCTCTGTAACCTTTGTTTTTTTCAGTGAATTTTCTAAGGTTTTTCAAATTCTATTTCCTTACTATAACGTCCCTGTAGCTTTTGTTTTTTTAAGTGAATTTCAATGGTTTGTTAACTAGTAATCGCATTTGCAGAGTGGTGGAGAAGGGGGGGCGGAGCCTCTGACAACCTCTTACCTCCTGTAAGTCCTGCTATGTCGGACTTACTGGAGGTAACAGAAGGGATTCTGGACCACCAAGAACCCTTAGCATCCAAGAGGACTACATCCCCCAATCAGCAATGCACCAGGAGGCGCGTTTGCAGAGTGGTGGAGAAAGAGGGCCTGGCCTCAAAGACCTCTCAGCAATCCCCCTGTGTGGGACTTACTGGCGGTAATAGGAGGGCTTGTGGCCCCAAGGACCCTCTGGAGCCAAAAAGACTTCATCCCTCAACCAGCAGCGCCCCAGGAGGTGCTTTCGCAGAGTGGTAAAGAAAGGAGGCAGGGCCTAAAAATAAAAATCCTTTTTTTTTTAGGGAAGGGGGGCTGCGCAGTCCCCCTTCCTTGGGCCGATTTATTTTGGCTGAGGAGACCCCAGCACCCGGGGCCAGTCCTTTATACAATGGGTAGGGAGGCAGTGCGACCCCACTCCCTGGGCTGATTGTGGCCCAGGGGACCCCATCGGCCTTTCTTTTTTTTTTTTTTAATTAAAGTGAAAAGGGGCCCCCCTCCTGGGCCTATTTCGGCACAGGGGACCCCATCCCCCAGGGCCTGCCCCTTATTTATATATTTTTTAAAAAGGGAGGGGGGCCACGCGGCTGATTTCAGCCCTTGGGACTACATCCCCCGGGGCCAGGGCTCTACTTTGGGTGCCCTGGTCCCACCTAGGGCACCCACTCATCTGCTGGGGACTGCGGGGAAGCCTCAAGGCCCCCACGGTCCCTGCCGGCTCCCTGACTCCTGCAGGAGCTGACATTGCTTTTGGACAGAAGGAGCTGCTGAACATGTCTAAAAGCAATTCTGCTCCGCTTTCAGCCAGTGAGAGCATTATTCATGCTCTCGCTGGCTAAAAGCGGAGCAGCGTTTGCTATGGCTTGGTGGGAGCGGTAATGCTCCCGCCCAGCCATAGCAAACTGCTACCCCCACCGAGGGTGGGCACCTCAGGAGGTAGAACGAGCCGGCCCTAGGGGGTGGTGGTCCCCAGGGCCATATTTGGCTCCAGGAGGGGGGCCGCGTGGCCCCCCTCCTTTTTTTAGAATTTGTCCCAGGGAGGTGGTGGTGCCCGGGCCTGCGGGGGGCCAGGCAGCCCCCTGCATTCAATGTAAGTAAGGCCTCTGGGAGGTGGCGGTCCATGGGGTTGGGGGGGTCCACGCGGCCCACCCATTAATGAAAGTTAAAGCCCCGGGGCTGCAGGGGGTCCATGCGACCTCCCCCACATCTTTTATTGCAAAGTCCCAGGGAGGTGGTGGTCCCCGGGGCTGGGAGGGGGTCCAAGAGCCCCCCCCCTTTATTAAGTAAACAAGCCCTGGGGAGGTGTTGATCCTTGGGGTTTAATTAAACCCGAGGAGGGGGGGCACATATTTTTAACATGCCCCCGGGATTTGACCCACCCGGGGGATTTTAATAAAATATGTTTTTATATCTGGGGGCAGGGCCGGCTCTAGGGCGGTGCGACTGGTGCCACCGCACCGGGTGCTGGCTTCCTAGGGGCGCCGTGTTTGCAAGTTTATTATGTTTTTAAAGCACCTTCTGCAGCGTCCTTTCCTCTGGCAATTACCAGGCCTCACAAAAATGTCAAGTTAACTCCTGTGATTAATGTTCTTCCTGGAGAGAGATCAGAGTTTTGTATAGTTGAGGTTTTGACTTACGTGAAGGTAGTGCAGAGGGTTAATATGCCTGCTGCAAAGAATGTGTACCAAGTAGATTACAGAGTGCATATAATGTAAACAGATCAGCAGGTTACTGCTTTTAAAAGAGGCATCCTTTTGTTACTTGCAATTTATAACTTAAAGTCCTGATATAGAACAGTGAGCTATTGACTTTCATCATTGAACTGCATACACACTGCAAAATATACATTAGAACATTGATTAATGTTGTAAAAAGGGTTAATTTGGCTAGAAATCGATTCTTATTATTAAAGAAAACTCCCAACTATGCTGTTTCTTTTTCGACTCTGATTTTGTGCTTCTCCACACCAAGCATTCTTAAACTATACTGCCTACCAGTATGGATGACATGTAACTACTACACTTTTAGTCCTTTGGCTTATGTAACATTTCATATACACTGATTTACACACGTATGATTGATTGTCTCTGTGTAATGTGTGTGTGAAGCAAAGTGCCCTGACATCCTTTTTACTGGTATGAGTGGCGCGATATAACTAATTCAATGCATCTTAGAAAGAGTGGTTATGGAGACTTGGTCACTGTTAAAGGGTGCTAGTGAGAGAATCCATGGTGGAGGAGGTCATTGGGGGCGCCAACTAACATTGTCGCACTAGGCGCCACCAGCGCTCAAGCCGGCCCTGTCTGGGGGTTCAGAGTATTCCTACCCTGCCTCCTTATCTTCATCTTTTACTTTTTTTGTGGGACTCGGCTTCAAGCCGAGTCCCAAGATGGCTGCCAACACTTCCTGGTTGAAGTGTTGGCAGCCAATCAAATATCAGTAGGATCCGTGAGTCCACTGCAAGGACTCGCGCCCCCAGATACCTATGTTTTTTTAACTTAAATATCTTTGAACTGAACGGATTTACACCAAATCACAAAATGCACGCTTTCTGGACCAACATGTAGCTTTCTAGCAAATTTGGTGTAATTCCGTTCTGCGGTTTCGGACCCCCTTTTTTCTTGGCCCCCGCTTGACGGATCACCTGAAACTTTCAACAAAGCAGCTGAACCAAAAAGGGGAAGTTTTTTGAAAATTTCACGAAGATTCGTCAAGCTGCGCCAAAGGTATAGGCAAAACAAAAAACACATTTCCTATTGAAAGTTTGGTACTAACTATAACTACCTACTGGCTATCACCCGTAGGTAATATATTTATGGACATTGAAAAAGGCATTGTGCTGAAACACGCCTGTCAGTGCTACAATATGGCTTGCTAATAAATATTGCAATTGGATTGTTCCTGTGAATGCACTCGTTATTTGGCAACGAAATCGTGGCTGCCGGTGTAATCATATATAAATATCGACAGACAGACAGACAGACAGATAGATAGACAGATAGACAGATAGATAGATAGATAGACAGACAGATAAAAAAAATGTGGGGGGGATATAAGTATAGAAGTTAAAGGAGGGAGATTAACAACCTCATTATTCAGGAAACAGACAGCGGGGAATACAGTCCTGCATGCCTTGAGTAGCCATCCTCAACAATTGAAGTGTAATTTCCCATACAGGGAGCTGGTCACATTACAATGTGATTGTAATTGTTTAGAGAAATGTATTGAAGCACAATCAAATAAGTTAAATAGCTTTAGAACATAAGGTTATCCCTCTAAGTATTGCGTACTGCAACACAAAAGATCAAAACGGTTAAGAGAGATGACCTTCTGTATAAAAAGAAAAATAGAGGCATGCAGCAACACTAGCAGAGAAATAATTACCACATTTAACAAATAATTAGAAAGGGCGAGGAACATCTTTAAAAAGAATTGGGAAAGTCAGAGAAGTGGCAAGATTATAACTAACCTGATTGGTCCAAATCCAGACATAACATATAGAAAAAGCAAGAGCCTGAGGGACATTTAGATGAGAATTCATTTTACTCAAGAACAACAACTACATAAGACATGGCTAGGGGAGCAACCTCAAGGCTTTCCTCGTATATGAAGTGTGATGCTTGCAAATATAGTGAACGGAAATCTGAGTATGCAGTGCCATTCAGACAAAAACCATCCAGCATAGATAAGACGATAACCTGTAAAATGGATTGTACTGTCTCCTGTATTGAAGGCTCCTGTGGGACATGATACATAGAGAGCACAACATTTGAAGTTAAGAAAAGGATTTTGAAACATATCCCTGCAATCAAAATGAAGGATTCTCTTTTTCTAGTGGCATGGCATTTCGAAACGTTTCAGCAAGGAGAATGGACTAAGCCTTTTTAGGTGTAAACAGAGTAGAGACTTCCATGGGATTGAGACGAGGGGTCTGAAACTATGTAAATTGGAATCAGGTTACATTATCAATTTGGTACCTTTCGGGCTCAAATTAGCAGTCCTTCTACCATTCTGAGATGAAGAATAAGATATTTGGTCATTATAACTACCGCTAGGAAAACTTATATTGTATGTTCTTTATTTTTTTCTTATTATGGTTTTGACTTCACATGGGGTTTTTAAACATCACAGGCGAAAATCTCAAGGGATAGTGATGACCTGGATGTCATTATTTAAATGAAAAATGAGACATTGTGGATTGTATATATTATGGAGTATATTGTTTTGGCATGAATTTAATAGAAGTACATTGAACGAATATAAGTTTGTAGCCTACTGAGGCACAATATGTGGGCAACAAATTCAAATGTTTTAAAGAAGGTTGTGCTCGATAGGCAGCAAACTATTGAGCACTTGTAGTTTGATAATTTGTAAAGTAAAAACAAAATAGCCAATTGGGGCAGGAATTGATGATAATTTTCAATATGATTATTGAGGTCATGTAAACATTGTACATATGTATATCATGTTTCCAAAAGAAATTTGTGAACAAGTCTCGTTGAGTCGAGAAGAAACGTGTTGGGTCTGCAACACACATATATATACATAGACAGCACTGATTCAATCACCAGTACCCGGCTTTCAGGTGCTTTTCTGGCTTGTCAGTGTAGAGTTTGAAATGTAAATGGGAGACCTGCACCCATGCACTTGAGCTGTCTCGGAAGAACCAACAATCATAAGGCCGGCCTGCCTGCCAATCCAAATCAAAACTTTTTACAATTGACAAAGAGATCGGCAGTTGAGTTCAGCTAAATACTTTATTGCTGAAGCACTATCTATAAGTTTCGGCTTCACAAGCCTTGTTCACGATAGTGACACCATTTTTTCTACACATTTAAATATCATTTCATTTGTCAATTCATTCATATGTAAGAATATAGATGAAGGACTGAGCCTGACACAAAACAGGTTTCGACATCTTGAAATAGGTAAAGACCTATTGTACAATTCATGTAAACAAAGTTCTCTGTGCCTAAATTAATCCTTGTAAACTCATATCAACAAGGTACAGTTACCAATTACATCTGAAATTTTAAATCTCATCAGCAATGACCAACAATATTTCATTTCATATTAGGCATTGATATCCCAAGTAGGAATGTCCAGTACAACATCTGAAAAA
The DNA here is from genome assembly GCA_963921515.1 of Calotriton arnoldi. Classification (NCBI taxonomy): domain Eukaryota; kingdom Metazoa; phylum Chordata; class Amphibia; order Caudata; family Salamandridae; genus Calotriton; species Calotriton arnoldi. The sequence continues at coordinate 1,490,402 of CAWUFW010000844.1, read as the reverse complement.
TGATAAATCACCTAATGATGTTTATTTCTCTTCCGTGGAGCAGTCTATTTGATTATTGCAATGATGTGTTTACCTATCCATCATATATTATTGAACATGCTGCCCTAATGGGTAAGATGATCATCATAAATAACGTTCCTAGTAATTTGCTGAACTCAACTGCCGGAGTGCCGATCTCTTTGTCGACTGTAAAGAGTATTGCTATATATGGATACTCGTTTCCTGTGTTAGTCCTCCTTCACCTTTTTCACCATTTGCCGTGAGTACGGGAAGACAGCACTACTCCGGTAAGAGAAGCATCAGGGTCCAATGTTCGTTTTTGGAAAACGATTTAATTTTTTTTGTCAAATATCAGCAAAGTGCAAGTTGAAAATAAAGACCAATGTGTTTCGGCCTGAGGCCTTCTTCGGGGGGATATATATATATATATATATATATATATATATATATATATATATTACGTTAATTGAGTGGCTGTATTTTTCAAATAAGGAATATATGTCCTCCAATATTTCTGGTTCCCATTTAAATCGAAGGATTTTAGGAGATGCGATGTTTTGCACATGTTAATTCTTATTGCAATTTTTAACCACATTATTTAATATCCTTTTTTAAGGTGATTTGTAAAATAATGAATGATGGTTTTATTGCAAACACTTATGAGGGTTTTATAATGTTAATATTAGATATTTTTTAACATTGTAAATCGAATATGTGTTGTAACCGAGTTCAAATTAGTAGAAACTGTTTGTAATCAGTGGTGAAAACAGACTCGGGTTTCTGTGCAAAATATAGTGCTAAGTGTGTTTTCTATGTTTATATGTGTGGTCACGTGGTGTATGTTTTCATTGCACAGTGGATTTAAAGTGAAGGCTAACCACTTTCTTGAGTATGTGATCAAGGGCAGGTGGTGCCCGAAACGCGTCATTATTATTGAGGAATAAAGAAATTTTGAATTGCCTACATTGCAGTGGTTCGTGGCTCTTTGGTGCTTTGCTGCGCGCTAAGAAATAAGTACGCAGAGGCACGAGGAACTTCCGATACGGTGATATATATATATATATATGTACACACACACTCACATACATATATATACATAGGCAGACACACACATATAGTGGTAAAGGGAGGTATGGGTAATTATAGGGTTTAGAGGTGGGCCGTGGTAATTGGAGGTTTGAGTAATTTTAGGGTTTAGGGGTTAGTAGTGGTAAAGGAAGGTTGGAAGTAAATTAAAAATAAGGTGGTTCTTCCCCCCCAAAAAATATAATAATTCAACATTCATTTTAGGGTTATGGGGTGAGTAGTGGTAAAGGAAGGCGGCAAAGGAAGATTAGGAGTACGTTATAAAAAAAGAGGGGTTTTTGCTACCCCTGGACGTCACCTCTCACTACAGGGCAACCTACCTAATTATCATCAATAAATGGTGGTTTGGGTCCGCCGATGACCCAGCCTATGCGTCTGAACGCTGGGTGATAGGGAAGGTCCCCCTCCCATGCCTACACTAATGCCACCACAGTAGTGATCCAGGTGTGGCGAGACGCCCAGAGGGCACTGGGATGGTCAGGACGCCTGCCTAGAGAAATATTCTTGTGGCATTCATCCTCATCAAGCCAAGTTGTGACCCTGGGGTTTCAATGGCTCAGAGGCCATCAGCATACCCACACTAGGAGATATCATGCCGGGCACAACACTCAAATCCAGTGTGGACCTATAGGGGAAATATGACATGCACAAGGGCCAATTCTTCAAATATCTCCAACTCATACAGGCACTTACTCCATATATAACTCCCCTAGCGGAGTTACGAGACTATAACCCCATAGAAGACAAAATCCTATTGGAAAAGCTGAGCATTCACAAGATGTCACAAGTTTACCAGGGCTTGGTGATCAACTCCAAAGACACAGGCAATACTCTAAGGGTGACCTGGCTGGAGGATCTGGGCCAACTGACAGATGACGATTGGAGGGAGCACTCACATCCCCTAGGGAGTCGGCGATAGCCTCACAGTATAGAATTGTTAGAGCGGAAATACTGATTATTCTGATTGAGACAAAAACTACCGAAAATGACAATGAAGGTTAGATGTGCACTTTACACGTGTAGAGAAAACACGCATTGAGAATGAGTTACATTGAATCATCCAGCACCGTAAAAGCAAGCTTGGATTAGTTAGAGTGAAGTTGAATGAAAAAATATAGTGATTAAGAGATGATTTTATAACCAATTGCTTATATTTCTAACAAAGATGTCGTGAAAATGAAACGTGAAAACTTAGCATTTTTTGCAAAAGTGACTCAGTAACACATATTGGTGAAAAACTCTTATGTTACATGTTAGAGTTTTAAAGATTTTAGTACAGGTGCTTCATATTATGTGGATTCTAGATTTATGAAAACGATTTTGACTAGAAGGAATTTAAAAATATTTTACACGTTGCTATTTTGAAAATGCAGTAATAAGCCATAATCACAGTTGTGCATTTATATGTATTAATCACTGGCAAACGTTTCAGAATGTTTATATACAAAGGATTTTATGATCTTTTTAACATAAATTTGGAGTATTAAACTAAAATGAAGTATGAGTTTAAAAGATGTTTGAATTAACTTTTCTCTTTAGGCTGTGTTTTTCCATGGCCTCGTGCAATTAACTTTGACACGTTTTCAAATGTTGCTTATTTGTTCTGATCATGTCACATTCCTAAAAGGACAACTCCAAAACTTTTCCTTACATTCTCCATTGTTTGGGTTACATGAGAACCTAACCTTTTGACCGTGTCCTTGAATAATGCAACAATGTTAAAATGTTCAGTCTACTGTTCTGTTCTTTCTCATGACGCTGGTGTGAAACTTTCTTGAGTATCAATTTGTACCTGCTGAACGGAAGGGTTGTCAGATGGTGGGATCATTCCACCGTGGACTGACAATTAACATAATGATGACAAATATACATTATGAAGTCTGTTGGAATTGAGGAGGCGCAAGACTTCCTTTGTGAAAGGCTTCTCTTTTGAAGACCCTCTTCGACGCTTTCCTGAGGACTTTTTTGCGATGCTTTTGAGAACTGTGGCCTTTGCCATTGTTCCATCACTTCGTTGACTCTATTCTGCCTGCCAAACTATCCTGTCTTTGCCCTTTCCTTATGAACTTAACTGTTGGACTATTTGGATCCGTCTGGCGAAAATCCAGTCCTGAATTTTCTGATTAAATGCTTCATTTCCCTTTTCCCCATACTTATGGACTTTCCCCTAGCAGACTTTAACTTGAATCCTGTGCACCTTTGAGAGATTCCTAAATTGAACCATTTTGTTGACATAAACTATTCTCTATATTCTTTGATTTTATTGACCAGATGTTTAGATTTTTACTGTATGCATTAGTATGCATGACAGAATTGCTCAAAATGTTACTCAATTGTATGAATTTTGAATATCTAATACAATAACTCATTTATTCTAATAATTTGCTGTGAGTCCATTATTTGACTTTAATATATTTTCTTTGAAACTGTTCTGGGAGTAGGCTACCTATTAATGGTCCTTACTGGTAGACCATCAGTAGGCTATCCTAGATTCCACCCCTCATTACCACGGAGAAAAGCCCGACAGAGGATCAATGCCTCTGGGATATAGTAAGTATATTTTGGAAAGAATTAGCACTCTTATGGGCCCGGAGCTAGACATCCTGTCGTGTAAGTGCTTCAGCTACCACAATACGATCTAGCTCAAATACCTCCATAGAGTATACTTCACCCGGGAACGTCTGTGGAAAATGGGGCAGTACCGGCGATGTGGCAGGGAACCGGGGAACTTAATTCACACAGTCTGGGCATGTGAGAGGTTAACGCCCTTCTCGGACGGAGTGCTTGGTTGTTTGAGTCAGATAATGGGGCGGCGACTACCCAGAGATCCCAAATTCGCATTACACATTACCATCGACACGGACTATAACAGATATCAGGTGGCGCTGATATGACTTGGACTGACAGTGGCCAAAAGGGATAAAGCCAAGGTGTGGAAGTGCGAGGGATCCCCTAGATAAGAAGGATGAAGACGGGCCTGGATAGATGCATGAGCCTCGAAATCCCTGTCTATGTAGCAAGAGTTTGCCCACAAAAACACTACAAAATCTGGGCTTCCTGGGCCGGATATAGAGGGGTCCACTTGGAAAAGCGATAAGCCCCTACTTTAATACTGGAAGAAGAAATTCTGAATTTGGAGATGTACAAATATCGCAGGGGAGGGGGAGGAGGGGGAGGCAATGAAAGAAACACCGATTGAACATTTACATTTCACAATGATGTACGCAGAGCTCTGGCGGTGCGGGGTGAAGCTTACAGGGGAAATATCTATCTTTGAAACAATATGCTTCTTTGACAATGCTTGTGTCGGTGCTAAAATTAATAAAATGTGTTCTAAAAAAAAAAAAAGAGGGAATTTGTGGGGCTTTCCCCCTCAAAAAATAAATAAATAAAATTAAATATTAAATTAAAAGGCATCAGCATGGAAAAGTCATGCGTGATAAAAGCTGCGAAGAAAAGGCATGTATGGTAAAGGCATGCATTGTAATGTCATACATCTAGTCCCTAAGGACATGAGTGTATCGGCCCAGTAGGCAGATGGTGTTAACTGATCTCAATGGCAGACTGGTGGAGGAGAACATTTGTTTTCAAAATGTTTCAAGGAACCTGGATTCTCTGGATTCTCTATCCAGAATGGTGGTAAGGAAGACATTTGGGTTGACCCTCCTTGTGGATGCTGGTACCACTAAAATTTAGGGGTTAGGTTCTGTGTTAGAAAAGCCGGGTCACCTGGGGCAGGACGGTGGTGCCCCGCAATCTGCATATTTACCAGTGGGCCAGAATATGGCTTTGCCCATGTGCCAAGGTCCCAAGAAGGGTGTTTGTGAGGGCCTCAATAAAAGGCAGCAGAGACTCAGTAGTGGTCTGTCTGGGTTGGCGGACTTCAGTGAGAACTTTGCTTTTCACCTCCAGAATAGGCAATTAGAAGGGAAGGACCTCAAATTTCCTTCACATCACGACTGAAAAGGAATCAATTTCCTCAGTAGCTGGCCCAGGTGGAGAGACCAGACCAGTGCCTGGAGACGCGTCCAGTCCCCTGACATCTTGTAGCTCATCATACAAGTTTTCCTTAGTGTATGGTTGAGCAAACTCATCCCCTTCATCACAGCGGTCATTATGAGAGTGTGTGCCAAAACGATCATGGATATATGAGGCAGGGGTAAAGTGTCAAATTTCAATGGGCTGCCAAAGGGCTGTGACCCAGTGGGATCAGGGCATGGCCTTGACTGAAATTGAAGAAGACTCAGGCCAGAGTAGGAAGCACATTACTGGTTACTCTTCGTCGTCTGGCGTTGATGGCATCAGCATGGCATGGGTTGTGGTGCCAAGACCGATGTCAGCATCAAAGCCAGTGCACGACACAAAATGGGTTCAGAGGTTCCACCTGGTGCCATGGGTGGATATACCTGTGGAGTTCCAGTAGGAGGACTTTGCGGCTCCTTCCTATCTGAAGGTGCGCCAAAGGGAGCCAGTAGCATGCTGAAGAGACGCAACATAGCTTCTTGAAACTCTTGGATTTGCTGTGGTGTCAATGAAGAGCCATGTGTCAGGGAACAGTTGCTTCAGGCCTTGGAGTTGTGGTCCGACTCCAACCACCAAAGACAAATCTGGAGAGGATCTGTCACAGACATTTGTTGCAACACAGTCCCTAAAAGGTTTGAACCATGTAGCTTTAAGGGGTTGACTCTGTCCCTTGCACACTGGTATTCAATGTTAACTTTAGGAAATGCTGTCTCATGAAGAAAAGAGAGGTTGCTCTGGATCCACGTCTAGTGGCGCAGAAAGAATGGAACTGATGTCAGCAGCCTTGCGTGGCGCTTATATGCAGCTCCACAAGTCACTTCCAGAGTGGAATGTCATTGATGCGGAGCAGTATGACGTCCCTAATCGGCATACAGGGGTACTGCATGAAAATTTCTGGATCCAGTCTGTTGCTTGGAGGAATATACAAAAAGTGAGGAATCTGTGGTTAGAAGCATCCACCAGAAAATGTATGCAGATGTATAGAGTATAATATGCTATTTATTTATTGCAAGGTTCTTGCGACATCATAAACCGCAAGGCTGAAGGTCGAGTGGTATGAAAGTCACCAGAATCTCCAAGATACCAATATAGGATGATAATGAAGATGCAACCCTTAATGCGTTTTATATTATATGTTTATTTAGGGTTTGGCAGAAAGGATACTCCATCACAACTGCAACGGAGTATCATCTCCGCCAAACTCATGATCTGTCTGCCTGATTTACAGGTGGGTCGACCTTAAATATGTCACATGGCCCCCCTCCCTTTTAATTAATGTCACAGCCCCGGGAATGCGGTCCCTGGGGCCTTTTTAATGCTTGAGGAGGGGGGCCCGCACAGCTCCCTCCCCTTTTTTTATTTTTACATTTTGTCCCCAGAGGATGGGATCCCCAGGGCCAAAGTAGGCTCAAGGAGGAGGGCAGCGCGGCCCCCTTCCCCTTTGTTTCTTTTTAAAAAATCAGTCCCGGGGGATGACGCGCTCCGTGAGGGCGATGCCGCGCGGCCCCCTTCTTTTTTACATATGCAGAAAATATGCACATCCAGGAAGCACAAGAAACTATTTCAGAACATATCACATACCTCTTAATAGTCTATTTAGTGCAGCCCTCAGCCAGAATAGAGGAGATACCTATTGCGTAAAGTGAGACAAGTATGCCCAAACATTTGCCACAGGACTCATCCTGTACCTCACTGATGAGGGCTGAGTAGCCCAAAATTGGTCTGTGGTTACTTTTCTTCCTGTCTGCAGGGGACCTGACCTGGAAGTTCGGTCTGCCTCTTCCTATTGGAGCAGGAACAATGCTAATTTGCATTTGGCTGACCTAGATCTAGAGGCACAGTGGGTGAAAGCGAATGACAGGAATGCGGCCTGAGCAATTACCAGTGGGGATGATTAATTCAAGTATTCCGTCCATCACTTTGTGGTTTGTTGTGGTACATGCAGGTTACTCACAAAATGGCCACGTCACCTCGCAAATCAAACTTTCAGTTTTTACTATATTTTAGCCAATTGTAATGCGAGATCAATTATGAAATCTGATTCCACAAATCAAACTGCCAGATGGCTATAGATGTTTTGACAATCTTTTATTTTTTTATTTTTAAATGGACAGTTTCAAAACTAATCACAAAAACACGCTGAAAACTGTTGGCTTGTGTACGCCACATTTTGTGTAATTCTATGCAGTGTTTTTGTTTAGCTATCTTCACTTCACTGCTATGGAAATTTGAGAAAACAAGTACAACTACACAGTGGTTCCCTCTCCTTGACCAATGTGCACAAATGTTCCCAAATTCAAATGTGTATGTGTGAAATTATTGTTTGGGAAAAGTTTCCTACTGATCCGTCTAACAAGGCTAAAGTTATTAGTGATCTACAGCAATGCTTTTCCTATGGACTCATGGGTTGAACCATAACTACAGAGTTGCTATCGCTGACTATGACATGTGACATTTGAGATGGGCATATTTTGTTTGCTGCTTGTGTTGTAGATGTGCCTTGTGAGAAGGTGTGGCGCTCAACTAAAAGGCAGGGAACTACCCAGAATTCCCTAATCTGGTTTGCATAATTTATGCTGCACCCCAAGACTCTAAACTTACATGGGTGTGGTTTTGAGATATATATCGATGGAAAGACAGAGACCACCTTGGGTAACTTCACCCCAGATTTGAACAGTACCTTGGATGCAATGAAGACAGTGAAATGTCTCACAGCTTTGGTCCAGGCCTTCTCGCTCATGTACAGTCTTTGAGCGAGGTGGAGTTTGTTCTCCTCAATCACCTGCGAAAAAGAGAATAAAGTAACAACTGCAAGCGCATAAACGTGTCAGACACACTATGTCATTTGAACAACAAATCAACATTATTGGTGAAAGAGGGTAGCTTTGGAAAATATGGAAGTGAATGTGAGCAGAGCGTGGTGGAGAAGTAGAATGTGAATATAGTGGACAGAGATAGTGAATACAGAAAGTGGAAGAAAGAGATGCAGGGTGATATGCAGAAACCTGGGCCAGAATGAAATACAAAGGGCATGGAAAGGTTACTCAAGCCAAATTGCAGGCTCTTCTATTTAAAGAACAGATAAACAGTCATATACCTGACTATAGGTTACCAGTGTGGAACATTTTTTTGATTCACATGGTCTCCTTCGTCAGGCTGATGTAAACTGAAAGGGCACCCCTTTTCTAAGTAGAATGAAGCCAGGTGGATTGTATGATGCAATGCTTTGTTACTTCTAGGAAAAATGACTGTAAATACTACAAGAGATAAATATACCACTGTATTACACAACTTGGAAATCTTTTTTACCCATTAGCAAACCATTTAGACATGGGAGGAAGCACTAAAAAACTGTTTGATTACGCTTTTGCAAGGAACGAATCCTGTCCACCTCACCACACAAGTTCCCACGTTGAAGAGCAAAGGAATCAATGAGCGTTTACTACTGGAGAAGACAAGTGACTTATCTGTAACTACAGATCTTCAGCATTGACAACTTTCATACATTCACAGAAGACCCACCCAACAACACCGGTTAGCTGCAATGCGTGGCATGCACACTTATGTGCTTTTACTGCATTTGGGGTTTAAGGTCCATAATCCCAAAAGGAAAGGATGGGCTAAAAACTGCTGCACACAAAGAACATAGAAGGTGTACAACTCAGCAACAGAAATATTAAATGATCATGTGCGCCTACTGAGGCCCAATGTTGGAGAAGAGTTGGTTACCCTACACCAGCAAACAGCAGTGTGATACACTGGTGAAGGCACCCAAAGATTTCATAAACTGAATAAGGTACATGCATAATGTAGAATTTTGGTTATGAGCCAGGCTCTATGCAGTGAGGGAGCAGCATCTACTAATTAGGTTATTACAAACAGTGATGAAAGAAGAAAGAGAATAATGTATTTCTGACACACAAAAACTTCTTAGGCATGGGTTGCTACATCTGGAATCTTCCTCAAGAGAAGATGGATGGAAGTATTCAGAGCCTTTAGATGAAAGGACGTGGGTTGATATACCAGCAGACCATCCTCTGAGAGATGTGGGCTTTTAACCATAATCCTTCATTTAGGCTGTTATGGGAGGTGTAACAGGAATCCTTCCCCGAGAGGAAATGTTTGCTTTATTAGGAACCCTTCCTCTAGGGGTCATCAGTTGGTATATCTGAAGGGTCAATGTGACAATAATTCTTTCTCTGGAAGGATTAGGATTATGGTAGATTTATCAAGCACTCCATTAGATAAGGCAACAAATGGAAAACTTCAGAAGTTTCTTTCTCAGTGACAACAAAGACTGGTTACCCAGGAGCTCTCTGGTCTCAGACTTCAAAGGTCTACTCCAAGAAGACCAGATTTTGTTTATTAGAGGATACCCAATCTGAGCGATACAGGAAGCTCCATGCTTTGAGGGGACAGTTTGTATTGAATGAGTGCCCTGCCCTGAAAGGGCAAACGTTGGCGTATCAGGGATTCTTTCCTCTATGAGAAGAAACGCTTGTGTATCAGGGCCATAGCAGGTGTCCGGCGTTTCCCCGGGAGGTTGGAAGGGTGGGGGCCGGTTTTGCAGTGGTGGGGGCAGGTTTTGTTACTGGGGGCCAGTTTTGCAGCGGTGCCGCAATTTCGGCCCCCAGTAACAAAAGCAGAAGTACTCACACTTGACCCCCCTCCCCACCCCCCATGACAACCCCTCCCAGGAAGGTCCGACAAAATTGCCAGGGCTGCTTTGGGTTCCCAAGTCCGACCCTGATCAGGGGCTCCCTACTTTAAGGGGTACACATTTGCATTCCACAAAAATTGGCATATCAGACGTTCCTTGAGCCAAGAGGACAAAGGTTTGGGTACGAGAAGTTCTGTAGTGCGATAAAACACTCTGGTCTATCAAGCGCTCTGCACTGATTAATGTACTGAAAGGAATGCACCCTTCCTTAAAGTGGGCTAGTATTTTGAGGACACAGCTGGTATATAATGGAGCACATGAGGTGAAGAAGCATTATTAAACTGGGCAGTACTTGATGAATTTTTGGAGGACGAGGGTGAAGGAGCAGGCTACTTTCTGCTTGAATGTATACTATGCTTACCTTTTGTGCCAGTCTGTATGTGGCTGAGCTCCAAAGGTCTCTCTCCTCAGTCAGCTGTGTCAGCCGGGTCTCTAGGCGCTGCCTCTGTAACTCATAGAGCTCCCGATATTCCTCTAACACCCTAGGAGAAACAAACAATAATCTCTTACTGTTCTTATCACTTGATTATGGCAGAGAACAAGTGGTAGGTTTCAAAGTCAAACAGCACGTTTGTCGCATCCATAGGAGGGTAAACAGAGTACCACTCATAAACATGTCCAATCTTTGGTTAAATGTTTTATTGCATTTAACAAATTTATAAAGCACAGACATCACCTATGGGCAGTGGAACGCTTCCCAAATATTAGAATTTTAAAATGAGTTATTTCACTAAAAACAGTAATGTGGTTAAGATATTCTTGACAGACAGCAGCGACTTCAACTCACATCTCCTACCAAGGGTAAGGTAATTTTTGTTCTCACCTGCCTTGGCCTGCACTTCTCTCCTTAGTTAATGTAGAAAATACAATTTCTCTTCATTTATCAAACAACCCAAAGCTTCTCAGTTCTATGTCCCTTGGTCCAAAAGAATCGGATTTCCAATGTCTAGGGGTGATTGAATGTGTTTAGAATCTTATGTCATATCTTTTAGTCATTCATTCTGATGAAATTCTGTCAGGATCCTGAAGAACTAGGAGATAACCAAGTAAAAGGGGTGGGTATTGGTAGTAAACATTAAACTTTTTGGGTTCTTTTTGCAGGTTAGATGTAGTCCCTTTTTTGGGAATTATACATAGATTAAGGACTTGGAACTTTCTTTTTAGTCCCCGGTCACTGCATCACTGCAATCTTCATATGAGAGGGGAACCATTCACGTTACTGCGGTCAGGAGAGCGGATGAGGCAAGTACAAAGTGGCATAATCATTACAAGGTGGTTTCTGAGTAATGCTCAACTACCATTAGGGTAGAAGTTATAGTGCACAGGATTCCTTTGAGAGTTAGAGTGTAAATATAAGCCACATCCTAAAGGGGCACGGTCAGCGGTGTAGATTCTCCACTCTTTGCCCCAGGGTATGTGTATTATCTGTTCCTACAGTAATAGAGGGGACTAATTTGCAAAGCATTCTGGACAGTTCCTGCTGCATCCTGAGGTCATGCTGGTAAACTGCAGGCACTGTGTGGAGTTCAGTACTTCCAGGAGAAATCTTGTAGCGGTACCTGTACCTTCAACTGAAGTTCCCTGTTGCCGTCAAGGGTACAACTGAATATCTGGCAGCACTACGCTAAGAGGACTTCAGTTCCATTGACCGCAGATAACATAACATGTGTATTTGTAAAGCGCACGTTCACCCCAGCAACGGGGCATCTTGGCGCTGAATAACAGATGTTTATTGTTACCCAACTCAATGGTACTCCTTTTATCGACCTCAAATGGATGAAAGGCTGAGTGGACCCGCCGGGATTCGAACCTGTGACCATGAGGTCGAACACAGGCCCCTGCAGTGGATGCATTACCCAGAGAGCGAAGTGTGATTTTTAACCAACTTCTGAAAGCCTAGCATCTTGGTTTCTCCGTCTGTCTGAAGGACAAACCACACTTCATTGGAGGACCAAAATGACCTGCAGTAATTCTGGCCTTCTGCTGGAAATTACAAAAAAAAAAGAAAAAAAATCAAGCCAATGAATTAGTCTCCTGGAACGGTCTACCAGCAGAACTAAGACTCAACCCTAACTTGTTTGAGCGGGCTCCCTCTTTTGCAAACTGGTTGAGAGACGTGGGGGAGTGGTCCCTGGCGGAGAAACTACACATGAAAGCTTGCCGCAGGGACCAAAGGTTGGATGAGGATATAGCAACTTAGAGAAAATTATGCAGAGAATAGTTGAACTTAAGAAGGACAGAAAGTGATCAGACTGCTGAGACAGATGGTGACGATAGTATGTAAACGCAGGTGCGCGTGTCTCCCTAGCTGTATATGATGCTGTGTCTACTACTAAGCCATGAAAAATGCAAAGTGTATTTACCTGTGCTATGTGTCCGGGGCTCTAATATGTGTAACGTAAACAAGTCAATGGATATTGTCTCGAAGGATTCTGTATATGACCGCTCAGTTTGTGGTGAAAAGTTACAAATAAAGTTTTTTTTAAAAACCCTAACTTGTTATCTTTGCATAAAAACAGCAAAGACCCATCTTTTCAAAATGCACCTCAATTTCTAACTCTGCTTTTCCACCTTCAGTTATCCCCTCCATGGTTCTTGTTGCTGTATGTCTCAGGTCTTTTTAACTTTCTGAACTTCATTGTCGTGTCTCTCCTCTCTCTCATCACTTCTATGATGCATTTTGCTGTATTATCTAGTTTCATGTGAAGAGCCCTGTTGTCCTTGTATCTCGGTTCACACTATACAAATGCCATAGACACAAAAAATTATAAATAACGTTTTTAATAGATTACTGAGAACAGGTTCCCTTTGGAATTATGATGACAATTTCTCTGCTTTCCGTTGTGACGTCACTCTGAATGAGACCTGCTGCTTCAGACGCACAGAAAGGAGCCAAAGCGTTTTCTTTGGGACAATTGATGTTACTTGAGAATTACTTTTGGAGAACAGTTGTTTTCGTCCCATGCAATAGAGTTAACTTTCCCTTATTTTGGAGCAATATGAAACAGGCAGACGAGGTTAAATATTATGGTCTTTCTCTGTAGTGAAAAGTTCAAACTGTGGTATTGCCAGTCTGAAGCAATTGAATTTACACTGTGGATTTAATGACATCTAGATTTCTCAGTGCATGGAAGGTACAACAAGTGTCATTTTAGGATTCTTGCCTGAATCTTCGTATTCCTCCACATTTCTCATTGCCAGTGTTGCACAGATCTTTATCAGTGGCCACGGGAAGAGCTGGGTTGCATTTTGTCTGCAAGCATCTGTCCTGGCACAGAGACTTCATAATACTATATTGTTCACCAGGAGCTCAGAGGGAGTCTTTGACACGTTGTCAAAATATTTCTAAAATCACTAGACTTTGTGAATTTTCTTTTCCAGTGTGTTTAGGTCTTCATGGGGACGTTGGAGATCAATTCAGAGTTTTTATTATGTGTTATTTCTTCTAGGCAGATATCTTGTGTTATTTGTAGCTTATTATTCTAAGCTTCTATCCTGGTTGACATTTACACAAAAAAAATGTTGTGGCACGAGTGGGGGTGGGATGTGGAGGAGAGATAAAATTGATGCAGTGTGACGTGTTGTGAGAAGTGATTTGGATACCTTTCTGAAATTGATGTGCCATGAAAAGGCCATCTTGAGGTGTTCTGACCAGGATGAGTTGGGGGTGAGTAGAGTTTGAAGAACACTTGGTCAAGGGAGCGTTCTTTTTTATGGGTGGGCATGTTGCATCTTGGGTGGTGATCCTAGGAAACTAAGGGCCTGATTTATAGTTCAGCAGACAGGTTACTCTGTCATAAATATGACGGCTATCCTGTGCCATTGGATAAAATACACTTGTAATATGCGGGCGGGATATCCGTCACGTTTGTGACAGAGTAACCTGTCCGCTGAACTCTAGGCCCTAAGTACTGTGTTTCTGGTGGGAGCTGTTGTGAAATTTAACCAGACATTTAATATTTCTGGAGTGAAAGGTTGAGAGGAGTTGATTAGGCAGGTCTTTCATGAACCAGGAAAGATTTAGGCACAATCAGTAGTTTGGTCCAGCTTTAGTTGGACGAGAGTGACAATCAGGATGCCTGTGGATTAGGTTCAAGTAGTTAATAGGTGTTCGAAGAAGGGTTCCTGCTATTCAATTTTTGGGATGCAAACCACTTTTTCGCATGCTGCTTGTTTGTTGCCCATCTCTACCAACACCATCAGCAGCTTTTTCCAAATTTACCTTTTTCTTATTTACAATTTTCTCTTGGTTCTGTGGGTTAAGTCCATTTTTCCTATATATCACTGCACTCCTATAGTTTGTGCATTTACCTTGTGACTTCACCTTACTCTTTTTATGTGCAAGTTATTGTTAATTCCTTTATTTCATTTTTGAATGGTATTACCTTTACCAAACGCAAGGATATTCCTGTCACCCCATAAATCCTTCATTCTTCTCCCCTAACTTCCTAAACCAGTCGCTCTTAAACCTTCCACCCATAAATCCTTCATCATTAAACACTTCATCTCTGAACCCTTTCGCCCCTAAATATTTCACATTTCAGCATTAATCCCTTCACTGGTCACACTTAAAACCCTTCAACCATAAATCCTTCACCATTCACCCGTGAACTCTCAACCCTTAAACCATTCACCCCTAAACCCTTCCCTCTTCAGCCCTTCACCTTCAGAGCCCATCACTCTACAGAGGCCGCGCTAGTTGTGGCCTCAGACGGATTGTGGATGAGGGGGGCCGAGCGGCTCTAATTCTTGTTGACCTCTCAGTCGCGTTTGATACCGTTAACCACAGGGTTCTTATCATTCGGCTTCAGAAGATCGGGATAGGCGGTGCAGCTCTTGCCCTTCTCAGCTCTTTCCTAACAAATAGAGTACAAAGGGTTTAACTGAATGGCTTTAAATCCAAACTTTTCTCTCTTCCCTGCGGGGTGCCTCAGGGGTCTTCTTTGTCCCAGACGCTATTTACCATATATATCACTCCGCTCTCAGAGTTTATTCAATCCTTTGGCCTATCGCTGTCTCCTACGTCAATGAAACTCAAATTGTTGTCTCTACTCCAGAAGACGAGGGTCTTACAGCCTTAAACCAGAATCACTACCTAACCAGGTATCTTTTTGGATGCAGAAGAACTTCTACAATTGAATATTGACAAAACCAAGGTGATTCTTTTTGGCAAAAACACAGATTTTTGGAATTGAACGTGGTGGCCAGCAGATTTTGGTCCACTACCTACTCCTATCCTAGAGGTAAAAAATCTTAAGAGTGGTCTTTGATGACCTGCTCAGTTTTTCGGAGCAGATCAATCATATCACTTCCTCTTGTTTCTACATTATCAGATTACTGAGGAAAAAAAAATCCATTGATCCCCCTGGACCTTCAAAAATCTGTTGTGGTTGCTCCCATCCTTTCTAGAATTGATTATTGCAATGTTTTGTATTTAGGTATAACTAAAAGCTCATTCGCGAAATTACAATCATTGCAAAATGCTGCAGCTCGGCTGCTCTTGAAAGTGCCTACATTTGTGTTCCATCACTAAGGAAATACGGGACCGTCCTTGGTTACTGCTAGTTGATAGAGTTAGGTTCAAATCTCTCTGCATTATTCACAACGCTCTGTATGAAAGGGGTCCTCACCATCATCGAAAAAACTTTCGCTGGTACTGTCCGCAACAGGCCCTATGGTCTTCATCAGCCTATCTGATAAAATTCCTCAAGAAAAAAAATCTAGATTGAGGGCAGGAGTCTGCGCTATCTTGGCTGCAAACTTATGAATTCTATTCCACTGGCCTTAAGATCTCAATCCTGGTTTCAGAGGTTCGCCGTAAGCGCTAAGACACTTAGGGGCCGATTCCGATCTCGGCTGGTAGTGCTCCGAATCGGATTCGGCTTTACCGGATCCGATTCGGAGCCCTGTTTCCCGACCGAACCGTACGCGGGTCCGGCCGAGCGAGTACGATGCGAAATCGCCGACCGACTCGTCCGGGCGTCCCGACCGCTCCGACCGACTTCGCTCCCGGCTCGAACCGCTCCGACCGACTCGCTCGGACTCGACTCGCACCGCGCAATGGAGACGTTTCCCGGCCGGGTAAGTACGATGCGCGCCGCGGGCAGTCCGACCGAGCCGCGCACTCCGGCTCGAAAGAGCTGTCGGAGCCGTACTTGGGGGTCCGTGTCGGACCCCCTGTACGCGTAGCCGCGCGAGTCGCACACAGGGGGACCCATGGGTCCCCCTACCTGTGCGTGTACGGCGCGAATCGCCGCCGCGTACCCGCTGTAGGGGGCGCCCTTGTCCGACTTCGCACCCATTGAGTCAATGGGAGCCCGCGTACGCGTTGTACGACCGGCTCCCATTGACTTCAATGGGAGTCCGACCGACTCGAGTCCGATAACATACGGCCGCATCGTACTCGTTCGGTCGGACTGCACGGGTCCGATTCGGTCGGAAATCTCTCCGGGTCCGGCTCGGTCGGAGAAATTTCCGGCCCGAATCGGAATCGACCCCTAAGTATTTGCGCGCTTAATAAAAGCTTTACTTGCTTACCCCTAAACCCTTTACCTTTCGTCCATTCACCCATATACACTTCAATCTCCACCCCTTAATGCATCACCTCTCACCCCTAATCCATCACCCTTCAACCCAAAACCCTTCACCCTGAAACCCACTATCCATCACTGTTCACCACTATGCCCTTCACCATGCACACCTAAACCATTCATACCGTACCCCTAAATCTTTCCCTCTTAAATCCTTCACCCCTAATCTCTTCACATAAACCCTTACTCTAACTCTATGTTAAAACATTTTACTTATATTACTACAATGTTTTTTTAATGCATACCTTACAATGAAATGACAGACGATGAGATGGTTGACAATTAAATTGTAGTCCCCAAGGAAATGCCCATGAGGAAATAGTTTGACAATGAAATGGATGCAACAAAATGGCATGCTCCACGTTTCTGAAGTGAAAAAGATGGAGTCATGAGCAGCTATGCCATAAGAATGGTGCCCCTTCCTGAATGAATAAAACTCTTGGGATGATAGTCGCAGGAGAAAACCTACCCATTCTGGCTCCTCACCCTAAGAGCTGTTGCACTAGCAGTGGACCCAATGAATGGAGAGCAAGAAAGCGCAAAAATTAGTCTAAAAATCAGCGAACTGGCAATGACTGTGTTCTCCCCATGACAGCAATGTGCCCTGAACATATTATCTCAAGTAAATTGCACAAGATCTCTTAGGAACATGGCACAATATTTGGAAAAATCACATAGTAGCTAGCTGCAGAATATTATGAAATGGTGCTAAGACAGCCTTTGCTCCCAGAAGTTGATGCATGATGTTCCTGAGAATGTATTTTCATTCTCCCAGGCATATTTTGCAAATGTTTGGTGAAAGACTCACTTGACATTCCTCTTGGACTCTTCGAGAGACAGCGCCAGTTTTTCTCGGGCATAATTTGCTTCTTTGCTTACCCTTAGATCATGTTCCCGAATCTGGCCCAGTTCACTAAAACAAAGCACAACACACATGGATTATTATCTGGAACAGGAACAGACAAAATCATAAACATATAGAAAATGATAGCAGACAAAGTGCATGAGGACCATCTAGTGCGTAAATTTCCCTCTGTTGTAACTCTGTAGACTGTAGTTAGTTTACCATTTATTCGTATGCCAAAATCACTCTGCCATACTTGTCCTAGGCCTTTTTAACTCTGTCAAAGATGGTTCCTCAAATGTTTCTGCTGGAAGGTTGTTCACTTACTTACATACACACCGCCCTTTCTGTGAAGAACCTTCTTGTGCTGCATGCAAGCTTCTGTTTCCTTTCCAATCCTTCAAGACTGTCTTTTTTTTTTTACCTGTTCTTGTATATTTTTGGCTTTGGCATAGAATCTAGCCCATGCCCTTGTTTATACTTTCTCATCTACAGTTTGTCCTATATATGTCCCTTTCCTTCACTGCCAACTATGCTCAAGGGCATGCAAAAAAGGTTGAGGAAATAAATCTTGGGGCAGCCTCATATAACATGACTATGTTCCTGATGCTTCCACTCACAAACAGTTATGCCTGGCTTCAGGGCACTCTCACCCACCTCCCTCGGTGTGGCAACCCCAACCAATTTTTTTTTTTTATATAAAATGCATGGTTTCATGTGACCATCCCCCACCTGCCTAGTGTCTCTTCTACATTCCCCTCCTCCCACAAAAACAAATGCCTGGGCTCCTGAAAACCTCATTTTATGATGTTGCTCTGCCTTTCTGTCTAGATCGAGGTAATGCTGCTAGGAGTGGAAACATTTCATATGCATCCTTTGGCTTTGAATGATCCGAGGGACGCAGAAAAAGGAAAAGGATGGTAGTGAAGCAGCACTTGCCTTGCATCTCATTTCCTTGGCTTTGTGAAGACCTCTAGACAGGCAGAGAATGGCAGTAGTATGCAGTGCCACAGCAGTATCTCCCGTCCGATTCCTTTGGAGCTCTGCAGAGCTGCAAGAAGCAGTTTGAAGTGGTTCAAGAGCATCAGCCTGAAGCCCTGTTTCCCACAGGTGTCTAGAGTTTTGTAAGGAGATCGAGGAAGTCCTGATAGCTACATTCCCTCAACGTCCTTAGAGACTGTGGAAAATAAGTGAGACAGGGGGATGTTGATGCAGTACATGAGCTACCATGTCAGTTGAAATCAGCTTGTCAACTGTAATAATGTCACAGGACAGAAACTCTGTGTACAGTGTCTTTCAAAGGGAACCATATACACAAAGAACAAGTTACTTAACTTTGGCAATATTCTTTCTGGTGGACACTCTTTCTAACCAGATTCCTCACCCTGTGAGTATCCCCGGGTGCCAGACTGGATCCAGAAAACTCAAAAGGAATGCTCCTGTGCTCAGTAGGTGGCGCCATGCAACTCTGCATCAATGCCGTTTCACACTGGAAGTGAGGACAAAGTCATATATAAGCACCATCCATGAGCACTGATGTCAGTTTTTTTCATGGGTACGTGCAAGCCCTCAAATGCAGAGCCAATCTGTAAACTGAAAGAACCGCTGAGCATTTTCCTGAACTGGGATCTTTTTTGATGGAAGAGGCCATAGAGGGCGGTAAGGAATCTGCAGTTAGATAGATTATCCACCAGAAGGAAAATGCTACTTACCAGTATGCATCTGTTCTTGGCATGTAGAGCTGCAGAGTTGTACACTGTGCATAGATCGCCATCTGGTGTTGGGCTCGGATGCTTGCACTTTGTTGTTGTCTTGGAAGAGTTTTTTGTAGTCACGAGATAGGTGACTCCTCCCTTGGACGATAGTGCGCATGGGCATCGACTCCATCCTCAGATTGTTTTTCGCCATGATGGGAAAAGATGGAGTCAGTAAGAAGTAAGAGATGTCCATGTGAATGTATCTAATTAAGATAATACTGGAACAGATACAGGTTCCGGGGAGGCGGGTGGGCGTGTACAACTCTGCAGCTCTACATGCCAAGAACAGATGCATACTGGTAAGTAGAATTTTCCGTTCGAGGCATATGAGCTGCAGATTGTACACTGTGCATAGACTGTACAGCAGTGTCTCCTTTAGCGGTGGTCACCTGTATCGGTTGCAGTAGTTTGAAACAATGTCTTGAGAACAGCCTGGCCTACAGAAGCTTGTTGTTTTGCCTGCACGTCAACACAATAGTGTTTGGTGGAGGTGTGTGGTGTAGACCATGTAGCTGCTTTACATATGTCATCTAAGGGAATGTTCCCTAAGAATGCCATGGTTTGCGTGTTGAATGCGCTCTAGGGGGAATTGTCAATGTGCGTTTAGCCTTTTGGTAGCATATTTGAATGCATTTTACTATCCACCGTGCGGTCCCAGCTTTGGAGATGGGGTTACCTTTATGAGGTGGGGAGAAGGCTACAAACAGTTGTTTTGTTTTGCGAAAGGGCTTAGTTCTGTCAATGTAATAAAGTAGTGCCCTTTTGACGTCTAGTGTATGAAGAGCTCTGTGTGCTACAGAGTCTGGGTTTTGGAAGAACACCGGTAATTCAACCGATTGGTTAAGATGAAAAGCAGAAATGACTTTGGGCAGGAATTTGGGATTTGTTCTGAGAACCACTTTGTTATGATGTATTTGTAAGAATGGTTCTTGTATGGTTAAAGCCTGGATCTCGCTTACTCTTCTGAGAGAGATAATTGCGACAAGGAAAGCAACTTTCCATGTGAGGAACTGAAGTTCACATTTATGTAGAGGTTCAAATGGGGCACCCATGAGCCTGGTAAGGACGATGTTTAAATTCCACACTGGAGAGGGTGGCAGTCTGGGAGGAATTATTCTTTTAAGTCCCTCCATAAAGGCTTTAATTACAGGTACTCTAAATAATGACAAATGTTGTCTGTTTTGTAAATAAGCGGCAGCGCTGCTAGATGTAATCGTATGGATGAATATGCTAGATTACAACTTTGTAAGTGTAGCAAATAGCAAATGATGTCCTGGATGAAAGCATCCAGTGGATCAATTTTATTATTTTTGCAGTAGATGACAAATCTTTTCCATTTTGCTGCATAGCAAGCTCTAGTAGTAGGGCGTCTGGCTTCTTTAATGATATTCATACAGTCTGGCGGAAGGTTAAGATAACCGAACTCTAGGACTTCAGGAGCCAGATCGCTAGATTCAGTTGTTGTGGATCGGGGTGTTGTATCTCTCCATGGCTCTGCGTTAGCAATGTTGGGGAGAGGCGTCGTTTTTGGTGTGGAACCACTGAGAGCTCTAGTAGTGTTGTGAACCATGGTTGGCGTGCCCATGTGGGAGCCACTAGGATCGTTTTGAGAGACTGTTGTGTGAGTTTGCGTACTACCAGGGGAATCAGTGGGAGTGGCGAAAAAGCGTACGCAAATTTGCCTGACCAGTTCATCCATATCGCATTGCCTTTGGACAATGGGTGTGGGAACCTGGCGGCGAAGGTTGGGCATTTTGCGTTTGCGTGTGTGGCGAACAGATCTATGTCTGGTTGGCCCCACATGTGGAAAAAGGGTTGGAGAACTTGGGGATGAAGTTCCCATTCGTGTATCTGCTGTATCTGTCGACTTAGTAGATCCGCAATTTGATTGTGAATCCCTGGAAGATGTTCTGCTAGCAGGTATATATTCTGTGGAATGGCCCATCTCCAAATGTTTTGTGCGAGCTGGGACAGCTGCAGAGAATGTGTGCCTCCTTGTTTCTGTATGTAGTACATGGCTGTCATGTTGTCCTTGCGGATCAGGACAGTTTTGTGTTGTAGATGTACTTGGAATGATTTTAATGCTAGGAATGTTGCTAGTAATTCCAGGTGGTTGATATGGAGCACTTTCTGTTCAGTGGTCCATTTGCCTTGAATTGTATGGTCTAGGAGATGGGCTCCCCAACCGGTGAGTGATGCGTCTGCTGTTAGTACTATCTGTGGAACCGGCTCGAGGAACGGCCGCCCTTTGGACAGGTGTCGTGTGTTCCACCACTGCAGAGAGCGATGTGTGCGGCTGTCTACCAACACCAGATCTGTAAGTTGTCCTTGAGCTTGGTTCCACTGTCGTGCTAGGCATTCCTGTAAGGGGCGCATCTGAAGCCTTGCATGAGGTACGATAAAGATGCAAGAGGCCATCATTCCTATTAGTTGCATGAATACCCTTACTGGGAGGGAGTGCTGCGGTTGAAATGTGCTGCTTAGGGCTTGTATGCTGGCTATCCTGGCTGGACTTGGATATGCTAGAGCTTTGGAAGTGTCTACTGTGGCTCCTAGATACTGATGTATGTGGGAGGGCTGGAGATTCGACTTGGGGTAATTTACTGTGAATCCTAAGTCGTGTAGCAGCTGGATAGTTTGATGAGTGTGATGAACACACTGGTTGAATGACTTGGCTTTTATTAGCCAGTCGTCGAGATATGGAAAGACGTGGATTTGTTGCCTTCTTAGGTGTGCTGCTACTACTGCAAGGCACTTTGTGAACACTCTGGGTGCGGTGGTGACCCCGAATGGTAGGACTTTGAACTGATAGTGTTGTCCGTCCACTATGAACCTTAGATACTTCCTGTGAGCAGGGTGCATGGGAATGTGGAAGTAGGCGTCCTTGAGATCTAGTGTGGCAAGGAAGTCGCCTTGTTGCAGCAGTGGAAGAACAGGTTGCAGAGTGATCATATGGAAGTGATCGGACTGTATGTAGAGATTGAGGGGTCTGAGGTTGAGGATTGGCCTTAGGGTCCCGTCCTTTTTGGGGATTAGGAAATACAGTGAGTAAACCCCTGATCCTTGATGTTGTAAGGGAACTGGTTCTATTGCATGCTTTTGAAGCAGTGAGAGAACCTCTTGTTTTAAGAGCGTAATGTGTTCTGTGGACATTGGACGCTGTTTGGGTGGAATGTTGGGAGGGTTGCTGTAAGTTCGAGGCAGTAACCATACTGGATAATTTGTCTTACCCACTTGTCTGTTGTGATGGAATCCCAGACAGGTAGGAACTGTGAAAGTCTCCCCCCGACCGGAGTGGAATGGTCTGGAGGGAGTGGAGGGAAGTCACTGTTTAGGAGCGGGGGAGGTACGAGTGTTGTTACCACCTCGGCCTCTTCCCTTGTTGTTGTTTCCCCTGTATCCGCCTCTAAAATATCCTCTATTGGGGGATGTGTGAGTGGTGTTTTTATATGAAGAGGAGGCGGTGTCTGTTCCAGTGTTTTTGGATGCTCCCCTATAGAAGGTGCGACGAAAGGAACCGCGTGTGGATGGAGATTGCAATGCTCCCATGGACTTCGCAGTCTCTGTGTCTTTCTTCATTTTTTCTAGTATGGTGTCTACAGCCGGTCCAAAAAGGTGCTCTTGATTGAACTGCTGGGTAAGGATAGCTGTTTGGACCTCTGGTTTAAAGCCTGAAATGCGTAACCAGGCATGTCGTCTGAGTAACACACTAGTGTTAACAGATCTAGAGGCTGTGTCAGCTGCATCTAGGGCACACTTAATTGATGCGTTGGTTATGAGTTTGCCCTCCTGAATCAAATCATTTGCCTGGGTTTTGTATTGATCAGGCAAATGTTGTAATAGGGTCTCTAGTCGGTCGTAGTGAGCCCTAACATACCTAGCAAGTAATGCTTGGGTGTTTGCTATGCGCCAGTGATTAGCAGCTTGAGCAGCGACTCTCTTGCCAGAGGCATCTAGCAACTTAGATTCCTTATCCAGAGGTGATGTGTCACCGGAGGTTTGAGAGTTGGCGCGTTTTCTAGCGTTAGATACCACTAGTGAGTCTAAGGGTAGCTGCCCCTTGATGTAGGTGGGATCGTCAGGGGAGGGTTTATACTTTTTATCAATCCTAGGATTGAGAATTCTAGTCCTGACTGGGTCTCTGAATATGTCTGGGGCATGTTTAATGACCCCTTTCAACATAGGCAGGGTTTGGACAGTTTTCTGAGACTGTTCAAAGGTGTCTAGAAGGAAGTCCTCCTCTGCAGGGTCTGAATGTATGGGGACACCATGGTACACAGCAGCTCTATTGACCAGTTGTCCAAAACCAATGTTGTCATCTGGGGGAGATGGTTTTGTTGGATATGGTTGGGGAGCAGGGAGGTCTGGGGGACCTATTGGGTCATCATAATCGTCCCAATCGTCCTGTGGTGCGTCTGTATCATTGTCAGGATCAGTGAAAGGGTCATTGATGCCTCCCCCACCCCCTAAATCATCATCAACATTATCCTGTGGTGGTGGTGAGTGTGGTGGAAGTGTTAGAGGCTGTGGAGGAGAGACAGGCTTAGGAGGAAGAACTGGCTCAGGAGGAAGGACAGGCTTAGGAGGAAGAACAGGCTGACAAGGAAAAACAGGAGAAGAGGGCCTTATGGGTGAAGTGGCACAGTCTTTTTTCTTTACAGGCACTGCAGGAGTGTCTGATGAGTCCAACTTCCTCTTCTTGTGTGGAACAGTAGCCACATGTCCTGTTTTAGGGTCTATATGCAGCTTTTTCTGCTTGGGATCGACAGGATCCGGTCGGAAAAGTTCTTCCCGTTCGGTAACCGCTTTCGGCGCCAACTTCTTCGGGTCCGAACGAGGTTTTGACTTGTGGTCGGAGGCCTTAGGAATTGGTCTAGGGTCCTTCGGCTTGGCTATGGAGCCGGGAACGTTTTTTGGTTCCGAAGGTTTTTTCGGAGCCGATGGTTTCGGCGTAGAGGTGGTTGGTGCCGACTTCTTTTTGGGAGTAGGTTGGTCTCCTGTCTTCGGTGCCGAAGGCGCCTGCGGGACAGTGAGATATGGTTTGCTCGGTTCCGAGCTGCCGGAAGGCCTGTTCTTTGTCTTCGGAGCCGAGCCCGAGGGCGGGGCTTCTGAAGTTTGTTTTTGGTCGCGACTGGGGCCAGCAGGCGAAGTGTTGACCAGGGCCTTGGTTTTTTCAGGTGGAGTTGGGGTAGGGGCAGTAGTACTCACTCGTTGACCAGGAGTGATGTGGTCGTCTGAGTCTGAGTCGTCTGTTTCGGACACGATCTGCAGGTCTTCAGAATCGTCCTCCGGAACATCGGGGCCTTCATCGAAGATATCCACTGGTGCCGGAGCTGATCTCTGCGCCATGATGTGTCGTCGGGCCCGGCGATCACGGATCGTTTTCTTGGATCGAAAAGAGGCGCAGGCCTGGCAAGTGTTCTCGTTGTGTTCGGGCGAGAGACACAGGTTACAGACCGTGTGATGGTCACTGTGTGGGAATTTTGCTCCACACTGGGGGCATTTTTTAAATGGAGTCCTTTCTATGAGCTGTAGGCCCGAACGGCGTCGATGGGCCCACCGGCCCACGTCGACGACTGGAATGGAGTAGGGGAGATGCGCGTCGAAGATCACGCGATCGAAAACAATACCGTCGAGTTGTAGATAGTTTGCGCGTCGAAAGGGTTTGGAAAAAACAGGTACCGAACCGGAGCGCAAAAGTTACATCCGAACCCAATGGCGGAAAAAAACAATCTGAGGATGGAGTCGATGCCCATGCGCACTATCGTCAAAGGGAGGAGTCACCTATCTCGTGACTACAAAAGACTCTTCCAAGACAACAACAAAGTGCAAGCATCCGAGCGCAATACCAGATGGCGATCTATGCACAGTGTACAATCTGCAGCTCATATGCCTCGAACACAGTGTTACCAAAGGTAAGTAACTTGTTCTAATGGATACTTCTAAACTGCAGATTTTTCACCTTGTGAATAGATGTCAAAGCAGTCCCACCCAAGGTCGTGGGTCTGTGGAATGGCTCGAACTGAAAAGTCCTGCTGGGCTGAGGAAGCAAACTGCCCATGTCCGCAAACCTGACTGCTGAGGCAGTAGTGCTTTGTAAATGCGTGCACGTATGCCCATGTAGCTGCCTGGCAGATATCCAGGACAGGCACTCCTCCTGCCAAAGCAATGATTGCAACCTTGGCCCTGGGTGAATCAGCCCTTAGACCTTCTGGTCGCTGCTTCTTACCCAATTCAAAGCAGATCTTAATTCAGAGGACTATCCATCAGGATATGGTCCATTTCTGTACCGCCTTGCCCTTCTTCACCCCAGAGAACCATACAAACAGTTGATCATCCACCCAATGTTCTTTGGCATGACCGATATAGAAACCGAGTGCCCTCTCCAGGTTCAAACGATGGAGTTTCTCTTCCTCTTTCGAGGGATGAGGTGGAGCAAAGAAGGTCGGAAGGAAATGGTTTCTTCTACATGAAAAGTTGGCCCCACTTTTGTTAGAAACACAGCTCAAGTGCTTAACACCAGTTTTTCCGGAAAAACTTGGTAAAGGGAGGCTGGATCGAAAGGGCCTGAAGCTCACTCACCTGGTGTGAGGATGTTATCGCAACCAGGAAGACTGTTTTTAAGGTGAGAAGGTGCAATGGACAACTGTGCATTGGTTTAAAAGGGGTACACATCATTAAAGTGTGAACCACATTTAAATCCCACTGTGGCATCACAAACGGCATTGCCGGAAAAATATGTTATAAACCTTTAAGGAAACGCAGCACAACTTGTGATTTTTAAGAAGGATGGTGGGTCTGGCAAATGTAGATAGGCCGGTAGGGCTGTCAGGTAACTTTTAACTGTGCCCAGAGCAGGACCTTGCTGGGCCAAATACAATGCAAGCAACAACAAATCTGACAGTTTTGCCTGCAACGGGTCCAACTGGCAGGTTCTGCACAAAGCCAAAAACGTGTTCAAGTTCTTTGTATAGACAGATTTCGTGGAAGGGCGCCTGTCTGTCAGGATGACATCAACAACCTCAGAAGAAAAATCAAAGGAGACCAACTGTAGCCACTGTAACGTCAGTCGCGATGCATGGAGGTTCAGGTTGCACAAGCTCGGGTGCAAGACCCTGCCCTGATGCTGCAATAGAAGGTCCTCCTGAAGAGGCAGCCTGATTGGAGAACAGATGCTTAAGACCAAAGTTTCTGGGTGCCACACTGTCTTGGCCCAGTACAGAGCCACAAGTATGACTTGAGCCAGGTCGTTCCTGATCTTCTCTAGAGATTGGGGCAGGTGAGGTAGCGAGGGGAAGGTATACAGAAATTCCGTGCTCCACTCAAGGCGCAATGCATTCCCAAGAGTGAGCATTCTTGGGAACTTCAGCATGCAAAGTGTTAACATTGCGAGTTCTCAGTGGTGACGAAGAGATTGAGCCAGGGTTCCCCCCATTGCTGGACTATGGCCAGTGCCACCTCAGTGTGCAGCTGCCATTCATGATCCCCTAAGCGTCGCCAGTTCAGTTTGTCCACCATGGAGTTTAAAGATCCAGCCAGATGGTGTACCACCAGGGAAATACCCTGATGATTCGGTCAGCTTCAGAGGCACAGGGCTCTTGGCACAGGACAGAGGACCCTGCCCTGCTTCTTGCAGTACCACATAGTCGTAGTGTTGTATAGGAAGGTGCCTCTTTTGACATGATTAGCCCCCACTTTTTGCCTGGTGCATGATGTGATTTTGAACGAAAGTGCACTGGGTCCCTAATAACCAGTTTCCCAATGCAGATCTCTTTCCAAAAACTGTACCACGGTTGGTACAACTTCAGCAACCCCTATAAGTCCCTATTAAATGGCACCCTTGGTACCTAGGGCGTTGGTACTGAAGAGGGTCCACTATGGCTGCAGCACAAATTGTGCCACCCTAGGGACCCCTCACCAAGACCATGCAAACGGCCACTGCAGGGTGCATGTCTTGGTGCAGATAAAACTGTAGAGTCGACGTGGCATACAACCCTGTGCGCCATGCCCACAGACACTGCATGAGGTATAGCTAAGTCACCCCTACTGCAAGCCTTACTGCCCTAAGGCAGGGTGCTCTATATCCCATGTGTGGACATATCTGCATTAACAGATATGACCCTACAATATCTAAGTCCATTCCTGTATATTGTAAGTGCCCAGGGACGCCACAGAGAGTACATGAACTGGATACTTGTCATTACAAGTTTCCTAGCTCCATGATGGCTTCACTGTACCCTAAGATGTTTGGTACCAAACATCTTGTCTCAATAAATCCTCACTGATGCAAGTGTTGGATTTATTAATAAATGCACACAGTGGACACCTTAGAGGTACCCCTGAAAACCTACCAAACACTGGGGTGGTCTCTGGTCTGACTAGTCTTAGCCTGCCTGCCAACACCAGACCTGTTTCTGACCTCATGGGGTGACAGCCAGTGCTCTCAGAGGCCAGGAACAAAGCCTGCTCTGAGCAGAGGTGCTTCACACCTCCAAGCTGGAATGGCATTCCAGGGCGGGAAGCTTCAAAGGCGATGCCGCCTTTGAAATGCAACCCAGGCATCTGCAGATAGTGGAGGATGCCAACCCCCCTGTCCTGCTCCACATTTGGCAGTAGGACAGGTGGGAAAATTAGTTAGATTAGGAGGTGTGCCAACATTGAGCCAGCACCACTACTAAGGTGGGGCAGGTGATGCGGACACTACTTTTCCAATTCCTCCATCTTGAGATGGCAGGAATTAACCTGTCAGGGCTATGGTAGTGCCCCTTCCCACAGGAAGTGGTCACTTAGAGGGTGTAGACACCCTAAAGGTAAGTAGTCCATTGGCTACTACTTGTTTCTTCCTTTAACGCCCCTAAATTTAGTATTTAGGTGGCATCCCTGGACCCTGAACTTAGATTCAATGGATACAAAGAAGACACAGACAAATAAGAGAAGCTGACCCGAGAACTGAAGACCTGCTGCAGAATTTTGGAGCAAAACCCTGCCTGCTGCTCCTAGGACTCAACCATCATGGTGTGCTGTCTCGTCCTGCAATTGTGAGGCCTCCAAGAACCCCGGCGCACCTCCGGCCCTTCGCCAATTGCCAGGGAACTCCCTTGGGGTAGAGAAACTACTCCCTTGCATTCCGCAGGCCCTGAACCCACAGAGTCCAGTTCTCTGACGCAGCATTCAAGCAAAAAGAGGTACATCGGCATCAGAGGGTCAGATCTGTCTCCCTACCGAGTGTGAAGACACCAGGACCTACCGGAGCCGTACCGGACCAATACCCGGGGTACCGGATCTCCTGCAACCTAAACCGAGACGAAGAGTCCAATCCGGACTCCAACTGCCCAGGAAGCAAGCACCTGTGGCATCGAGACTCGAGACCCACTTCATGAGTGGCCCAGCTGTCCCGGAATCGTCCCTGCAACCGGCCTGCCCCTGACCGCGAAGACAACTTAATGTATGTTGCCCAGTTGAGCTATCTGCTCTGCACCCAGCCCGCCTGGGTACCGGCAAACCAGCTGTGCTCCCGTGGTCCTCAGGTCCTTGCAACCTGTTCCCTCGAGTGGGACCACTCGGACTTACCTTTAAGTCCCCTTGTGCAGTGTGTTTTTGGTGGCCCCCTTCTCGTTAGCACCTGCTACCAACGACCTCAGCACCCTGCTCCCAGCCAAATCCGGGACGCTCCCAACAATCTGCTGGTGGAATATTGGACCTGGCCTTGCTACTTACCTAAATCCAGAAGGTGAACCTTGAGATCCAACTGTATGATTTTATATGCATTTTCCAGTTTTCTCCTGTAGACTTCTATGGTGCGTAATTGCGCACAAGAGTGTGTTATTTTGCGAACTTTGAAAATTCATATCTTAAAAAGTACTTACCTTAGAACAAAGTTCTTGGTCTGAAAAATTATATAAAAACCAATGTCATTTTTACAAATTAGTAGATTTATTCTTGAGTGTGTGTATCATTTATTGCCTCTGTGAGTACAACAACTGCTTAGCAATACCTTTTGATAAGCCTAACTGCTCGCCCACATTACCACAAATAGAGTGTTAGTATTATTTACTTTCGCCTCTGAATACCAATCCGGGATCCACTGGACTATCTCCACAGCGTACTTTGGTTTAGTGCCCTATATAGAGAGCCAGCTTCCTACATGTTGAATCTACACCAGCCTTCCCTTGATGGAGGGCTTGAAGGCCTTCAACACCAAGTGAATCACTCACAACTCCAGCAAATTGATGTGGCGGTGGGTCTCCGCTGGAGACCAGGAGCAGCTAAAAGGCATGTCCATTAAGGATGCCTGGATGACTCTGGAGAAGTCTTTGGACCTCATCTATGTGTGACGTTGAAGCACCATGCTCATTCCCATAGCCCTACCTAGACAATCTGCGATGTCCAGGCCCAAGCGGATGATGAATTTGGCTGCATAACAACCATCCTGAATGGTTTGGGCTAAGGAAGCACATAAGTCGATCCAGGGCCGCAGATATGATCTCACGGACATCTTTGCAAGAAAATCTCTCCACAGAATGAAGACAGAAGGAGCATAGTTACAGTCCACATCTAAAGGAGAAGAATGAAAGGAACTAACATCAGCGCTCATGCGTTGTCCTTATATGGGGCTCTGCTCGTCAGTTGCAGAGCTGAACAGCATAAAAACAGAGTTGCATGGCACCACCTAACAGACCGCAGGAGCACTGCTTTTGACTTTTCCGGATCTAGTATGGCACAGGGGGATATTCATAAGGTGAGAAATCTGCAGTTAGAAATATCCATCTGAAACTCCAATTGATTCCTCACCAATCATTCATAAAGTGAGAACCAATTTATGTTTTTTTCCGATGGTGTAATCTACCTGTGTGCTCAGCATGGTCCCAACTCTCTGCACTACTTGGAAATTTTGAGGTCACTAAATATAATATTTTCAAGATCCCTCTTCTGTGTGATGATATTCAATGGCACCCTCAGCAACGTATACTGCACCCAAGAGTTTCTATGCATTTAATGCATGACCAGAAGCCAGGCAAAGACCGGAAGGTAGTCAATGACCTGTAAGCATACAATGACTAAGTACCAGGCAGTGACCAAGTAGAAGGCAACAATCAGAAATAAACTAACCATATATGATCAGGTAACAACCAGGCCGACAACCACTTGGTTCCATTTAGGCAACAAAGGTAACCAGGAAACAAATGGGAACTTGGCAACCAATGGAAACCACACAACCACAGCAACTAAACAGCAACAGGGAATAATACTTCAGGCAAAAACTGGGTACCAAACAAAAACTGGGTAATCTCTAGGAATCAGACCATAAATGGGAACCACGTAACAATCATGAACCAGGCAATGGCCCTGAATTGAGTAAATTGTTTCACCTACACTCACCCACCTAACATGCTACACTCATCCCCTACATTCTCCTTTCTTCATAGGATAAAGATACAGAGACCCTCCAGACCTGATCAGATCTCCAATGGCATTCTTGAAATGCACCACTTCCACTGTGAGGCGCCGATCCACAGCTCGCTGAGCCAGCATATCATTGTACAGACTCTGCACCTGCCGGGGAATCCGGTCCAACAGATCCACATATCGTTGTCTGTGCAAGGAAAAAAAATGTATTTTATTTAAAGTGCAAAAAGAGAGAGATAATGGAATAAAAGTAGGCATCTATGGACTGTTGCAGTGAAAAGATAATTTAGGATAGTGAAGACAGAAGGACTGTTTTAGAAAAGAAGAGAATGTAAATGATGAAGGAAGAATGTAGAGGAGAAATATAAGTGGGAAGAGAGACAGTTGGTAAATACATTTTATGTAGCATTGCAAAGGGCAGCTTCAGAATTTATGAACAGACCCAAAAAACAAAAACAAAGCAACCAGTTAAAAAGTAAGTGCCCATTAAGGGGCGTTCGTCCATAGATTTCTATGTATTGGATCTGAAATGCTCATAAATGTATACGACTTGCTGTCTTTATTGAGAATGCAGTATCTATATAGCTTATTGGGCATATTTACGAGCTTCTTTGCGTCGATTTTGCACCACGCGACGTTGTGCAAGAGTGACGCAAATTAAAAATGAGATTTATGTAGCCACGAATTGCCATCTTGCGTGGCCCGGAGTGGCTTCATAAATCTCGAGTAATGCAACGCAGCGCAAATTGCCCATTTTATGCCACTAGGACTAGATTGTTAAGGATCTTGAAATTATCATACACACAAAAACATTTTTTTCATTTGTTATGATAATGTGGTTGGTATAAACTAGGATGACTATCCTCGTGTCAATTTTAGTGTACATTATATCATTCCAAAACCACTGCAATGTCTGGTAATGTGAGGTTATCAAAAATATGTTACCACTTCCCCTCTTTACCCTCAATCTTATACAGATCTGCCTCGTGAAGGCTTTAATTTCTTTGCTAGTGCAGCACAGGCTATATAAAAAAAAGTATTCCCATAAGACCCAGATAGGCATAATCACTGTGTATTGGTGAGCTACGCTTTCTAATTTTTTTTTCTCACAACAAATTTTATTGTCGACAGCCGCAGCTGGTCTAAGATGACCAGGTTTCCAGATAGTAGAATATATATAATAACATTAATGATGTCGATTTTTGAATTCAAAAACAACAATTGAAAAACAAATGTAATCAAATATTTCCCCAACAATAAACAATAGTGTCATACGTTTGATAGAAATTCGGATGCATGCTGCACGTAACCCCCCTGATCGGGTAGAAGAACAATCATATTTATCCCACATTATTTGACATTTGTCCATCTCTAGTCTTTTGATGCAGCTGGGATGGGCTCTAAATAGAGACTCCGGTAATCTGCCCATTTCTTCGAGATCTTGAAATGTTTTTGAGGGCATCCGCCCACTTTATACACTGGTAGTTCCAACCCCATACAAAAATCAAGACCCTTTTTCCATGTTCCCACTAAAGGTGGGGAGGTATCTTTCCATGCTTTAGCTATATCTCGTTTCGTCAGTGTTAGACCAAGGAGTAATAAATGTTGTTTATATATGTTACCTCCAATATCGTCTGTGATATGGAGCAAGGTCAATCGTGGTGAGTTCGGGATATCCCATCCCAAGACCTCTGACATACATGTATGTACACCCCGCCAGAACTTAGAAAGTGCAGAGCACTGCCACACCGTATGAAAAAAGGTGCCATCCATGGTGTGGCACCGTAGGCAGAGGGGAGAGTCGATTAGCCCAGCGCGCCATAGCCTGTATCTAGTATAATATACCCTATGTAGGTATTAAAATTGTATTAGTCGCAGTTGCGCCGCAATGGCCGCGCCCCGCGGGGATTCAAGTGCTTCAATCCAGTCCTCATCATTCAGGGGACAAAGATTTTCCTGCCAAGCTTCGCGTGTTTTGCTGAGGGTGATGGGACTGTTTGTAACGAATGTCCGATATATCTTGGTGATCTTATGTTCTCCAAGTTCACCCATAAATACTTTAGCCTCGATAGGGTTAACCTCGGGTATAGTTTCCTTGCATGTAAGGTAGGGGGAAAAGGCAAAGCGGAATTCGAGATATTTACAGAACTGCGATCTGGGCATTTCATATTCCTGTTGGAGTTCCTGAAAAGACTTTAGGACATCACCATGGAGAACATCTCCAACCGTAGATATACCAATAGCCTCTCAGCCGGAGAAACCCGCTAGCCCCAAAAGCTGGGGAAGTAGAC
Organism: Calotriton arnoldi; assembly: GCA_963921515.1. Taxonomy (NCBI): domain Eukaryota; kingdom Metazoa; phylum Chordata; class Amphibia; order Caudata; family Salamandridae; genus Calotriton; species Calotriton arnoldi. Next base: position 1,457,685 of record CAWUFW010000844.1, on the reverse strand, counting down.
CATTTTGCCAGAGAGGCGCTTCTCTTGTAGGTCTATCCCACCACTCCATTTGTTGTAGTGATTTTTTCCATATCCGAAATATTGTAGCGGTTGCTGGTGGCAGCGCTTTCAGTGTCGGGCTAGCATATCGGATTGTTTGCAATGACATATTGCCCATCAGCCAGCGTTCTACTGCATAGGCAGGCTCGCCCCTATCTCCATCCCACCACTCGTTTAGGATGAGTAGGTGCTAGGCCGCGTAGTATGACCGGACGTCAGGCGTTGCAAGGCCCCCACAATATGTAGATTGGAAGCATGTTTTTAATGCTACACGAGCGGAGCCCCCGTCCCAGAGAAAGTGTCTAAGGTAGCATTCATTTGCTTAAACCAAGTGTATGGTATCAAGTATGGATGGTTTTGGAGTTGGTATAACAGGCGGGGTAGAGAGACCATGTTGAAGATGGCTGATCTGCCAAAGAGAGCGGCAGATGTGCCCATGAGTGGGTCTGTGCATTCATCTGTACCCACAGTGGGGCCAAGTTCCTCTCCCATGACAAAGCCTGAGAGGACGCCAGAAAAACCCCAAGGTATTTAAACCCATCTTGAGCCGTCACCTCACCTGCCCATGTGTCCATATGGCATTCGCTTCGCAAGGGCCATAGAAAGGATTTCCGGGCATTCATATACAGACCTGATGTCTCAGCAAAGATCTGTATTATCCGGAGCAGTCTTGGTCCCGACCGACTAGGCTGTGTGAGAAAGAACAGGACATCATCTGCATATAGTGCTATCCGGTCGGAGACTTCCCTGGACCACTCAAAACCCCGAAATTGTGAATCTATCCATATCCAGGTCGTTAGGGGCTCCATAGCCAGCGCGAATAAATATGGAGACAGGGGACACCCCTGGCGGGTGCCCCGCCCGATAGGGAAGGTGTGAGAGGTTGAATCCGCAACTCGGACAGAGGCGGTAATGTCAGTGTAAAGAAGTTGAATGTACTTAAAAAGGCAGGGGCCAAAATTCAAGCGGCTCAGGAGTGCGAAGAGGTAAGTCCAGCTGAGAGTCGAATGCCCGATCGATATCGGCCAGTAAGAGTGCCGCTGGCTCACCAAGAGAATCTACTGCCGCAATGGCATTGTGTGCGCGGCGAATATTGTGTCGTGTGGCACAACCTGGCATGAAGCCTACTTGATCATGGTGTACCAAGTCTGTAATATATGGTACTATACGATTAGCAAGAACCTTAGCCAGGAGTTTAGCCTCTATATTGAGGAGGGATATGGGATGACGGTACGAGAAGTGGCATTCAGGGAGTCGACCCGGCTTTAGAAAAACTACTATCTCGGCATGGCGCCAATTCCTTGGAAGGCGCCCACCATCCATAGCCGCACTAAGTGCCGCCAGAGAAGGGCCCATCAATAGGGACTGATATTTTTTATAGAATTCACATGGAAAGCCATTTGGGCCTGGTGCCCTGCCCAGACGCATCGCAGAGAGTGCCTGTTGGAGTTCGTCTTGCGTTATCGGGCCATCTAGCTCTTCTTTTGCCGAGTCCGTAAGGGCCCATGGAGGCATGTCATCTATAAATTTATACATAAGGGATGGTGTATTTGTCTCTTTGGGAGCATAGAGGTCTGCGTAATATCTTGCGAAACTTCCTGCAATTTGGAGTGGATCAGTAAGTATGTCTCCGGTAGGGCCACGGATAGTTGGAATAGTTAGTGGACAGTGTGTGCGTTGGCACAGACGGTGCAGTAATGAGCTGGATTTGTCCCCCCACAGGTATATATGTAGCTAACTATGCCATTTTAGCCTCGTCTATAAGTTCGCTGGCATATATTTGTTGTGTGTGAAGTAGCTGTCGGCGTGTCGCACCGCCATCTCTTTCCCTACTTCTGCGTTCCAGGGCTAGTATCTGGGCCTTCATCTGCACTAGCTTCTTGCGGTGTGGTCAGCGCTGTTCCGAGCAGTAAGCAATATCTACCCCCCGAAGTGTTGGTTTCAGAGCCTCCAATCGGGTCTCCGGGGACTCAACCGTTCCGGCATTAAGAGTAAAATAATCTGTGATGGCAGTTTGCATATGTATTCTGTAATTGTCGTTTTGTAAATGCCACGGTGACAGTCTCCATTGAAAGGGGGGCCGTTTAGAGCCCAGTCGCAGATCCAGCTGTACTGGGGAATGGTCGGAGAGGCCTCTAGGTAGGATCTCTGTCGCTTCTAGTCTATGTATGTGGGCGGTGGATATAAAGGTATAATCGATACGGGAAAAAGACCCATGCGTGCTTGAAAAGTATGTATATCCTTGGTCTGTTGGATGTAGTCGTCGCCATGTATCCACCCAGTCCATCCCCTGCACCAAGGATCGTAGCCTCGATTCCCTTATCTCTAGTGGTTTCGCTGTGGGGCGCCATCTATCTGTATGGGGACATAGGATATCGTTCCAGTCGCCACCAACTTTTGTTAGGCCCTGAGGGATCTCCATCCACATTGTCAACAGGCGTTCCACCAGATTCCACGCCAGGGGTGGAGGGGCGTAAACGCTGCCCAGCACAAGCGGCTCGCCATATAGAGTGCCCGTGACTACGATATATCTTCCCTGGGGGTCTAGCCATGTTTTGTCATGAACAAAGGGGACCCTACGATGGATCATAATAGCTACGCCCCCGCTTTCTAATTTTTGCTCATGATTTTCAAAATTCAATACATATCTCAATACTTTCCATCATTTATGGCACAAGAGGTTGTTAATTCTCGATAATTGTAACACAATTGATGCCTAGAGATAGGGGAAATATTCAAGATATGTAGCCATCATCATCTGTAATGACAAATTGATCCTCTGATCCTTCACTAAAGCTGTCCAGGACCACTCTACTTCACATGTGCAGGCATACAGAGACCCCAACAGAAAGATTTAGGTTCCTGAGGAAGGGTCCATCCTTACCTGATCCTGGATAGGAGCTCTCCCCTCTCCACGCACTCCACGCTGACCTGACGAATCAATTCATGAAAGACGATGTTGTAGATATTTTGTTCAGCCTTCAGCAGCTCAAGCAAGTTGTGCATCTGGGGGGAGAAAATGCACTTAATGGTGTATGTGTTGGAAGACTAAAGAAGGCCACAGATATTTAGGAATGAGGTGGGGCAGGAATAGGCTAGGGGAGACAGAAAAAAAGCTGTGGTAGGTGGGTCATACCAGGCTAACCTGAGGAGTGGATGGACTGAGATATTCAGCACATCCAGCAATTAAGGCACCCTGAGTGACAGGAGTACAATTTTCTTAGCAGTATCAGGAGAAAAATAATGCTCCATGCTAATGTGTCCAATTCTTGAAATAGTTCATGACCTTCTCATTGGAACTGTTTAGAAAACTTTTTTTAGGCACTATGTTTGAAGCCCTTGCCTATAAAATGAATAGTTTGGTCTCTTTTTAAAATATTTTCTGAGTGAGAGAAGCCAAAACCCCACTGCAGGGAGTCAGGCGTGCTCACTTTGTGCAGTGTGGGCTGGGATTGACAAGATCTTGCAAACCTTCCCACTCCCTCCACATCTGCTGCTAATTGGGGGATTTGGCACAGCCTGTTGATGGTCTCCACCTAGGAACTTGCTTACCCCAGAAATGAACAAAGGGATGGTACTACAACATTTTCACATGACGGCTTCTAGATACCAATCCAGCCTGATGAGAAAGCACACAGTGACACTGAGTAGCTGAGACTAGGTTCTTGCAGAGCAGCCTTACTCCGGACTAACTACTGTTGCCTCAGTTCTACCACATATCTCGATCTAGCACCTATGCAGCCTTTGAAACTGTGAACTGCTCTCTGTGTTTCAGTTACCCTCACCTCCACTTATATTTCAGGGTTGTTGGCATGTTATGCAGTGGCCAACTAGCACTCTCTCCACAGTGGCAATTTATAGTGAAGCTGGAACTCTAGTTAACACACTGAACCCCAGTTCTCGTGGCACCACAAACTTCTGCCCATTTCCAGAGCTCATGGTCCCCATCTTTAGGCTGGACAGCAAAATCTACAGGTCAGAGAGAATAGCTTGAGGTTAGCTTTAGTGTGTGTACATGATGTCCCAAGGAGGAGAGGGGTAGCTGTGTGATTACTTCTAACTGCCACAGGTAGGACTATGGAATAACAGGTAGAAAAGAGTCTAGAATGTTTGTGCAGCTACAGAAATTGTGGACATAGGCAATGTCCCCATATACAAAGTCTGAATCCCTCAATGAGACTTGCTGCTGCATCCAAACACACAAGTGCATACACTAAAGTGCTTGTATACACACCACAAACGCAAATGCAACATCTATTGTCACTCCCAAACAGATCTTTGTGGCCTGCCACTGGGAAAATTTGAAAGATCACATAAGTACACATTGCATAAGGGGCTTGTGGCAAATGTTCTGCTAACCCTTCTTGGGAATTTCCATCGTCTTTCAAAATGTCAATCCAACTCATCATAGCTAAGTCACGCTGAGGTGTTAGATGATGCAGACACCATGAGAAAATGTATTTTCTCCCTCCATCTCTCTATTCTAGGAGTGAATGCTTATAAGGATTGCGAAGATCTTTGGAGGAAGGCAATATGCTCTCAGCTCAGTGGGCTGCTGATTCCTACTGGGCTAGCTCCTACACAGACAAAAAAGCATGGGGCCGTCCAAGGTACTACATCCTACCACATGGTTGAAACCCCTGATGTGACGGCCCAAGCATGAAGCTCAATTACTATACTACTCCCAAATCATTTGCTTTCCTTGTCATCCCTACCCAGGCCCAGCGTAGCCCTTGGGAGGTGTTGGGGGGGGACTCCAGCAGGTGGCTGACTGCCAATAGGTCAGGGAAGCCAATCGATTCCCGGTCTAACTTTTGGATTCCCCTAGAGAATGCATCAATCCTACAGGTGGGATACCCCAGGCTACTTAACCTCCACATTTATTTATTTTTAGTGAGTGTTTTGATCAATAGCACTCATACCGTGCTCATTCACAACTTGACTGAAAGAGCCCACAAAATTCAAAAGTGACACCAGAGCTAACTGGCGAGCTCTGGGCATAAGTACTGGATAGTTTTTCCTGGTCAGTGCACCACATTTCTCACTAACCGGAGAGGGACTCCACATCAGTGGTGGCCAAGACAACTGCTAAGCTTCAGGGCTAAGATCCTTAACTGCACGTCCTTTCTGGTATTAAGGAGTATTGATAGGATAAATATGTGTGGCTAAGTTGGGCTGAACACTGCAAAACACATATAAATCTGTGCAACAGTTGAATAGTAATACGCTCTTGTATGACTGCTTGTGTGTGGCTTTGATTCCACCTACCTGTGTTCCTTAGAGTTGTGGGCACTTGCCAGTGCATGGAAACGTTGAGGCGAATTATTAAATACGCACCTCTTTGTTACTACATTGCTGAAAAATTACAACAGCTTTCAACGGTGCCTGAGTTATTGGTACTTTTCATTTTTACCACCTGGGATCCTGGTGCCCTTGCAATGTGGGCTAAATGTAGTTCCCCAACATATTCCCACTTTGATGCCTGCTTAGGTCTCCACCACCTGCTGAGAATCAGTACTCTGTTTCCATTTGGAGTCACTCATGGTGGCCAGCGAATGCCGGGCGGTGCCCTGTAGCCACTAGGAAGACAAGAAACCTAGGTATTCTGTTAGATGATCAACTAAACTTTGCTGGCCAGTGTAATTCCCTGACCTCTTCATGCTTCTTCCTCGTAAAGATTTTACGTAAGGTCTTACCCTTCATTCCTCAAGGCCTTCGCAAAACGGTGGTAGTAGCACTGATCCTTTCCAGAATCGATTACTGCAATGTGCTATTTCTAGGCATTGACAAAGGTCAAATGTTGAAACTTCAAGCCTTGCAAAATGCTGCGGCTCGGCTGCTTCTAGACATCCCTAAATACCACTCCATCTCCAACAGTCTTAGGGAGCTCCATTGGCTCCCGGTCCAGAAGCGCATCGAATTCAAAGCGCTTTGCTTTGTGCACAAGGCACTGTATGGAGGAGGGTCTCCGGACCTTCAGCAACTATTTCGCTGGCATATCCTGCGTCGTGAACTTAGGTCGGCCAATAAAGGACTAGTTCAAGTCCCAAAAATCCGTAGAGATAGATGGGGGGGAAGAACCCTCTCCTACGGGGCAGCCAAACTCTGGAACACAATGCTGATCTCAATCAGGCTACAACCTAACAGAGTTCTGTTTAGGAGAATGATAAAACCTGGCTGTTTCCAACTACATCAACCTAATTTCTGCCCACCACATACCAGTTATCACTCTCATTACAGCTCAGCCCCAAGATGCCTCAGCAATAGTTGCCCTTTATAAATGTATCACTCACTCACTCTGAGAGAGGGTGGGGCCTTAGTCCCAGTTTGGGTGGTGGACTTTTGGGTAGGGTCAGCGTAACTCCTGCACAACCACACATGAGCCACAGGATCACTCTTGAGAGTAGTGCATGGTCCTCCGGAACAGTGCAGCACATCAGGAAAGCTTCCCTGTCTCTGGCTGCAGCTGCTCCTGGGACTGAACATGAGCACTTGGAAGAACAATGGATATGCATGAGCATTGGAATAGGGACCATAAAGTGAGGGTTGCTTGTGAGTAACACAGAGTCAAAATTAATATTGAATCAGTTGGCTCTAGAATGGTACCTAATATATGAGTAAAAATGTAAGTGAAAGAATATCGTTTCAACAGTGACACGAGGGCAGATCTCTAGCCAGGGAAGTGCTAAGAGGGTTGCGAGTTCCATAAACCTTCAGACAAACTTCATAGGTAGGGTCTTTGCATTGCTTAACCCTACTAAATGCATTTTTATACAGCTTTAGTTCAGGAGTAGCAGCACAATTCTGGTTTTCATTTGTGAGCACTTGTACATTTGTATGTAGTATTTAGCTGGGGTAGATTAAAGTACATTTTCTTTACCAAAGTAAAAGTACTGGCTGGACATTGATTTATTAAGTGTTATAACTGCATATTCTGAGTTCCTAACCCACACCACCTCAATGAAAGAGCCTTGGACTGCTCTGTTGCACCATTCTGATAGTCAAGCGTTTCTTACTGTTGTTCCATATAGAAGGGATACCAGAGATAAAAGACTCCAGGGGCCATATTTATCAAGGTTTTTGTTGTAATCTCTCTTTTCTCCTATTGGTACATTCCACTCTCCCCTCCCCTTCACCTCACCTTGGTATGTTCCGCCGAAGCCTGACTTAGAATGTTGACAGTTGCCAGTTGGTTCTGGAGAGTTGGATGGCTAATAAAGCAGGCTTGGAAATTCCTCTGTGTCCTTGGCTTTATCTTTTAACACTGGCGACGAGTTGCTGCGAAGGGGGCAGTTTAGCCATCTCCCCTCTCTGTACTCTCTCCATTAATGCTAAGGAAGGAGGAATAGATAGAAGATGATCGTATTCCTCATGTCATCTCCTGACGTGGAATTGTGCCGGAAAGGAATCTACGCATATAAGCATCTGAGGTCATACTAGGAGATTCAGCGAACCTTATCAGCGGTATACAGAACGGAGTGACGCCTGTGAGGGAGCTTGTAGAAGTGCCGTGGACTCGGCTCATCCACCGGGATTGGCAGCGTAGCGAGAGTCCCTCGTGTCAATCTACTTGCGGATCAGCTGATTGATGGTGGCGGCGTCACGATCTCAGAAGGAAGCCCTTGTGTGCCCACCGGCTGCTGAGTCAGGTACTCAGTTAATGGGTCATCGTGTGTGAGGTAGTGGAGAGTCCTGCGTGGAGCTGTGGGCGTAGAGCTATCGGCGGCAAGAAGGTGTGGTGAAGAGCGCATAGAGTGACGGCTGCTGGTTTCTTCAATCGACGTGCACTCTTGTCAGCCTAGCGGTAGTGACAGCTCCTCAGCGTGTGGGAGCAGGAGCAGTGAGAAGACTCTTCTCTCCAGGTCATGCGCAGATCCCTGCTACCGTTTCCAGAGGCAGCATGAGGTTGAAGTCTCTCCGTCCCGACAGGAGCGTGTTGTTGCCATAGAAACGTCAGGAAGTGAAATATCCTTAAACGCCAGAAGCTGCTCTGGAAAGTGCGTGCGATCGCTGTGGTAAATACAGGCACCCTCATCTCCATCTTTAGAGGCACAGCGGGGAGGGGTGTATTACCAGTAACTGTGGTTCATCTACATGGAAACGGGGTATCCAAAAACATGCGCATAGTCTAAGGGCTGTTGTGTTAGATCTACTGTGCATTTCCACACCGCTGTGTCAATTGACTTCGTGCTTTCTGGAGACTGTGTTGACACCCTTAACCCTGCACCTAGAGATGCGTTGGGCAGTTATGACTGGAGTTATTTATTTTTGCTAAATGTGCTGTTGGTACTGGCATATTCCATAAATGGACCTCTAAAGTGACTATCCCCTTTCTTACTAGTTTCCACTCCACTGCACTGCATCTCTGCCTATTGTTTTTTTTCTTTCGCCATTGTACTGTGGGTGTCTGTTCAGTACCATGATGGCAGCAGCAAGTATGACCCCGCCACCTCCATTTTTAAACGAAATAGGAGAACCTGAGATTTGCTGGAAGGAATGGGTCAAACTTTTTGAATCTTACTTAATTGCTATAGGTGGTGAACGGTTCACTGCCATGCGCAAACAGCACATCCTTCTTCACAATTTGGGTGTACAAGGGCGCAAAATTTACGAAACCTTGCCAGAATCAGAAAACCAAAATGGCGAGGCAGTGGAAGGTATGGATGATTTCGCCACCACTATGGCAAAGTTGGAAACACACTTTGGGGACAAAATAAACGTAGTATTGGAACGGCACAACTTTTTCAGCAGGTCCCATGGTAAACAAGAGTCAGTTACCAACTACGTTGCGGCATTGAGAGGCCTCACTCAACTGTGTGATTTTTGAAATTTGACAGACTCATTAATTAGAGACCAGTTGGTTAGATGCACCAACAATGTGCGCATTCAAGAAAAACTGTTAGCAAAGAACCCCAGCCTTCGTGAAGCAGTCAGTATTGCTAAATCAGTGGAACACACCGCAAAATGCATAAAAGAGATGAAAACTACATCAGAAGTGGTAGCTAATATCCAGGACGAAGTGGAGGTATGTGAGGTAAATAAAACGCAAAATATGAGTATTGTACAAAAACCTCCTGGGAATGAAAGAAATTACAGATGCTACAGGTGTGGCAGCAGCAACCATCTTGCTAATAACATTCATTGCCCTGCTAGGAGCATCACTTGCAAGAAGTGCAATAGGAGGGGACACATTGCAAGGGTATGCAGAGAAGGCGATCCCCATCACGGAGAGGGCGCAAGTGCAGGGGGGACAGTAAGCAAAGAAATAAAATGTGTCTTGCCTAGTGAGAAGAGGTACATTTTCCAACTTAAAGAAGATACTGGCACGTGAATGTAATTTATCCCAAGTGTGATGTAAAGTTGAACGGCAAAAGTGTTGCCATGTTTGCAGACTCATGCTCTCCATTTACATTGTTGAACTGTAAGGACTATGAAAGCATTGACAACCGGGAGAGCAAAGCCTTGCAGAAACCTGACGTTTTCCCTACAGGCTATAACAAAGAACCTATACCCCTCTTAGGCATGAGAGAGTTGCAAATTGAATTTAAAAGGAGAGTCACCGTAGGCAAGGTGTACATCGTGGAGTCAGGTTCGAATCTGTTAGGGTGGCAGCACCAAAAGGAGCTGGGAATCATCCTTAACCCCAACAAGGAGGAACAGGTCCTGCTAACAGATCAGATGTTACCCAGCACCCATATCTGTGAAGAGTTCCCTAAACTGTTCGAAGATAGGCTGGGACTCCTCCGTGATTACCAACACAAAATTAAAATCAAGGTCAATGCTAAACCAGTTGTACACAAGATGCGTCCCGTACCTCACCAGATGAGAGAACCCTTGGGGAAAGAGCTAGAAAGATTGTGCACGTTGGGAGTCATACAACCTGTAGAGATGTCAGAATGGTTGGCATCTGTTGTAATTGCAGCCAAGGCTGGCGGGGAGGGCATCCGTTTATGTGTGGACTTACGCAGCCTAAACGAGAACATCTGGGTCGAGAGGTACCCACTCCCCAACATAAATGAGATGTTCAGCACCATGGGTCAGGCTAAATTCTTTAGTGTCATCGATCTGTCTATGGCTTACCATCAAGTAGACCTACACCCTAACTCAAGGCCCCTCACTGCTTTCATTACCCCCCAAGGAGCTTTCATGTTCAAGAGGATGCCTTTTGGTCTAGCATCCGCAGCGGCGGTATTCCAGAAGATCATGCACCAGATCTTAAAAGAGGTAGACCATACAATGTGCTTCCAGGACAATATCCTGGTTTACGGACGTTCAGTGGAAGATCATGACCGCACCCTTACACTTGTATTCAGGAAGTTGATGGATGCAGGGTTGAGGGTGCAGAAGTCGAAGTGTCAAATCAGAGTGACTTCTGTCGACTATCTTGGGCATTTCATCTCTGAGCAAGGTTTCAGACCAAAAAACAACCTGCTGGAAGCTGTCAAAAATGCTCCTTACCCTCAGAGTAAGGACGAACTCAAGTCTTTCCTAGGTCTCATGGAATACATGGCAAAATTCGTCAAAGATTTTGCTTCTAAGTGCAATCCCCTACGCGAACTGCTAAAAAAAACAAGGATTTTGAATGGCTTGACCAGCACAGGCACACTGTAGATACGTTGAAGGAGGAAGTATTGAACTCACCTGCCTTAGGCACCTTTGACCCCACTAAAAAAACAATCCTTACCACTGATGCGTCAAAAAAGGGGCTGGAGGCCACTTTGTCACAAAGAGATGGAAAGGGAGAAAAAATAATTGCGTTTGCCTCCAGATGTCTTTCTAAGGCAGAGAGCAATTACTCCGTAATTGAAAAGGAGGCACTGGCATGTTACTGGGCGGTAAAACATTTTAAGTTTTTCCTGTGGGGGGGTAAACTTTACAGTTCGTACAGACCATAAGCCCCTTACCTTCATCTTTACAGTTAAAGGTACGGAAAACTGCACTCCCCGGATAGGGAAATGGATCTTAGGTTTAGAGAATTTCAACTTCAGGGTAGAGTATGTTCCTGGGGAAGAAAACAAAATTGCCGACTATCTGTCGAGAGCCCCATTGGAAAATGAACAAACCGAAGAAATGTTGGACAGTCCCATCATGGTGGTGGATGAGTCAGCATTAACAGAGGAGGAATGGGAAAAAGGAGTGGGAGAAGATAAAGATTTACACAGACTTAAAGAGTTAATGGTACAAGGATGGCCCAGCAAGTACAGTGAACTAGAGGATAATCTTAAGGACTTTTGGGAAGTGCGTTATGAATTGAGCAACATAGGGAACAGAGTTTTCCGTCAGAACAGGATTGTACCACCCACTAACCTCAGGAAGAGAATACTGGAACTGGCACACGAAGGACACTTAGGACGCAGCCTTACCAAACAAAGGGTGAGGGAGAAATTCTGGTTCCCCAGAATGGATGCTATGGTGGAACAATTAGTGAAGGATTGCGTTAGCTGTGCCAGGAGCGACAAAAGCAAATCCTTAAGGAAGGCACCCCTATCCCCAGTTGAAGTACCCATTAAACCATGGAGCAAGCTGGCCATGGACATCATAGGACCCATGGATAATTTGGGTATCCAGAAAAAGTTTATGTTAGTCTTAATCGACTACACGTCACACTGGATTTCATACAAATTTGTTCATCGCACCAACACGTATGCCGTTCTTGAATTTCTCAAAGAAGTTTTTGCTAAAGAAGGCATACCATCCTCTCTGGTCACTGACAATGGGGTACAGTTCACCTCGCTGCTCATGATTGACTTCCTAGCCAAACTGAACATCAAACATGAGAAGACTGCCCTGTACTGCCCCAAGGCCAATGGCCTGGTAGAGAGAGCAAACAGACTCATTAAAGAACACATTCAGTTAGCCTCTACCAATGGGTGGGAATTAGATTCATCCCTGCGTGACTGTCTGTGGGCATACCACACCTCCCCTAATCTAGTAACAGGTATATCCCCCTTTGTGTCCCTCAGGAGGAGAGAACCCTGCACTAAACTCAACCCCAGTTGGTTGGAGGGGGGGAAACTGGCTAATCCCAATCCCGAGGAAGCTAATGAAAAGGTCAAACTTCACCAAGCCAAATACAAGAGTTGGTATGACAAAAAGAACGAAGTCAAAACCCCAGGGTGGAGGGAAGGTGATATGGTACAGGTGAAGAAGAATGTAAAGGGGTCACTCAGCCCTAGTAAGTTTTACCCTCCCATCGCATAGCCAAAACATTCACAAATGTGGTCCGTCTGGAAAATGGACAATATTGGAGCTGTGACAAAAATGCAAAATGTAATGTGTTTTCTATTGGTAATTAAGAGAGATGTGTTGTAATCTCTCTTTTCTCCTATTGGTACATTCCACTCTCCCCTCCCCTTCACCTCACCTTGGTATGTTCCGCCGAAGCCTGACTTAGAATGTTGACAGTTGTCAGTTGGTTCTGGAGAGTTGGATGGCTAATAAAGCAGGCTTGGAAATTCCTCCGTGTCCTTGGCTTTATCTTTTAACAGTTTTGTGTCGCCTTTGCGCCATGCGAGAGGGCGCAAGGGTTAATGCAAAACCTAAGTAAGATTTATCAATCCACGCAAAATGCCCCTTGCTTGGCCCTGCATGGCTTTATGAATCTAGAGTAACACAAAGCAGCGCAGATCGTTGCCTTGTGTTACATCATATCATAAAACAGCAAATCTCCTCTTTCCCGCAACATCCAACTAATGACTCTGTTAAGTGCTTTGAAGAGTTCGCCAAATTCTTCTCTGAAAAAATAACAAGCATCAAACTTTCACTGGACCTCTCCACCTCCTCTCCCCATGCCACAGATCCCCTTTCTGCCAAAGATGGTCACCCCACTGCCACAGTTCCAACCATTGGAGGTCCCCCAAAACTCACCTCCTCAATGAGTCAGAACACAAACCACAATCACATACAACTGAAAAACAATGCACTCTGGACCAAATTCGACAATATCTCTGAAAAAAGAAGTCACCAAAATACTTGCATGTATGAAGGCGACATTGCATCTCTCTGACCCTCTTCTCTCCTCGAGTCAAAAATCTCAGACACATCATCTCCCCAAAATGGACTAAAATCATTAACTCCTCCCCATCTAGCGGCTCTATGCCAACCTCCCTTAAACCTGGCCAAGTCACCCCCTCATCAAAAAGCTAGACGCCGACCCAAATTACCTTAATAATTACAGACCTATAACTAATCTCCCTCTCCTTGCCAAAACTGTTGAAAAATGCACAACAACCACATTGAAAAATTCAACCTGCACAACACCATCCAATCGGGTTCAGGAAAGGTTACAGGTAAGGAAGTACCTTTTAAAGCAGGTAAGTGCACTCTTTAGGACAAGGTGACATGCTCCCTGCTCTACACTGGAAGGTCCTGCCTAAGTACCCACTTTATCCTGATGCACAACAGAAAAGAAGAAAGAAATGAGAATATCCTAGACCAAGAAGTGGGAAATCTCTTTCAAGCATTATTGTAGCAATGCTAGACACCATCCTGATGAACTTCTCTCTTCAGACATAAGATGGGTTTTCAGCCTCAAAAGGTTAAATAGTCCTGGCCCCGTGATATATCTCTGTAAACAAATTGTTGTCCGGAGATTTTTATTTTTGATTTGTGTTTTTGGATCATTAGAGAAGTAATTTAGCTTGGGGAGACATTGCTAATCTGGGCCGAATTTTTCTGGACGACATTTTAAAAAATGGCGGATATGTTGCAGTGATGATGTAATATTTCAGGAACCATGAGAATTATATACTTTATTTTGGTGTCAAAACATAGGTTTTGGGGGTCAAGTAGTGTTATAGAGACAGAAAATAACTTCTCAGAGCAACCCTTCTGCAATTTTCCCAAATGGCGGCTCTATAATGATGTTTTAGCCATCATATTGGTAATTTATTTTAATATTGGTTTTGTTTCAGGCTTTCCATTGATTCAAATTCATAAACGTGAGCAAAGCAGGTGGTAGCAGAGGATTTTTACCTCCTGACAGAGTGTTGCTAATTACAAAATCTGAGAACTCCTTCAACACTGAAAAATGTGTCAAAACGTCAAACCTAATCCGAAAGAAAAGCTAACATCAACTGAGGCTGGACAGATGAGAGTCTGAGATGCTGCAGAAATACAGGAGATGATGTTCACAAAAGATTGAAACTAATGTGTGAAGAGGATCAAATATTTTATCATTGCAGCAACAAGTGCTACAAGTCGTATACAATGGAAAAAAGCCTGGAAAAAAGTTGTCAAAAAATAGCAGAAACCAGTGAATCACAACAAGAATCTGAGTCTTCTGAGAAAGGAACCACAACCAAACCCAAAGCCCATCCACTTAGAAGATCATGTGCTACCCCTCGTTCACCTCCAACAACTGATCAGAAACCAGATGATCTTCAATGTGTTATCTGTGGCCAAAGGGACTGACGAAAGAACAAAGTACAGAGTATGTGTGTTCCAAAGGGAAAACAAGTTTTTATCTGAAGCTAGTTTATTCCAAGATTAAGTTTTCAGCCGAGTAGCTGATCTAAACAGCGAGGTGAATGTATTTACAGCGGATCTGTATGCCCACCCAAACTGCATGCGTGCACACATTCGAAAATACAAATGTACAATGAGCTCCCAGCAGCAACGTAACCGCCAACCTAAGTTTGCACTCTTTGAAAAAGCAAATTAAGTTTTAAAGCCACTCTTGAGTGCTGGCTACGGGGTCACATTCAGTGAAATCAGAGACATAATGGTCAACATTGATGAAAATGTATTCATCCATAATAATGAAATAAAGATTTTTCTGGTGAGAATGTACAATGACAGAATTCGTTTTTGTCAGTCTAACAAAAAAGAATGAGCCACTTATGGAGTTCTCAGTTGATTTGACTCCTGAACTTCTTGCTGCCAAAATAAGATCACACAGGTTGCAGTAAAATCAGCAGGTAATCATTTTAAGAAACGTCCTGAAAGATTTAGATTTTGGACTTAATGACAAATTTTGTGATGCCACAGAGCTCCGCAAATCATGGGCGTCAACAAGAATGCCTGATGTTGTCTTACCATTTTTTACATCATTGTTTAATATCAGCAAAGCAAAACTGTTACAAACTAAGGGGGCAGATTTACAAGGGGCTATCGTCAAAAGAATGTCACTTTTAGCGACGTTCTGGTGGCGATATGCCCTTCTCCATATTCACAAATTGGCGTTTAGCCACTTTTTGTGGCTTACAAGGAGTGTTGCTGTGGGCGTTCAACCGCAACACCCATTGCTTTTGACGCTGCCCCAGATTTACAAGGAGGTGTAATCTGAGGCTGCACCAAAAACTAACGCCATGCAAAAGCAGGCGTTAGAATGGCGAAACAAGGAGAAATACTTTTATTTCTCCTCGTTTTTCCTTTTTCTATGTGTGCTGCATGATTGTTTATGTGCAGGAAGGTGTCTCTTCCTGCCCATAATCATTAAATAATGATTATTTGCTACTTCTATGTGGGCTGAATTCTGCAGCACACATAGAAGTAACAAATCACCATTAGTGATTGTTTATGTGCAGGAAGGGAACACAGACACATCAATTTGTGTAGATCTGTTTTAGTTATTTTTTGACACGACTTCAAGATTCGGATAGAGCTTACGTCTAGAACTTCACAGACCAGCAGGGGATATTTGGTACTGTCCTTCCCCCTACTTTTCTACTGCAATTTATGCCCTGAAGAAGTTCATTTCTTATGAACGAAACGCGTTGGCTGGTGTATATCTTTCATTGTTGGATGTATATGAAAAATAAAGGATCTACTGAGAAAAGATATCGAGACTAAATGACTTATTGAAGGACTGTTTTTACTTAGTAGTGCACCACTCCAATCTTTTTTGGTTCCGCTACACATGATGACTGCCCACACAATCTATGACAAGTGCAAAAGTAGAGAGCTAATCACTTCAGTGAATAGGATTGGTGTATCAACAAGTTATAATGACACAGTACGGAGCAGGAACTTGTTAGCAGCTTATGCTGTAAAATCTTGTGAATCCGGCAGCCACACCACTTCCAAGTCACTTTACCAGGAAAGGTTCTACAATTGCTGCTCTTGATAATTTTGAAGACAGCTCCTCTTTGTCTGGAACATTAAGCACACAATACTGTAACGCTGCTTTTTTAAGACTACCAATGAAGTAGCTACTGGAAAACAAGCTGTGTCAGCTGTAGGCATAAACAAACAAACCTGCAAACTTATAACCCAACTGCCTTGCCAACGTGTGCAAAATCACTACATGCCATCAACACGTCCCAGTCTACCAGAAAGTTTCAAAGTGGCTGAGGACATGGATCTTCTTCTACCTGATGCTGTGGTAAGCAAAGCTGATTTAACTGAATTTATCATATCGTTTACTCGGTGCAGACTGAAGGATGAAGAAAAGCCAGTTCCTCCGTGGGCTGGAATTCACGCTCTGATCTCCCAGAATACCGTCCCACTGAAGAAGGTTGGGTTTTTAGCAGTAATACCATCTCCAGTCACAAACTATGCAACAGTATACACAGCTCTAAAAATTTCAAAAATGTGCATGTTCAGCTTGAAGACCAGCCTATCCTGCCAATTTTCTGCGATGAAGGTGTTTTCCGTACTGTAGCTGACATTTTTATGAGCAATCCAGTAGAATTTGATGAACTTTATCCAATGAGGGGCATTTTCCACATGACAAAAGTTGTGTTGTGGTGTGCAGAAAGTTATCTCTTTTTTTTATTTATTTTTTATTAACTCAATCCATGTCACAAATACATATCATAGCAATATTAATCAATACCTACAAAATAATTGATACAGTATAAATTATCACAACGTAATTCAGCATACACAATCTCAAAAAACAAGTTAAGATCCGATTGTCATTAAACAGAAATCAACAAATTATTTCATATATTGTATCATAGACTCCCATATCTGAATCCCAAGTTTCTGCCGTTTAGATGATTTTAGGGCATATAAATTATATTCCATATTATAAACATGAAGAAATTTAGCCCTCCACATCTCAAATGTGGGAGCCTCACTTTGTAACCAGCATAGAGCAATACATAAACGCGCCACCTCTGCGGCAATAAATGCTAAATATCTAAATTTATAGACTGATTGCAGATGTGAGATATTTGGCCATATCCCTAATAGCACCATTGCCTTAGTCATTGGAATAAAAATACCTGTTACTTCTTGCAAGAACAATTCTATTTGTTGTATAAATTGCGATAAAACAATACATTAAAAAAAACATGCACATTATCAGCTCCATCAATATGACACCTAAAACATTTACCATCATTATTTCCACCCCACTTCATCATTCGTTCGGGTGTGTAATAAAGGTCAAAAATAGACTTATAATGTTGCGTTTGTAAATTTGCCGATAACAATATTTTTCCTGCAGTATCTATAGAAGTCTGCATCACCGCTCCATTGACCCCTAAACGTACAGCCCATTTAAGATCATGGGCCACTAGGTCGTCTTTTTGTGATTCAATTAACATAGCATATAATATCCCTATCTTTGCCTTCTTTCTAATTGCCTCTACTATTGAAAATTTCATGATTCCCTCGTTCAGGTGGTGTCTGACAAGATAATCACGCAATTGTAAATACTTAAAAAATTTGTGATATTGAAATTGATAACATTCGGCTAATTCAACAAATGAACATAACACCCCTTCCTTATATAGATCGCCCAAATATCTAATCCCCTGCATCTTCCAACATAACATTTTATAATCCCAAAATATTTCTGGGAACCTAACAGCTGAATCGAGAGGAGTATAGTAATTCACTTGTGGAATATTCAACCACTTACATACCCTTTTCCACACCTTATAAATTGAAATCATAACCTTGAACCTTGTTTTTTTATAATAACTCGGCTCAGAAAATTTCATTAACACATTTCTGGCTTCTTCACCTAACAATATTTGATATATTGATGGAGCTTCTGCCACTATCGGATCTTCCCCTGTCAGCAAAATACGTATATTTTGCAATACACAAACATAATAATAAAAACAAAAATTTGGAACAGTCCAACCGCCTCTATCTAATGGTAGCATCATGTATTTAAAAGCTCTCCTCGCTTTGCGTTGTCCCCACATGAACCTATCGCATATAGATTGGATCCCTTGTAGCTGTTTATTTGTAAGCTCTAGTGGTACTGCCCTAAAATAATATAGTACTTTAGGTAGAACAATCATTTTTAAAACATTTCGTCTCCCAACTAAAGTGAGATGCAAACACTCCAAATGTTCTAACTGCTTCTTGACCGCTAGGATAATACTACCCCAATTAACCTCGATTAATTCTGGTAGGGACATTCTGATTTTGATTCCAAGATATCGAGCCTCATCCGTCACCTGACTCTCCCCGGACAGGCCTGATCCGTACATACTATCTGAGTCTTGGCCACATTAAGTTTATATCCCGACATCGCCCCATACTGCTCGGCCAGCTTTTCTATCTCCCTAATAGCCTGTGCAGGATCTGCAGAGGCTACAACAATATCATCAGCATATGCTAGAACACGTACCCGATAAGGCCCACATTCCATCGACCTTATCATACTGCTTTGTTCTAGCATCTGGACAAATGGGGCGATATATAAAGCAAAAAGTAATGGAGAGCAGGGACATCCCTGCCTTGTTCCCCTATTAATAAAGACTTGCTGGGATTCCCTGCCCATAACACAAATTCTAGCTCTTGGTGTCTTGTACATACTTCGAATTGATCTAATAAAACCTGGCCCAAACCCCATCTCGCGCATAATACCCCACATGAAAACCCAAGATACACGATCAAATGCCTTCTCGGCGTCAAGAAATATCAAACCCAGCTTTTTATGATGGACATTGGCAAAATCTATAAGAGTAATAACTCTATGAATATGATTTATGGTACTTCTACCTGGAATAAATCCATGTTGTGAAATTGAAACCAGGGGCGTAATAACTCGCTTTAACCTATTAGCTAAAATCTTAGCGTAGATTTTCCCATCCGTGTTTAACAAAGATATCGGTCTATATGAACCTGGTATGTTAGGGGGCTTATCCTTTTTTTTAAACACAACAATATTAGCCTCGTCCCAAGATGGAGGTACATTCCCCAACTGTGCTTCCCGAAAAACACCTAACATATCAATTTTCACCGCGGGAAAAAGTAACTGATAAATTTCTAATGGTAATTTATCTGGACCGGCAGCTTTCCCACGAGCTAACTGTCCTACTGCTGCTTCCATTTCCTCAATTGTAATTAATTCATCAAGTGATGCTTGCTCCTCAGCAGTGACCCGATTCAGTACTAATTTTTGACAAAACTGTTCAATATCTAATTCCTCCGTATCCTGTTGCTTATATAGTTCTTGATAGAACTCATAAAAAACCCCCAAGATACCCTCCTCTGTTTCGACCGTGTTACCCGACGCATCAATCATAGCAAAAATTCTTTGAGAAGATTGTCTAACTCTAAGTCGCTGTGCAAGACACCGCCCAGTCGACTCACCATATTCATATCGGCTTTGTTTATAAGTATTATATTGAAGAGCAATATCCTTGCACCAGATCGCATTTATTTTAGCTTTAACACATGCTAACTTACTACAGATGATTGTAGCATCTGAGCCATGTCTAAGAATCTTTATCAATTCCAATTCCATTTCACGAAGCTCATCCAACAACCGATACATAATTGTTTGCCCTTGCTTTACTTTAGCTAGCCCGAAACTAAGTGCCTCGCCCCGTATTCCAGCTTTAAGAGTTTCCCATACAATAGAACTCGGGGCGGATCCCCTATTTATATCAAGAAACTCCTTTGTCCACCTAATCATATAATCTCTAAATGCCTGATCATTCAATAATTTCCTATTAAAAGTAAATGTCCTTCCACCCTTGCTCTGCTTAATACTATGCAAGTCCAACAATATAGGACCATGATCTGCCGTGATTCGGGGCCAAACCTGCATTTTTGCTCCAGCTAAAAGTAACCTAGACACAAAAATATAATCTAACCTTACCAGTTTTTTTATGTGGATGCGAGTAAAACGTATATCCGGGATCCGACAAGTGAATTGTCCTCCAGGTGTCCACTAACCCATGAGCCCTCAATACTTGGACTAAAGCCTTAAAAACTTTGGGTTTGCGGCCCACATAATTATATTTGGAGTTTAAAATTTGCCCCTCCAAATGAATATTAAAATCCCCACATAGAATTAACGGGGTGGGCCATAATGCCAATTCAATATTAAGACTTTCCAGTATACCAGCTTCATCTACGTTTGACCCATAAACAGAGCAGATAGTACACTTGGTTGTTCCTATTAAACATTCAACTATCGCCCATCTTCCATAATTGTCCACCTTTACCCTCCCTGTTCCCATGATGCCCCGATATACCAAGATAGCTACACCCCTGTTAGTAGTGATCTGCCGAGTTGCAGCAAGAAGTTTATATCCAAGTTCTTCCAACAGTTTGCGTTTAGACCAAGCTATATGTGTTTCCTGGATACACAAAATATCTGGTTTAATAATACGTAGTTCGGTGGCAATCCTACGCCTTTTATTGCTATTGTTTAGACCACAAACATTGAAAGAACATATACGAATTCCCTTAACCGCCATATCTCACATAATAAACCAATAATAACTGACTCGAACTGAATCTTTGTCGAGGACTTATTAACCATTTGAAGACAAACAAAAGTATTTGCACATGGATTGATTTTTGTGATATACAACCCCCCACCAACCCTTCCCACCAATCCCTTATCCCCCCAATACCCCCAACCCCTGTCCCCACCCTACCACCCTAACCTCCCCACTCCCTCGCCCCGATATGCAGGCAAATGGGCCAATGGCCCTGTTGATGTAGAGTGAGTTCCCCCTCTGTGTTCCCCCTTCCAACCCATCAGTATCTAGCTAGCACAAACTAAATTAAATGCCTTACATGTCTACCTAAATCACGAAAAAAAAAATACTTAATCTAGCAGCCCTACACAGAATCCTCACATAATACAGACAAAACCACGTTGTGCCAGCTATAAGATTAAATACCGTTGTACAGGGCTATGAGAACAATAGTAAACCAAAATGCTGGAACAAACATTTATATTGAAGCAAGATATTCTTTTGCAATTAATTCTGAAGTAAAAAAACGTGTTTGACCCTTCAAAATCACTTTAAGGGTAGCAGGGTTTAACAGAAACACTTGCGCTCCTTTCCCCTGGAAGGGAGCTATCAACTGACGTAACTGCCACCTTTTCTCGACAGTTTGATGACAAAAATCAGGTCGTACAAAGAATTGAACCCCCTTCCCGACCCTCTTTTTATCTGGGCGTGCCAGATCGTATAACACTTGGCGTGCCAAAAAATTACTAAGACAAATCAAAATTGCTCTCGGTCTGACATCCTTATCCCCAGGTTTCGTAGGTCGCTGTTTAAATGGGAACCTATGTGCCCGTTGCACTTCATTAGACCAATTCCACTCTGTTATTTCTGGAAAGGCTTCTGTAAATAATTCTACAACAAATTTACGAATATCTTGCCCCTCAATACCCTCCGGAATTCCTAAAATCCGCAAGTTATTCCTCCGAATACGATTTTCCAAGTCAACAAGTTTGGCTTGCACATCCTCCTTATATTGCTGTGAATCGACCACCACTGCCTTTTGTCTCGCCATGTCATCTTCTAATGTAGATATTCTAGCTTCAGCCAGATCTAGCCTTTCCGTAAACTCGGTACATGATTTTGCTATCCGTCTAACGACATTCTGTAATTTTCGACAGGCAGCATGTGTTTTTGCACTTTCCATGCGAGTCTCGGCCCTATGATCAGTAATAGATTGAAAAATTGACTTCAATGAAATCTCCCCAGAGTAATTCGATATTTGAGATCGTTCATCTGCTTCTCCACCTTTTGCCATTTCTGGAGCTAATTCAAATACAATAGAACTAGAAGGGCCGGCCGCCGTGGCTATCTGAAGTGCTACTTCAACCCTTTGTTTATGTACCATGGTAGTCTCAAGATTATCTTCATCAGGATTTGACATATTAAACTCACTACCAGAGCTGATCCCAGATCGCCCCAAAAAGAAGGATTTTAAGCCTGACTCTTCATCCTCATCATTATCCGATGAATGATCCGACATAGAATAAAAGTTGCCTTCCCCTGAGTCGCTCTCCCTGTTAACACCTTCAATACTCGAATCAGCTTCTGCCCCCAGCATGGTCGTCTCCTCTTGCTGCCCTATTAATGCCACTGCAGATTTAGTCAAATTCACAACCGGTACTGCCTCTAGATCTTTTTGACATATAGAATCTTTATGGTGCTCGTTCCCCTGCGGAGCCACAGAGGACTGGCTCATTGACATTGACATTGGCACATCCTCATTTATTACTTTAGCCAGACTACGAGTTGAAATCGCTGATTGTTGTTGTTGAATTTTTTAGACAAAAATATTTGAGGTATTTGGGGTGTCTTCCTGTTGTTCAACTCCTGTGACGGAGGCTCTGTATAAACTTCATCAGCCCCATCTTTAGTAGTGTTATGTGAGAGGACGGCCCTACTCACTACATCACTGATTGTCTTAGTTTTACCTCCCCTTCCAGTTTTTGGAGGCATGGCAACCCTTTTTTTTTTTTACGATAATTGCCCAACTGCAAAAGGCGTTTATAAATAATAATAATAATATAACCAAACACCCTTCAATGTCAATATCAAGTCTCTAAAGTCTCTGAAGGTTAAAGCGACACAGTGTAACAATTTACAGCTTCCATCAATACATTATTACAACTGCAGTCGCAATAGAGCCAACAGCCCCGGTTAGCACGCCATTAACAGACTCACCGGCGTAATTTCCCAGCCTCAGCAACCACGACACAGCCGAAACGCTGAGCTAATTAAAGCGCCACACTGTAGCAGTCTCTGATACCTTGTTGTTACAATTGCACTTCTTTCGCCCAATAAGACTCCATTTGTAGATTATTATGCTGATATACCGTTCCTCTCAGATAGTCATAGTTACAACCACACCGAGGTTGGGACCCGGCAGAGACCCTCACAGACTAGAAACACCGAAAGACGGGAAGCAGAGCGCTGAATCACCGAACAGCCTCAACCTCGCAGCCTCTCACTGAAGCGGCCAGATCCGATCCACCAGTCCGTCGAGGCACCAAAACACCATAAGGAAAGACCTGCAGCACTGCAATAGATCCGCACATTGATCACCTCCGATTGTGCACAAGAACAAATCAGCTCGCAGCCATAATCCTGCTGGATGGGGGAACAACTCCGGAGCTCCTCGCTCACACGTCCGACACGGACGCCATCTTGCCAGAAAGTTATCTCAATGGATGTTGCATAGTATTTCACTTATTGAGGCTGAACATTTTAGAAGCAAATCTGTCCAGTATTGAGCGGAACTCATCATGTTCGTTCGTTACAAGGTATGCTCATCATATCTGAGGCTAAAGAAACATTGCGTTGGAATGCTTTCTAGAACAAGAATGACAAATTAGGTTTTGCATATCTTATCTCAGAAGTGAACAATTCAATTTGAAAAGGTGTCCTCATTGAAAACTGCTGTTGTTGTGAACTATGTGTCACAATTAAGAATGATCACGATTTCATCCATGCAAAACTTCTGAGAGGTCGGTCAGGCTGTTCTACAGATATCAAAGTCAGTGTGCAGCTTGCAAGAACTGCACATTGTCCATGACAGTTATCTTGCTCTATCTTTCAAAGAATGTGAGAGAATCAGACAAATTTCTACAATTGGAACAATTGACCTTGCCTGCATCAAAAATTCAACACTTATACCTGTGCAACTTGATAAATTCTCGTCATCAACATCGAACAAGATGAAATTGGAGATGTTAACTTGCCAAAGCATTGCTGATGCTTCAGTGAAGACTGAATTTCCGATTATTGCAAGTGAAATGATTGTCAATGAGGAGTTGGTGCCTGCAGAGATATATTCAAAAGGTACAGGCCATATTTTTCAAGAACTTAACAGCAAATTGAAGGAAGCTGACCTTCGTTTTGTGCCACATGTTGAGTGGGCTGTTCCAATTGGTTCCAACTGAGTCACTATACTGTCAAAGGACACAGATGTTATTATTGTGCTACTTAGATTAATTGCAATGTTCATAAGGATAAGTTACTTACCTGTAATCCTAGTTCTCTTCCAGGGGTATCCTCATCAAAGTCATAAGCACATGAATATTCCCGCCCATGCGCGGGACCCCGGAAACACATTACATATATGTGAAAAACCATATATGTAGCTCTATATATATATTTATATATATAAAAAACACACAATGTAGCCTCCCATAAACATGCTGAGCAATGTTGCAAGGAATTCTCTTGCACATAAACATATTCCAATAAAGCAGGGAGAAAGAAACTTTTGAAAACTGCTTTAATACATAGCAGACAACACAATCCTGCAAGGAATAATGAAGAAAACATTGCCAGCACATAGGCTGCATTGTGGGAACATTAGTGTAGAAAGCTGAAAAGCTAACCCACATAAACACACAGATAAACTGGCACCGTGCCTTTAAGGCAGCCATGACCCCTAGCTTCCCATCATGCCTCAGGGGTGACAGTTAGGTCAGTTGTTCTTTGCGGATATCCGTAGACCGATTTACAAAGAGATGTATGAATCATGTTCACTTGCCCGGGGAGGCGGGTGGGTTGCTTATGACTTTGATGAGGATACCCCTGGAAGAGAACTAGGATTACAGGTAAGTAACTTATCCTTCTCTTCCAGGGGATCCTCATCAATAGTCATAAGCACATGAATAGAATAGCAAGCCCATCCCCTCATCCTGCGGGCAAGTAAACAGAGTACCATCAAGATACATAAATGCCATAAGGCCTATACAGACTCCAATAGGTTAGCATTGGAACAGATTCCTCAAGGAGGCCTGGCCCACTTGTGTATCTGCTCTGGAGTCAGAATCCAGACAGTAATGTCTGGTAAACGTATGGACCGATTTCCAAGTTGCCGCCTTGCAAATCTCGGCCATCGGTACATTATGTAAGAATGCAATCGTAGCAGCCTTACCCCTAGTAGAATGAGCTTTAGGGGAGGCAAACAGAGGCTTATTTGCAATCTGGTATGCCAACTTTATACAAGATACTATCCATCTTGAAATGGATCTTTTAGAAGTTGGGAAGCCTTTTCTAACAGAACCATAGTTTACAAACAATTGATCTGCTTTTCTAATGGATTTCGTTGCATGCAAATAGAATTTGAGAACCCTCTTGAGGTCTAGCGAATGAAGAGACCTTTCCGCTGGTGTGGATGGATTGGGAAAGAAAGAGGGTAGAGAAATTGTCTGATTAACATGGAACTCTGACACAACCTTAGGTAGGAAGGAAGGGTGAGTTCGCATAACCACCCTATTATGGTGGAAAACCGTATAGGGTTCTTTAGAACAGAGTGCTTGTATCTCACTCACTCTGCGTGCTGATGTAATTGCTACTAGAAAAGCTACTTTCCAAGAAAGGTGTTGCAATGTAGATTTATGAATGGGTTCAAATGGAGGTCCCATCAATTTAGACAATACCAAATTCAACTCCCAAGGAGGAGAAGGAGGTCGAACAGGGGGATAAACCTTTTTCAACCCCTGCAGGAAGTCCTTAACCACCTGAAGCTGAAAGAAAGAAAGCTGGTTAGGTGATTTACGATATGCTGTGATAGCCGCCAAATGCACTTTAATGGAAGAATATTTCAAACCAGATTTGGCCAAATAGAGCAAATACGGCAAGATTACCTCCTCTTGCCCGTTAATTGGACTCCAATCATTACGGATACACCACAAGTAAAATCTTTTCAACTTTAGGGAGTATGAGGATCTTGTGGAAGGCTTCCTTGACTCCCTTAAAATGTCCATGCAGTCCTGAGGGAGGTTCAAATGTCCGTACTGCAGGACTTCAGGAGCCATGCTGTCAAGCTGAGCGAGGGAAGGCTGGGGTGCAGAATTTTCCCTCCCATCTTGGTGAGAAGGTCCGGCCTGCACGGAAGTCTCCGATGAGGGCGAACCGAGAGTTGCAAAAGGTCCGGATACCACCATTGGCGAGGCCAGTCCGGTGCTATGAGTATCATCCTCATTCTGGATCGCAGAAGTTTGGCCACCACCTTCGGAATTAGAGGGAGGGGTGGAAAGGCGTATGCAAACGTCCCGCACCAATCTATCAAAAGAGCATTCCCTCTCGTTCCTGGTCGGTAAAACCTGGATGCGAAGGCGTGGCATTTTCTGTTTTGATCGTCTGCAAAAAGGTCGATGGAAGGATGACCCCATTGATGAAAGATTTCTGCCACCACTTCGTCGTTGAGCACCCAGTCTTCTTGCTCTTGGAAGTGACGACTGAGGGCGTCTGCTCGCACGTTCTGCTCTCCCGGCAGATGGATTGCCGTGATCGATAGGTTCCTGGCTAGCAGCCAGTGCCAGATTGCCTGGGATTCGAGAGACAGAGGGCGAGAGCGAGTTCCACCTTGTTTGTTCAAGTAATACATGGTGGTTGTATTGTCCGTTTGCACTAGGATCGATCCGATCTGAATTGATGGTTGAAAAGCTTTGAGGGCTAAATGAACCGCCCGCAGTTCCAGCATATTGATGTGATATGTCTGTTCTCTGCTGGTCCATCTGCCCTGAGTTTGCAGATGACCCAGATGCGCTCCCCAGCCCTGAAGTGAAGCATCCGTGATCAGAGATTGTTCTGGCAGAGGTTGATGAAAAGGGACTCCCACCAGTAGGTTCTGTGGTTGCAGCCACCAGAGAATGGACTTCTTTGCTGCAGGAGAGAGACAATCCGGTCGTTCCACTGACCCGAGGATTGATTCCATTTGTCCTCGAGATCTTGCTGTAACGGTCTCATCCTCAATCTGGCGTTGGGTATGAGAAAAATGCACGAGGCCATCGAACCCAGTAGAGAAGCCACCTGTCTTACTGATGGCTGATAAGCCTGAAGGATGATGTTGCCCTTGTCCTTCATTGATGACAATCTCTCCTCCGAAGGAAACACTTTTCCGAGGTCGGAGTTGAGGTTGGCGCCCAGATAGTGGAGTGATTGAGTTGGGTGAAGGATCGACTTGTCCAGGTTGACATGCAGGCCTAAGCGCTGAAGGAGATCTAGGCAGGTGCGAAGGTGTTCCTGCACCATTTGAGGAGAGGATCCCTTCAGCAGCCAGTCGTCCAGGTATGGATATACGAACAGGCCTTGGCGATGTAATGCTGCCGCTACCACTGCCATGCATTTGGTAAATACCCTCGGAGCTGATTTTAGGCCGAAGGGTAAGACTTTGAACTGGTAATGTCTTGTTCCCACCGTGAATCGCAAGAACTTGCGATGTCGTGCTGTGATTGGGATGTGAAAATACGCATCTTGTAGATCCACCGAACACATCCAATCGCCTTTCCTTAGATGTGGAAATATTTGGTGGAGCGCCAACATCCGAAACTTTTCCTTTTTGATGGACTTGTTCAGAGAACGTAAATCCAGAATTGGTCTGAACTTGTTCGGTTGATCTTTTTTCTGAACAAGAAAGTATCGTGAGTACACTCCCTTTCCTCTCTGCGCTTGAGGGACCTCTTCTATTTGTTTTTTGAGAAGGGTCGACACTTCCTGACGCAGGAGGTCTATATGTAGATGACGAGATTTCACAGGAGGAATGTCTCTTGGGGACGTCCAAAAACGTAGTGTGTACCCATTTTTTAGTATATTTAGCACCCACTGATCTTTGGTTATGTTGCGCCACTCTTGAATGTAACTTGAGATACTTCCTCCCACTGGAGTGTGCAACGGCGCTAGAGGACGCAGAAACTCATTGCTTCCCTGGAGTTTTTGATGCAGAGGAGGACTGCTGTTGATGTCCTCCTCTTCCTCTCGAGGAACGGCGGCCTTGATACTGGGATTTGCCCTGTTTGTTTTGTGACCATTGAGGGGTTTGAACCCTCTGCTGGTAACTTTTCAGATTGTAGGGCCGGTACCTCTTCCTAAACTCCTTTTTCTTTTCTAGGCCCACCGCCTTTAAGGTATCCAACTCGGCCTTCATCCTCGCCATTTCTTCGTCTGTGTGAGCACCAAACAGTGAAGTGCCAGGAAAAGGGAGATTCAGGATGCGTTGTTGTGCTTCTGGTTTTAACGCTGTGAGGCGCAGCCAGGAAGATCGTCGTGCACAGATGCCATGTGCATACGAGTGAGCCGCCAGGGACGCACCATCTGCTGCAGTGCTGATTACCTGATTAGCAACCAGAGCACCTTCGTGAAGGATTTCAGAAAAGTCCTGCTGATCCTCCTTTGGGAGCCTGTCCTTGAAGCGCTCCAGTGAGTCCCATAGTGATCTGTCATAACGACCCAGCAGAGCCGCAGCGTTGGACACTTGCAGAGAAGACGCTGCAGAACCACAAGCCTTCCGTCCCCAAGAGTCTTGTGCTCTACTCTCTTTATGCGGAGGAGCGGAGGAGGAAGATGCAACCGCATGCGTCTTTTCGCTGCTGCAATTATAACAGAGTCCGGAGGTGGATCTGATCTAAGGAAAAGAGGATCCGATGCAGCTGGCTTGTATTTTTTAAGAATCCGAGCTGGAGCTGCTTTAGTCGATGCTGGTGTAAGGAAGAGATCCATTACCGGCTCGATGATGCCTGGGACCAAAGGAAGCAATGGTCTAGTCGCAGACCTTTGGTGGAGAGTCTCAAAAATGATGGACTTGGTTGTCTGAGGAGCTGACATGGTGATGCCCAGCTTCTGAGCCCCTCTGTTGAGAACATCATGGAAAGTGTTCACATCATCAATAGGCGACACTCTGGAGGGAGGACTATCCGTCAGGGTAGGTGAGTAATCCCTTTTGGATGAATGTGTCGAAGAGGAAGACCAAGATGGTGTACGCCGCCTCTTGCGATGTCCCTGAGACGACCTGCGTTCAGGGGATCTGCCTCGGTGTTCCCTGGCCCGAGTGGTGGGTGATTTGTCCACTTCCTGCACAAGACGCTGTAATGGTGATCTGTGCTGCGGACTGGAGTAGGTCGTAGGTCGTTGAGCGTGACCTGTGGACCCCGTCTGCCAATGATGAAGTGGTTGAAGCCAACTGGGAGAGAGATGGATGGAAGGAGATCGCTGCCTCCTTGGAGAACCTCCTGGCGGTGCTTTTGCAGGCTCCTGTGAGTGAACAGAAGCACTGCGTGATGACGCAACCGTCTGGGGTGAGCTCCGGATGGAGTGAGAGGACTCTCTGCAGCTTCTGGAGTGTGATCGGCGTCTGGATGAGCGATGTGACGTCGATGGGGTGTCTCGACGTCGACCTGCTCTGTGTCACCATCACTGGTGAATTTCTCTTCGACGTCGACCTCTCAGTGTGCCTGGAGCCCATAGACCTCGCCTTCGACGTTGAGCGTGGAGACCTCAACGATGAACGGGTAGACGGAGAAAACCTTCTCGACGTCGATCTTCCTCTCAACGCTGATCTTCTCGCCGTCGACGGAGACCGCCGTCTCAACGTCGATCTTTCTCTCGACGCTGACCTCCTCGCCGTCGACGGAGACCGCCGTCTCGACGTCGAACGACGTCTGGTATATTTTACCCTTGGTCTTGACGTCGAATACCTCGCCGTCGGAGAGGATCTTGCCTTCGACGTCGAACGCCGCCTGGGCGACGGCGGAGGCGATGAGTGTCTATCCTCAGGTGACGAGGTGTGTCTCGACGTCGACTGACGTCTGGGTGACGTCGACTGAGATGTTTGCTTCGACGCCGAACGCTGGAGACCCTGCGACGGCGGAGCCTGTCTCGACGTCGAACACCGCATCGATGGCGACGGCGGAGATCTGTGTCTCGAGCCCGCACCAACGGAGAGCGACTCCTCGACGCCGATCGTCGCCCGGTTGACGACGGCGGAGGATTCGACGTACCTGCGTTCTTCGACGACGACCGGTGTTCTCTCGACGGCGAGCCCGCCGTCGATGGTCTTCTCGTCGACGTTTTTGTTGCCGATGAAGGGAATTGAGGCGCCGAGCCCGACGCCGATGGAGAGCATACTGGAATCTTACTTGTAGATAAGCTCTCTTTTCCTCTTCTTCATCGGAGGCTTGTCTTTAGAAGGTGATTTTCTCTTCTCAGCCAATCCATGGAGACGAATCCTTTCTCTGTCCTTTAAAGTTCTGTTGGACAGCAGCTTGCAATGCTGGCAGGATTTAGGATTATGCTCAGAAGGAAGGCATAGAATACAGACAGGGTGGAAGTCTGATTTGGCCTTCTTCTTGCCACAGGAAGGGCAAGAGTCAAAAGAGAGGGCATTCTGTTGTAAAACAATGCTCAACTCTAAAAAAACAGTAGAGAAATACTTTAACACCAAAAAGATGTCGAAGTAAGAGCTTTTATCAAAAATTGAAGAATTTTCTGACAGAAAATCAGAAAAAAGAGGTAGAGCTGAAGTAACCAGGGTCCTGACAGAAGGAGCCGGAAAGAACAACTGACCTAACTGTCACCCCTGAGGCATGATGGGAAGCTAGGGGTCATGGCTGCCTTAAAGGCACGGTGCCAGTTTATCTGTGTGTTTATGTGGGTTAGCTTTTCAGCTTTCTACACTAATGTTCCTGTTACAATCTTCCTTGCATTATAATGGTATGCTCCGTCCCCCCCTCCTTTTCCCCTCCCCTTGGTTTCTCCCCTTTGGAGTTGACAATGGAATGTTGGTACCTCTGCAGTTGTGGAGAGTGGATGGTCAATAAAGTGGAACTTATACCTACTCTGATTCCGGTACTCTTACTTTCAACACTGGCGACGACGACAAACTGCGAAGGGGGCAGTCTTGACCATCTCCCCTCTATGTAATCTCTCCAGCTACGATACATTTGAAGAATGATAGACTCACAGGTCCGTGAGTAGAAGAATTCCAGCGTGTAGACTCACAGGTCCGTGAGTGGTAAAATTCGAACGTGTAAATTAGACTCCTGATACCACCTTGAAGTATTAAAACAACACCCTGGGTGAGTTTACCTGTGGTTCGGGGTTCCGGTGGTGCTGTTCCAGCGGTGCCTTGCTTCGTGTCAATTTCATTGGGACAAGAGAAAGGAGTCTGGAGCTGCGAGCGAGTGCCGCGCATCCTGCTTGCTTTGCCTGTGCCATTGTCAGTAACATTTCGCACTGGGCAGCGGGAGGCGTATACCTATCTGGTTGCCGGGAGTTGTCCTCTGGAGGAGTGGCGGAGCAGAGCTGTTTTCTCCGGCTCCAGTGTGTGATCACGCATCGTGAGGCGCTGTGGACTGCCTTCCCAGGTGAGCTGTAACGAGAAACGGAAGATCAGCTGTCTATTCCTGTCACGGGGAGCGAAGCCGGTCTTGTGGCGTTCCACCTTCCCGTCTCAGCCCCTGTCAGCTGTCCGTCTGTGCTGAGGTGTGTTTGCGACCATCGGATCGCCGACAGTCAGGTTGGAGTCTGTGTGGCTGTGTGGCTGATCCCTGTCAGGGGCTCCTTATCTGCCGCTCGTGGGTTCGCGGCCAACGATCCTCTGCTGGTGGTGTGTCCCTGCGGGAGCCGCGCTGACCATTTACCACAGGGGAAACTCCTCCTCTGTCTATGAGGGGAACTTCCTTTCCTCATCCGGTCGGCGTGCAGGCGATATACAGCGTGGGAGACGCTACTCTTTCCTCGTTCCTGTCAGTGCAGGTGCGATACCGCTCCCTACCACCAGGGAACCTATTCAGATAATTCCAGTGCATGGAGACGACTTTCAAGATCCTTGTGTGAGGTCAAAAGTTCTAGCAGTAGTGTATCCTATCCACCCTGATCTCATCACCTATCGTGGGGCCGATTACCACTTAACTCCTGGATCTTGCCTCCCGTCCATTTTTCATTATTAACCCCTATCCAGGACTTTTAGGTTTGGCTGATTCTGCTGCATTCCTTATAGCGACTTTTCTAGCACTAGTTCTCACACACTGCAAGAAAGACCTTGGTTCACCTCTGCGTCCTACATCTTGTGTTGGGGACTATTTACCTTACATCCTCTGGCTCCTGGCTCAAATAATCCCCTGGTTGGGACTTTTAAGGATTTGGGTTATCCTGCTCTTTTCTCCTTGTCTCTCCTATACATATATCCTCTAACTTTGAGACTAGGGGTAGCGTGCTAGTATATTCGCCTTATTAGCCATTTTTTTACAGGTTCAAGACTAGCTACATTCGTTTCCCACTATGATGGCGGCAGCCAGTATGAGCCAACCACCTTCCTTCTTAAATGAAATAGGAGAGCCAGAGATAAGCTGGAAAGAGTGGGTTAAATTGTTTGAATCATACCTTATTGCCATTGGTGGGGAGCGTTTCACATCCATGAGAAAATAGCATATTCTTCTCCACAATTTGGGGGTGCATGGACGTAAGATTTACGAAACATTACCGGAACCACAAAATGAGGGAGGTCAAGATATTGAGGGTATGGATATTTTTGAAAGCACCATGGCCAAACTTGAGACACACTTTGGGGACAGAGTAAATGTAGTGTTAGAAAGACACAAATTTTTTAATAGAGCACAAGGTAAACAGGAGTCTGTAACTAATTATATTGCAGCGTTGAGAGGCCTCACACAGTTATGTGAATTTGGGAACTTAAATGATTCATTGATAAGAGACCAGTTAGTGCGGTGCACAAACAATGTACGCATTCAGGAGAAACTGCTAGCTAGAAATCCCAATTTAAGAGAGGCTGTTGAAATTGCGAAATCTGTGGAACACACGGCTAAATGCATTAAGGAAATGAAGGGCACACCCGAGGTAGTAGCTACTATTCGAGAGGATGAGGGGAACCATGAAGTGTTAAAAATAAAAAACAAAGAAAAGAGTTACAACATGGTACCTAGTAGTGAGAGGAACCTCAGATGTTATAGGTGTGGGAGTAGCAATCACCTTGCCAATAGTATTCATTGTTCCGCAAGGAGTGTAACCTGCAAGAAATGTAACAGAAGGGGACACTTTGCAAGGGCGTGCAGGGATGGTGACCCCCACGTCAAGGAAGGCGGGGCACAGGAAGGGTCTTGGGGTAAAGAAGTTAAATGTGTAATGCCTGATGGGAATAAGTATATATTACAAGTTAAAGAATGCTCAGGAAGTGTAAATATGGTTTACCCTAAGTGCGATGTATCCTTGGATAACATACCTGTCACCATGTTTGCCGACTCGTGTTCACCTTTTACATTGTTAAACATCAAGGATTATGAATGTTTTGAGGGCCACGGGAAGAATACTTTACAAAAGGCAGATGTTACACCCACTGGTTATAACAAAGAACCTATACCACTCCTTGGCATGAAGGAGATGCACATTGGGTTCAAGGGCAGGGATACGTATGGTAAAGTGTACATTGTAGAGTCAGGATCCAACCTGTTAGGATGGCAACACCAGAAGGAACTAGGAATCATCCTGGACCCTAACAAGGAAGAGCAGGTCCTGCTGACTACGGATAACCTGGGCAAGGGCACAATTTGCGATGAATTTCCTAGATTGTTTCGAGAAGAACTGGGCCTTCTACATGACTTCCAGCATAAAATAAAACTTAAGGCCAACGCCAAACCCATGGTACACAAACTGCGTCCTGTACTCCAACAAATGAAGGAGCCACTGGATAGAGAACTTAAGAAACTGTGTGACATGGGAATCATACAACCCGTAGAATGTTCAGAGTGGTTGGCGCCAGTTGTCATCGCAGCCAAGGCCAGTGGTGAGGGGATTCGCCTATGTGTAGACCTGAGGAGCCTCAATGAGAGCATATGGGTAGAAAGACACCCACTGCCGAACATAAATGAGATGCTCAGCACCATGTCCCAGGCGAAGTATTTCAGTGTCATCGATTTATCCATGGCATACCACCAGGTTGACCTACACCCTGAGTCTAGACCTCTCACCACATTCATAACACCCCAAGGCGCGTACATGTTCAGAAGGATGCCGTTTGGATTAGCGTCTGCTGCGGCAGTATTCCACAAAGCTATGCAACAGATCCTGAAGGGGGTGGAGCACTCCATGTGCTTCCAAGATGATATCTTGGTGTACGGACGGGATCTAGAAGATCATGATAATACCCTCAGACTAGTGTTAAAGAGGCTCATGGATGCAGGGTTAACAGTGCAAAAATCCAAATGCAAAATAAGGATGACTTCGGTTGACTATCTGGGGCATTCCATTTCAGAAGAAGGCTTTAGACCAAAAAACAACCTGCTCAGTGCGGTGAGAGATGCCCCATATCCAAAAAACAAAGAGGAGCTCAAGTCATTTTTAGGATTAATGGAATACATGGCCAAGTACATAAAGAACTTTGCTTCCAAATGTGAACCGGTGAGAGAACTACTAAAACAAAACAAGGAGTTTGAATGGAATGAACATCATAAATCTGTGGTAGATATACTCAAAGAAGAGATATTAACCTCGCCAGTGTTAGGGGTTTTCGACCCACAAAACAAAACCATCCTCACGACCGATGCATCCAACAAAGGACTGGGGGCCACCTTATCCCAAAGGAAGGGCAAAGAGGAAAAGATTATTGCCTTTGCGTCACGCTGCCTGACAAGTGCTGAAAAGAATTACTCTGTAGTTGAAAAGGAGGCCCTGGCGTGTTTCTGGGCAGTGAAGCATTTTAAATTCTTCCTGTGGGGGCTTAATTTCACAATCCGTACAGACCATAAGCCTCTTACCTCAATTTTTGCTGTGAAGGGCATGGAAAATTGTACCCCTCGCATTGGGAAATGGATCCTGGGATTAGAGAATTTCAACTACAAGGTCGAGTATGTCCCTGGTGAAGACAATAGGATTGCCGATTTCTTGTCAAGGACACCTTTGGAAATGGAACAACCCGAAGAAATGCTGGACAGTCCTATTTTGGTTATAGAAGACCCGGCCATTACAGAAGAGGAGTGGAGGAAAAGCATGGAAGAGGACGAGGTTTTGGGAAGGCTCAAAAGTATGTTGAGAGAAGGGTGGCCAAACAGATGTGGTGATCTAGAAGAAGGACTCAGAGACTTCTGGGAAGTCAGGAACGAGTTGAGCATCATACGTGACAGAATCTACCGCCAAAATAAAGTGGTTCCACCCATGAGTCTCAGAAGAAGAATATTGGATCTGGCGCACGAAGGCCATCTGGGACGCAGTGTCACCAAGAGTAGAGTTCGGGCCAACTTCTGGTTTCCCAGGATGGATACAATGACAGAACAGCTGGTGAAGGACTGCGTCAGCTGTGCCAGAAGTGACAAGACTAAAGTCGTGCA
Source organism: Calotriton arnoldi (assembly GCA_963921515.1). Taxonomy (NCBI): domain Eukaryota; kingdom Metazoa; phylum Chordata; class Amphibia; order Caudata; family Salamandridae; genus Calotriton; species Calotriton arnoldi. Next base: position 1,422,395 of record CAWUFW010000844.1, on the reverse strand, counting down.
TAAGGCACCGTTATCTCCAGTCATGGTGCCCAAAAAACCATGGGATAAATTAGCCCTGGACATTATGGGTCCCATGGACAACCTGGGCGTACAAAAGAGGTTCATGTTAGTCCTGGTTGATTATACCTCACATTGGGTTACTCAGAAATTCGTTCATCGTATAACCACAAGTACAGTCTTGGATTTCTTAAAAAAGGTATTCTCCAAAGAGGGCATACCTTCCACCCTAGTCACCGACAACGGTGTACAGTTTACGTCTCAACTAATGAAGGAATTCTTAAAAAACTTGAACATAAAACACGAATTGACGGCGTTGTATTGTCCCAAAGCCAACGGCCTGGTTGAGAGAACCAACAGATGGATAAAGGAGCATATACAATTAGCCACTACCAACGGTCATGACCTGGAATCATCCTTACGTGACTGTGTGTGGGCATATAACACCACGCCTAACCTGGTAACAGGAGTTTCCCCGTTTGTGTCCCTCAGGGGGAGAGAACCCTGCACCAAACTCAATCCAAGTTGGCTGGGCGGAGGTAGGGCTTTACATCCCAGGCCTGAGGAGGTGGGTAGGAAGGTTGACCGGCACCAAGCTAGATACAAAGAATGGTATGACAAGAGGAATGGGGTCAAAGACCAGAAGTGGAGAGTAGGGGAGGTGGTGCAGGTCAAGAGAAGTGTGAAAGAACCCCACAGCCAGAGTAAGTTCTACCCTCCATGCCACATTATGAAAGCGTTCAACAATGTTGTTCTCCTAGAGAACGGACAATGGTGGAGTTGTGACAAAATTGTTAAGTCCCAAATGGACTCGTAATGTCTTTCAATTATTGCGTTATGCTGTTATGTATAGGGAGGGAGGTGTGTTACAATCTTCCTTGCATTATAATGGTATGCTCCGTCCCCCCCTCCTTTTCCCCTCCCTTTGGTTTCTCCCCTTTGGAGTTGACAATGGAATGTTGGTACCTCTGCAGTTGTGGAGAGTGGATGGTCAATAAAGTGGAACTTATACCTACTCTGATTCCGGTAGTTCCCACAATGCAGCCTATGTGCTGGCAATGTTTTCTTCATTATTCCTTGCAGGATTGTGTTGTCTGCTATGTATTAAAGCAGTTTTCAAAAGTTTCTTTCTCCCTGCTTTATTGGAATATGTTTATGTGCAAGAGAATTCCTTGCAACATTGCTCAGCATGTTTATAGGAGGCTACATTGTGTGTTTTTTATATATATAAATATATATATAGAGCTACATATATGGTTTTTCACATATATGTAATGTGTTTCCGGGGTCCCGCGCATGGGCGGGAATATTCATGTGCTTATGACTATTGATGAGGATCCCCTGGAAGAGAAATCAAGGATTGTCATAGTTAGGGATACATTATGGAACATGCGAGAACCATGTTTCATATTTTGTACAAGAAACTTGACCCAGGGGTGCCCAGTGTTCTTATCAAGGTACATATTCTTACAGGCGATGACACTATGAGCAACATTGGAACAAAGCGTGGAGCTTTAACTGCTGAAACTGTGAAGTTTCTACAAGGATTTGCTGAGACAGAAGCATGTGACTTTAAAGACTTAGAAAAATACCTTGTGCGTGTGTGGAAAATGAGTTCTGACTGTCACACATCTGACGATCTTCGGTACAGTGAGTTCAAGAGATCAGTCCTGCTAGGTGACCTTCCACCAATGTTATATTCTGTGCGTGGGCACATTAAAAGAGTTTTACTTGATCAGAAGATGTGTAAATGTTTTGGATCATGCATATGTAGAGAAAGATCCATGTGAATTTGGTTGGGAAGATAATGGGGTGCTAAAACCTACAAAATTTCTAAAGCCTCTACCCACAGAACTTACACATACAGGTACTTGCAAAACCTGTGCTACAAAAAGATGTCCCCGTCGATATGCTCTTCTCAAATGTTCAACATGCTGCAAATATACCACGAGTGATTGCCGAAACAAATAAATAAAGTGAACTATGAAAATGTGTCTAAAACAGGAGTAATAAAAGTTATTTTTTTTCATATGCAAATCATAAACATTGTTTGGTGTACACATAAAAGGATAAAAGGATTAAAAACCATTATTATTTGTTTTATTTCTATATATGTTTCTTCTTCCTCTATTATAGTCGCCATTTTGGAAATTGGCGGAAGGGTTGTTCTTGGAGTTATTTTCTGTCTCTATAAGACTACTTGACCCCAAAACCTATGTTTTGACACCAAAATGAAGTATATAGGTCTCATGGTCCCTGAAATATTACATCATCACTGCAACACATCCGCCATTTTTAAAAATGTCGCCCAGAAAAATTCAGCCCGAATCAGCAATGTCTAACCAAGGTAAATTATGATTAGGGCTCCCGGTTTTATGGTACTTATATTTTAGTCATCTCCGTCTGTATTTATCCATATTTATTTTTTGCTAATTTTACCAGTGATTATCCATATTTATTTAAGGTTTTGTGAAAAAATGAAGCTGAAATGTGTATATTTCTGCATTTATTTAACCAGTTAACGTACACTTGTGCCTGAACGCCTGACAAGTTTTAATGATATATACACACTCAGATGATAAAATATGCACTTATAAGAAATCATGCAAATTTTAGTATCAAGGTTGTGCAAATCTACTGCTGTTTAAGGCTCTTTATTAAATTTCCTTTATTTTTTTAATCCCCTTGCCTGTCAGTCTGCACAGCTATTGGCCTGGCAGTCATGACTGATATCATTTAGAATCACTCAAAAACAACCCAATTTCCGTTTTTATCCACATTTAAAAATAAATACAGACAGGAAAATAAATGGTTTTCTGTCTGTATTTATCTGTAAAAATAAGTAAAAACGGAAAACAGGGAGCCTTAATTATGATCCAAAAACACAAATCAAAAATGAAAATCTCTGGACAACAATTTTTTACGGAGGTATATCAGGGTGCCGGGATTAAAAGTCTCAATATTAAACTACAGGGCGAGGAGTTCAACAACTCAGAGATGAACAAATTTTCAAAGGTTAGCACCGGAGAATCAGAAACATAGTAGTAAAGATCCTTTATGATCAATGCCTCGAATTAAAGCAGAAACTAATAAATACTTTTGACTTTCTAAGAGATCTTGGTCTGATACCTCTCAAAGAGCTTTGGGGCACACAGTGCAAGACACTGAACTGCCAGCATCATGATTCAGGCCACAACAGTTACGGCTGGTAGCAAGAGGATCCTTGCTACTGAACACCTTTAATCCTGAAAAATAAGTTGTAAAGTAAGCTTTTTAGACAATGTTTCAGATGCCATGCTTTAACACACCTTGAACTTCATCAAAACAAATAAACCATGATGCAGAAGGTGAGGCACGTGAGAAAAACAAATCGTCAGAAAAGGTTTTAAACCCAAAATCCTAACACAAACATTCTGTAGGCTAAATGAAGGAAAATAAATTCTCCAACATTATTTGTTGTCATTTCTGAGGTACCTTTTGAATGCTGGGAAATTGAAGAATAGGGCTGTTGTGGACCATTGTGGGCATTACTTGATGGTATGTTCCACTGACAGAATGTTGCAGTGTTGGACAATTCGACTATGGGTCATTGAAAACCCATTAATGTCTGCCGCGCGTCCATGCAACTGTATGGTAGGAGGAAGGGAATTTGTTTTGTTGCAACGAAGTTACTTCCTGTACAAGATATATTCTGGGAAGAAAACAAGATTAAAGTTATTAGGTCCTTCTCAACCTCAACAATCTCTATCAGTGAATGCCTGGATTTGATATTAGTTGCTCAATGCATACACAAAACATTTCATCTTCCGTGATATTAGTGTGGAGCTATGAAGACTACAGAGGATGCAGCACCATGATTAGTCAAAATCCTCCTAATGAAATAGCTTTGTTCTGAGGCTCAACTGTCAGCGTGGCTCAGACTTATCACTCTTGTCAAATCAACTGTGGACTCCCTCTGGCTCAGCTGCCAAGTGTGAAATTGTTGCAGATAAAATTGCAAGCGACACAGTCAGGACTTGTCAGAATCTATAGTCAAGAACTGAAATGAGGCATACAAGATGGAGGCATTGAGTGGGGATATGACTAAGTCCATGGAGGTAGAGCACAGAATGAGGAAGGCAGGGATTCTCACCCAGTTATCAGAATCAAACCAACCCCAGAGGTTATAAAGCCTTATTTAGATGGCTACACCACTATTTATTGGAGAGAATCTCAAACTACATTGTCATTGCAGATGAGTGGCAACCATGGGCTTCTAATCCAAATACAACTAGTGTAACCGTATCGGTTTAAAGAGGTTTGAGTGAAGTGGATTATGATTCTATATTATTCACTCTCTATGTCATGGAATGTTACTAAAGGGTCACACAGGTGGGGGCGAATTAGGGTTTTGGGACATAGATTCTGATATGAATGGAAGAAAAGAGACACTTCAAAGAATTGAAGAACAAAGTGACGGGGGAGGGGAGAAGGGCGTTCCAAAGCCATTAAGGCACAATTGGAAGGATGTCAGTAGACAGAAGTGACACTGTAAACATTAAATGATGGAAGAATATAGAGCGTCCAAAGATATAAGGGGTAATGGGACAGCCATCTATGTGTGTGAGGAAGAAACTAGAGGACTCCAAAGACTGCAGGATCAATCAGACAAATAAAACTGTAATGGCTGACAGAGGATTTGGAAAAGCAGGAGCTGTCTATCATGACAGGAATCTTGGATTTGGTTGACCATCACAGTATCTTCAGGAAGCGTGCCTGTGAGGCAAAAAGATAGTGGAACAGTTTTGAAAGATGGATTACCTTAATTTTACATTCAATATACACATGCATGTTGAGACAGAGTCTGTGTGAAAACAGACTTTGCTCTAGATTCGATAGGAGTAACTGGCTCTTTGGCACAAATTAGAATTTCTAAATGTAGATTCTTCAAGGAGGAGACTGACAGAGTCTCCCAGGTTTAACGCCATTTCCCAAATAATGCAGTACTTACTCAGCTCCAGCCCCATTTTAGAGTGGGGATATAAATCCCCATGCCAAAACAGTCTGTGTCCAGTGAGGCCATACTGCTTGAGCTGCATGTGCTCCGAAACCAAATCCTTGGCTCAATATGCCCTCATACTATCCTTGAGACAAGCCTCCGAATGCCCATGGCATCTCAAACAAACACAGAAATCAAGAGTTGGCACACATTCTGATGGAGAAATATACAGAAAAGAATCTTAGTGTGCCTCGGTACTGTTCTCCTGCTCCTTCTGTGCTATGTTAACATACCTGGGTGGGTCCACCTTCACCCAAGTCATCTGCATCCACTCCAGCCTTCTCCAGCATGGTGTCCATAACTTTCATCAGCTGCAGAACCTCAGCACGACTGTTTGGCTTCCTAGGAGGAAAATAAGAAGTTACAGCCTAGCACTTTTTAAAAACAGGTGGAAAGAGATAGCGTCTCATGTAAGATTAGTAGGTCCTGTGAGGGGTATAACACTGTAGAGCATGCGTTAAATCACAAAACAAAAATATTGCATCCAATAAATCATTAACTACTACTTCACAGGGTTAGGTTAGGTATCAGATGTGGAAGTAAGAATAGTAACTATACACCTAACTTGATGATGTCGTGGTAAGCTCTGAAGTGGATATGACATTATTATAAGTACATATTATAAGCCTCAATATAGTTCCATACAACACTGTGAAAAGAAGGAACTGAGGCCAGCGAGCTGGGGTGGCGCCAATGTAGACACCGCGCACATCACTCCGGGCGCGGACGACGCCACCGAACCCACACGGAGCCTAACGATCCCACGTACCGGTTTGCAATGGGATTGCTCAAAAATTTCTGGATCCAGTCTGACGCCTGAAGAATATTCTAAGGTAAGGAACCAGCGGGTAAAAGTCTCTATCAGATACGAAAGGACTGCCTCATGTCATACAGCATTTCAAGTTGTTCATGATAACTGTACTCCTCTATCATTACCATGGTGCTATCTTCAGAAACAGATGCCAATCAATGATAGGGTTCAGAGTCTAAACTTCCTTCTCCTCAAGGGATGCACACCCCACAGAGAGAAATGAGGCAGGACTGGTGATTACTCAGGCTGTCGACAGGGCGCCATTACAGAGGTTATAACTACAGCTCCTTACACTGCTGGGCATGGAGACTGATCGCCAATCTTCTAGAGCAGGTCTGGGTACATTAAAAGACTGTGGAGCTACTTACCATGAATCTTAGGGATACCCGACCATGCAGTTCTACAAGCAATAAGCCCCCCCCCATTGTGAGTTTCTGAGGGTACCATTACCGAAGGTGAAGAGGGTGGGTGGGGGGGGGGGCGGGGGAATGAAGGCTTTTCAGAAGATTCTAGTATGTCATTTCTATTCACCTATTAAGTCCTCATTTCTCAGTGAAACCTCAAGCTTCCATTCATAATCCTTGGTAACTTCACACCCTTGGAGTTACTGGTACCCTTTTATCAATAGCTCTCTGGCTCAGTTAAAGGGAACAAATCTGGGGCACTGGTAGTGAGGCCCTAAATGTTCTGTCTAAATGTTATAGACACTGTACTGAAACAGCTAAATACCACTCCATTTTGGAACTATTTAACATCCTAAGCAAGTCAACTGCAGTTTGCCAGGTTTTTGAGGAGTCAGGAAGAGATTGTCTCTTTCTAGGGGATACAGAACCACCTTGTGGACAAAATGTTGCAAATTAGAGAGATTCTGGATCACCCGAGACATACTGCATGAGTAGATACTATTCAAAATCCCCAACACATGCCCTTCTTCGTTCTCCCGGGGATTCCAACTATTTCACTGTGGTGAGCTTGCTAGAGATTCACATTATTTCTGAGTAGATGAATGTCACAAAATGCTTACGTAAACCCAGAGTGTCATCTCGGATATAGGATTTGCTTCCATTTCTGGCTTCACTCATCACTGATATTGTCAGTTGTTCAGCTTTATATGGAGAGTCCAGACCTATTTAAAACAAACCTGGGTTACCCTCTTGTAAGAAAACTCCTCTTTTTCAATGCTAACCCCCATTTTTATGTCTGATGTTGCTGGTTTTGGGACTCTGTGCACTGGGACCATACTAACCAGGCCCCCTGCATGGGCTCTGACCCCTAAAAACTAGGCAAATTGGCTAGCAACCCTAATTAGCACATGCCTATAAATCCTAGAATAAAGTACTCAGGGCATGTAAGGTAAATGTCATGGGCTGCAGCACCAATTGTGCCACTGCAAGCATGTCTTCAGGTCTGCCCCTGCAGCCTTAGTGTGAAACTTTAAACCTGGCAAAATAAACCTTTTGCCAGGTCTAAACCTTACTTTTGGATTCTTGCGAGTCATCCCTCGGGCACGATGCATGGTATTTATGAAGTGGAACATGTGTACTTAAGTCTCTCCAGTGGTTTTCGCTGTGGCAAGGCTGGATCTCCCAACAAAAACACTGGGTTACATTATAACACCCTACAATATATAATTTCAGTTTGGGATTAGCTAGCACAATGATTCAAGGACTCAAATTAATAGTAATTTAAAATCCATGTAAAAGGTGTTTTCAAGGGGATTTTAAGGGGTGTGAAATGATCCACAAAGTTATGATATTTCGTGTTTTGGAACAAAGTACCTAAATGAATCAGAAGAGCCCCTTGGGGAGAAGAATCCAATTCAATTCACAACTTTATCACTAGTTTTAAAAATGCCACTTTTATAAAGGTGACATTTTTCTGCCTAAGCTAAATGTGACTTTCTGCCAGTGTTCTGAGTAACATGACTGTTATTGGCTCTCCTCTGGTGAGATATAAATTGCTCCCAGACAGTGGACAAAATGCTTGGGTATGGGAGAAGTATTTTCCCTGACAGTATGGCCATCGGGGCTGTGCCCAGGAACTTAATTATACTTCAAAGGGTGCCTAGCCTGTCACAAGCAGATGTAACTCACACCTAGACCTGCCCTTTCATTGTCCTGTTAGCCAACCAGGCACCAATCCTTGCCGGAGAGGGGCTGTCCCCAGAACCAGTTTTGAGTGACCACAAGGGAGGTTTTGCTCATTATACTAGCCACACCTCTGGGTGGGCACAGGATTCCTAGATAAGGAAAGAAAGTTTCTGCCATGTTGGTTTTAAGTACATAGAGGCACTGCCGGAAAGTTTAAAGTAAAACACAGAGGAAGTGCTATAAAAGGAGCACCCCTGGGATCTGTTATCTCATTAGTTATGGAGTAGCCAGGAGTTTCCCCCACCCCAAGGCTGGTACTGGGCATGAAAGTGGAACCCGTCAGTTCCCTCTTCAGAACACATCTGGACCTGTGGAAGACAAATGAAGGACTGCACCTGCTGTTGAACCTGTGGAGATAAACCCCAACCAGCTCACACTTGCACCGAGGACCCTAGTGGTAACTCCAAGGGTCAGTTGGCTGACCTTGTGTGTGAACTACAGGCATACGGTTCCAGAGGTCTTTATTGCTTCCCAGCTGGCCAGACCCAACTGGAGCTGGCCACTGTGGGAGGGAGTTCTGACCCTCAAGTGCTGATCTCAAGGTTGTGGACACTTGGCGGAAGTCAAAGTGCACTTCTACCTGCCTAACTGAAGGCTTCACCGGATCTGACATACAGCCACACAGTTCTGCACAGAAGGCTTCATCAGATTTGACGCCGAGCGATGCAGAGCTGTGCAGCTTCCATCTGAAAGAGTTAAGGCATCCAACACAGAGTGACACAGAGCCGAGCTGCGTAGCTTCTGACTGAAAGCTTCATCAGATGCAATGTAGAGCAACGTAGAGCACCGCACAACTGAGCCACGCAGCTCCTCAGCAAAGGCTTTACGGGCTGCGACACACAGCCCCACAGAGCCGCACCGCGCAGTTCTCGTATCAAAGGCAGAAGGTAAAACTTCCCTTGAGACAAACCTGGTCCTGTATCCGGCTCGTGCTCCATTAGGGTCAGCCTGAACCTGTGACTGTGTCCTGGTCCTGCGCGACCAGATACCCGCAGTTGGTGCTTTGCACCTCTTGGCGCCCTTTTAGTTTAAAAAAGAATTTTTAAATCAGATCACTGGTTTCCTACATTCAATTTTGTTGTTTTGGTGCCTGTTTGTTCATTAAAAAAAAATCGCCACTCACCTTTCCACATACAGCACATCCTTCTTCTCTCTTTCTCCTTCCTCTCTCCTATTATGTCTTCTTCTTACATCCTTTTTTCCACAAGAAGTAAAGCCCCCTCCTGACCACTGGAATAATGCAGGCAATGATTTCAAATACCTTAATCTGTTCACTTGATTTCTCTCACTGACCTACACTTAACTAATCGTTATAACTTCTGAACTGTATAAATACTTAGGGGCCGATTCCGATCTCGGCCGGTAGTGCTCCGAATCGGATTTGGATTCACCGGATCCAATTCGGAGCCCTGTTTCCCGACCGAATCGTACGCGGGTCCGGCCGAGCGAGTACGATGCAAGCACCCGCGAAATCGCCGACCGACTCAAACGCGGCTTCAACACGCTCCGACCGACTCGCATGGACACGACTCGCACCGCGCTATGGAGACGTTTCCCAGCCGGGTAAGTACGATGCGCGTCGCGAGCAGTCCGACCGACTCGCGCCATCCGGCTCGAAAAAGCTGTCGGAGCCGGACTTTAGGGGTCCGCGTCGGACCCCCCTGTACGCGTAGGTGCGCGAGTCGCACACAGGGGGGACCCATGGGTCCCCCCTTCCTGTGCATGTACGCTGCGATGCGCATGGACGCGTACACGCTGTAGGGGGCGCCCTTGTCCGCCTCGCACCCATTGAGTCAATGGGAGCCCGCGTACGCGTTGTACGACAGGCTCCCATTGACTTCAATGGGACTCCGACCGACTCGAGTCCGATAGCATGCGTGCGCATCGTACTCGTTCGGTCGGACTGCTAGGGTCCGATTCGGTCGGAATTCTCTCCGGGTCCGGCTCGGTCGGAGAGATTTCCGGCCGGAATCGGAATCGGCCCCTTACTCTTTTATGATGGACTCAAAGATGCTAAATGGAAATTTTACAGTAATGTCTTTACTTCTCGTCCTTTCTATACATTTTTTATTGCATTTTTGTTTATTGAACTGTCTAATAAAATGTTTTTTAAAAATGTTCTCTATTTTTAGAAATTGGAGTGTGATTTTTATTGTGTTGTATTTTCTACTTTGTGGCTGTTTTGGTACTGATAAATGCTTTAAACATTTCTCATAAGCTAAGCCTGTCTGCTCTGTGCAACAGCTACCACGGGTTGAGCTCAGGTTTAATTTATTGAGTCCTAACTGGACCCATTACAGAATTGTGACAATATTATTTGATGAGGACTCACAACCACTCCAACTAATAATTCACTTTCTCACACCTCAGCTAATTATATACCAATTTCCGGGACCTCTTGCCTTATAAGAAGTTTGAAAAAGTTGAACTGAAACAATATCAATCCAATATGCTGAACTGCAATCCAGATTTGAGCCAGACAGATACACTGAAATAGCCTATCTGGATGTTCAGACAGAAATTGCTGGAGATGGTGGACAGGAGGTCAACGGCATGCCTGGTGCTGATATACCTCTCTCTACTGCTTGCTTTGGATACTATTGAACATGGGTTCCTCCTGAACTAGTAGCAGCAGGCTGTTGTGATTTCTGCCACCTCAATTACACGGTATGAGGTATTGTGTTCAGTGGTGTAATGCAAAATGATAGGGTCCCAAAGCAGAATGTGATGAGGGCCCCCTGAGATTTCCATATCTCACAGACATGCATTGGCTGTGGGCTGAATGGGGGCACCCTGAAGGGTTGGGGGAGGCTTGTGTTACACCCCTGATCGTGCTAGATAGAACATTCAAGGTTGTGAAGGATGGAGCGAGTGCACTGGGGGCTGTGTTATGTGGCGGAAATCCCCAGGACTCTCCTCTGTCCTGCGTATTTGGTGATGTGAATATACAACCTCTGCATGATTCGTTGGATGCACAGGGGTAGAGTTTCACATCTATGCAGATTAAATACAACAGGTGCTCCCCTCAGTGATGACCATGATGATCATGGAGCACACTTGACCAACGTTCTAGATGAAAACCAAAACTGGATGCAGGTGCTTGGCGTGCCAAAAGCATAGCAAAATGGAAACACTACTAGTTACATCTAGGGCTTCAGTAAAAAACATGGCGTGTCTCGCGTAAGGTCTGGAAGGTAAACAATGCTGCTGCCAGACACTGTGCAGGTCAAGACCCTGGTGTTGTGTTCAACAGGCTGCTCTCCATGGAATAACAGGCGAATGCTAGATTCAAAATCTGTGACTTTTACGTTCATTTTCTAGCTAAACCGAGATCCCTCATAATAAAAAAATTAACTGTAACTTAAATGATTCTGGAGTCATGGCTAGATTACTTTTGCTCAATGTTCGCTTAAGCATTCCATATGGCAATGGGTTGTGTTCGGAAAATATAAAGTCTGCTGCTAGCAAAGTCAATGGACTGAGTCATTGGGAGCATATAGCCAGTTCCTGGAACGAGTCGTTAGGAGCATGCCAGCCCAACCATTCATAGATTGTTTTTGATTAGGAGCCATGCAAGGTTTTATGCTCAAGTGGTGATGTATAAAGTCATAAACCAGGAGAAGCTGGGACACTGGACTAAACGCACAAGTTACTAACTTGTGTAACGATATATCTGTAAGAGACAGTAGTTAGTGACAGATTCCTTACCTTAGAATATCCCCAGGCGTCAGGCTGGATCCGGAAAGTTTTTTGCGTAGCAGTACCCTTGCGCGTCGGTAGGCGGCGTCGTGCGGCTCCGCGTCCGTCGTAGGCGTCGTGATCGCCGGGATGACGTCGCGGGCAGTACTTAGACGCCGCCCCTGCGCGCTGACGTCAGTTCTGTACACGACTTTCCGCGCCAGGAACGCAGAGCCATGCAAGAAGCTGACATAGGTGTCTGAAAAATACTAGGGCCCTGAAAGGGATGTCCTTAACCCTAGAAATCAGTTCGCAGAACGGGGAGGATGGGTGGGCGGTAAGGAATCTGTCACTAACTACTGTCTCTTACAGATATATCGTTACACAAGTTAGTAACTTGTGCATCTGAAAGAGACACGTTAGTGACAGATTCCTTACCTTAGAATAGATACCCCAGCAATACCAACCCCGGTGGTGGGTCTGCGAACAAAGATCAGACAAGGAAGTCCTGGAGGACAGAACGGCCAAAGAAGCCGTCCCTCCGGACCTGACTGTCAAGGCAGTAATGCTTTGTAAACATGTGCAGCGAGGCCCACGTAGCTGCCTGACATATAACCGGCAGCGGAACACCGCGGCCCAAGGCCGTGGTAGCAGCCGTTGCCCTGGTGGAATGGGCACGCAGCCCAACAGGAGGCTCCTTCTTAGCCAAAGAATAGCAGGTCTTGATGCACAAGGTAACCCAGCGGGAGATGGTCCTCTTGTGCACCGCCCGACCTTTTTGGCGCCCACGTAGCCAACAAAGAGCTGGTCATCCACCCGGAAGTGTTTTGTGCGGTCAATATAGAAGGAGAGCGCACGTTTTGGGTCCAGACGGTGGAGCCTCTCTTCCTCTCTGGAAGGATGCGGAGGCGGAAAGAAGGTGGGCAAAGTGATGGTCTGCCCAATGTGGAAAGCAGTAACCACCTTTGGCAAGAAGGACGGACGCGTCCGAAGAACAACCTTGTCTGGATGAACAGACAGAAAGGGAGGTTTGCAAGATAGAGCCTGGAGCTCACTCACCCGCCGAGCGGAGGTGATGGCCACCAGAAAGGCTGTCTTCAGAGTCAGAAGACGAAGAGGACAGTTATGTAGAGGCTCAAAGGGAGCGCACATTAAAAGGTAAGAACCAAGTTCAAGTCCCACTGAGGCATCACAAACGGAACAGGAGGGAAGAGGTGTGTAATGCCTTTTAAGAACCTGTTAACAACAGGGGACTTGAAAAGGGAGGGCTGATCAGGGAGCCTGAGGAAGGCCGAGATAGCACAAAGATAACCCTTGATGGTACCCAGGGCAGAACCCTGTTGGGCCAGAGAGAGAAGGAACAGAAGGACCTCAGAAAGAGGGGCAGAAAGGGGATTCACAGCCTTTGCTGTGCACCATGCCACAAATTTGTTCCACCTGCAGGCGTATACCACCTTAGTGGAGGGACGCCTGGCTGCCAGAATCACATCACAAACTTCGGGAGGCAAGTCGAAAGGAATCAACTGCCGCCGCTCAATCTCCACGCAAGCAGGTGTAGACTGGACAGGTTCGGGTGGAGGACCGTCCCCTGCTGCTGCGACAGAAGATCCTCCCGAAGAGGCAGACGGATCGGGGGATCTACGCTCATATTGAGTAGCTCGGGATACCAAACTCTTCGAGCCCAGTCCGGAGCCACAAGAATGACTTGGGCCCGGTCGTGCCGAATCTTCTTCAACACTCTGGGTAGAAGTGGTATAGGCGGAAAGGCGTACAATAGACCGCAACTCCACTCGTGACGAAAAGCGTCGCCGAGCGAGTGCCGCCTTGGAAATTCCAACGCGCAGAACTGATGACATTGCGCGTTCTCTTCGGTGGCGAATAGATCTAACCAAGGCTCTCCCCATTGTAGAAAGAGTCCTTGCGCCACTTCAGAGTGAAGACGCCATTCGTGATCCATCATGCACCTGCGGCTGGGTTCGTCCGCCCTGGCGTTCAGGGAACCTGCCAGGTGTTGAACCATCAGGAACATGCCCTGATGTTCCAGCCATGTCCAGAGGCGCAGAGCCTCCTGACAAAGGGTCCAAGACCCCAACCCGCCCTGTTTGTTGCAGTACCACATGGCGGTGGTGTTGTCTGTGAACACCTGCACTACCTTCCCTTTGACAGAGGGAAGGAATGCCTTGAGTGCAAGTCGGATCGCCCGGAGCTCCAGAAGGTTGATATGGAGCCGGGACTCCGCCGGAGACCAGAGGCCTCTGATCTCCGCCTCTCCCATGTGACCGCCCCATCCCAGAAGGGACGCGTCCGTCACAACTGTGTGCTCTGGCTGGGGAAGGGAGAGGGATCTGCCCATGACCCATTGCCGGTTCGAGAGCCACCACTGCAACTGTCTTGCAGTCCCCTCCGAGATCTGGACGTGATCGGACAGGTTGCCCTGGTGCTGCGCCCACTGGAACTTCAGGTCCCACTGCAGAGCCCGCATATGCCATCTGGCATGATTGACCAGCAGGATGCAGGAGGCCATGAGGCCCAGCAGCCTCAGGGTCATCCGTACCGAAACCCAGGATAAAGGCTGAAAGATCGGAATCATAGCCTGAATATCCCGGACTCGCCGTTCGGGAGGATAGGCCCGAAACTGCGTCGTGTCCAGAACCGCTCCGATGAAAAGGAGCTGTGGAGAAGGAATCAGATGCGACTTCGGCACATTGATGGAGAACCCCAGCGAGTGCAGGAGTTCGGCCGTAGTCTGGAGGTGGGAGACGACTGCCTGGGACGAGCCCGCCTTCAGCAGCCAGTACGTCGAGGTAGGGAAGACTGAAACCCCTTCCCGGCGCAGATGAGCTGCGACCACCGCCATCACTTTCGTGAACACCCGAGGGGCACTGGTAAGGCCAAAGGGGAGCACGGTGAACTGAAAATGCTCGGGGCCTACCGTGAACCGAAGGTAACGCCGGTGGGCCGGCAGGACGGGGATGTGGAAATATGCGTCCTGCAAGTCCAACGCTACCAACCAGTCTCCAGGGTCGAGGGCAGTCAAGACCTGAGCTAGGGTGAGCATCTTGAACTTCTCCTTCCGGAGGAAGCGATTGACGTTCCGGAGGTCCAAGATAGGACGCATGTCCTCCTTGTCCTTTTGGGCACCAGAAAGTAGTGGGAGTAGCAACCACGCCCTACTTCTGGGGTCGGAACATGCTCGATGGCCCTCTTGGTCAAGAGGGCCGTGACTTCCTTCTGTAGAAGCACCAAGTGATCCCCTGACATGCGGTGGAATTGAGGTGGCATGGCTGGGGGTGGTCTCGAAGGGGAGGGAGTAGCCCCTTCGGACAATGTCCAAGACCCACCTGTCCGAGGTGATGGTGCGCCAGTGGGGAAGGTGATGGCGGACCCTGCCCCCTACTGGCGTGCCGTGCACCTGAAAGGAGGGACTAGGAGGGCTTGGAGGCCGCGGACGGGTTGGAGGTGGTGGCCTGACCCGCACGCTGGTTGCCCGATCCGCCACGGCGGAATCCACGTCCTCGGCCACGCGAAGACGCCTGCTGCGCGGGCCGGTGGCTGGGCTGCTGACGTGAAGGGGCGCCCCTACCGTGGCCACGATAGGGGCGAAAAGCAGAAGTCAGCGGAGGGCGTGTAGCAGAAAGGCCCAGGGACTTGGCAGTAGCCCGTGAGTCCTTAAAGCGCTCCAACGCATGGTCTGCTTTGGACCCAAAAAGACCGACTCCATCAAAGGGCATGTCCATGAGAGTATTCTGGACATCCCCTGAAAAACCAGTGGTTCTCAGCCAGGCGTGGCGTCGGAGCGCCACCGTCGTTGCAATAGACCTGCCCAGCGAGTCGGCGGTGTCAAGGCCACAACGTATAGTGAATTTAGCCGCATCCGTTCCTTCCGCAATGGCGCGGGAAAGCAGTGTCTGGACCTCCTCAGGACACTGGGGCAAAACATCCGCCACCGAATCCCACAGGGAGTGGGTATATCGGCCCAAAAGACAAGCGGTGTTAACGGACCGCAAGCCAGCACTGGAGGAAGAAAATCCTTTCTTCCCAAACTGATCCAGGCGTTTGGATTCCCTATCCGGAGGGGCGGTAGGGAAGGCGGTTTGGGAAGCAGAGGCTTGGACAACCAAGCTCTCAGGAGTGGGGTGGACAGAGAGAAACAGGGGGTCGCCCGGAGCTGGGCGATGGCGTCGTGACACGTTCCGATCCACAGGAGCCCCTGTGTTGGGCTTGGACCAGGCGCCCAAGAGAACGTCAGTGAGGGCGTCGTTAAACGGCAGCACAGTCTCCGCAGAGGAGGCTGCCGGCTGAAGCACCTCTGTCAAGATGTTAGGCTTGACCGTCAAAGTAGGGAGTTGGAGACGTAAGGCCCCAGCTGCCCTACGCAACACCGTACCAAAATTGGCTCCCTCCTCCGTAGCCACGGGAGGAAAAAGCATGCCAATGTCAGGGGAAGTATCCAGACCACTGGCCTCCCCTAGTCTCTCTGTCCAGTCCTCATCGTACTGACAGTGTCGTGTCAGAGGGTCATCAGACCCCTCCCAGTCCAACTGGTCCTCCTCTGGTTCAAAATAATGAGGAGGAGGGACAGTTGGGACCCAAGGTCCCATCGGCGCCGGAGCCGGCGGTCGAGCGACGCCGGTCCGGAGCCATGTCCGGAGCCGGAAGGAACTGGGGACGACGCCGCCCGGAGCCCAGGGCGGCGTCGAGAACGGCACCGGAGACATCGGCGCCGGTGGAGGTGTCGTTAGGTCGACCGGCGTCGATGGGGGTTGTGGAGGCGGGATCGAGGCCGGGGCCGAAGCCGGAGCCGGGATCGAGGCTGGAGGCACGGGCGACGCCGGGGCCGGAGCCGTCGGCGACGCCGGAGCAACCCCATCAGGGCCCGCGGGGCCCGAAGGCGCACCGGAGGGGCCTGAAGGCCCGAAGAGGCGGGCCATGGCCGACAGGAATTCCTGCACTTTGGCCGGATCCGCCCCGAACCCGGGAAGGGCGGGTATGGCGGGGCGACTCCACAGGCATGTCCGGGGCCGCAGGGACGGTGCCGGGAGGGGCCTCAGCCGAGTCGCGAGACCGGCGAGGCGAAGTCCTAGAGCGATGATGCTTTTGGACTTCTTGTGTTTCGACTTACCGGACGAAGAAGACTTCGACGCTGACGACCGGTGTGGACTCCGCGATCGACCCCTGGACCTCTCACGCGACCGGGGCTTCCGCGGAGCCGAATGCCGGGCCTCGAGGAGCTTTCGAGACCGCTCTCGCAAAGCTTTCGGGTTAAGGGCCTGGCAGTCGGTACAAGACTCCGTGTCGTGGCCTCGGCCGAGGCAGAAGAGACACTCCCAATGCGGGTCGGTGACGGACATCATCCGCGCACAGGCGCCGCAACGTTTGAAACCGGGCATCCCTACGACACCTTGAGAGATGAAAAAACAGTGAAAAAATTCACCAAAAAGTATGGTCAAAAAATGACCAGGGCACTGCTCTTCCCGGATCTGCGCTTGCTGGCGCGGAAAAAGAAGAACTGACGTCAGCGCGCAGGGGCGGCGTCTAAGTACTGCCCGCGACGTCATCCCGGCGATCACGACGCCTACGACGGACGCGGAGCCGCACGACGCCGCCTACCGACGCGCAAGGGTACTGCCTACGCAAAAACTTTCCCGGATCCAGCCTGACGCCTGGGGATATTCTAAGGTAAGGAATCTGTCACTAACGTGTCTCTTTCAGATACTTGTGTACCAGGCCATCTCCTGATATTGCAAGTTAAAGAGTGGCTCCTGTGTCAGGTTTAGATGTAAAACATTGGGGGAAAGCTTATTTAATCAACAAGAAATCAATGGTGCGGCTGGCTAACTGGATGGACACGGTCCAGAATAGGGATCGCCCCCACTAGCTCCTCTCACTCGACGCCGAAAAGGCGTTCGATACCGTACACTGGCCTTTCATGAGACTTACCTTGGAAAAATTTGGATTTGGTCCAGTCTTTCGAGAATGGTTGGCACTTCTGTACGCCGCTCCGGAAGCGAGAGTCCGGGTCAATGGGGCCACTTCGATAAGCTGGCCTGTCCAAAGGGGCACCAGACAGGGCTGTCTCTTGTCCCCCTTGCTGTTTGCCCTGATACTGGAACCTTTGGCTTGTGTCGTCAGATCCTACCAGGGGCTGGGGGGTTTTATGGACGACTCTTGCCTCCTTGAAGAGGAGCGCATATCCCTATATGCCGACGATATTTTATTATACATTACGGAGCCGACTGAATCACTCCCCAAAGTCCTACAAATATTTGAAGACTATGGCCGGCATGCGGGGTACAAAATTAATTGGGACAAATCCACCTTATACCCGATGGGAGGTACCCTGGAGCCCTCGGCTTACCCAAGCGGCCTAAAAATGTTGACAGAGGGGTTCACCTACCTTGGGCTATTTATCACCACTGACGTGGCAACTAGTCTAGAGCGTAACATTAGACGGGTTCTCCTAAAATTCCAGGAAGACGTCAAGAGGTGGAGGAAACTCCCTCTGACGATTATGGGGAGAGCCGCCATGTATAAAATGATCACACTCCCTCAGTTGCTCTACGTGTTACAAAATACATACTGCAAAATACCAGAGTCCGTTTTTGCAGCCCTAAACAACGAGTTGCGTCTGCTTCTGTGGGACGGGGCCCACCCAAGGATTGCATTGCAAACGCTGCAGTGAAACCCATATAATGGGGGTCTGGCCTTACCAGACATTAGAGCCTAATATAGAGCGGCCCATCTCATTGTCCTTAATGAGTGGAATCATGTTGCAAGGGATCACCCCACGTATATGTTGTAAAGACTTCAATTTAGAAACCACACACATTTGCACTTTATCTATGGAGGCAAGGGCTCTTGCCAGCCACACAGAGGGTGCTGGAAGCATGGAAAGGGGCCGAAAAGCAAATGAACTGGGACACAAAACCCACAAGGGAGACCCCGTTGTGGGAAGGGGCGAGATTAGCCGAGATTGGAAAGCTGAGAGGCTTTAGACAGTGGGATTTAATAGGGATCTCCAAAATAGGAGATGTGATGGGAAGAGGCTCCGTTATCAGCTCAGCGACACTCAAGCCTATGCCTACCTTAGACGGCAGCATGCCTGGCATGCGGAGGGTCTGGATGCCTGGACACTGCCTGAATACTCCCCCCTAGAGGGCAGACTCTTGCAGGAGGAGATTCCTACCAAGGCTATCTCGCTCACATATAAAACACTAATTAACAACATGCCTGACAAACTGATTCCGCTCAGAGCTAAGTGGGAACTCACTACTGGCCCGTTGGAAGACATAGATTGGGAAGCCGCCCTTATGCATCCACGCGAAGTGGCGATAAGACATAGACTGCGACTCATTCAATATAAAATCCTACACAGGACATATTTTGACAGAGCTAGACTACACAGCATGGGAGAGCGAACACCCCGGACTGTCTTAGATGCCACACGGAGCGGGGTACCTTTATACACACTCTCTGGGAGTGCTCCCGGATTAAAGCATACTGGGGCAAGATACTGAAGGAATTAAACACTATATTGGGAGCTCAACTCAAGTTGGAAGCTGGTTATGTTCTATTGGGGATTCCCACAGAGGTAGACCTGCCGCGATATCAACTCACTTTAGCTAATTTGGGGTTGATAGTAGCCAAAAGAGATATAGCTCGTTACTGGGGTGTTCCTCAACTCCCCACACTCAAGGAATGGAGAGCGAGCCTAGATCTATACATGGTGGCGGAAAAAATGACATATAAAGCGAGGGGCTGCCCTCGAAAATTCAGGAAGATCTGGGCTCCATGGATAAAACACTATGGTATAGAAATGGAGGACGAGGGGGAGAGGTCAGAGTTGACATTGGGGAGATCAGAAAAAGAGCCTTGAAGATTGCTGTCCCTGGCCCATCATTGATGGGTTTAAACAACTCATGTACGACCCTCATCAAATGTACATATGTGATACCTGGCTTTAACCTCATGCTCTCTTTCAGGAGACTTTATGCTGTATTTCCTGCCCTACATCACTTGATAATGTCTGTTATCCAATACGATTTGTGTATCCATGATTTCTTTGTTTGTACATCAGAACCTAAAAAAAGAAATTTAAAAAAAAGAAATCAATGGTGGTATGATCTGCCATCTGCAATAGGCGAGAGACCTTTTTGGAGAGTTTTTTAATATTTAGACTGTCCTTTTTTTAAGTCAGGCATTGCTCTACAGTTTCTTGATCATATGTGCTGTAACCTAGATATCCCAGTGTATAAGGCGCCTTACAATTACTTTAATTTGACTCCATGAATACCTGCTTGTGCATCTTTTCTATGACTGTCGCAAAATAGATTCAAGGATAAATTATCTGCTCTGGCAAGACATGGACAATCAATTGCTCTATCTATCTCTGGGCAACGGACGTGCTTTACAGTTATCTTGACAACGGAACTACTTTATTGATACATGGGTAATGGCACTACTTTATCGATACCTGAGCAATGGGTGTGCTTTACCAATATCTGGGCAGGCAATTTATGGGAAATTGATTTGCTATATCAGTACCTGGGCCATGGATCTCATTTAACAATAACTGGACAATGGATTTGCTATATTAATAGCTGGTCAATGGAATTACTTAACTGTATCAGTGCAAAGGGCCTGCTTTCGGGGAATGGATCTGTTCCATCACCTAGGCAGTAGATCTGCTTTATTGATACAAGGGCAATGGATCTGCTCTATTAATTCCTGGGAAATGGATGCTTTATAGTCCGAATTCTGACGCTGATTTAATATGAAAGAACACAAGTAAAAGGATGCCAACAATTGATTACTATAGATGATCAAGCTGCCTAGTCTGACGGCTACAACAACTTTTCTTCAAACAGGATGTGCTTTATGGATGCCTCGACATCAACAACGTCCTCAAAGATCTTCGGCAAAGACGTGCATTTCTACACAAATAAGATAATTAAAACTAGCCCTCTATACAAGGCTGTTCCGGTATTACTCACATGGAGGGGAAAACCATCAGCCTCTTCTCCGGGTCCTCGAGGAGCGTTGTGTATTTACTGCAGTGGAAAAGCAAGCATCTTAGAAAATATTAAACATGTAGAAGGGACTGAGGGATGGGGGACAAATTTATCGTAAAATGATTGTGAAATCAACATGTAGGATACAAATGTAGGACTCTGTTGTATGATGGTGCAGTGTGAATATGCCACCCTGTATAAAGATTCAACATGGATATAGGAGCATTAACTTCAAATGGAAGAAGTCATGAATGTCAGATTCACAAGCAGAACGCCATGTGTGTGAAATGCATTCATAAACTGCACTTTTGAGTACGTTTACCATTTTCAGTATGTTTACTAATTTTCGGTTCTCACAACCTGAACCTTTATAGTAACTTACACTTTTGTAGTGAGTCCAGCAATACAGATGGCCACCCACTAGTACTGCAGCATCCTGCCATAGAAAATAATGGCAGTAGGGACTTAAAATACAAGCCCATAGGACATAATATTAAATTAAATTATTTAAATTAGTTAAAAATATAAATACATATAAATTAATGCTAAAAATATATACAAAACATATATTAAATAGTACATATGTACTACATTAATCATAAAATATTTGATAAACTGTTGAATGTAAAGAACAATGTAACAATAAATCGTATGTTACATTATTTTATTAAATTGAGCAATAAATTGAAGTTACAGCATGTTTTCTTGCATTTATGTGCCTTTGTTACCAGCATCCTTTTGTTGGTGAGAACTTGAAAGAGTACCTCACTGTTTTCCTGTAGTATGACCCTATTTATCTAAATCAGTTAAAATGATAAATATGTGTGGCAACCCTGTCACCGCACAGTTCAAAATTTACAATGGGACTCCAAAGGAGTTCACAAGTGTGGGAGTTTCACACAAATTGTAGGACACAGGGCTTTAAGAGGGATGAAAAAAGTAGTGGGCCATTAAACAGGTGTGGCTTCAAAAGCCTTTACATGAGGTGTTTCCTGTGTAAATAATACACAACATAGTCCGTGTTTGACAAATTCATAAATGGGGTCTCAATGAACAAGATATAACCAAAATCAGCAGGATATTTTATTTAACAGTTTACACAGCACCTTTATCCAGTGCCACAATCAAATTGAAAACTTGACAAGGTAAATTCTTTAAACTGCAGTGTCTGCTATTTGACAACCACCACTAAAACAGTCAACCTGGAACCAGGAACGGAGTGGACAATCAAGAAGCATACTAACTGCACTTCTGCCAATGTAGTGTACTTAATAAGCTGCCCAAGCAGTCTCCGCTATGTTGGCATAACAAGAAAAAATTAAGACATGGATTTGTGAACACAGCAGCAACAGCCGTTGCAAAAGGAATGCAACCAAAATGATGGACCATTTCCTCAGAGAAGGCCACAACACCAACGATATGAAATGGGTCGTCATAGAACAACTGGAGAGCAACAATAGCAACACAGAAAGACAGTTGTACGAAAAGGAACAACGCTCAATATACCGCCTTTCTACACACAAAAACTGGGCCAAAAGACAACATCCCATGGTAACTGGGCCAAAAGACAACATCCCATGAAACAGTATACAACTATGATCCCTGCCCACCAAGAGCTCTGACTCAACTGCCACACTTATATACCTAAATAAAGCAGGAATACACATACCCCTAGGAACCGCATTGTAACAAGTGAGTACATTTACACACTTGTGCTTCGTAATCAACTTAGCACTAGTTGATTGACAAAATGGTTCTGACTTTTAATCTCACACATGACTAATAACCAGCACTAGCCACGTAATTTTATTTGCCTTTTAAGTCCACCATTACTACATTTAGAAAGGAGGTTGCAAACTGACCCCTGCTTTCTTGATGCACCCCTCGTCAATATGATCCAGAAGAGGTCAGCTCTTAATATGGCAAAATTAATTTTTACACCTTTTTTTAGGAAGTCTCTCTCCTTTCTATGCGCATATTTCCACCTTGGAATTGTTTCAACCTTACTGTAAGCACGTTTCTCAATCTTGATTCCTGTCTTTGAAATACGCATGGAACACTTTATTTTGTTTTTTATTGAGCCATAATTGCGCGCTGCAACATTAGCGCGCAAACGTAGAGTTTCCATGACGACGCCGGGGATGTGACATGGACACGCCCACGTGGCTCATACCCGTAAGCGCCTCACCATGCTGACTGAACAGAATTTAGTCAGACGCGGCTGGTGGAAAAAGTAGCGTATGGCACTCCAGAGGTCAGAAAGTAGGTACCCAAACAGGCGATCACCCTTGACGAAGTAAGTGATGGCTGGTGGGGGGGCTGAAAAGCAGTATCTTTTCTAACAAAAAAAGACCCCAGCGATGAAGGGAGTTATAATATTATATGTGATCCCTAACAGTTTGTGACTACAGGGCTCGCCCCCTCGGAGCCTCCATGTTGTAAGGAAATACCGAGCAACAAGTATGTGATTTCTACCCTAAAACATTGCATGATATTCATGTCATTCTCTTTGCACCACTTTGTGTGCCCTGTTACTTTTAATCCAATCACTATGAGCCTTATTATCTTACGCGATGCATGTTTTACATGCATCGCGCAGTCATAAACTTTGCAGTGCATGCTAATTCACAATGCGCTGCACACCGTCATTATGCAGGAACTTGCCTGCACTATGTATTTATCTGCATGATATGTAATGCAGAGCACGAATAGCAGTACACTGCCAGTTCTTTCAGGGGCACGGAGGTTCCATCATGCTCGGAATGATATGCATGGCATAAGCGTGCTGGGAGTGCTATGCCCATGCTCCCTTGAATGTTTAACTACCATATTACGAATTATGCCTTTCTCACTTTTTATATGTAATACAGAGGCTCAAATGGAGTAAACAAAGACAAACCGTAAGTTACGAGCTGTGATATTGTCACATGCTTTAGCGTGCAAGCGATATTGGTCCTGCAGAAAGGCATATAGACTCTTCTGGGCTTTAGACATTATGGCTGAAACATGTCGACCGAAACTAAGGATGTGAGAGTTCATTGATATCATGAAGCACATCCACCAGCGGTTTTAACCTATGGCCAAGGTTACTGCTATTAAATATACTACATTGGATGGTAACCTGAAGGCAATTTTAATTCACCTTTTTCTTCACTTGAGAACCTCCCCCCCCCCACTGCTCCGCTGTAATCAGATGTTGAAGCACACCCTTGATGTGCTAGATATCTCGGCTGGGACCCCAATGATGAAGCATGCCACTAACCAGGTTGGTGGGTGAGGGGTTCTTTAAAAAAAACATAAAGAGTGTGAGGGACATCTCAAGCAGACTAATAAATAAATATGGTAGTATGCTTGCTTTTCTTTGTTGAATACATTTATACCGGAAGGTGAGCAGGCTCTCCTCTTACTCTCTATTATTGTTATCCTTCTGTATAAGCAGCGCACAGCTCTGAGAGTAAATATTTCAGGAACAGGGCACAGAAAAGTCTCTATCCCGGTCTCAGAGAAGGATATTCTCACTAGTATGGCAAAAGGTACTAACTACTTTTGCTTAACTATGGCAGAGAATCAAGGCTTAACTTTCACCGAGGAGGATGTTAATGAAATCCTCTCGGGCCCACCGTTACTTACAGACCTTAACATGGCTCAAAAGATAACACAGACTAAAGGCTGGGACTCACTCACTGAACAAAAGAGAAACAGAATAAGAACTATCTTTCACAGAGTAATAATGACAGAGTTTCTGAGGTCAAACTCCGCCGCACAAGGACTACAAGTGGCCAACGCACCCTGGACCTTTTTGGAAGACGCCTCTTTCAGGAGGGACTGGGCTCCAAAAGTGTGGCACTGCACCAGGGACTGGTTAATCCTCATTATAAAACCAGCAATGCTAGTGGGGATACAAGTCACAGAAAACCATTTTAAAATGACTAACTTCATACAAGAAGAAACTGGATGAAATAAATAAAGAAATGTACAAATATAAAGATCATCTAACGCAATCCAAACTCCACAAGTTTCAGAAGGATTTAAAAAGATTACCGTATGTAAATATATACCCTTACTAGGCACCAGACTATACAAACACTGACAAACAGAATAACACCACTGACACAAACTTGTTTGATGGAAGATCATCAGAAACAGATAGTTGTTCTAGTGGAGAGTAAAACAGAGGAAGACAGAGGGGCAGGAATAGAAACAGACCTTGGGTGCAACCATGGCAGGGCTTTAATCCCTACAACAACCCAATGGGGCTTCAGCAACAATATAATCCACCCGCCCAACCCCACCAATTCTTTGGTTGGGGCAACCCATCTCCACAAGGCCCCCCACCACGGTTACCCCTGAACCAAAGGCTTCCTTTTTTATCGAGGGGGGAGGGGAAGAGCAAAGAAAAGAAAAGACAACCAAATACACCGGGAGGACCAGACAGGAGGAGTACACACCAGGAGCATGTTGACAGAGGCCCCTCAGGGAACGAGCAGGGGCCCGACATGTAACTAACCTGTCTATTTTAACAGTGACAGAAATACAACGAAGAGTCGTTAACAAAGGACAGGGGTTGTACCTACAGTCCACCTTGACAAGTTCTGACTACATTGCCAACTGGCGGAGTTCTTTATGAAACTGAAGCTAAAGACCTTTTTTGAAAAAACTGAAGGCCTCAACAACATGGACAGGGGGACACACAGGTCTGGAGATAAACTCTACATTCTGTCACCACACTACCATGATTCCTATCGAGGTATTAACATTTGAACAAGCAGTGTTCAATGAGATAGAGACACTACAAGAAGAAGACAGGGACGTCTTCCACAATATGAGTAAGGAAAAAACCATGGCATTAAAAGATTTGAGAATGGAGAAAAGAATTATCATAAAACCTGCAGACAAAGACGATGGAGTTGTAGTTCAGGACAAACAGGACTATAACATCGAATGTCTCCATCTCCTGGGAGACAGAAAAAATTACAGAATTCTTTCATTAGACCCGACACAACAACTTTGATCTGAAATAAAGAACCTTATTGAGACAGCGGAAGCAAACAGGTCACAAAAAAGGCACAGTTCCTTTTAAAAACGATCACAAAAACAGAATGCCTGCTCCGGGGCGCCCAATTGTGCCAGGGATTGGTTACCTACTGGAACCTCTATCCCGCTTTTATCTGAGACCATTGGTACAGAGCACTTCTATATACCTGAAGAACACAAAAGACTTGCTATGTCTACTAAGGGACATCAAATATGACACAGAAAAGAACACGCTACTAAGCCTTGATGTGCACAGTCTTTATACAAGCCTCCTACAGGAGGATACACTTATAGTCATCCAGGAAGCTCAGGAACAAGAAAAATAGCAATACAAAACATCAAAGGCATTTATCCTGGAATCTGCATGCCTGGCACTTACAAGGAACTATTTTGAATATGAGGGCACAGTGTACCTACAGTCATTTGGGACTTCCATGGGGAGCACATTTGCCCCAAGCATGGCAGGATTATATGTGTATTACTTCAAAACCAAACATATCCTACACACCAACAATTCGTATAAGAAGATCCATTGAAATCTCAGAGGACATTGATAAGGGGGCAGAGGCATTTGCAGAGTGGCTGGAGATGGCAGCCAATAAGATAGCCCCCCTTAGGGTAGTCACGCAAAAAAGACTCTCTCTATGAGCGCCTTGGTACAATGACAGACTCAGGACGCTCAAGCAGGCATGTCGCCGACAAGAGCGTATATGGAGGAAAAACCAGAAAGAGCAAGAAAAAATCATCTATAGAAATCATATCAAGGAATATAAACTTGCTTTGACTGAGGAAAAATCCAAATACTGCACTTAAAAAATTGAAAATGCCACATCTGCCAGAGAACTCTTTAGGGTAGTGCAACAGATATCTACCCCCCCACCCCCCCCCACCCGGTCACTAGCGAGACTGAGGGCTCACAACTATTTTGCAACCAGTTAGCAAATTTCTTCCAATCCGAGATTGTAGATATCCACAAAGGATTTGAAGCAACTCCTCACACACCCATGCAGCCAACCCCAACCAGAAGGATTCAATTGACAACTCAAAGGACTGCCTTTCAAACAGCCCAAGAGACCAAAGTACGGTCTGTCTTCCCATCTCTTACCCCTAAGATGGTGGAACAATATCTTCTCAACACGAAATCAGGGTCACCCCTTGAAGCCTGCTTGCCTGCAGTTCTTCACCTGGCAGCTAGTACCATAGCCCATCCTCTTTCCAATTTAATGAACCAAGTGATCATCTCTGGATCCTACCCCCGGAGATGGAAGGAGGCACTTATCAGACCTCTTCTAAAGAAATCTAACTTGCACAGTATGGACTGTAAAAACTATCATCCGATTTCTCTGCTTCCCTGCTCAGCAAAGATCCTAGAGAAACACCTTAATATCCATCTGATGGAAGTTGCAGAGCAGCAGGGATGTCTGGACAACTCTCCGTTCGGTTTCAGGAAACATCATGGAACGGAAAATGCACTGATATCAGCCACAAACTGCATAAGGCGTCTAGTGGATGAAGGACAAGGTGTGGCACTGATACTCCTTGATCTATCAGCAGCATTTGATACCATCTCGCCTTTGCTGCCGATGTAACGTCTCCAAGATCTGAGTATCACTCATCAAGCCCTGGCCCTTCTGTCCTCCTTCCTTATGGATCGTTCACAAAAGGTGGTTGCAGCACTTTTACTCTGAGGTTTTTTCCCTGCCATCTGGAATGCTGCAGGGCTTCTCGTAGAGCCCCACGCTCTTTAATCTTTACATGGCCCCCTTGCTGCCATAATTAAGGCATTTGGGCTGAAGGTAGTGTCATATGAATGAATGAATGAATGATTTTTATTGTTTAGTTAATTAAAACCGTACAATGTTAACATAGTAAAAACATAATACAGGAAAAATCATAATTGAAAGAAGCATGGTTAAAACGTTAATTCCTTGTATGAAAATAAACCCGACATTGTACAATATTTGGGTACATTATTTGACTCGAGGCTTGCCGTAGCTATGAGTGCAAACTTCATTCTTAGGATAAAACATAATAAACATTTTGTCTAAAGTTAGTTAGTTGTCATATGCTGACGATACACGGATTATTGTGTCAATACCCAAGAATTCATGCTCCATAGCAGACAAGTTCTCGCTTTGTATGTCGGCAGTGGCAGACTGGATGGGCCGAAACTTTCTAAAACTTAATGGGGAAAAAAACGAGGTGCTGCTCTTTGGTACAGGACCATCGAGCTGGAATAGCAGCTGGTGGCCAGATACACTAGAAACCTGCCCAACCCCGGGAAGAAGGCCAAGAATCTTGGAGTTCTCTTTGATACTGAAATCAATTTGAATGCCCAGGCTAATAGCACAGTGGCAACTTGCACGGCTGGGTGCACAAGCAGCGTACAGAGCTCCTGAGGCCAGAAAGTAGGTATCGGTATGGGCGATCACCCTTGACTAGGTAAGTGTCGGTTGCGGGGGCTGAAAAGCAGTATCTTTTTCTAAAAAACACCCCAGCGATAAAGGGAGTCGTAATATTACATGTAATCCCGAAGAGTGTGCGACTACAGGGCTCGCCCCCCCGCGCCTCTGTACTGTAACGAAAAAGCTAGCAACAAGTATGTGATTTCTACCCTAAAAAATAGCTTGATATTCATGTCATTCTCTTTACACCACTTTGTGTGCCCTGTTACTTTTATTATAATCATTATGAGCCTTATTATCTTATGCAAAACATGTTTTACATACATTGCGCTGTCATAAACATTGCAGTGAATGCTAATTCACAATGCACTGCACAGCGACACTATGCAGGAACTTGCCTGCACCCTGTATTTATCTACATGATTGGTGATGCAGATCATGAATAGTAGTCCACTGTGAGTTCTTTCATGGGCACGGAGGTTCCATCTAGCTTGGAACGATATGCATTGTATGTTTAACTACCACATTACGAATGATGCCTTTCTCACTTTTTATATTTAATACAGAGACTCAAATGGAGTAAACACAGACCAACCATATGTTACGAGCTGTGATATTGTCGCATGCCGTAGCGCACGCGATATTGGTCCTGAAGAAAGCCATCTAGACCTCTCTGGGCTTCAGAAATTATGGTTGAAACGTGTTGACCGAAGCTAAGGATGTGGGAGTTCATTGATATCTCGGAGCACATCCACCACAGCTTTTATTCTTTGTCCAAGGTTACTGCTATTTAATATACCACATTGGATGGTAACCTGAAGACAATTTTAATTCACCTTTTTCTTCATTTGAGAAAACAACAAAGCACCCTTGATGCGCTAGGTATCTCGGGTGAGACCCCAATGATGAAGCATGCCACAAACCAGGTTAGTGGCTGAGGAGTCTTTAAAGAAAACCTAAAGGTGTTTTTTCACATGCAGTGTGAGGGACATCTCAAGCAGACTGATAAATAAATATAGTAGCGTGCTTGCTTTTCTTTGTTTAATACATTTATACGGGAAGGTGAAGGGGCTCTCTTCTCACTCTCTATTATTTTTATCCTTTACAGTTGTGCAAGGGCCCAGCCCTGCCCACTCAGACCACTGGTAGGGCGCCAATTTTGATCACATCACAGGTACTATACACCACCATAAGTATGAAATTCAAGGGTAGGACATAATGACCACTGATTGACATACAGGGCACCTCAAATATGTATGGTGGCTATAAAAAAAGCTCCTCGTGTACATATGCATTAATAAATTGATGAGTTCCACAACATATGATGACAGTAAATACTTTTTGGATATATTACCTCTTGTTGACTCACTTGCAGCAATGCCAGGAGTGATCTGTAGTTATTTTCTTAGACCGATTACGCGATGTAGTGACTCTTAAATTCTAAACGCATACATACTTACAGATACAGACTCTGTCAAGTATTCTGTGCAGGGCCATAGTGTTTGGTGTTCATTTAGCTTCATTTGCAGCCCTAAATGCTCTGCCCATGATTTCTAGAGATGCCACTTACCAAAAAAGACTTAGGTAAAGAATATAATGAGTGGGGTGCAATGAAACCGGCACAAAAGATACAAGGGTAAGAGATGAAGGGTACAAGGGCACCAGGGAAAGAGGCCAAGAAGTGGACAAGGAAATGAGATCACAAGAGATACAAGGATGAAAATCACTAAGGTGCAAGGGAAGGAGACCATGAAGTATACAAGGGAAGGAGATTGTAAAGGGTACATGGAAGAAAATCACAAAGGATGTACGTGAAAGAGATAATGAAGGGTGCAGGAGATGGGGATCGCAAACAGTACAAGGGAAGGGTATCATGAATGGTGCAATGATCACGAAGATCACTAGGAAGACCACCAAAGACACAAGGGTAGAGAAGGAGATCACAAAAGATGCAAGGGGAGTTTATCTGGAAAAGTAACATTAAAGAAGAGGAAAAGTAAAAGGGAAGTACATCTGGAATGGTCGGATAAAATGGAGGGGGAAAAGGTAAAGATTCACATAATACATGAAGAATGAATCACAAAAAGGAGGAGGGAATAAACTAGAGTTGGTTGAAGGTAGGAGACTACAAATGCTGAAAGGGAGAGAAACCCAGCATGGGGATAAGGGATGAAGACAACAAAGGATGTAATAGTAAATGACTTACAGGCTGTGAGAGTGGAAAGGAAAAACTATAGACTGTGACAGGAGGCTCTAAAGGGTCAATACATGAATAAGGGACAGATGCTAACACTGAGAATGTGTGCGATAATAAGGGCACTCACTCTTCATAGTACTCCAATCCCACAACTCCTTTGTTCTTTACAATGTGAAACTCCTGAGGAATGAGGCTGTCCCGAGTGCTGAGCAACTGGGGAGAAAAAAGGTGATTATTAGGCAAGAGAGAGGTGCACCACTAGTATTTAAAAGTACTATACATCTCGCTGTAGGAGAGGCATAATGCGGCTCATAGAAGTAGACATCCCGCCGTGGAAGAGGAATACTGAGGCACATGAAGTACTAGACATCCCGCTGTAGAAGAGACATACTGAGGCACATTGAAGTAGTAAACATCCTGCTGGGGGAGAGGCATACTGAGGCACATGAAGTATAGACACCTGGCTGTGAGAGCGGCATACAATGGCATATGGAAGTACTACACATCCCTCTGAGTTATATCATGGCACAAGTCTGGACTAGACATCATGGAACTGAGAGACAAGCCATGGCACAAGGAAGTACTAGACATTTGCCTGTGGCAGAGGCATGCGATGGTGCATGGAGCTGTCAGACATCTCAGTGTGAGAGAGGTAAACAGTGGCAGTTAAAAAGTTCTAGACACCCCAGTGTTGGAGAGACATGCCGTGGCATGTTAAACTGTGCGATTAGCCCCATGTGAGACAAGCATGTTGTGACAGATAAAAACACTGGACACTCTACAGTATGAGAGAGGCTGACCTCCTGGATATGAAACCTGGAGATGAGTGGCATCAGTGACATGAACTCAGATATGGAGATCAGGCCTTAAGAGATCACCCCTGCATTCCACCTGTTTGATATGGATTGTGGGCCTTCTTTGTATTATCGATCTAAACTTTTATATGGAGTCGGAATTGCCTGGATATACAGATCTACATGGAGTTAAGAGTCACTCTAGTTAGAAGCTTATGCACTGGGCATTCAGACAAGAGGATCCCAAATTTTTAGACACCTGCGGTGGGATATAGAGCTGAGAGAACCTCTAGAGTTAGAGAAATGCACTTTGATACAAAGCCATGACAAACAGTGAAACATGGAGCTTATATAGCCCCTCCAACCCCCGTGTTGAAGAGATATACTAGGATAGAAAGCTTGCAGACCTTCAGTGTTACAGAACTGCTTTAGGAAATGGAGGTGAATAAGTCAAAACACACACACCCCACACACCCCCGTCACTATTTCAAAGAAACACTACTTAGTGTTAGAGATATGTACTGGGGGCATGGTGTAAGAAGTCAACGTTGTATTGCTAGACACATAAACTGAGCTATGGAGTACTTAGTGTTACATGGGCTCACTAGGATATCAAGTCAAGTGACAGCTGGAGTGCCAGATACATACACTGGCATGCAGAGCCAAGAGACCTCATCCACAGTGGGAGAGAGGAAGGAAATTTGATAAGGGGTTTTGACACCCCTTGTGTTAGATACATACACTTATTCAAGGAGCCTAGATTCTCCCCCCTATATTGTTCGAAACAAGCCCAGGGATGTGAAGTTGAGTGCTCCTGTCCACCCTCAATATTGGGGACACACCCTAGTATTAAAGACATGCACCGTTTCCATTTGGTACAAATTGGGATTTCTGTGGGACTTGGAATGAGGCCCCCTAGTGTTATCGAAGAGCAGTTCCTGCTGTAACCTTCGTCACTGCTACAGTTTCTGGTTTCCTAGGTGGTTCTTTAGCTTTCAGCCTCTTGTTCTAGGTGTTGTATGTATGTGTTTTTGTATGTATGTATGTCGTACCTCTATAGCGTGAACCTAGCTAAAAGGCAGTGAAGGTCTGTACGAGGCTAAAGGCAAAGACAAAGTCAATGTTATGTTATGTTAAGTAATCTTATAGCACAACAGCTGCCCAACAACGGTCTGCCCAGCGCTGACAGAAGGAGCCAACTGAGACACAGAGTTAACTGAAGGGTGTTATTCGAAAGTTATGTAATGAGGTGAGTTTTAAGTTGCTTCCTAAAACTTACATTGATGTTTGACCTGAGTTGAGCAGGGAGAATATTCCACAATTTGGCAGTGAGGTAAGCGGATGAGCGACCTGCTCCACTTGATTACGGGGATGTCAAGAAGGGTGAGGTTGTTTGATCTCAGTGCCCTGGGGACAGTATGTGGAATAATAAGATGCTGAAGAATATGTGTGCCTGGGGAATATTTTAATGTATGGGCAATGCATAGGGATTTGAATTCAATTCATTTTTTGACTAGTAGCCAATGAAGTTCTGCAAGCGCCGGATGTGAGTACTTCCTTTTCGGCACGCTTAGTAATGCTCTTGCTGATGCGTTTTGAATAACATATGCTGGGCTAACAAAATACAAGGAATTGCCATAGTCCAGACGTGAAAGGACTATGGACATGTTCTCTGACACTCCAAAGGAAGCCATTTAAGTGTTTTCCTGAGGGATCTTAGCAGCCCGAAGCATGTGCCTGACACCTTCTTAGCCTGGGAAATCATGGTCAGTTCACTGTCCAGCGTGACGCCAAGGCTCTTAACTTCATGTTTAGGAATGGGGGGCTCTCCCAAACAAGGGGGCCAAATGAGTTGGTCCAAAAGTGAGGGATTGAGTTCTGAGAGCAGAGTTAGAGTTAGACTGGTCCTGTGTTGTGATGTTGTGTTCTTTAAAGATGAATGTCTTCAGCTCTTTACTTAATTGATGTGGAGTTGTCTTTTAAATGAGTTAGTTTGAAACTGCACACTTTCAAGCCTGAAACTCGCTTCCAGGCTTTTGGGTAGTGCTTTTCCCAAGTCCACTGCATTTCTATTTTACTCTGCTTCCTTTCTTCCAGTATACGGCTATTTGAGCAGCAATTTTGTTCATGAGATAGCTTTATACAGATATCAATCCTCTGTTAATCCAGGATAGGTTTTCCCCAGCTATCAGATTCATCTGTTGTTTCCACAAAATATTTTTTCTAGGTATAAGAATCCTCTCTTAATTCTAGGATAAAGTTCCCCCAACTATTGGAAACCTCCATTAATTCCTATCTCTATATATATTTTCCTCAACTGTCAGGTTATGTGATTGTAAAACAGATTTTCTTCAGCTATCGTATTCCTTTGTTAATTCCAGGACAGATTTTACCGCTCTAAAGTATTTCACTTTTAATTCCAGGATAGCTTTTCTCCAGCTAACAGTTTCCTCTGTTAATTTCACAATAATTTCTACCTAGCTTTTAGGTTCTGTTGGACTTGGCCCTCTCTGCAAGGTCACCCCCAAAATATTTGCCTTCACACTGTTTTCTGAATTCTGTTTTTGTTGGTATTAGGGCTCTTTACCACTGTTAACCAGTGCTAAAGTGCTTGTGCTCTCTCCTTTACACATGGTAAAATTGGCTTACACCCAATTGGCATATTTAATTTACTTATATGTTCCTAGTAAAGTGGTAGTACATGTACCCAGAGCCTGTAAATTAAATGCTACTTGTAGGCCTGCAGCACTTATTGTGCTACCCACTTAAGTAGCCCTTTAAAAACATGTCTCAGAACTGTCACTGCAGCCTGTGTGCAGTTTTAAACTGCCAATGCGAACAGACAAAATAACCCTTTGGTCAGGACTAAACCTTCCTTTTAATACATATAAGTCACCCCTAAGGTAGGCCCTAAACAGACCACAGTGCAGGGTGCACTGTATTGGTAGGGCAAGTGGTTTTACATTTTACATGACCTTGTAGTGAAAAACTCACAAAGAACCGACAAGAGACCGGGACCTACCTGCTCGTCAATATGCCTGAGGTGCATCGCCCGTCAGCCTGGCTTCGCTTCGCGATAACTCCCTCTACATTCTTCTCCGCAGCAGCAAATTCTGTTCAGCGGCACTACTCCGAAGGTATTGTGGAGACCTCATTGGCTATAGCCTGCGCTCCGTCCTGCTGGAGATTTTCATCTTCCAAAAAAGTGAACAGGTCCCACTTTTCTTCAAACATTCTTCTATGTCCGAAGGTAAGCAGAAACTGGACTCAATCCACCAAGCATATCCGAACCTCGCTCATGCCATAACGTTTGACTTTGCCCCAGTCTCACGTGACTAGATACCCATGGTTGGTGCTTTGATTTTTTTAGGCACTAGTGTTTTGCTAGCTATCCGACTCCTCTGCTAGTTCTAACAGTTTACCCCAGCTATACAATTCCTCTGTGAATTTTAGAATAGCTTTTTCCCCTCCTATCAGATTCAGCTGCTTGCAGCTGTAAACTCCTCTGTTAATTGCAGGATAGCTTTTCCTAATCATCAGATGCCTATGAAGTCCAGCATAGTTTTCGATCAGATTCCTCTGGTAATTCTAGGATAGTTTGCCGCTATCTATAGGTTCCTTTGTAAATGTTATGATAGTTTCCTCATGTTATCAGATTACTCTGGTAATTACAGGATAGTCTCCTCCTCTAATCAGATTGCTCTGCTAATTCTAGGGTAGCTTTTCCCGGTTATCCTTTTCCAGTTTCCTTCCAGTGTGGGGGATAGCCTTACTGTCTCAATTATTTTCCTTCATTCAATCCCCTCTTGTTCCATATGCTTTCCTGTGACCTGCATCTCAAGCCTCTGATTCAGCAGTTACACTTGAATATGCACCTGGGACTCATTGTTTTTAAATCTCTTCATTGAGTTTTTACAATATATATATATTCATGCATATCTTACAAGGAGATTCTTTCGTCGTAAAACATGAACAAATATCACTAAAGAGGAATGCTGAACACCAAACATATTGTTGGTGAGCGACATACTTCCCACCCTGCAGCCCACATATCAATTTCACTACATATTGATGACATTCTAAAATAACGTTGTCCGTTTCATGCCAGTCTACTCTTGCCTCTTGACCTTACTAATAGCATTTTCTTGTATGTGACTTCGTCTGCGTATATACAAATTTCCCACCTATATATTGACAAGTATGCTATAGTAAGTCATTTATTTTGCAAAATCGATGTTGCATTACTAGGTCACAACTGACCCATACAATGAGACTTTTAATCTCGCCTCTCAAAACTTAAGTCATTGAGAAAACAATTTATATTTTACTCAAAGTCGGGTTTCCTACGATACTCTTCTTCTTCATACACACGCTCATCTCTTGCACTGCTTCTGACTTCTTGTGCCTTTGTTAAGGATATTAAACTCTCATTGGCAAAAGGTTTAAGTATTATTTCAATGTGTCTGTCAACTACTCCAGAGATGACTTCAGCCCCCCTCGCAGCGCTAAATAATGTCAGGCATTTGCCTCTTACTGGTCCACATGTACTGCCACATCCAACTGTAGCTGCCCAGCCCTCTGCATTACTGTCTGGTATGTATTGATCCATGTCTGGTGTATGCTACCCTTGCAGTTCTCTCGATGTTGTCCGCCAATAGGGTTCTAGCTCTGCAGGATGGCCATCTCTGCCTCACTTACAGTAGTCTTTCCTGCCACAGAGAAGGAGATATGCACTGGAGCCTACAACAGGGAGGTGTTCTAGTGTAAAAGACAGGAAATGCAAAGAGGAGCTAATAGTTTCCCCAAGTGTTGTAGTTATGAAGTAGGAAGTGATCCTGGCAGGTCCCTTGTTGAAGATGTGTGAGATATGCACAGAGGTATTGACTTTTTTTTCCAACAAACTTTTATTGTTTTGAAATACAACCAGGTGCCTGTCACCAAAGAAGACAAATAGACCTTCAATGTCGACAATTTGTAGTGCTGTGACCATGCATATAACCTCTAGCCCGTCAGGACACAGAGGTATTAACTTTTGAGGCTTCCCTAATACCGACTGTTAAAGACACATGACAGGATTGGGAAGTGAGCATTCTGGGAAGCACCGCAACAATTGCACTGGGATTTGCCCCTTGGAGATCCCTTAGTTGTAAGGACATGCTAGACACATGTCACTAAATCTGGAATTGATAGACCCCTGTGCTGCAGATATGAAGATGGAAATGGAGACAAGAGACCACACTCTGCCAAGTAGTCTTCATATTCATGTGGTTATGAGAACCCGTATCATTTTAGGGCTGTACCCTCATTCTGGAACAGATTGATGCCTATTGCTAGAAATACAAGCTTGGATACAGGGCTGAGAGACGCCTTCCCCCAGCGTCAGAGACATGTACAGGTACATGAAAGCAAGAGAACCCCTAAGTCAAAGAGATGCGCAGGTATTTGGGAGAGAGAAACTAAACCTGCTAATGGATTAAAACAACAATGGTATGTATACTAGTGTATAGACCTAAGAAACCACCAGTAGAAGGGACATAAACTGTCAGTGTTAGAGACACGCTCTAGAGTACACAACTGAGAGACCCATAGTGTTAGAGACCCGCTCTGGGAAGGGGATCTTGGAGTCCCCTTGTATTAAAAGCATGCACTAGAACAAGGAGTTGACTGACTACATTATGAGTTACAGACATCCACAAGAAGGTGCAGATGAGAGACATCTATGGATTCCGTACATAAACATGGATTATGAGTTTGGCAATCCCCCCAGTGGTAGAGACGTGCACAGGTGCAAGATGATAGTCAATGATTACGAATGGCCAGCCTCACTGCAACTCACTGTGCCATGTTCTCCACGTCGCTGTGTTCCTGCGCAGGTACAGTCCCCTGAACTCTTCTCCGCCACTGTTAACGCATCACACAGGAAGGAAATATCCCTGAGAGAGCAGAACAAGGTCCAACATTGAATGTCTTACAGTAGATAGCTGTACAGCATTAACTTTCTCTTGGAACAGACGATCAAAATGCAAGGTTGGTACCTTCAAGCCTTGAAAAGAATTGGGGGACACCTTTATGTACTGCTGATATGAATCTAAGACATGTGCACCCACTACTGGGGGTGACTGCAGAACACTTTCACTTACACATCAGAGGATTTTTGACATGTGTACCAACACAAGAGAACTTCTGGACATCTGTACGCAAACAGGGATAATTTGATTACTAGTCTAAGCCATTTTGTTTGCTTGGCTCTTAGTCAGCTTCAGGACATGATAGCCAAGCGATCAGGTGTAATGGAGAATTGGGTGAGTTACTAGGTTTAAGAGAGGGTGATACACACACTATTATGAGATATGATGAAGGACAGTAGCTCACTGAGGTCCGGCTAAGCAGGATCTTTACTGGGGGTCAGGCTGAGCTTCCTGTATAAGTGTGGCCGGGTTGAGCCAAAAGTGTAATAGAGGTAATGATGAGCTAGCACTCTAACAGAGGGCATGCTGGGCTAGTTGCAACAATGTAGGTAATCATAAATCAGCTGCATAGTGGAGGTGTGGCTGAGCAAGCTGTGTAATGAGGCCAAGCTAACTATTGGTGTAATGGAGGACAGGCTAGGCTAGCATTGCAGTGAAGATTAGTTCGAGCTTGTGATGCAATTGAGGTTCTCCTGAGCTATCTGTTCAGTGGGCAGCAGGGTGAAGTAGTGGTGCAATGGAGGTCAGGTTGAATCAGCTTATAATGAAAGCCAGGTTGCAACACTGGTGCAGCCTGGATTGGGCTACAAAATCAGTGTAACAAAAGGAAGGCTTAACTAGTGACGTAATGAAGGAAAATGAATTTTAGGATAATGAATGCTAGACTCAGCAAAAATGAGTAAAGCTATCCTCTAGGTAGCTGTCTAATGAGGTCCAGCTGAACTAGCTGTGTAATAAGGTTGGCATGAACTAGTTGTGGCATGGAGGTTAGGTCAGTTCAACAGTGTAACCAGGAATAGCCAGAACTACCTGTATAACTGAGTTCAACTGGAGTATGAGCTGCTTTCTCAATGATATTGTAGGTATGTTGAGCATTGTGAAGTTATATTTATTTTATATTTTAACAACTGCATTGACAATATTTCATGTTTAACTAGATGAGATTTTTGAAAACGTTCCCAAAATAAAATAGATTGATGGGATTCATGCTCATACTACAGAGCAGTGAGGTTAGGGTGAATTTAGGCGTGAGTCGTAGAACAGAGGATTTCTGAGTCCTAGGGAAGACCTCAGGCCTCTGGAATTTGTGTGTGGTGCCCAGTAGCACAGGGAAACACAGCCGGACTGACACAGGGATGCAATGCCTCTAGATCTGGATGGTTAGGGGATTGACACATAGATATAGAGGAGCTGATCAGGGGACTTACACATGGATACAGAGGCTCTCATCTCTAGAACTGGACAATATAAGGGGGGCAACACAACAAGAGCATTTCCACGTATAGCACAGGATGGTCTGAAGAAATCGATACTCTTGAACTACACCTTCATCATTACCTTTGTCCTCTGTCTCAATCTTTCACTGCAGACTCAGCCTACGCTGGCACACATACTGAACCCCCAACCCCACTTCACCACACATGCATGCACACCTTTATTCCGTCACCCACATGGCGATTTCTGGAACTTAGCAAACACAACAAGATGATGGACGGGGTGCTGAAACTTTTCAACCACTCACCGCCATCAAAAGATCTAGGTTTAATCCATTGTTCTTTTGCTCACTATGTCACCCCAGTTTGGACCCAGCCATATGCAAATCAGTCTTGATCCTGCTCCTCACGGGAACAGTCCAGCCCGAATTGCCAGGCCGGGTCCTCCCTGGACTGCAAACAAGCATCTTGGGACCAGTGTCGAGGTATCACCCTACATCAGTCAGGCTAGCTTGAATCCAGTGGCACATCAAGCAGGGACCTACATCTGTGCATACCCTTGGCCACTTAGGGCAAACATAGCAAACACAACAAGATGATGGACGGAGTAATGAAACTTTTCAACTACTCACCAACAGTCAAAAGATCTGGGTTTAATCCATCATTCTTTTGCTCACTATGCCACCCCAGTTTGGACCCAGCCATATGCAAATCAGTCTTGATCACGCAACTCATGGGAACAGTCCATCCCGAACTGCCAGGCTAGGTCCTCCGTGGACCGGAAACAAGCATCCTGGGACCAGTTTCGTAGTTTCACCCCTCATCAGCCAAGCTAGCTTGAATCTAGTGGCACAGCAAGCAAGGGACACACATCTGTGCAAACCCTTGGCCACTTAGGGCGAACATAGCAAACACAAAAAGATGATGGACGGATTGCTGAAACTTTTCAAACACTCACCCCTTCTGGAACTTACCTACCAGCCCCTGTCAGGCAGACAGGCTGCTCCATCAGGTGTTTGAACCTTCCTCTACGGCCTGGATGATGCCAGAGCTGGTCTGGGTTTCGAACCCCCACCTTCAGCAGAAAAATAAACAGGAGTTATTGTATCTCACAGAACCTTGGTCATGGACCTAGCACAAAACACCAAACAGTTGAGAGCATATGGGTAGAAGCAGGGGGGAATAAAGAGTTGATGGGGGATTGATTGGATGAATCTCAGATGGTTGTCAACAGTGCAGAATTTATTTTTACTCACATTTTCCGGATTTGTTTTCTGAGATTTGGTGCGCACTTAGGATCTTAATAGAAAGTAGTAGGGACCAAGGAACTTCTCACAAAGGCACTACCATATTTTTTACATATCTTGGTGGCAATCGCCTGTTGACTAGTGCTTAAGGTCTATCTTCTCTACTTTGGTTACGCAGAAATGGAGAAACTCAGTTACAAGGGGGAGGGAAGAATTTAAATGGCCCCTTAGCCAAAGGAAACTGACAAGTCAATTCATCTTTTTTGGGTGAATGAAAAAGGTGGTAGACGTTTTGTGAATGGGAATGTACCAATACCCAGACAGGCACAGCACATGGACCATAAAAGCACAAGAGACCTTTAAACTAATACTTGTAGATAGAATAATGGGTGGCCGAAGAAGCCATGTAAACTAGCTACTCTAATGTTTGGAATATATTTTCCCACTTTTTGTATTTTTTTTTTAATAACACAATGAGCACAGCCCACTCCATTTTGAATATGCATTTTTGTCTTTTTTGTTCTTTTCATTCCGCTTATTCATCCTCGTTTGATTACTGGATGACTACTCCAAGGAAACGCAGAGTCCTTTTTTTGTTGTAACTCCTGTTACTAATGTGGAAATTCGGTTCTGCGTGGATAAATGAGAAGCTGCTAGTTATTCATGTCTGATTATAGGAACCCTACGTCTCAATGTCAATAGCATTCAAGTGAATGTCCTGAAATATTCCAATAGCATATTCTTTTGACGGTGTCTTATATAGTTTTCTAGTTACCTTAAACAAATCCTTTTAGCTCCTCATTCGGAGTTGCACTGTAGTAGGGGCATGGAAAAATTGCACGTGATTTTAGTGTTACTATAGGGTAAAGCTACCCTAGTACTGTGTGATCACAAGTTAAACCCTAAGGAATGAGAAATTACTATGCAGGACCGATTTTTCCAGTTGTAAAATCACAAGGAATTCCAAATGCTGTGGGGTCTGCATATAAGCAGGTGGTAAATCTGCCCCAGTACTGTGTGATCGCATGTTAAACCCTAAGGAATGGGAAATTACCATGCAGGGCCGATTTTTCCGGTTGTAAAATCACATGGAATTCCCAATTCCAGGGGGTTTAGCCTATAAGCAGGCGTGATAAACAGGTGGTAAATGTGTGCAGGGACCTCTCGTAGGGCATGAAGTAAAGGAGTGGGCTGGGGGAGGGGGTAGGCGAAAGAAGGAAAAGGTGTTTTCTGCCAAGGGGGAGAATTGTATGCTCCCTCCGTCAGAAATAAAAGCGAGAAATGAAGCTTGGCAAAGCCTCATGCAATTTTACAGTAAAGAATTACCC
This sequence comes from Calotriton arnoldi, assembly GCA_963921515.1. Lineage (NCBI taxonomy): Eukaryota > Metazoa > Chordata > Amphibia > Caudata > Salamandridae > Calotriton > Calotriton arnoldi. Next base: position 1,381,303 of record CAWUFW010000844.1, on the reverse strand, counting down.
CATGGAAAAATCGGGTGTGGAAAAATCGAGCCACTTGGAATCAGGCAAAGTGGAATACCATGAGGTAGCCCCACTCCGCCTGACACGTATGAGGGCCTTAGTGTCTATCTAGTATCAAACACTGGCTTAAGGAAATGCTACCACCCACTACTGTCTCAAATTACTTTAGGGTTATTTGCATTATTAATAATCCCCCTACATTTACCCTATGGCCTGACCTTTTTAGACTGCATGCACACTCACTCCTTTGTTTTCGTATGTTCTGCACATTTTTAACTGCTCAGTTCCAAAACTGTTTAAATATACATTGAAAAAGCAAACAATTGAACCCAAAATCAAGAGCTCTGAAACTATAAGGGAAATAAAAAAATGTTCTGATAGAATTAGAGCAGGAAAGCGAACAGGCGTGTAATGGTGCAAGGGGAATTGTTTTACACATGCAGAATAGCCAGGTCTCTTGAATAATTTCATAAAGCAGGTGGCATTTCTGATTGAGGAGGTGATATTTAATGGAGTTTGACATCATCCGAATCCACATTTGACAATCGTCAAAGCTGAGGTCTGACTATCAGTGGATGCAGGATTTAACAATTACTTGATCAGTAATTTTCAAACAGCAGCATCTGGGTTTCAACCTTCAGTAGATAAGGGATTTGACCGTGGACTTTGACAATCATAAAATCTAGGCAATCATCATGAGTAGAATTAGACACCCAATGGATATGTGATCTGACAATCAGTGGATCTGAGCATGAACCAATAACAGACCTAGGATTTTACAACCCGGAAATGTGAGTTAGACAATAGCATTATGCAAGCTTAAAGCCTTGAGGCAATTCTCAAAGCTCAAATTCTAAAGGTCTACAGCAGATATTTCATAGCTAAGCATGTGGCCAGTCAGATGACCACAGAAAAAGCCCATGAGAGCTAAAGAAGCCATTGCTCCTGAGCAGATTATGCTCCAAACCTCCTTGCATTTATACCTGCTACCAGGTGAGCCCAAAGTGCCAAAGAGGGAAGTTAAACTGTTTAAAAAGAATCTCAGAAAGAAACAGAAAGCTGGGGGATCCCCAAGGTCAACCATGAACTTTTGTAAACATGTATGCAGGAAACAGTTCACAGTATAGGATTTTCAAGAAAGGATGGTTCAAAATGTTATAGGGGAGAATATTGGTTCTACCAGTATTACCTCAGCTGAAAGCAAACTACCTCAGGAGATAAACCTTAGTCAAAACATGAAGTGCACAAATGTATAAGTCTATTTTGTTGACTGTAGACAATTGAGCATGGACAATTAAAGGGTGCTGTACTCTATAGCTAGGGATTCATTTTGCAGCCAATTAGTCAGAGATGTGAGCAACAAATTAACATCAAACAGAGAAGTGTACTATGCAAGTTTCAAAGAATATTCTTAAGGAGCCTGTAAACTGTTGCCTGTCAGAATATCATACACATAAATAATATCTGATGTAAATATTGTGTCTTAAATATTATTTACAAACTTATCATCCCATTGGGTGTAGATATTCTATTATAAATGCCAATATTTTTGTAAACGATATTTAGGACACAACATTTATGTCAGAAGTTATTCCAACCACAATATTCTGGTACAGGGAAATATATTTTATTGATTCCACTTAAGTCAAACAATATAACAAGCACTGGCAAACCAATGGGTTTGGGGTAAGCCAATAGCCTTTTGGCAATTCGTTTTTTGTTTAGTCATGGTTTTTGCAAAACGTTATTGTTTGGAAAACTGCTGGGCCCTCATTAAATCTTTTTTTTTTTAAATGGCTAAAAGCAAAAGTGTTTTTCTGGTCTCAAAGAAAGTACACATTACCATGGTACACCTGGCACTGAAGGGAACTACCTTGTGTTGGTGTGCTCCTTGTGAAAGGGCAGCATACCATAACTCATAGCAAAGTCAGTCAATGGCTGAAGTGGGCTAACATTGCCCCTTGATGCATGCTGGAGTGGGTGGAAGAAATATGTGACTGATACAATCACAGACAAATGGATGAAGTCTGGCTGAAACCCCTATATGTAACTATGCTATACATACTTTTAGTAACATCAAAATGTCTTGGCCAACACAGACCTGAAAAAAGCCTGAACAAAAGAAAGAGAAAAAGGAAAGGAAAAAAAGAAGGAATAAAAGAAGGAAAAAATAAGAAATGAAAAGAGAGACGGAAAAGGGGAAAATAGAAGGCAAAATAGAAAAAAAAAAAAAGGAAAAGGAAGTAGAAAAAAAAGGAAAGAAAGACAGAAGGAAGGAAGAGTGTTGACAGTATAAAATATTGGATACTAGACCGAAATTACACCCCACCTATGTTTAAATGAAACTGTTACAAGTGTGCTGCAAGATTTTTAAAGTGCCATTGGTGAAATCGAGTCCAGGAACACAATATGGCATGCTGAGAAATAGCAGTAGTCCACTTCAAAACAAATTTACAACACTATTGGAAGGAGACAGGAACTAATAAAGCTGGATTGTGCACTGTGCTCACTTCAAATGTGTCCTACTATCACATCAGGCAACACTGCCACTAAACGGAACTAAACTACCTTGTTTGTTTGTGGATGTGCTCATTGGTAAAGAGCTAAATGCAGTCTCCCAGAGTGGCGTTAACCAGAGACTTAAGAAGGCTGACCCTTTGCTCTATGCTGTATACTGTAGTGGGTGGAAGCAAAATGGGAATGACACAACAACAGACCAATGGGTGAAGAGAGGTGGCTGAAAGCCCCTTTAAGTAAGTATATTATACATATTATGTTAGTAAAATTGAAAGGTCTTGGCTGACGCCAGACCAAAAAAGTCAGTAAATACACATATAAAATTTCAACACTGCTCATGAAACAACAGTTAATGCATAAAAACACAAGATTAAGAAATTAATAATAAAAAAGTGAACACATGCTTTGCTGTTGTACATCCATCGTAGTCTTCCAGGCAGTGCCACGGCACAATATATTGTTGGTAAGTCTGTACGATATGAAAAGGCCATGGCATGGTGCAATACCCTAAACAGCAATTGCTAATCCTTTAATGGGTGCAGGACCAGTAAACAGAAGAAATCCATTGCTCATTATTGTCACCCTTGGTAGAAAAGGGAAAAAAGAAAGTTGAAGTTGCTAACACTGAGAGCTGAAAAGGGATTCAGCTCCTACTCCAAGAACTAAAACAACCTGCACTTCAAAGCAAATCGATAGTTTCTAGTTGTTTCAAAGGTCAAGGTATATTTAAAAAGGTCTGTAGTTGGTTACTCCCATCTGAAGGCCGTGGCACAGCACATCAGCTTAGTTAAGTTTAAACACTTACAGAGTATAACCCAGAGGGGAGGCAGGTAAGTTGCAATTTTTAGGTCACGCCTGAGACTGCACATGAGCTGTTGTTTGCGAGACATTCAGTTTACATACAGGGGGCTAAGAGTCTGACCATTGCTTACCATTGGCTGGATTCATCGTCACTCCCATTGCCTTGCTTCTCTTCGTCAGAACATTCCGGCTTCACTTAGTCTTTATGTGTTTGTTCCTTCTCTGGAGCACGGCTGAAGTACTACTTCTTTGCCCAGTATTTGCCCTGCCACAGGTTGTGCTTTCGGGGGTACTTTTTTCTTTTCTCTGCACCCGCACTTCCCGGGTAATTGCTTGACCTGTCCCTCTGCTGTGTAGTTGTTGCTTGCACTGTTCCTCCCATCCCACCATAAAGAAAAAGCGATATGCCCTCCAGGATGGGGCTGAAACTCAGTTCAACGGTATAACTGTTGCTTGGTGACACCAATAAACACAGGAGGGGATCTAGGATCCATGTGGGATGGTGAGTTTGGGCGGCCTGCCAGCATTGGCTGGGTATGATTTCTCCGACGTAAATAAATGGACATTCGGGGACATTAATAAACCAAGGGCCACATGCATCAAACTTAGGAATTGCGATTCCTAAATTGCGATTTTTAAGAAATCGCAATTTAGGAATCGCAATTCCTTATGCATGTAGGGGGCATATGTATGAAGCCTTTTTCCCGTTCGCAAACGGGCCGATTCTCAGAATCGGCCAGTTTGCGAACGTGAAAAAGCCTTTTGGGATGTATCATCCCAAAAGGCCCTCGCACAATAGGGATTCGCAAAATTTGCGATTCCCTATTTTGCGAATGCATTTAAGTAATCGCAAATTGCGATTCCTTAAATGCAATTCTGGAAGCACCCAAGTTGTGCGATTTTGCCTTTAGAAATTGCAAATTACCACCAACTTCAAGTTGGTGGTAATTTGCGATTTCATCGAAAAATACACTTTTTTGCATTTTTCAAAGTGCCATGTGGCGCACATGCTTATTTCAGGGGTGCAACAGGGTGTCCTTTTGACACCCTTGCACCCTTGAAATTGCATTCGCAATTTGCGAGTACCTAATGGGCACTCGCAAATTGCGAATGTCTTTCCATTCATTCCTATGGGCCTCTAGGCCCATAGGAATGAATGGGAAGGTATTCCTTAATTGCGAATCACAATTTGCGATTCGCAATTAAGGAATACGTAGGATTCGCAATTAATATTGCGAATCCTACATACATTGCCTTTTGCGATTCCTTAATAGCGAATAGCTAAAATTCGCTATTAAGGACTCGCAAAACGCTTTCTTGATACATATGTCCCTAGGAATCTCAAAAAAATTAGCGATTCCTACACATTCCTTATTTGCGACTCGCAAATTGCAAATAAGGAATGGCTTCCCATTGATTCCTATGGGCCTCGAGGCCCATAGGAATCAATGGAAAGTACATGCGCAATTTGCGAGCACCAAATAGGTACTCGCAAATTGCGCTTGCAATTTCAAGATTGCAAGGGTGCCAAAAGGACACCCTGATGCACCCCTGAAAGTGCAATTAAAAAACATGTTGCACACACACATGCCCCAAGGGCATGTTTGTGTGCAACATAGAACTTTGAAAAATGCACTTTTGTGCATTTTTCAAAGTTTTCGCAAATTACCATCAACTTTAAGTTGATGGTAATTTGCGTTTCTTAAAAGCGAAATCGCTATTTTTGTTGTTGTTGTTGCATTGCATTTAGGGAATCACAATTTGCGATTCCCTAAATGCAATCGCAATTTAAGTAATCGCAAATTTTGCGATTTCTTAAATAGCGATTTTTAGGTCTCGCCTGAGCCAGCGCATGCGCTGCTCTGGCGAGACTTTTAGTAAGGGCTTCAGAAAATGCTACCACTGTGGCCTAGAGCTTGCGGTTACGAGCGCGGGCGCGCGCTTACGAGCAGAGGCGCCATATGGCTTTCCTCTCTCGACATGGGTCATCAGCTTTCAAGATACCAGAGCTTTCTTTCACATTCCTGAAGTCGATAGCTTCCTTGTCATTTGCTACTAAGCAATCCTGGGCGGAGCCAACTGTTAAATTAAATGAATCAGGTTATTGGTGTTTACAAGCATCTCCTGAGAAACGCGGTGAAACTTTCAAAGGACTCCGTGGTTTGAAAGTTTCGCGCTTGTAATCAGCTTTCAAGATAGGAGAGCTTTCTTTCACATTCCTGAAGTCGATAGCTTCCTTTTCATTTGCCTATATATCCCTACCTCTCTTCTACCCCTCTACCTCTACTCTACCTCTCTTCTACCCCTCTACCTCTACCCCACTCTCTCACAGACACTCTCTCACAAACACTCTCACAGAAACTCTCTCAGACTCTCACAGAAACTCTCAGACTCTCACAGACACTCTCTCACAGACTCTCACAGACACTCTCTCACACTCTCACAGACACTCTCTCACAGACTCTCACAGACACTCTCTCACAGACTCTCACAGACACTCTCTCACAGACACTCACTCACAGACACTCACTCACAGACTCTCTCACAGACTCTCACAGACACTCTCTCCGACTCTCACAGACACTCTCTCAGACTCTCACAGACACTCTCTCACAGACACTCTCTCACAGACACTCTCTCACAGACACTCTCTCACAGACTCTCACAGACACTCTCTCACACTCTCACAGACACTCTCTCACAGACACTCTCACAGACACTCTCACAGACACTCTCACAGACACTCTCACAGACACTCACTCACAGACTCTCACAGACACTCTCTCAGACTCTCACAGACACTCTCTCAGACTCTCACAGACACTCTCACAGACTCTCACAGACAGATTCTCACAGACAGATTCTCACACAGACTCACAGACACTCTCTCACAGACTCTCACAGATACTCTCTCACAGACACTCTCTCACAGACTCTCACAGATACTCTCTCACAGACACTCTCTCACAGACTCTCACAGATACTCTCTCACAGACACTCTCTCGCAGACACTCTCTCGCAGACACTCTCTCGCAGACACTCACAGACACTCTCACAGACACTCAGACACTCTCTCACAGACACTCTCTCAGACACTCTCACAGACACTCTCACAGACACTCTCTCACAGACTCTCTCACAGACTCTCTCACAGACTCTCTCACAGACTCTCACAGACACTCTCTCAGACTCTCACAGACACTCTCACAAACTCTCACAGACACTCTCAGACTCTCACAGACACTCACTCTCACAGACACTCTCTCACAGACTCTCTCTCACAGACACTCTCTCACAGACACTCTCTCACAGACACTCTCTCACAGACACTCTCTCACAGACACTCTCATAAACACTCTCACAAACACTCTCTCACAGACACTCTCTCACACTCTCTCACAGACACTCACACTCTCACAGACACTCTCTCACAGACACTCACAGACACTCTCCCACAGACACTCTCTCACAGACACTCTCACAGACAGTCTCTCACACAGACACTCACTCACAGACTCTCACAGACACTCTCTCACAGACTCTCAGACACTCTCTCACAGACACTCTCTCACAGACACTCTCTCACAGACACTCTCTCACAGACTCTCACAGACACTCTCTCACTCCCCTCTTCTACCCCTCTACCCCTCTTCTACCCCTCTACTACCCCTCGACCCCTCTTCTACCTCTCTACCCATCGACCCCTCTTCTACCTCTCTACCCCTCTTCTACCCCTCTACTCTTCTACCCCTCTACCCCTTTTCTACCCCTCTTCTACCCCTCTACTTCCCTTCTATCCCTCTTCTACCCCTCTACTACCCTTCTACCCCTCTACCCCTCTTCTACCCCCTTCTAGCCCTCTTCTACCCCTCTACCCCTCTTCTACCCCTCTTCTACCCTTCTACCCCTCTACTCTTCTACCCCTCTACTCTTCTACCCCTCTACTACTCCTCTACTACCCTTCGACCCCTCTTCCCCTCTACTACCCCTCTATCCCTCTTCTACCCCCTTCTACCTCCTTCTAACCCCTTCTACCTCCTTCTACCTCCTTCTACCCCTCTTCTACCCCTCTACCACCCTACCCCTCTTCTACCCCTCTTCTACCCCTCTACCCCTCTTCTACCCACTGTAACTAGCAAAGACACTGTCACGGCAGCATCACTCAGCACCACCACAGCATCACCACAGCATCACCACCACAGCATCACTCAGCGCAACAGCAGCATCACTCAGCGCAACAGCAGCATCACTCAGCGCCACCACAGCATCACTCAGCGCCACCACAGCATCACTCAGCGCCACAGCATCACTCAGCACTACAACAGCATCACCACAGCATCACTCAGCGCCACCACAGCATCACTCAGGGCCACCACAACATCAGTCAGCGCCACCACAGCATCACTCAGCACCACCACAGCATCACTCAGCACCACCACAGCATCACTCAGCACAACCACAGCATCACTCAGCAGAACCACAGCATCACTCAGCACAACCACAGCATCAGTCAGCACCACAACAGCATCAGTCAGCGCCACCACAGCATCAGTCAGCGCCACCACAGCATCAGTCAGCGCCACCACAGCATCAGTCAGCGCCACCACAGCATCACTCAGCGCCACCACAGCATCACTCAGCGCCACCACAGCATCACTCAGCGCCACCACAGCATCACTCAGCGCCACCACAGCATCACTCAGCGCCACCACAGCATCACTCAGCGCCACCACAGCATCACTCAGCGCCACCACAGCATCACTCAGGGCCAGCACAGCATCACTCAGGGCCAGCACAGCATCACTCAGGGCCAGCACAGCATCACTCAGGGCCAGCACAGCATCACTCAGGGCCAGCACAGCATCACTCAGGGCCAGCACAGCATCACTCAGGGCCACCACAGCATCACTCAGGGCCACCACAGCATCACTCAGGGCCACCACAGCATCACTCAGCGCCACCACAGCATCACTCAGCGCCACCACAGCATCACTCAGCAACACCACAGCATCACTCAGCAACACCACAGCATCACTCAGCAACACCACAGCATCACTCACGGCCAACACAGCATCACTCAACACCAACACAGCATCACTCAGCACCACCACAGCATCACTCAGGGCCACAACAATATCACTCAGTGCCACCACAGCATCACTCAGCACCACCACAGCATCACTCAGCACCACCACAGCATCACTGAACACCACATCAGTATCACTCAGCATCGCCTTTGCAATAGTACACCACCACATCATCATCACTCAGCATGACCCAAGTATCATTCAGCATCACCTCAGCATCGTCTCAGCACCAGTCACCACCACCACCACCACTACCACCTCAACATCACTCAACACCACCTCAGCCTGCTCTCGGAATCTGCCATCTGTTGATTCTCCCCTAGCGTCTGGCCGCTGCTAGTGTTATAATACAGGTACTAGTTCACAACCTTCAACCTCCAATTGTTTATGCCCCCTCAAAAAAAAACTTTAACAAGCATTGCAAGAACAAAAGAAAAATGAGGAAATTTTTTATTGTACATACATTTTTTAATATGGTCGTTCTGTTGGACATAATGCCTTCTTGGTCATATACAAGGTAACAAAAATGCTTCTGGCACTTTTTTATTACAACTTTTCAGCATGCTGCACAGCAGCCACACTTCTCTACAGCACAGCTTAAACACATTGGCAAAGTCAATAGCTCTGCCTAAACACTTATAAGGCCCCAAATGCGAGACCTATTGGCTATGCCAATGCTTGTTGCATTTGGGATGATGCATCCCAAACGCAAAAACAATGAGGCATGTGCCCCCTAACCCCTAGTATTCAGGCAGGCGTATGAAGTAAGACAGACTGTCATGGGTCACAAGTAGACATAAAGGCTGCCACCCAGGAATAATTGCTAGAGTATTGTTTAGAGTAAAACTCATCCACCATTAAATAAGAAGAGAGTGTACCTTAAGCAATGGCCTCAGTAAAAACACAAGGGGAACTGTAGGCCATTATTTTGGAAAACAAAACACCCTAAATACCAATATTCGCACCCTTCACAGACTGTCTCACACACCTCACAGTGTGCCAGTCAAACACTCCCAACTAGCAGTCACGCACTACAGAGAGCACTCCCAAAGACTTCAGAGTAGCAGTTTTACACTACTTTATAACCTGACACAACCCTTGCAGAATAGGAGTCTCACAGTACAGTACCCTAAACCCCTCAGAGTAGCAGTCCCACACTACTAGTAGCACTCTCATATCCCTCACAGACTAGCACTCAGACACTACCAGAAACACTCTCACACATTTCACAAGTTACCAGCAAAGATAATAGGTCTCGCAAGTAACTGAATGTGTACCTTTATTGATTGCCTTTGCTTGTGTATATGGTATCTTGGATGGTCGAGTGGGTGAAGACGAGAAGTAGACGGGGGAAAGAGGATGGACAGATGGATATGTGACTGCATGGATGGAAGCATGTAGACATTACTCAGTCTTACGATAGACCTATTTGCTTTGCCAATGCCTGATTTTACAAGCTAAGCACTTGTCTCATTTCAAAGTGCTTTAGCTTCTACTACCACATGGCCAGGCTAATCTATAGTGTGTGCGCAAAGGAACGCCTTTCAGACATGGACCAGAGCACATGACTTCACTATAAACAATCCAGGACACTACAGCAGAGCTCTGACCATTATCGTGAGCAGCGGCGCTCGGATTAAGACAAGGAAGAGTTGTCCACCACAAGAGCTGCTCCAGCCTCGCCTTCTGTTCTCAGTGGAGTAAGCAATGTGACCAAATACTTATGGGACTCCATCAAAACACCAGAAGGAGGATGGGGGGGGGGGGAGGGGAGAGCAGCAGACCACCGGGAGGTCTACCCCCTGGGCATATTGGGAGGTTGGTGCAGCCCATGAGCTGCCATTTTGTGTTTGGGCTACGTTTGTAGCCCAATGCAGCCCAAAGTATAATTACTTACCCGTTGGGCTCTCTGTCACCATTTTAGGTTCAGGTCACCTGGTGGCTGGTGACAGGGAGCTTTTATGTATTTTTTGTCCTGTGAGGTAGTTTGAGTGATTGATTGGCTTTACCGTGAATCATTAAGTATACTCACTGTGCAATAATGACTGGCATTGAGGAAAAAGTTGAGCCAGCGATGCAGTTGTTGAAGGAAGCCAGCGGCCTTGACCTGGTGGTCAGAGGTGATGCAGCAGTGTCATCCGCCCACCCAGCACGGCAGGCATCGGCTTGTGTGGCCACGGTGGTGGTAGCGTGTTCCCCACCATGAAAATGGAGTGCGGAGGTGGCGTCTCCAGTGCAGGTAGGTTCGAGGGGCCGCTCTGTGTCCAGACGAGCGGCCCCTTGTGGTGCGGTACGAGGTAGGGGGCAGCAATGCCCATTAAGGCTGTTGGGGGTGGGGCAAGGGTGAGGCAGAAGCATGACGCGGCACGAAGGCTGTACTGCAGCAGTGCAGCGGGAGCAAAATGCCCCGCAAGATTTGGACATTGCGGCCCCTTCGGCCATATTACAGGTGTATGGAGCCGCAGGATCAAGTCGTTTGGGGAAGCGGGCAATGGTCTTATGAGCTGCGTGCATGGGGCAATCAGATTGATGGGAGAGGCCAGACTGGGAAGCGCTCATCATTTTTGGCGTCGTTCCTGGAGGTAGAATGGAAAAAGGAGGCAACAGGGGGACCACAAAAGGAGAAAGGGGGCCCATCACAGTTGATGCTGACAGGGGCTTGGAACATGTGGAGGGGAAGAGGGGGATAGAGGAGTTTGGTGGGAGGGAGGACAGGCTGGAGAGTGCAGAAATGAGGCAGATTCTTAAGGGGAAACAGCCTTTACAACAAGGTTTTTACCTCGTTGTGCCTTTACCACGCTATTTTTAGCACGCATATTTTTACCACGAATATGCATTTACAACACATGTCAATACCACGCATTTAAGGTAAGTTGGGGGAGTCTCCCCCACAAATACCTTGGTTTTAAATCTAAAAACAATGCTTGGTATTGGCATGCGGTGTAAATGCATATTCGCGGTAAAAACATGCGTGCTAAAAAATGCGTGGCAAAGGCATGCGATGTATTTACCCGAGTTGTACGGTCGTACAACCATTCTTAAGCAAGGTTTATATGGAGAGGCCTCCAACAAAGTGGAGCTATCATGGGTGGAGTTAGGCACTGTATGGTGTCTCAGCTAAACAAGTACATAATACAAGGAGGGGATGTGTGGAGGGCCTCGCTGGAGGCACAGATAGGTGGGGAGACAAGGGGTTCCTGGGGGGTGGGAAGACAGGGAGGTATTGCGGGCTTGGTTTGGCAGAAGAAATTGGATCGGGATGGACTGCACGGAGGGACAAGGCAGGTGGGGGGGGCTACAACGGGCCACGCATCTGCCCTTGTTGCGGCAAAGTTAGAATGGAGTGAGGAGGAGGATGAAGCTGTTGAGGAGGATACGGGAGGTGAGTACCCCGGGTGTGAGGGGTTTGCGGAGGAGTGGGAGGAGTCAGAAGGGATCTCTGAGGCGGCAAGGGTTGTGGAGAGTTAGGGGACTGGTAGGGGTGGAGGCGCGTCTGTGGCAGGCTTAGGGCCACAGCACACCAGTCCTGTCATCTTTATTACTGGAAAACGTATCACATAGCTGGAGCGGCATCCTGCTCCTGTATCGGACGCACAGCTTAATCCTTTAGAAAGTCAAAGGTATCGCAAGTTTTTCATGTTCAATGATTTTTATTGTTGGTTGATCAATGATTCCATACTGCTCAATCCTAATTTAACCTGTCACACAGGAGACGTAAAATGTATTCAAAAAGTTTCTAATACTGCAGATGTGCAGATCCAGGTCTCTTACTGTAGTACGACGTATACATCAAACAACCTCAGTGGTATTTCCCAATGCATTTTGGGCTTTTCATCGCCCTTCGTCAGGGGTTCACTACAAGTTTAAAAACAACAACGTTAAACTGTGTGATCGGACCACGGTGCTGGCAAACTGTCACCAATGTATCAACGGTTTTTAGCCTTGCTTATAAAACAGACCCCATATTCCACGTTTTCCCTCTAAATTACGTGCCTTCACGCTAACAGCAGTACCCTAAAGAAACCTCTCCCAAGTAATACGAACCTCACATGTTCTTCTATCCCTATTTGCATATAGAGACCCCAATAAGCCGTTCCCCATCTTCTCGAATGTTAACACAACCCTTTACCCATAAACAATATTAGCGTACTCACATACCTGCATGTAATCTCCTTCTCGCCAAACTAACATTTCACCCAGTGTGAAACCTTTCACTCCCCAGCTCTCTTCCTTTTCAATTAACGAATCGTGCCTCCTCCCCTTTGCTTCAACCAATAAACCTGATTCATAAACCATCATTACTACGAATCCCAAAATGCACTCTCACAAACTGCTCATTGGTATACACTGATGTTTAGTCAATATGCTGACCAGTACTCTTTGGTGAAACTTCCCAAGGCACCTCAACTAAATAAAATACCCCGCCCACCATCAGATGTTAACCACACGTGGATTATGAAATACGACTCATTACATTGTAATACAAACATGTTTGCTTAAAAAACAATAAACGATTTTTAACATTCGTGATTTAAAAGTCCAACTCCCGAATCGTCCATGTTGTTGTCCAAAACACCGATCTTAAGAAGAGTGTTTCAACGTCTCGCATGTGACATCAACTGTTCTATCGATGATCCATGGGTGCAACATGTCGTTATTTTAGGCAAAACAAATAGAATTCCAACTAAGAGTGACGAAATGCACACCAGTTTCTTCCGACATTATGTTGTGAAGTTTCTTAAATGTTTATACTTTTGCGTGCAGCCCAGATTTGTTGTGGTTTGCCTAACAACCACTCACTAGAAAACGTATCACATAGCTGGAGCGGATTTAAGAAACTTCACAACATAATGTCGGAAGAAACTGGTGTGCATTGAAAAGGAAGAGAGGTGGGGAGTGAAAGGTTTCCATCTGGGTGAAATGTTAGTTTGGCAGGAAGGAGATTACATGCAGGTATGTGAGTACGCTGATATTGTTTGTGGGTAAAGGGTTGTGTTAAAATTCAAGAAGATGGGGAACGGCTTATTGGGGGCTCTATATGCAAATAGGGAAAGAACATGTGAGGTTCGTATTACTTGGGAGAGGTTTCTTTAGGGTACTGCTGTTAGCGTGAAGGCATGTAATTTAGAGGGAAAACGTGGAATATGGGGTCTGTTTTATAAGCAAGGCTAAAAATCGGTGATACATTGTTGACAGTTTGCCAGCACCGTGGTCCGATCACACAGTTTAACGTTGTTGTTTTTAAACTTGTAGTGAACCCCTGACGAAGGGTGATGAAAAGCCCGAAATGCATTGGGAAATACCACTGAGGTTGTTTGATGTATACGTCGTACTACAGTAAGAGGCCTGGATCGGCACATCTGCAGTATGAGAAACTTTTTGAATACATTTTACGTCTCCTGTGTGACAGGTTAAATTAGGATTAGGCAGTAGGGAATCATTGATCAACCAACAATAAAAATCATTGAACACGAAAAACTTGCGATACCTTTGACTTTCTAAAGGATTAAGCTGTGCGTCCGATACAGGAGCGGGATGCCGCTCCAGCTATGTGATACGTTTTCTAGTGAGTGGTTGTTAGGCAAACCACAACAAATCTGGGCTGCAAGCAAAAGTATAAACATTTAAGAAACTTCACAACATAATGTCGTAAGAAACTGGTGTGCATTTCGTCACTCTTGGTTGGGATCTTTATTACTGGGTCAGGAGCAACGCAACTATCTGGACTCGGCAGAGCTGGGTGCGACTCACATACACCGAGGAGAAGAGATGGTTGGGCCCCGCGCAATTCGCCTGACGTTGTCGAGGGATCTCTACAAGGTAGATGCAAGAAGGTCTGGTGCAACCCTTGTCTGTAGGGCTGGTAGGTCTAGAACGGCCTCTGGCCATCGCAGAGTGGTGGACAAGGGTGTATCGCCAGCAGAGCGGCAGGGTGGGTTTATTTCAGCCCTCCTGGGAGTCGCACGTCGGCCTACTAAGCCCAGGGCACTATCGGTTTGACAGCAGGATGCAGGTGCGGGCCCCAGTTGGGGCAATGTGGTAGTCCCGCTAGGGGCCACATCATTGGATTACAGAGCTGAAAGCCTTGAGGAAGGCGAGGTGCGGGATGAGGAGCCCAGAAGCAGGGGGGGGGGGTACACTAATGCTATGTTCAGTGTGTTTCAGGCACAAGCAGAGCAGACAACTGGGACTTTGGAGGCGCAGAGGCTCCTGTTGAGGTGGCAAGCACCATTCCAGGTACCGTCCTTCGAGCCAGGTAAAGCCCGGGCCATTTCAATGTGGCCTATAATGGTATCCACAGGAGAGGATGCAGGGGGGATGCAAGGTGGGGCAGGGTTGCAGCTGCGTTAGGGTAAATATGTCACTGATATGGGTGTGGGCACTGACGAAAAGCAGGACAGTTCGCAAGAGACACAAAGTGGGGCAGAAGGGAAGGGAGCGGTGAGCCAGAGAAGAAGGAACCCCTGGATAGCAAAGAACTTAAGATAAAGAGATTAGCTTACATGGGAGGTACTAAGCCGCTGGGAGCGCATTTAATGTTAGCCATAAACAAACGGATATGGGAAGGAGAGTATGTTGAAATGCTCAAATTGCTGTATAGGGAGGTGCACTCCAAGGAAGGTTCAAAGGAGGAGGAATACAAGCTAGCCAAGTGCCTAAAAGTACCACTGACGATTGAAAATTGGACAGCTGCACTCCTAATCTATGCCAGCGTCTACTGTGAGAAGTATTCGGAGCACTGCTTGGCCATGTTTAAATACATGGACGTTATCCGGAAAGCACACATTACGGGTGGGGTATTATGCTTGGGCACAGTACGATGAGGAATTTAGAGCGAGATTAGCGTGGGATGCTGAGGCGAAGTGGGGGGAGTTGGACTCGGATTTGTGTCAGCACACCATGGAGGCTACTAAGCTAGGAAAAAGAAAATGCTACTTACCCAGTATGCATCTGTTCTTGGCATATAGAGCTGTAGAATCATATGCTTTTGCATAGTTCACCATCTAGTGTTGGGTCCGGATGTTTGCACTTTGTTTTTCTTCGAAGAAGTCTTTCTGGTCACGAGGTAGGTGACTCCTCCTTTCGGTGATAGTGCGCATGGGCATCGACTCCATTGTTAGATTGTTTTCCCGCAGAGGGTGATAATGGAGTTAGTAAGAGTAGTAAGAAGGAGATGTCCATGAATGCATGTATCTAAGCAAGATGTTACTGCAACAGGTATAGGTACCCGGGGAGGCGGGCGGGCGCATATGATTCTACAGCTCTATATACCAAGAACAGATGCATACTGGGTAAGTAGCATTTTCCGATCGAGGCATATGAGCTGTAGATCATATGCTTTTGCATAGACTACATAGCAGTTATCTCCCAAAGCGGTGGCTAACCTGTAGCTGTTGCAGTGGTCTGAACTAGTGTACGTAAAACTGCTTGGTCTACCCTAGCTTCCTGTGCTGCTAACACATCCACAGAATAGTGTTTTGTGAATGTGTGAGGTATAGACCATGTTGCAGCTTTGCATATGTCATGTATGGATATATTTCCTAAGAATGCCATAGAAGCCCCCAGTTTGCTTGTAGAGTGTGCTCTAGGGGGAACTGTTAATGTCCGTTTAGCCTTTGCATAGCATATTTGAATGCATTTGACTATCCACCTTGCAATACCTGATTTTGAAATAGGATTGCCTTTGTGTGGCGGAGCAAAAGCGACAAAAAGCTGATTTGTATTACGGAAAGGTTTTGTCCTTTCAATGTAGTAAAGCAATGCTCTTTTCACATCTAATGTGTGTAGTCCACGTTCTGCCACTGAATCTGGTTGAGGGAAGAACACGGGTAACTCAACAGATTGATTGATGTGAAAAGCAGAAATGACCTTAGGAAGGAATTTAGGATTAGTACGAAGAACCACTTTATTTTGGTGCATTTGTTAAAAAGGTTCTTCTATAGTCAATGCCTGAAGTTCACCCACTCTTCTGAGTGATGTGATAGCAACTAGGAAGGCAACTTTCCATGTGAGAAATTGCAGTTCACATCTGTGCAATGGTTCAAAGGGTGGACCCATTAGTCTGGTGAGAACAATGTTGAGATTCCACACTGGAGCAGGTGGACGTCTCGGGGGAATAACTCTTTTGAGTCCTTCCATAAACGCCTTAATGACAGGTACTCTAAAAAGAGATATATGCTGTCTATTTTGGAGGTATGCAGCTATAGCAGCTAGATGTAAACGTATGGACTTGTATGCAAAATTGGAACGTTGTAGATGTAACAAATAGCATATAATGTTTTGGACAGAAGCATCAAGCGCGTTGATGTAGTTGTTATTACAGAAAATCACAAACCGCTTCCACTTTGCTGCATAGCAGGCTCTTGTGGTAGGATGTCTAGCTTCTTTGATAATATTCATACAGTCTGGCGGTAGATTAAGATAGCGGGACTCTAGGACTTCAGGTGCCAGATCGAGTTGACTGGGGTCTGGGTGTCTTATGTCTCCATGGCTCTGTGTGAGGAGATTGGGTGTAAGACGTAGTTTTTGATGAGGAACTACCGAGAGTTCCAATAGGGTTGTGAACCATGGTTGACGTGCCCATGTGGGAATAACAAGGATTAGTGTCAGGGACGCTTGTTTGAGTTTCCGAACCACTAATGGAATGAGTGGGAGAGGCAGAAAAGCGTAAGCAAATATCCCTGACCAGTTCATCCATAGTGTATTACCTTTGGACAATGGGTGTGGATACCTGGACGCGAAGTTTGGGCATTTTGCGTTTAGGTGAGTGGCGAACAGGTCTATGTCTGGGAAGCCCCACATTTGAAAGAATGGGAGGAGAACTTGAGGGTGTGGTTCCCATTCGTGGATTTGCTGTGTCTGACGACTTAGCAGGTCTGCCATCTGATTGTCTACTCCTGGGAGGTGTTCTGCTAGGAGATAGATTCTGTGATGAATGGCCCACCTCCAGATGTCCTGGGCTAGGTGGGACAATTGGAGGGAGTCTGTCCCCCCCTGTTTTTGAATGTAGTACATGGCTGTCATGTTGTCTGTATGAATCAGCACAGTCTTGCGTACTAGCTGAGCTTGAAAAGCTTTCAAAGCCAGAAAAACCGCTAACAGTTCTAGATGATTTATATGAAGCTGTTTTTGTTGCAAACTCCACATACCTTGAATTGTGTGGGTTTGGAGATGCGCTCCCCAACCTGTCACTGATGCGTCTGCTGTCAGTACTATCTGTGGAACCGGGTCACTGAAGGGCCGCCCTTTCAAAAGGTTTTGTGTGTTCCACCACTGCAGAGAGCGATGGGTGCGGCCGTCTACCAACACTAGATCTGATAATTGACCTTGAGCCTGGTTCCACTGACGTGCTAAGCATTCCTGTAGGGGGCGCATCTGAAGTCTTGCGTAGGGAACTATGAAAATGCAAGACGCCATCATTCCCAGTAACTGCATGAACAGTCGAGCTGGTAAGGAGTGTTGAGGCTGGAACTGAGAGATCAGGTTTTGAATATCCGGGACTCTGGCTGGAGTTGGGTATGCTAGAGCTTTTTGTGTGTCTATAGTTGCTCCTAGATAGTCTTTAGACATGGATGGTTGGAGATGGGATTTGGTCTGATTTACAGTGAATCCTAGTTGGTGAAGCAGTTGCACAGTCTTTTGTGTGTGGCGTAGACAGCTGGTGTGCGAGCTGGCCTTTATGAGCCAGTTGTCTAAGTATGGGAAGACGTGAACATGTTGTCTTGTCAGATGGGCTGCGACTACTGCCAGACATTTTGTGAAAACCCTGGGAGCAGTTGTTACTCCGAAGGGAAGGACTTTGAATTGATAATGTTGCCCTGCTACCACAAACCTGAGGTATTTGCGGTGCGCAGTGTGTATTGGAATATGAAAGTAAGCATACTTTAAATCCAGAGTGGATAGAAAGTCGCCTTGCTGAAGAAGACGAAGCACTTGTTGGAGTGTTACCATATGAAAATGGTACGGGATGTATAGATTTAGTTCTCTGCGGTCCAATATAGGCCTCAGAGAGCCGTACCTTTTGGGAATTAGGAAGTAGAGGGAGTACACTCCTGTTCCTTGGTATTGTAAAGGGACTGGTTCTATTGCACCTTTTTGCAACAAAGAAAGAATCTCTTGCTTTAAAAGGGAGAGATGTTCTTGTGACATGAGGTGTGACCTTGGCGAATATTCGGTGGAGTGCTTGTAAGTTCCAGGCAATAACCAGATTGGATAATTTGTAAAACCCATTTGTCTGATGTAATCGTATTCCAAATGGGTAGAAATTGTGAAAGACGTCCCCCGACAGGAGTGGAATAATCGGGGGGTATGAGAAATAAGTCACTGCTTGTTGTTTGCAGGGGAGGTGCGTGTTGAATTACCTCTGCCTCTTCCCTTGCCATTGTTTCCTCTATATCCTCCTCTAAAGTAACCTCTTGAGGAGGGCGACTGATTGTTGCCCTCGTAAGAGGAGGAGGGATTCTCTGTTGATACATTTTTGGAGCCGCCCCTATAGAATGAGCGACGAAAGGAACCCCTATTAGAAGGTGATTGTAAGGCCCCCATGGACTTAGCAACTTCTGTATCTTTTTTTATATTTTCTAGTGATAGATCAACAGCTGGGCCAAAGAGATGTTCTTTATCAAAAGGCTGATTAAGAATAGAGGCTTGTACTTGAGGCTTGAACCCTGAAATCTTTAGCCAAGCATGTCTACGGAGTAGTATACTAGTGTTTACTGCCCGAGCTGTTGTATCTGCCTGATCTAACGCACACCTGATAGAGGTATTAGTTATCAATTTACCTTCTTGAATAAGGTCACTGGCTTTAGTCTTATGCTCATCCGGTAAAAATTCAATGAGTTTTTCGAGTTCGTCATAATGAGCTCTATCATACCTTGCCAACAGTGCTTGGGCATTAGCAATGCGCCAATTATTAGCCGCTTGTGAGGCTATCCTCTTTCCCGAAGCATCTAATAATTTGGACTCCTTATCAGGAGGAGGGGCGTCCCCTGTTGTTTCAGAGTTAGCTCTCTTTCGAGCATTGGAAACGACCAGAGAGTCTAAGGGTAACTGGCCTCTGATATACACAGGGTCATTAGGCGCAGCTTTGTATTTTTTCTCTACCCTGGGAGTGATAATTCTAGCTCTTACAGGGTCTTTAAAGATATCCTCCGTGTGTTTGAGCATCGCCTTTAACATTGGCAATGTTTGTGTAGCCCTTTAAGATGAACTCAGTGTTTCCAGCAAAAAAACCTCATCTAAACTTTCTTTATGAAGCTCTACCCCATGATATTGTGCGGCCCTATTAAGGAGCTCAATGTACCCAATGTTGTCATCTGGGGCGAAGGCCTGGATGGATATAGATCAGGGTCATTATCTGGTTGAGGGACATTATAATGATCCCATGGATCAGGATCCTGTGGTGCATCTTGTGGTTGATAGTCATCCATATCCATATCCCCATCCCCATCCCCATCCCCTGTATCTTGTGGGTCAGGTGATGGTGGTGTAGGGGAATATGTAGGTGTAATTAGTAAATTTGTATCAGTGGGTGAAGAAGGTAGGATATATGGTGGAGAAGGGTTAGTGCCCACATTTTTCTTCTTCAGAGGAATGTGGTAGTCCTCTGGTAGGCCCATTTTCCTTTTCTCTGGAAGTTTGGCATGAATATGTCCAGTTTGTGGGTTAATAACGATCTCCTTCTGTTTCGGATTCGAAGGTGGATTATCGGTCCGAGGCTCTTTAGTTGCAGTACTTTCTTTTGATGCCGGTTTTGGCGTGGAACGTTTCGGCTCCGAAGGTTTCGGCTCCGAAGATTTAGGTTTATGCAACGGTGGCACGGAAACCAGAAGGTGTTTTGTTTTCGACGCCGAAGGTTTCGGGTCGGCACCGGCATGGGGACGGGTAGAGCCCGAGCCGGAAGGCTGTTGTTTATGTTTCAGTGCCGAGCTCGAAGGCGGGGCGCTAGAAACCTTTTCTCGGTGCCGACCTTGGCCCGAAGGCAGAGGAGGGACCGGAGCCTTTTTATGAAGGAGATGGTATGGGAAGGAAGTCTCTTTACTCACGATCCGTTGTCCCGGTGTGAGGTCTTCGGCATCGGAGTCAGCTTCGGACACGGAGATGTGTTCTTCTCCCATTTCGGCTTCCTGCGCTTGCGTTTCTTCGTGTTCAGACTCGTCATCGAGGATGTCTGGCGCAGCGCCGCTTTGTTGGTATATTTCGTGACGTCGAGCCCGACGATCACGGAGGGTTTTCTTCGATCAGAACGACCGACACGCTTCGCAGTCTTTCTCGTCGTGTTCCGGGGATAGGCAGAGGTTGCACACCTCGTGCAAGTCGGTGCGCGGAAACTTAGCGCGACACCCTGGACATATCTTGAATGGAGTCTGTTCCATCAGCTGCTACCGATTCCGGCGCGGGTAGGCCCAACGGCCTTCCACGAATTTTCCGATCGAAGGTTTCGAGAGTAAACAATACGCAGAGAATGGAAAACGCGATCGATATACAATACCGTCGAGGGTAGTGGATCGCGCGTTGAAGGGGGCCCGAAGAAACGGTGCCGAACCGGAGCGCAACAATTCACATCCGAACCCGATGGCGGAAAAAAACAATCTAACAATGGAGTCGATGCCCATGCGCACTATCACCGAAAGGAGGAGTCACCTACCTCGTGACTGGAAAGACTTCTTCAAAGAAAAACAAAGTGCAAACATCCAGACCCAACACTAGATGGCGGTCTATGCAAAAGCATATGATCTACAGCTCATATGCCTCGAACACTATCTTTATGGCAAGTGGCTTGCCTATTGTGAACTGGCCCTTTCAAGGGCGCCCTGCCCGGGGAGGGGTAGGTGCCACAGGAAAAACCCAGTCGGGGACCGGAGGTACCTGCTGGGACTGAAATAAAGAGATGCGCACTCGGGAATACTGTAAATTTCGTCACGAGTGCTCCAAGTGCGTGGGCAGACACCCTCTCATTAACTGTTTCGGAGCAAGGGGGGGGTTTCAGCAGGGGCAGGGATCTGGGCAATGGCAGCAGGAGTCACACCAGCAGCACATTTTGCAGGCAGCCAGGGTGGAAGGGGGTCCCAGGGATCTGGTCCAAAAGGCTCATACTCCGGTTAAACTGGATAAGTTGGAGTACTGGCTACGTTTCTATGGGTGACGGGAGGAAGTAGAGATTCTGGGGGAGGGGTTCAGATGGGGTTTCCGTTTGAGTAACGAGGGTCTACGGGTGCGCCGGTGGGCAGATAACTTGAGGTCAGCAAAGGACCACAAGCGGGTGGTCCAAGAAAAATTGGAGAAAGAAATTTTGGAGGGTAGGATGGCGGACCCCTTCTATGATTGGCCAATGAAGGAACTGATCATTTCTCCAATAGGGGTGGTGCCCAGAAAAGGAGCAGGGTAGTTTTGCCTGATCCAGCATCTGTCATTGCCGGAAGGGGAATTAGTGAACAATTTTATCGCGGAAGAGGTGGCATCTGTGTCATATTCTTCCATAGATTTGGCCATGTAACTGGTGGTGATGGTGGACCCAAGAGCACTTATGACAAAATATGACTTAGAATCAGCTTTTTGGCTGCTTCTGGTGAATCCTGAGGGTTTTCAGCAATTGGGGACTCAATTTGAAGGATGCTGGTATGTGGATAAGGCGCTACCAATGGGTTGCTCCATACTGTGCGCACTTTTGCAATATTTCATATCTTTCATGAAGTGGTTGTTTACGTGGCAGATGGGACATCAGTTGGTAACCCACTACTTGGATGATTTTTTTTTTTGTGGGGGCACCTGGTTCGGCAGACTGCCAGCTAGTGCTGGCAATGGTCCAGGAGCTCATGGGTGACCTGGGGGTGCTTTTGGCAACGGAAAAAATAGTGGGTCCACAAACAGTGCTATCCTTACTTGGAACAGAAATTGACTCAGCGTGCATGGAGGCGCGGTAGCCACGGGAGAAAAAAGAGAAGATGTTATGCCTGTTGGAATACATGCTTGCAAGAGAGAAGGTGAAAGTGCGAGAGGTGCAAGTACCCTGACTTTTGCTTGTAGAGAGGTGAGGGCAATTGGGACTTTCTGCAGAAGAGTAGGGCTTGCCTTGTCAGGACTCTCGTTACCTCATCATCATGTAAGCCTCTCAGCAGGGTAAAAGAGGATCTACGGATGTGGTGTTTCTTCTTGCACTCTTCCAATGGGATCCCGCTAGCGAGACAGGATGAACTGATTTGGTATGTACAGATATTCTCCGGGGGAGTGGGTTTTGGCCTCTTTTGGCAGGGAAGATGCTGCGCGGAGACATAGACAGAGCAGTGGGCCAATGGAGGCAGGAGCATTGTCTTTTTGGAACTTGTCTCCTTAGTGGTAGCAGTGACCTTGTGGGACTCAAAGTTGGCACACAGGAAGGTCCTTTTCAGAGTGGATAACATGTCTGTAGTTGAGGTGGGGAATAGGCAATCAGCCAGGGATGCACAGGTGCTTAAACTGCTGCGGGTATTGGTTTTGGGTTGTTTACACAATTACATTTCTTTCAGAGCGCAGCATGTGCCGGGTGTGGACAATGACATTGCGGATGCTTTGACCTCATTCACAGTGGGGGAGATTCTGTGGGTTGGCCAAGGACACCGACAGAGACCCGACGCCCATGCCAGAATGGTTATGATTGGTAGGCAACACAGCGGTTCAACTGGTGGTAGGGTGCCTCGCAGAGTCCACAAAGTGAGCATAGGGCCAGGCATGAATGGAATACTTGGCGTCAGGGGCACAGCGCAGGGAGAAGGTTTGGTTGCGGGTAGAGGGTGTGATTCAGTTTATATTAAATCTAACCTAAAAGGGCCATATGCAAGTCACAATTACAGGCAAACTGGCAGGAGCAACTTTCATGGGGAAACTATTGTGGGGTTACACTACTTTAGCTAGAGAGTTGGAGCGCAAGATGCTGGAAGGGTGGGCTAGGGAACTGGGGAGTAGGGGGCAGACGAGGAGACCGATAACTTGGCAGTTATTGTGTAGGGTACTGGGGCAGCTGCCGCAGATGAGCTACGAGAAATCGAAGTGTTGGTTATTTTCGGTGATTATGTTGTAGATGTTCTTTGGTGCTTTTTGGGTATCAGCATTGGGAAGAGGGGGACAGGAAGGAGTGCTGTGGGAGGGGGGAGTGCCCAGAGGGGGGATAGATGGGAGGTATGACTCTGTCCGTCCAAGACAGACCTAAGGGCACAGGTTAAGGTAGTTCTTCACGCAATAGGATACCCTGGGCAATGCCTGGTGACATGGGGGGGGGGGGAGGGGATTAGCTGGGAGCATGCTGTGCAGATAGCACAGGTGTGGTTTTCAGGCAGAGATCAGGGAAGATGGTCACTGCATTAGAATTTCTAGCAGTGTCACGAAAAGCCATTGTAAGTCTGAATTATGGAACCCATTCATTGGCGCCGGGACGGAAGCAAGGGAATTGGACTGGACGTGTGAGGATTTCATGCGTTTAGGGCATTGATTCTCAGATTGCTATCGGCCCTACGTGAAAGTATTTGGGGAGGAAAGGGAGACCGGGGTACAACTTCTTTTGTAGCCTTACTGCTGTTTGTCTCTTCCAGGTTCCGTGGCAGAAGATCTAACCATTTGCTTGGTTGGCCATTCTTTCATCAAGCAGGCGAAGGTGCGAAGCACATCAGAGAACCTTTGGTGCAAATTTAGGTTTGAATAAAAGTTTGTTTACAATTACATGGAAAGGTAAAAGGGGGATGCATTGGAGAGAGCTTTTACAGTGCCTAAAACGCATGTTTGAGGGTGGCAGGTGTCCGGATGTCTTGATCATACACTTAGGTGAAAACGACCTGGTGCAGAAGAAGGTTGTGGTTTTAATGAGGGCCATGAAAAAGGATTTGATGGAAATTAAGGAGTATTGGTCTGGTTGCTTTGTCTTTTAAACATAGTCCATCCCAAGGAGGTCTAGTAGGGGGACAAAACCCGCTGCCATTGACAGAGCACGCAGAAAAGTCAATTGGGAGATGGCCTGTTTCTGCAGAGAGGCTGGCCTGGGTAGAATTTGCCAGTCTGATATCAAAATCGAGGAGGAGTTTTTTCGAGGTGAAGGGGTGCACTTGTCACGTGCTGGCATGGATTTGTATTTATTGAAATTGAGGAAAGTTTTATCTAGAATTCTGAATATCAGAAGATGAAGCTTCTACACAGTGGCCAGTGAGGGGGGGGGGGCAGAAAAAATAAGGGGACTCCCTTTTCTGGGTGGCGGGTGTCTCGAAAGTTTTGCAGGACTTGTCAGTAGTTTGGTTGGCGTTGCCAGTTGGGGAACCAGGGCCAAAGGGAGGGTAGGCAGGTAGTTCAAGGTTCATTTTAGTATGTTTGGTTGTTTAGGGGTCAGACATGCAGTCATAGGCTGTAGGGGAAACATAAAGTTTTAAATGTTGAAATGCACTACAGTTAAAGGAGATATCTGCGGGGTGGGGTTGTGGGGGGGGGACTATCGGGGTGGGGGACATTGGTTAATTACATTAGATGTCTAGCGAGGTTAAGTTTTGTAAGGCGGTCTGCCAGGAAACATTTGTGATGCCCACCTGTTTCACTAAAGCAGCCTTTTTCACACAACAAATAAAGTGGTCTGTCATATGTACTGCACCCCTATCTCCCAACTAAGAACTAGAGTACAAACAGGTCGCCGATGACCAGATCTAGGTGGGAAGTTGGGATTATAACAGAAGCTCCAAGGTCCAAAGTCAGCAGCGTAGCCGCAAAAACACATCTTCTCCCGGATAAAAGCAGCTGTAATCACTGTAGTGGTAACAAGGGCTACATCCAAGAGGCAAAAAATTGTGGCCCAAATGTGCAACTGAAAGTATAAAACATTCCACATGGTCTTCTTGGATGAAAAGCAGATGTCTGGAGAAGAGATTACCTAAGGGCATTACCTCTTGGATTTGGATGACAGAGCGTACCAAAGGGTATAGAGTACCAACTGGGAATGGGAGAATAGCATACTTATTGGGGGTGGGCAACTAAAGGTAGTGGGAGGATAGAGTATCTGGGGGAGACGGGGGACAGAGTATATCTAAGGGTAAAGAAGAAGACAAAGTACCTGTGGAGTATAGGGACGGAAAAGAGTACCTAATAATAACATGGAGCCTATATTACCTATGAGGAGGATATCATACGTATTGGGTATGGAAGGGTAACGGGAAGGCTAGAGTACCTATGAGAGACAGAGAGTACCAAATGCTAAAAAGAAAGACAAGTTATCTATGGGGTATGGATAATGGAAAGAATAGAGCAACTTTGGGGGGTAGAGAGTACTTAACAGTAATTCGAGTGATAGCGTGCTTTTAGGGGGTGGGTAAAGAGAGAGTCTAAGGTACTACGGAGGATAGAGGATGTTGAAAGGCAATTGGAAGGACTGCATGACAGTGGGGTATAGGAAGGACAGAGATTGTGGAAGGGTTATGAGGAAATAGATTACTTATGGGGTATTGGGAGAACCGACAGTGTCTACGGCTAACAATTGTGTAGAATAGAGACTGTGAGGAGTATGAGAAGCAGAGTAAATTCACAGAGGGGAGTATGAGAAGCAGAGTAAATTCACAGAGAACACAAAGTGTGGTGGCAAGGGATTGTGCCTGAGGGGCAACGGAGTAAGCACCCAGGACATGAAAATGAAGGGAGGGGTGGGGTAAAGGGTTAAAAAGTAAATACAGAAATGGTATAGAGACAGTACGTAGGCCTCATTCTTCATGGAGTATTATGATTGCTGGTGTTGTGAAATTACATTATTAGAATATTTTCCTGCTCTAATTGTACTACGGTGTTGTGGCGCTCCCTGGTCAAGGTTCCGGTTAAAGCAATTTCTGCTGGGGATAATGTCAAATTACTAGTGATGTGACAACTCCTGTTCAAGGTGTAATGTGATCATGTGTCTTGGGGGCAGTATGATTCTCGGCACTGGGGCAATTCGCACTGGAGTACTACCAAACCAGATTGTTCAATGCTACCGGGATACACCTTTTCCTGTCCCAAGTTTTCTTTTATAAACTACGATTCATGAGTAAATTCTAGCAAACCAAGCACACAACTTCCAGAATCCAATAGTACGTGAAACTGAAGTCCAGGACTGTAAATATTGTGTCTCCCGGTGATATGTAGAAATTGTGCCACCCAACACTAGTTCAATCGTTGCTGCTGGAGGGAAGTCCCGCCGTGAGATGTGTGGACCCTGACTTTCAGACCATTCTTGGGTGAAACATGCTGGTTTCCATGCAGATGACATGAGGAAATTCGATGGGAAACCATGTATACTAAAGCATTCTGTAAGCACCAAAACAACTATATGGCCCTCTCTGGACCACTACATTGCAACAGAGGGACAATTCGAGAAATGAACATTATTACATAAACATGAACACTTTCTTCTGCGCGCTACAAATCCCCACTTGTTAAGACATGGAGCTCTCAGACATAGGACCAGTGAAACATAGGAATCTCACACTTAAGTAAACTGAAAACTTGGAATCTAGGCAGAGACTACGCAATTGGGAACCCTGGCCAACAAGAAGCAACTGCGAGGAAGTAAAGACATTACCAAAGGAAAACTATAGTATAAACAGCAACAACGTACGCACTTTTCAAGATACAGCAGTAAAACAAGATAAACATTTAATGAAAATGCTGTAAATAAAAAGGGTACGAAAGGCAAAAGACAAAATATAGATACACAGACAAAATAGGGAGAAAAACATAATGTAACATTAAAAAAATTAAGGTGAAACAGATAAAGAAGTGGCTGGCAACAGTAAAGAGTAAGGACTTATCTGTACACTGAGCAGTGTAACACAAGGAATGCCTAGGCTACAACAGCCTATATGTGTGATGCATTTCCTTTATGACATCACTGTGTTTGTGAGGTCATGTTTCTGCCATTGCTCCATAGGTATTAAAGACACTTGTGCATTACCTTAGCCTCTCTGCCTTGCTATAAAATCAGGGTAGCTAGCACTGGGCACTTAACTTGTCTCAGATTAGACCATAGGCAAAGTTGAAATCCATCATATTTAGAGAACTGCGAATCAGTGTACTTTGGTCAAAAGGCATGCCTAGGATTTGACAATAAATGCATCAGGTATTGGGCAATCAGGCGATTTGAGGTCTGAGGTCAGTGGATTTGACATCTGTCAACCAGTGGAACTGAAGTTTGACAATCAAGAGACTTGGATTTGACATTACTCTGATATGGAATTTGATCAGCGCCTGCCAGATTTGCTAATCATCATGTTTGGGAGTGGGCACTTCTCAGATCAAGGATGTGCAGCTATCAGCAGATGTGGGCTCGGTACAGGTTCTTTTAGCTGCTTGTGTCTAACTGGTCCAAAAAAACACAGAGGACTTGTAAACAAGCTGCATCCAGGGAACCCACTGCCACTAAGATTAAAACTGATGAAAACTGTAGTGTACAGGATCTCGCCAAATAGAAAAACAAGTGGCTCACATTTTTCAAAAGACAACTTTGAGGTTACAAAGTCAGACCAAATTAATGATGCATGTGCTTAAATTGAAGTATTATGCTTTAAATGAACTAATTTATAATAATCGTATGCTTTGTGGTGTGTTAATTTAATGCACATTGCAAGGTTAAGTTGCCCATGCAGGCCTATTTGACACTTTAAATAAAAAATAAATCAAGTTTACAAGTACACAAGGCCTATCCCTGGCCACCATAGAATATGCTTTGAGAACACGGTAGATTCCAGAAGCCAGAGTTATTTCAGATTGTTGAGGTAGTGCAGATTTACTATTTATTTGTGAACAATTATAGACTTGTGTAGCCTTTTTAAAGCTATAGTGCAGAAGGAAAGCACAATCCAAGCTTCCAAGGGGAAGCATTGAGTTACACCACAGCATGCTGAAATAAATGCATGTTTGTGGAATGTCTGATGAAGGCTCCATGGCAACACAAACAAATCTGTTTACAAAAGGATGCACAGTCCTTATTTTCCAAGTACTAGTTGTAAGCCCTGACAAAGAATTGCAGTCCAGTAAAAGTTTAGGGTCTGATACCTTTATGGACGCAATGGAACACAATTGTTTATAATATGTGATTAGTAGAGTAAGGTTTCTGTCATGAGGATCTCTCAGTTTGTGAACAAATTGATATGGCTCATCCAATCGGATAGACCAAAGCCTGGATTTGATTTTCTAAGGGTTGAGGGCAGGGGCTAAAATGAAACATAGAAACAAGACAGTAATGGTTCCATGAGCAGGAGGTGCCTGGGACAGAATAGGAGGTTCACAAAGGACAGGAGAGTGAAGTGATGAACCACAAACTCTATACACAACAGACATGCTGCCATTTTGGAGGTAGAATACTGTAGGCCTTCTGAGTAAAGAACATTGTGTCAAGGTACCAGGACCCTTGTCACCTGCTGACCCACCTTCATGTCTTTCAAACTTTTAGTTTTCTTGGGTGGCCCCAGAAAGTCAGGGCGCGGCCCAGCGTTCGCTGTAGAAGTTAATACAGAGAGAATCTCCTCTGGAATAAAGTCGCTCTGCAGGGATGTGGGAAGAGGCTGAGACCGGTCCAAGGCACTTGACTTCTCTTTCAGCGAAGGGAGCACTAGAGTAAAAAGAGACCTCTTATTTCTGCACCTGGGTTTGCGACATGCAAAGTATTCAAAGTAGCTTTTATATTCTGAAAAACAGCCAGAGGGGACGAGGCAGGATTAAATCTTGCCCCATGCTATGTGTTACTGCTTAACCTCTCTGTGGTACAGATGTACGAGATCGCGTGTTTGGGATTTCCTAATAGCGAATTTTATTGATTCACTATTAGGAAAACGCAAGCTGTGATGAACAACAAAGTGTTTGACGTGGTTGGTGATTTGCAGTAGGTCACAAATGGGCCTGACTCATCAATATTCATGAGGCAGATCGCAATTTGCGGCCCATTGTGAATGGCTACAATCACAGGGATGGTGGCCTGCTGGGGTCAGCAGACCACCATGTCTGAGATCGCTTTTTAAATAAAGGAAAACAGGATGCATTTCAAAAATAAAAGTTACCTTTTCATTTATTAAGAGTAGGTCCGTGGGACCACTGGCTGCTCTTAAAAAATGTTGGTGCCCACATTCACAAAGGGGAAGGAGTCCCATTTGCGGACGGGTTACCACCAACTTGAAGTTGGTGATAACTGCAAATGTTTTGCAACCGCATTCCCGGTTGCAAAACATTCATACATACCAGTGCTATTAGGTATTAGGAAGGGACGCCCTAAACTTTCCCCTTCCTAATACCGAATCGCTAAAGCAAAATGCGATTCGGTAACAACTTACTGGGTTGCATTTTGCCTTCTGTACATGGCAAAATACATTTTACCATCGCAAACAGAAATGCTTCATACAACTGGCCCACCACTGTGTGATGATGCAAGAGTGCAATGTTGTAATGGTGAGTATGAAATGTTAGCTGGAGGCTGAGCAGTTAGGTCTACAATATACAAACTTCTTTTCCTTGGAGCATATGTGGAACCTGACATGATAAAGAAGTATCCTATACAAACTGGGGAGTCCTGCGTACAACCGAGCTGTATACAATTAACTCACTGTTCTAGTGGAAATGAAACTATTAATGAAATGTTCCTTAACAAAAAGATCTTGTAATAAACAATGCATATTTTACAAAACATATAGTAAAGAAAAAATATTCTCAAGAGTCTTAGGAGACTAAGGAGAAGGAGTACGGCCAACTTTAGATCACAAGAGAAGGATAAATGCCAAATATTCAGGCTACATGGTGACTAAGTGAATGATTAACTTTCAGGGAACAAATGTAAATGTAGAACATGTGTGCATTCTCAGACGCTAGGGCTAAAACTATGGGGTTGATGGATACTCCACCTTGCTTCTTCTGGTTCTCTGGGCAGATCAACTGGAAAGTGTTTCCTTTTCTTAAGTTTTGCCCAAATGGCGCTGCACAGAAGTTGCTTAAGGCGAACCCTCTACTTTATTGCTATGTAGGTGGAAGAAATGTCCCAAAATGGGTCCCTCTAACATAGGCGAAGCTCTGCTGAAGCTTTGGGAGCAAGAGAGCCCCCCACTACTCAAGCTCTGCTGAAAGCCCCCTTTCCATTCCCTACTGCTGATGGCCTCTTTCATATGCCTTACCGCTGCCACCCCTTCTGCCACCTGAGGAACCTCTTTTGTTTGCAAGCAGATCATCCTGAGGTATCCGCTACCCCACATATGTTAACTTATGTTGGTGATAAAGCGGGTATTGGCATTAATTTTTGGGGAGTGGGGTATATTTTTGATCAACAAACTTTGCCCCAGAGCAGAAGAGAGGGAGAAAGAAGGAGAAAGAGAAAGGAGTAAGATAAAGAGACAGGAAATTATAAGTCATAGGAAAAAGAGGTATGAGGTGAAATCAAGACTAGACAGTCTTGGTATTGTCAACTGATGCATTCAGTAGCGCTGGCGCCAGATTCCTGAAATAAACTTTAGTGCCCTAAGGGTATGTTTTTTAGCAAGTTTAGCACTGCTTTGTGTCAGATGAGAAAACTAAGTTGTTCGGCATTCAGTTTTAATTTCCCAGTAATATGAAAATAATGATTGAATGTGTTGGCTGGGATGGCTAAGCAACACGAGGCTGATAGCCGAGGTGAGAAACATATGATGATGTTTGATCATGAAGAAATCATGGATGTCTTTGTTAAGCATTACTCAAACTTATATGTGAAGGAGGACACTCATGTCCAACAATTTAGGGAAATTTCTTGGAGATACTCCCCTTCCTTATCTATCACCTGAGTGATAAAATCTTCGAGGTGAAGAACTGGACCAGAAAAACCTTTTCCAATTATTTACTCAAAGTGGTAAGGGAGGGTGAGCACTTTGAAGGAGGCAAATGTTGGTTCAAGTTTCAAAGATAAAGGAAAAACCAAGTGGTAACTTTTTTAGGATTGTATCTATTTTTATTTTTAGAATAGGAATACAGCGTAGTTTTGCCTATATCCACCGGCCGGCAAAAAGAAAAGGTAAGAGAGAAGATAGAAAAACAGAAATCAAAGTCCAACTGCAACATACAGTCAGTAGAAAATAAGCAGCATGCCATGCTCGCTTATATTACACAAAAATTTCCTCTGTCCCCATCCCACCATGCAAAAGTATTAAGTTGCAGTCGGCGTGCCTGCCGTTAGGCGAAGAACCCGCAAATATATTGGACAAGAGAGCTCTTGAAATGTAGTAGACAAGTATTTCAAAACAAGCGCCCCATATTTTCTCAAACCTCGGCAATGTATGGTCCACAATTGCCATCAATTTCTCCATACTGTGGTAACTTTTTTGAGGTAATGGATGTGATTGACTTTGTATCCATTTGCTTCTTGGTTAGCTTGCGAACAGACTTGTAGCTTCAGTCAGCCCGGAAGGCTGTTTCTGTAAAAAAAAATGTCAATGGCCCTGATGCACAGGACGACACTGGTTATTTTTTCTGTCATCAGCACCGCCATGCCTCACATGATGCTCAGCTGTAAAAAAGCATATGTCTAGTCATAGTAGGCCCACCTTCAATACTCCTTCTGACATACTTCCCTGGCAGTACTGTGGCAGTTGGGCCGTCGGGTCATAGGCAGAGACAAATGAGGCTCTGCTCTCAGAAATCTAGCTTTTTCCTCACCTCTAAATGAAGGAGTGGTGGAGCGGGTTTCGAAGCGCATGAGCCCAGCAACACTCTAAATGACCCCTTAGCCATGATACACAACACCACAACCCGCCCAAAGCCTTCAGGAATCATTATGCTTTAGTCCCAAAAACATTTGGGAATGTGTTTGCTGGTCTTCCTTGTGGGAAGAAATGTGTTCTCCTTGGTTTGGCTCCTTTGTAGAATTACTTAACTTTTTGTACCATTAAAAGCCAAAAGTCCCCAAAAGAGTGTGCAGCTGCAGCAACACCAGCATTTTCTCGTTGTCCCTGAATGCTCCTCTCTTTCTTTTCGAAATGCTTTGGGGAGGTCCGGAGCCTAAAGAAGTGCTCAAACTGTAAACTGGTAAATGTAAATTGGTTATACAAGGTTAGCCTTTTGGTAAGCTGAGTGAAGACCCAAAATTGGTCTTCCATGATCATTGGTCTCCAGGGTGGTATCCCCTTCCTCCCCAACCACTGTGGGCCTTTCTGCGCAAGTCCTGCACAGTGGAAGCTGAATATTGTTTTGGGGGCGCATGGTGGCATTAGCAATTAGCCTTCCAGTGTAAATTAAGACCAGAGGCTTGGGGCAGAAGGTGGTGCCTACGTGTTGAATGAATATAATATTCACAAACATTATGGGGAGTCATCGCTACTTTAAACCCTTGTGAACATTAGCACAAATGCGTATGGTCACAATACTATGGGTACACCTGTTTATAGAGTTCTCCCTAGCTGATCACAAACTTGAACAAGAATTACATCTGCAAGATAGAGGATAGATGCTGCCCACAGAGGAAGTCGTCCCTAACTTCTCCTATGTCCTTCTTTGTTGGGGGGCCTGTCCGGAGGAAATTCACAAAGTTGTTCGCAAGAACAGACCCTGAAAGCTGTTGGTCACGTATGCAGAGACCCCTACATTGTCCTCTAGGAAGAGGACATTCCCATAATCCTCTCTCAGGATGGAAACCATGACCCAACCTAATTTGCTGGCCCTATAAAATTGTAATATGTACTGGACACTGGTTGACAGACAGCATCTGCACAACTGCCTGTGAATAAAAGCTGGGCTGGAGCTGCCCTACAGCTCACTGATCATCTTTTGGACATGGACCTGCATAGGCCCTGTTGCTGTGGTGCATCCTGAGTGAGAAGTAAGCATGCCATCACTTCCTCTTGGCTAGGACTAAACCTAAACACCCCACTGAAGCTTTGCTGACCTGTCCGCCTGCCGACCTTGCCCGTATAGACGTCCTAAGCAACAACAAGGAGCCCTGAGATGATAATGACGAGCGCCTCGAAGCACCCACAGAGCCCCACTAAGTCAGGCTGCTGGAGAAATTACCTTGACTGCTGATGTTCAGTGACATTTGCTTAGCACCTCAAACTCTCACCAGAGTCCGAGAGAGGTTGCATGAGGGATTGAAAATTACAAGTGCAGATGAAACAGGTGGTGACTTTGCATGGAGAGCATGTACCCACAATATCAACTGGTAATGTTTCAGGGGCTTGTCTTGGACCCTGGTTTACAAAGTGGTCAAGCATGCAGCTAGTCAACGATGAGCATCAAAGAATCATGCGATCTTTTGTGAGTCTTGTGTGCCCTTGGGTTTGCACACCTTTGCTCATTCATTCTCCCGGATGCCGCTGCACCTCTGTGCTGTTCATAACGCATACACACATGACGTTTGAGACTATGAGGCCGATTACAATGTCGGGCGGACGCCGTCTCGTAAACGGGACCGACCGACCTCCGGTCGGCAGTCCCCACCACTTGATTTGGATGTGACTGAACACTGTTCGGTCACTTTCCGACATTTCCCTATGGGAGCATGTGTTACTGCCATAAACCAGCCGTAGTACAGGCTCACATAGGTAAATGGGCAGTGGCGGCCACGGGGTGCAGGGACTAACAGGGGGGCACCATAGATGACCCCTCAGCCCCCACCTGGAGGCTGCGCACACAAGGGGGCCCTGCTAGGGGCCCCCATACTCGCTCTCCAACAGACTTTCCATGTTGGAAAGCCCAGTATGGAAAGCGTGCTGGAGACTGAGTATCGTAATCCCAAGGGCAGAAAGACCGCCCTATGGGATTACGGGCCAGCCTTCGACTGGCCTCCGGGCTCCTTGAGCCCGTCGGAAACCAGTCGGAATGACCAGCCGGTTTCAATTCCGACCGGCTGATTCATAATTAGCTGGTTGGAATTGAAACCAATGATGGCGGTTGGAAAGTCTCCGACAGAAGGTCAGAGGCTTTCCGACCGCCATCGTAATAAGCCCCAATGTCTCTTCTCTAGCAGGTACCAGGTGCACAGAAACTTGAATCGCTGTTGGTTTTGTATCTTATTTGCAATGTTTAGATATTCACAAACCGAACAATTTGCAGACTTACTACAAAGTAACCATTTTGGTAGGAGATTATGATCTCCCTTTGTTGCGGTATGCAGTGCTGCAATGAATGATGGCTTGCGAGCAGTAACTCTTGCAAAGTTTGCAAACCCTGGCTACCTTAAGATTAGTTCAAAACTGCACTGTATTTGTCACGTACCTTTCTATTCACAGTGTGTTTCGAGCTTCACTAACAATAGATGCGTGTTCCAATATCACCAACATTAGAAGTTTGCAAATCTTATATAACAACATAGCAATGAAAACAGGACCTCTGGCTATATGCTGTATATAACATTTTACTTGGGATTACCAGTTCCTCTATTAGATTACCATTTTCATTCTGTGCTAACCGACCTCCTTTGTCTTTATCAGACTACATTTGTAGATTGGGTTTGGGAACTACTGTTTGTAGTCCAAGTATATGAGTGGTGTGTAAAACATAACTTTAGGTGGACATTCATACTACTGCGATAAACATGTTGTACTGCACCTAAACTCACCATAAACACCTCTCTTGACTTGAGCTAGGCTTGGGCTCATCTACACCTACTACAAGAGTCATGGGGGATTAGTGAGGTCATCTTTATGCTGCAAATTTTGGTTTTTGGACATTCTCAGCATGTTCACTTTAGAATTCACAATTGTGTGCCTCAGAGAGCGGAGATCCAGACAGTTATCATATCTCCTCTAAACTAATCAAAAGTGTGCCATCTACATGTAAATTCTAGCTCCTTCTCTCAACAATCTTTAAGAAGTTCACCACAAAAACGGTACACCTCAGCTCTAGGGGGAATTTTCAAGTTCACAAATTGGGTAGTCTTAATAAAGAAACAAAGGAAATCCTCTTTAATGCCTGCCTTGGTAAAAAGCTATTTAGGGATGTGAATGTTTGAGTCAAAAGAAAAAATGTTTTATGCTAGATATGTACTTTGGGAAAAATGTTATCACATATGGGGAAATTTTAAGAAAAGAAATGAAAAAAATGAGTTGGCAGGCAGGGACAGCCCTAGATATTGCACTATGGCTCTTCATACAACCAAACAACTTGACATTTTAAGGTTTAGGAAGGGACCTAAAGGCACATGTACGTACTTGTTTTACATATGTTGCATCTTTTGGTCTTTCACAATGCCTGCAAAGATGGATTTTATTACATGTGTAGGGTGTTTATATGGCTAAGTGGTTGTACTGTGCAATGGGGAGCTATTTAATATCTATTTGAACTTCTATTACATTGGCATCAATTTTATCTTCCAAAATAAAATTGCTGACTCCCCTGTAGATTCAAGATGCTACCTATTTTTTGAGAAACCTCAATGAGGTTACACTTACACCACCAGTATATTTATGTTCAATGATAAATCAAGTCTTTACACCAAAATACTCACAATGAAAACCCTGATTGTACAGCGATGACTATTACAGAATAAAATTGCAGGAGCAAATTTTGGAAATAATATTAACCTGTAACTACTCGTTAGAAAGACCCTTAACAGCAGGCAAATGGGTTATATTAGAGAGGTGAATGGTGGCATGGACCTTGAACTGGAAATACTATAAATACAGCTTCTGCTCTAGTAGCGGTGCAGATTATTCATTCCATGTGACCTGTCCGTTCTGACGCAGGAGCCTCGTACCGCTGATCGGAGTGGTAAGGATGCTCTGCACCAGCCCCTTTGTTCTCTCCATTCTGCCATATTCAGGCAGCAGCATGGTCTCAATGAGCGGCCGGTTGCAAAAGCGTTCGTGGTAACGGCGTTCAAATGCCGTTTTGGAATACAAACGCCATCTTGGGTTACAAAAGCCATATTGGGAGTCACGGTAAGCTCTTTCTGCGGGCTGACATTTTGCATATTGTACATCATGGAATTTCCTTTGTTCTGTACTTCTACAGATTATGCACTACGGACTTATTTGATTTACAGCGCTCCTGCCATTCACATATATTAACCCTTGAGGGGAAACAAGGTTTGCTGGCAATATCCTAGCGTATCACAAAGAACCTGTCTATTGGCTACCATTGGTGAGGAGATATTGATTACATGTAAACTCAGCGTATTATTGAGAAAAATAACCAATGTCTTTTGTAAAAGGCAAAACCATGTAAACGAGGAAAATGTGCACAGCTCATTACAGATGCTTATGAAGTTTATTATTTGCCATTCTTAACAGGGGTATCTGTGAGTCCTGGGAGGTGGTTCGCCCCCTGTGAGGCAAGGCACGTTATTATTATTATCGGTAGGTATCTCAGATCTCCTAAAAAGAAACATAGGCTAGAAGGAACTTGTAATAATTGAGTTACGTTCTCTTCATATTACAACATCCTACGGAAGAGGAGCGTAGAAGCACATTGAACTGACATGGTATATATATTGTATCTCTGAATCAAAGTTGAAGATTACTTTCTTATACAGGTAACAGATGGTAACAGGGTATAGACTGTTATAAGTCAGTTATTTGGTCAGAGTAATAGTATATGTTTTTTGTATTACAGGGCTGCTTCCCTGCTGTTGCCTTCTCTTCCTTCCCTTGCTTGAACACCTTAACCTTCTGTGCTGTAATACCAATCAGAATTGAGGCTGTCTAGAGGTGGATCTATTGAGTAACAAACCGTACCTGAAGGATTTGACTGAAAGATCGCTACAACAAGGCAGTCCATGCGCACAGTGTTGTGTCTTTGTTTAAGTCCTAAGACCAAAAAATGTTGTACAGCCCTTGACGCCATTGTTTAATCTTAATGCTTTTAAACAGTATCTGAAGGTGGAGTTGCACAGTGTTCACAAGCCTGTTCTAGTCCTCCCCGGACAACTTATCATGGTAAAAAGCAGTACAAGGCAGTTCATACTCACAATGTATTTGTTTTTGATTATGTTTTAAAGTGCAACCAATCATTACAAAAGATTGCTCATTTAGAGCTTTTTTTAGTGGGAGCTCAAATGTAAGTTGTCAGGGCTCCCATAACAACAAACCTGAATTTCCCGTTCCCCATTCAGAGGTGAGGAAATTACTAATTATGTGCCGGTGGAGCCTCCACTGATGAAACCAACGAAAAAATTGATTTTCCCTGCATAGCATCGAAAATCAACACTCCCCTCCCCCCTGCATGGAAAAAACTCAAGGATCATTGTTTTTTCGACTTTGGAGGTCAATCCCTGCTTTTGGGGGGTTGATTTTGAGAGAAGAAAACAGATCAGGCCACTCCAGCACAGTGGCCTGCCTAGCATTTATTTTGCTGAAAGTGCTTCCACCACATTAGAAGAAGCCTTTTCGTCACTATAAATCCTGCCAGGTAGGATGGGAACCACCCAATATGGCAGATGGAACTTCCCAGGAAAGCTGAGGTAAAGGCCTCTGTCAACCCATGGGCCTAGCGGACGGCCCGCCAGAGTTTAAATGATGCCCTAATTATTCTAAAAACAATATCTAAACAAAGCTCAAAGTTATGCTGAGTGATGTACAAAAACTGGAAAGAGATTGGACAAGTTGGGGAATTGAAAGATCTTTTTAAGGACAAAGCATTAGTCCCATATGAAAGGCATCCTTTTAGTTGTGATGATTTTGGCTTATATTTAGGGCTGAAAATATCATTGTGAATTGGCCACAGAAAGTTTTTAAGCTCAGATCGCCAGTTTTCTAGTAATGGTGACCTCATAAACGATGCAGTGGTTTGAAGTTCACGCATACTGAAAGGAAGAGCCAGTGAAGAATCTTGAGGATGGGGATAATGATGGTGCCACTTGCATTGATTGACTAGTTAGATGAGGGGGCAGCTGCATGGAGGAAGGCCTTTGGAGGAGTGACTATAATATCTAGGAGGAATGTATGTAGGGCAGGAATCGATGAAGGTACGATCTGACAAGAACCTGCACTGTGGAGTGGAAGGCAGAGGTTGAGAACAAGATCCTGACTCAGGGCCGGACTAGGAACACAAACCAGCCCTAGCAGTTCAGCTGGGCCGACTAGTCAGAAGCAATGCTGCCGCTTTAGCACTGCTGCCGGCCGCTTTTGTTACAGGGGGCTAATATTGCAGGCCCCCAGTGACAAAACCGGCCCCCACCACTCAAAAAGAGGCCCCCACCCTTCCGGCCCACCAGGAAAACACCCGGTGCCCGCTACAGCCAGTCCGGCCCTGGCCTGACTGCTTGTAGGATATGCATCTACCATTCCCTCACCATCCCAAATTTTGGCTACATTAAGTTTTAAAAATCCTTTGATTTGTCTGTCGTCTTTGGTAGTTAATTGCAATGTTCAAATATTGCTCTCATATGCTCTTACTATGCTAGCAATCTGGGTTGAATGGCTTTTACAGAAAGCTGGGATTATATTTTCTATTTTTGTTGCTATGGGGCATATTTACAAGGGGATATCGCCACCAGAACGTCACTCCTTATTTATAAAGTGCCGTTAAGCCACTTAACGTGGCTTAACGCCACCTTGTAAATAAGGCCCATTTTCACGCTTCACTTAGCGTGAAAGGGGCGTTACAGTGGGCGTTCTGCTGCAAAACCCATTGCTTTTTGACGCTGCCTCATATTTACAAGGCTGGGGAAGCGCCAAAAACTAAGACCAAGGAATACCGGGTCTCAGACTGGCGATACGAGGAGAAATAATTAATTTCTTCTCGTTTTTTACTCTTTCCATGTGTGTTGCATTCTGCAGCACACATAGAACGAGCAAATAGCATTTCAAGATTGTTTGTGTGCAGAAAGGTGTCCCTTCCTGCACATAAACAATCGCCCCTGCAGCGCAGGCACACCTGCAACATGGAGCAAGGGTTCCTGCGCTGGCGCTTGGCAGCTTTATTAGAGCAAGCGCTAGGGGAAACACAGGGGTGCGCCGTATTTTTGTAAATAATGCGCATACCTGCGTTTAAAAAATGTCACAGTACGGTGTTACCTATTTTGGCGTAACACAGTACTCTGACATTTTGTTGTAAATGTCCCCCTTTGACTAATATAGCTTTATTTCGATTCAGTGAAGACTCAATGATATTGCAATGTGTGTTGTTTGCTCAATAGGTTCCATATTTAAGATATTTACCACTTGATCCAGAGCCTAATTTTGTGAATAATTTGCTGCAGAATGGCACAATATGAAATATAGATTTTCCTAAGGAGTAGTAAGAAAAGTCTTTATTTTACTGAAGATCCAATAACAACCACTACTAGTCTTTCAGATTCCCCAGCTGTGTTTTACCTTAATTTAGGTCCAGCCTAGAGGCAACTTTAGCTGTCATGCCAGCCTCATCTAATCAACAAAAATCATAAATAAAAAATATATATATATTCATGCATGGAGGCAATTTAGATCAGCCTACTTCGTCCATTGGCAGACTCAAAGGCATCAGTACGTAAGCATTTGGAGGCGTGGAACAGTGGTGACTTGCTTTCGTGTTTAGAACTGGAACATATGGGTCTAATTTCAGGCCATCTTAGATGAGGAAAGCAATAGTGGAGTAATTGGGAGAAGCCTGATGGTATCCATCACTTTGGAGAATACCTTGCGACAGCACACAACTCTTCTGTCGCTACAGGTATGATTTTGTTCTGCCCCCAGTGGCACATGCTGCACTCTTACAGAAATGCCACATTGTCACCCAACAGCCCATGTCCCACTAGCCATTGTTACAACAACCTTCGTATGCCCATGCACTCATGCCGTAAATGACATGAACTACCGGTAAACTGCCTTAGTTCCAACTTTTTCCCCTTTGAGATCC
The DNA here is from genome assembly GCA_963921515.1 of Calotriton arnoldi. Classification (NCBI taxonomy): domain Eukaryota; kingdom Metazoa; phylum Chordata; class Amphibia; order Caudata; family Salamandridae; genus Calotriton; species Calotriton arnoldi. The sequence goes on along the minus strand of CAWUFW010000844.1, from coordinate 1,341,146 downwards.
ACACTGCACCTTAGCTTTTTCTATCTGTAATGAGAACGCACCTTTGCTTGTCTTCCTCTTACCAGGGGACCTTTCCGCAGACAGCATACCAGACCTCTCCGGCTACCTGAAGACCTGATGCACCCCCATTCCATATGGATGCACCTTACTGTTGACTGTTTTCTTTCTAATATAATTCATAATGAACTGTTTAGAGACTCTGTGGACACAACTTGGGGAACTGGTGTTCACAGGTCAGAGAGGTGCGTTCTGACACCTCCCTCTATGGGAAACTAATGCTTTATTTCCTTTTTTCTGGTTTAACTTCAATTAGCTTTCTAACAATTGAGCGATGTTTTGTTTGATTGTTTTTTTTCTTAGCTTTTATCTTAGAGATGCTTTACCGTGTACTCAACCCATGACCCCAACCATAGTGTATTGGGGCACATAGGCCAACTTCTGAATTTTCTAATTGAAACTTAATGAAATTTCACCAAATTACAAGAAATAAATAGGAATGTTTGAAATAAAATCAACGAGTATACGTCTTTTTGACAAATCTGATGACACAAATAAACAGTAAATGGATTAGCAAATTATTGTGCATATTGTTGTGCACCAGGAAACACGTTAGGGCTAACTTGTGCTTCACCAGTATGACTTACCTATCACCCCCCTCTTTAGAACCACGATATTTCTCAACCTAATCAATTTCAGGAAATTGTCAATACGATCAAGATTATAATTTTCATTAGTTCTACCATATAATTTCAAAAACCCGTCCCACTTCTATGAAGAACATTAATCCAAAAATCTTTCACAACTCAACATTCTACCCCATACTTGAGTAAGTCAGTGTATCCTGCATTGCATCTCTACCAGCTGCCTTCTTCTTATAAACACAGTCTAGCTTATTTACTTGAAGACCAATACAACCATAAAAGAATTTCCTGTTGAACTACTGTCAGGGGGTTATTTACACAGAGGCAGACGGTTCACAGGTCCACCTGGGGGTAGAGTAATGTCCATCCTGCTTATTAGAGGTTCACGCCTGCCTGACAGGAATCTCTGTGCTGTGAGGGCGGCACTGTTGCAGTTGTTCTATAACTGGACTGCAAGTTTTCCAAGCGGGCATCATGCTCAAGGCACCTGGCTCGCAAACCTTTTCATATAGAGATAACAAACCTCCGGAGCAGGAGTTAGTTTTCTGAAAACAAATAACACATTTCTCTCACTGCTTTAAAGCAATTCTACATTTTCCCTGCCATGTCTGCCATACATCATGTGGCAGACATGGGGAAAGGAAGCTTGCAAAAGAGCCAGTGACTGACACTGTGAACTGGTGGCCCATTTACAGGCGGGCTGCCAGGTCAGTGGTTTACACTGCCAGAGCCAGTGGAGGCTCTGTCAGTGTAAACACAGTTCTTCTCTCAACTATAAATACAGTGGGGAACCACAAGCTTGACGAGACAGGAGCCCCACTGATGTTTGCCAGTGCTCCCACACTCCCAAACTCTAAATTAGGCCCTCAGTCTTACTTCAGGCCCTTGAGGATTTCTTTAAATGAAGAGCAGCTAACAGACAACAGGATAGTTGGAGGGAGAGGTTACCTGCAGTCTTTTTGAGCTCATTTATAGGCCAAAGGCATAACACTTACTTTACTTACTGCCCGGTATACCCTCTGGCATGTAGGGCAGCAACGAAGGACCTCCACTTCTGTCCATCTTGGGCAAGTTTCTGTACGGTCCCCCTGCTGTGGTTCAGGATCTTCATCTTTGTTTCTACAGTTCTCCTCCAGGTGTTCTTTGGTCTGATTCTCTTCCGTTTGCCTTAAGGGGGTCCAGTGGAGAGCTGTTCTTGTGATGAAGTCTTGAATCTTCTGATGGTGTGACCTATCCATCGCAATCTTTTTCTCATGATGATGGTGTCCATGTTCTATTGCTTCCATCTGGAGAGCAGTTCCTGGTTGGAGATGGAACGCGGCCAGAAAATGCACAAGATTCTTCTCTTGTTACTGGTGTGGAAGGCCGACAGTTTGGTGATGTTACTTTTTGTCATCTGACAGCATTCTGATCCATACAAGAGTGTGGACAGAACACAGTTCTGGTAAAGCCTCGGCTTGGTGTTGCTGCTTTACTGAGATGACCTCCACACATTGTTCAGCAATCTGAAGGCATTCCTGGCCTTGCTCAGTCTGCTCTTGATGTCACTGCCTACCCCTCCATCATGTCTGATAGCACTGCCTAGGTAGACGAACGCTTCAGTCATGGCTAAGTTCTCTCCCTCCACCTTGATTGGTAAAGAGTTTGGAATGCTGAGTGGCATGACTTCAGATTTCTTTGTGTTGGTCTTCTGGCTGACTTGCTGTGCATAGATGTTGAGGCGACACCTCTTTTCCTGCATGGGTTGCTGTTTGTGAATGAGCAAGGCTAGGTAATCCGCATAGTCAAGATCATACAGTGTAGAGAAGAAGGTCCATCTGATGCCTCTGGCTTGGTCTTCTATTATGCGTCCAACACCCAATCCATGACTAGGTTGAAGAGCAATGCTGACAACACGCATCCTGTCTCGCACCATTCTTGACTTAGAAGCTATACTCACTATCTCCCACATTGTAGGTAAAATTATCATAAAAGCTCTTAATGAGAAGAACCATCTGCTGCATTATGCAATGGGTTCTCAAAATATGCCAGAGCCAGTCACAGTGGATACTGTCAAAGGTTTTCTCAAAACCAATGAAGCAGGTGTATAGTAGTCTCTACCACTCTGTGCACAGCTCTAAGATGTTGCGTAGAGAAAGGATCTGATCAACACACCATCTGCCCTTGCACAACCAAGCCTGTTCTTTTCTTAACTGCTTGTCCACGGCATCAGAAATGCAGTGTATAATGATTGGTTAATGGTCCCTTTTTTGGAATCTTGACGATGATGCCTTGGTTCCAGTCATCTGTTACTTTCTTTCCCTCCCAAATCAATGTAAACAGTGGTTGAAGGATCGTGACTGATGTTTCAGGGTCTACCTTGAACATTTCTGCATTCAGATTGTATTCTCTAGGAGCTTTTCCGTTCTTGAGAGATCGGATGGCAGTGACGATTTTTTCTGTCTTCTGGTGTGTATAGAATACCTGTAAGAGTGCACCAAATAGCAGCACTGGCAGTGCTGGACAGTGACAGGAGAGCACAGAATTAGGACAGAAGCAAGCAGAAGAGCAGCAGACGCGGGAGTGCACAGTGGAGAAACGGGGGATGTAAACAGCAGCAGTACTTTGAGACAATAACAGCAGGGTAAACATCTTACATTTTTAAGACTTTAGAGCTCAATTGTTTTCCTTTCTCGTGTTGACAATAGGACTGACAGTTACTTCAATACAGTGTTGTGAATGAATTGTGCAAGATGCCTATGGTGGGGCACTGTTTATGTCCACGTCTGACTCTGCTTCTTGGGTGTCCACTGCGCTTGTTGGTACTGGTCTATTCAAGATTTTCTTCGAAGTGCTCGGCCCAGCATGCTTCCTACTCTTTCTCTGTTGCCAGTAGTCTGATTTGCTTGTCCGCGATAGGAATGATGTATGTTGCACAAGGTTTACCACGGACTATCTTCGTGACCTTGAACAACTTCCCCCATTCTCCTCTACTGGCTGCCTCCTCTTCTTGGCTGACAAGGTTATTCACTGAAGGCATGAGACTGGACACAAAAAGAGTTAATAGATTTAGGAAAGGCAATGTAGTAGTGAAAGGCAATGTGGGCAGAGTGGATCAGTGGGTGAACATGAGTATGAGAGAGGAGAGAGTAATGAGGAGTAAACATTAACTTTCCCATTGTGTTGATCTTGGAATATGAGATCACTTTTTTGTAGGAATTTGACCATGCAATGCTATGACCATGGAACCAGGGAGGGTGAAGAAAAACCTGAATGATAAGGGCAATCGCTGTGGCTCAGAATGGAGTGATGTGACTGGGCTTTGGCATGGTCAAGAGTGGATGCAAGTGCATTTAGCGACTGCACTCATTCAATGTGGATGTGCATTGTGGTCAGAGAGGGTGAATAAAGGAGGAGATCTAGTGTTGAAGGGTGAAGCAATTGGGCTGAATGTAGTGGAAAAGGCAGTAGTATCAAAACCAGAGATCTGGTTATCATTCACGTAGACAAAGGATTCCAAGATGGCTACTCCTATAGCAAATTATGGTTACCAAATCTTACTTGTTTAATAATCTATTTTTTTCCCCTCCTATATCTCACAGTCAAACATTAACAGACAGAGCCTTTGATAATTTTCTCATTGTTCTGATTGCTTAGATGTTTTCATTTGCAATGTTTCACTGCAATTTTTTCTCACAGTTGTTGGTCGTGTCTCTTTTCAGTCCTTTCTCCTGTCTACTTGGGTCTTTATTTATACTAGCTCTTCCCATTCTTGATTTGAGCTGTTTGCTTCTTTCTTTGCATGGTTTTGTGGGTTAATGGTGTCTATTTGTTGTTTCCATGTTACTAAATCAACTAATTTTCGGTCTGTATAAGCAGTTTACATCCTGTGTTCTTCTGCAATGGCCCAGTCTAGTATGTCCTTCATCCACAGTGTGTACTTCGAGCCCTCTGCATGTTTGTAGTGTGCACATGTATGCCGTACTATTAGTTCTAATGCTAAAAACCTATATTGAATTTGTTGCCCCTTTGGGTTCTGGTGTAGGTGTGTATTGTTGAGTAGTTTTGGCTATACTATATTTCCCACTATACTCTTTAGTTTCTCTAGTACACATGACCAAAAGTTAACAACAGCCATATATGTCCATATCCTAAATCGTACTTTTAATAGAGTCACTGTCGTATGACACAAACACAAAACCTGCGATGTAAATATACTTTTCCTTCACTAATTTACACTGCAAGGGAAAAGGACATTTTGGAGAGCCACAGCCTGTGTAGAGGGCCATTGATCTGTTTACATGTGCTGTAGGAGTGCACTGCACCACTGCTATATTTATATGTAGAATGGTATCCATCCCAATATATAGAGTAAATCTAGAATTAAATTCATGAAGTTCTTCATTTTCCATCAAAAGATATGCTTCCGCTTTTTAAAATCAATGCCAAAAATCGTTGTACGGCTTAGGATTTGCTCTATTGCATTGGGAGACATGAAACTGGGGTAGACTCAAGGCTATTCCGTTAGTGTTGTATCTAATAAGAAGAATCAGACAGTGGGCAATACACAACAACATAGTTGCCTCTGCAAGCACTTGAGAATCACCGATTATGGACCGGTACTCTGTGCGTACAAATGTGAGATGTCACAAGGATCATGGGGTGGTTACCAGCAAATGCTGCAACATTACCCTTTCTCTCTGGAAGGTGACTCCAGCATCCTCAGTATCAGAACTCAGTGCCTAACCTCTTCCTTCTAAATTGTCATAATATGCGTGCTCCAATGTGGAATCGTGTTCCTGTTCCCAGTTCTTGCTTTCAAGTGCTACAAAGCAGATTCTTGCTGATAAATATAGACTGAGACAATGCTGAGGACTTACCGGCATTCTCCTCACCAATGTTCATCAAAGACAAGGAACCTTTCATGCTCCTGCCCTCTGGTTTAGGCACACTGGGTGGCACTGGCAGTTCACGCATGGACATGACGATGGAGAGTTGGGACCAACGTGGGCAACCGTTCCAGTAAGAGAGGATGTTTAACAGACACTATTTAAAGAGAAGGCCTGTGGATGGAAACATAGATTTAGTTTGTAGACAGGAGGTTGGAGCAACGAACACAAATTGCTACAGGGACAGGAAGCAAGGTGATCAATGTGTAGGAGAGCTGTAGATGCAAAAGCCACAGGAACAGGATTTTGTCAAGAGTTGCAAGATATTGCAGGAGCAGACCACAGAGACGCAGGGGCCACAGTTTATAGAACAGCAGTAAGAGTGCACCAAATAGCAGCACTGGCAGTACTAGGGACTGCCAGGAGAGCATAGAATTAGGACAGAAGTAAAAGAAGAGTAGCAGGAATGGAGTTGCACAGTAAAGAACCAGGGGGAAGTAAACAGCAGCAGGGGCAGTACATTGAGACAATAGTAGCAGGGTAAAAGTATTTTATTTTTAAGACTCTGGGGCTCATTTATTTTCCTTTCTGGTGTTGAAAGTAGGACCAATAGTTACTTCAATACATGTGAATGAATTGTGCAAGATGAGAATGGAACTATATTCATACAAGTACTTAATACAGCTCCTCTCTGAAAACTCGAAATCGGCCAATCATTTTACAGTGATGAACTTGATGTGGCAGAGGATGCCGGTGGTAAAACGGAAACAGAAGAGCCTACATTAACCATAGTGTCTGCCTTCCATTTAAGTGTTATCTACAATCAACTTCTTATTCTTCAGCCCGACCACAGTAGCAGAAAGACATACAACTTATTGAGTTCCATGGACAATACAATTAAATCAAAGGACTCTGCCTTTATGCGCAATCTCAAACCTACAGATATCTCTAAACGTGGATCAAGAACATGGGAATAACCTTCAGAACGCACCTAGACCAGTAGGACTCTCATTCTCATCATATAAAGATCACAAGCATTCAGTCTTCATGTTAACATGGAGCACAAATAATTTTCAGTTACTTATCTGTCACTAAATAACTAGCAAAATACATTCTCATGGGGTATGCAGATTGTTCACATTCTCTCCCACTGAGCACAAAAGCCTTACACATGCATTAAAGGATCACACAACCTTCCCAAAACCTTCAACTCACAAGCAGAGAACAAGAACTCGTCAATGTATTGAAACTCAACACTGATGGACCTAATGAAGATGTTAGTACTATACATGTGCTTTTAACTTCTACACAGAGCTTAAGAGGCTCCATCCCTCTTCAAGTGCCAATTTGAAGTAAGCACAGCACGGAGTCAAACATTATGCAATTACCTAGTAACTTTTACCAGCAAACGTGACCAAGAGGTTGAAGGCTTTCCAAAGCTCACTGGGTGCTGGGCAATATTTCTCTTCTGCTTGCTACGGCATAGACCTTCTGTGCCTGGGCACATTTGTCTCCTGCATGTACCCGATTGACATTGTGGGCCTGGTCCTACACACATGACAATTTTCAATACCCCTTTGGGAATGCATAGGAGCTTGCCATGGCCAAGCATATCAGATGTGTCATGGTTGTGGATTGTCCATCAATGGCAGACATTTTGTTCCTTTATTACTCACATTGCAGATTAACACAGCTTTTTTCCTTTCAGTTGTTTATCAGTTAGACATATCTCAGCTCCCATTTTCGTTTGCTTGGGACTCTGGCAATCTGTCTCCATAGTTTTGTTTGGACCACATTATACTTTTGTTTCACAGGAGATTCTTAACTCTTAGTGGACTATCTGTCGATCTACTCTTATACATTTTTCTTTATTTGACTATTATGCTTTTTAACAAAGGTCCTTTCTCCATGTTAGGCTTAGACAGATCTTTTTACATAAAGAAGAGGGTATGAATATCTGTAAAGAATGGGTCGTGGGTAAATGTGCTATCTGAACTGAGGAGTAAAATCCTCAACCACTTCTGACCCAGCATGTTGGAAGAAACACACTTGTATACCATAACTTCAAAAACCATGAACTCTTCTGGTTTGTGGGTGATGTAGAGGATAAGGGGAAGAAGGTGGGTTTCTGGCTTAAAATTTTTTTACCATAGCAAGCACTGGGTAAAATTTGGTAAGCTCTCGATAAAATGTTTGGTGGTCTGCTAGATACAGTGCAAGAAAGGGCCCATTCCAAGGCCCGGTGAAATGCCAGATATGTGTGCAGAAATAAGGTGTTTTGTTTGGTGTGGTGATTTGATTTGATCATTTATAAAGCGCGCGAAGGCCCATGGGCGTCTAGGCGCGAATACCAGAAAATCCAGTAAGGTTGTCAATGAAACGGAGTATGAAAATGTTAGTTGGCGAAGAGCCAGGTTTTTAGTGCTTTCCTGAAGGCTAGCAGCGTTGGGCTATTCTTTATGCCGGCTGGTGCAGCAACAGTGCTGGAGGTTGAACTCAATATTTGCATTTTGCCATCCAAGAACACATCTGACTGTCTGATTAGATCCTCTTATGATGAGGACTCAGACTGGCAATCTGCAGATATCCTGAAGCAGACCAATAAGTGGTCAAAGCAGCTGGCACTTCAGGATCCAAACAGTTAACCTTTTTTAATCATGAATCGTCTCCAACATCCAAACTCTGCAGGTGTAGCTCTTCCTAGAAACTTAGGGCCTTGTGTAGGTAATCCTACATTTGCGATTCCTTAATAGCGATTTTTAGCGAATCGCTATTAAGGAATCGCAAAATGGAATGTACGTGGGAATCGCTAAAATATTAGCGATTCCTTAACATTCCTTAATAGCGAATCGCAAATAGAGATTAGCTAACAAGGAAGTCCTACCCATTCATTCCTATGGGCTAGGAGGCCCATAGGAATGAATGGGAAGATATTCACTATTAGCGATTCGCTATTAAAGAATGGCTAATAGCGGGAGCTATTTCAAGGGTGCCAGGGTGTCAAAAGGACACCCTGTTGCACCCCTGAAATGTGCATGTGTGCACATGTGGCGCACATACATGCCCTAAGGGCATGTATGTGTGCCACATGGCACTTTACAAAAAGCAAAAAGTGCTTTTTAAAGGAAATCGCTAATTACCACCAACTTGCAGTTGGTGGTAATTAGCTAATTCCTTAAGGCTAAAGTGCACTGACTTTTGTGCTACTTACATTGCATTTAAGGAATCGCAGTTTCCGATTCCTTAAATGTAAGAGCAAAATAAGGAATCGCAATTTTGCGATTCCTTATGTTGCTAGTAGGTTTCAACTCACCTACATTGCTCGCAGCCAAATACCGATCGCAAACGCTGAAATTCTGCTAATTTCAGCGTTACCGATCGGTATTTGGCCACCTACATCTGGCCCGTAGCTCCTTAGGCCCATCTCGAGGTAGGAGATGGTTTTAAAGTTGAATGTCCCGATCTTCTCAACTTCAGAGTGGCAAAGACACTGAAATTGGTATCTGGGAAATTGTTTTCCTGGTTCAGCAGGAGAACAGGGTCCTAGGAAAGGGATTTACCGCAAACTCCTATCTGGTCAACAAAGGCCGCTTGTCCTAAAAAATGAGTCATAACCAATGTCTTCAAAATGGAAACACCAGAATAGCAGTGAATGTAGCAGACTTGAGACAGCTGATTCAATGTGCCTTTAGCAATGTGGATTACTCCTAGCTTTTACTCCTTGGTGGTGTTTTTTTCTTAAAATTGGCCCAAACTTTGTAGAGCTGGCCTTCAAAGAAAGAAAGGCGATAAGGTGGACAATTTGCTATTTGGCCATCAGTTCAGCATGGAGGTGGGTGTCCACAGGGAAAGCTGTTGCTAGCAAAGCTGAAAGGAGGGGTGTGTTTGCTTATCCAGCTGTGAATTACAGAATTCAACTCACTCATTTTTTAGAATCCAGAAAAGATGGAACCTTCAAGCAGTCTGCCAACTTCTTTCTGGAAAGGTAAAGTGCCTCCAGAGTACATTGCACAAGAGCTCAAACTGGACTGATTTCCAATAGTAATAGGCAATACATATCTGAATAGTCACCGTGATGACCAGAGCTGCACACACTTAACAAGATAGGCCAAGAACAGGGTCCAGATTATGCTAAACTTTTGATGCAAAGGAATACCAAAGAGAGTTTTATGTTTTATAAGTTCTATCTCCCCAACTGAAACCAGACAATTTTAAAGACAATGGCTTTATATCCAGAAGTTTACATATTAGGCAACGTGGAACACTTCATAGTTTTCCTTTGCAGCCACGTATTCTTAAAGAATTATGTTCACCCTGGAAAGAAGGACAATTGTGGCATGCAGCTGGTACATAACCTATCCCAAATAAATAGGTGCATTATTTACAACAATTTCAAAACAGAAGGCATTAATGCGCTTGGGAAGAGTTTAAGAAGGGAGGGATGGTTACTCAGACTATGTGAAAAAGCATAATGTTCCCTTTTGTAAGAAAGGGAGATTGACTTGCCTTCCCCTTTTTTAAATTTTCTCTGTCCCTTGGGGCATCACCAACCAAGGTTCTGAGATTGGTAGTGGCCAGTTCAAGATTAAGATACACAATGTGACTGATTATAGTAGCTTAAGAGAAACACAAGTCAGGACCTGCAGGGCGACCGTGATAAAATACCTCAGTGGGTCTTCGATCCAACTTTCCTGCAAAACGATTAAATTCCTGACATTTGCAGCTCAAGAGCTCGAAAAAAAGGCAGCAGCAAAACAGGAACTGGGACATATGGACACTTTGCAGCCGGATCCAGATCTTCCTTGATGCTCTTTGCAGCCTTCTCTCCTCCCTCTTCCCTTTTATTTTAAGTCACTGCAAGCACTTTATTTGAGACAGGGGGGACAGACACATTTAATCAAGCACAAGTCCTAACGCGCGCTGCATCCTTGTTATAACAGTCGTTTGCTGGCCCCAATCTTCTAATGTGAGGGCCATCGCCTTATAACGTGATTTTCCTGTTTTTACTCATCTTGCACATTTAAACAGTGCTCTGCCGGTTTTTACTCATCATGTACATTTGTGCAATGTTGCCCAGCACATGGGGGCATGTTTTACTCTATATGTTGTTGTTTACCACATGGTGGTATGTTCCACCCTTTTATGATTTTAACAAATCAAATAAAAGTATTTCTTTTGATTATAGTAGCCAGTAGCGACTGACCTGACTGAGGATGCAGTTATTGGGTAGGGCTTGAGCTGAACCACCATGGGAGCAGAATCGCAGCAGAGCTGTTTTGCTGCAGCCCGTGCCATGCCAATTTGTGCCGCTTGCCACCACCCCCCTGCTGACCTTGCCACTTCTCATTGTTTTGCCCCCGGCTGGTCTGACCCTTAGCAGCTCGCAGCGACCCAGTCTGGGACCCAGCTGTAGACTGTGCCATTGCCGCAGAGAGTGTACGGCGGCAGGCGGCTAGGGGAGACTGTGGCAGATTGTTGGAGTCTTGACATCCGGCTGCTCCACCCTCTGTCGCATGCTTCTGGCATGTGTCCGTGGCCTTGTGCGCTACCCTTTGAGAAGGGAGAGAAGCTGCTCGGTATCGGACTGTTATACCAGCCCGTATTATTGTTAACGCCTACAAGTACACTTACAACTATGCTTTGACCCTAGCGTGAAGTCCCCAGGTGAGGAGGCGAAGAGTTCTGGTGTGGAGTGGAAGGGAGCTAGCTATTGGCGCTAAGGTAGTGTAAGGTGTGGTGTGCGCATAAGCGTTGGCGTCTCCTTCGTGTTGAGTGGAAGCAGCCAACATTAGTCCTGTGCGACTTGCTCTCCCCAGGGTTTCCCCTTAACACCTCCCACATCTCCCAGCCTCGCATCTCTGGTGTTTGCAGGACGTCAGATGCACTGTTCGTGACAAAGACCCATGCTCATCGCTGTCTGGTACTCCTAAGAGTTTTTACACAGCGCTCCCCAGCCTGATTACAGTATCCACCACAGCTTAGCTTCTAAGGCTGCCCTTGTTAACATCTCAGATCCCTGTAGTGCCTGGAAGATCTCAGCGGCCCGAGAGACCAGTAAGGCATTTAGCGTGCTGGTGCCAATTCCCTTGTTTCGCCCGAAGGCATCCTGCTACAAGGGAAGGTGAGGCGGCGTTCCAAACTGTTGGCTCTATGGTCTGAAGGTCCTTCTCAATGATCTCAGCAGTTGATTCTGCACTGTGGCTACTCGGCCGTAGTCCTGGGCATAGTCTTAGTCAGCGCCTCACACTCATACACATATCCATCCGATCCCAATTACTGATCCTTACTGCTAACCTCATCATCAGGCCCAACATTGTGCCGGCCAAACATTATTCCTCGAGACAGTAACTGCTGGGGAAGGTAGGACACTTAAGTTATTCAATATTGCCAAGAACATCTGAGGAAGAGAATAATGTGATCAGGTAATGTCTGAGGGGTTTCCAAACCAGCCAGCAGCGAAAACAGCAAGGGGTGAAGCAAATGTAAAAATAAAAACAAGACTATTAATATAGACGCCCTTAAAGACAAACAGCGGGAGGGAGAGGGTATTAATGCCATCCCGAATCACCTGCAGCAAAAAGAAATGAGAATTACTGACTTTTTAAAACCTCTCATGACCACCAAAAGATTGCCATCGTCGGGTTCATTGACCAGCCCACCAGCTGACAACAAGCAAGCCTTCAAGCAAGATAGGTCCCTGAACCAATGTGCACGGGAGGGCCCCAGCTTGGTATAAAGGAGGCTATTGACAATACAAGCAGTAGTTCATTCACCTGGCCCCCGTGCTGGGTTTTCTACCAATACCACCAGTGCATCCGAGGACCCTCATGGATGGACGATACAGCTACCAGAGGAAGAAAGCAATTCTACAGATGGGGTAATCCTTGGAAGTAACCCCACGTAGCAGCCTCATAATAACAGCGGATGCCACAGGAAGGCTATCAACACTCGTCCGGCCTTAGAGGATGTAGCTGACAACTAGCCAGCCGACTCGCTCCTGTTACAGGAATTGGAGTTGATCCTCCTCAACCCCTACGGGCCGTCTGATTCGAGCCGGAGCATGGCCCCTATGAGAGGGACAATGAGGGACTATAATCATTTGCTTACTCCTATAAAGTTACCCTTCACCAAATCGTACTCATCATTCTGAAAAAGCCTCTCTAGTACATCCAGAGTCTGCTCCTTTGGCCCAACTTAAGGGAAATTTCCAAGAATCATCTCCCTTCCTACTGGGGTGAAACACAATGTGGGGATGATAATGAGGCTGCATAGGCTGAAAGGTTGCCCCAAGGATCAGCACATGTTACTCCGGTGGAGGTTTTATCACAGGATGGCCTAATTGGCACCAAGCACCACCGACGACCATTTTATGGGATTCTCTCCTACACAACTTGGACACGATTTCCTCAGACCTCAAAATGCACCTGAACAAACTGGAGCTTCTGGTCAATCTCTTTAACATTTTAGCTGTTCATGTTATGGGCATCAATAACAAATTAAAGGCTTTCAATTAAATGATTCTCAGAGTGCAGGCCGATCCCACAACTAGTGCTCAACTACACTTAACCTCCTCTCCACTGTTCTGTCAGTACTTTCTGCCATTCTGGAGGAATTCTAGCCTCCTGACGGAAAATTGTCCCCCCAGGACACGCTGCCTGGAGGAGCCTATATTGGCGGCACAGACCCCATCATGGTCACACAAGCCCCCCCTGTAGGTCGGCGTGGGTGCAGGGTCTGCTCGAGACCGCCCAGCGACGTTCAACCCAGTCCTGGGCCCTTCAGTTTGTGCCTCGCCGACGAACCAGGCATATCATGTCCCCCCTGCACCCCAAAGGTCTGTCTCAAAGAGGGAGAGGAAAAGGCTGAGGAAAGCCAGAAAGAACCAGGGCATTCAGGACAAGTGTGTCAGCCTTCTAGGGGCTGACACGGTCCTACCTGTTCGCCCAATACTTAGCCCCAATGCTCGGACCATAATACCAGCTTTCCTTTATCCCCTCCAACACAGAGCATGCCGCCAAAGGGTTAGATGAATTATGCCATCTTTCAACCAACTGCTGCCTTAAAGGCCCCCCCCAACTTCAAGTCGGGCAGATATTCATAATGAAGAGCCAACTACCAGCTCACAGGCTCTCTCCCAGTATTGCTCTTCTTCAGCCTGATTCAACCATTTCTGGACACTCCTCCCAGGCAAAGACAGCACCGCCCCCTCTTCTACGGGTCAGTTCCTGTGATTATACCCTTTACTTCCTCAGGGGGGCTTCGTCAAACACTCAGCTAGCAGTCCACAACTACTCTGATCCAGAGGGAGTCCCTTTAAACACCTTCCAGCTGGCCCTGCACCACATTAACCACCTTAAGGGCTTCATAACTAGACCCCCAATATGTCAAGACACAGATGCTTTGCTACCAGCATCTCTGTCTCAGGAGTTGTGGAATAAGCTTGCGAACGTGGTTCATTTTACACAGAGTGAGTTTGAGCCTCAGGCAGGGGCTATCAAGCAGAATCATGGTGAGTTTATATCACCTGTCTCCCAGCCTCATAGCGGCCCTCGAGTGCACATGAAGAAACTCGCGTTGACTCCTTGTTATATGTCCAAACGCAAACATGACGCACACAATAGGAGCACTATACTTAAACTGATTGGCACGTTAGAGGGCTTGGAGTAGAGAACACCAAATGATCTTGAATTTGTGGAGTTTAAGCCTCATCCCACGATGCGAGGAAAAGATATATCTGTAACTTCTTGGTCCTACCCAGGAAATTGCCACTCAGGTCTGGAAGTACAGAGACAAATTTTACGACTGGGGCATTGAGGTCATGTTTAGCCCTCCGCGCTACCTCACCAGCTACTACATCTGAGTTCTACTTACACCGCTCCCTCCCATTGAAGTGTTCTTAGAGGAGCGGTCGGAGCAGAGCAGCAAAGGAATGATTTTGAACATCTGCAAGTCAACAGCGTGCATACCAACAGCTGTCTTCGGTATATCGCTACATACCCCCTCACCCCCCAAGATGGTAGTTTGGGGTGCCGGCAATTACAGGAGTTCTGTAAAGCATGAAATCTGCACCTGCACTCTATCTCTGGGAACTCAAATGTTGTACCCAGTGTAAAGTCGGGGGTACCAAGTGATGAACCCCTTAGGCTGGCTCTTGGCGGCATTCTACCCAAGGCATCCATATGGCTTGCCCAACAGGAGCTACCAGAAGAGATTAGTGGGAGTAGTGTGGAAACGCCTGGTCGGACATTGAACCACTCCAGGGGGCCCCTCCGGAACCGAGCCTTCAACCCCTGTGTCATAGAAGCTTCGTACTAGGGACTATCGAATATCACAGATAATTCGGCAAAAAAGCTGTTGTTTCTTTCTTGGAATGTGGCTGGCCTGAGGAATAAGCATCATAACGCCCCATGGCTCGACTTAATGGTGTCTGCAAGAAATTTGGGCCACAACACCCATACATTCAAACAGCTTTAAGACCTTCCACCTTGCCGCCTCCCCTACCCTCTCTGGTAGACCTATGAGTGGACTGGCAATCTATCTCTCGGTTATGGTTCATACCAGAATTTTCTTTAATAAAGCAGACACACCTTTTTATCAACTGCTCGGCCATTGAATTCAGGGCTGGCTGAAGGCTCAGCATTATTAACTTTTACAATAATATTCCTTCTGCTGACAGAGTTAGAGTTTTGTCTGGGATTGATACAGACATGGACATCCTAATTTTAAGAGGAGGCGGCAACAACCAGGGTTTTGTCGGGGGGGGTAATGCTCATTTTTGCCCTCCGTGATGCTTGCGGGTTCTTGAAGTAGATGGGTATCCACGATCGCACTTCACTCATGACGCTTTTGGTAATAGCCTTAATTTCCTCATGATTAAGCATAACAGGCTTTGCTAACGAATCCAGCAGAAACTAGGTTCCTTTTCGGAACACGTTTGTGGGTAGAGGTGAAGGTTCCTTTATTGGTTTAACATTTTATCGGCCAATTTAGACCACTGCATTTGTAATTTTACCACCCCCTCAAGCCCCTTTAGCAATCACCTGCCGCTAAGCTTATCCACATATATTCCATCCTGGCAGGCAATCTACAGTCCAGATAGGCATGTAGCACATATCTCTGCTCATAGCAAGAAGGGCTGGCAGATAAAGTGGGAAACGGTCAATACTGAGGTTTTCCTCTCCTAGCGGGTTCAGGATAATCGTCCATTGTTCAACTTCTGTTTGGACGATACGGAGCACCGCACTGCCATTATTGAGGCTTTTACATCCCTTTCTAAGGCTATCAACTTTGCACTTGAAAGTTCCCATAACCCTCCCTTAGGAAAGCGGAAGGGCTGGTTTGACAAAGAATGCTCAAGTACATATAAGGCACTTACGCTTGCTCTGCAAAAATCCCCAGAAATATGTAAGAAATGGCATGGTGCAGGAAAGCCTACCGGAAAGCAGTTGTGACCAGAAAAACACTTTGAAAATGAAAGTCTGGGAAGATCTTGAGGAAGCAAGTCATAAGAAAGATACAAGGGCTTTCTGGGGTGTTGTCAACCGGCCCTTCTTAAGCATGACTGATGTGCGCTCCCTAGAAATCGCCATATCTGGGCAGGAGTGGGCTTCATTTTTTGGAGAGGTCTACTCTGCGGGCTCAGAGGAGGAGGAAGGGATGAGTGAAATCAAGTTCACTCCATGTGTAGTTCCAGGGGATAGCTTCCAGTCTAAATATCTGCTGGCTTATGACAAATTCTTGGAGGCCATTAAGAACAGCCCCATCTACAAAGCTTCCGGCCCGATGGGGTCCCGCTGGACCTATTCAAGAGCAAGTTGGAACTCTGGGCCCCACTGGTCACAAATGTTCTCCGGGCTGTCAGTCATCCGAGGAAGTTACCAACTTGGTCGCAATCTGTCATCGTCCCCATTTTTTTAAAAGGGGGACCGAGAGGAGGTGAGCTGTTACCGCCTGAATTCCATGGTGAAGATCTTGTGCTGTGTTCTTCTATTGCATCTTGAGTTCTGGGCAGAGGACTCCAGAGCTCTCTTCGAGGTTCAGTATGGATTTCGGGAGTGGGCTCGGGACAGAGAACCAAAGCCTTAACCTTTGGCTCTTGCTGGGCAAATATACCATCGCCAATCAGGGTTCTTTATTCCTGGGGTTTATGGACCTGTCCAGAGCCTTTGATTGTGTCTCACACAGTAAATTATGAACCACATTAGAAGATCTCGGCGTGGACAGGTCCTTAATCAACCCCTTCAGAGAGATTTACCAGGACTCGAGTGCCTCAGTGAGGTTTGGTCTGGGAGGGTAATGCTCGGAGTCTGTTTGGGTTCAGAGGGGGATAAGGCAAGGTTGCATTCTCGGACCTTTCCTCTTCACATTATACATTAACCATCTGGACAGGGAATTGGTCTAGATGTGCAGGGACTTGCTCCAGAACGGACAGCATCCCATTCCAGTTCTGCTGCATGCAGATGGTGAAGTCCTTATGGAGCATACTTCCCTGAAACTTAAGCACCTTTTAGAGCGCTTCTCTGCATTTATGGAAGGGCAGGACCTCAAGTTCAACATCAGCAAAACTTTTGTTATGTCCTGCATCTCCAAACGCGCTTCCAAACCTAAAATCTTTTTGCATGCCAAACCTATCCAAACCACGAATAATTTCAGCTATGTGGGTCTGGCTTTTAATAATTCTAGGTCCTGGCACCAGCAGTTGGTGACCAGAACTATTGAGCTTGCGCGGAGCACTAAGATCATCTTTCAATTTGCCGTTGACTTGGGAGGGAGATCCGGCCCATCACATGCTCGCAATCTACCTGGCGAAATGCCTCAGTGTGGTTATCTATGGGGCCGGGGTTAGGGGCTTTAATAAAGTTTCCAGGTTGCAGATAAGTGAAAATAGGTTTGCCCACCACTTGCTTCCCCTTCCCGACAGTACGGTGACTTACATTTGTCTTAGTGAGTTGGGTTTAATCCCTCTGGAGGACAAAATACGGTCCCGCCCTCTTATGTTGTGGCGACATGTTTGGACTAATGAGGCTTTGGCATTATACAGAGCGATCATTGAGAACTGCCTGTTCCTGAAACGGGGCCTCGACATTCCCTGGATGAGGGTGATCAAGGACTCAACTCTGGCCTTGTCCAGACCAGAGTTGTTTGAAAATCCCTCACTCCTTTCCTCCCTCAGCAAAATGTCATTGAGAGATGTGTTACGCCAAGTATGGGGCAGCTAGGTGGGATAAAGTCAGAACCATGCCCTCCGTAATATCCTATATTGCGCTGGCTCCCTCGGAGGGGCTGCCGCCATAACCGTCACTTAATGCCGAGCAATATCAAAATTTCCTTTTATCGAGGTCAGACTAAACTTCTTCCATCTGCTAGTGGCATTCCCCTATTGCAACAATTGAGAGCATCACCTCAACCCTTGTCCCTGGGATTCGATCTCATCCCAAAGCACTTTACACATTATGTTTTTTTGTACATTTTATTCTTAACCCAGAGCATGTACCATTAAAGCCCTCTTGAACAAACTGTCCCTAAGACACTGCATACAGGCACTTCACTCTTTCCAACGTTAAGCTTCCAATGAAACCATTATGACTGTGTATACCTATCTAAGATTGGTAACAAAGATTAGGAGGTCCCAGGGGAGTAGTGGGGATGTTACCCTAGGGCCCTGCATTGACCAACACTTCACGACATTATGATATCACAGTTCTTTGCATCCTCCGTGTATTTGGATTTTAGATATAAGTTAAGGCCTATGGGAAGAGCTCTTGTATTATTAGTGGGGTGTTTTTCTGACTTACTGAGTACCTGAGAATGGAAAGATATCAGTCAACATTAAAACTTTTAGTTTCGGATGTCTTCATCATTCTACGCTTGAGAGATCAACAACAATTACAATGATTTCTGCTCAATTTCCAAATATATACACTTGTTATTGTTTTCCGATTGGTAATTAATTGATTGATATTTGCTTCCTAACTTCCAGCAGAAAAAGACGGCAAAAGAAAACTGTACAATTTTTGCCTCAATGTCTTTGATAAAAGAGTGATTTTCCTTCCATGACTCAGATGGGGAACATCACCATTCTTAATCCTTGTGTGCTTGGTACACTAGATGTGATATTTCTAATTCCTCTGCATGTGTCACAAGCCTGGATCATATTACCTCTATATTTTATGCTTAAGCATTTATTTTAACCATTTGAGGTCTATATACGATGTAAATTTTTATTTTTCAATTAATTTAAACTATTTACAATTCAAGCCAATCAACAATTTAGTTCAATTAAAGTTCCACTTGATTTCCAGGTGGATCTCAGTTGCTTCCAGTGAACTGAGTCCTTGGCATCTCACAGATTTTCTCTTAGAAACACAGAACACTCTTAGAACTAGAAAGAGAAGGTCACAAGGAAACAGAGAAAAAAGGCATTACTAGTTGGATAAGTATGAAGTCGCATAGAGGATCCTTGGATAAAAACAATTTTAAAAAACAAAATGTAACTGAACCGACCAGGCTCCAATCCAGTAACTATGGTTCAGCACATGTCTTGATCCCAAATGAACAAATCACTACAGATTATGCATTACAATGATTCCTGGGAGAAGATAAGCCAGTTCTGCCAAGCAGCCTGGCTGCTGGAGAAAATCTGTCCAACCATGACTGGTTATATTTTCAAACTGAAAAAAATGCCTTAACTGATGGGAAGTGGGCTGCTGCGCAAGAGCCAAAAAAACATACGTTGGACCCTACTCCAGCAATTTCAAGAGTTAAACGAAACAGACCTGCGAGGACCCAGAAAAATTGCTTTCTAAACAAGAGACACATTTCATCAAGGCTAGGATCCAGACTGATCTCATGTTGAAGTTTTGTCTGCCTGGCATGCTGCTGCTTCCACCTTGTCTGCGTAGAAGTCACAGAAAATTATTAATGTCCCAAGACACTGGGCCAGAAGCCCCTTCAAGCTGTCCTCGAAGACTGGAGAAAGGTTGCCCGACCATAAACAAGTGTAAGGAAGGTGAGTGGTGATTCCAGCAAGCACACAAACTATCTGTGCAAACATTTACTGATTTCAACTCGGAGGTGTGCCACTTCTGAACTTTATAGATTCTCAGTGCCACACAACCTCCATCTGTGATACCACCGATTCTCACATGCCCAGCACCACGTGTGACCTGGCCACCAGAAAAAGCATCCGGAGCTTCGCTTCTGAATTCCGGGACCCTTACTGGTTGTGCAGATGTCCAAGAAAGTACTGGCTTGCATGCTAGCTTGATCTATTCCACGAAGAAGGTACAGCTTGAACCTTGTGTACGCCCCATGCATTGGTGAGCACACAACCCCGCTTTCTCCTGACGGTAGGAACTATACCTGATCGACTCCATTACTAAGATCTGTTTCCCTGTGATGTTGAATCATTGACTCACAGCTGCTGGCTCCTTGAAGTTGGGAGACATCAAACTTAAGTAGAGTGAAAACTCAAACCCCTAAATCAGAAAAGAAACTAGGATTCTTTGGGGAAAACACAAATACTGTGAATGCAGAGATTTTGGAGTTAATGTACTGTTGAAGGTGGTCACAGGTTTCCTCTATTATCTTGTGATTTTGATACCCACTTTAATTTTGTTCACGCTTAGTTATAGCAAACACAGTAGGAGGCAATTTTTAGTTGGATACCATTGGTCTTTGTTCTCTTTGAAAGGATAGCAATTGAACATTTGATTATGAACAGCAAAGTTACCACAAACATAACAGGACGACAATTGGGGTATGCAGCGCAGCTGATTTGCATTGATTGTTGCTACTTTGGGTGTTTATTGAAATCAGTGATTTTTTTTACTGTTTGACTTACATTGTACTGTGTATATGTATATATATATTTTTCAAGTGGTTATTAAAATGTAGTTCTTTTAACTAAGAACCAGGACTGGCTGACAGCACCTCTCTGTCTTGATGGTTAAAACTGCATTACACTTTATTTAGTCTCAATACTCACCCCACTTCCTTTGAACTAGGCCTTGACTGCTCATCTAAACTACCACAAAGAGTCCAAGAGAATTTATAGGTCCTATTTGAATCTAATAATAAGTACCAAGCATTCTGGTCAGTAGGGATCAAATGCGATTTCACTCTGGTTTTGATACATGATCCGTACAACTGCCTGAATTTAGAAAAAGCTTTACAAGTTGTCACACATCATGTAACCCCGAGCATATCCCAAGACTAAAAAAGGTAAAACGATAATAGAACGTCACAGAAAATGCTATAGCGACTCCAACCTGTGCATCATTAGCATTTCATACAACAGCGTGAGTCCAGTGTGCCATTCTATGAAAATGTACCAAACAGGTCTCGGATACTAGTGTTCCCTTGTATGACTTTAGGGTCTCATTTGGGTGGATCTCAGAGTCAGTCATTATTAGGTTACAGCTCAAGACCCCCACTTTGATCCATAATCTCTCTGTCCTGCCTGGATGGGTCTCAACAAGGGAACTTTTTGTTTTTTAATAATAATACATCGGGCTCTAAAGGCACCTAAATGCAATGTGTTCATATTGTTACTTGAATAAGCTAACCATTACTACAAGCAAAATACAGGTTGCGGCCTATGCTAAAAAAAATAATAATAATTATACACAGTATCCAGGAAAAGAACCTCTAAATGTAGTAGCGTAGTTGAGAAATACAAGTACCTGGGTGTTGTTTTCATAAGGACTCTTAATTGGGCGATCATAGGACGGCAATCAATGCAATGGTGGCCATAAAAAACACAGATTCAGCCTAATTAACTGTATGCAAGGCCACTGGAATTATGCAGCAAAGAAGGACCAATTAGTATTATTAATTAATACTTATTTTTTCATTTCAAAACACCTTAATAATGTCTAGGCAAATGTTTCACCTCAGTACCAATTTAGCACTCAAGTACAGTAATAAGCAACTGAAAAGAGGACGTTAGTCTGTGCTAACAGTGTGGCACTATGCAGCACCATGTGTCGAGCTTTTTTACGAAGTAACTTTTGGTTAGTATGAGCTAGAAACCTTTTGGAGCATATTTACAAGGGCTTATCGCCACAGGAACGTCACTTTTTGTGCGTTCCTGTGGCGATAAAACCTTCACCCTATTTACAAGGTGGCGTTCAGGCACTTAACGTCACCAAGTAAATAAGACCCCCTTTCACGCTACACTCAGTGTGAAAGGGGCGGGCAATGGCTGTTGCTGTGGGCGTTCTGCCGCAACACCCATTGATTTTGACGCTGCCCCATATTTACGTTTTGCGGTTTCTACGTGTGCTGCAATGTTCAGCAAATCACCATGAATGATTGTTTATGTGCAGGAAGATATCCCTTCCTGCACATAAACGATCAATAAAAAAAATGACAATTTGCCACTTCTATGTATAAGAGTTACAAATCATCATTAGTGATTGTTTATGCGCAAGAAAGTACGCCTTCCTGTACATAAACAATCATTCCCTCAACGCAGGCACCCTTGCACTATGGTGCACGGGTGCCTGCGTTGGTGCTAGACAGCTGAATTAAGCACCAGCGCTAGGAAAAATGCAGGGGTGCGCCGTATCATTGTTTTGAGAATGACAGCCTGACTTTGCAGTAGCTCCTGCTATTTTCTTCTCCGCAGTAGCAAATCCTGTTCAGTTGCTCCTCGAAGAAGGGGTATCCAGCCTCATGAAAGTCTCATCGGCTACAGCCTGCAGCTTCAGTTCCTGCAGGAGATTTTCAACTTCCAAAACAGTGACAAAGTCTGACCTTAGAAACCTTCACTGTCTTGTCATCCAGCAGTTCCCTGACGACGACACCTCCTCCGTGGACACCACCCGCTGCCTTGCCCCGCTGAACTTTACCTTCTTAGACATTTTTCTTCAAAATTTCTTTTAAGTCTGAAGTTAAGCAGAGAATGAGAGCAATCCACCTTGTGTATCCAAACGCGCTCCATCGCGGTCGGCCATAACTTTTGACTTTGCCCCGGTCTGACGCAACTAGATGCCCGTGGTTGGTGCTTTGATCTTTTAGGCACTAGTTTAACTAAAACTTAAAACACTTAAAAAAATTCAGAACTCCGGTTCGAATGATTGGATTTTTGTTGTTTTGGTGTCAAATAATATTTTACCATTCTTTCAATTTTTCTAAATTGGTGTGGGATTTTTCTTGTGTTGTATTTCACTTTATTATTGTTTATGTGCTGCATAAATACTTTACACATTACCTCTACGTTTAGCCTGGCTGCTTTTGTGCCAATCTACCAAAGGGTTAAGCACAGGTTAATTTAGTGACTTTTGTGACTCACCCTGACAGGGAATGTGGCTGTTGCTTAAGAAGTGTCTTAATCCCCCCTGAATAAAAGAAAAAGAAAAACATTGACAGGCTTGCATTATTTACAAAACCTTTCATAACCAGGCTCCAGCCTTTGTAGCAAGACGAATCAAGAGATATTGTTGAAAGTTCAAATAAGGATGAAAACGCCAATGAGTAAGTAGAAGCCTTTATTCTGGTCATCCACTCTCCACACAATAACTGATTCCCCAACATTCCAACATGAACTCCCAGAGCATACCAAGTGTCAGGAAAGGAGGGGGGAAAGAGAAGGAGCATACCAATTAGGAAAGGAGGTGGTGAGGGAAAGAGTGGAAACTAGATTACAACACATCTCCCTACACAGGGAGGGATGAACATAACCGCTATGGAGCCTGAGAACTGAACAGTTACCAACTACTCAGCAATTGCAAGTCTGTCCCCGCTCCAAGTCTGCCCATTCTTAAGGCGTACCAGATTTCTGCCTAGATCACCTAAACGTTGAGGGGAAAAAACTTGCTCTGCCCAGCTTGGACATGGGTAGGTTTCTTTACTTGAAATACAAATTTCTGGTGTTGTGTACCCTCAACATTTACTGTTTTGACTTGACTGTTGGCTCCATCCCTACAAACTCTTGCTAAATGTCCTCTCCTGTTGCATTTCTTGCAAGTGACGCTACGGGCAGAACAGTGTGGGCTATTGGCCAAGAGGTTATTACTCCCACATCTATAGCATTTGAGACCCAGTTGCTCTCTCATAGGTTTGTTGTAGGGTTCCCCTTTGTTTTTTATCTTAAGAACATTACTGTTCGAATCATCCACTTGTACAGAAGCCACTACCTCTTCAGTTATTTTAATTTCTTTCATACATTCGCTGTGTGTTCTACAGCTTGGGCTAGGGAAATCGCTTCTTCAAGTGTGGGGTTTTTGGCTAATAACTTTTCTTGTATCCGACTGTTACTTGTGCATCTGACTAATGGATCTCTTATCAGTGAGTCGTTGAGTTCGCCAAAGTCACACAGTTGGGTGAGACCTCTTAACACTGCTATGTAACTTTTGACATATTCGTTCTTCCCTTGCACACGGTTGAAAAATTTGTGGCGCTCAAGAACAACATTTATTTTATCGCCGAAGTGTTTTTCTAACTTTATCAGAGTAATGTCGTACACATCCAGGTCATCATCTTCTTCTACTTCCGGTTCTGGCAGGGTCTCATACACTTTGCTACTGTACACTCCTAAATTGTGAAGGAGAATGTGCTGCTTGCGCACAGCTGAGAATCTTTCTCCACCCATGGCAATCAAGTATGACTCAAATAATTTTGTCCATTCCTTCCAGGGAATTTCTGGTTCATTGCTTTCCTTCAAAAAGGATGGTGGTTGACTGATGCCTGGGGTAACCATGCTAACAGGCTAGGTATCTCAAGAGAGGAGGAAGAAAGGATACGGGAAGGAGAAAGGGAGAGAAGGAATACCAAAGCTGGAGAAAAGATGCATAAAGAAAGGGATTGTGATACCCCTGGTACCTAAGGAGATGGAGGTTATACGGTGTCTGTAACCAGATTTACACGTACTCCATTATACATGTGGAGGTTGAACATAAGTGGGGAAGCAAAAAGATACGCAGGGACTGTACTGTAGTAACTGAAAATTGCACCAGAGTCTATATATACTGTAATGCAGGTGTGCGTATCACCGAAGAAGAACAAGCACAAGGTAAAGCGTGTAACTGAGTTAACGATGGAAGAGGGGGGTAGGAGGTGTGCGTGTCACCAATGAAGGTCACGCACTGCAGATCTGTATGGTGTGCGTATCACCGTGGAGGAACGAAAGAGGTGACAAGTGCATGATCTGCCCACAGAGTGGACGAAGTGACAGGAAGGTCTGAGGAGAAACGCTGAATTGCCACCGAGCGCAGGAGGCAAAATACGAGGAGACCTTACTTGCTAGCGTGAGGCTTGAAGACCCACAGGATCGCAGTAGTGCAGCGGAGAGAAACCCTCTGAGGCTGCGATGACACTACGATACAGGAATGCAGGCTGAACACTGTGATGCGCCCCCGGCTGAAAAGAACGTCACAGGGCTCTCATCAGGGGCGGTTGTGAGGAGGCTGGAGCGCCGGAATAGGAAATGCTTTGCAGCTGACTGGAGCTCAGGCGTCGGAGCGCTCAACCCAAGCGGCTGCGAGGTGGCTGGGGCGCCGGATTAGGAAATTCCTCTCAGCTGACAAACCTGACAGGAAACTTCTTCAAAAGCGGCCGTGGAAGGACTGGAGCGCCGGATCAGTTACCCCTCACAGTTGAAGGCAATCCCGGCTGGGGCACGCAGGCTACAACAGCAGTTCACAGAAAGCGGCTGCATAATCCCCTTTTTCAGACAGGGAATGCTCTAATCCAACGTCAATCCCCGGCTGGAGGTCGACAGTTCACAAGGAAAAGGTGCGTGTCGCCCTCACGTGAATCGTAGGTACGATCAGCAACTGACAAGAAAACTTGAAGTGGGCAAGCAATTTTCCTTAGGAGACGCCCAATCAGGATAACAGTATGGACGGTGTCGCCAACCGGAACAGTATGCCAGTGAAATCGTAGACCCCCTGCAAGGATTCCAAGGGGAAGCAAGTTGCAGATATTTGCAGCGATGGTAGCAGTATCTTGGAGAGAGTACATAAAGGGGAGATGACCAGCTGCCCCCTGCGCAGGATCGTCGCCAGTGTTGAAAGTTCAAATAAGGATGAAAACGCCAATGAGTAAGTAGAAGCCTTTATTCTGGTCATCCACTCTCCACACAATAACTGATTCCCCAACATTCCAACATGAACTCCCAGAGCATACCAAGTGTCAGGAAAGGAGGGGGGGAAAGAGAAGGAGCATACCAATTAGGAAAGGAGATGGTGAGGGAAAGAGTGGAAACTAGATTACAACAGATATGTTTCTACTCGAGCTCTCAGATCCTTCTCTTGTCAACCATTTGAGAATCTCTTGGTTCAAGTGACGGAGAGTAGGGGGTTGGAGCTTCTCTGTCCTGGCCCCCAATTTAAGGAACTCTCTTCCTTCCTCGGACAGGCTGGAGACCAACTTCATGTGATCCATGAAGCTTTTGAAAGTCTGGCTGTTTAAGCATGCTTTTGATTAGCCTGGGCCCTCTTTACTCTCCCTCCTGGTTGTCAAAGCACCAAAAAGCTTTCCTAACATGCATAACAAAATTGAGATCCCACTGTAGCATCACAAAGGGTTTTGGAGAAAACATATGTATCAAACCTTTTAAAACCTCATCACAATAACCGATTTAAACAAGGATGGCTGATCAGGTAAGAGCAAAATGGCTGACATCAACTTTAATGGTGCCTACTATAAGTCCTTGCTGGGCCAAAGACAAAAACAATAAAACATCAGCAACAGGTTTGTGTTACGGGCTCCACATCAGGCCACAAACTTGTCACAGTGCCCTCCATAAATAGATTTTTTTTTTAAGGGTGCCTGGGTGTAAGAATAACATACACGACCTCAGGGGATAGATAGAATGCAGTCAGCTGCTGTCACTCAATCTCCACACATGGAGCTGTAGAACATTGCCCTGCTGCTGCAGCATTAGGTACTCCTGAAGCGGTAACCTGATCGGGGAACAGATGCGCATGTCTTGGAGTGCCGGGTACCACACTATCAAGGCCCAATCCGAAGCCACAAGGATGAACTTGAGCCCAGTCTTTCCTGAACTTCTTCAGAACTTGAGGCGGAACAGGCAGTGGTGGAAAGGCGTACAAGCCTAAATGCATTTTCTAGAGGAAGCTTTCTTGGGAAGGAATTCCAATGCAGAAAAATTGTGACACTGTGCATTCTCAACAGTGGTGAAAAGACCTAACCAGGGTTCTTCTGATTGTTGAAAGATTGCCTACGCCACCTCAGGATTTAGTCGCCATTTGTGATCTGCCAGGCGTAGTCAGCTGACTTCAACCACCCTGGTGTGAAAGATCCCGGCAGGTGGTTCACGACCAGGGATATGCCCTGACGGTGCAGCCAACTACAGAGAAGAGCTTCTTGGCACAAGACCCAGGTCTCCACTCCTCCCTGCTTGTTGCAGTACCACATGGCGGTGGTATTATCCGTCAGAACCAGCATCAGCCTCCCCTTGATGGAGCGCAGAAAGGCCTTCTACGCCAGACAGATGGCCTGTAAGTCCGTAACTCCAACAGATTCATGTGGTGTTGTGTGTTTGCGCCAGATACCAGAGCCCTCTGATCTTCCAGGTGGCCTCCCCAACCCAGTAGTGATGCATCCATCACCACTGTCAACTCTGGGTGGGGAATGGAGAGAGGTTTGCTGCTGAAAATGCGGTTGAGCAGCCACCACTGCAGTTCTCTTGGAGTCTCCTGTGAAACCTGGATGGAATCCAACAGGTTCCCTTGGCGCTGGGTCTGTTGAGACTCGACATAGGTAACGTCTGTGGAACTGCAGAACGGGTATCTGTATCTTGCAGGTCCAGTGCTACCATCCAGTTGCCCAGATCCAGGGCAGATAGAACCTGGGCCAATGTGAGCACCTTTGTAGGAAATCCACCTTTTCCGCATAGTCATCGCAGATTTTTCACGTTTTACTGGACTCTATTTTTGCTGGCTTTAGAACTCTGTGCATTTTACTCTTGATAGCCAGTAGTAAAGGGCTTGCGCTCCTGCATAGCTACAGAGAGACAAGTTGCAAGAGGTCTTGTCCTGGAAGTACCAAGCTACCGAGTGGCAACTGGACCTCGTCTGAAACCCTGATATAGGCATCTGTCTGACACCCTGTAAGTCTCTAAGTGCCTCCCTTGAGGTCCTAGGGACTTTGGAAGTGTACTCCTGTGGTGGATTGGGACTTAAAGGACTAAGCCAGAAGATAAAATCTTTGACCAGGACCTACCCTGTTGGTGCATCCAACCATGGCTCCATCGCAGCCAGCCTTTAGTTGCATAAAGGTCCCGGTCTATCAGGACCATTGACTTAAATCTTTAAAAACACATTTCTCTGGTTCCCCTTTTTGGATTTTTCCATGTTTGTTTCCTTTTGTTTATTACATTTCACTGTACTTTTTTAAATCAGTTTTGGATTTTGTTTTTATTTGCATTTTGACTTACTGTTTTGGTACTGCATAAATACTTTACACATTGGCCTAAGTTAAGCCTGTCTCTTCTGGGCCATAGCCACTGGGGGGTGGACTCAGGGTAATTTAGTGACTTGCAGGGTTCACCCTGACATGGTTTGTGATTATTCCTTGAAAGTGGGCAGTTGGCCAAACAAAATTTCTTTCAATCTTGA
This sequence comes from Calotriton arnoldi, assembly GCA_963921515.1. Classification (NCBI taxonomy): domain Eukaryota; kingdom Metazoa; phylum Chordata; class Amphibia; order Caudata; family Salamandridae; genus Calotriton; species Calotriton arnoldi. The sequence continues at coordinate 1,313,051 of CAWUFW010000844.1, read as the reverse complement.
AAATGCCCTTCTGCAGGAAGGCATTTCTAGAGTGAAGATCCAAAGTAGAATGAAAGCCTGTATCCTCTTTTGGCCCGCGTAATAAGCGGAAATAACACACTGTCTCTATTTCAGAGGCTGGTGCCCTCCCTATGGTCCCTTTGGGCAAGAGGGCTTGCACTTTCTGCAGTAAGACTGCCAGGTGGCCCTCTAAGAGCAGCTCTGTTGTAGGTGGATGGTGCTGCAGGTCGAAAAGGAATGGTAGGGCATAGCCCTGTTACGAAATTTTAAGGACCCTGATATAATCTGTTGCCACCCCTGGGGAAAATGTTAAAACTAGCCTCCTACAAGGTGGTTGTGAGCCGCTAAAAGCAAGCTAAAGTGGCTTGGAGGCTGTTTCCACAGAGCTGGGGGACTGCTGAGAAGGTAGGTGTTGTGTCCCTGTTGACCAGCACATTGCCTGCATTATCCCTGTCCTGAAAGGGCTGGGGTGCTTGATGTGATGCGGGAAGGGTGGTCTGTATACCTAGCCTCTATAAAGGGACGCGTTTGCAGAGGAAAGGGCCTGGTGGAAGCCGAATAGCCTAAAGAACACACCCTGGCCCAGCTTGCTTAGCATGTTGAAGGATAGAATTTGCTTTCTTGCCAAATGCTCCTAGGCCTACCCTGAATTACTTGAGACCCGTCAAATAGTATATCCATAAGCGAGGTCTGGACCTCTCCAGAAAAACCAGATTGTACAGTCTGCTCCTCCTAAGCAATCGGTGGTGTCCAAGCCAGACTAAATAACATATTTAGGAGTAACGTGGCAAGATCCCATTGGCCATGTGTATATTGGCAAAGTAAACAACTGGTGTTGACCAACTTCATGGCTGAGCTGCCTGAGAGGAACGTATGTCTCCCAATTGCCTCAATGCTTTTAGACTCGGTCTGTGGGAGTCGCAGGAAAAGGGTTGGGACTCATTTTGCTGATGGACAGTTGAACCATCAGGCTCCCAGGAGTGGAATACTGAGCCAGAATATCAGGGTCGCCTGGTGCCAGCCTGTGGCATTTGGCAACCTGCCTGTTCACCAGTGGGCAAGAACAAGGCTTTGCCAATGTGCCCATCAAAGTACAGTCAGGGCCTCATTAAATAGCAACAGGGCTCAGAGGAAGCATGCCCCGCTGCAGAACCAATGTAAGGACGTTCGTTTTGACCCTCACAGAGAGGAGTTGTAGGTCCAAGACCTCTGCTGCACATTTTCAGGAAGCACTTTCTTCATTTGGCGGTCCAGGGGGAGAAATCAACACAGTATCTGGGGATATATCAAGCCCACTGGCCTCCTGCAAGTACATGTACAAACTGTCCCCATCGTAGTATGGGGGTAACACATTCTCATCATCAGGATTGGCATCTCCAAACGGTGGTAGGCTCCAATTAGATTCTGAACCAAAAAGCTGGTGGACCACCTGACAGTAGTTCTGCGGCAGAGGTAACATTTTGTCAGAATCAGATTGAAGGGGACATGGTGATGTAAATTCCAGACACAACCTCAGTCATGGCAGAGACGAGGTCAGCTCGGAGTCAGACAACTAAATAGGTAAGGGTCTTCTTTAAGCTGAAGCCATACCAGCGGCTATGTCAAAGGGACTGGTGTAGATTTTGGTGCCGGAGAGAAGGTTGGCACTGACATTAGTGCGAATCTGAGGCAGGTTCGAGAGACTGTGCTGAGGACGGATCTACCAGGGGTGACATAAATGGAGGTCGCTGCAGATACTTGGGTTTCGAAGGCATGCCAGATGGAGCTGTGTAACATAGCCTCCCTGATTGAGTCGATCTGATGTGATGTCACCAATGACAAGGGAATTTGGGGCGAATCAGGACCAATTGTGGAATAGTCTCCTCGGTATATCAGGAGAGAGACCAAGCGGTATGTTTATGCCCTTGTGACTTCTCTGGAGATAAAGAGTGGTGGGATGGGAACGATTCATGCTTAGCTTTTTTGGGTTTCCTTTTCGATTTTGATTTGGACGTACCCGAAGACTTCGACAATGATGAGGACCAGTCGCAGGAACGACCTCAGTCGCAGGTATCTGCTTGTGACTTCAAATTGGAGAGGGACCTGCACAGTTTCTTTCTGTGTTCAGCAATGTACATCTTCACTTCACGTTTTCAGATTGTCTTTGGGTTAATGATGGTGCATTCCTCACATGACCTGAGCCCAAACGTATACATGGTTATTGGGGTCTGCCACGGACAACTTTTTGCAGCAGTCCCTTTATAGTGTAAACCATGTCGTTTTTGGAGGGGACGGTTTTAATTTCGGCAAAAAAAAGTTTGTCAAACAATGAAGAAAAGGAACAGCAGAGCACTGTATCTCCATCTCAAGGCATGGAAAGAAAAGAACAAACATTAGCGCATAGGGTGGCATCTAGATCAGCTCAGACACTTCCCAGACAGAACAAAGTCAATATGGAGCTTCCCAGCACCACTAACTGGCACACGAGAGCAATGCCGTGAAAAACTTCTGGTTCCAGTTTGACTCCTGGGGATTATTCTAAAGGTGAGGAATCTGAAGCGAGACGTATCTGACAGAAATCTAAGACCTCTGCTTCTCTTTCACACATCTCTCCTCAACTACCCTTTGGGAGTCCTGATGTCAAGGTCTCTGTCTGCTTCACATGTTCCTCCCTACAAAAACGTGCCAGCAGTCTGGCTTGGCTGTTTGTGGATGCCAGGGTATCTGAACCTTCATAAACTTTCTATCAAGCCATCGTTTTTAATGTGCACACGTTTTTTTTTATTCTGTTAGAACAGGCAGTAGGGACTGGGTGACCCACTGACTTGTGCTCTGTAGCTTCACTGTAAAGACTTACAGCAAGAGGCCACTGCTCAGCGGAACCTGCAACACAAATGAGCTGCCGCTAAAATGAATGATTATTTCAGACAGTACCTGCAATGTTCCTTCTATAAATTGATAGTTTTCATTTGGGCCCTGCCTCCTTGGCACCAGTCATTCATCCTTCCTTGTCTGTTTTCTACACACTTTGTCTGGAAATTTTGGCAGAGAGATAAAATCCACAGGTAACTTCCAGATCCGTTGGAAATTTGCAATGTGTCCGATATTTGCTGGGAACTAACAATTCTGCGACTGCGCCACAGATATGAATGGTCTCAACATATTTCCTGGGCTCTGGATAGCTTGCTTAAGTGGAGGCCTACATGTGAATCCTTGTACCAAGATTGTTATTTTTTTTATTATATTCATTTAGGAACTCGTGCTTTTTTTATTGTCTATTTGTTTTCTCATTGATGTCTTATTTTAAATAAACGAAAATGCTGGTTAGTGCGCCATTATTGTCCGTGAGGTATAGAAATATGTTAGTAAAGCTGTTTATCTGTTGGAAATTCTTCTGATCAAATAAAATGCGTATATTCACACACAAATATGGAAGCTGTGCTTACTACATACACACAAGCTACTCTGCACAGTGACAGCTTGCACCCAAGCGTTGTTCTCCACGCCTCAATTTGGGCCATTAAGACGTGATTGTGACGTCAGTGATAATTATGGACCACGGGATATTTGCTTTTCATTAGGAAATGTGTAAATAACGTGCAATTTGAGTAAAACATTTGTAGTTTTCTTCGAGTGAAAATCTCAAACAGCACAAAAGTTAATGGGAAAGTGACTTGAGAGAGGTGGAGTTAAGGAGATTCCGCCAAACCCAAAGTTTAGAGGGTGAGGTACTGGTGAGATCAGTGTGTAGGAATGTGAACGGTCCACAACGCTAATTGTTGGTAGAGCCAGGACACATTTTCGAACGAACACGCTACAGCTGTGCATGGTGTTTTCAAATTAAATCCTGCAATTTCCTCAAACGCGGTTATTTCTACAAAAGCATTTCAATCACCGACGGTTCAAATAGGCAGCAGTCTCATTCCGTCGCACTTGTACTTTACTACATTCTCCCCAAGCCCACCCCCCCTTTACAGGACCCCTTAAGTCTCTTGACTAAAACAAATCTCGCTTCCCCCTTTTACGTGATCACTGCTCTATGTCAATCTCAGGCCCTGCACGATTCTGTCTCTCACTCACCTGCTACACTCCCTCCCAGTCGCAAGACCGCTCCTCTGCCCCTTGGTTCGGCCCCCCACTCCCCAGGGGGAGAGGGCTAGTGGCTGGACCGGGGGCCTTAGTGGAGGCCACCCCCAGGGAGCAGAGCCCGAAAGCCAATGTACACGATTGAGTGGAGATAAGGGAAGGGAGACAGGGAAGGAGCTGGACCAGCAGATAATAGTGCTGGGCCAACTCAGCCGTAAATCTAGGTTTAGGAATTCGGCAGGGAGGTGGGGGGTATTTAAGGGTGGGCAGCTGGCACAGGGCCCTCTTTCTCCTGGGAATTTCGTCAAGAGAAGAGATTTTAAGCAAGGAAGCCGTCCATTCGGACGGTGAAGGGGCTGAGTGAACTGAGCAAAAGTGGTGTCAGTAGTGGCGGAGGTCACAGACTGGGCAAAGGGAGCAGGAACAAGCATAAGGGGTCGGGGACTGGAGCAGAAGGTAAGTTTACGAAAGACAGGATGGGCGGCACGCTGCAAAGATAAGGAACACCGCAAGACAGCGCGGGGGGGTACCGTAACAAGGTTGGCACCACTTAGGCTGGGTGCATTGGCATAAGTTTGGGTTTAATAGCTACCACACACAGTAAAGGTACGCACAGCCACCGTCTGCAAGGTTAACGCCATTTTCAATTTTAGGTCAGCCACGGAAAGGGGAGTGCTCCAGGCCACGACCGGGCAATGATGGGAGACGAGGGACTGTCTCACAGCGGTACGCTGGAGCTAGCAGCAAATAAAGAGGCTGGACCTAGCGGGGTGGCCCCAGGAATGGAGTACCTCGGCGGCCAGGATGCGCAGCAGCTTTGGGCCCGCTTTGCAGCAACAGCAAAGGCAAAGAAATGGGAAGGGTGGGAGCTGGCAATGGCTCAAATGCAAGCACCCGCCCCCGAAGGTGGTGGACCATGGAAGAGTGGCAGGGGGAAGTTTTTACAACTAATGGCCATACTTATGCATCGACACGGGGGGGGGAAACGGTGTATGGAAAAGAAGGCGAGGGGAGGGGCGGTTCTGTCCCAGGAACGAAAAAGGCAAGGACGCCACCAGAGGACATAACAAAGGCAATAACGGGGGAGGACTCACAGGCAGCAGCAGCAGTTTTGCGGGCGTCTGTGCCAAGTAGGCAAATGGGAGAGGACAAAGACCAGTCAAACAAAGAGGGGGCATTAACAACGGACATTGATCCCTTGGGTGAGTTGTCGGAAGTCATTAAAAAACTTGACAATAATTGGCATAGGCACATTGGCAAAAGCGATGGGGAGGTAGTAGCGGGAGGGAAAGGGCAGAGCACAGGATGGGTCCCCAATACAAGTCTGGGAGGGGGGGAATTAGGGAGCATGGGGCACACGAGAGGGTAAGAAAGGAAGTATCGGATCAGTCGGTTAAAGGTAACACCATTACACCAGAAATGGCTCCATTGCCAAATGCATCTCAAGCTAGTGATACAAACAACACACCATCCAGTAAGGTAGGGGCGGGAGGGTAGACCGGGACACGCTCACAAGCATGGCATATCCCACTGGAAGTTAAAGAGAGAGTTTGGAAGAGGGAATTCATTGATATTTTCACTCTACTGGAACAGGTGCGCAGGGGGGCATACACATTACGGGGATCCAGGCCCAGCAAAGAGAGCAAGGATAGGAAGAGGATCAGGCCCGAGGAGAATATTACCAACTGGTTGGACGCATTTGCATTACTGGCAGCCATAATTTTAGAGAAATTCCCAGAGCAAGGTCCATCATTGAGTAGGTACAACCAAGCTATCCTGGACAGGTTCAGGCGCTATGGCGGCATGGGGTGGCTGCAATATGATTTAGACTTCCGCCAACGCATGGAGGAGTCACCCTCGATGTCTTGGGATCAAAGAGAGGCGAATGAATGGATGGAACAGATGGGGTCCAAAGCAGGTTACAGTTTAGGGTTAGCCGGGACGGGGGGTGGTGTACAGCAGTGGAGCACACCACTATCAGGGCAGGGTTGGCAGGCAAACAACACACAGGCACATTCTTTGGCAAATGCTCAATCCGGATTGGGTCAACAACTATTGGCAAGCTTACCACAACAGCAGGTAGGCCAGGTGCCGATTCAACCCGGGATCACCTATGCAGGGAATGGAATGGTGGGGGGGTCCCAGCATCAAGGAGCAGGAATTGGGCCGGGTCAGCAGTCCCCTTTGGGGGGCGGGGGGCAGCACCATACTTGGATAGGTCCCATGCAGCAACAGGCAAGTGGAGGACAGACACTACAACAGCAATTGGGAACGGCAGGACCACAGTTCACACAAGTGGGGCCTAGCCAGCAGTCAGGCACTGTTTTTCCAATTTCCTCCATGCAGGCTGGGGGGCAGCTACCACAGGGCAGCAATGGGCTATCAAGTTCCCAATTCGGCGGGGGCAGGGGTCATCAGCCCTTGACGGCAGTGGGGTTCCCAGCTGGCTTGGGGCAGATTACATCAGGGCAGCAAGGGGAGCAAGGTCAGGGTGGCATGGCGACAACCCAAACTATCCCAGGATCAGTTCCAGGCCAGGGACAGATCATGGGGAGTCACCAGCAGCCGTTCCAGGAGCAGCTGCAGGCGTTTCGAGCACCAAAAGTGGCAGACGGATTCAAGCAGCTGCTGCAGCGTAAACCGAGGGATAATACCTGTTGCCTGTTCAATGCAGGCAACTGCACCTGGGGGGTGCAATGCAAATTTCGGCATGGGTGCTCACGGTGCAGTGGAGACCATCCCGTTTTTTCATGCAAAGCCCACGCTAGAATTACACCGGGCGCCACTTTCATGGGTCAGCCATAGTCGGGGCCTAGTAACAAAAGGCCCATCCCCAATAAACTTTGAATTGCTAGCAACACTTTTGAATCATTACCCAAAGGAAGAGGAGAGGGAACTACTTTTTTGGGGTTTCAAAGAAGGGTTTAAAATACCTTACAGTGGCCCTTTAGCGGGCAGGTCATCTAGGAACCTTCGCTCAGCGGAGGAACTTCCAGAAACAATTGCAGAAAAGATACAAAAAGAGCTGCAGCTAGGAAGAATAGCAGGCCCATTTGACACCCTCCCTCCCCCCCCCCCCTTAAGCAATTTTATTATCTCTCCACTAGGTATTGTTCCTAAAAAGTAAGCAGGCAAATACCGAATGATCCACCACCTCTCTTATCCCAAAGGCAACTCAGTAAATGACTGGCTAAGTCAGGATATTTGTACAGTCTCCTATGCTACATTTGATGAAGCCATCGAATTAGTCAGGCAGGCGGGGACAGGAGCCCTCATGGCGAAAGCGGATGTTGAATCAGCTTTCAGGCTGTTACCAGTGCATCCCGACAGCTTTCATTTGCTGGGGTTCCAGTTCAGAGGAAAGCTGTACTAGGACAGGTGCATGCCCATGGGATGTTCAGTTTCATGTGCTTATTTTGAGGCATTTAGTTCCTTTTTGGAGTGGGCAACAAACAAGGTACAGCCAGTAGGTGGCAAGCTCCATTATCTGGATGACTTCTTGTTTGTAGGCAAGGCAAACTCCCCCGAGTGTGCCCAGGCATTGGCAGCCTTCACAGTCATGTCGCAGGGCTTGGGAGTACCATTGGCGGCAGGAAAAACGGAAGGCCCCACAACTAAGCTAACTTTTTTGGGAATAGAGTTGGATTCCGTGGAAGGGGTGTCACGTCTCCCAGTGGAAAAGGTACAGGACTTTGCTGCAGCTATTGAAAAGGTATTGGCAAAAGAGAAGGCAACATTAAGGGATATCCAAGAGTTAATGGGTAAGCTCAATTTTGCATCCAGGGTCATTCAGGTGGGGAGAGTTTTCTCAAGAAGGCTGGCAGGGGCTACAGCGGGCATTACTCAGAAACATCACTTTGTAAGGTTGAATAGGGGGCTGAAACAAGACTTGCAGATGTGGTTGTCTTTTCTACAAGGTTTCAATGGAGTTAGAATATGGCCATCGCTATGGACAGCAAACGAGAGGTCGCAACTGTACACAGATGCCTCCAGGCAAGGGGGTTTTGGGGCAATATTGGGTTCCGCGTGGTGTGCCAAACAGTGGCCACCTGCTTGGCGACAATGTGGCCTCACAAACAATATCACAGCATTAGAACTCTTTCCCATTCTAGTGGCATTGTCACTCTGGTGGGATACCTTGGCTAACAAGAAATTGGTCATCCGGTCAGACAATATGGCAGCCGTCCATGCAATTAATAATCAGGCGGCGTCATGTCCCATAGTATTAGGCTTATTAAGGCATATGGTGAGCAGGTGTCTCCAATATAATATCCAGATAACAGCGAAGCATGTGCAAGGGGTTCAGAACAAGGCAGCTCATGCTCTTTCTCGCTTGCAGTGGGAAAGGTTCCGGGCGGAATGGCCAGAGGCGCAGCAGGAAATGACGCCCTTCAAAGAGGAATATTAGAAACTAATGCATTAGAAGGTCAACTACAAAATATGGCTGATGAGGCTTTAGCTGTGGGAACAAGGCAACGGTACCGGCGTTGTGTGGACACTTTTCGGAACTTTACAGCTCATGTTTCCGAGCTTCCAGACAATTTTCAGCACCTGGTGATGCGGGTCAAACAGTTCGTGGTGTGGGCCAGGGGAGCCGGTAAATCTAGGTCATGGGTTGTAGAGCACCTATCAGCAATAGCATACCATTCAAAGCTAAAGGGTTTTGACGATCCCACTAAAGGTTTTGTTCTTAGGGAAGCCTTGAAAGGTTGGGCCAAAGGGGAAAGCAAAAAACAGGATCACAGGTCCCCAATTGATTTTAACACACTAAAAATTCTAATTGACCACCTCCCTTTGGTTTGCCACTCTGAATTTGAAACTACGCTGTTTCGGGTAAACTTTTCCCTGGCCTTCTTTGGGGCCTTTCGCATTAGCGAACTAGTAGCCAGAGCAAAAGGGATAAAAGCAGAAGGGCCCTGTTGGTTAAGGACATATGCCTAGGCACATACAATGTATCATTACGGGTGAGACACTAAGACAGATCAAGTGGGAAGGGGACAGTACATTACACTGAATATTATGGAGGGGGCACAGCCCATATTGCCCAGTTAAGCTTCTGGCAGGGTACATCCAGGAGCGGGAAGGGGTCAACGGCGACAACTACCTTCTCACCTACAAAGATGGGGCCCCCGGTAACACTTTATCAGTTTAAAAGGGTGTTAGCAGCAACTGTCCAAATAGCAGGGCTCCAAGGGCATCACTATACTACACATTCTGTCGTGTGGTTTGTGGACACATAGAATGCATTACTAAGTTAGCTTAGGCCTGGCTGCCATGATGCCTTTTTGCGCACGTTACTTTGTGCCCTTGTTTTCTAGACTTTGCTATTTTCGAACTGCGTGCCTTTTATCCTTATTCCTGATAGCTCTGGGTCGTGTCTGCACATCGTGTACAAGGTCGGAAGGCAATGTCACTTGTTCTTGCTGATCTGGTCAGTCCCTCAAGCTTAGACATAACACTGATTACAGCTGCACTGGAAATTAGTGTGCTTTTAATATTGTGATTTCAGTGTCAGAAGGACTTGGAGAAAAACCTTTCCAGAGAGAAGAGCTGTGCTTGTCTGATGATGTAAACCTAGCATCTAGATACTGAGGTATGGGGGTCTGCCTGTCAATGCCCAGAGGTCTTCTGTTTTTATAATAAACTAGTTATTAGCACGGGGAGGGTGGACAATCCATTTAGCACTATATCCACTGTCTTTATAACATGCTATCCCCGTTTGTATTCTATGGAATTGTAACTATGCTTATTATATTATTCCTATGCATTATGCTGCTAGTACTTACCCGTGTACTGTATCTTAGAGCACGATAGTTGAAATAAACATTTTAAACTATACAGTGTCTCTTATTACGCAAGTTGTGGACAGGTATGAGTGAGTTACGAAAGAGTGTCCTTGCTCCTGCGAGTCCTGAGAGAGAGAGAGAGATACCGTGTTCTGGGTTGTCTAATCATTGGTAGCTTCGCTGCTAATGAGACGCTAATGCTAGCCGGATTAGGGTCGTAGGTACTGAGGTTTATGGTAGGCTCACCACTATATTCCGAGGTCCTATTATCCTGTGCATAGCTCTGTATATGTGCAGAATCCCTACGACATGGCGCCACCAACGAAGTGGGCTGCTTATCTGGGCGACGCTTGAGTAGTACTTGTGCTTGTCCACAACACCCTTCACATACGTTTCCGGAAACGGGTGTGAAGGTGATACCTCCTATATTGATGTTTTTATAGGTTCATTCAAGCTTGAAGTTATTAAAAGGTGCTAATATAGACCCATTATTGTGCTGCCTTGTATTAGGTTGTCGGTTATTCTTAGCCCTAATGGCTGTTGAAATTGCGGCACATAGCCGCGCGGCGCTCAAAGCTCATTTGACAGCGTATGGAGTGCCAGACGCGGGTGTCGATCTGATCTTCGTGGTACAAGCAGATCCTGCTTACCATTTTGAAGTATTTTACTCGTGGATCACCTTTGAGGCGGCGGATGGGACTGACCATACGTTCCATGAATATACAGTCACTGCACCTCCAAACAATTACAATTCTTATCGGAATCTTGAAGTACCGCTCATGGCTTGGCAACACCGTGTTTGGTTTGATGGCGCCCTCCCCCAACCGGTAACCACGGTTAGATTAGGCCCCTTATCGATAGACGGGGCCACTTGGCCTGTTTTGGCCGGGTATAGCCCACATCCGCGTTATATGACGCTTCCGGTCGCAGACCTGCGACTTTTGCATTTGTCTTTGATACGTGTGCATAGAGCTTTAGTACAGTATGTTATGGGCAACATCCAGGCAGCCCCGCCTGGAGTTGCGGCACATCCAGCTGGGCCTGGCGGCGTAACCATAAGTCCCGACATGGTTAATTCGGTGATGGGCAAGCGCCCACAAAATAAGGATGATTTACCTTATTGGCTTGCAGAGAAATTTGACCAGCTGGAGGCTGTTTTTCCGAATACTTCTCCTGTAGACAAACACAGGATTTTGAAGATTAGTTTGCCGAAAGATTTAATTCCCGAGTTGACAGATTGTAACAACTGGGGTAAGGTATTCGCTGCGGTATATGCAAAATGTTTCGGCACTCCTTCCATGACAGTTCTCCCTTCTGTAATCAAACGAGTACAGGATGAACATGGCCCTGAAGCGGCTGTGGAATTAGGGATGAGACTGGTGGGAGTGTTCGATGTAGTGGCTGAGCTAATTCTTGGTAATGTCAAGGGTGATGCAGTTAACTTTCAGTAGCTAATGCTTTGGCTTTGGTCCCAGAACCAGATAAGCCACGCGAATTACCGAAAATTATTGCACAAGCTTATAAAACTATAGGCCGCAATAGCCTGGGAATTAAACCTTTTGCTAAAACACAAACACCATCGCAACCACCACCAAAAACTCAATCTGAGAAAGATGAGAAACCGTTCTTTACTAAAAAGAACTGGCGATTGAAAAAACAGGGTAAGCAACAGAAGAAGCCAGGATCACGAAGTGCATCCCCGGTTTCAGAATCTTCTGAACGCACATATGATTTGCGTGATAGAGCGAGAATAAAATCTCCTGAGAGATTTCATGTTCCTGATTCGCGCTCTCCTCGTTCTTTACAGGCACCAACGTCGTTACAGACTGGTGGAGGAGATCGCCCGGATAGAGGTAGGGGTCGTGAGGCCCCGCCAGGACGAGACCAACCTCGGCAACAAGTCAGAAGGACCCCAGAGGAATTTCAACGTTCTCGCCCACAGTTTCAGAAGAAAAAAGTTGCCGCTGTAACAGCGAAGTATGCCACAGACGGTGAGAACGAGACTCCTGAATTGGACGTGGGCAGTGACGCTTCTAGACAGCGCCGCGGAAGTTACCATAGTGCGAGAGGCACTGCGTCCTCATGTAGAGGCGACAGCAACTGAAACATTCATTACTGTCGAGACAGCTGACACTCGAGTGGCACCCCCTGACAGACTACATAATATTGTCATCCAAATTGAGGGTGACATACAGCGTGTAATTAAAGGGATTTTTGGGGAAAATCTAACCTCTTCATATGACATTTTGTTAGCGGGAGGCGGATTGGCCGCCCCCATTCGTACTTGCTGCTAGTAAAGGGGAGGAGGTAATCCTTCCAAGCTTTTCTCGCCATGTCCCTCAGGACAAAGCGGAGGCACTTGCAGTGGAATGGGCTGTAGCCTTGGCTCCGGCGTTATACCGCAATCACGTGGGTTGGGATGAGGATTCACCCTCCCATGAAATACCTTTGCGGTCGTTGCCACAGCCACAAGCCCAATATCCCATCAAACGGGAAGCTAAAGGTCCCGTTTCCGAAATTCTGACAGTTAGAATACCAAGGAGTAATAGAAACATGCGTATCACCCATGAATAACCCCCTTTTCGCGGTTTCTAAACCTGATGGATCGTACCGCCTAGTTTTGGATTACCGGCATTTGAACTCTCATTGTCGGACCTTTACGGTGCAAAATACCCATAGTTCTGCGCTTGTAGACAGTCTTGTTCGTAAAAAATATAAAACGACACGACCTATCCAATGGATTTTACACGCACAACTTAGCCACGGAGTGTAGCCAATGGAGCGCTTTTACCTCCGGTGGTAAACAATTCAAATTTCGGCGACTCCCTATGGGCTACAAAAACAGTCCAGGCGTGTTCGCCTCCCGTGTTGTCTCTTTGTTGGACAGCATAGACCCTGATGCGTGTTCGTACGTCGATGATATTTACCTGACAGACGACGAGTTATACCCGCATCTGTCCAGAGTGGACTGCATTATTCTCGAGTTTGCGGTCTTCGGTTACAAGTTTAACTTTGCCAAATCACACATTGCTGAATTAACAGTTTTGTTTTTGGGCTATGAGCTCAGCAATGAAGGTAAGGGCTAAGCCCCTCATTTCTTGGAGAAATGCGCACGTTTGTGCCCTCCAACCACACTGAAGAAACTTCAGTCTTTACTGGGTTTTCTGAACTTCGGGCGTACTTATATTCCCGAATATGCCCAGCGTATCAAGCCTCTTTATGCCTTGATACAACCTAACTTTTCGAAGTCATGCTGGCTTCCCGAGCATTCCTCTATACTGCAGTCTTTGCAGTCTGATTTACTTGAATCTAAATTTCTATTGACACGTGACAACCACACCAACCTGGTGATTAGAATAATACCAGGGACAGTTGGCTTCACGTACTCAACCTTTAACGAAGGGGACAGTACCGATTGCATACAAGTCACATCTTTACACTTCGGCAGAGTTGCGATTTTCCTCTGTGGAGAAAGTTTTGACTGCAGTGCAAATGGCGATTCTAAAGGAACGCGCACTGGCACAGGGAAAACGCATTTTGGTGGTAACACCATATCCTGCCCTCGAGGCAGTGACAAAGGCAAGTGTACCGAACTCAAAGGCTTTGCACCCCCGTTGGATACAATGGGCTACATCTTTGACATCTCCGGATGTCACTTTTATCTTTGATTCTTCCCTTCAGACACAGGAGTTTTTACAGTATGAATTTGTTCATCCTCCTCCTCTGTCTTTGCTCCCGCTTGAGGAGTACGAGTGTATTATCTATACCGATGGTTCGGACAACCGGCCACGGGTTCCAAGCATGCTTATTCAGCAGCCTGTGCTATTGTTGCAGGGACTATGGTGAACGGTAAGTTCAAATCGACTGTAGTGAACACTCAGGCACTAGGAGACAGTACTGCACAATTAGCCGAGCTGCGTGCTTTGGTGCTCGCACTTGAGTTCGCAACTCCAGAAGTGACTACTCTTGTTGTATGCGATTCCTACTACTGTGTTCAGTCTTTCAATGACAACCTCTTCTTTTGGTCGCAAAACGACTCTAGAGATGCAAAAGGCAGCACTATTAAGCATAAGATGCTTTGGGTTCGAGTGGCAGATCTAAAACAACGTCTGCCTCTCACACAGGTGGTTCACACACTTGGCCACCAGCGTGTGGGCGCACACGCTGTCGGTAACAATTTGGCAGATGAAGCTGCCAAATCAGCAGTAGCAACGTACACAGTAGCAGCAGTTACAAGATCCATGACTAAAATAGATAAAGATATTTTGGCAGCAATAGCTGCAACAAAGGAAGGTGCTAATTACCCAAGGGGTTTCCCTTCTAAGTACTCTTATCTCTTAAGTCCCGATCAGACTCCTTATGTAAGTATTCCGGACGTTGGGGATCGGCTGATTCCCAACGCAGACCACAGACTTTCCTTGATAACTGCCGCACACGAAGGGATGGCTTCGGCTCATGCTGGAGTGTCTGCGACAGTTTCTATCTTGCAGCAGCGTTACTGGTGGCGTGGTTTATACAAACATACCCGTACTTATGTGCTTTCCTGTGACATTTGTCAACAAATTAAGCCTTCCATGGTTACACGACCACCGCAAACACCGCTTTGCATTTCAAACAGACCTTTTGGGTGTGTTTACCTGGATCACTGCTATCCATTTTCGTCTGACACTGCATATAAATACATCTTAGTTGCAGTAGACTCGTGCACACGTTTCATCTGGGTCTGGCCACAACGGAGTGCTGACGCTCGAACTGTCATCAGGGATTTGCGTGTCTTTGCTGGATTTTTCGCCTGTGGCACCTTCCATTCTGACCAAGGTCCAGCGTTTGCCTCTAGGGCTTACAAGGACGCAATGGGTTCACTGGGGGTGCAGATGAAATTTTCGTCTCCGTATCAGCCTGAGGGCAATTTGGTCGTTGAACGAATGAACCGTGACTTAAAGCAATCCTTGACAGCTAGAGTCTTAGGTACTGGCAGGAACTGGCTGGCCCACTTGTATACCGTACAACGTGCACTTAATAATCTCCCTAGAAGACCTCTGGGTGGGCGGACCCCATACGAAATGCTCTTCGGCATAAGAATGTTTGTGCCTGACCTTGATGGTCCAGACATGGCGGCGCAATCCGCAATCTTTGATGTAGATAATCATTCTACTATGTTACAGGACTTACAGGATGTCCGAGACAAACTTGCAATTAAACATTTACCCTCAGCCACAGACGCTGCGTTGCAGATTCCGGTTGCCGGCTGGCTTCCGAAAATTGGAGACCTGGTCCGAGAGAAGGTGGAGAACAAGAAAGAATTTGGCCCCTCTTATCGTGCACCGGTTCCAGTCCTTGGCTTGAAGGGTACTCGTACAGTCATCTTACCACCGCTTCCTGGTCGCAAGGAGAACAGATACATCTCAGTGGAAAATGTCAAGCTACAACGTCTGGCCGATCCTGAATAGTGTTACACCAGCGGTCTCTTGTCCAGTCATTTCGAGGACAAATGTTTGTGGTCTTCCAGCCCGAACGGTCACTGATGTTGCCATTGAGATGGTTGATTTGCCTGAACATTTGCTCGACTACCCGGATTCCCCCTGCAGCGAGGAGAACGAGTATACCTATCCCGCCACCGAGTCCGTGGCTCATCTACCAACAACGCCATTGAGCCCCACACGTTATTCTTTTGACTCGGATTCCCCTTCAGTAATTATCCCGTCCAGATTCAGTATTTTTGTATCCTGGTTCAGAGACAATTTTTTAGTTCCCCCATGGACATACATCTGGTTGGTACTATTCCTGATTTTTCTGTTCATGTCCATTGGCTTTGTCACAGTCTTTTTTCTACTGATTAATGGTCACTATTTACCTGAACGCTCTGCCGTGAACTGTGTCGATGGAACTTTGGCTCCACATTCTTCCTCTCACATCATGAAGCGTGATTACACATTTGTGAACATTACAGCGTTTCCAGTTGCTGATGGCATCGTATGGGATGCAGTAAATTTCCAAATTCATGGCCCAACTGAGATTATTAATGTACCAAATGTACTCCGTGTTTCAATGGGTGATGTCGTGAAAAGTAATATTCATTCTGATGATTGGGATGTACATGCTGTTGAATCGTTATTTTCTGATTTGAAATATTATGCTGCTTTTAATGCTGAGGATTTGTATTTAAATTCTGCAAGTTATGCCGACTTATATTGTTACCAGCATTGGGGCAACCATTTTCTCCATAAACCAAGTACCCTTGGGGTCCTTTTAATTACACACAATGGGAACATTGTGCGACCCCTTTACCAGGTAGCTCCCAGACTCTTAAAAATAAGTTTACTTATTTTACAGATTTTGTTAGATCGAACCCTGGGTCCTATTATTTTAAATTAAACATTTCATCTACGCAGAAAATAATGTTGACCCATACCAAATTGCTTTATTCAGGTTCCTTTTTAAATGCCTTAGCTGTGGTTGGGTATGAACATTGGCGGGATACTATTGACTTAAAATCTATCTGGGGCTCCAAAGCATGGCAGGTACAAGGCACAGAAGCCTTGCACCGTGCTTGCCTCATCCCAGCCCAGATTCTATTTTTGAATCAAACCATCTATCAAACAACGTGTTGGGGTTTGGCTACTTCCAAACAATTAAATGCACCCTCTATTCCTGTATTGTCTTCCACTCCCAATGAGAGCTTGATTTTAAATATTTCCATTGAAATTTTACAGGCTTTATTCCAGAACAATTCATTCAACATGTCTATGGTTGTCCAGTCACCCAGGTTGGCTTGGCCCATGGCATCCAATGCCTGCCAACTGCGTTTTCACGACACGGATCCTGGTTATAAACAGGATAGGCCAGACCCCAGGTTTTCTGACTCTCGTACTGTTACAACATATTCTGTTCGTAAATTGTGTAAACAGTGGTTGCAGCACTCTTCCTTAGATTCTGTTAAACAACATTTGTCCCTCTTATCAGGCAACATTGATCTGTCCGACTTTGTTCTGGGGCCTCGTGGTCCTCGACCAAAGAGATTCATTTATGAAACTTATAATGAACTCTGGAAGCTCTCGCAAATTGAAGCTGCTTCCCGTCTTCGGGAAATAGATCAAGCAAATTTAGAAAAGGTGCTTGCTGTTGTTGATAATAGTATTAATACCCTGTCTTCCCGCATTTATACGTTAGAGAATATTATTTCCTCTGTCGTTGATATTGTACAAGATGATGTTTCTGTGTTGTATCATGGTCAAAGTCAATTGCGTTCAGTGATGCAGTTTGCATGGACTATGCAAACCCTTAAGATGGGGAAAGTTCCTTGGCACTTTTTGAACACCTCTGCCTTGATCTTACCTTTCAATTTGACTGAAAAACAGCAGTTTATGTCCATGAAAGATGCAGCTTACACACTGTTACATATTGAACGGATAGAGCCATTACCATTCTCGGTAGCAGAATTAGATTCTGCTGTGTGGCTAGTCCACGGGGTTATAGCTTTGCCTTTTTCTTTATTTGAATTTAGTTCCTGCATGAAACATTATCCTGTCGGTCGTTTTCAGCCTTTGGGTAGTGCTTTCCTGCATGAACTGTGGTCCCTGCCTTTCATGTATAGGTGTCTTAGGGACGGGAAGGAAGTTTTTCTCACGGGGGAGTCATGTACTCACAGTGAAATACAGGCCTTGTTAAACACTAACCTCCCACAACATTTCGGTGAGTTAATTCACCGCGTTTTCAATGCATCTCGCACTGAAGGTCTTGTGCATTTTTTTAAAGTTGTGGGCTCTGGCCTTGTTACCTCCTTTCAGACTATATTTGGTGTAATACCGGCTTTTATTCATTCTATTTTTTCCAGTGTCTTTGGCGGCATTCCGTTGATCCTAGCGTTAGCTGCTGGAATACTACTTTTGATTTGTTTACTACGCAATGGCTGCACCTCATGGAGCCCACCTCGACCGCAGACGCCTTCGGGTGCTCCGTGAACGTCTCCTCGCCGGCTTCGGCGTCCTGCCATTGGCGACACTTGGTGTATCTTACAAACTGTCTTTTCGCTTTGCGTATTTCACTTGCGTGCAACCTGTGATGTCTTGCGTCCGATGTCCTTTCTCATGGTCCTTGGATTATTGCCTCTCCAATACGTCTCTGTCTCGCCCGGATTTCGTCCAGTTGGTGGGTCCCTTAGAGGCCCATGAACGAGACTGTTCCGGACCTGGCTTCATGGCGCGTGCGGCTGCACTTGGAATTTTGGCACAATGGGATATCTGGGCGGCTGCTCAGAATCTCCTACAACTAAGTTATATTGAGTATCACGCAAGTTGTCCCGCAATGTTGTTCGCTACTGCCTCTTATGAGGAACATGAATGCAGTTTTGATGTATTAAACTGGATGGCATCTCTTTTTTCTGGCGATTCCAATGATGTCCTCTTGGAAAGTGTGGCGTTTTTCTGCACTTACACTCTTTTTGACTAAAGGGCATCCACGTTCAGCGTTCTGCCCTACTGGATTTTTGTTGTTTCAATTTTTTTTATCCCGGTTCATTGCCATTCAGCTCCACCTATTTAAACTCTGTCTTCGTCCTATGTCTATGTCACTGGACTGACCAGGGAGGGTGTCGTGTGGTTTGTGGACACATAGAATGCATTACTAAGTTAGCTTAGGCCTGGCTGCCATGATGCCTTTTGCGCACGTTACTTTGTGCCCTTGTTTTCTAGACTTTGCTATTTTCGAACTGCGTGCCTTTTATCCTTATTCCTGATAGCTCTGGGTCGTGTCTGCACATCGTGTACAAGGTCGGAAGGCAATGTCACTTGTTCTTGCTGATCTGGTCAGTCCCTCAAGCTTAGACATAACACTGATTACAGCTGCACTGGAAATTCGTGTGCTTTTAATATTGTGATTTCAGTGTCAGACGGACTTGGAGAAAAACCTTTTCAGAGAGAAGAGCTGTGCTTGTCTGATGATGTAAACCTAGCATCTAGATACTGAGGTATGGGGGTCTGCCTGTCAATGCCCAGAGGTCTTCTGTTTTTATAATAAACTAGTTATTAGCACGGGGAGGGTGGACAATCCCTTTAGCACTATATCCACTGTCTTTATAACATGCTATCCCCGTTTGTATTCTATGGAATTGTAACTATGCTTATTATATTATTCCTATGCATTATGCTGCTAGTACTTACACATGTACTGTATCTTAGAGCACGATAGTTGAAATAAACATTTTAAACTATACAGTGTCTCTTCTTGTGGACAGGTATGAGTGAGTTACGAAAGAGTGTCCTTGCTCCTGCGAGTCCTGAGAGAGAGATACCGTGTTCTGGGTTGTCTAATCATTGGTAGCTTCGCTGCTAATGAGACGCTAATGCTAGCCGGATTAGGGTCCTAGGGGTTTATGGTAGGCTCACCACTATATTCCGAGGTCCTATTATCCTATGCATAGCTCTGTATATGTGCAGAATCCCTACGACAATTCCTTTCGCATTGGGGCGACCACCACAGCCTTCCAGGAGGGTATGTCGGCAAACGCAATAAAACGAATAGGAAGATGGGAATCAGACAGGTTTCGGGTTTACATTCGCCTAAACACCCAACAGATAAAGGATTAAAAGGCAGGTTTTGCGGGGATTCAGTTGTAGGGGTCGTTACTACACTTATGTACACCAAGTTACACGTATAATAAAAGGCTTATTGAAGACTCATGCTCAACCTTTCTGTGCTTCTGTCCTACTCCACAGAGTATAAAACCGTGTGGGTCATCGGGCACTCTTACGTGTCCATGGCTGCTAACAGAGCCCGCAACATTGGGTGGAATGCGGCGTTCCCATTTCAACGTACAAGGGTGCGATGGTTTGGAAAGCCAGGGTTGCACTGGAGAGAATTGGGGAGCGTCATTGAAGAGTTCCGCACCCACTCAAAGGACCCGGATATTTTAGTAATTCATCTAGGGGGAAATTACCTTCCAGTGATAGGGCGGGGTAAGCTACTTCACATGTTAAAGAAGGATCTCACCAATTTAGCCAGGAGCATGGATACCACGGAAGTTGTATGGTCCGAGATCATTCCCAGAAGGGTATGGGCTGGTGCGCGCTCCCAAACGGGCATAGAGTTGTCAAGGAGGAGGCTAAACAGCCTCATGGCCAAATTTCTATGGGGGGCAGGTTTAGGCGGCATTAGGCACACCCTGATTAACTTGCGGCAGCCACACTATTACAGTGCAGATGGGGTGTACCTATCGGATACTGGAACAGATGTCCTGCTACGGAATATGCTAGCAGCATTGAATGCAAGGGGCTGTTGGTAGTTCTAAAGAATTGGGCCGCAGGTATGGCGGGGGGGGCCTCACTGGCAGCAACAGCTCCCAGCGAGGCATGGCGGTACTTACAAAGCGATCCAACAGGTATAAAACAGGTTGCGAAGCGGGGCACAGACCGCAAACGGGACAGTCAGGACCCAGGGGGTACTGGCAAGCTCCCAAAGGGCCTTTGTTCACGTGAACCGAAAGCAAACAATTAATTACACAACTAAGGGCAGAGCCTGTGGCATGGAAGAAGTTGGGTACCGGGTCACCTTCGCAGAGATGGGTGGGGGAACAGTCAACCAGGGTCTGGCGGGCGGGAAGCACATAGGCTTGCCCAGGTAACAAAAAGTTTAGACACACCGGAAGTGAATAGTCACCTGGTCGGGTGGGAGCGAACGCTTACCCGGAAGGAAATATGTGGACACCGGAAGTGAAAGGTCACCCGGCCGGGTTGGAACCGGATGGTTACCTGGGAGAGTGTGGACACCAGAAGTGAAAGGGTCATCCGGTTGGGTTGGAAGCAGACGCTTACCCAAGGGAGTGTGTGGCAACCGGAAGTAAAAGGTTACCCGGTCGGGCTGGAAGCAGAAGCTTGCCCGGAGTGAAAGGGAAGGGTTGCGTCCCTAGGTGATAGGTCACCAGGGCTAAGGGAGCTGCACTGAATGTAAGGCACAGTGCAGAGCTTATGGGTTAAGGACACAGGCTCCCCAGAGAAGTTAATGGTGTGTAAAGGATCGCTTGTAAGTTAAAAATGCCTAATAAACTGCGGCCTCAATTCTTCCATAAAACACGAATTTGGTGTGGTCTGAATTTATTGGGATTCGGGTGGGGCGACTATGTGGGGGGTGCCTCCGCTATGCCCCTTGGTTCGGCCCCCCACTCCCCAGGGGGAGGGGGCTAGTGGCTGGACCAGGGGCCTTAGTGGAGGCCACCCCCAGGGAGCAGAGCCCGAAAGCCAATGTACACGATTGGGTGGAGATAAGGGAAGGGAGACAGGGAAGGAGCTGGACCAGCAGATAATAGTGCTGGGCCAACTCAGCCGTAAATCTAGGTTTAGGAATTCGGCAGGGAGGTGGGGGGTATTTAAGGGTGGGCGCCTGGCACAGGGCCCTCTTTCTCCTGGGAATTTCGTCAAGAGAAGACCCACCCGCTTAGGTACAAGAAGTAGGGGGGGGTGGACAATGGGGAACATTTGTCGCAGAGGCATAGCGGACTTGCAGGAGGTCCTTTGGTATCAGAGGTGGAGGACAGCAACAGATCCAACAGGTAAAAAACAGTTTGCGAAGCGGGGCACAGACCGCAAACGGGACAGTCAGGACCCAGGGGGTACTGGCAAGATCCCCAAGGGCCTTTGTTCACGTGAACCGGAAGCAAACAATTAATTACACAACTAAGGGCAGAGCCTGTGGCATGGAAGAAGTTGGGTACCGGTTACCGGGTCACCTTCGCAGAGATGGGTGGGGGAGCAGTCAACCAGGGTCTGGCGGGCGGGAAGCACGTAGGCTTGCCCAGGTAACAAAAAGTTTAGACACACTGGAAGTGAATAGTCACCTGGTCGGGTGGGAGCGAACGCTTACCCGGAAGGAAATATGCGGACACCGGAAGTGAAAGGTCACCTGGCCGGGTTGGAACCGGATGGTTACCCGGGAGAGTGTGGACACCGGAAGTGAAAGGGTCATCCGGTTGGGTTGAAAGCAGACGCTTACCCAAGGGAGTGTGTGGCAACCGGAAGTAAAAGGTTACCCGGTCGGGCTGGAAGCAGAAGCTTGCCCGGAGTGAAAGAGAAGGGTTGTGTCCCCAGGTGATAGGTCACCAGGGCTACGCCACAGATATGAATGGTCTCAACATATTTCCTGGGCTCTGGATAGCTTGCTAAAGTGGAGGCCTACACGTGAATCCTTATACCAAGATTGTTATTTTTTTTTTATATCCATTTAGGGACTCGTGCTTTTTTTTATTGTCTATTCGTTTTCTCATTGATGTCTTATTTTAAATAAACGAAAATGCTGGTTAGTGCGCCATTATTGTCCGTGAGGTATAGAAATGTGTTAGTAAAGCTGTTTATCTGTTGGAAATTCTTCTGATCAAATAAAATGCGTATATTCACACACAAATATGGAAGCTGTGCTTACTACATACACACAAGCTACTCTGCACAGTGACAGCTTGCACCCAAGCGTTGTTCTCCACGCCTCAATTTGGGCCATTAAGACGTGATTGTGACGTCAGTGATAATTATGGACCACGGGATATTTGCTTTTCATTAGGAAATGTGTAAATAACGTGCAATTTGAGTAAAACATTTGTAGTTTTCTTCGAGTGAAAATCTCAAACAGCACAAAAGTTAATGGGAAAGTGACTTGAGAGAGGTGGAGTTAAGGAGATTCCGCCAAACCCAAAGTTTAGAGGGTGAGGTACTGGTGAGATCAGTGTGTAGGAATGTGAACGGTCCACAACGCTAATTGTTGGTAGAGCCAGGACACATTTTCGAACGAACACGCTACAGCTGTGCATGGTGTTTTCAAATTAAATCCTGCAATTTCCTCAAACGCGGTTATTTCTACAAAAGCATTTCAATCACCGACGGTTCAAATAGGCAGCAGTCTCACTCCGTCGCACTTGTACTTTACTACATTCTCCCCAAGCCCACCCCCCCTTTACAGGACCCCTTAAGTCTCTTGACTAAAACAAATCTCGCTTCCCCCTTTTACGTGATCACTGCTCTATGTCAATCTCAGGCCCTGCACGATTCTGTCTCTCACTCACCTGCTACAATCCCTCCCAGTCGCAAGACCGCTCCTCCGCCCCCTGACAAGTCTCACCCCTGCGGTTTCCGCAGTAGGACTCACTCGCTGTGCCTTGCGGGCCGTGGACTCCAGTTTGTCAAAGAACCATGGCAACCGTACACAATGGCCGCCCGTCTGCGCGCCACGGCAACGTCGGGGCTGCCCCATAACTACGGCTAACCTGGCCACCACTCCCTGGCTCACTCCACTGCTTGCGGGTAATTCAGAGCACCACTGCAGCTCCCTGCTCCAGTGGCTTCAAATCCCTGCATGCCTCCGGGGCACCACTTCGTGTCCGATCCTGCAATTCCAGACTATGCCACAGGGAGGCGGCACGCGCACTTAGTGACCTCACTCACACGCCACGGAAACGTGGAAGTAAATTCGTCAATGTTTCTTTTTTCAAGAAATGAGCTTTGTCTTTGGAAAAGCAAAGTCGCTACACTGTAAATGAGTTTCATACGGGGCACTTGCATTTCTTTATATTTCTGGATCTATATTAAAAATATATTGATTGCTTATTGTATTTTTTATCCATCTAAAATAACTAAAGACGCTATCTCCCTGAATGGGCTGAGCAGAGGCTGGGGGAATCAATACTTAAGCAGACCTACATTTGCTGCCATGTGGCCGTAGGCTGCCAAATGGCGCCACACCACACCCAGCCTTGTAAACACACGACTTGACTTTGCATCCTGAGATTTCTTGTGAACTCAAACTAGCAATGCTAAAAGTTTAAGTATTGTATTGTAATTGCATTTGTATAGCGCTTACTACCCCTGACGAGGCGTCGAAGCGCTTTTTCGGCGAGTAGCACGCTACTCCGGGACCCATAGAGGATTAGTGTTGAATTAGTATAGTGAAACATGCAAGTAAATTTTAAGTGGTGGATATGTTAGTCAGTTATTTGGATTCAGAAGTACAAGTCTCCAAATCATACCCGGGAACCAGCTGCCTTTGAAATGAGGGGACAACTCTCTTTTCAGAGAGTGATCTCACAGTGAAAGGAGAAAAACTATTTTGGAAAGTGATGCAGGTTTGCAACGAGGGCGAGTGATATTATTGAAGTCTATGGAGGCATCGTGCTTTTAAGGAGGGTGAATATGACTAGCAGATTGATGACCACCAATTGGGGCTGAAACAGGAAGGTCTCCTCTGCCTAAGGTGTTACCCTTAGGCAGAGGCGTTGGCTTACATTGGAGCAGCAGGAGCTCAGTCACCAGGGCCCTGAGGCGCCCACTGAACCCAGATTATTGCTACATTTTATAATTCAAACAGCACCGGGGGTCCTTTCCTTCCTTGCACTGGGGCCCATGGCACACTGGCTATGCTACTGCCATTGGTCCAATTCCCAGCTTTGGGCAAAGGCCTTTACTTATTTTTTTAAGCTGATGGAGGGAATTAAACCTAATTTAATCAAAAAGGAAGGAGTGGAGAAGCAGATAGCCCGCATGGGATGATTCAGCTTCCCAATAACATCATAATAATCAAAAGCAAGTCAACCCCCTACCATATGTCACACCTTTAGCTGGCCCAAACAAACGGGAAAAAAAAGGAACCTAGGGGCTCACCAACACTCTCCTCTACTCTCGTCTCAGAGTCCGGGCAGAAGGCCTTGCATTCACCACAACAAAAAAATAGCTCTCCATTAAAATCTACGACGGCACAAACCGTCACCTCGACCGCCTCCAAACCACTATTGAATAATTCCCACGCTGTTCACTCTGCTTATCTACCAAACGAAGACTCGCAAAGATTAGACTGTGATATCCAAACCACTACTGAATAATTCCCACGCTGTTCACTCTGCTTATCTACCAAACGAAGACTCGCAAAGATTAGACTGTGATATTACCTTTCTCGCATCTCAGGAATGGGAGGATTTTGTTGCTTCATACACTTTAAAGCCTACCTCACACCTACCTGAAGTGGTATCAACCAGTGGAAGCAACTCGGAGAGGACCTACCCCACAGAAACAATCTGGATAACCTTATTAAACACCATGCAGCTTTCAGCAACTGCCCTTCAATATCAATCTGATAAGCTGGATATGCAGCTTACAGTTCTCCATACTTTAGACTTCACCTCAGGGATAGACAAGAAGCTTGCAGATCTCAACGGCCTCCTAAAGAGGGGACAAGAAGCCATCCAACCCACCCAAATTGTGCACCCCGAGTGCATATCCGCACCAATCCTTGACAAACTAGCCATGCTGCCAACTATGCTAGGAAACCTTTTAACAGACCTAAAAACAAACATTATATCTACTAGCACCACTGAAACGAACAAGGCATGCAAGGACCCAAATGAAAGCGCTACAGGACAGGACACAAAGGTAGGCAGGACTCAAAATGGAAAAAACCTACCCTTGAACCCAAACAGAGGCTCCTATTGCATGCACTTCAAACGAAGAGAGAGCTGGCAATATAAGTCCTAAGAATGCACACGCGTGCCGCAAACAAAGAAGAAAAGGCAGGAACAGGAAGCTAGAGCCCACGGGCTAGTTTAGGAAGAGCTCGCCCTCAAGGAGTCTCCTGCACCCTGAGGACATTATGCATCTCTGGGTCCCTTCGCCGGACGAAGGGAAAGACCACCTGATCACAAGACCAAACGCTAGCCTGGAAACCAACACATTGGATGCTATCGGCAACAAAGCCCCAAAGAGTCTAAAAGAGGCCCATTACTGGGGGAACAATCAGACCAGTAAACAGCCAGCCATTAAACCACAAGAACCTAGCACAGCTACCCGCATGCCACAAAGGTCAACACAATCAGCATCAGCCCAAACAAGTGGAGAGCCAATTAACAGCATTAGAGTCTCTGCACAAAGACATCCATCAGAGCTTACACAATGTAGAATCATACGGACTGAAGGACAGACACCTGTCGAGCCCCAAGGAGCCAGTAACGCCAACCACACCCCCCAATGGCCCTTACAACTTGAAGCAATCCAACAATTTGATGATCCAACTAAAGATCTTAAAGCAACATATACCATCATATTTTTGGCAGAATACAAGTCAAGTGGACACCCTAAACAGGGGGAACATATTGAGACTCCTGCGTTCAACTAAAAATCTGGATAACTAAAGCTCAGCAGATCTACTTTCAATTGAATTTTTACAAACCGACAACCGGCAGGGCCCAGTAGCAACCAAAACGATATGGAAAACAAATGAGACTGCCAATATGATCATGAAGGAAGCAAATACATTTTTACAGTGGGGGATAAGACTACATCCTGAAAAAAAGCTGGGCTACCCAACTCCCCTGCTAATTGGAATCAAAGATGAATCGCCACACACTACTAAATCTATACTAAAAGGAGCTCACAGTAGCTCTCCAGGGACTCATCACAAAAATAATATTCCACGGGGAGGCCATGAGCCAAAGGATTCAATACCACCGACAGTAGACTCCAATTGGATCCACCTATGGCGAATAATCATGGGTGACCATACCAAATAACAGGGACCTCCCCCCCCCCCCTAAACCACCTCTGAAAGAGCCAGGAACAATCCACATGTGTGTCTGGAACATCAACAGCCTGGCCAGCAAGGCAATGGACCACAAGGTATTAAATTATTTGAAGACATTCGACCTTATACTACTTCAAGAAACCTGGGAGGACCAAGTGACAGAAATACAAGGGTTTACGTCACAACTGGTTCCTGCAATAAATGGGTCCAAATATGGTAACGGTCAGAAGGCCGGATAATATATGCCTCAATATCCACAATAGGAACTATCAATCCAGTAAAGGCACTCATAGCAGCCCCAAGTGCCATACAGGCTGTAACAACAACAATCAACTTTAACGAAGAAGAATAGGCAATTATAATAATCAATACATATGTACACCCGAAGCATAGGTTAAAAGCCGGTAAATAACTAATCAAAGATTTGTCAAGAATCTCAGAAGAGGGCAACATAGAAAACATCATACTAGCAGGCGGCTTTAATCTCCACCTCCTTGGCACTGAGAGTGAAGACTAGCTATCACAGGACCTATCCAGAGAGTGGGAAATCCCGAACCAGGGGCCAGCACATCCAAACAAGCAAACAAGAACATCAACCTATTTACTCCAAGAGCTTGAACATCTAAATCTGAGGGTTTTAAATGACCGGCTTACTGAGGTTTATCCACCGGCCCCAACCTTTTATTCAACAACCACCACCTCTCATCTTGACTACACCTTCGTCACACTCTCCTTGTTTCATACCATTCATTCATTCCTACCAACTGGGTGATAACTAGCAAAGCGATCACTTACTGCAAGAGGTGACATTAAAAGCAAACATCAAATACCTAATGGAGGCGAGCAAAAGTACAGGCACAGAAAACACCACTGATTTCAAACAGATAAAGTGCAGCCCTGCTTCGATTGAGGAGCTATCTAAATCTGCAAAGACCCTCCTTCGCCAAAAAAATAATATGATGACTCATTCCCTAACTGCATGGGAGAACTTCTCAAAGGCTCTTAGGGATAAATTTGCCACCAGGATTGGAACAAAAACAGGAGCAACAGCGATTTCCTCATCTGCAAACATAATCACCCCTCAAATCAGAAGACTTAAATATTCAATAAACCAAACTTTAAGGCAGTTACGCAGGAACCCTCAAATTCTAGCCCTGCAAAGCGACCTGCGGAAATTGAAGGCAACACTAAAAAGAACAAAATGGGACAAAAAAAGCAATGAACAAAGCACTTTGGGCAAAGATATTGCACAATTCAAAACTTAAGAACAGTGCCCGGTTTTGGCGGACAATTTATAGCTTTCTGCGGCCAGCCCACCAAGGAATAAATTCTCATATTACAGAGGAAGACTGGGCAAAATATCTACATCACCACTTCAATAATATGAAACAAGAGGAGGAACAGACTCGGGAAGAAACCCATGTTAAACAAAGGGACAGAGAAAATACATCCAGGGAAAAGACCGGTCCCAAACCAAACGAGGACATAAGTTTCAGTGCCATTCTGAATAGACAGACCTCAGGGCTGAAGCGGCAGTAGGTCTAGAAGCATCACAAAACAGCGAAGAAGAATGTCACAGAATAACAGCGTTCCAAATCAAGACACAAATAGCCAAAGGAAGGCTGGAAGGTGCCCTAGGCCACAACGGAATACCACCAATTTTGTACAAACATGATCCAGAGTATTGGAGCAAAGCACTGGTGCCAGTCTTTAATGAGATACAGGAAAAACAAACTATCCTGGAATCATGGAAGGGATCCACGATCAGCCCCATCTATAAGCAGGGAGACAAGACCAACACAAACAACTGTCGGCTCATCGCCTTAATCGACATCGAAGCTAAGTACTTCGCTGGAGTGGTTCTGGAAGAACTTACAACTTGGGCCTCATCAAAATCAATCATCCCCATAAACCAGACCGGGTTCTGCAGACGAATGGGAACCACCACTAACATCATGGCTTTGGCACTGTTGATTGACGCAGGCAAAGCAACCGCTATTCCTATGTTTTATAGATTATAGCACAGCATTTGATTATGTAGACCGCACTAGTTTATGGTAGAAACTGGAAAAATGGGGGATACCAATGGCCCTCCTAAACCAGCTGATCTTACTACATACGGACGCCTGGGTTAAAATCAGGCTGGGAGCCGGGGCACACCTCTCTAGGTGAATTAACACCTCCAAAGGGCTAAAACAAGGGTGCGTCTTAGCACCCTTGCTCTTTAATCTCTTCATGGCAGATCTCCCCAGGGAGTTAGACAAAAGTATATCACATGCCCCAAAACTAGGAAAAATGCCCCTTTCCAACATTTTATACGCAGATGACCTGGTCTTAATAAACAAAACGCCAATTGGTTGGCAGCACCTCTTGGACACTAACAACTTTTCGCAAGTCAACGCATTAAGCATTAACCTAAACAAAACTATGGCAGTAAATTATTCCAGGAAGAAAAAGCTGAATTGGTACCTGGATGGGCATCGCCTAGAACTGACCACTGAAATAAATATTTAGGAGTCCTACGGGACAGCAGAGGTTCGTACAACTTCCTTAGCAATGAGGCCTCTAAAGAAAATCCTACTAGACTTAACACTAGACCCTCTACTACTGGTCATACGGGCGAAGTTACAACCAATGCTAACATATGGAAGCAAATCAATGCGAGGGAGAGATGCAATCGCCTTGGATAAAATTATCACCAGTGCTAATAGAGCGATCTTTCATCTCGCGAACTGCGTGTCTCCTGCCCAAATTTGCTTAGAATTTGGTTTACAGAAGCAGTCAGTGGAAAGGAGGGGGGCAAACATAAAAAGCTGGCATAAGATTAGAGGAGCTGAGCCAGGATCATTAAATTCACACATCTGGACCAAATGGACATGCCATGGAAACTCACTCGATAGGGAGTACCTCTTTGACTCACTTTCAAAACTATGGCACTCTAGACTGGGGGCCACCTCTACAACCCATCAGAGCTTCAAGAAGGAAGTAACAAATGTAACAAAAACTATATCCATAATCGAAGACAAAGAAATCCTGGCAAAAAGGGCACATGGCTGGTTTGTGCTCAATGACTACAAAGTTCTTAAACCACAAACTTATTTAAACGCAGTCTTTAAAATGAAGACAAAAGAAAAAATTTAAAGACTACGCCTTGGCATCTTACCGATCCTCCTGCACTTACCCCCTGGAAAAGGATATCAGGAGAGCATACCTGCCGCTTCTGTGGAATGGGAAGTGAGGACCTTGTGCATGTTATCTGTATCTGCCCAAGCCTAATGGACATTAGACATACTCTACTTCGTCCAACTTTTAAACAGAGCGGCATTAGGACTTGCAGTCAGGTAGTGAAGCTATGCTTCAACTCTACTGCTATCCAACTAAACTGCCGCCTCAAAAAGTTTTTCCATATAGTGGAAAAGAGACTTACTCAAACACTGTCCCATTACGAAGGAACGCAGGCAAATAAACAAATCGACTCAGGAGGTTACTGGTTGCTAAATAATACAAATCAGGATGCTACAATAATGCATAGTGCTATATAGGAAAAATCAGGATACTACAACAATACATAGTGGATGAACACAATCATTTTTAGATAAATGCATTTAGACCCATCATTCAATACCATTGTGGAAAAAGTGTAATATTTTACTTGGCATAAGAGACAGCCATTTTGGCTGTGGTGTCCATTTAAGTTTCCTTCGTAATTCTTTCGTCTTTTCACTCTGCTTGTGCTATCTATTTTAGTTGACTTCCTGACAGCTAAAAGCAATGTACGTGCTGAGGGTTTGTAGCTGCCAGAGCACCTGGTCTCAGATGTTAACTGTCAACCATTTACTGCTGCCATAAGCACTCCTGCTCCCCCTCCCACTTTGCTGACCAAGTGGTTATTCATCTGCCCTTGTTTGCGGATAACTATTTCTAAAACTTGTTCTTCCTATTTCTGTTCACATGCTTACAGTGCAGAAAACCTGTATAAAAGACCTGTGTTCTGTGACTTCAGTGTACTACCTCAGGCAGCACGAGAGTGCTGGGTGGATGTGGTCCCACTCATGAGTGATTAATAAACTTGTTATTTATTTCCAACTCCAGTGCTGATCTCTATTTTGTTGGTCTTTGAACCCGTGGACAAAAGGGTGACCCTGCACCAGTGTACCCCATAAAAGGTACATTTCCACAGTTGGCGCCCGACTCGTGGGGCCCCATTGGAGACGCGGCCGTCCGAAGGAGTGGCCTTGACGGAGGATCAAAATCTCACTGAGGAAGCGCACTGCACGAGGAGACCTTTGTCTTTGCAGGCCGACGTAATTTTTCCGGTTTTCCCAGTTTGACCCTCCAGGTGATGGCCGGTCTCAACTGGGGTTTTCTTTGGCGCAATTTTGAAGTGACCATTAGGTCGACCGGAGATCAGCAGGTGGGAGTTGGAGTCTTCTGTTTGGTAAGGTCGCTAAAGCGGCACTCTTGATTTGTTAAGCCTGGGCTTTTTGTTTGAATTTGTTATTCAATCTTTGCAAAGTTTGAAGGCAGGTAATGTGGAGATTTTTCTCCTTTTGAAATATTTTGAAGTAGTAATATTTTACACATATTGGAAAAGCATGCCTGTTCTCAGCACACTCCGTAGGTGGTGTTGCTGCTCTTGTGGTACCAAAGTAAACTTGAAAAAAAAAGTCAGCCGGCTCCCCCAGAGGGGACACCTAATAGAGATATGTCAAATATGGTATTTCTTCCATAATGTACGGTCCACTGTGGAACAATACACAAAAAAAGATTCTGATCTGCAATGGCCAGTGAATGGGTCATTTGATTTAAAAAAAAGAAAAAGAAAAAGGTTCAATATGTAGAGCAGTGTTTATTTAAAAGAAAAAGTAGACAGGATAGGTTTGATTGTGTGCGTATGTGGGAGAGCGAAGTGCGAGGGAGAGCGAAGAGAGCAGAAGCTATAGCAGAGAAAGTACAATGTAAAACGATATATCAAAAAGCGCTAGAATTAAAAAATAAAGAAAAGAAGGAAAAAAATAGAAAAAAGAAGATAGGGAATGTCGATTAGAGGTAAATGGCCAGTACCCTATTAGGCGCCCTATTTATCCCATACTTAATAAACCTCAGGATGACTGCATCCTATTAGAACGCCCCCACCCCGTATAAATTTCCCACTCCAAGTGCCCCTGATGAGGTTTCTGACGACGCGCATTTGTCTTCAGACGACAAAGAACAAGATAAACAAGATGGGCGACAGACTCGCTCTACTTTGACTAGAGCAGAAAAAGATAAATTAAAAACCGCTGCTAGGGAGGAGGCTCGCCGGCCTCACGCTGCATCGCTCATTGTAACTATGGTTCAACAGTGACAAAATATGGAGCAATTTTATTTTGTAGAAAATGTTTTGGGGGAGGTAATATTTGATTATAGACAAATTTCTCAGGAATTAGAGCCAAAGGATATAAATACTGATTAAAAACGATTAACAGAGGGGACTTTCCCTTTTTCGGCCTCATCTGATATGAGTAGACGAGTGGTTAAAATACGAGACGCAACGCACAAGTTACTACTTGTGTAACGATATAGCTGTAAGAGACATTAGTTAGTGATAGATTCCTTACCTTAGAATATCCCCAGGCGTCAGACTGGATCCGGAAAGTTTTTCATCAGCAGTACCCCTGCGCGTCGGTAGGTGGCGTCGTGCGGCTCCGCGTCCGTCGCTGGCGTCGTAAGCGCCGAGATGACGTCACAGAGACTACTTAGGCGCCACCCATGCGCGCTGACGTCAGTTCTGTACACGACTTTCCGCGCCAGGAACGCAGAGCCATGCAAGAAACTGACCACTGGTGCCATGAAACTAGGGCCCTGAAAGGGATGACCTTAACCCTAGAAATCAGTTTGCAGAACGGGGAGGATGGGTGGGGCGGTAAGGAATCTATCACTAACTAATGTCTCTTACAGATATATCGTTACACAAGTAGTAACTTGTGCATCTGAAAGAGACACGTTAGTGATAGATTCCTTACCTTAGAATAGATACCCCAGCAATACCAACCCAGGTGGTGGGTCTGCGAACAAGATTACACCAGAAAGTCACGGAGAACAGAACGGCCAAAGAAGCCGTCTCTCCGGACTGGACTGTCAAGGCAGTAATGCTTGGTAAACGTGTGCAGCGAGGCCCACGTAGCTGCCTGACAAATGTCCTGCAAGGGAACGCCGCGTCCCAAGGCAGTAGTGGCTGCCGTTGCCCTGGTCGAATGGGCACGCAGCCCCACAGGAGGCTCCCTCTTGGCCAACGAGTAACATGCTTTTATGCACAGAACAACCCACCGAGAGATGGTTCGTTTGTGCACGGCCCGACCTTTTTTGGCGCCCACGTAGCCAACAAAGAGTTGGTCATCCACCCGGAACTGTTGTGTGCGCTTCAGATAGAACGAGAGCACGCGTTTTGGGTCCAGACGGTGAAGCCTCTCTTCCTCTTTTGAAGGAAGCGGAGGCGGAAAGAAGGTGGACAAAGTGATGGTCTGCCCGATGTGGAAGGGCGTGACAACCTTTGGCAAGAAAGAAGGACGGGTCCGTAAAACCACCTTGTCCGGATGAACAGAAAGGAGGTTTGGAAGAAAGAGCCTGGAGCTCACTCACTCTTCTGGCAGAGGTGATAGCTACCAGGAAAGCTGTCTTGAGAGTGAGAAGACACAAAGGACAGTGATGAAGGGGCTCGAAGGGAGCGCACATCAGGTATGTCAAGACAAGGTTTAAGTCCCATTGAGGCATTATGAACGGCACGGGAGGAAATGTGTGCGTAATGCCCTTGAGGAAACGGGTAACAACCGGGGACTTAAAAAGAGAAGGCTGATCTGGAAGCCGTAGAAAGACGGAGATGGCCGAATGATAACCTTTGATAGTGCCCAG
Organism: Calotriton arnoldi; assembly: GCA_963921515.1. Lineage (NCBI taxonomy): Eukaryota > Metazoa > Chordata > Amphibia > Caudata > Salamandridae > Calotriton > Calotriton arnoldi. The sequence continues at coordinate 1,279,767 of CAWUFW010000844.1, read as the reverse complement.
AGCAGAGCCCTGCTGGGCCAAGGATAGAAGGAACAGAAGAACCTCAGAAAGAGGGGCAGAGAGGGGATCCACAGCCTTTGCTGTGCACCATATACCGTCTTAGTGGAGGGACGCCTGGCTGCCAGAATGACATCACAGACTTCGGGAGGAAGATCGAAAGCTGTCAACTGTCACCACTCAATCTCCACGCATGGAGGTGGAGGCTGGACAGGTTCGGGTGGAGGACCGTCCCCTGCTGCTGCGACAGAAGATCCTCACGAAGAGGCAGTCGGATCGGGGGATCGATCGCCATGCTGAGTAGCTCGGGATACCAGTATCTTCGTGCCCAATCCGGAGCCACAAGAATGACTTGGGCCCGGTCGCGCCAAATCTTCTTCAGCACTCTGGGCAGAAGTGGTATAGGCGGAAAGGCGTACAATAGACCGCAACTCCACTCGCGACGAAAAGCGTCGCTGAGCGAGTGCCGCCTTGGAAATTCCAACGCGCAGAACTGATGACATTGCGCGTTCTCTTCTGTGGCGAATAGATCTAACCAAGGCTCTCCCCACTGCTGAAAGAGACCTTGTGCCACGTCCGAGTTCAGACGCCATTCGTGATCCATCAAGCACCGGCGGCTGAGTTCGTCCGCCCTGGCATTCAGAGAACCCGCCAGGTGTTGAACCACCAAGGTAATGCCTTGATGTTCCAGCCATGTCCAGAGGCGCAGAGCCTCCTGACATAGGGTCCAGGACCCCACCCCGCCCTGTTTGTTGCAATACCACATGGCGGTGGTGTTGTCCGTGAACACCTGCACTACACTTCCCCGGACAGAGGGAAGGAATGCCTTCAGTGCAAGTCGGATCGCCCGAAGCTCCAAAAAGTTGATATGGAGCCGGGACTCCGCCGGAGACCAGAGGCCTCTGATCTCCGCCTCTCCCAAGTGGCCTCCCCATCCCAGGAGGGATGCATCCGTCACCACTGTGTGCTCCGGTTGGGGAAGGGAGAGGGATCTGCCATTGACCCAATCGCGATTCGTGAGCCACCACTGCAATTGTCGTGCAGTGCCCTCCGAGATCTGGACATGATCGGACAGGTTGCCCTGATGCTGTGCCCACTGGAACTTCAGGTCCCACTGCAGAGCCCGCATATGCCATCTGGCATGTTGCACCAGCAGGATGCAGGAGGCCATCAGGCCCAGGAGCCGGAGGGTCAACCTGACCGAAACCCGGGATAGAGGCTGAAAGATCGGAATCATAGCCTGAATATCCCGGACTCGCTGCTCGGGAGGATAAACCCGGAACCGCGTCGAATCCAGAACCGCTCCGATGAAGGGGAGCTTCTGAGAGGGACTCAGGTGCGACTTCGGCACGTTGATGGAGAACCCCAGCAAATGCAGGAGGGCGGCCGTAGTCTGAAGATGGGTGACAACTGCCTGGGGCGAGCCCACCTTCAACAACCAGTCGTCGAGGTAGGGGAAGACTGACACCCCTGACCTGCGCAGGTGAGCAGCGACCACCGTCATCACTTTCGTGAACACCCGAGGGGCGCTGGTAAGGCCGAAGGGGAGCACAGCAAACTGAAAATGCTCCTGGCCTACCGTGAACCGCAGGTAACGCCGGTGGGCCGGCAGGACGGGGATGTGAAAATATGCGTCCTGCAAGTCCAACGCCACCATCCAGTCTCCAGGGTCGAGGGCAGCCAAGACCTGAGCCAGAGTCAACATCTTGAACTTCTCCTTCCGGAGGAAGCGATTGACGTTCCTGAGGTCCAAGATGGGGCGCAAGCCCCCCTTGTCCTTCTTGGGGACTAGAAAGTAGTGGGAATAACAACCACTCCCTACTTCTGGCCCAGGAACACACTCGATGGCCCCCTTGGCCAAGAGGGCCGTGATTCCTGCTGGAGAAGCGCCAAGTGTTCCCCCGACATGCGGTGGTACTGAGGTGGCATGGCTGGAGGGGTGGACTGAAAGGGAAGGGAGTAACCCTTGCGGATGATCTGCAACACCCACTCGTCCGATGTGATAGCGTGCCAGTGGGGGAGATGATGGCGGAGCCTGCCACCCACTGGCGTGGGGTGCCCCACAAAGCTCGGATTAGGAAGGTTTGGAGGTAGAAGCAGCGGGGGCGGAGGTGGAAAGACCTAAGGACTTGGCCGTGGCCCGCGAGTCCTTAAAACGCTCCAGCGCACTGTCGGCTTTATCGCCAAACAGGCGAGTGCCATCAAAGGGCATGTCCATGAGTGAGCTTTGGACATCTGGCGAGAACCCGGTAGATCTCAACCAGGCGTGGCGACGAAGCACCACAGTCGTAGAAATTGCTCTACCTAGTGAGTCCGCGGTGTCCAAACCACACCGAATGGCGAACTTAGCCGCATCTTTACCCTCGGCAACAGCTTGGGACAGCACAGCTTGGGTCTCCTCAGGACACTGAGGCAACACCTGTGCAACTGTATCCCACACCGCGTGGGAATAGCGGCCCAATAGGCATGCGGTGTTCACCGACCGCAGCCCCAAGCTGGCCGAAGAGAACAACTGCTTGCCGAACTGCTCCAGCTTCTTAGAGTCCTTATGCGGCGGAGCCGTGGGAAAGGCACTCTGGGACGTCGAAGCTTGGATGACCAGGCTCTCGGGCGTAGGATGAGTGGTCAGAAAGGCAGGGTCACCCGGCACCGGGCGATGACGCCTGGCGACGTTCTTATCCACAGGGGCCCCTGTGGCTGGCCGCGACCAAGTGCCCAGTAAGACGTCAGTGAGGGCCTCATTAAATGGCAGCAGGGGCTCCGATGAAGTGGACGCCGTCTGGAGCACCTCAGTGAGGAGATTAGTCTTCAGGGCCACCGTAGGGAGGTCAAGGTTGAGGACCCCAGCAGCCCAACGGAGCACCATCGTGTAAGAAGCACCCTCCTCCAGGGTAGGTGGAGGAGAGGCAAACCCCGGGTCAGAGGAGATATCAAGGCCGCCGGTCTCCTCGAACTCGTCCGCCCAGTCCTGCTCAGAGTCACACTGACGAGCAAGAGGGTCCTCGGACCCCTCCCAGTCGTCCTCCGCCGTATGTGGAACAGACTGCGGCGGCAGGGCAGGGACCGGGGAAGGAACAAACTGCGCCGGGAACGGCGCCGGACGGGGCCGAACCGGCGCCGTGTCCCAATGCGGATCCCAGGTAGGGACAAAATTGTCCTGGAACCTGGGCAGGGGCGGAACAAATGGCATCCACAGCGGCGCTGGGGCCGGAGCCGGCAGCATGGGACCTTTTGGCGCCATGGCTGGAGCCAGCGGCGCAGGATCCTACGGCGCCGGGGCCGGAACCGCCGGCGGCGCCAGGGCCGGAGCCGCCGACGGCCCGACAGGATCCTGACACGGGCCCAAGGGCGCGCCGGCGGGAGCCCGAGGCCTAAACAGGCGGTCCATGGTAGCAAGAAATGCTTGCACCTGTGCGGGAGTCGCCGACGGACCCGGGTAAGGTGGGTAGGCCACAGGACTCCCGGCTCCGAAGGAGCCGCAGGGGCAGAACCCCTGTCCCCCTCGTCCGCATCTGGGGACCGACGGGGGGACGTCGGAGAGCAACAACGCTTCTTCGACTTCTTTTTGTGTCGTCTCTTACCCGAATCCGAGGGTGAAGACTTGGAGCCCGAGGAGCGATGATGGCGACCCCGCGAGCGTTCTCTGGAGCGGCCCCTTGACCGAGAACGGCGCTGGGACAAGTGCCGGACCTCAAGCAGCTTCCGGCGCCGCTCCCTCAAGGCCTTCGGGGCCATGGCCAGACAGTCCATGCAGGACCGGGAGTCGTGGTCGTTCTCCAGGCAGTAGAGACAGACGTCGTGGGGCTCCGCCACCGGCATATTGCGACGGCAGGCCCCACAAGACTTAAAACCAGGCATCCCTACGTGCACCAGAGTAGACTCAAACTTAAGGAGACAAAAGTCTCAAAAAGATAGTCAAAAAGTGACTAAGGTACGTGCTCTAACCGGATCTGCGCTTACTGGCGCGGAAAAAGAAAGAACTGACGTCAGCGCGCATGGGTGGCGCCTAAGTAGTCTCCGTGACGTCATCTCGGCGCTTACAACGCCAGCGACGGACGCAGAGCCGCACGACGCCACCTACCGACGCGCAAGGGTACTGCTGACGAAAAACTTTCCGGATGCAGTCTGACACCTGGGGATATTCTAAGGTAAGGAATCTATCACTAACGTGTCTCTTTCAGATATTGCGTTTACGAAAGGAGCAAGAATTAGCTAGAAAACAGAGGTGTAGAAACAGTTCAATCCCCAGCACAAAAAGTAGATGCTCCGGTGGATGAGGTTGCACCTGTTAGTAGTACAGTTGCTATAAAACCTATGCGTGAAGCTGCACCCCTTTATGTTCCTCCTAAGGGTGCGGGGACAAATGATGATAAAACTTCGGATGATGCAAAGGGATATTTTATATATAATTGTGTTTACACTCCTTGGAGTAGAGCTGACGTGATGGCTCTTAAAGCTGCTTTGCCCGACCCCCGGAAAAATCCTGCCACTTTCTAGGAGGAGGTGGAAGGAGCCATTAGCTCCTACACTATGACCTTGCCAGATATTGATGTGTTCTTTGGGCTTATTTTGCCCCCTGATATGTGGAGAACAATACGTAAAATAGATGACAATGTAGCATATGGTGATACCTGGAAACATTTAGAACAAATAGATGCGGAAAGGGAGCCTGCGCAGAAACCTCAGAAGGAGATATTAGATCTTCCTAAAGCTATTGTGACTAAGTTAAAGACTCTCATACCCCCTAAGAAAATAGATTGGACTACGTTAGCGTCCTGTAAACAGAAAAAGGATGAGTTAGTTTCTGATTACTTTTTAAGGTTTGAGGAAACATTCCATGATTTTAGTGGTCAGTCATTGGCCGATGATACGGGTCAGCATTTGTTTGTCGATAAAATTGTCGCTAACATGTTACCGGAAATAGCTAGTCGCTTAAAGGCCAGCGAGAGTTCTTGGACCACGTCTTCCCCAGTTTCCCTTTTGACTATGGCCCAATATTATGAGCGGCAGGAACAGGAAGCAAAAGGCAGGGAGGATAAGAAGGTTAAAGAATTAAAGACAAAAGTTATGTTGGCTCAAGTATATGGTCCACCATTTAGGGGAGGTGGAAGAGGCGGACGTGCAATGTATACACCTGGAGTGCCCCCTCTCCCTCGAGCAAATTTGTCCCCTGATCAGTGTGCTTATTGTAAAGAAACTGGGCATTGGCGTTCTGAGAGCCCTCTTTTGCGAGGTCAGCAGTATCAGCGGGGAAGGGGAAGTATGAGAGGACGCCCAGGGAATTCAGGAAACAGGGGAGGTACAGGAGCTCGCCCCAGATTTGAAGCAGTTGAACAAGGATCAAATTACTCTAATACTCTTGATAGACGAAATCAATATCAAATGTCTGATTATTCTGCTGATGCCCCTTGCGGATTCCAATTATGCATAGGGATGTCTAGAATGGGGTAAGGAACCGGTTGAGGTGCCAGTAGATCAAATGGGTCCTTATATTGACGCAAACACCTTGGGATTTACTGATCGGTTTCTGGTTAACACAGGGGCTACCCGTAGTGCTCCGTCTAAAAAATTGGTTCCTAGGGCTCCCCTGTCCGGCACAATGATAACATCGATAGGATTCTATGGGACACCTACACCTAGCCCGCTTTCACAGCCACTTGAATTTGGACTTGACAAATTCATTGCAGTATGTTCATTTTTGCTTTCCCCTAACACGCCGGACAACATTGTGGGTATCAATATGCTTAAATATTTTCGTGCTACAAAACGTGGTTCTCCGGAAGGTGTGCGTGTTATTTTAAATAACAATTATCCAATGGTTGAGAGATCCTGTCTTATCAATGAGGATGCCGCTCTGGCGTCCTTGCCTAGTGTGAAGGAGGAACACTGTTATTGTTATCATTTCTTGCCTCCCATCATCACAAAGTCTCGCAAGAAATTGCAATATTGTAGACAGCAGGTTACCTATTTAGGTCACCTCCTGTCTAAGGAGGGACGTGCACTTACACCAGATCGCATTCAGACCATTTTAGATACTCCTGTACCCCGCACTCAGAAGGATGTTCGTGCACCGATTGGCCTCACTTCTTTTTGTAGGCAGTTTTTTCACACATTATTAAACCTTTGTTGGCCCTTTTGACTAAAGACACTCCGATGCCCCTCCCATGGACTGCTGAGTGCCAGAGCGCCTTCCAACAGTTACGCCAAGCCCTTTGTTCTGCACCAGTATTAGGTACCCCAGACATGTTGATGAGTGACTATTTGTCCCAGTTAACTGACAGCTTGTCTTCTATTTATCAGCAGGTGCGGCAAGCTCTTCCTTTGTGAGCCCTGCTGTGCTGACAGATCATCGCAACATTTTGGTCACCGAGAGAGGACGAGTTGTGTCACCTGAAAGACCTGAGGAAGTCTTCCCGGACCACACGATCCCTGGTACATCTATATTTCTGCTTCGATCCAGGAAGAAAGACATTTCATCGCAGAAAGAGACTGTTTGAGCCACTGTCCTGGGTGGTTAAAGACTGTACTTGATCCCCCCTTGAGCATTTTAGCTTTTTGTGCTATTTAGCCTATAGATCAATTGGTTATCTAGTACAATGTCTGTTTTAATTCCGCAAGCTAGACACTAGTCTTAAGATAACATCATAATAGAATAGCCTGGAGTGGTTCACTGGGAATCGGATTATGGGCATGTTTTATGTTCACTTGTCCTACTCCGTGGTCATAACCGATGAGGCGATACAGTTGTCCAGCACTATGTAATCTGTTGACGCACTAAGCACTTTAATTTAGCAAGTCTTAAAGTGTATATTGATTTCGCTAATATGTACTGGTCATATTTACATCTCGACGAACCGCACTTTAACTTGGCAAATTCTTCTGCTCAGAACAACGCCAAGCTAGGATCATGACCCGGGCATGGTCTCCCTTCCCATGCCGCATTATTAGAGAACTCCCTGCTAACTAACTGTACATTGTGGTGCATTTGCACATGGTGCAAAAATCAAAAAGATGGATGGATTTTATGTGGTTTTAATGTTCTTATTTTTAATTGTGAGTTTTAATTAACTGAACAATAAACTTACTATGTCGCACTGAGAATTCCCAAAAATCTACATAAAAGGGGATACGGCAACTCTGTATTGGAGAGAACTCTATTACACTGTATCGATCAGTGAGTGAGAGTTCTTTAATAAAACAAATAATATCCCCTTTTAGGTAGATTTCTGGGAGTTCAGTGCGACATACTAGGGGGTTGACTCCCTTTGGTTATTATTATAGGGAATGAAACAGACTTGCCCAGACAGTGCAGGTCTTGCTAAACTCTGGGAGTCTCCTTATGACTTGCCCACAATCAGCAATCTGATTTTGAGAAATCAGGGGCACTCTTTGAAAAAACATGAGACATAGTTGATCACTCACGAAATTATGGTCTGCCCTAAAAAAATGACCATCACCTTAAAATAAAATGAAATTTAAAAAAACACTTTTTGCTCAAAATCAGCCTCCCTGGCCCAAACTTCTTTTACGTTTGCACACAGTGCCTTTTGGAGTCTCAAACTTCATATAGCAGGCATCACAACGAATGGCAGAGCACGTAATAGATGCTATATGTGTAATAAAGTAGACACCTCGCCTGAACACGATTACCCTATGCTCATCCCGACTTACCTTTTGGTATAAAGTCAATAACCCTGCATATGAACAAAGTCTACATCTTGGGAACTGCTCCAGCACTTCACCAAATAATTCCTTATCCCATGTCAAAGCAAAACTCTAGCCCATCATGTCGTCCAGGGCCACCCAGCTATTACCATTTGCTTGTTAAGAAAAGAATACCCCAAACCTATGAAAATTAGTGGAACACACTCTGCCTTCCACACCATTTAGAACAATTAATGGCAAACAATCTTGGAAATAAAAGCCGTTTTTCATTACACTTGTACCAGCGGCTTAATCCACCCCTAAGAAGGGCAAGCAATGCTAAAACCTTGCTAGAAAAATAAATCTCCAGAGCCTGTGATTTTATGAGTTTCAGCTTACTGCATTGGTAATCATTCTAGAATTTAATTTCCTTACCTCAAGTTCCTGATTAATCTATCTGTGAGCACATGGAAAGGCATAGCATTGAGGAATCTGCTCAATTAATTCGCCGGTGGATCTGGGGTCCAGGCTGAAGCTGTGGTTTGGCATGCTGCTATAAAGATGGTGGCAGACAGCCACGCTGTTCAATTTGTGAGTTAAATCTCAGATCATGCTCTTCCCCTCTGTCCAAATGCTGACAACTCTTGTATCATAACCCATGTGGTTTGAGAGCAAGCTCTTCCCTCCATGGCTTTCCTGCTGCTTGGTGAAGGAAGAGGCCTCACAGACCGTTGTGATGCAGTGCTCTGCATTAATCTTGGTCTGGTCTTGTGCCCCAAAGGGTGGGTTGCTCTGTGCTTCCCTTCTACTGGTGCCACGCTGCTCTCACTTTTTTGCCTCTGGTGTTCTTCCTTCTCCAGTGGTCCTGGTTTGTCTCTTACACCCCCCCCCCCCCACACACACACACACACGAATCCCAGTCTGGTCTTGTGCCCCAAAGAGGGGGTTGCTCTGTGCTTCCCTTCTACTGGTGCCATGCTGCTCTCACTTGTCTCTGGTGTTCTTCCTTTTCCAGTGGTCCTGGTTTGTCTCTTGGGCATCATCATCACCACCCCCCTCCCCAAACAGATAGGAGTTTTTGAGTAGACTCTTGATGATGTGTGCACACAAGTCAGTGCCTCTTTTGTACAGGTTTTTAGGAACTTGGACTTATTTTTCATAAATAAAATTTGACCCACTGCAAAACAAGCAAAAAAGAAACTAAAAACAACCGGCAAGAATGAGATGAAGAGACAGGTAGTGTAGAAAGGTGGTAAAAATAGGGATAAGGCAGATTTAAAACCAGGCAAGCCTCAGTATTCATCAACACTGGCATTCTGCAGCAAGAGCGGTTACTGAAGAAAAACTTTAGGACCTTGTACTTATGTTCTACAAAATAAGAACTGGTGGAGGTGGAGCAGTTTTTTCATTGTGACCATCCTGGATTGATGCATCCTCCTAAGTGCTCAGGCTCCCATGCTGATGTTTGGTCTACCCCCTGAGCTGGTTATGCACTGCAGTGAGTATGCTACACGCATTGGTGAGTAGTACTGGATTCCCCAGCTTCTTAATATCCATGCACCCGCTACTATGCAGATGTTGGACAGCTGGAGCCCTGGCCAGTGGGCCTCAAGCCCTTAGGCCTTCCTTCGCTGCTTTTCTCCTGTGACCAGATGTTGCCGGGGTTCATGTGGTCTATGAAATTAGGTCCGGAGGGTTTGTTCCCTCCTTGAAAAGTGACTGCTTCAAAACGTACTAGAAAATCTTTATTATTTTCTCCAGTTAATACTACTTAAACATCTATAATATATCATTTATATAATGATTACTTTAATTGACTTTTTTAGTAAACTCTTGTAAAAATGAAACGTCTAGCGCATTTTTTCATTTTTCCTCATTTAAGTTTGTGTAGCCAAGAGAATCGCCATAAGTACAAAAACAATGTATTCAAACGAAAAACAAATCCACAATTTCTAAATGAAATGACTAAAGTATGGGTGAGAAGAGAAGACGAATAGGCGCAGTATAAATGAATTGGACATTGAAACCCATTCCAGTGCTGGCATCGGGTGCTGGTGGACCTGGACACCGATTCCATGCGTCCAACTCCTGCTGGGGTGAGCAAGGAAGAGTAGAGGCTGGTTAAACCCTTTGGAACCCTAAGGCAGCCGTTGGTATGTTACCATGCAGGAAGCATGATTGAATGTCAGCAGGAGTGACAGTGTCTTAGTATCGAGGAGTAAGTACCAGGTGTGAGAAAGGGGAGCAAGGAACGTGGGATCAAGAGAGGGGACAGGAAGGCAGTGTCAGCAACAGAAGTGGAAGCGAGCAAGGAGTGAGTTTTAGCGATAGGATTGGGAGTTACTTGAATGTGAGCGACAAGTGAAAAATTAGAGTGTGAAAGGAGCGATCGGGTGTGGGAGCGTGTGAGAGCATTGTGAGTGCAAATATGTCAAATCAAAGGAACTTACAAAGCAAGCGGCTACTCCAAGAGTGTCCCAGCACTAGAGGTTTGTTAACCGCTGCTCTCGCTAGGAAGGGGGTAATGGTCTAAAGGGCCTTGTTAAAAAGCCAGGTTTTCAGGCTATGCTTAAAAGAGCTCACATCCTTAATTGTACGGAGGTACAGAGGAAGAGCATTCTGACTAGCAGGCGCTAGCGCAGAAAATGAGGTACCCTTCCCATTTCTTCCTCCTCGTCTTAAGCACTACTACCATCAGTGAATCAGCAGACTGTAAAGTTCTGGATGGAATGAGGGAGTCGCTGAGTAAGATACTAAGGGCCTAGTCCTCAGAAAGCTCTGTGGGCTAATATCAGTCCGTAAAACTTCACTTTTGCCTGGATGGGAAGCCAATGCAACTCCTTAAGATGGACCTGAACTGAGATATTCCTCGGGATCTTCAGCACAAGCCAGGCTGCAGCATTATGCACCAAATGGAGTATCTTAAGTATATATCAAGGGAGATCCAAGTATAGTGCATTGGCATAGTCCAGCCGAGATGTTATAAAGGCATGAACCATCATGTTCTGACAAGTGGCTGGAAGAAGGAACAAGAACTTCCTCAAGAAGCACCGAAGGCCAAAACAAGTACCAACTATGCTCTCCACCTGTGTTTTGAAAGACAAATTGTCAAACTTTACTCCGAGGTTCTTAGCCACGGCAGTGGGGGGGGGGTCTGGGAGATGGCGCAAAGGTAGGCCAAACATCACCACCCCATGGGGTACCGAAGACCAGTATCTCCGTCTTACTAGTATTGCACTGGAGGTTGTTCCGGCACATCCTCTGGAACATCGCTGACAGACATGCTTCACATGGAGCATGTGCAAGTACGATTGAACGACCATTTATTCATACCAGTAACAAAAAAAGATATGCTCTCTACCCATCCTGTGTTCGGCTCAGATAGAAGGGCTACAGCCCCAGCTACACCTTCTGGTTGGCTGGAGCACACCTGGAGAGAATGTTCTATGGGATGCCACCCAATGGAGTGGATGCTACGACAATAGAATTATGAAGGGATGCCTAATTGCCATTGTATTGGTGGTCACACAAAGTAACCTGCACTTAGATTTTTTTTTTGTGTCCACAAAATTACACGAGTAACTCAGCATCTAAGTGATTGATTGGACTTAACAACTGCAGCAACATTAGGATGTCAACCGGTCTTTGAGACCAACGTATAAGATCACTTTTGGCTTCTTGGGAGCGCCATACAATTGCACAGAATCTGGATTGGACAAGGGGCAATAACCTGCAGCTGCACTCAACGTAGGAAAGGTAGACCACCAGAATGTGTAGAAGGGGCCCAAACCCACCATCAATAACCAGAAGGCCCGGGGTCTTCAAGGCCAACATGAGGACTTGCTGCGGTGACTGAAGTGCATGTTGAGACTGGAGAGCTACTGGCCAGCCATACCCGTTCACTCAGCATCAGGCATAGACTGCTTTTCTACTCTTCTCCCCATCCCTCTTCAACACAGCTGCTTTGTGGAATCTTTACATCTGATGATGCCAGATGCACCCTTTAATAGCTCACACAACCGCTCGGGTGAATAGCTGCTCTTACTGTGGGCTGTCCAAGGTGCTAGGCTTCCTTTTAGGTTTGGCACTTGTCTCTTTTACTGTGTGTATCCTCCTAGAAACCTGCTGTGTTCTCACTAATGAGGTACTTTGATATGCCCAACAACATAAGTCACAAAGCCAGCAATGATCCAAGGAGAATCCATTCCCCCGCCTGTTCCACTGGAAACTAGCACTGGCAAAGCTAGTAAATCTGGCGTTGGCCGCCTGCCTTATGGCAATTGTTTTGTTATGGTTTTTGCATATCTTTATTGTTTGTAAATACACTGGACCCTCATCAATAACAAAAAAAAAAAATCATATGCTAGTTTAAAAAGTTTTTGGGGGGGAAAAAAAACCTAAAACATTACCAAAGTACTCTCTGGCACCAAAGAGAAATATTCTGTGAGTAGATTTGTTCCTTATGAAAGGACTGTATGCAGTAACTCATCATGAAGTCAACCAATGGCTTACGTGGGCTGATACATTGCCCCATAATGCACGCTGGAGTGGGTGGAAGAAAAATATGAATGACAACCACAGACTAATGGGTGAAGTCTGGCTGAAACCCATGTAACTAACTCGGTTATACAGATAATTTTAATAAAATCAAAAGGTCTTATTTAACATAGACCTAAAAAAGTCAATCAGTCTGGCATTGGAGAAAGAAAGAAAAATTAAAAAGAAGAAAAAAGGAGACAAGAAAGAAAGGTGAGAAAGAAAGCAAAAAGAGAAGGCGAGAAAAGTCCATAAGAAAAAGTTACTTACCTTCAGTAACGCCTTATCTGGTAGAGACTATCTAGCCGCAGATTCCTTTCCTTAGAATAGATACCCAAGCAATACCTCCCTAGAGAAGGGACTGCAAAACCAATAAGATTAGAAAGCCCTGCAGGACTGAACGGGCAAAGTGCCAGTCATGACGTTCCTAACAGTCCAGGTAGTAGAGCTTGGTGAACATATGCAGTGAGGCCCACGTTGTTGCCTGGCAGAAATCCAAGACTACCGCAGTGATTGCAGCCTTGGATCTGGTGGAGTGAGCCCACAAGCCCTTGGGGGGCTGAGGGGCTCTTTTGTACTGCTTTCCCTTTTTTATTGCCCCCACATAGTCTACTCAGAGTTGATCGTCCACCCGGAACTCGTGTGGTCAAAGTGAAATGACAATGCTTTTCTTTTGATCCAGACCGTGGAGTTTCTCCTCCTCTTTGGTGGGATGAGGTAGAGCAAAGAACGTAGGCAGGGTGATGTTCTGGCCTACATGGAATGGATTATATCAAATAGGGGGGATGAAGAGCTCAATATTTAAAGAGGTCCTACGCCTATGCTCCTCCCAGATGTAAACTTACTAACCATCAAAGTAGGATTAGTTCCTCGTAAGAAAAGGGATCAGAAGGTGGTGAAGCCACAAGGATGGCCAATTATGTCGCAGGGGGACCAGGTCAGATCTTAATGCCCTCACACACCTGTTGGGGTGTCATCCTTCATCATTGGGCGCTCCTCATCTGGCCGGCGCTGCAATGCCTGACAGGCCTGGGGGCTCTTTGTCGGAGATCTTTTAATCAGAATACCAATGACAATGCCCTGGACCGCGCTAAGCAAGTGCGAGCCAGTTTGATTAATACGCACTCTTTGGCTGCGAGTCCAAGCAATGGGTGTCCTTTTAAACCCTCAATTACACGTCTGTGTGTGTTGATCTATGATCACGTCCCGGACCACGCTGAGTATATGAGCACCAACTTCACTTATGTGCACCTTTGTACTGTGAGTCTCCGCTACGGTTCACAATCATCATGTACAGGTTTGTGTAGGGCACCAGAGTCTATTTTAGACACACTTCACTTTCCACTAGATACAATTCTGCACTGTCCCCTCTCATGCATTCACCTAAACGGCATATTCGGATCAAAAGATCTGACAAAGAGCCCCCAGGTCCGTCAGGCATTGTAACGCCGGCCAGACGAGGAGCGCCCAATGATGAAGCATGACACCCCAACAGGTGTGTGAGGGCATTAAGATCTGACCTTCTGGTCCCCCTGCGACATAACTGGCCATCCTTTTGGCTTCACTACATGGAATGGAATCACAACCTTTGGAAGGAAGGAGGCACGTGCCGGAGAACAAGTTTGCCCGGATAGAAGGTGGTGTAAGGAGGCTGCGCAGTGTGCCTGCAATTTGCTGACCCTTCTGCTCGATGTTATGGCCACTAAAGGCAGTTTTTGTAATCAAGAACCTAAGAGGGCAATTGCGGAGAGGCTCGAATGGTGCACACGAGAAAAGCGAGGACCTAGTTGAGGTCCCACAGAGGCATTATCAGTGGCATAGAGGGAAACACATGTTGCATGCATTTAAGGAACCTAGTCACTATAGGAGACTTAAAAAGAGAGGGTTAGTCCAGCAACTGCAAGAACACAGATGGTGGAAAGATAACTCTCAATTGATCCCAAAGCAGAGCCCTGCTGGGCCAAAGATAATGCCAACAATAGGTCTTCAGATGCGGAGGCAGAAAGGGGCTCAACATTGTGGGAAGCACACCATGACATATACTTAACCCAACGGCAGGCAAATACCGACTTGGTGGAGGAACACCTGTCTACCAGAATAACACTACAGACTTCAGGAGGAAGGTCGAAAGCTGTCAACTATCGCCAATCAATCTCCACGCATGAAGGTGGAGAGTGCACAGGTTCGGGTGCAGAACCCTCCTCTGTTGCGGCGACAGAAGATCCTTTTGAAGAAGCAGCCTGACTAGAGGACTGATGGTCATGCTCAACAGTTCAGGATACGAGACTATGTGCCCAATCCAGACCCACAAGAATGTCTTGGACCTGGTTGTTCCTGATCTTCTTGAGAACTCTGGGCAGGAGTGGTATTGGCGGAAAGGTGTACAGGAGACCGTAGCTCCACTCCAGAATCAGAGTCTCCGAGCGAGATTCGCCTTAGAAACTCCAGCACGCAAAATTGCCGACATTGCACGTTCTTAGTGGTGGTGAACAAATCTAACCCAGGCTCTCACCACTGCTGAAAGACCCTGCACCACTTCCGAATGGAGATGCCATTCGTGACCCGCTAGGCATCTGCGGCTGAGTTTGTCCAAACTGGTGCTCAGAGAGCCCACCAGGTGCAGGGCCTTTTGACAAAAGGGTCCACGACCCCACCCTGGCCTGTTTGTTGCAATACCACATGGCGGTGGCGTTGTCTGTTAAACACCTGCACCAGTCTTCCCTTGATCGCAGGAAGAAAGGCTTTCAGTGCCTAGCGAATCGCCCAGAGCGCCAACAGTTTGATGTGGAGCTTGGACTCCACTGGAGATCAGAGGTCACAGCCTAAAGGTGGAAGATTGCCAGGGGCCAGCCCGCCTTCAAAAGCCAATCATGGAGGTGCAAGTCCAACGCTACCATACAGTCCAACCCTCGGCCGACCCGACGGACCTCAAAAACTACCGGCCCATCTCTCTCCTTCCCTTCGCAGCCAAAGTCACCGAGAGATTCATCAACTCCCAGCTGACCACCTTCATCGAAGAGAACGCCATCCTCGACCCCTCGCAGTCCGGATTTCGCAGCAACCACAGCACCGAGACCGCCCTCCTCGCCGCCACCAATGACATCCGAATGCTACTCGACCAGGGCCACACTGCGGCCCTCATCCTACTAGACCTCTCCGCAGCCTTCAACACCGCACTCTCGTAGCCAGACTCCACGACGCCGTTATACGAGGAACCGCCCTCGACTGGATCCGCTCCTTCCTCACCGGCAGAACCCAAAGGATCAGACTCCCTCCCCCCCCCCCTTCCTCTCCGAACCTACAACGATAAACTGTGGAGTACCTCAAGGATCCTCGCTCAGCCCCACGCTCTTCAACATCTACATGGCCCCCCTCGCCGCCATCGTCAGACAGCATGGGCTCAGCATAGTGTCTTACGCCAACGACACCCAACTCATCCTCTCTCTCACGAAGAACCCCGAAGACACCAGACTCAGCTTCCAAGAAGGAATGAAAGACGTCGCAGCCTGGATGAGCGACAGCTGCCTAAAACTGAACTCGGAGAAGACGGAGGTCCTCGTCCTTGGACCCTCCCCCACTGTGTGGGACAGCTCCTGGTGGCCCCCTGCGCTCGGAAACCCACCCACCCCGACAGACCACGCCAGGAACCTCGGCATCATTCTAGACTGCTCCCGCACCATGACCCGCCAGACCAACGCCGTCGCCTCAACCTGCTTCAACTCCCACCGCATCCTCTGTAAGACCTTCAAGTGGATCCCCCCGAATGCAGAAAGACCGTCACCCACACACTCATAACCAGCAGACTGGACTACGGTAACGCCCTCTACGCCGGAATCAACAAAACCCTGCTACACAAGCTCCAAACTATCCAGAACACTGCAGCCAGACTCGTCCTCGGAACCCCACGACACGAGCACATGACCCAGCACCTACGAGACCTCCACTGGCTCCCCATCGAGAAGAGAGTAACATTCAAGCTTCTCACCCACGCCTACAAATCCCTCCACAACATCGGACCCAAATACCTCAACGAAAGAGTCTCCTTCCACGTACCCAAAAGGAACCTCCGCTCCGCCGACCTCGCCCTGGCAGAGACCCCTCGCATCCACAGAACCAGAGCAGGTGGAAGAGCTTTCTCCTACGTCGCTGCAAAAACCTGGAACGAGCTCCAAGTCAACATCAGACGCTACCCCACCCTGTACACCTTCAGGAGGAGCCTCAAGACCTGGCTCTTCGACTGATCCGGAGCTGCACCCCCTCACCCCCTTGAGACCCTCACGGGTGAGTAGCGCGCTTCATAAACACCCGATTGATTGATTGATACAGTCTCCTGGGTCGAGGGCAGAGGATAGCTTATGTGAGCATGAGCATTTTGAATTTCTCTTTCCTCAAGAAGGGGTTGAGCAGGCATAGATCTAGGATAGGATGAAGTCCTCCATCCTTCTTTGGCACCAGAAAGTAGCAGGAACAACAACCAATTTCTGATGCAGATACCCTCTCTCCAGGGCTCTGTTGGCCAAGAAAGCCTGCACTTCTCAGAGCAAGGAGAGATGGTCCTCCACCAGCCGATCGTAAGTGGGTGGCATAGGTGGTGGGGTAGTCACAAAGGGGAGGGAGTAGCCCCTTTGAACCCAGTGGTCTGATGTCACGGACCGCCAGTAGGGCATGTGATGGTATATCCTGCCTCCTACTGGATGCCCATGATGGTAGGAGGGCAAACTAAAGAGGCTTTGAGGCAGTAGCTGCCGGGGGAGTGGTGCACTGACTCGACCACTGGCCGCACGTCCCACGCTGTCTGTAGGACCCATGCCCACAGCCACGAAACGGCTGGAAAGCCAGTTGGCTGTGCTGGCTGGGAGGGTAAGGGCGTGGTTGGAGACCCCTTCCGTGGCCACGAAAGGGGCATAAGGCGGACTGGGGTTGGTGAGGGGCCTTAGACAAGTCTAAGTACCTGGCCGCAACTCTGCTGTCCTTAAAGCACTCCAGCACTGAATCTGCCTTCTCCTGAAAGAGGCAAGAGCCATCAAAGGGCATGTCCATGAGGGAAGACTAGACATCCCTGAAAAACAGGTTGTTCTCAGCCAGGCATGGCGCAGCAAGGCCACTGACTAATGCATTGCTCTGCCCAGCAAGTTGGTCGTGTCGAGCCCATACCATAGGGTGAACTTTGCTGCATCCCGCTTATCAGCAATAGCTTAGGTGAGTATGGGTCAGCCCTCCAACAAGACCACAGGCAGCACTTGCACAACAGAATTCTATATGGTAAGGGAATACCGGCCCAAAAGGCATGCAGCGTTCACCGACTGCAGTGCTAGGCTGGTGGAAGAAAACATTTTTTTACCAAAGTTGTCCAGCCTCTTGGATTCCCTACGTGGTGGAATGGTAGGGAACGTGCCGGGGTAAACCCTGAAGGTGGAGGCTTGGACCACCAAGCTCTCTGGGATGGGGTGCTGGGTGAGAAAACTGGGATGCCCAGGAGTGGGGCAATGGTGGCGGACCATCATCCTATGCGCAGGAGATCCTGTGCAGGGTTTGGACCAGGCCCCATGTAGGATATCTGTAAGGGCTTTATTGAATGGAGAAGGGGTTCAGAAAGGGAAACTCTAAGCTGAAGCACCTCTGTCAGGACATTCGCCTTGACTGCCACTGTGGGCAACTGAAGGTCCAAAACCCCAGCAGCCCTATGCACCACCATCACAAAAGAGTCTCCCTCCTCCATAGCCACGGTAGGAAAAAAGACCAGGCCAATGTCGGGTGAGGTGTCTAACCCACTGGCCTCCACCAGTTCCTCATACCAGTTGACCTATTCCTGTGCTTCTTCAGGGAGCTGGTAACCACAAGGGTCCATAGATCCCTCCCATTCGTTTCCCTCTCCAGGCCTGCCAGATAAATAAGGCTCTGGCTCCACTCAGGGAAGCAGGACACAGTAGGCGCAAGCTTTGGACAGCCACGCTCCGCCTCCGGGTCGAAGTTGGGAATAACGATGGGGGCGGCGGCGCCTGGGGGCGGAGTTGGCATTGGAGCGGGTGTCGAGGAAGTTCTTGGCCAACAATTCCGCTCCGGATCCAGTGAGGGATCTGTGGGGCCCAACTGGCGCAGAGGGCGAACCTGCCGGCAAAGATCCAGTAGGGGCTCTCCTGTGCCAATGGGTCCCAAAGGTGTTTCAGAGGGTCCAGGCCACCCAAATATGAGGCGCATGGCCTCAAAACTCATTTAGTGGGGCGGGGGTCGCTCAGCTCTGGGAAAATTAGGGAAGCACGGAGCTGACCCAGGTTCAGGTTCCGCCGACTCGTGGGGCCTACAGTACCGATGCTCCTGCATCTACTCGGAAGACTTCGATGGATGCGGTGAAGTCGAAGACCTCTTAGACTTCTTGTGTTTGTGAGACTTACCCGATTTCCCTGGTGACTTGGAATGCGATGACAAACGTCGGGAAGGGCTCCGCAAACAGCCCCCCACCCCCCAGACCTTCCGTGTGAACGGGACCTCGAGCGTCGTGGAGTCGACCAACATGGGCGGCGAGGAGCTGGAGGGACCACTCCCTCAGCGCTTTTGGGTGCATGGTGTGGCAGTCCTCGCAGGTCTTGGAGTTGTGGTCCCGCTCCAGACACCACAAACACACCAAGTGAGGGCCTGTCACCGCGTTTGCCGTGACAAGCCCTACATGGCTTGAAACCAGCCGGTTTCTTGAGTGACATCTCGCACACCAGGATAAAATCTCAAAAAAGGGTTTGACAAAACTTTGAAAAAAGGCAGCCAAAAAGTGACTGAGGGGTAGCTCAGACCGGATCAGCCCTATTTGGAGCGGAAAGGAAAGAACTGATGTCAGTGCGCCGAGGTGGATCCTATAGGAGGTACCGTGCAAGTCACTTCCAGAGTAGTCGCAGCCACAGATGCCACACAGAGCCGAACAACGCCACCTACTGGCTTGCAGGGGTACTGCTTGAAATTTTTTCGAATATAGTCTGACACCTGGGGATAATTCTAAGGTAAGGAATCGGCGGCTAGAAGTCTCTATCAGATAGATAAGGCAAAAAAAAAAAAAGAGAAAGGCAAAAAAGATAGCAAGCAAGAAAAAGAAAGCAAGAAAGAAAAATGAGAAAGAAAGAAAAGCAAAAGAGAAAGAAGGAAAGAAATTAGATAAGAAGGATGGAAATAAATAAATAAGACAAGAATGAAAGAAGGCAATGCCAGACAACCTGCCACACAAAAAAATGCCCTTTTTGTGTGGCAGGTTGTCTGGGACAGGTTAGCCTTCCCCTTTGCATGCTGTAGATGTCCACCACGACCAAAACTTTTCCACTAGACCAGCACCAAACTCTGGCACAACTGTGCCAGGTTGTATTATTTTTCCATATACCATGTACCACCATAAGGCCTTTAAACACATCCGCACAAAGACTGCACTAGGTGACAGGGAAGTGGGCACACCACAAGAAACAGACCTAAACTAAAGCTGAGAATTGAGCTTTAATCAAGCTTATGCTCAAATCGGACATGTAGAATGGAAACAGCTACTGACAGAAGAACAAAGGCATTGGCTCCTTCCTTTTACTCGATAGACACAGAAAGGACAATGTTTTGGTTAGAGTCTAGCCAGAGTCCATATTGCTAGTAAATGTCATAGTTTACATGTACCCTTAAGTTAGAAATAAGCCCGATCCTCCTCCTTAAAAATATACCAGACATTCTATTTACTAGGCCAGTTGTAGAACCTTTTTACAGGATGAAAAAAATCTTACAGTGGAATGGCCACTGGAAGGTACTTTTATTAACTCTGGGATGTAGAGCAGATGACCTTTAAACTAAAGGACTACCTTGCAAAGACAACAAATCATTCCTTCTAAGCAGGTGTCACAGACCGAACCGATAACACCAGTGAACCTTTCCAGGCCACTGAGCCTGCCTCAAGACAAAAAGAGCAGCTAATCGGTCACGGTCTTCAAAAGGGTCCATAATCCATTTTAGGGAGGCAATGCCGATGGCAGACAGTATTATCATGCTAAACATGCCATTGGTATTGCCTTCCCAAAAAGGATCATGGACACATCTTTCAATAAAGACAGATGTGAACTCCGAACATCTGAATAAAATGAGCACCAATAATAAGAAGGGTTAACAGGTAGACCAAATAACACACCATGTGGCTTGTAAAACTGACCTCACAATTCCATATTTCCCACCAATTCGAGCCCCTCACCCAAGTCGTGCTCACCTGCTACCAGAGGACCAGATCACAATTAGGTTTATTTAGAGAAATTTTATTAACGCAACCTCATACAGATCATTGGCAAGTGCACTTTGTCAAAGGACGGCATAAAAATATCACCACATACATAGAGGGCCTAATGCACAAATCTTTTATCCAAGTTTAATACAAAATGTTTGGGGAAACCGTAGCTGTTGTGGCTGCATCTACTGGCCTGGTCTAGAAAGTACTAATATGTTACTGCTGGCCAACCCTCACTACTCGCAAAATGGGCTTCTAAACGTTACTGCGAACTCTACAGGGCACTCTTGGTCTATCCTAAATAGCCTACTGTGGGTCTACAGAATCCTGCTCGACTCCTAGTGAGTCTGCCAGCAGAGCACTCAGTAGTCCAAGGACAATACACCAGGCATGGTCCACATACTACAATGAGACGCATGTAGGAATTCTCAATTAGCAGTGAAGTTTCAAGTATTTTCCTGATATTTCTCCCTCATCATTAATACAAAAATTGACAAACATCAATATATAATCAGCTCTTGTTATTCTAACTGAAAGCTCCTAGTAAATAAAACCGGAGATACTAAAATTAAACAGAAAAAGCAGGCCAAACATCATCATAAAAAGAGTGTCGGCTGAATAACTACTCGAAAGATGTAATAACAGGAAGGGAGAAGCTCTGCTGGATGATGTATCTGCTTCAAAACAACAAACCCCGGGATAGGCTCCCCTTGAAGTAAATATGTTCTTCAAACTTTTTCTTGACAAGATGGACAATGTCCCCATCGTGAATTAATTCCGTGGGGTGGAACCTATCAAAAAGCCACTTATCGATGCCATACATCCAGGCAGCCTTTCCATAAAGCTATGGCCTGCAGTAGTCTTCTCCTAGCAGAAACATGGATATGCCATGACTGACGCCACACCCCAGGGATATCTCCCCCAGTAACGAAAGAATGCTCTGAGGTGTCTCATTGTGTAGACGTCAGCCATACCCTCCTATGTAGTATACCATGGCACAAGCAGCTTTTCGATCATGACAGCACCCCCCAGATCTTCTGGTCGGGAAGCCATTGCTCGGGAAAGAACCCATGTTAAGAAGCTACATATCAGGATAATTCCCCTAAGAAGTCTAACCTTATTGTGGTCTACTCCTAGAGTAAAGTCAGGCTCACTAAGGAAAACCACACACTGGACAGTCCTCGGGGAGCCTGAAAAAGCCGCACTGCAGGGTAGTTTTCAGAGTCACTCTGGATTCAATGTCAAGAAGTCTCACTGCAGGGTTCCTGTTATTACAGAAAACTTTTTTGGTAACAAAACAAAGTAGTTTGCACACATGTCAATTAGAGAAAATGTTTGGTCAAGGACGGAAGAAATGCCAAGGGCATATTAGTGCACAAGATCTCCAGCTGCAACAAAGCTAGATACATTCAATAAGACCAGGATGTACAGTAATAGTTTGATGGGGCCACAGCCCTTTCACATATAAATGAAGTCTTGATAACATTTGGAAAGTAGCGTCCATATCCAACTGAGAACACAAACAATGATTGATGTCGGCAGTGGCCAACTGTAGATCCTCCTTCAATTACAGCAGCAGGAACTGCAGATCTACAGGTGCAACAAAACTGAAGGGTTGGAAGAAATTCCGGGAGCACAGAAAAGGATTTGAAAGCAATGGAATATGATACAGGCCATCTCAAAGAGAGATGGCAAGATCTTGGTCAGTCATAATGGAATATCTAGAATCTTTGTGAGGGAAATAAGAGGTTGCAATGACACATTCATCATCGTTGGGGTCTTGGTCCATTTGACACAGTCAGATTTTTGGACATGATGAAGAACGTACATCAGCATTTCTATCTCATGGAAGCCCATGCAACCTTGGCTTGCTGTCAAACTATCTGGAAATGTGCTTTGTGGCTTAAATGTTTAAAGCTGGGTCTGGTCAAGATAAGCCTTCCAACCAGAGCGCTCATCAGAAGCTTTCGGTAACCTGAGCATCCTCTATTCAAACTTTTTCTTTTTAAGGTAAAACATGGTTTGACTCCAACATCTGGATCTGAAAAATGAAGCACAACCTCATGGCTCAATGCAGTGTCTAAAGTGGAGGCAGACAGATCCAGGAGCGAGGCTTCACATAATCCAGAAATGTAGGCTGTAAAGAAAAGAAACAGAGTCAGTGCAGAAGGTCTATGCTAAAGTACAGAGCCAGCAAAATAAGACACCCTATTATCAGCTTATGCAGGGAAGACATTTCCCCATAGACTGATCCTGGAAATGAGATACCTCAACTCTGACAAAGCAGCAAACGGTACAACTCACTCAATGCATACTTAAATGAGGAAGTGGGACACTTTCCACAGTTTGTGGAAGGCCAATGTACACGATGCACGTTACTGCTCGCTGTGGCAGGGAGAGGTATTTGCTTAGTTTGCACAGTCTGTGGGAGGAGGGAACACCAAGCTTCATTCTGTGCTGAGTCAGAAACTGTTATACGATCTGTCCTGAGACAAGAAAAGAGGAACACATTTGCACACCCGAGCCGTAGCACTGTTTACACCCTTGCTCAGTGCTTTATCTGTGAAACTAGGATAGCAATAGTCTGTAGAGAATTGGGGCGAGCTAGACACCCTCCACCTGAACTAAGACCACTTGAATCTATGGCGAACTAGGAGGAGTGGTGTACCCTCTGAGTGTGCTGAGCCAGGGTGAGACAGTACACCTTCAGTCTGTGCTGAGCATGGGAAAGTGGTGCACCGTCAGTCCAAGGGGAGTGAGGGAGGCCGGTACGCCTTCAGTCAGTGCTGAGCGATGGTGATAGGAGTGGCTGTAGTATATGCTGGCCATGAAAGTGAGATACATCCTCAGTAGTAGTTCTTTATTCGATCATAATAGAGATCATTCACAAAGTTTATAGACAACAGTCTTCCTGCTAAGATACATTGTACAATAATACATTAAAAGTCATAGCATGAAAAGATTATAGAAATTTAGAATGATAAAAGAAGATTAAAAGCATGTGACCGTTAACATTAAAAATAAGTGTTATCAGCAGTCGTAATGTTGTTTGCATACTATGCCGGAGCCTGTGTTGTCCTGAGTTTTACCTTTCAGTTAACAGCTTAGACCTAATGCGCCAGGTGTAAAGCAAGTACCGTGATATGGCGAATACTAACCATTTAGTAGAATCTGATCCAAGTACTCGCAAAGCTTCTACTAGTCGCCTGAATGATAAGAGCCGACATATAGGTATTAGCATAACAGGGACAAAAAAACATGTAGTGGTCTAAAGATTCAGGACTAAGGGACCATGCAGGGGACATCGGGGTTACAGTAGTCTGAGTCCATCTACTTCTAATATAATTCAACTGTAGAGTTCCATACCTGAATTGTAAGTAAAGTGCACGTGCATGTGGGGGTTCAATTTCATCCATGATAGCGTCAAATAAAAATGGACATTTGAACTCTAAAAAACAACCTGTTAGAAAGCCCTGACATAGCAGGAGTCCTGGATGTAAGCCCAGAACTTAGCTTCTAAGAGAGGTAGTGCATCTTTCGCCAGGGATTTGGGGTATTCCCACATAGCCTTCAGCCCCAGTCTCGTTAGCCAATACCTCACCTCTTTAAACCACTTCATCCATCCTACTGCTCTATCGAGGTTCTGTACTTCCTCTACAGCATCTTTTACTGGAATTTGTGTTTTACTGGTCCATATTCTGACCTAAAACAATAGGGATTTCAATTCTGATATGTGTTTAACACTTCTTAGGCCAAGGTCTAGCCGGACCAGGAGAAGTGGAGTACTATTTGGCCGTTTTAGTAATGACCGTATAAATGTATTTTCTGCCAGCTCCTGGCTCTGTCTGGTCCAGGCCCCACAGTTCTGTGCCATAGAGTGCTGCCCCCAGACCTCTGGCTCAGTGAATTTCTAGGGCTGGAGAAGTAGGGCGATAAGCAGATTGATTACGTTTTCTGACCACTGCTAAGTCAACGTACTGTAGGGTGAGGGTACTGTTTTGAATTTGGTCGGTCCAGGTTGAGTTGCTATTCAGTCTGACACCTAGGTAGTCAAAAACCTTGACTTGTTCAAGCATGCCTCAGCCCAGCCTGATTTTCCCTTTGAAGCAACAGTGGGGGTTAAAAACCATAAATTTGGTCTTGGAGCAATTTATCTCCAGACCAAATTCAGTGCAGGCAGTTGCAAACCTGTTCCAATATATTTGGCATGCCCATAGGGGTTTTTGCAATCAGTAGCATATCACCTGCGAACAGGAGTGAAGGAATTTGTCTGCCCGCAAGCTTAGGAGGATCACTCCCACAATTGTACAAAGCTTGGATTAGCTCATTCATGTATAGGGTAAAATGGGTTGGGGCTAAGATGCAACCTTGTCAGACTCCTTATGCACTCCTATCTTCCCAGTGAGTTCGACCTCCTGGTTCCATCTAACCTGGGCATAGTTGTCCTGGTGCATACACATTATAAATTGTAACAGCCCATTTGGCAGACTCCGATCCCGCAGGGCGACCCATAATTTGGTGCGATTTATGGAGTCAACTGCTTGCTTAAGATCTACGAACACGACAGAGATGACCCTTCCTAATGAGGACTTCCTTACAGGTGAGCAGTAAAAACGGAATACCTGATCTAAGGTGCTAGTGGATTCCCTAAAGCCAGCTTGTAGGTGAGACAGTATATTGTTTTCCTCGATCCAAGTATTTAGGTGTATCAGGATCAATTTACTGAAAACTTTCTGTGCCGTATCTAGGAGGCTGATTGGTCTATAGTTTGAGGCGCCCTTCCAAGTACTTGGGATGTCCCCTCCTCGCGCTATTGCGTAAAATATTAAGTATAGGACAGGACCCCATATAATGGGTTCTGAGCAGTAAAGATCCCCAGTATCTTGTCTAATCCCGGGGCTTTGCCCTTTCCCAGGCTGCTAATTGTAGTCACAGTTTCTTCTAAAGTAAAGGAGACTACTTCTTCTGGTACTTCCTCTAATAACAGGTTTGGGTCGTCCTTTGGGATCTCGGAGTCATTATTGCTGCCCTCCATAGCATACAACTGTGTAAAGTGTTCCTTCCAAACAAGTGGTTGAATGAAATAATCCTCTAATTACCGTATGCACTGTACATTTGGTCAATAAGTGCCAAAATGATTTGCCAGCTTTCATTCTTGATGCTTTGGCCAAAGTGCGCCAATTCTCTTCCTCCCAGCATTTCTAGCCTCTGTCTGAGCCTTGTTGTAGGCTCTTCTTTCCGCTATAAGAGCACTACTCCCACCCTTTACTGCTGCAATTAAGGCGGTCTTAGCCTGTTTGCAGTGTCCGTTGAACCAGGGCTTATCCCTACATCTGGGGGTCGTGCTTGCTGTTTGTCTAGAGAAGTGGCTCTTGATTGCCTTAAGAAGAAGGGAAAAAGTAGACATGATAGTTAAGTCATCGCATCCCAAGTTGCTCAGATTGACGAGGGCAGACACTACCTCGGCATATATGTTAGCTAGAGAGTTCTCATCTGAGGCTATGTGGCTCCATTTGATCCGTCTATCATCGTTTGAGGTGACTATGGGGGAGGCCAACCTAACAGGGCTCTTGGACAAAAACGAAATGTCGACTAAACCCAAAACCATTGCATTATGGTCACTGTCATGTCTTGGTATAATGGCCATATCATGTCTAGATCGACCATTATATAATCAATCCTGCTATGGGCATTCGCCCTTTTAAATGTGAATGTTGCTTCTAAATCAGATTGTGTCCTCCTGTTGCAGGCACGTACTCCCTGGGTTAGGGTAAAAGCTAGAACTTGCTGCCCCACCTTTGAACATCTCTTAAGGAGGGGCGCCTGCAGTTTTTTTTAATGTCCCTTGCTAGTTCCTCCTCTTGCACGAGGTCCTGGATGTAGGCCACAGGCTCGTAGGCAACGTTGAAATCTCCGGCTACAATAAAAAAAATTCTCTCTGTCTGAGTTGTCTAGGAAGTTGTTCAAAATATCTATTGTACTAGACTCCTGATTTTTGTTCTTGAAGCGATTATATATATTAGTCTTATGGCAAACTCCCCTTTTAAAGATCTAAGGTCAATGCCAAGAATATCAGCTGACTCGATATTAAGTCTAGTAACTTTGCAGGCCAGACTTGTCCTGGCACAAATAAGTAGACATCCGGACGGTCGACCTGCCGGTGAAGGTCTGGCTTGGATACTATAGTTAGTATACCCTACTCTGGAAATTGGTTGCATAGACTATGTTTCCTGGAGCATGCATATATGGCATTCATCTATTACATTAGCCCAATTGGAGTCTGACAGTTTGGACCTTAGCCCTGCCACGTTCCAGGAAATAACTCTTAAGTGGTCTTTAGGATTTGGGAACACCTGTAGCATAGGGCCCTCAACTGGCTTTTCTGTACCTGGGTTTGGGTCATGGTCTAACAGGACATAGCCTTGTGAAAGGTAGTTTGCGTATTAAGTCGGGTATTAGCACTAAGGAGTCTAGTCCTCTGGGGAGGACTTATTAGTTCTTTGACTGGAATCTTTTTGCGTTCAGTGGGACCCCTTGTGAGTCAATCTAGACTGTCAAGGTCGGTTAGAGGCTGAAACCTATTATTAGTGTTTGGAGCGTAGGTGTAGTGGCCCTGATGCTGAATCGGAGTTGGGCAGCGGGGGCTTGGTGTAAATGCACCGGGATACTTGAGGTGACTGTAAAAATACCCCAAGGGCACAATGCTGATCCGATGGTCTAACACCCCCGTGATAGCTCCTCCCTGGATTTGATCAGTTGTTCTGCTAGATCGGGGGACCTACAGTTGACCACAATGCAGTCCCCCTGAATGCGTTTCCTCAAGGGGACTGTGATGTATTCGCCGAGTCCGCCGAGTGCAGGGATTCCAAGATGGAGGCGGTCCTACGTCAACCAGAAAGCGAGGGAGACGTTCTAGCGTATCAGGGAGACAATGAAGGCGGCCTGGCAATTGAGGAGGGTAGAAAACGAACGGTGGAGGAGAACACAGGTGTTCGGCGACCGGAGCACGGAGGCGAGGAAGAGCAACGGCGTGAAAGGACCACGAGGAGCGACGGCGAACAGACCTGAGAAGAGGAGAAGAATAACACGGATTCGCAGACGACGGCGGAAGAGCCACCGGAGCAGGAGGCGAACCGAGACCCCGACAGACGCTCTCAGAGCACTGCGCCCGAGACCGGTACTCCCGAGGGAAGTAAGGAGGCTGGTTCTCCCCTCACCACGGCCCAGGAGGGGCGTGGATACAGGCAAGTGTCAGCTGCATGTCCATTTTCAATAAGGGGTTGGTGGGCTGGGCTGTGAGGCACACCAAACTAGTCACTTGCTCCCCCACTAAGCACTGCAATCTTAAGGCACTGGTGGAGGTGTGCACAAAAACCCCAATCCCCTGTAATTTTCATAAAGGCCAGTAGCCTGAACCTTGTTCTCTTGTTTTATTTCCTATTTTTTTCCCTCAG
This sequence comes from Calotriton arnoldi, assembly GCA_963921515.1. NCBI lineage: Eukaryota > Metazoa > Chordata > Amphibia > Caudata > Salamandridae > Calotriton > Calotriton arnoldi. The sequence goes on along the minus strand of CAWUFW010000844.1, from coordinate 1,251,906 downwards.
CGTCCCGTCTCCCCACTTGAGGACTGTAACCCCGGGTCAGACGAAAAGGAAACACTTGAGGAACAGGACGACACCAACTAACCACCTGTTATATAGCTGACAAAAGCTTCTATCCTTAATTTTGGCATCATAAATAAAAATAAAGAGACTTAAAGCGTCCACATTAGTCTACAATTACCTATGCTTGAAGGGTTCAGGGATACCTAGACAGGTACAAACTAGGACAGTGGTGTCGGAAGTGGGATCCTGGTCTAGCCATTATGACCCAACCCATCACAATGGAGGCGATAATAACCCAATTATCAGAGGGCCAGCGCCATTTGCAGCTAGTCTTCGAGCAACAGACTGAGCAAGCAAATAAAGAAAGAGGCCCCACATGCAGCCATTAAGGATCAAGCCTCCCTCCTAACTACAAACCAGCAGGTGTAAGACACTGCTATACTACGTCTAACCGATGCCATCTCTAGTACACGCGTGCACCCCAACGTACCGGGGTCAGTACTTCAAAAGTTTCAGAGCGGGGACGGTACAGACAATTTTTTTGTGAATTTTGAACGAGTAGCCTCCACCGCTTCCTGGCCACGGGAACAGTGGGGACAATACATAGCTCCCCTGTTATCAGGTGAACTACAAGCCGCCTATCAGGCAGCGAACCCAGCGGGCATAACAAGTTACCAATAGATAAAGAAAGCTATTTTGGAACGCTTAGGGTGTGATCAGGAGTATAACTGAAGTCGATTTAGGAAAGAAAAATGGTCAATAGGAGACAACCCGCGAGCATTGTATTATCGCATAAGAGATCTAGGGAACCGCTGGCTACAACCTTCTTTGTCTTCCCTGGACGAACTTACGGAGAAGAGATACCTAGAACAATATCTTGAAGCACTCCCCTTTAATACTAGGTCATGGATAAAACAACATCTTAATCTTACGGTCACAATGGCGGTAGATTTGGCCTTTGCCTATCATCGGTCCCCAGAATTTAAGACACCGACACACCGAACTCCGGTAGGGCCACCCAAACCACCAAATAGGCTACCTCCTACACCGTTAGACAACAAGAGTACCTTTTTTCCAAAACACTCACCCAAGCCTAGCCCTATTGCAAGTCCTATGCAAGCCCCACAGTGTTTCCACTGCGCAGAGTGGGGACATATAGCCAGTCATTGCCCTGCCCGTAACCCTGCACCAGAACCCATGGAAGTTGGATATACTCGTGGGCGGGTGTTGCTAACAGGAGAATCCCCTGAAGGCTATAGGAAAAAGATACAGGTCAATAGGAAACCTGTGGTAGCTCTACTAGACACCGGGTGTCACCACACTGTTATCACTAAAGAACTAGTATCTGAGTCCCAGATTGTTGAAGGAGAATGTATTCAGGTTACGTGCGTACATGGAGAGAAAAAGCTATATCCCCTAGCTGAAGTATTAATAGAGATTGATGGAGAACCTCAACTGAGAAAAGTTGGAGTAGTACCCTCCCTCCCTGAAACAGTTCTCTTAGGAACCGATCTCTCTAGGTTCCACGACTACCTACAGGCCCTCAAACCCCCGGCTTCCCTAGTAAGCTGGCTAGAAAGTACCCCATTCTGTAGAGAAAATCTAGGTGAACCCAACAACAAAAGAGTAAAAACACGTAGGGAGAAACGGGAGGAGCGAGCATTATACAACCTAGCATACCGCACTATACCTCATCATGTCCTTGCCTCCTCAGATGTGATACAAACGCCAACAAGGAGTTTTCGCACAGCCCAGAGGGACGATTCCATGTTACAACACGTCTGGAAACAGATCCAAGAGGACCTACCCGAGAAGGTAGGCCCCTATTTTTGTACAAAAAAGGGTCTCCTATATTGGGTATCCCGAGAAACCAACCAGGTCAAAAAACAGTTTTTGATCCCTAAAGCATTTCGAGAACAGGCCCTATGCCTGGCCCATAGTCAAACAGGGGGTGGACATTATGGGAAGGAACATACACTTCGGTACCTGATGGATCGTTTCTATTGGCCGGGTGTGTATCAGGAAGTAGTTGGATACTGTGCCTCTTGTACTAGATGTCAGCTAATCAATACACCTGTTCTTCCATGTGCTCCCCTACAACCCCTCCCCATCATATATGTTCCCTTCCAAAGAGTAGGGATGGATCTGGTGGGACCCCGGATTCCTTCCCTCGAGGACACCAACACATTCTCGTATTAGTGGACTATGCCACCCGATATAAAGAAGCATTCCCTTTAACTACGGCTAACACCACTGCAATAGCCCAGGCCATGATCACCTTTTTCTCCCGCGTGGGGTTTCCCCATGAGATACTTATCGATCAGGGCACCCCATTCATGTCTAGATTAATGAAGCAGGCATGTGAACCATTAGGGATAAAACAGATACGCACATCAGTGTACCACCCTCAGACACATGGGTTAGTCGAGAGGTATAACAAGACCATAAAAACAATGTTGAGGAAAAGCATAGACAAGACTGGAAGGGACTGGGACCGACAACTGCCTCTGGTGTTGTTCACCAACAGAACACACAAACAAAAGTCCACAGGATTCTCTCCCTTTGAACTATTGTTCGGAAGGAAGCCCGTAACACTTCGATATGGCAATAGAGCAGTGGACAGAGGAAGAGGACGAGGGAAAGCCCCTGTTACAATATAGTTCCTCCCTTAGGGAGACCTTGTCAACACTATGGGAAGAAGTCCATTCCAATATGGAAAAAGCCCAAGCACAACAAAAGCGGTTGTATGACCGGAACAGCAAGCTAAGAGAATTTACGGTGGGGGACCAAGTATTGATACTCCTACCCACAACTGAGAAGAAACTTTTGGCCTCTTGGCAGGGTCCCTATAAGGTATTAGAGAAGGTCACCCCAGTTACGTATCGGGTAGCTGTTCCACATAAAAACAGGACAGGTCAAATATACCACGTCAATTTAGTAAAAGCCTGGGATGGTCCCGTGCCAGTATCCCTATGTATGACAACTCCCATGTAACTGTAAATAAACCTTTGGAAATATCCCCGACTCCACAAACTGCAGTGGAAACGATACCCCTCCAATTAGGGAAACAAATAACGGAAACGCAGAAACAACAACTACAGACTATGTGCTTCCTTCTCCGATATAATAACCGGGGTACCAGGGAGAACGACCCTGGTTGAGCATGATATTACTACCACCAACTCACGTCCTGTTAAGTTGAGACCTTATCGTATCCCAGCTGCCAGAAGGCAAGCTGTTGAACAGGAAATAAAGTCTATGTTAGAAGCAGATATCATAGAACCATCACACAGTGCATGGTCCTCCCCAGGGGTCCTTGTCCCCAAACTTAACGGGAGTATCAGATTTTGCATAGACTTCCGCCAACTAAATGCCATTTCGATGTTAGATGCCTATCCTATGCCCCGGGTGGACGAGCTTATTGAACGCCTTGGAGAAGCCAGGGTTATGACCACCATAGACCTCACGAAAGGGTATTGGCAAATTCCGCTGTCCCTTGATGCCCGAGAAAAAACTGCATTCTCTACACCCTTTGGGTTGTTTCATTTCAAAGTACTCCCCTTCGGTCTGCATGGAGCCCCGGCCCTGTTTCAAAAGTTGATGGACATTATTCTATCCTCCCACCAGTACTACGCTGTTGCCTATTTAGACAATATTGTCATACATAGTCCAGACTGGGAAACACACAAGCATCATCTAAAGAATGTCCTAAACACCCTACAACAAGCAGGACTCACAATCAAACCAAAGAAAACGACATTTGGTACAGACCACATTGAATACCTAGGGTACGACATCCAGGCAGGTAAAATTAGGCCCCAAGTAAACAAACTAGAGGCAATCTCAAAAATTCCTTGTCCCGAGACCCGAAAAGATGTCCGTTCTTTTCTAGGCCTAGTAGGATACTACCGAAGGTTAATTCCAAACTTCTCCACCATAGCAAGTCCACTCACGGATCGCCTCACAAAGTCATGCACAGGTAGGCAATTTCATTGGTCAGGACTTCAGGAACAAAGTTTACATAGGCTAAAATAGTCCCTGTGTAATGCTCCTTTCCTTACGTGTCCTAATTTTCAAAAGACTTTCGTCCTACAAACTGATGCATCAGGAAGGAGGCTAGGGGCTATTCTTTCACAACCAGAAGACTCTGGAGACCTAAGACCCATTCTCTATCTTAGCAGAAAACTATTCCCTAGAGAAACGAGATATGCCACGATCGAAAAAGCATGTTTGGCTATCAAATGGGCTGTGGAAGCCCTTCAATACTATCTCCTAGGCCGACATTTCCTCCTGCTCAAAGATCATGCACCTCTTACTTGGCTGTCTCTGCATAAGGGACTCTAACCCTAAAGTGCTTCACTGGTTTCTTGCCTTACAGCCTTTTTCCTTCAAAACACTACATTTCCCTGGGAAGCTACAAACTAACGTGGACTACCTGTCTCGCTTTCCAGTGTCTGAATGGCCCACCCGTCCATTCTCAGGGGGAAGGCAATGTGATGAATTTGCCGAGTCCGCCGAATGCGGGGATTCCAAGATGGCGGCGGTCCTACGTCAACCAGAAAGCGAGGGAGACGTTCTAGCATATCAGGGAGACACTGAAGGCGGCCTGGCAATTGAGGAGGGTAGAAAACGAACGGTGGAGGAGAGCACAGGTGTTCGGCGACCGGAGCACGGAGGCGAGGAAGAGCAACAGCGTGAAAGGACCACGAGGAGCGACGGCGAACAGACCTGAGAAGAGGAGAAGAATAACACGGATTTGCAGACGACGGCGGAAGAGCCACCGGAGCAGGAGGCGAACCGAGACCCCGACAGACGCTCTCGGAGCACTGCGCCCGAGACCGGTACTCCAGAGGGAAGTAAGGAGACTGGTTCTCCCCTCACCACGGCCCAGGAGGGGCGTGGATACAGGCAAGTGTCAGCTGCATGTCCATTTTCAATAAGGGGTTGGTGGGCTGGGCTGCGAGGCACACCAAACTAGTCACTTGCTCCCCCACTAGGCACTGCACTCTTAAGGCACTGGTGGAGGTGTGCACAAAAACCCCAATCCCCTGTAATTTTCAAAAAGGGCAGTAGCCTGAACCTTGTTTTCTTGTTTTTTTCCCCCTATTTATTTCCCTCGGTCCCGTCTCCCCACTTGAGGACTGCAACCCCGGGTCAGACGAAAAGGAAACACTTGAGGAACCGGACGACACCAACTAACCACCTGTTATATAGCAGACAAACGCTTCTACCCTTAATTTTGGCATCATAATTAAAAATAGAGACTTAAAGCGACCACATTAGTCTACAGTTATCTATGCTTGAAGGGTTCAGGGATACCTAGACGATCACAAACTAGGACAGGGACTAACCATCCCACTCTTCTAGCAAATGAAATGTCGTGATAGCTGGAAATAGAGAAATCTGTATTGCATGACAACCAGTGGCAAACTTTATTTTTCAATTGGCTTGGAGACTCTATTTTACTAACGGGTAGGTGGGGAACGAATAGTTTCTTACCTGTCGGTGTAGTTTTGCAGCTTGAAGACTTTCTGGATTCACTATGCTGTGCATTATTCCGCGGTCTAGTGGTTGGGTCCGGAATCGTAGTCTCTTTTCTTTTTTTTTTTGTGTAGCCCAGGTGGGCGTTGACGCCCCACCATTTGGTGTCCTCCCGTGACGTCGGCGCGCTTCCTCCGGAAGCTCCCACCCCTGGGCGCCATCTTCGGATTCTTTTTTCCTTGTCTTGTGCTTTTCCTGTTTATCGGTTTACCTTTTGAAGGTGTTTTCTATTTCTTAGTCCCCCCTTTCCTCCTGACTCATCTTTCTGGCGGAGGGGGGTGGGTTCGCTAGTGAATCCAGAAAGTCTTCAAGCTGCAAAACTACACCGACAGGTAAGTAACTATTCGTTTTGCAGCGTGAATCTTTCTGGATTCACTATGCTGTGCATAGACTTTGTAGCGGTTTGCTATGTGTGTGGCGGCTGGGTGGAAGATGAGCGTTGGTTGTTGAATATATGTTGAAGCACTTTTTGACCTACTTGTGCTTCCTTGTTCATCTGTATATCCACACAGTAGTGCTTCGTGAACGTGTGCACTGAAGCCCATGTTGCCGCCAGGCAAATGTCCTGGATGGGTGTGTTTGCCAGGAAGGAGATTATTGCTCCCTTTTTCCTGATAGTGTGAGCTTGTGCTGCTCCTTGCAGTTCTTGACCTGCCTGTTTGTGGCAGTATTGAATTGTCTGTGCGATCCATCGTGCGATGGTATTTTTAGTCACTGGTCTGCCCAGGAAACTGCTTGCGGAGGACACAAAGAATTGCTTCGTTTTCCTACAATTTTTTGTCCTTTCGATGTAATGCATTACTGCTCTTCTGGCGTCCAGAGTGTGCAGTGCCCTCTCTACGCTGTTGGATGGTTTTTGGAAGAAACTTGGAATTTGTATTGTTTGGCTTATGTGGAACTTGGACACCACCTTTGGCATGAAGTGTGGGTCCGTCCTCATTACCACCCTGTCATTGTGAATCTGAATGTAGGGTACTTGTAGTGTGAGCGCTTGCAATTCGCTCACCCTGGTAGCGAAGTAATTGCTACCAGAAAGGCTGTTTTTATTGTGAGCATATGCAGAGAGGCCTTGTGAATGGGTTCAAAGGGTGCTTTCATAAGCTGTGTTAGAACCACATTGAGGTTCCATGCCGGCGGTGGCATCCTCTTCGGTGGGGCTATTCTCTTGGCCCCTCCAGGAATCTTTTACCACTTGAGATGTAAAGAAACTTTTCCCTGTTTCTCCTCTTGTATAGGCTACTATTGCTGCCAGGTGTACTCTTAGCGAGGTGCAGCTTAGATTACAATTTAGCAAGTGTGTTAAGTATTTTAGCACTGTTGATTCCCTGGTTATTCTCCTGTGGAGCTTTTCCTTGATGCACCATTGAGTGAATCTTTTCCATTTTGCTGCATAGCATTTCCGTGTAGTGGGCCTCCTTGCTTCTCGCAGCACCGCCAGTGTGCTTTGGGGGAGCTTGAGGTGAGCGAACTCTAAGTCTTCAGGAGCGACGCTGCTAAGCTGAGGCTCTCTGGTTCTGGGTGGAGCACCCTTCCGTTTTGCATCGAGAGCAGGTCTCTTCTTTTTGTGAACTTGTGTGGTGGCCCCTGTGCCATTTCCACTATCTGTGAGAACCAGGACTGCCTGGCCCACTGTGGTGCCACCAGAATTAGCGTCATGTTGCTTGTTCTGCATTTGCTGAGCACCTTGTGTATCAGCGGTATCGGCGGAAAAGCGTAGGCAAATGTTTTTGACCAGCTCATCCATAGGGCATTTCCTTGGGATTGGTGGCCTGGCTGTCTGGATGCGAAGTATTGGCATTTTGCATTCTGGTGTGTTGCAAACAGGTCTATTTGTGGGGTCCCCCACTTCTTGAATAGCCTTTGCGTCTCCTGCGGGTTGAGCTCCCACTCGTGTGAGACTGATGTCTGTCTGCTGAGTCTGACCGCTTCCACATTGTCCTTCCCTGTTAGATGTATCGCCAGGAGGTCTATTTGTAATGGTATAGCCCATTTCCATATCTGTTGCGCCAGATCTGACAGCGCCACCGATTGTGTTCCTCCCTGCTTGTTGATGTAGAACATTGTTGTGGTGTTGTCTGTTTGTACTAACACCCTTTGCCCGTACAGCTGTTTCTGGAACGCTTTTAGTGCAAGGAACACGGTCTTTAGTTCTAGATAGTTGATGTGTTTGACGGCATCTGCTGGTGTCCATAAACCCCTTACTTTGAGCAGGTTCATGTGCGCTCCCCACCCCATTTGGGATGCGTCCGTTGTGATGGTCACTGTCGGAGTTGGTGGTGTAAATGGTTTTCCCCTTGTTATGTTGTCCTTGTTCCACCATGCTATCTCTTCCTGCAATGCGTGCGTTACAACCACTAGATCTTCCCAACTCCCTGTTGCTTGTGACCACTGTTGTTGGAGCCATTCCTGGAATGGTCTCATGTGTAGTCACATATTGGGGACTAGGTGTATGCAGGACGCCATCATCCCCAAGAGCTTGCTCACCGTCCTCACTGTCAGACGTCGCCCCTTCTGGTATTGGGGAGTCTCCTTCAGCATTGCGACTGTTCTCCTTTCGCTGGGGAACACTCTGCCCTGAATGGTGTCGATTTGTGCACCCAGGTAAATCTTCACCTGTTCTGGTTCCAGCGAGGACTTCCCGTTGTGTATCGAGAAGCCTAGCTCCGTCAGCGTATGTGTGACCCGCTGAGCATGTAGTTTGCATTGGTTGTAGGAGTTCGCCTTTACCAACCAGTCGTCTAGGTAGGGGTATACATGTATTCCCTGTCTCCGCAGGTGTGCCGCTACGGCAGCGAGGCATTTTGTGAAGACCCTTGGTGCGGATTTTAGGCCGAAGGCTAGGGCCGTGAACTGGTAGTGCGTCTTGCTGATGGTAAATCTCAGTAGATGTTTGTGTTTTTGGTTCATGGGGATGTGTAGGTAGGCATCTTTGAGGTCTATTGTGGACATAAAATCCCCGTGCCTTATCTGAACTATAACCTACTGTAAGGACGTCATCTTGAACTTTTGAGTTTTTATGTATTTGTTTAGGAACCGTAGGTCCAGTATGGGTCTTAACGTTTCGTCTACTTTTGGTACGAGGAAGTAGTTGGAGTACACTCCCCTGTTTCTTTCTTTGTATGGTACCCTTTCTATGGCCTCCTTGTGGAGGAGTTCTTGTGCTTCCTGCCAAAGGAGTGATAGCTCTTCTGCTGAGCGTGTCTTGTTGGCTGGCCTCCTGTTTGGTGGCTTTTTTATCAGTTCTATACAGTAGCCGAACTGTTTATGTTGAGTATCCATTTGTCCATTATTTTCTTCCACTCCTGGAAGTGTTTGTCTGCCTCCTACTGGTGTAACATGATCGTTGATATTTAATTGTTCTTTGTGTCTTTTGTTGTGCCGCGTCACTAAGGATGTTGTGTGTGGGGGCACTTTTGGTACTGTGGAGTCATTTGGGGGCGGGTTGCTGCCCCCCTCTTCTTGTCTGGCCTCGTCCGTTCGGTCGACCTCGAAAGGACTGGCCCCTCTGTTGGTTCTGCCAGCCTTGTTGTTGCTGACCTTGCTGCGCCTGGTTGCTTCCCTGATAGGCTTGCTGGAAGGCCTGGTGCGATGTTCCCGGTTGGCTCCCTCCTCTGCCATTTGGCCTTCGTGAGGTGGTGCCCCTTCTCATCCCTCTGAACTGCAATGCTCCCATGGACCTTGCAGTCTCGTTATCCTTTTTCAGCTGTGTCAGCGTCTCGTCCACTGGCGTGCCGAACAGCTTTTCCCCGTTAAAGGGTATATTCAGGATATTGTTCTGTACTTCGGGCTTGAACCCCGAGATCCTCAGCCAGGCATGCCTTCTTTCTGTTACTCCGATCATCATAAGCCTGCTTGATGTGTCTGCTGCGTCCAAGGCCGACTTCAGGCAGGTGTTGGCCATGTTCTTGCCCTCCTCCACCAGGTGCGCTGCTCTCTGCTGGTGTTCGTTTGGGAGATGTTTGAGCAACTGCCCAACTTCTTCCCAATGTTGGTAGGCATGTCTATTTATTAGGGCATTAGAGTTGGCGATGCGCCAGTGAATTGCCGCATTCCTCTCAATTTTCCTCCCTGTGAGGTCTATTCTTTTACTCTCCTTGTCTGGAGGTGGCCCCGAGTTCGTGGGGACGTTGGCCCTCTTCCTGGCTGTCGCTGTTATAATAGAGTCAGCTGGTACGGACCCCTGGATATATGCTGGGTCTTCAGAAGAGTGCTTGTACTTTTTCTCTGTCCTGGGGGTGACAGATCTGCAGGTTGATGGCTCCTTGAAAGTTTCCCTGCCTTGGTCCAGCACACCTGGGAGCATTGGAAGAAATTGGCTCCTAGTTTGGGTTGGCAGCAGTGTCTCCAAGAGAAAGCAAGCCTTTGGTTTTTCTTCCTCCACTTCCACCCTATAGGTTGCTGCAGCGTTCCTGACGACCATATTGTATATGCCAATGTCGTCTGGCGGCGAAGGCCTCGACGGATACGTCTCCACGGCCTCTTCCGGCTCTTCGGCGTCGAGGTCCTGCCAATCCAGGTCCTGAGCCTCCGAGGGTGTCGAACCAAATTGTGTGCTGGTCGTCATGGCCCTCAGTGTAATAATACAGGCCCTCTTCGTCCTGTTGCTCCGCCGCTTCGGGAGTCTTCGGCGGGTCGGCGGCGTCAAGCTCCTCCTGGACTTCTGCTTCGACAACCGTCGAGGGCTTCGAAGGGATGGTGTATCTACTCATCCGTTCGTCGAAGTCCTTCTTCCTCTGGAGGATACTGTTCATTTGGGCCTCGAGCCTTCTCTTCTTCCTTTCCATCTCGGCCGCTTGTTCGGCGTCGAGAGTTTCGGCGTTTCTCTTCGAGGTCGTGGATGTTGACGTCGAAGTTGCCTTCTGCTCTTTTCCCTTTGGCATCGAGTGCGGCTTTTCGGAACCGTGCTTCGACGACCGGGGTGTGTCTAGAGCTTTCGCCGGCCGGGAGTCCTTTTCGAAGGATCCGCTGGGTTGTTTGTCCGTGGATGCAACTGTGGTCGTCGATTGCTTCGACGCCAGTGCTCTTTGAGGACTTTGGCTCTGTTTTTCGAGAGTCTGTCGGGGTTTTTGGGGTTGACGTCTCTTACCTCCTTCCTCGACATGTTATCGGTCTCTATGACCGTGCAGTCATCAGGTCCCTCGGCGATGTTGTCCTCTTCTCCGCTGGAGAGGCCCAGGTCCCGAAGCGACGGAGGTTGTCCTTGCCCCTGCATGCTGTAGTTTGCTCTCCTCTGTCTGTCCCTCACTCTGAGGGTCTTGGGGGCGAATGCCGAGCAGGCGTTGCAGTCGTTGCTTTGGTGGTCGATCGGCAGGCAGAGGTTGCAGACTGGATGCTGGTCCTTCTGCGCGAACTTGTGGTGGCAGTTACGGCAAAATTTGAATGGTGTCTTGTCCATTCCCGCGCTCAGGGAGCCCCCTGTGTGCGCATTCTCCGTCGGACGTCGAAGTTTTTCCTTCTTCTCACCTACTTCATCGTCCCGGTTCTATGTTCTTTGTCGTGTGATGAAGAACTCCAATTTCTCAGTGTTTTTCTGCATTTCTCCTCTTTTCTCCTTTTCAAAACTCTGGAGCTCCTCGTGACGATCCAGACCCAACGGCGGAAAAACGAATCTGAAGATGGCGCCCAGGGGTGGAAGCTTCCGGAGGAAGCGCGCCGACGTCACAGGAGGACACCAAATGGTGGGGCGTCGACGCCCACCTGGGCTACACAAAAAAGAAAAAGAAAAGAGACTACGATTCCGGACCCAACCACTAGACCGCGGAATAATGCACAGCATAGTGAATCCAGAAAGATTCACGCTGCAAAACATTAGTTAGAATTGCCACGTAAGGGCGGCACTCCAGAGGAAGATCCAGCTTCTCCTGATTGGGGATTCCATGCATTTGGTATTCTGCCTGGGGGTATTTCTCTATGTTGGCTCTTCCTTCGCCGCTACTGCTACTTTGCTTGGCACAGACCTCACTTCCCCGTAGATCTGAGGTTTTGGTGGCCTCAGCTCTAGGTACAAAGCTAATTTATAGGACCAATTGCCCCAAGCTCCCCAGCTCCTGTGGTAAAATCCCTAGCACATTTAGTGGCATGGCAGATAGTGGGGGCGGATTCTTGCATCTGGGTTTGAGACTGTCTTAGTTCTATTTGCCTCTTGGTCGCCTGTATCGGCGCTACAACTCCACACTGCTGGGCTCAATGGGCGATCAGACTTCCTAATGTCATCTAGAGTGCTCTGTAGTTTTGTCACAGCATCCTCCAGGTTACTAAGTCTCTGCAAAAGAGGGGAGAAATGAGCAATTGGGGCTGATTCCAGTTTATTAATAATTGTGTCCAGGTTCAGCCTAGGTGCAAAGTCAGGATCATTGTTGGAGTTAGCATACTCAGTCTTGTCCGTGCAAGTCGGCGTGGGTAAATCTTCTATGTCCCCCCTACAGTGGCAGGTGTTTGAAGTCAACTTTGATCTAGTGCATGCTGTTGGAATTGGGCCGCTATGTTTTGTTTTCTTCTTCCTCTTTGTTGGAGGCCCGTTAGTGGCTGTTAAAGAGAGATTGAGAGCGGTTGGGGCGTTTAGGGCCGTTGACAGGGTCCCAGTAGCAACTCCATCTTGGTGAATAAAGTCACTTTGCGCAGCTGCCAGGTCTTGGGAAGAGTTATAGTCTACATGTAATGAGTGAATTTCTCCCCTATCCATTGATGAGCGTCGTTGAGCGAGAGTAATCTCATTATATAGGACTCTTGCAGCACACCAAGAAAGCGTCAAGCTTAGTGCCTTGGGGTCTCTTGGGGGAGCCTTCTTTATCGGGTAACAACCATTACATCGCGGCGGTTACCCCGCATGCCATTACACCGCAAGCGTTACCACGCATGCATTGTAACAACACGTAGTCTTTACTACGCATTTTTGTTGTAAAGGTATGTATGGTAAAAGCACATACGTTGTAAAAAATATAGGCAATCCACGTCGTTGTGAGGGAACAGAGGATCTTCAGTTTCCTCACAACAACATGCACCGTCCCTCAGACCACCAGAGGAAACCAGGAACCACGAGCAGAGACAGGTAAGGGGGATTGGGCCTGGGGTGGGGGTTACTATTTTAGGGTAAAAAGGGGTGGGGGGTTGTGCAGGGCTGTGTTTTAGGGTACGGAGAGGACTGGGGGTCGGGTGGAGGGTCTTGCAGGGGTAGTGTTTTAGGGTGAGGTCATGCAGGGGTAGTGTTTTAGTGTAGGGTCGTGCGGGGTAGTGTTTTAGGGTAGGGTCGGGGGTCATACAGGGTATTGTTTTAAGGTAGGGAGAGGACTGGGAGTCGGTGGGAGGGTCGAGCAGGGTAGTGTTTTAGGGTAGGGTCCTGGGCGTCGTGCACAGTAGTTTTTTAAGGTAGGGAGAGGACTGGGGGTCAGGGGAGGGTCGTGCAGGGGTAGTGGTTTAGGGTAGGCAGAGGATTGGTGCTCGGGTCGTAGTGCAGGAGTAGTGATTTAGGGTAGGGAGAGAATTGGGGGTTGTGCAGGGCTAGTGATTTAGGGTAGGGTCTGGGGGTCGTGCAGGGTAGTGTTTAAGGGTAGGGAGAGGACTGGGGGTCGGGGAGGGTCATGTAGGTGGTGGTCAAGGAGGGTCGAACTCACTACCAAAGGCACCTCTCCCATCAAATTCCACACCATCTACCATCCTCCCGGAGAGCGTACCCTTTTCCCCGAAGAACTAACAGACCTAATAACACGTTTCTCCACGACAGACACAAAAGACGTGTTCCTGGGTGACCTCAATATACACTGGAACGACCCAGAAGACTCCACTGTCCAAAACCTATCCAACCTACTTGAGATATACAACCTCAAACAACTCTGCAATAAACCAACTCACATCAAAGGGGCAACACTGGATGCGATCATTACCAACAATGAACTGGTCTCTCTGAGAGCGATTTCTCCCATTGACTGGTCCGACCACCACCTCATTCTGTTCAAGATTGACGCACTTGTCAGCCACCATCCTATTCGTGATGACAAACCTAAACACTGGACCAGAAACATCAAAGAAGTCCCTTTACCCGAACTTGAATCCATGATTCATGCTCATCTACAACTCCAACCTTCATCATGGACGGCCGATGACCTCACTACTCACTTTAACGCAAAAATGACAGAGGTTTTAGACCAAGTAGCCCCACTCAAACTCAAACAAATGAGGCGAACCAAATCTAAACCCTGGTTCAACGTGGACCTGAATAACGAAAGGCGTCAACTCAGACAAACGGAAAGGTCTTGGAGACTAAACCCCTCGACCGTGCACCTAGCACAACTTAGATCTGCTCGGCAGGCATACAAAAAACACATTTTCAGCGAAAAGGCGCCCTTCTTTCGCAACCAACTAGATCTGGCGAAAAACAGACCGAGAGAACTCTTCAACATTGTCAAAAGCCAAACAAACTGCACTCCCTCTCAAGAAATCAAAGCCACCAAAGAGCGATGTGAAGAAATTGCCACCTTCACTAATAAAGTCGCAAAAATTGATCAATCCTTCATCCAATCAGACCAATCAGAAAGCGTTCTTACCAGGGACAATCAGGTCTGCCTCCAGCTAAAAAACAATGCGCATTGGTCAGACTTTCAGCTAATGTCGGAAAACGAGGTCTTCAGTATAATTTCTAACCTAAAACCCTCCTCCCACACTATGGACCCCCTCCCATCCATAACTATTAAAGAACTCAACCACACCATTTCCCCTTTCTGGACAAAAATCATCAACGCCTCTCTCACTTCAGGCTGCGTCCCAGAATCCCTGCAACTAGGACAAATCACTCCCATCCTCAAGAAACCAGGAGCCGACCCTAATGATCTTAACAACCTCAGACCTATCTCCAACCTCCCGTTCCTTGCAAAAACATTGGAGAAATGCGTTCTCCACCAACTCAACAAACACATAGATGAATTCAACCTCCTGGACACCTTTCAATCAGGATTCAGGAAAGGCTGTAGCACTGAAACAGCTATGCTCAACGTCTCGGACGATATCCACAAGGCTTTGGATGAAGGTGATGCCTGCCTTCTCATCCTTATTGACCTATCTGCTGCATTAGACACAGTAAATCATCCAGCCCTTCTGGAGACCTTGTCGAAGCGCTCCGGCATTAATGGCACAGTACTAAAGCACAAGTTACTAACTTGTGTAACGATATATCTGTAAGAGACAGTAGTTAGTGACAGATTCCTTACCTTAGAATATCCCCAGGCGTCAGGCTGGATCCGGAAAAGTTTTTGCGTAGCAGTACCCTTGCGCGTCGGTAGGCGGCGTCGTGCGGCTCCGCGTCCGTCGTCGGCGTCGTGATCGCCGGGATGACGTCGCGGGCAGTACTTAGGCGCCGCCCCTGCGCGCTGACGTCAGTTCTGTACACGACTTTCCGCGCCAGGAACGCAGAGCCATGCAAAAAGCTGACACAGGTGTCTGAAAAAATACTAGGGCCCTGAAAGGGATGTCCTTAACCCTAGAAATCAGTTCGCAGAACGGGGAGGATGGGTGGGGCGGTAAGGAATCTGTCACTAACTACTGTCTCTTACAGATATATCGTTACACAAGTTAGTAACTTGTGCATCTGAAAGAGACACGTTAGTGACAGATTCCTTACCTTAGAATAGATACCCCAGCAATACCAACCCCGGTGGTGGGACTGCGAACAAAGATCAGACAAGGAAGTCCTGGAGGACAGAACGGCCAAAGAAGCCGTCCCTCCGGACCTGACTGTCAAGGCAGTAATGCTTTGTAAACGTGTGCAGCGAGGCCCACGTAGCTGCCTGACAAATAACGGGCAGCGGAACACCGCGGCCCAAGGCCGTGGTAGCAGCCGTTGCCCTGGTGGAATGGGCACGCAGCCCAACAGGAGGCTCCTTCTTAGCCAAAGAATAGCAGGTCTTGATGCACAAGGTAACCCAGCGGGAGATGGTCCTCTTGTGCACCGCCCGACCTTTTTGGCGCCCACGTAGCCAACAAAGAGCTGGTCATCCACCCGGAAGTGTTTTGTGCGGTCAATATAGAAGGAGAGCGCACGTTTTGGGTCCAGACGGTGGAGCCTCTCTTCCTCTCTGGAAGGATGCGGAGGCGGAAAGAAGGTGGGCAAAGTGATGGTCTGCCCAATGTGGAAAGCAGTAACCACCTTTGGCAAGAAGGACGGACGCGTCCGAAGAACAACCTTGTCTGGATGAACAGACAGAAAGGGAGGTTTGCAAGATAGAGCCTGGAGCTCACTCACCCGCCGAGCGGAGGTGATGGCCACCAGAAAGGCTGTCTTCAGAGTCAGAAGACGAAGAGGACAGTTATGTAGAGAGCTCAAAGGGAGCGCACATTAAAAGGTAAGAACCAAGATCAAGTCCCACTGAGGCATCACAAACGGAACAGGAGGGAAGAGGTGTGTAATGCCTTTTAAGAACCTGTTAACAACAGGGGACTTGAAGAGGGAGGGCTGATCAGGGAGCCTGAGGAAGGCCGAGATAGCACAAAGATAACCCTTGATGGTACCCAGGGCAGAACCCTGTTGGGCCAGAGAGAGAAGGAACAGAAGGACCTCAGAAAGAGGGGCAGAAAGGGGATTCACAGCCTTTGCTGTGCACCATGCCACAAATTTGTTCCACCTGCAGGCGTATACCACCTTAGTGGAGGGACGCCTGGCTGCCAGAATCACATCACAAACTTCGGGAGGCAAGTCGAAAGGAATCAACTGCCGCCGCTCAATCTCCACGCAAGCAGGTGTAGACTGGACAGGTTCGGGTGGAGGACCGTCCCCTGCTGCTGCGACAGAAGATCCTCCCGAAGAGGCAGTCGGATCGGGGGATCGATGCTCATACTGAGTAGCTCGGGATACCATACTCTTCGAGCCCAGTCCGGAGCCACAAGAATTACTTAGGCCCGGTCGTGCCGAATCTTCTTCAACACTGGGTAGAAGTGGTATAGGCGGAAAGGCGTACAACAGACCGCAACTCCACTCGTGACGAAAAGCGTCGCCGAGCGAGTGCCGCCTTGGAAATTCCAACGCGCAGAACTGATGACATTGCGCGTTCTCTTCGGTGGCGAATAGATCTAACCAAGGCTCTCCCCACTGTAGAAAGAGTCCTTGCGCCACTTCCGAGTGAAGACGCCATTCGTGATCCATCATGCACCTGCGGCTGAGTTCGTCCGCCCTGGCGTTCAGGGAACCTGCCAGGTGTTGAACCATCAGGAACATGCCCTGATGTTCCAGCCATGTCCAGAGGCGCAGAGCCTCCTGACAAAGGGTCCACGACCCCACCCCGCCCTGTTTGTTGCAGTACCACATGGCGGTGGTGTTGTCTGTGAACACCTGCACTACCTTCCCTTTGACAGAGGGAAGGAATGCCTTGAGTGCAAGTCGGATCGCCCGGAGCTCCAGAAGGTTGATATGGAGCCGGGACTCCGCCGGAGACCAGAGGCCTCTGATCTCCGCCTCTCCCATGTGACCGCCCCATCCCAGAAGGGACGCGTCCGTCACAACTGTGTGCTCTGGCTGGGGAAGGGAGAGGGATCTGCCCATGACCCATTGCCGGTTCGAGAGCCACCACTGCAACAGTCTTGCAGTCCCCTCCGAGATCTGGACGTGATCGGACAGGTTGCCCTGGTGCTGCGCCCACTGGAACTTCAGGTCCCACTGCAGAGCCCGCATATGCCATCTGGCATGATTGACCAGCAGGATGCAGGAGGCCATGAGGTCCAGCAGCCTCAGGGTCATCCGTACCGAAACCCAGGATAAAGGCTGAAAGATCGGAATCATAGCCTGAATATCCCGGACTGCGCCGTTCGGGAGGATAGGCCCGAAACTGCGTCGTGTCCAGAACCGCTCCGATGAAAAGGAGCTGTGGAGAAGGAATCAGATGCGACTTCGGCACATTGATGGAGAACCCCAGCGAGTGCAGGAGTTCGGCCGTAGTCTGGAGGTGGGAGACGACTGCCTGGGACGAGCCCGCCTTCAGCAGCCAGTCGTCGAGGTAGGGGAAGACTGAAACCCCTGCCCGGCGCAGATGAGCTGCGACCACCGCCATCACTTTCGTGAACACCCGAGGGGCACTGGTAAGGCCAAAGGGGAGCATGGTGAACTGAAAATGCTCGGGGCCTACCGTGAACCGAAGGTAACGCCGGTGGGCCGGCAGGACGGGGATGTGGAAATATGCGTCCTGCAAGTCCAACGCTACCAACCAGTCTCCAGGGTCGAGGGCAGTCAAGACCTGAGCTAGGGTGAGCATCTTGAACTTCTCCTTCCGGAGGAAGCGATTGACGTTCCGGAGGTCCAAGATAGGACGCATGTCCTCCTTGTCCTTTTTGGGCACCAGAAAGTAGTGGGAGTAGCAACCACGCCCTACTTCTGGGGTCGGAACACGCTCGATGGCCCTCTTGGTCAAGAGGGCCGCGACTTCCTTCTGTAGAAGCACCAAGTGATCCCCTGACATGCGGTGGAATTGAGGTGGCATGGCTGGGGGGTGGTCTCGAAGGGGAGGGAGTAGCCCCTTCGGACAATGTCCAAGACCCACCTGTCCGAGGTGATGGTACGCCAGTGGGGAAGGTGATGGCGGACCCTGCCCCCTACTGGCGTGCTGTGCACCTGAAAGGAGGGACTAGGAGGGCTTGGAGGCCGCGGACGGGTTGGAGGTGGTGGCCTGACCCGCACGCTGGTTGCCCGACCCGCCACGGCGGAATCCACGTCCTCGGCCACGCGAAGACGCCTGCTGCGCGGGCCGGTGGCTGGGCTGCTGACGTGAAGGGCGCCCCTACCGTGGCCACGATAGGGGCGAAAAGCAGAAGTTAGCGGAGGGCGTGTAGCAGAAAGGCCCAGGGACTTGGCAGTAGCCCGTGAGTCCTTAAAGCGCTCCAACGCATGGTCTGCTTTGGACCCAAAAAGACCGACTCCATCAAAGGGCATGTCCATGAGAGTATTCTGGACATCCCCTGAAAAACCAGTGGTTCTCAGCCAGGCGTGGCGTCTGAGCGCCACCGTTGTTGCAATAGACCTGCCCAGCGAGTCGGCGGTGTCAAGGCCACAACGTATTGTGTATTTAGCCGCATCCCTTCCTTCCGCAATGGCGCGGGAAAGCAGTGTCTGGACCTCCTCAGGACACTGGGGCAAAACATCCGCCACCGAATCCCACAGGGAGTGGGTATATCGGCCCAAAAGACAAGCGGTGTTAACGGACCGCAAGCCAGCACTGGAGGAAGAAAAACCCTTCTTCCCAAACTGATCCAGGCGTTTGGATTCCCTATCCGGAGGAGCGGTAGGGAAGGCGGTTTGGGAAGCGGAGGCTTGGACAACCAAGCTCTCAGGAGTGGGGTGGACAGAGAGAAACAGGGGGTCGCCCGGAGCTGGGCGATGGCGTCGTGACACGTTCCGATCCACAGGAGCCCCTGTGTTGGGCTTGGACCAGGCGCCCAAAGAACGTCAGTGAGGGCGTCGTTAAACGGCAGCACAGTCTCCGCAGAGGAGGCTGCCGGCTGAAGCACCTCTGTCAAGATGTTAGGCTTGACCGTCAAAGTAGGGAGTTGGAGACGTAAGGCCCCAGCTGCCCTACGCAACACCGTACCAAAATTGGCTCCCTCCTCCGTAGCCACGGGAGGAGACAGCATGCCAGTGTCAGGGGAAGTATCCAGACCACTGGCCTCCCTAGACTCTCTGTCCAGTCCTCATCGTACTGACACCGTCGTGTCAGAGGGTCATCAGACCCCTCCCAGTCCACCTGGTCCTCCTCTGGTTCAAAATAAGGAGGAGGAGGGACAGTTGGGACCCAAGGTCCCATCGGCGCCGGAACCGGCGTTGAGCGACGTCGGTCCGGATCCATGTCCGGAGCCGGAAGGAACTGGGGGACGACGCCGCCCGGAGCCCCAGGTGGCGTCGAGAACGGCACCGGAGACGTCGGCGGAGGCGTGGTTAGGTCGACCGGCGTCGATGGGGGTTGTGGAGCCGGAATCGAGGCCGGGGCCGAAGCCGGAGCCGGGATCGAGGCTGGAGGCACGGGCGACGCCGGGGCCGGAGCCGTCGGCGACGCCGGAGCAACCCCATCAGGGCCCGCGGGGCCCGAAGGCGCACCGGAGGGGCCTGGAGGCCCGAAGAGGCGGGCCATGGCCGACAGGAATTCCTGCACTTTGGCCGGATCCGCCCCCGAACCCGGGAAGGGCGGGTATGGCGGGGGCGACTCCACAGGCATGTCCGGGGCCGCGGGGGCGGGGACGGTGCCGGGAGGGGCCTCAGCCGAGCCGCGAGACCGGCGAGGCGAAGTCCTAGAGCGATGATGCTTTTGGACTTCTTGTGTTTCGACTTACCGGACGAAGACTTCGACGCCGGCGACCGGTGTGGACTCCGCGATCGACCCCTGGACCTCTCACGCGACCGGGGCTTCCGCGGAGCCGAATGCCGGGCCTCGAGGAGCTTTCGAGACCGCTCTCGCAAAGCTTTCGGGTTGAGGGCCTGGCAGTCGGTACAAGACTCCGTGTCGTGGCCTCGGCCGAGGCAGAAGAGACACTCCCAATGCGGGTCGGTGACGGACATCATCCGCGCACAGGCGCCGCAACGTTTGAAACCGAGCATCCCTACGACACCTTGATAGATGAAAAAACAGTGAAAAAATTCACCAAAAAGTATGGTCAAAAAATGACCAGGGCACTGCTCTTCCCGGATCTGCGCTTGCTGGCGCGGAAAAAGAAGAACTGACGTCAGCGCGCAGGGGCGGCGCCTAAGTACTGCCCGCAACGTCATCCCGGCGATCACGACGCCGACGACGGACGCGGAGCCGCACGACGCCGCCTACCGACGCGCAAAGGTACTGCTACGCAAAAAACTTTCCGGATCCAGCCTGACGCCTGGGGATATTCTAAGGTAAGGAATCTGTCACTAACGTGTCTCTTTCAGATATGGTTCACCTCCTTCCTTCAACACCGCTCGCAACAAATTAAAATCAACTCCTGTCTCTCGAAGCCAACACAAGTCACACTAGGGGTCCCGCAAGGCTCGATCCTCTCCCCGTCCCTCTTCAATCTCTTCATGGAGCCCCTCACAATCATCTTGAAAAAATCTGGAGTGAAATACCACCTATACGCCGATGACACCCAAATCTATTCCAAAATCAAGTCTCCCAGCGACATCCGACACCTTAATGTCACTCTAACCGAGATCCAAACTTGGTTCAACGCTAACCACTTAAAGCTCAACCCAGATAAAACGGAACTAATCCTATTCTCTCCAAAAAGCAACCACCAACCAATCCAAGAGTGGCTCAAGAATCTGGTTGCCCTAAACTGCCCCCTCGTCCTATCAGACTCAGTTAAGTCTCTAGGCATCACCCTTGACAAGAACTTATCAATGGAGGCCCACATCAAAAACTCTGCAAAAAACGCTCTTTTCTCACTAAAACACCTCAAGAAATTGAAACCTTTTCTTCCCCATGATGACCTCAAGACAGTAGTTCAATCCCTTGTTCTCTCTAAAATCGACTACGGGAACGCCATCCTAACAGGTACTCCAAAAGCTCACCTAGCCCCACTAAGGGCAGTGCTGAACATGGCCGCTCGTCTCATATCTGGAGTAAAAAGATTTGAACACATCACTCCAGCTCTCAACTCCCTCAACTGGCTTCCCATGGAAGGGAGGTGTATCTACAAGCTGGCCTGCATCACACACAAAACCCTACACTCACCGGCACCCAACTACCTGAATAACAAACTGGTAAGAGCAGGTCAATCTAGAACGCTGAGAAGCTCCAAATCTCTCCTTCTTATCCCTCCGAAACTGAAAAAGAAAACCACCCAATACCGATCGTTTTCTGGCAACGCTCCCAGGATGCGGAACGCTCTCCCTAGAGTCCTCAGATGCAACCCCTCCTTCTCCTGTTTCAAAAGGGACCTGAAACTCCATCTCCTTAACAAATACTTTCCTGACCAACGTCAACTAACCTAGACTGCAACATCCGAGTTGACTCCTCTCTCTCTTGACAGTCAAGGATAATTGGTGACCGGACTGCGTTAACCACCCTCGTTTGTTCTCTCTCCCTCCGATGCACTGTGTACCTATTTTTCATGTTGTATTTTTCTTTATCTCCGTTCGCTTCCTTACTGCCTTCCTACTATGTAATGCAATTTCCTTCTGTTTATAGTGTGTATGTAAAGCGCTCTGATACCTATGGGTCAAGCTAGCGCTCTATAAAACTTTTAAAATAAAAAAATGTAGGGGTAGTGTTTTAGGGTTTAGGGTAGGGTCGGGGGTCGTGCAGGGTAATGTTTTAGGGTAGGGAGAGAACTGGGGGTCGGGGGAGGGTCGTGCAGGGGTAGTGATTTAGGGTAGGGAAAGGATTGGGGCTCGGGGGGTCGTGCAGGGGAACTGATTTAGGGTTTAGGGTAGGGCAGGGTAGTGTAAGTGAACTTAGAGACTTTTACCAAATGTATGCCTTTACCACGCATGCCTTTGCGTTGTAATGGCATGCGTGGTAAAGGCATATGCATGGTAAAAGAATGAGTTGTAATGGTAGGTCGTTGTAGGGGTACTTGCGTAGTAATACCCGCGATGTAATGGCACGCGTGGTATTAGTATGCCTAGTACCGTCATACATACCTCTTTATCCCCCGTAGTCTTCCTTTTTACCATCATAGGCTGGTATCAATTCAATGACAGGAATTAAAACTAGATACACCTACCCCACTGGCAGGGTGCAGCGATCAAGGATGCCGGTCCAATTCAGCTGCGTCCAGTCAGGGGCGGTCCAACAATGTGAACCATACGCCTCTGCCTCCAAGACGAGCAGGCAGTAGGGGTGATACTCACCCTGAGGGGTCCTGGGGTTAATTGATCCGTCCCCTTTATCTGGTTGCCAATAATTGACAGCCTCGGCCCAGACAATCCTTAGTGTGCTGTTTTTCCTGCAGCAGCGCAGTAGTGACTCTGAACAGTGTACTTGCCAGAGTCAGAGAACCAAGAGGGGGGCCCAGCCCGGCCTCCTAAGGGCGCAGACGGGCCCGGACTTGGTCCGGGCACGCGCCCGGGCGTGACCCACACGCATCCCGCGCAGCGGGCCCTGGAGCAGCTGATATGCGCCTCCGGGCGCAGTGCGGCAGCATGGCGTGGGCAGCAATGTCGCAACAGACTCTGGGGCTTGTAGTAGTCCTGACCCCCTGTGTCCAGCGGAGTTTATGGGCTTCCCGCGCAGTGGGGCCCTGTAGCAGCTATGTGCCTCTGGGCGCAGTGCGGCAGCGTGGGGTGGAAGGCAATGCCACAACAGACTCTGGGGCTTGTAGTAGTCATGCCCCCTGTATCCAGCAGAGTTTACGGGTGTCCTCAGTATCTGCTGAGTCTGGGTGGCTGTAGTAGGTGCTGTAACAATGCAACAATGTCTCAACTGGGGATCATTTAACAAGGGCAGTTAAATAAGTAGTACACATCATAAGAACAGGGAGAAAAGGGAAAAAGGAGACCACAACGGGAGAATTGGGGTAAAGTTGTTATTGTAGGTAGTTATAACAGCACTACTGTACAATTAAAGTGTATGGTGACCATAACACACAAGTGGGCACTGGGGGTGCTAGTGACAAGTGACGCCTCAGTGACAAGGTGAGAAAAACAGCGTGAACGGCAATAAAGTATAGCAAATTGTGGTCAATAAAAAACAATTATATACCCTCATTCTGTGCGGAGCAAGGATGAGAGTAGTGGCGATCATCCGTTCTAAGCAAGGAAGGGTGGGGCCACTCTGTGCTGAGCCAGCGCGGCTACAGTGTATGCTGAGAAGAGGAGAGTGGTGCACCCTCATACTGTGCTCAGCCAGGGTGGCTATTGCCTGTATGGAGCAAGTGAGGGTGGTGCAACCCAGGCCTGTGCTGAGCGAGGGAGAGTGGCATAACCTTAGTCTGTGCTGAAACAGGTTGAGATCAGTGGCTATAGTTTGTGCTGAGCCTCGGGGAGTGGTACACCCCCTGTCTTCGTTGAACCAGAGAGAGAGAAAGAGAGTGGGCTGGCTTCAATCAGGCCTGGGAGGAGATGCCAACTTCAAGCAAATTCCAGTAGAGTAAATTACTTCAAACTGAGTAGTGGGGTAAGGGAGCAGATGGTAGACCTGCGTATTAATGAATAGTGAAGATAGGTTGTCTGAAACCTTCATTATGTAGGTCACCAGGGTTTGTTAACCAAAGGCAACAGGAACGGCCTCAGTCCCAGAGAACACCCACGTCTATAGTGAATGCCAGAAAAATGCCCCCAGTTTGCACTCAAATTTTAACAGGTAAAGGTCCAAAACATGGTCATGGATGAAGTAATATAATTTCGTTACAAAGTGCAAGTTTACTATCATGTAGCTAATTTATCCTAATTAACATCATAAAGTTTAGTAAGATCAAAGCACTACGATGCTCCCTGTCGTTATGTTTAGGATGAAAGGCTGCAAGGACTGCAGTACCTCTTGGGCTGATATCTGCACTGAAATACTGGATGATTTGACGGCAGAAGGAGTATACGTAGACTGTCCTACTACGATCAATTCATTACAAAGGTTGCACAGTTTTTGAAATCCAGACTCAGACATGAGAAAAGCAGGTAGGTAAGCTTACCATAAATTTTTTTTTAAAAAAATAGATCCTTCCCTATGGAAAGTATTCCCAAGAAAAAATAAGTTACTTACCTGTACACTGTGGTTCTCCAGTGTTGATATCTTTTATAGATTCACATGCTTGAAACTTCCCAGTCGTCATGGTGGGAGTCCCACGGTAACAGTAAAATAGCAGTATAAAAGCTAAAAGGACAATCTCCCTTGAGAATCAACAGTATTCAGTAACCAGTTAGCCTCATTAAAGAACATCCAAACTCCAGCCAATCACATCGCAGACCTTTGAGTATCCATCCCCTGCAGGGCCACCATACTTCATATTTCGAGCACAGGTGTAGTTAGTAAAATAAAAGAGGTATGGAAGGGTGCCCCTGTAAGGGGAGGATGGAGGGCCGTATGTGAATCTATAAAAGATATCAACACTGGAGAACCACAGTGTACAGGTAAGTAACTTGTTTGTTCTCCAGTATTGTATCTTTTATAGATTCACATGCTTGAATCAGAGTAGTAAGCAGTACATAATAATAAATGGAGGTGGAAAACCATCCCACCATGCGACATAGTGTCATCTCCTAAACAAGCAACATAACTTTGTGGAATATATATAGCTCTCTCTCTCTCTCTCTCCTGGGACCCGCCCTGCTTTAGCAAAACTCTGTAATCCAGGACAAAAACAGAAGGACGGCACACAGGAATCCTTAGAGAAGCGGTTTATTTACACTTAAACTGCTTCCAATGTTTTTAAGCAATGAACACGCAAAGTGCAAGGTGCATGTATACCCCAAGTCAGACCTATGCGTTTCGGCTGTAGCCTTCTACTGGGTCATAAAGAGTCAGTGCACAGAGTGTTATTATTAAAGGGACAGCTGCTCCCTTTCCCATCACTAATTAAAAACGTTGTGTATGTTTTAAAGGGGGAGAACACATTTACAATTATTTTCAGAATTATTAAAGGGACAGCTGCTCCCTTTCCCATCACTAATTAAAAACGTTGTGTATGTTTTAAAGGGGGAGAACACATTTACAATTATTTTCAGAATAAAGTACATCCTGACTACAATAGTTGGTGAACAAAGTCGCTGTGAAGTACACAATTGAAACACATAACTTGAATGTTTTAACCATCAAGCAGACCGATTTTTGCAAAATATGGGTCAGACAGACATAATGAGGAACCAGATATATAAATATACAATTCCTGGTAATCTGACATCGTATTTCAGAAGTCGAGGTCACTTAGTCTATAGGGAGAGAGATGAAAGGAGATAAAGTGCGACGTGCATCCTCTATATTGCACATAAAGCGGATGGAAGTGCTATGTGTTATCGCTATATTGCACACATATATATGAAGTGCAAGGTGCTTTCTTTGCTTTGTATGTTCGAATGCTATGGCTCAGACATCCCAGAATTCATACCCATCTGCTGATAATAGAAAATGGGCAAAACGATGTAAAAATTAATTAAGAAATAAGATATATGGAATGTAAAGCACAAAGATTCAACACAAGTAAAAAAGCCCCACTAGCTTTAAAATACATATGTAGGTTTAAATATAAAGTGCAATGTGCTACTCCTATAAAATACAAGGGGTAAGAGGTGCTACGTAACGTTCCTATAGTAAAATATTAAAATACCAAACTCCAATATTGCACTTACTGATATAAAGTGCATACTGCTATTCCTGTAAAGTACAAAGGAACCAAAAGTGCCACATGCTTCTCCTATATAACCTCCTCTATTGCACTTATAGATATGAAGTGCAACGTGATGTTTGTGTAAAGTACATGAAAAAGCGCCCGTGCTTATCCCAAAAAAGATAACAGAACAATTTAGGTAAGATTTCATCCTCCAAATCAAAACAATGTCATCAATATCAATATTATCACAGTCTCCTCCATATGTGTCTGGAGACATACGTTTCTCCTATCCAATGAGCACAGAGACACTACAGTGCAGAACCACGATTCCCTAACCTTCATACCTAAAATGAGCAAGTGCCTCTTGGCATTCATCCCTGTACCGGATATGTGGACACAATACTTTTTCCCACACAATCATTTTACATCTTAATTATATCTTAATCTGATGGCAACATAAAACGATATTACAGAACAGGATTAAAGAGGTATCATGAATGTTCAAAGGCAATCATGGGAAATACTATAAAAATGTGTATAGTTCAGCATCAGCATTCAAGCCCCATGGGATCTTGGTTCCCAATGTGATTATCCACTTTGATTTGGCTCTTCTCAGGGCTGCTTCTTTGTCTCATCCCCTGATCTTAATCGGAATATGTTCAATGCCGGAGAAAGAAAAGTTGTTCTCCAACTGGCCTTCATGGTCTTTCCAGATGTGTTTCGCCATCACGTATGTAAAGTCTTTGTTGACGGTAGCCCATATGTTGCAGAATGCGCAACTTAAATTTATTGACAGAGCTGCCCACATATTGTTTGCCGCATCCCAGGAGATAAACTACGTGAGTGGTCTCGCATGTTATCCTTTCTTTGATGGGCTTTTTTGTGCCTTGTATGGTTATGTCCCCCCTGTTGCGGCCATAACGACATGCTTTACACTTTGGGCACTTAAAGAAACCATTGCACATAAGCCAATTGTCCTTTTGTGGGTTTTTGTTGGTAAAATAACTCTGGGTTAGCAGGTTTCCCAGGGACGGCACCTTTCTATATGTCATGTTAACATGTTCAGATATGAGATGTTTAAGCTCATGGTCCTTTTTAAGTATATTCCAATGATTACCAATAGCTTGTTTGACGGCTTTGTTAGATCTATTGAAGTCCGTGATGAACCTGATGACTTCTTTGTTTGGTTCAATCGGTGTCTGCATTTTCTTGGGCATCAATAGATTTTCTCTCTTTTGTTTTTTTAGCTCTCATTCGTGCATCCTCCAGGACAGCCGCTGTCTCTTGAATCTGTCGTACATCCCATTAACCTGTTTCTCATACTCATTGTCCTCAGAGCAATTTCTACGGGCTCTTAGAAATTCTCCGTAGGGATGCTCCATTTAAGAGCTCTTGGGTGTGCACTATTGGCTGACTAAATGCTGTTACACGCAGTGATTTTTCGAACAAGGTGGTGCATATTTTTTCATTTTCGATGTAGATCCGGATATCCAAGTAGTCAATTGAACTCTTGCTATATGTATGGGTAAATCGTAAGTTCAAAGAATTGTAATTTAATGATGATAAAAAAATCTTTCAGATCACTTTCCTCTCCTTCCCATATAAGGAAGAGGTCATCGATATAACAGACCCATAAAATCACCTTTTACAAATTCATTCTGTTGTTCTCTGACCATAAGCATTCTGCCTCCCAGAAGCCCATTGTTAGGTTCGCGTATGTTGGGGCGAATGAGGTAGCCATGGCAGTTCATTGCTTTAGTTTATAAAATCTGCCAAAGATAAAAACATTGTTGGTCAGGCAAAATGCCATCTCTAAAAGCATTTGCGTATGGCCGAGTAAGATCAGTGAACGAGATCTCATAAAATGCTCACATGCCATTAGGCCATTATCATGAACAATTGAGGTATAAAGTGAGACCACATCAACTGTGGCCATGATGTACCCCGATTTCCAAGGGATGCCATTGATGCGGTTGAGAAAATCCATAAATCACGTATGTAGGATGGCAGGTCGGCTACATAAGGAAACTGGAAGATAGACAAATCTGGAAGTGTTCTCCAAGAGAGAGCCACATGAACTTACGATGAGACGGCCTGGAGGATTTTCTAGGCTCTTGTGCACTTTTGGTAATATGTATAGAGTCGGGACAATTGGATGCGTGACCTTTAGATATTGCAGTTCATCCTCATCTAGCAGACCTCGGTCGTGCCATTGTTGTAATTTTGTATGAAAGGTTGACATAATTTGGTTGGTGGGGTTGTCTTTTAGCCTTTTATAATTGGTGGAATCACCCAATTGTCTCCAGATCTCTTGATGGTATTTGGTGCGATCCATCACGACAATATTTCCACTGTTGTCCGATGGCCTAATTATGATACTGTCATCCCTGCTCAAATCCGTGAGTGCCCACCAGTCCTCAGCTCTCATATTAGAGTGTTTATGATTCAGATGTTTCTTTTCTTTGATATAGATGTCCCTCAGGTCTTTCAGAAATTTCTTTACTAGTCTGCAGGACCATAGGTACGACTGGCTCGAACGTCTCCCATACCTTGAAATTGCGGCCAAATGAACTTTAACCGAAGAATGGGAAAGGCCAGCTTTTGCCAGAGACAAGAGATATGGCAAAACCTCCTCCGGAGAAGAAGAGAGCGGATGGCAGAAGTGTTTTGTACACCAGGAGCAGAATCTTTTCCATTTGGCTGAATAACACCCGACCATGGAGGGGCCACGGGCCTTGTTAAGAATGGAGCAGCACTCTTCCGAAATAGCTAAGTCGCCAAACTCCGTGTGGTGAGGAGCCAAGTCGACAAGTGAAGAGAATGAATCAGTGGATGAATCACCTGGCCTTGGTCCATTGAAAGTTGACGTTCCGAAGGGTGAAGACGTATTGGAGAAGTCTCGGATAGGCGAAACAGCTCTGTGAATCAGTATTGCCTTGCACACGCTGTGGCAATGAGAATGATGCGGCAAGGCTCTTGTTTCATCTTCTGTAGAACCTTGGGTATTAGAGGGAACGGAGGGAACGCGTAAGCAAACGTCTAATCCCAGGAGAGATGGAAGGCGTTCCCCAGAGAACCTGGCTGAGGAAATCTGCTAGCGTAGAATTCGCATTTTTTGTTGAGTAATGTAGCGAACAGATCCAGGGTAGGCGATCCCAAACACTGAAAAACTTTTTCCAGCAGAACAGCATCCAATTCCCACTTGTGACACTGCTTGGAATCTCTGCTGAGAGAATCGGCCTATTCGTTTAGCACCCCTGGAACGTGTTGGACTTGTAAGGAAATATTGTGGTGAATCAGCCAATTCCAAATTCGTTGCGCCAGACTTGAGAGCCGGAGATCTTGTCCCTCCTTGTTTCTGCAGGTAGAACAGGGTGGTTGTGTTGTCCGTGCGGACAAGGATTGACGAACCCTTTATCCTTGGTAGGAAGGAACGGAGCCCTAGAAAAACTGCCTTCAGCTCCAACAGGTTGATCTGGCATAGAGATTCATGGTCCGACCACCTCCCTTGAACCTGAAGTGCCTGGAGGTGAGCTCCCAATCCCTCCATGGAAGCGTCCGTCGCCATTACCATCAAAGGCTGTGGTGGAAGGAAAGACAGGCCTTGTGAGAGATTGCTTCTTAATGTCCACCAAGACATTGCTCTGATCATCTGAGGCGTGATTGTAAGAGTGTCTTCGAAGGAGCCTCGAGCTTGTATCCATTGGGCGTCTAGCTAGCTGCTCCTGAAGAGGCCTCATCCGCAATCGACAGTGAGGAATCAACGGAATGCAAGATGACATCATCCCCAACATTGATTTGTAAATCCTCACAGAAACAAACTTTTTTGAAGAAAGGGACTGAACCATCCTTAGAAGGCGAGACATTCTTTCTTCTGTGGGAAAAGCCATTAAGCGGTTGGTGTCTAACATTACTCCCAGAAACACCAGAGACTTGGAAGGAAGAAGAGAAAACTTCTCTTCATTGAGATTGAGACCCAGAGAGCAAAAAAAGCAAAGACAGGTGTTCGTGGACTTTCTTGCACCTTGAAATGTTGGAGCCGTGACCAACCAATCGTCCAAGTAGGGAAACACCTGGTGACCGGAGCGCCGGAAAAAGGCTGCTACTGGCGCTGAGCATTTGGTGAAAACCCTGGGCGCAGACTTTAGCCTGAAAGGTAGCACCTTGAACTGGTAGTGGCATCCTGCCACTTGGAATCTGAGGAAACGACGGTGCTTTGGATGAATAGGAATATGAAAATACGCATCCAGAAGATCCAGAGAGATCATGTAATCTCCCGAATCCAAGAGAAGGAGAATCTCCTGGAGCGACAACATTCGAAATGGTTGACTTTTGATGAACTTGTTTAACAACCTGAGGTCCATAACTTGTCTCCATTTTCCGGTCTTTTTCTTTATCAGAAAAAAGTGGGAGTAGAAGCCAAAGTTGCGCTGACTGCGCGGCCCTATCTTGTTTGTCGAGCAGGATCTTTATCTCCCTTTTGAGAAGCGCCAGATGGCAGTGAGCAGTCTTTCTTGGGGTGAAAATACAGTGGTGGTTGAAGAAACTCCAGGGTGTGACCGTGTTTGAAAACATCTAACACCCATCTGCCGGACGAAATGGAGTTCCATTGAGAAAATAATTTGGAGCAATTTTGAGCCGAATGTAGTGAGACTGGGGTGGCGGGTGCCTGATGAGTCTCATTGCCTTCTGCCTGCGTCATGGGATTTCCCTCCAGATGCAGGGCGCCTTCGAGCTGGGGCCCTGGAGTAAGTCGGTGCAGGCGTCTGCCGGAAGGACTGGGCGGAGTATTGAGGTCGGAAACCTTGCTGAAAACGTTGCTGAAGCTGGGGGCCGAGATGTAAATTGACCCCTTCCCCTAAAAGAAGAGAACCTTTTCTGTTGCAGATTGGCCAAAGATTTCAAATCTGACACAGATTCAATAGCCTGAAGCGCCTCATCAACATGTTTGCCGAACAAGTTCTCCCCATCAAAT
This sequence comes from Calotriton arnoldi, assembly GCA_963921515.1. Taxonomy (NCBI): domain Eukaryota; kingdom Metazoa; phylum Chordata; class Amphibia; order Caudata; family Salamandridae; genus Calotriton; species Calotriton arnoldi. The sequence goes on along the minus strand of CAWUFW010000844.1, from coordinate 1,221,194 downwards.
GGCATGTCCAGCACCTTAGCTTGGACTTCTGGGCGAAATGTCGCTTTCAGCCAACCCTGTCTGCGCAATACTGCAATGCCTGAGATCTGCCTAAAGGCCGTGGAAGAAATGTCCATAGCCACATCAATGGCTTCCAATGAGGCTCTCTCATCCTCTGCAACAATCTCCTTTGCTTCTTTTTTCTTGTCCTCAGGCAGAAATTCCAGAAAAGGGGAAATGTCTGACCACATCTGCCTATCGTACCTACCAAGGATGGCCATGCCATTGGAGGCTTTGATGGCTGTAGCCGCCAGCGCAGAAAATCTTTTCCCGATATTGTCCAACCTACGCCCTTACTTGTCTGGCGGGGTGGTACATGGGGAAGCAGGGCTCTTAGATCTTCTTTGAGCAGCTTGCATTATCACCAAATCAGGCTTCGGATGGCCGATGAGACATGCCGGAGAGTTTTCTGGCGCTTGGTACTTTTTATCCAGTTTTGCAATGACTGCTGGCACAGAAGCTGGATTCTTCATTAACTTAATGCCTTCTGACGAGGCGTGGCTTGCCTGACTCGAAGATGGCCGCTGCCTGAGCAATCTCCAGCAGCCGCCCACATCATCCTTCATTTACTAGCGCCATCCAGCTAGATAGCGGCATAAAAAGCAGCGGTATTTGCAAGTTGGACGGACCACTATGATCCCTGAAAGTTTGGCACGATAACTCGGCTCCGATCCTTGGCTTTGCCGAATGACACAGCGGCGGCTTCTCGGATGCCTGTGGAGGGTATCGGGAGATGGAGGACTCACGGCGCGGTAATTCAGGACGCCCGATGTATTATTCTGCCTGCCCCGGACTGTACTCGCTGCCGCGGCATGAGGTGAGGTGGCGTCTAACCACGGAGGAGCCTTTGAATAAGGTAGTGCTGATCCTGCAGCGATCACGGGGCGGCCTGGTGAGGGTGCAGCGGCTGACGCGTAGTGAACGCGCAGAACATTGCTGCCCGACAGATCCACATGGGAGGCTTGCCAGGGATCACCACGCTTTGTTGTATTGCTGCCTGCCTCGCGTGAGAGACCGCCGGAATTTGGAAACAGACCGGGGGGGGGCCCATAGCGCCCGCGCCCAGTGGCTACTTTGCCCATTAGCACATATCCCGGCGCATTGTTGGAACGCATGGACCGGCCAGGCCTCATCATTAGAAGTAGGTGCGAGGATATCTGTTGCACGCACGGATTCAGCGGAGGACCTAGCGCATGCACTGGGGGGCCTAACTTGTGTGAGGTGCTCTTGGCGCTCTCATAGACGCCATAATTTGTGCGAAAGGCTCCCAACAGAAATACGCTGCTCTTCTGTGTCTGATGTGGTGGAGGCTTTTTGCCCCCGTTTACTATCGGTGGAGTCTGGTCGCCCCTCTGGGGTCGTGGGACTGAGACACTCGCCATCTGTGGTGCCCCCCACGCTATATGGCCTAGGAACATCGCTGCAGGGCCAGACAGGTGTGCATTGCTTTTCGGGCTGGCAAACGTGGTCAATACATGACCCTTGGCTTGCCCCGCAGTTGCGCATTTGGTGTGGCCTAGTAGGAACGCAGACGCGGCCATGCGGGCCTGGTAAATTGACAAATTCAAAAAGGGGGCTTGGGGGACTGTGGCGAGACTACATTGCTAATCTGACCTACTAACGGTTTCTGCCTGTCTACACTGCGATACCTTAAACCCACTTGGTGCCTCACGGAAGTAGAAATCATGGGGAAAGGCGACAAAACGCAAACGAAAATCCAGTTCGACCAGCGTAAATCGATTAGGAACAGAGCAGAAGATCCTAACCCCCCTCCCCCCCCAACTGAGGAGCAAAACGACGACCTAGCCACCTCTGGGGATGACATTCGTCAAATATTAGCTGCCATGCAACAGAGCTTGGCCTCCATCGATGGAAAGATGGATGCAATGGCCTTCCGCATGGACCGTATGTCTGAACGTGTGGACAAATACGCCTAACGGCTCGATATGGCAGAGCGCAGAATTTCCGAAGCAGAGGATGCACAAGCCGAGATGGGGACAAAGCAGAAACAAGTGGCAAAGCTGCTAACAATGTTACGTGATAAAGCTGAAGACCTCGAAGCGCGCACTAGGCGCAATAATGTGCGCATACTGGGCCTACCCGAGACCACAGCTACCGGGAACATGGAATTATTTGTAGAACAGTTACTGGTGACTGTTGGGCCGTGAAACTTTTTCTGATGTATTCGTTGTCGAGAGAGCCCATCACACACTGGGCCCCAGACCTCCTCCTGGTGCCCCACCTCGCCCTCTGACTGCGAGAATCCTGAACTACAGGGACAGAGACGCAGTTCTGCGGCGTGCTAGAGACCTGAAAACACTTAAATATGAGGGAATCGGAGATGGCCCTCTTTCCGGATTTCAATCCACAGGTGCAGGAGGCGCACAAGTAATTTGGGTCGGTAAAGCGTAAGCTGAGGGAATTGAATTTGGACTACACAATGCTCTACCCTGCTAGACTCCGGGTGAATTTCGCAGGCAAATCCAAGATATATGGTGACCCTAATCAGTTGCAACAGGACCTTAAAAAGTACAGTTCTACAAAATCACAAAAAGCATCCCTACCAGCAGTAGCGGAGAGCGATGGTGTGCCTGAAGACGCAGAACAAGATCTTCTGTATGAGCCGGGAATGCCGGCATCGTAAGTGTATATGGGACTCTAGTTGTGCAACGGATGTAATGGTCAATATTAATATTGCATTTCATGGATCATGGCTGCTTTGATCTAGCACAGTACAAAGGTTTATATGATACAAAACCGCTGCATAAGAATACAGCATTATTAATCTAGTTGCCTGGATGGCAACATAGTGGGTGTGCAGTCGTAGGCTATCTACTAACACCTCGAGCCTGGCTGCCACCGCCTCTGAGTGTATCACACCTGGGTAACATTTGTGGGAAAACTGTTTCTGAGTGGGAGGGATTCATTCAGGGTGGGGGGGAATAGTTGGGATGTTATAAAAATGCCATGTCTAACTGTTATGAAATGGAGTGGGTGGGAGAAGGGGTGTTCTTTATATGCAGCAGTCTTTATGCTCTGTTTAATGTATCAGCAGGAAATGTACACACCGAAAGATGTAGTTGTAAATATAACGCGTGTTAGGTCAGATGGGATAGGTAAATTGCCATATGTCGCAACCCACTAAAGCTGGATCCAATATCAGATTTATGTCCTGGAATGTCAGGGGCCTTAATGATCAGATGAAGATACGCAAAGTGGTGGCCTATTTGTACAGGCATAGTATTGATGTCGCTATATTGCAGGAAACACACCTCGCCCCTGGTTCGGGGCTATTAACCCCTAGAAGGATGAAAGGCATGTGCCTGTCAGCCGGATTCACCTCTCACGCTAGAGGTGTACTTATTTGGGTGCGTAGAAATTCTGGGTTACATATACAACAAATAGAAGTGGACAAAGGGGGTAGATATGTCATGGCAAGGTGCTGTAAAGAGAACTTTAATGTGTTATTGATGGGGATCTATGGGCCAAATTATGATGACTCACAGTTTTATCATGCACTACAAGATAAAATAATGAGGCACTCCCATATGCCAATTCTCTGGGGGGGCGACTTCAACTGCGTACAAAACCCCGAATTGGACAGGTCGCGAGGGGCACCTAGGCGCCAGTCTAAAGCTGCAAGCGCTATGGCAGGTATTGCTGAGGCGGAAGGCCTCTGTGATGTCTGGCGTCATCGTTCTCCCTTGGGCAGGGAATACACGCACTATTCCTCAGTCCACGATACACACACTAGGATAGACTATTGGTACACCTCGCGCACGTTACTCCCTTTTATACAGGATTGCTCGCATCTGGCGCGCACATTGTCTGATCATTTCCCGGTAACTACAGATTATGATCAGTAACTTAAGTAACATCCCAAGAGTTTGGCGGTTTCCTCAATACTCGCTACTGGATGAAGTTTTACGTGCAGAGCTGGGAAATGCCATTGACTATTTCTTTGCCACAAACTTGGGCAGTGTGTCCACCATGGGCTCCATCTGGGAGACTTTTAAAATTTATATAAGGGGCATGACGATCTCCAAACACGCTGGGGTCCTAAAATCAATTCGCACTCAATTGCAAAAGGTCGAAAGCACGCTTAAGACATTAGAGAGTAAGCTTCAAGTGGAGGGGGATCCTCAGATACTCGCACAAATTAGAGCACAGATAGACGAATATGACGAGTTAGCAGAAGTAGAGGTTAAACACCTAGGTAAGTATGCTACAGCTAGGGTTTATGCAGAAGGGGACAGACCCAGTGCCACCTTGGCAGCAACAGTTCGACCTGTCAGAAGTGATGGCTATATGTCAAAAATATATAACGAAAGCGGGGAATTAGCGGAAAGCACTCCAGAGATATTGGAGGCATTCGCCAGCTATTACGCCGGCTTATATACCTCCAGGGGGTCCTCTTCCACAGAGTCGGACGAGGAATATCTTGCGCATATAGCTATGACATGGCTGGAGAACAGTGATCGAGAGAGACTCCTAGCACCACTAAGACCTACAGAAATATCGGCAGCTCTAAAGGAAATGCCTAATGAAAAGACCCCTGGGGCAGACGGACTAATCGTCGCTTTCTATAAGGCATATCAAGATAAACTGATCCCACATTTGGTAAATTTATTTGAGGAGATGGCTAAGCTGGGCAGGATGCCACCATCCATGAGAGAAGCCATGTTGGTCACCTTATTGAAACCTGGGAAGCCTCCCGAGCACTGTTCCTCTTACAGGCCCCTGTCGCTGCTTAATACGGATACTAAACAGTTTGCCAAGATATTGGCGAACAGACTAGCTCCCCTGTTACCTAAGTTGGTAGGTCCGGAACAAACTGGATTTGTCCCGGGGCGCTCACTAACTAGTAATCTTCGTACCCTGTTTGGAACAATTGCAAGAGTCAACCCGAATGTTAAGGCAGCAGCTTTATTCATAGATATCGAGAAAGCATTTGACTCGGAAGAGGGGCGGTTTCTTAATGCAGTCTTGCATAGAGCGGGTGTAGGGGATGTCTTTCTAAAGCTGGTGAAGGTTCTGTATGCGCAACCAGTGGCACAGGTGCGTATCAATGGTGCCCAGTCACGCCCCATAGCCATCTCCAGGGGCACCAGACAGGGATGCCCACTTTCCCCTCTCCTGTATGCTTTGGTTGCGGAGCCACTGGCGTGTGCAATGCGTGAGTACCACACATATAGAGGGATACGGTCACAGCAGTATAACCTCACTATCGCGGCATATGCGGACGATACATTACTGTATATACGTAACCCGGAGATAAATTTAGTACCGATGCTGCAGGAGGTCGAGCGATTTGGACAGCACTCTGGTCTATACATAAATTGGCATAAGTCAATAATTTTACCATTAACAGCTGCCACCACTCCCTTCCATACAAATTATCCTATAGAGTGGACCATGGATCCAGTGAGATACCTGGGGATAAAAGTGCATACAGACTCGGAGGTCGTTCTATCTGAAAATTACGGATGTTCGGTACAAAAATTGACAGAGGTCATTGAAAAATGGATTAAACTTCCGTTGTCTCTTGTGGGCCGTATTGCGCTAATGAAAATGGTAGTGCTCCCTCGCTTCCTATTCTTTTTCGTAAACATCCCCATCAGTCTGCCTAAATCCTTTTTTCATACCCTACGCAAACTGCTAACACGTCTTGCCTGGGCTGGGAAGCAACCCAGAGTAAAGTGGGAAATTCTCATCAGGCCCTATGTAGAGGGGGGACCGAATGCCCCAGATATGGAAAGATACTATAGAGCCGCACAGACATTACATGCGCATGGATGGATACATGACCCTCACAATTTGCCGCACCTGTATATAGAACGTAATATGGTTTCCCCCATTCCACTACAGAGATTGACAGGTGGATGTCAGAATAAGCCTTGCATAATTGACCCGGTCGGGTGTACAGGGTCTCAACTAACTAAATTGGCAGTTAAGCAACAACTGGGCACTCTATACTCTTCCAAACTACCTTTGATCTGGTGTGATTGGTTTTCCCTCTGTAGGGACCGTGCAGCAATGCAAACTCTTCACAAATTAAAAATTGCACGCATGGGAGATCTGTTTCGGGATGGAGTGGTGAAAACGTGGGAACAGGCATCCTCTCAGACACAGGGGCTGACCGCGCTAGATACTTATCAATATTACAGAGTGCGTAGGGCGTTGCATGCGATTCTGGGTCCTGACATGTCCGAGCCACAGGAGATGAAACCACTGACGTATTTAATACAATCTCACTCTCCACAACACGGTATCACGATACTCTATACTCTCCTTAAGGGACAGGGACCACAAATAAAGCAAAAATTTCCATTAGAATGGGAAGAAGACTTAGGTTTGGAAATCACAGAAGCGCAGTGGTCCCACTGTTTTAGTAATATCAAAGCTATTTCACAGAACGGAAGGCATAGATTAATTCATTTCAAATATCTTCATAGAATGTACCATACCCTGACGCGACTATATAGATACGGGCTGCGCGAGGACGATAGATGTATGAGATGCACAGTAATGAATGCCAATTTCATGCACCTGGCTTGGGAGTGCCCTGGTATTCGGGTATTTTGGAGCGGGGTATTCACTGCATTGAGTGCAATGCTGGATTTGGTCATACCTGAATCGCCCAAAACATCCCAAAAGCGGTGCGTAGGCTGGCCTCTATTGGCCTACTACTCGCCAAGCGTAGGATTGCAATGAGGAGGATGCGTGGCCTCCTGCCTAAACTATCGGAATGGCACACAGATCTGGCCTACTGCTCTATGCACTCTGAGAATTACAATGCATTAATGTCTGTTAAATGTCAACCTAAAGATATCTGGGGACCATATCATGCATATCTGTTGGAAAAAGCTACAGAGGATCCCACACAAACTGAGTAGGAAAGAACCGGTGTTGGTTAATTATGTTGGCATTTGTTGATTGTATTAGAGTGCAGATACACAAGGGTGTAAATAGACTACTTTAAAAAGGGCGATGAATATGTCGGAATTGCGAATGTTATGTAAACTAAGTGTATTTAAGGTACCCAAGGGACGCTACAGCCTAGACAGGGGCTTATACTGGTGGGTTGTCGAATACAGGTCGTAAAAGTATTCTATGCTGGCCTTGAAATGCTATATTAACGTTTGTGTACGCTAAAGGAACTGTATTGTTTATTTCTTGCATATCACTGCTGTAATGTTTCTTTTCTTGTTCATGTTTTACCTGCAAAACTTTAAACAAACAAAAAACTTAATGCCTTCTTGCCACAAGAAGTCGATAATAGGGACTGCCCTAACCGAACGCTGCGTGGAAGCCTTGAAGTCGTACAAGAAGCATTCCGCTTGCTTGACGGGCATAGGAAGGTCAAAGCGTTTCGACGCTCTTTCAAGAAGGTCATGGAAGCCGCGGATATCTGCTGTAGGGGAGTCAGCCACTGGCAGCGTGGGTGAAGGCGGTGTGCGTGCCACATAATCCATCCACTCATCAAGGACATCAGTGTCCACTTGTAACTCTCCTTCTTCCGATTGTTGGTCACCATTGTCCAGTGCCCTGGTAGAGATCTGCAGGGGAGGTAAGGACTTATGTTTTGGCAGTGCAGGTGGGGTTTCTTGATCTGGAGTCATGGCTGGCTCCTCCTGTCAAGAAACTGGCTTCTGGGCCACATTGGCCTCAGGGGACCGTTTATAATAGTCATTTAACATCAAACGTAAGTCTGTGACCAGTGGCACTGCAACGTTAACGGAGGGTTCTTGTTGATGATCCTCCTCTTCCTGCTCATAGTATGGGTAATGTTCCTGGAAGGTGTCCAAGCGTTGCATACCTGAGCGTCTGTCCGAAAAGGAATAATCGCCTTCCAAGTACGCAGAAGGGTCCTCTGGTTGATCATCTTCTTCAGATTCCTGGCACTGTACTCAGCTGAGAAGGGTTGAAAGCAGGGCCATATTCATCATCCGATTCCTGGAAATCCAAGAGATGAGAAGGCGGCAGAGGAGATATCTTGGAAAAGTCTTGTAAGAATGATTTGGAAACTGGCATGTCCATTTTCCTCGTCGACGGGATCGTCACCTGAGACAGCACCAACGGCGTGGAAATATCCGTCCACGGGGCGGAGACCCTCGTCGGCGGCACAGCACCCAACTGAACCATAGACAGCGAAGCTCTCGACGATGACGAACTCCTTACCGAAGCCGTCGACATCACCACTTCCGCCTTCGTCGACGAGACAGCCGTCTTCGTCTTGACCGTCGACGATGTCGCTGACGAAACCGTCGACGGAGTCTGCTTTTTGACGGTCGTAGGCAGAGAATGCCTCGTCGACGAGCCCGACGACGGGCAGATTTTCTGAGGGAGTATGTGGCGCAGGAGGAGGAGCAGAACCAGATCTTTTTTGGGCCTGAGATGAGCCAGGTTGCTCTTTTTTCGCCCTTTTTTACACCGAAGACTCCTTGCTCTGAGATCTTTGTTTCTTAGGATCTCTCTGACCAGAAGAAGAATCCTCTTCCTTCCTTTTCCTAGAGGAGGTATGAGGCCTCTCCTCAGTTTCAGAGTCAGATTCCCTCACAGATTTTCTCTTTTGAAGCCAAATGAGAAGTCTTCCCTCACAATCTTTTTATTTTACAGAGTTTTATATAGCGCGAACTTGACCCGAATCGGGTATCGGAGCGCTTTACATAGCACCAGTTGCATTACATGAGGACACATTCATTTTTTGTTAGGCACGGGGAGATTAAGTGATTTGCCCAGAATCACAGGATGATCAACGTCATTGCCGAGACTCGAACCCAGTTCCCCAGATTCGAGGTCGACCGCCCTAGCCGTTAGGCCAACTCCTCTCCGATCTTTGAGGGTTTTTGATGAAAACGTCCGGCAGTGCTTACAGTCTTTAGGTTTGTGATCTGGGTAAAAGCAGTATAAGCACTCCTTATGAGGGTCTTCTGAGAAAAGCCTGGACTTTGCACATGTCTTGCAGGGCCTAAACAGCGCAGATCCGGGAAGAGCAGTGCCCTAGTCACTTTTTGACTATCTTTTTTGGTGAATTTTTTCACTGTTTCTTCAACGAGTCTTCACGACTCCTAAGGTGTCGTAGGGATGCCCGGCTTTAAGCCCTGCGAGAATGTGGTCGCATGATGTCGATCACGGACCCGCACCTCGAGTGTCTTTGTCTCGGCCGAGACCACGACACGAAGTCGTGTCCTGACTGCCGGAAACTTCATCCTAAGGCTTTGCGAGAGCGGTCTCGAAAGCTCCTTGAAGTCCGGCATTCGGCTCCGCGCCGCACCAAGCCCCGGTCCCGGGAGAGGTCGAGGGCCGGACGCGGAGTCCCCGCCGTTCGTCGGATTCAAAGTCTTCGCGCTCATCCGGTAAGTCGAAGCACAAGAAGTCTAAGCGGCGTCATCGCTCTAAGACTTCGCCTCGCCGGTCTCGCGACTCGGCTGAGGTCCCTGTCGGCACCGTCCCCGCCCCCGCGGCCACGGACGTGCCTGTCGAGTTACCCCTGCAGTACCCGCCCTACCCGGGCTCGGGGGCGACTCAGGCCGATATACAGGAATTCCTGTCGGCCATGGCCCGCCTCTTCGGGCCTCAAGGTCCCTCCGGTGCGCCTCCGGGCCCCGCGGGCCCTGATTGGGTTGCTCCGGCGTCGCCGTCGACTCTGGTCCCGGCGTCGCCTGTCCCACCAGCCTTCGTCCCGGCCTCGGCTCCGGTCCCGGCCTCGACCCCGGCTCCGGTGGGGCCGCAACCCCCATCGACGCCGGTTGACCTAACCACGCCTCCGCCGACGCCGATGTCCCCGGTGCCGTTTCCGACGCCGTCCGGGGCTCCGGGTGGCGTCGTTCCCCGGTTCTCTCCGGGTCCGGACATGGTGCCGGAACGGCGTCGCCCGACGCCATATCCGGCGCCGATGAGACCTTGGGTCCCTGATGTCCCTCCTCCTCCATATTTTCAACCTGAGGAGGACCAGGAGAGCTGGGAGGGGTCTGACGACCCTCTCACACAACAGTGCGAGTTTGACCCGGACTGGGTTGAGGAACTTGGGGATGCCAGTGGTCTGGATACCTCCCCTGACTCTGGCATGCTGTCTCCTCCCGTGGCAACGGAGGAGGGGCTAATTTTGCAACGGTGTTGCGTAGAGCTGCTGGAGCCTTGAATCTCCAGTTGCCTACAGTGGTCGTCAGGTCTAACATCCTGACTGAAGTGCTTCAGCCGGCGGCCTCCTCTTCGGAGACTGTGCTACCGTTCAACGAGGCACTGACTGACGTTCTTTTGGGTGCCTGGTCCAAACCCACCACAGGGGCTCCTGTGGATAGGAACGTGGCCCGACGCCATCGCCCTGCTCCGGGCGACCCCCTGTTTCTCTCCCAACACCCCACCCCTGAGAGCTTGGTTGTCCAAGCCTCTGCCTCCCAAACCGCCTTCCCTACCGCCCCTCCGGATAGGGAATCCAAGCGCCTGGATCACTTTGGGAAGAAGGCTTTCTCTTCCTCCAGTGCTGGCTTGCGGTCTGTTAATACCGCTTGCCTCTTGGGCCGATACACCCACTCCCTGTGGGATTCGGTGGCAACTGTTTTGCCGCAGTGTTCTGAGGAGGTCCAGACACTGCTTACCCGCGCCATTGCGGAAGGGCGTGATGCGGCTAAATATACCATCCGCTGTGGCCTTGATACCGCCGACTCGCTGGGCAGATCGCTTGCAACGACGGTGGCGCTGCGTCTCCACGCCTGGCTGAGAACCACTGGTTTTTCGGGAGATGTCCAGAATACACTCATGGACATGCCCTTTGATGGTGTCGGTCTTTTTGGTTCGAAGGCAGACCATGCGCTGGAGCGTTTCAAGGACTCTCGGGCTACTGCTAAGTCCCTGGGCCTTGCTGTTGTGCGCCCTCCGCTCACGTCTGCTTTTCGCCCCTTTCGTGGCCACGGAAGGGCGCCCAGTCACGTCCGCAGCCCGGCCAACGGCCCGCGCAGCAAGCGCCTTCGCGTGGCCGAGGACGTGGATACCGCCGTGGCGGTTCGGGCAACCAGCGTGCGGGTCAGGCCACCACCTCCAACCCGTCCGCGGCCTCCAAGCCCTCCTAGTCCCTCCTTTCAGGTGCACAGTACGCCAGTCGAGGCAGGGTCCGCCATCACCTTCACCTCTGGCGTCCCATCACCTCGGACAGGTGGGTCTTGGACATTGTCCGAAGGGGCTACTCCCTCCCCTTCGAGACCACCCCCAGCCATGCCACCTCAATTCCACCGCATGTCAGGGGATCACTTGGCGCTTCTACAGAAGGAAGTCACGGCCCTCTTGGCCAAGAGGGCCATCGAGCATGTTCCGACCCCAGAAGTAGGGCGTGGTTGCTACTCCCACTACTTTCTGGTGCCCAAAAGGACAAGGAGGACATGCGTCCTATCTTGGACCTCCGGAACGTCAATCGCTTCCTCCGGAAGGAGAAGTTCAAGATGCTCACCCTGGCTCAGGTCTTGACTGCCCTCGACCCCGGAGACTGGTTGGTAGCGTTGGACTTGCAGGACGCCTATTTCCACATCCCCGTCCTGCCGGCCCACCGGCGTTACCTTCGGTTCACGGTAGGCCTCGAGCATTTTCAGTTCACCGTGCTCCCCTTTGGCCTTACCAGTGCCCCTCGGGTGTTCACGAAAGTGATGGCGGTGGTCGCAGCTCATCTGCGCCGGGCAGGGGTTTCAGTCTTCCCCTACCTCGACGACTGGCTGCTGAAGGCGGGCTCGTCCCAGGCAGTCGTCTCCCACCTCCAGACTACGGCCGAACTCCTGCACTCGCTGGGGTTCTCCATCAATGTGCCAAAGTCGCATCTGATTCCTTCTCCACAGCTCCTTTTCATCGGAGCAGTTCTGGACACGACGCAGTTTCGGGCCTATCCTCCCGAACGGCGAGTCCGGGATATTCAGGCTATGATTCCGATCTTTCAGCCTTTATCCTGGGTTTCGGTACGGATGTCCCTGAGGCTGCTGGGCCTCATGGCCTCCTGCATCCTGCTGGTCACTCATGCCAGATGGCATATGCGGGCTCTGCAGTGGGACCTAAAGTTCCAGTGGGCGCAGCACCAGGGCGACCTGTCCGATCACGTCCAGATCTCGGAGGGGACTGCAAAACAGTTGCAGTGGTGGCTCTCGAACCGGCAATGGGTCATGGGCAGATCCCTCTCCCTTCCCCAGCCAGAGCACACAGTTGTGACGGACGCGTCCCTTCTGGGAATGAGCGGTCACATGGGAGAGGCGGAGATCAGAGGCCTCTGGTCTCCGGCGGAGTCCCGGCTCCATATCAACCTTCTGGAGCTCCGGGCGATCCGACTTGCACCCAAGGCATTCCTTCCCTCTGTCAAAGGGAAGGTAGTGCAGGTGTTCACAGACAACACCACCGCCATGTGGTACTGCAACAAACAAGGCGGGGTGGGGTCGTGGACCCTTTGTCAGGAGGCTCTGCGCCTCTGGACATGGCTGGAACATCAGGGCATGTTCCTGGTGGTTCAACACCTGGCAGGTTCCCTGAACGCCAGGGCGGACGAACTCAGCCGCAGATGCATGATGGATCACGAATGGCGTCTTCACTCGGAAGTGGCGCAAGGACTCTTTCTACAGTGGGGAGAGCCTTGGTTAGATCTATTCGCCACCGAAGAGAACGCGCAATGTCATCAGTTCTGCGCGTTGGAATTTCCAAGGCGGCACTCGCTCGGTGACGCTTTTCGTCACGAGTGGAGTTGCGGTCTATTGTACGCCTTTCCGCCTATACCACTTCTACCCAGAGTGTTGAAGAAGATTCGGCACGACCGGGCCCAAGTCATTCTTGTGGCTCCGGACTGGGCTCGAAGAGTTTGGTATCCCGAGCTACTCAATAGGAGCGTAGATCCCCGATCCGTCTGCCTCTTCGGGAGGATCTTCTGTCGCAGCAGCAGGGGACGGTCCTCCACCCGAACCTGTCCAGTCTACACCTGCTTGCGTGGAGATTGAGCGGCGGCAGTTGATTCCTTTCGACTTGCCTCCCGAAGTTTGTGATGTGATTCTGGCAGCCAGGCGTCCCTCCACTAAGGTGGTATACGCCTGCAGGTGGAACAAATTTGTGGCATGGTGCACAGCAAAGGCTGTGAATCCCCTTTCTGCCCCTCTTTCTGAGGTCCTTCTGTTCCTTCTCTCTCTGGCCCAACAGGGTTCTGCCCTGGGTACCATCAAGGGTTATCTTTGTGCTATCTCGGCCTTCCTCAGGCTCCCTGATCAGCCCTCCCTTTTCAAGTCCCCTGTTGTTAACAGGTTCTTAAAAGGCATTACTCACCTCTTCCCTCCTGTTCCGTTTGTGATGCCTCAGTGGGACTTGAACTTGGTTCTTACCTTTTAATGTGCGCTCCCTTTGAGCCTCTACATAACTGTCCTCTTCGTCTTCTGACTCTGAAGACAGCCTTTCTGGTGGCCATCACCTCCGCTCGGCGGGTGAGTGAGCTCCAGGCTCTATCTTGCAAACCTCCCTTTCTGTCTGTTCATCCAGACAAGGTTGTTCTTCGGACGCGTCCGTCCTTCTTGCCAAAGGTGGTTACTGCTTTCCACATTGGGCAGACCATCACTTTGCCCACCTTCTTTCCGCCTCCGCATCCTTCCAGAGAGGAAGAGAGGCTCCACCGTCTGGACCCAAAACGTGCGCTCTCCTTCTATATTGACCGCACAAAACACTTCCGGGTGGATGACCAGCTCTTTGTTGGCTACGTGGGCGCCAAAAAGGTCGGGCGGTGCACAAGAGGACCATCTCCCGCTGGGTTACCTTGTGCATCAAGACCTGCTATTCTTTGGCTAAAAGGAGCCTCCTGTTGGGCTGCGTGCCCATTCCACCAGGGCAACGGCTGCTACCACGGCCTTGGGCCGCGGTGTTCCGCTGCCGGTTATCTGTCAGGCAGCTACGTGGGCCTCGCTGCACACGTTTACAAAGCATTACTGCCTTGACAGTCAGGTCCGGAGGGACGGCTTCTTTGGCCGTTCTGTCCTCCAGGACTTCCTTGTCTGATCTTTGTTCGCAGACCCACCACCGGGGTTGGTATTGCTGGGGTATCTATTCTAAGGTAAGGAATCTGTCACTAACGTGTCTCTTTCAGATGCACAAGTTACTAACTTGTGTAACGATATATCTGTAAGAGACAGTAGTTAGTGACAGATTCCTACCGCCCACCCATCCTCCCCGTTCTGCGAACTGATTTCTAGGGTTAAGGACATCCCTTTCAGGGCCCTAGTATTTTTCAGACACCTATGTCAACTTCTTGCATGGCTCTGCGTTCCTGGCGCGGAAAGTCGTGTACAGAACTGACGTCAGCGCGCAGGGCGGCGCCTAAGTACTGCCCGCGACGTCATCCCGGCGATCACGACGCCGACGACGGACGCGGAGCCGCACGACGCCGCCTACCGACGCGCAAGGGTACTGCTACGCAAAAAACTTTCCGGATCCAGCCTGACGCCTGGGGATATAAAAAGCCCTTTTTTAGACTCTGACATTCTGTAGAAAATACAGAAATAAAGGAGTAAACTCACTTTCTAGCAGCACCTCAGTTGAAGAGAAGGTTGAGGAAAAGGAACTGCTAGCTGAAAGTTGAAAAGTTCAAAGTAGAAACACTGACTAGGCAGAGCTCAGGGAGACTTCCAAACACACGACGTGCGGTAAGAAATCTGAGGTATGGTGGCCCTGCAGGGGATGGATACTCAAGGGTCTGTGATGTGATTGGCTGGAGTTTGGATGTTCTTTAATGAGGCTAACTGGTTACTGAATAATGTTGATTCTCAAGGGAGATGGTCCTTTTAGCTTTTATACTGCTATTTTACTGTTACCTGTTTTATAGCAATCCCCCTGCGCATCAGTAAGTGGAGGTGTGCAGCTCAACGTCAGGTCGATGGCACCTCAGATGTGACGCTGGGGCCACTATATCTGCACCATCTCCGCTCGCCGATGCCCGCTTATTTCGGATCCCTTTCCTTGGAGTCAGATGTGGAGCCCACAGAAATAGAATATGCTGGTGTGCAGATCTATAGGTTGGGATCTTATTGATATGCTATACGAGTCCATTCCACAGAACGGGAAGGAGGGCAATAGTGCTTTGTTAATGTGTGAAGGGACACCCAGGTTGCAGCCTGGCAGATGTCCAAGACTGGCACACCGTGAGCCAGTGCAGTGGTAGTAGCCTTTGCTCTAGTGTAATGAGCATGCAACCCTTCTGGGGGCCGATTCTTGGCTAGCCCAGCACATAGCAGAGCTTTATGCATAAGATAATCCACAGGGATTCCCTTTTTTGGCTCCAGAGAAGTCTATGAAAAAATTGACTGTCCAATCGATGGTCTCTGGTTTGATCGATGTAAAAGCAGAGGACCATCTTAGGATCAAGACAATGGAGCAGTTCCTCCCTCCTAGTGGAGAGGTAGAGCATAAAAAGCTGGCAGTGTGATAAGTGCCCTATATGCAAGGGCATGTCTAACTTTGCCAGGAATGCAACTCCACATCTCCAAATCTAGGCATGTTGCCGAAATACTACACTGGTTGTGACTGTCCTGCCCAGTCAGTAATGTCTTAGCCAGAGCGAGGGAGTGCTTCGCTGTGTCCTGGTCGTCTTGGATAAGCCACTATAGTGTAGGCCAGATGTCATCTGAGACAGCTGGAAAGATGCCCACCACTCTGTGCATCACAACGCATGCAAGCAAGCATCTTCCCCGGAGGCAGCTGGTATTGACTGACTGGAGGGCAAGCCTGGCAGATGAAAACATCAGCTTAGCAAATGTCCCCATGCGTTGCGACTCAGTGTGGTGGGTTGGTTGGGAAGGCACTGGGGTTAAGACGACTTGTGGACGTTTGCACCAGCAGGATCCTCGGAGTAATAAGTTGCAGGAAGTAATCTGGATCCCGGTAGCAAACTTATGCCACTTTGCCACCTATTAACTGGTGGCTCAGGTGCCCATCAGTACACCTTCATGGCCATAACCAGGTTAGGGAAAGATAAAACATTATTCAGAGAGTTATCCGGGCCACTGACATCCTGCAAGTCTAAAAATAGAATAGGTTCTCGTCATCATATGGGGTGTCATCAGCATCATCGTCACCTTGTAGTTGTGAGGTTTTAGGTCCTGAATGTGAATAAAGACAGGTCTGTGGTTGTATTTGAGCTTCAGAGTCCTCTTCTGGCAACAGGATCTGGGCTGGCGACATTGGTTGTGGCACCGAAGGCAGTGTCAGGACTTGCACTGGTGCTTGTGGAGCCACGCTCAGAGAAGGAGCCAGCCTCGGATCGAAGTTGAGTGGCATAGTCTGCATCAGGGATAAATTTGCCGGCGGTAACCAGACTGGAAGCCGCCTTAGATCCTTTGAGCACAAAGGAGCGACAGAGTGATCTGAATGATTCCCAAATATCTTAGCAAGGGCCAGTTTAAATTCTTGAAGTTGTTGTAGCATCGCGGATGACCCAGAAAGTTTGTGGCACATCGGAAGCTGCGTCAGAATTGTTGCAAATTGGGGGAATGAATACACAGCCTGAAGATACTCGAGGGGAGGGGGGTGGGCAAGAGGGGTTGCGTTACTTCAAATGGTGTGTGTGACGGAGCGGCAAGGTATGGATCTCTTATGTTTCTTTCACTTTTCTGACCTATTTGAGCTTCACCACTGAAACCATGAAAGATCTCAAAGCGGAGATCAGCCTTGGGAGTACGTCCACGCCCTCAACCGAAACTGGGTCTTCTTTACTTTCCTTTGGGGTTCCGCGATGCCAAGTATGGCTTCACGGTCACGGAGGGTCTTGCTGTTCATTTTTGCAGAGCAGTCACACAGGGCAGAGTCTTGCCAGGAGCTTTGACACCATTGACAGAAATCGTGGGTGTGCATCAGTGACGCCTGGCAATGGCAGTCCCTACATGGTTTGAACCATATTGTTTTGCTGGGACATGTGCCTTGAACACTGGATAAATTTGGGAAGAGAATTTCTGCCAGGCTGACAGGTTTTGAAGGAGGTACGGATCAGTGTGGGAAGGCGCAGAAAAAAAAAAAGGAACGGATGTCAGTGTGCAAAGGTGGCGAGATTATAGTGGGCCGACATCACATCTGAAGCAGAGTGGACACACAGCTGCATGACCCCACCTACTGTTGCATGGGGGATTGCTATCAAAAATTGTCCTAATACAGTCTGGCGCCTGGGGAAATTCACATGTGAGGAATCTGCAGTTGAAAGCCTCTATCACAAGCAGTCATACTCGTACAGCAAGAGTATAACTGCATCACAGTTATTCACACTCCTACTCTGTACGAGTTCCACTGTATCACAGTGTATGACTGCATCACAGTTATTCACCTTCAAGACAAGCATTTTGTCGTTATGTTAATATGGTGAAAAACTGATGCAGTCAAACTCACAATAAACTAATATGACCACATCACAGTTATTCACCATATTGACAAGAAAATGCTTAAGTGCTTTGGTTAGCTTTGTAGCATGTAAGATTACAGAGATGTAGTTCTTTCACATACATAAATGACGACAATTAACTTTAAAAACATCTATAATAAAAATGGCACACACAAGCACAGCACACCTCAGCACTGCAATAGCAGTATTCCAGCGTTTACTGAAGAGAGTGCCTTGTACAACTCTAAAAATTTGCGGTGGTCACCTGAAGTAAATTTCAGTTTAAACAGACCTTTTGCTGAACGACGCTCTGCAGCGAGATTTGTAGCAGAAGAGTGAGTTTAGTCGCCCATGCTTCTTTTTGGAGCACCAGGCTTTATTTATCCCACCCTCAATAAGAATGGGAGGCCCCGAGACTTAAACAAACCCCAGAGTGCGGTTGATGAGGAGCGGAGTCCGGCTGATTCTCAGGTAGTTGTCCAAGGAGAATCAAAGATTAGTTATAAATGGGCAGAACGCTTATTAGGTTATTGACTTGAAACAGTCAGAAAGCCTACAATTCAGGAAGGATTAACTATATGGACTGTTCAAATATAACCAAGAATCACGCCACTTGCATAAAAACGGAATTGCGCAGCACCACATAACGCCCATGATCTCCGAAGTAGTCTTAAGTCCCCTGTTGGGACTTACGAGCAAGCATTCAAGAAGGTTCCTAGTCTTCCGTACAGTGGCAAATTAGGAACTAGACAAGTCCATGCCCTCTAGATATCCCAGTCCAAGTAACAAAAACTAATTCATGAGTAGTGGTGCACATGACACCCTGTACATCAAACATTTATGCCTAAGCATTTCACTATAATAAAGGGATTACCAAGAAAGTAGTGATATCTCTGACTTATGAACAGCTATGCCCGTATGTGTACTTTGCCTGTGTACTGCACCTATTAACTGATGGCCGGCCCCAAACATCACCTAGAGAAGTGCTGCTCTTAGACGACATAATACTAAAGGGAAAGCAATAGCCCTCCCCGATCTCATACTAGCACTATGAAGCAGGTGCGTACTAGTGTGATCACAGTTCATTGTTAGTGAGGAAATGTAAGGCACGCGTCATTATTGCGAGATACAAGAGCTCTGGATTCTGGTAAAGAGTAACCTTGGACAGTGACAGAGAAAACATGGTGAATAAATTAATCTAGCCGCTTAGCTCTCTTCTCCAGTGGTAATATCGCAGCAGTAAAAGGAATTTCGGCAAGCCATGAGTTGAGGACCCCTTTCCAGACTGCAGAGTTGTAGGGGAACCCGGTACTACTATTGTTTCCTAGGGCCTGTTGCCCTTTCATTTGCTTTTGTTAAGATGAAACCCTTGGCTGGATCAGAGAAGTTACCTAGCAGGGACCCTGCTGTAGCAGACAAAGGATGAGGCTCAGCATCTCTAAAGAAAATATTATATATTTGAAAACATTTTAACTATTCCATATGTGACAAGTAGGCAAAGAACATTAACAAACTGAAAACACAGCAGCTCCTCAAATGCTCCTACTTAGTCATCCTCTCCCACACCACATCTCTATCCCTCCTTCTACCACCATCACTCACATTGGTTACAGGACAATGCCTTTGGGCATACCACTCCTGCGAGTACAGGCAGATAAGAACACCTTGTCCAAGGAAGAGCGACGTCCACATCACTACATTCCAGATCGGCCCGTTCCGTCGGTCGTGAAGAATGAAATTGAAGAGCACTGTGGAGGGGAGATCAACAAGGGGAGTTAGATCATCATCGTTATGCTTAAAAGATGAACAAGGGAAAGAGCCACACTTCTGTCCTACTGTATTTCCCAGCATACTCACTTTAATTCCCCCACCACATTTTCCTCTTACTATCCAATTTTGTTCCACAACCCTATTTTTCTGGCCTCTACTTCATATTCTCTCAACTCCTCACCCAATTCCCTCAACCCCTTGCTGCATTTCTCTTCAACATCTTAGTGTTTAGCTTGAAATTTTTCCCTAGCTCTTTTTCTCTGCACGCCTCATTTCTCCCTTATTTTCTTTGACCTGACAATATTTTCTCACTTACTTCCGAAGCACATGAAGAGGATGAAGAGGACTGGATAGAAGAAACCGAAGCAGATCGCCAATATGTACTCGTGCACAATGGCGGAGACCGTAAATACTGACAGCATTGCCGCTACTTTGAAGCGCTTTCCGGTAAACTGAGAAATAAAATTAAGAAAGGTGTAAGAAAAGGATTAGGCAGGAGTACAGCGGGGGAAGGAAAGAAGGGTGGAGAGACGGATGAGGGAGGAGAGAATGGAAAAAAGGGTATCCAAGAAATAAGAGGAGCCGATGGAGAGGGGGAGAGATGATAAGGATGGTAAGTCAAGGGTAAAAACAAAGAGAAGCATCAGCATAGAACTAAATGGCTGTAAAACTGGCACAGACAAAAGGCTTGGAGGTCAACACTTACAGAAGGCTCAAAGTTACAAAAAGAAAATGTCAGGAGCACGTGAGTCACGGGTTCCAACTGCTGAAGTGATAATTAAATTGCATAATGGAATCAGAGGGGGTTGTGGGGATGGACTAGAGGGAAGTGCATACAATGTGAAATACAGATAATCGCATGAAGGAAGGCCAGGTGCATCAAGCCTGACTATATTCAATATCGCAAGCACCACATCACTCCAGATTCAACCATGCTTCCTCAATTACTGAATGAGTATCTGCTCCCAACATCTTAAAAAATGTACTGACTTGCCCCCCAATAGAAGTGGTGAAGATAATGTCATATGTGTTGTCCTTCCCCACAGAAGGTATACAACAGCCACAGAGGCATGCACTGGTCTAGAATACTCACAGACAGGAAGTCGCGGTAGACGTAATTGTACAGCCAATCATGCACGACTACATTCCAGGTCCTGTAATAATTGGAAAAGGATGTAGAATTCCACCAGTCCTGGGAAATAAAGAATACAATGAAACCTTTAACTAAAATACATTGTGTCCTTGTGAGAACCACAAATGGAGAAGATTAGCAGTCTACAAACGCAACTTGTTTATCATCAGGTCATTAATTAGATACAAATGACTGGTTCAATTTAACAGGTTGTGTAATGGGCTCTTCTTTCAATCGACAAAAAGGCTTGATGAATTAAATGCTCTTTGCTGGAATCTTCTGTGATCTAAAATTAACAAGTCTGAATTTTATCAAGGCCAACTCAAAGACCATTATTCAACGGCTAGTAAATTGAAAACTGTTAAATTGGCTAATAGTAACAGCGGTTAGAGATGGCAGAAGTAATTATATAAATATATGTCTTTCAGATTTCTGTGTATACTGTCTCAAATGTCCATGTAATAAGTACTACATTGGCAGCACTATACATATGGCCAAATTAAGGGTACTAGAACATACGAGAGCCATCACAAATGTGAATAAACAATATCCTGTAGTCTTTCGGGAGAAGCAGAGGACCAGGGTAAGTGCGGCGAGCGGCTCACACTCTGGAACCTTTAGCACGCCAGTGCGCGGCACCTCTGCCTCATCCCATAATTCGCAGTCTTAGATTGGACATCCAACACCAAGACAAGTAGGTACCACTGTTAGGGTACTTCTTTCGACACAAGTGTGGGGTAGGAAATTCACCCATATTTATTGTCCTGAAGAAGTGCCATGGATCCTTTTTGACCACTAGGGGCGCGAAACATGTTGAGCAGAGTTTGACCCAATTAAGGGTGCAAAAACCAGACTACTAGGGTACATTACTACTCAATTAGTAGCACTAACCTTTGAGGTTTTTTAATCTGACAGGGGAATCCAGGTATTTAAAGTTTAGGTGATATACCCAATCAGTTTTAACTCGCATCACAGCACAATCAACACCACTCCACTCAGATACTACTTGAACTCAAACGGCAAAAAGAAAAGATCTCTGCTAAAGTGACCCTTCGGGGGACAAGTAGGGCATTGCAGGACCAGCCCGACGAGGAGCAATTGCCCTATGATGAAGCATGACATCCCTGGGATGTGTGAGGGCAACATGAAACAGCCTCGTTGACTGTCCCTCACGATCTGTCCAACTTTTTCTCCTTTCCCTTTCTAGGAACAATTACCCCTATTTTTGCATTTAAGCCACGCTTTTTGAGACTGAACCCTTGAGTAAGGCTAATTTACTCAAATTTTATGTTCTAGACAGAATACCCATCAATATAATAGGAGGCAACAGAGGTATGGAATTAAGACGCCTGGAATCAAGATACATAATTGAATTCCAGACCATGCATCCTAGAGGTCTCAATCACGATGAAGAGCTAGCAGTACATTTAGGATAACTTCTGATGACTGGCTATTACTACCTGTTGATGCTCTCTCCTGGATATACTATGTATAATAGAAGTAACGCCACACTCTTCCAAATCCCTTTCGGGCTTTTATAATTTCCTCCTTTTTTTCTATGTTATTTTAATACATATTGTTTTTAATGGGCTAAGCTAGGACACACACTGTTCTTGATGCCCACTTGGGCATAATTGTGCACAAACCAACCGGGTCAGACATCATAATAATAGAGGATATGACCCGCCCACTGGGGCTTATTGTTCTCGCACTACTCTCCATGGCCTTATGTATTCTTTACTGTTATTTTTCTTATTATGAGGCATGATTTTGATGATGATGATTCATGATCAATTGTGTACTATACAATGCGTCCGGATATTGGTATATTAATCTTGCCCAATAATAGAAAGAAAAAGGAAACAACGAAAAGAAAACATAAAACAAAGAGGGGAAATTACACCACTATTCAATGTAAGAAGAAGCGTTTTCTGAATATTAAAACTTACGTTTTGCAAATGCTTTCTTACAATATTGGCGCTCATGATAATATTGACTGTGTAGCGATTTCTGTCTCGCATAGTCCTATTTCCATTTGATTGCTTGCCACACAGAGGTGAATATTAATTGGTTAGATTAGTGTGTACTACCTAACCCGTGATCAAGGAGATGCTGATCTCCAAATGCGCTGGGAAAGATTTTTCGTGTTTGCTTGCTCCAAATAAAACCATATTTCTAGTATCTGGCATAGGAGACTTGAGGATTTTTTGGGAGCGCGACTGAGCACCTGATTATGTTTGGATATATATAGATATATATATATATATATATATCAATCACACATGGGAAACTGGAAAACTTGACCTGCCAGGATATCACAGCAAAAGAGGGATACAACTTCCATCAGCCTGAGACATGACCCTTTGTCTTCAGAATTCAAGGTGTCTGCCACCTGCTCAATGTGAACGTACTTTTGTTTGTAACAAAATTATGTGCATTCTACGGCCTCAAGCAATGAGATCTTTCTAGCACACAGCAGTGAAACATCCGAATGCTTCTGCTACCAACCACCACATAAATTGACAACCCATTCTCCATATATCTCAAAGCACCTTCAGTCATGAAGTGGTTTCTCACTGCATCTAGAGCTCAAAGAAAAACCAACATAGAAAGGGGGGCCTGGGCCATTCTCCAAGAAGCCTACATCAGTGCTTCCCTCATCAAGAAACTGTATGAGAGCTGTCTCGGGGGAATCCAAATAGATTTTTTTTTTTAGGTCGAGCCTAAGGGCAAGCGCGCATGCGCTGCTTGCTTTTCGAGGCATGCTGTATTGGGGTAAGCACTGGAAGCCCCTCCCACTCTTCACCCATATTTGTCATTGGCTTGTGTCATTGTCCTTCGTAAATGCGGACTTCTGATTCGTAAGTAGGCTTGTTAGTCCCTCCTTGGTACCGCATTGTCTGGACCTTTTACTTGGCTTGTTACACGGTCTGCATTATAATTGGGTGAGCACTATTTTGTTTATTCACTAATGGGGACAATGGTGGCTGCTTTTTTTTTGTATCTGCAGCGCGCCCACACAGGACAATGGCGGCCTCTTTTCGTATAGAGCGCTATGCCGCTTTAACTTTAAAAGATGCTGCCCCCTACCAACACAGCACTCACGGCACAATGACTACATTCTTTCACCTTTTATTCATTTATTTTTTTTATACATTTGCATGCTGAGCGCTGCGCCCGCTTTAGGGACACCGCGCTCAGTTTCATTTTTTTTTTTTTTTTAACTATAATGTGGAGCACGGCACTCACTTCACGGACACCGTGCTCTACAATTCAATAGGTCTTACTTTTGCCAAAGTTTGCCCTATTGGTATTGTAAATGACAATGCCTTTTAATATTATAAAAGGCATTGCCATTTACAATGCCAACAGCTCAAAATCTCGGAATTGCGAGACCTATTGCATCGTAAATGCTGGTTTCTTCTTGGCTACATTCAAAAACATTGAAGCTATTCTGGATCCATCCATCAGATGGCAGAGTTATCCTTTGCTTAAAAAATGTTAAACGCCAAAAAGCTAAAAATAACGACCCATTTCGAAGAAGGAGGGAGCTAGTATATCAAAACATTAAAAGAAGCAGTGCAAAAAGAAAAAACATCAACAACGCACCAGAAGACATTCACTCACACAGACCAACAGACTAAAGCCATTCATGCACACAGCCCAAAGATCGTTTAAAACCTTGTGTAGTTGGGTCCGCAGTGGGCCGTGCAGAGCACGGGCCGTGTTGTGCCTCTTGTGGGGAGCGCGGGCCGTGTTGTGCCTCTTGTGGGGAGCGCGGGCCGCGCGGAGCCTCTTGTGGGGAGCGCGGGCCGCGCGGAGCCTCTTGTGGGGAGCGCGGAGCCTCTTGTGGGGAGCGCGGAGCCTCTTGTGGGGAGCGCGGGCCGCGCGGAACCCCTTGTGGGGAGCGCGGGCCGCGCGGAGCCCTCTTGTGGGGAGCGCGGGTTGCGCGGAGCCCTCTTGTGGGGAGCGCGGGTTGCGCGGAGCCCTCTTGTGGGGAGCGCGGGCCACGCGGAGCCCTCTTGTGGGGAGCGCGGGCCACGCGGAGCCCTCTTGTGGGGAGGCGCGTGATGTGCAGCAGGGAGCATATGGCAATAGACTATGGGGCAAGATGGTGATTGGCAGGAAGGGCAAACTTTACAACAATTGTATCTTGATACTTATAATGCTTATCATTAGAAGTTAAAAGTACAAAAACGCAAATTAAAGAAAAAAAAAATTACAGGCACTGCACATGCAAGCACACCTCCATAGTTGCCATGTGGCTTCACCTCTCCCTAGACCCCGAGACAGGCCTGTGGTGTTGCTCAATAGCAATTTGTTCCATTGGCAAGTCTAATCTAATGATGGCAAAAAGCAACCAACAAGCCCCAAAATGCAAAAGCAGTTGTCAAAATGTCACAACTCACCGAAGGTGTTGCATACGGCATGGGCCATAAACCCAAACCACTGGGATGAATGGAGGATAAAACCAAATGCGGACATCCGCTCTGTGATACTAATCATTTTACTTCTTTTGGGTTTAATGCTTTCCGCTCCACCCGTTAACTCTTTCAACAATGAAAGTGATAACTTAAATATTCCATTCACGCTTTTCACTAATGCTAAAGTTAATCATCAGCTTCCATTGGAAAAGACTCCATCTTAGACAGTCACCAAGGGGCTCGGATGCAAAATGCTGATCACTTCGAGAATAAAATTGTTGCTCCAACTACATCTATGGCACGTTATTCCTCCTCTCCACAGGTACCTCAGACTTCTTTCCCCTGCAAAGACCTTGAAGACAACTATTGCAATTTTCTCTTTTATTCGCTGAGAATTTTTTGCAACTTATTGGAGGTAGTATACCTTATGATCTCACAATTACGCTCTACCAGACAACATTAAGGATTTGTTGGTTAGAGAATTCCTCCCAATAGGCTATTCAACACATTTTAAATGTCTGGTGAAGTCACCCGAGTTTCAAATCTGCTTCCATGGTTCAAAATAAAGCTTCTCTTGATACAGATGACCTGACTAATTGCCGAAGGATCTCACACCTGCCCTTCTTGACTAAACTGCAGGAAAAAGTAGTCTTCGACCAGATGGCTGCCTTCGTTGAAACATTAATACAAGAGTGTGCAGTTCCTTAGACAAGGTTAGGAGAAATGAAGGATTGAGAACTAGTGGATTGTCAGGTCAGTGGAATAAGCTCCAATAGGAGCAAGTGCCCTCACACAACCCGAAAGGTGTCATGATTCATCATCTGGGCACGCTCCTCGTTGGGCCGGCACTGCAATGCCCTACGGGCACCTGCGAAGGGGCTCTTTGCCGAAGATCTTTTAATTTTGCCGTATGATGAGGTGTGGGTTGTGAAGAATGTGTAGTGTGGTGGAAAAAAGTGAATTAAAGTAGGTCTAGTGATGCTGGGTTTGAGGAAACCTTACTGGTGAAGCTCACTAACCTAATTAAAAACTGCAGCTCATGTAGGATTCAATGGTCCTAGAGAGCAATCATGATCATTTGCTAAGATTTTTCCACCACACTACACATTCTTCACAACCCACACCTCATCAAACAGCAAAATTAACTTTGTCTAAGGAACTGCACACTCTTGTATTTAAGTTATGACCAAAGGGAGCAAGCTAAACGCTCCTGGTTCCTCTTGTTTAAAAGTGCCTCAGTTGAAGCCATCAATCTATTGCATCCCCTTCAAGTAGGGTTGCACCCAGGTGGGGGCACACAGCTAGTCTAGTGATGCAACAACCACTAGCCATGTCAGTGTGCAGAAGTAAACCTTCCTGCCACCCTGACTTTGTTAGGAGTGAAATTTGATTCTGCTCTGTCCATAACTGAATAAATCGAGTCTGTGGTCTGCTCACTCTTCTTTCAGTTGAGAACCTTATGGAGAATCTTGCAACTGTTTTCATTTTCCGATAAGGTCCTGCTCCGGAATGCCTTCATACCAGCATGTCTAGACTACTCCAACTCTGTATTTGACCTTCCTGCTCACTTGACAGACTAGCAGCTGATTCAAAACTATGCTGCCAGATGGGCTCTAGGACTAAGAGCCTGAGAACATATTTCACGTGCTTTGACCTTTCTCCCTTGGCTTCCTGTTAAAGAGTCTTATCTTCACATCTCTTTGCGAAGTGGACAGAGTTGTGTATTCATCAACTACTCTCTTCCTGGAAATCTTTTTAAATGGTAACATCCATCACATGCTCTGAAATCTTCTGACCATTCACTACTGATGATCCCTCAGATCCAGCATTCTTCCGAGGTCGAGCCTTCTCGGCTGCGGCAACATTAAAATTGACTTTTTTGCCCAAAGGCTTGAGGAAAGAATTGAATCTTTTCTAGTGCAGGAAGGAATTTAAAATCCTGGCTATTTTGCAATCAATGAAGGCTGAGGTTGGATGCACAGTAACACTGAGGTTTATGTATTTCTTGGATATGTTGTCAGCTCCAGGATACCCTTCAACAGGGGTGACAGTTTGTGCTTTATAAGCTACATAGCAAATATACATGGACAAACATTTAATTAACCCTGGAAGGCAACAATCAAGGTATCTTATTAACGGGAGAGGCATGTGACAAAGACACTTTGACATCAACAAATTGTTACAGTCACTTGTTCTTACATCTAGAAAAGGATTAGGCATGAAGAAATTCAACCAACAGCTTTCATAATTGATACTTATGAAACTGAAGTGTCTGGTATTAAGGGATATTGCACACACTTGTTTTAGACAAGCAATACACTGAACACAAATGTGATCAATAACTGAAAACCATGGTTACTTCTAGCTCCTTTACAGAACCGGTAGGTTGCGGGACAGACCCCCTTGTTTAGCCCAACCCTCCCTCCATTTATCCCATGACCTCTTCAGGCCGTCACCGCTTTCCATCTTCATACATGTTTAGTGGAGGACAACTCATCACACTGATGTCTACACAGTCTTCCCCATTGTCACTTTCTATAGCCCAACTCTAATCCATCCCTTGGAAGTTGATCATGCGGATTGTTGTTACCTAACAATAGTTACAAACCAGTGACCAGATTTAGAAATATCAGTATCAAGTCATAGCAGATTCTTATACATGGTATTCTGTAAGTCAGAATCAGGTTATTTAAGCCAGGGGAAGAATAAGGAAAGAATAAAAAATGACATTTAGAATTAATCTCTTAAATAGAGGAAACAGCAAACGCCTGGAATTTATTCTAGATTTAGATTTACATCTCTTGGTATCCAAAATACCATATTACAACATATCTACTGAGTAGTGGTCTCTAGTTCTTCTCCCGCTGCCAACTGATCAGAGGGGTCGAGGAACCATAGCTATATCGAAATATGACTATGAAGATAATCAACCATTCTACAACCTTGAGAGTGACAGTTCACCCAAAAGGCAAAAATCTCTGCGGCACCTGAATGAAATCTGGCTCAGTGTAATAATTTGCAAAATGATGCCCACCTAAAAAGACTACAGTAGTGATAGGCACATGCAATGGGTGCCCGATGACTTAATACTGTTAAATGGATTTTTGCCTTGACTCCGAAGGAAACTGATCATCATCCTGTAATCCAAATGCATAGGCTGCAAACTCTGAGGTCTTAGTCTCCGATTTCCGATGCTTCACAGAATGAAGCATATTGTTTTGTGGTGCTACAAGTACTGAAAAACGCGATACAGACAAAGATATATAAATGTGTCCTTGACTGAAAAATCCTCATTCACCCCTCTTCACTCAGCCACATTGTTAGTCCTCTATTAATGATGGCTCACCATGGATCACCAAAGGGATCTGCCATTTTGCAGCTTACAAAGAACTTTAAAGATAGATTTGGAAACCCTTGAACAACATCCACTATTTATCAGCCAATCTGTTCTGGAGTCAACCACATTTAGATCATCATTTACTGGTTTGAGCAGGTGGCTCAATTGGCTTTACAAATTCTTCCCAAACCCCTTTCTTGCTATCACCAGACAGAACTCAGAAAGTTAGACTTCTCCCTTACACCTCAGAACCCAAGAAAATCATCTGCGGAGTCCCTCAAGGATCATCGCTCAGCCCAAAACTCTTCAATATCTACATGACGCCTCGCACAGACATTGTCAGAGCCAACTGCATCAACATAGTATCCTACACCGATGACACACAGTTCCTCCTCTCCCTTACCAACTCAACCAGCACCACCAAAGCAAACTTCACCAACTGCATGAGCAGCGTCGCTGCTTGGATAAAAAACAACAGCCTCCAGCTCAACACATAAATAATCGAAGTCCTAATCTTCGGCAACAACCACTCCCCATGGGAAGCCTCTTTCTTGGTGGCCCTCCAAACTTGCCCCCCCCTACCCAACCCTGCGGACCATGCCAAGAACCTTGGGATCATCCTGGAGACCAACCTCTCCATGAGCAGACGGATCAATGCAGTCTCCTCATCATGCTTCCACATCCAGCGAATGCTATGCAAGATTTTCAAGTGGATCCCACTAAACACCAGATAACAGTCGCCCAGGCTCTTATCACAATTAGACTGGATTACAAAAACGCCCTCTACATTGGAATCCCAGCCGATGTCTTACACCAACTCCAAACCACCAAGAACGCCGCCACCAGACTCATCCTGAACATCCAGCAAAATAACCACATCTCTCCACACCTCAACAATCTCCACTGGCTCCCAGTCAAGGAAAGATGTAAGTTCAAGCGACTCACCCACACCTACAAAGCTCTCCACAACACCGTTCCAGCTTACCTTAACCACCACCTCAACTTCTACCAACCCACCAGACAGCTTTTGACCGGCATTGATCTGCAACAAAAGGCACGAGCACACCACCCTTGCATCAAGAAGACCAAAAGAAGAGGATGCTCCTTCTCACACCTCGCAGCCAAGACCTGGAATGACCTCCCGAAACACTTCAGAACCTCCCCCTCCCTCATGGACTTCAGAAGGAACCTCAAGACATGGCTCTTCCAGACGAAACAGGCATGATCTCTTCCCCTTCATTTCTACTCTTATACAGTGCCTGGTTACCCTCACGGGTAATTAGCCGCCCCCTACAAATTCACTTAACATAATCCCACACTGCCAGTTCCCTAGATCGCTCATTAGGCACACTGTTCTACCAGTAATAAAGTCTAACAACTAAAAATGAGAAAATAAAAAGCCCTGGCCCACTTCCTCCCATCCAGGGTTAGGCAGAAAATATTCATTTCAAGCAACAAAAACAAAGCTTTGGTGTTCTTATGTTCCTCTCACTTTTCTGTTTACGAATACAATTCCATTAATTTCTAAGGATCAAAATCGGTGGATACTTGCTCACAAACTAGTATCTGGCTAACTTCTCCGCTAGAAAAACATGACTATGAAGACGAATCTAGAGTCCTTATCTAAATGTACTAAACAAAATTTGGCCATCAACAATACCATATTTAGTAAAGAAGAGCTGTTTAATCTATGTTTTATGCTGCTGACATCCATGCAACTTTTTGTTCTCCTGAGACCTCTCTTTCCACTGATGTCAATCAGCTTAGTACTACTCAGCAGTAGAGACCGCACCGAAATAATGCATAGATCTACATTTATCAGTTTCAGAATTCCCAGGTTTCAAATCTAACAGCCACCCCACAATTTAAACCCTAATGCTATAAAAAGTTTCTTCTACTTTCACAAAGAAAATTCAAAATCATAAACTTTAAGTTCCACAGCCATGAAAAGCCTGGCAGAGAGGAAACAAAGTGGGCCCTACAGGGGGCATAACATGTGCCCCCCTGTGTGCATGCACATAGGTTCCTGCACTGCATGGAACCTTGTAGTGCGGTCCCATTGCGATGCCTTTTTTAATGGCCGCTCCTAGGGACCTACACGCCGCCCGCCTGATTACGAAAAAGTCATAATCAGACAGGTGGGCAGCGCGAGCTTTCGCGGAGTGGTGGCGCAGCTGTTTGCACAGCCGAGCCACCACTCCGTCAAAAACTTGTAATCAGGGCCTAAGTTGGTTAATGCAAACTAATGTAAATGAAGAGGATGCACACCATCTCAAAACAGCACCCTAGATTGATTTAACAGTTTCTACCTTATTTCCTCTTACTTAATACTAAACTGACCATTAGGATATCAGCATACTGAAAGTATCCTATTTTTTAAACTGATAGCCCATTGAACATTGTTAAGTCCTACCACTGGACATCCTAGAATACTGGTACAAATTCTCATAAATCATTCACCCAGCACCAGGACAATAGTAGAAGCAGAAGAGCAAATAGGACTACTGGCTGTAAGGCTTTGTCAGTGTAAGTAATCAATATCACACTTGGAACTTTTATATAGCTAGTTAAATAGACAGCAGTGTGTCTTATAGTCAAAGAAACTTCAAACTCCTTCGCAGGATCCGTTTCACGTGCAAGACGTTTCTGCTGCCCCAATTTATGAATGGTACATAAACAAATGGTCACAGTGGAGAATTGATTTAGAATCAAACATAGGCGACAGAGACATGTCTATCTGTGCCTATAATGTTATGTTTTGTTTACTTTACTGGTTTGCCAAGTAAAAGGCCGGATTGGATCTAAAAATTTGAATGTATCTGAACCACATTACCTTTCCGTTTCTTTACACCGTCACTCATTTTTCCTTGACCACTCACACCCCACCTCCCTCCCTCTTATTCTCTTTCTGAGCACTAATGTGTATTAATGTTGATTAATCGTATACTCTTATATTTGGATTGATTTTGATTCTGTGATGCAAATTAAATCATTAGAAATCATTTGTTTTTTGTAGTGGCGTTTGAATTGTTTAATGCATTTGAATTTGGTTCTACATACGTGAATTCTAAATCAATTCTCCACTGTGACCATTTGTTTATGTACCATCGTTTACCCGGGTCCAGTGGTCTTACGGGTTACCCCATTTATAATACCAATTTATGAATGGGCTTTAATCATACACTTTAATTTTTGACAAACACTGTTGCATAAAAATAAATAAGAAAGTAACACCCTTCTTCTATGCACCATAAAAATCTTTCACAGATTCACAGTTTCATGCAATATCTGTCGCTATAAAGCGAAATCGGTCATTGTGAGTTGGGAAGGTCTTATAAGTACCAAGGCATCATTCAATGTCTGTAGAGAACAGAGTAAAAGGTGGTAATCAACATGGGATAAGCACACAAGTTAAGGTGTTTATTTTGTTACCTTGTAGAACATCCTGTCAGCAAATCGTAACATTTCAGCAAATGCGTTTAACCAACAATGGAGCAGTGCGAAAAACGCCAGGAACAGAACAAGAACACCTGTATGGATGAATACATAGAAAAAGTTACTAACATACCACCATCTGTCCTCCTTTTGCTTAACAGTTTCCTGCCTTACACAATTCTGCACATGCCAACGTCACGCTGCAAACCTACAGACCCTGGCTATATATTGTGCTACAGAAACAAGTTAGATTGCTGTACTTACCAAGAGCTCTTAGGTTTGCCTCATAAGGGAGGAATAATCAGCTTATTCAAATACAGAGAGATGTGACGAAGAGGCACCAAATTAACTGAGTAGAAGACCTCACCTTGGGGGTAAAAATGAGTTTTCCCCAAGGTCTGGAGGCTAATTATTTACCATCTTTCTTAACTTGTAATGAATAACCCTAAAGTAGGAAACCACATTTAGCATTCAGTGGCCAGAGAAGAAACTCAAAGTTAAAAGATGCTGTTTAGCTTTGACATCCCATCTGCATAAACCTAATTTATTCCATCCTGCGTCACAGGAGATACAAGGAGGAGGACACTTGGCCCTGATGATCCATGGACTGAACACAAAATCAAAAATGATAAATCTGATGGGAATGCTGGGCACTGGGGAACTACAGGTTCCCACTGGCAATAGTTGCAAAAGACATGCACTGAGACAATGTCCACCATTTTTTCTATTTAGAAACAATTCAGGATGCATGCATTAAGTGTCAAGATAGCGAACACTAAGTGGATCAACAGATTCATGCTGCAAAACTGAAGGATCCGAATGGAATGAAAATCTATCTCTGGGCACCATCTGGCAATATATCCATACTTTAAGAGATCAGGACAAGGCTGTTCCAGGGCTATCTGAACTCAAAATCGTAGACTGGCTGGGATTCAGAGCCATAGACAAAAATAATTTTGTCGATATTTTAGACTTAAGTGTGTAAAGGAAACACATTCCGACTCCAATTTAGTCATTTATATTTTGTGGTTTTGACAGAGCTGCTTCTCTGGCTGTTCTGTTAATTTCATCACGACACTATACATATGAATGAGAAGTTTTAAAAGCGTATGTGCAGCCTATGGACAGAAGGGATGCTTTTGGCAGTATATAAGGAGTAATATATGGAATAAGTGTATTGACTATAAAGTACAGGCGGTCAACTGCTATTGCTTCCACCCGAGCTCAGACTGCCATTTGTGCCATAAGATTGTTGAGACAATCTTGGGACTGTTACGCCATTGAAAGTTAATGACTGGGTATGCACATTTAGTAAAGCTTGTGAGTGACCCATATGTAGGATGAGTCTATGGGATATTCCTTATTCCTCAGAAGGTGTCCCCTAGCTCTTGAGGTGCATTCTCTGTGGAACATTCCTAAGCAACAGCCACTTTGGTCCCATTTTATCATCCATGTAACAGTACCACATGTCCCCTAGTAATGCAGACAGTAAGAGTTTATGGTTAAACTGGACAACCACAATTGCTTTTATGAAGGGTCGCGGTTTTGTTTATTTGGAGAACATTTCTTGAATGTGAAGAGGGGAGCTTGTGTATAGGAGAAGCATCCCTGTACTGGAGATATCAGCTTGGTGAGCAGACGCTTCTCTTATGAGATCACTTCCAAAGTTAGTCTAGTAGTGTGACTGGAATTATGGGAGATGGAGTAAGGAACAGGAGAATGAGGCTCCAAAAGTCCTGTGGAGGACCAGGGCCTGGGAAGACCCAGGATAGTGCCTGTCCAATGCACTGCATTAAGTTCTCCTAATATCACGAGTAGGGTCCCATTTGATCAAATTTTCCATATTCATGGCCCAAAGTGGTTATGATGGGCAGCAGAAAGACAAAATCTGATTAAAGAATCACAAATGGACTTTCAGGAACAGTTTGTGTACTACAATCAAATAGGTATAATTTGTTCTGACAGACCAGCTGATGGGCAAAACAGTGAGAATGTGTAGTGTGGACCAGGGAAATGTATGATCCCATACAACAGCAGAGTCCCTGTTCAGGTATGAAATACTAAACTCTGTGTTGTGAATAAAGGTTCTTAATCCTTATGTTTCGCGGGGGTTTCACAAGATACAGCCTATCTTCACGCAAAACGACTCTGTCTCAGTCCTTTGCCTCAAAATGCAAGTTATGCAAGCTGCATGGTGAAAGAGTTACCCTAATATGCCAATATTCTGCTGCTCTACCTTACTGATGAAAGGTCCTTATGCTTAAAATCCATTTTAGTAAAGAGATTCGGACTCTTATGCAGATGTTTAAATGTTCCAGGGACATAGTGGCATGAAATGTGTTCATGTGCATCTTAAGTTTAAGTTGCTGAAGAACCGTCACTCCAAGATATTTTCATGAAAAACCAAAATGTTGCAAAACCAATGTAGTGAATAAGCAAAAATTCTACACAAAAAGGTGAAATGATTTTTAGTTCTGGGTCTTAAGACCGCTTTAGTTGTCTCGCCTTACTAATTAATTTTTCAAAAGCTTAATAGATAATATAAGTAGACAGTAGGACTTTTGGTCAGTGGTCTTCACCCATTGGTCTGTTAAATTGTAATCCACATTAAGCTTCCGCTTACCACACCATACAGCACTGGGCAATCGGTCAGCCTACTTTACCCACTGGCGTACTTCACTTTGAGTGACTGCACAAAGCCTGGGCACACTGGCCTAAAAATGGTTCATTTCTCTTCAGTGATAAATTTGATTCAAAGTGTGCTTTTTGTATTATATATTCTTTTATATTACCTTTAAATACTGGTTATTTATTTTGCCTGCACTTCGGGTGCCCAGTTAGATGGTGATTTATTTTCCACCTCCAGTTGCTGTTCTATAGTATTCATGTGACCTTGTAACATTATAGCTGCCAGCAACACAAGTGGTTGGTTAGGCTGTGATTTAATCTGGTCTCCTTTAAAAACAACATTAATAATAAAATGCATGGAACATCTGAAAGGCGTTTTTACCTACTAATGTAATAACGTGCAGTTTTCATCTTCTTGGGCCAGGTATACTAAATGTTTTACAGTTGCAAACACTCTGAATTGGAGTTTGCGGCTGCATTAATGTTTTTCAGAATATCCTAAACCCATTTTAGGAGTCAAAGTTTTACTGACTCCTACAATGGGTGTAGAAATCTGTATTTGGAAGGAGCATGTTATAGCTGCCCCTTCCAAATTGTGATTCCTATCCATTTGTATAAATGGTTTAGGACTGAAACCACTGAAAAATTAGACCCCCCAAGTTGGGGAGAAAACTCATTCACAAAACCAGGGACAACTTACTCTCAAAGAAACTTTACAAAACATTTTTCCCCCAACCACCACCTTTCTTTGAAGGAAACCAAATGTTTTCCAAAATCAATCAGACATGGTGGTCTGCTAACCCTTTCAGGTCACTAACCACCATGTGATAGCCACTAATCAGAGAGAAATGCAGTTTGTAATGTAATTCATGAATATTAATGAGGTAGCTCAAACTGCGATCCACTCGGATTCAGAATATTGGGAACCCACTAATAGGTACATAGGTTGCGACAAGTGTATTAGCACATCTGGCCCTTAGTTATGTGTGGCAGGCATTTTTGGTGTACCTTTGGAACAACCTTCCATTTGAGCCAAAAGCTAGACTAATTCATTTAGAAGTCAAAACCAAATTGAAAACACATTCATTTAAACCTTATGCAAGTAGAACTGGATTATGATGAATGATGGTATTCACAGCTAGTTTAGTTCCCAGGAACAAAGCAACTTTGAGTGATAAAAAAAAAAAATAATCACCTGGTAGGATAGAGTTGAAGATGCAGAGGACCAGGATCCTCAAGTTGAGGGGCTCCTGGCTGATGTTCCGGAACAATGGGATACACAAGCGCACAAAGATGTAGTATGCATAGAAGGTGCAGCCCAAAACCTGCAAAATAAACCGCACGCCATTGTGAAAATTTGTATCTTTGGAGGGATTTTTATTAAAACCTGGAGTTTATGGTCAACTTGAAGTAAAAATATATTTAGCAAAGTGAGGTAGAACCTGTCAGAAGATTAAACATTCTCCCACCCACCCTCTAATCCATTCTCGAAACCAGATCTCCGAGACACCATTACCATGCCACGAGATAAAAGAGGGATAGTTTATCAGCCACACTTCAGATCCAATGTACTGCCAGATCCAAAAGGGCAATAAATCAGTGTCAGACACCAGAAACTCTGCAGTCACTGGAGACCATGGTTTCTACCAGGCACCCGAATCAAACAAAGTCTTACCAAAAATCATGGTATTGCTCCCAGGTACCAGAGGATCCAGAAATCCTCTGGTAGAACCGCACGGTAATGCATCCATGAAATACACTACAAAAACTGTATCCAAACCAGACACAATAAACCCTGAAATCCGTACCAGTCTTCAGAGAATCAGTGTCAGAAATATGGAGCCATGGTAACCCTCCCAGACACCGGAGACCCCAAACCTCTTCAGTAGAAAACCTAGCATCCCTATCAGAGACTATAATCTCTGCAACAGACACCAATGGAACCAGCAAACATCTCAGAAAGCAAAGGTCCAACATCTACAGAATTGCTTTCTAAACTAAGGTAGTGCTACCAAACTGCAGTGCCTTGGTACCCCACTGGATATTGGTGGCTTGGTGATCCTCCCCTCAACAATCAGCAAGATACCTCAACACCAATTCTAGTTTAACTCACCTGGGCAAATTTGGTGGCTACATAACCCCATCGGATGGTGGGATTCCTATATAAAAAGAAGGGTAAATGAGAAGTCAAGGGAACAAATTTAAAATTATTCTAACAAAGTGAACTTGCATGCAAATAAAACCAGAGTTTTCCTTTTCCCCCCAGGCATGCCTACAAATACCTTATTCAGTGGTATATAAAATAAAGCATAACATTTAATTTTGTTTCTGGTAAAACATATATGCCCACTAAATGAGGCATTTTAACACTTTACAAATGTTGTAAATTAGAAAAAACAGTATTTCCACCTAAAATAATGCAGCCTCTCTGGTGCTTCCTGTGTAGGTATGTAGACAAAACAGAGATCCCAGGCAATAGTTCTCTAAAGTGCATTACATTGAATAGGAAGTCTCCATTTTTTAACTTTACATTGCAACTATTATTTACAACAAATACAACTTGCAAATCAGCTACAATAACATTATAAAATCTGAAAACACATTGGGTGCGGGTAAAGACCAGATAGAGGAAATTAGTTATGGAAAGTGATTCGCGTAAAAAGCATCTGATTTCAAGGGGAGAGATTTCCAGACTCTAGGCACTGCACTAAAAATATCTAAACCACTCTCTCTGCTCCTCCAGCCCCTGTCCTCACCATCATAGCATGGTAGGATGAGCCTTCAGCAGGGCAATAGACCAGTTGCTTGTCCAACGAGTTACAGTGATCTGCACACCACACCAATTGCAGACTCTATGGATTGCTTCAACAGCATCCAAGTTTGAAGCAAACATGGAATAATATTGGAACCCAGGACAGAGTGCAGACGATGGACTAATGCACAAAAAGGGAGAGGTGCCACTACATAGAAGCACTGTGTTCACCATTAGCTTGTCTTTCATTGTGGTTCCACACAGCAGTGTTTGAAGAAAGGCATTACCAGAGAAAAAACAGTGCAAGAAAAGCAGGGTTAAATTGATCAAAGTTTTGGACAAACAGGAGTGTGTTAGATCCTGGGAGTATGCTCGAGGCAATCCTAATTCTGAGAATTGGAAATGATGATATCACACAACACTCTTCTTTCTCACTCATATTTCCGCTCTAGTCAAACAAACCATAACCACTGGGCAGTGGACGACCATTAGCCTCCAATGATTAGATGGCTCTTAAGCACACCGTCACCTGATCACAAGCTGTTTCACTAGGTCAGGACTACAAACTCAGTCTCATGAGAATTTACTTCTAATTAGTTGGATTGTATTCACGCAGCAGCTTCGGCCAGGCAAATGAGGAATCAAACTCCGGTTGTCCGAGAAAAACTTAAATGTCACTTTAACATTACTCGTAATTCATAAAGATTGCTGATAACGTCATCATTATTTCATCTCTTACCAACTGGCCTAGTGAAGTCTTACAACAGGATACTGGTGAGACTTATACACTTGAAAGTGGTTCCATGCTTACCTGGGGTAGCTGTCTCTGTAGATTAGCGTGGGAGCAAACAGGAAGTAGAGGTAATGTGTCAACTGTGGCACCGGAACAACACCTGGAAGAGAAGAGGCCCTTAAATAGTAACCATTTATATAGGGGGTACAGACAAAAATGCAGCAGGCACTGGTGTTGTAAGCTGTGTAAAGAGTGAGGACGGATAGTAGATACAACGAAACTAAAATATGATCTAGCACAGTGTTTGGTATGCAGAGAAGTATCAGCTGTGTTTGGGGGCACTGAGCTGTAGGGTTGAACCCATGTGCTCATATAGATACCATAGTAGAATTTTCAGAGAAATGCCTTAGAATGGTTTGCAGTACAGCTATATTCTGATGGCGATGTCCTTATCAAGGTGTGCAGTACAGGAATGTGGTCAGGCAAATGAGTTAATCAAGGGTCGCTGAGGTAAGGTTTAATCTATATGCTAGACATGTGTTGTGGGGAGATCAGGGTGCTTAGCAAGGTGTATTGTTGGGATCAATGTGGTGTGCTTTGTAGAAATACGGGTGTTACGAATGGCCTGGTTTTGAAGTACTTTGCCTTGATAATGTGAGATTGATGTGGCTGGCTGGGTCTGCTCTGGTATGTTAGAGATGATGTGCTCATCATAGTGTGCTTCGGTACAGGCAGGATGAGATGTTTGTCATGGTGCACCGTGGTACAATGTAGCTGACGTGTTTGCCATCCTGTGCTGATTTAAAGCTAGGGAAATGAGCTTGGCATGGTGCACAGTGCAAATATATGGTCACCATAGGTGCATTACAAATTCTGCTTTTGAGTGATGTGCTTGGATTGTGCTAAAGAATGGACAGAGTTTTAATAACTCACTTGTTTTCTCCCTTGTGGAAGACAGGACACGAGGAGCGTTTTCTCTGATAAAGGAATGAGCCTTCATGACAAGGCGCACCTGAGAGAGAAAGAATAACAAATTCAGCTCCCAGAAGAGAGGCTAATCTTGCCAGTTCACAAGCAGGAAAAAGAGCAGCACATTGCGGCCACATTATCCAAACCAGAAGCACTCACTGTTCGTAATTACAGGACAGTACATCTCTCCATGTTACAGCCAGTTCATAAGATTTTGGGCTAGTCTTGCTGATATTAGCCAGTATAGCTACACTTAGGCACACAGCGCCAGAGTCCGTAAATAATTATAAATAACCAGAGCTCTTTAATATTTACAGCCAGTTTGTCAAACACTAATGATCTCATTTAGAGACTCTCCGTAAATTTACAGAAATACAGCTCATTGAGGATTACATTATCATAGCCTGTATAGGTAGTATTACCGCAAACTTACCATACAATCTGAATAATTTGCAGAAACAAAATCTGAATGGGTTACAACAATTATTTGTGCACAATTAGCTGTTTGCGGTTGCTAGTGGTCAGTGTTTTTTCTGAGATGCAATGTGTTATTACCAAATATTGGTAATGTGCTAATATTATATTATTCCAAATCAGAAGAAAGTATAAAGGGTGCTAATCCTTTTAATATATGAATTTGGCAATCTCTTAAAGGGGTCCAAAGAGCGACTTTACTGCTCACAGCATGAAATCCAAATTTTCCCAAGATCCTTGAACCCAGCCACTGAATTGCAATTCAACCAGAGCTTCCAGAAGAGCTGCTTCCCAAATACCAAGAAGGTGGCATGGATAAACAAACCCAACTTTCACTGAACTCAAGCTTGCTGCTAATAAAGGACTACTAGCCAGCCTCTTCTTTCTAGCTAGGAAAATGAAAATCATTATCCCGCGTCAACTCCAGATGTTCCTCGATTCAAACTGCATCCTCGAACACCAGCTGTCAGCCTTTAGGGCCTGCCATGGCACAATAAAAGCTGGGTTGGCATCGCTGGATGATCTTTTGTCTCATCCACTAATGATTTTGCCTTGCTTATTCTTTTAGATACTTCCACAGCCTTCGATACGTTACACCAAAGAAAATGCTAAAGCGAGTTCTGAAGGTGTGGCATAAAGCTCATCAATGGCAACTTGTTCCTTCAAGATAGTTTTATTTTAAAACTACGTTTCAAACCAAAGATTTGAGGCAAGAATCACACCCAGATTCCCACCAGACTGCAAAGATCTAGGTATGTTCACCAGGATTTACAGGTTGCAGACAAGAAAAATGGCAAGTTCAACACAGCCAAGGAGCAAGATCTCTGCATTATTACCATTAATACTAAGCCATATGTTATGCATCCAGCAGTGGAATCCATCTATGCACTGGGACACCTATACGGCCTCACAAATCTTCCACAAACCTTTAATTTTCACTTTTACTTAAGATTTACCCAGCTGTGGATATCTAGGCCTCGATTTTCAGTATCCACAGAGCAATGAACCACTTTAGGGTCAGAGTAATAAAGCAAGCTAAGTGTCCCAAGTGCTTTTCCCTGGATTTTTGGTGACCTGTAAGATTAGTGCAAAATTATGCCACTTTAGTCAGGGGAAAAGATGGCAGAGAGGGGAGCTCTTTCCCAGACAGCATGAGCAGCAAACCAGTGAATGCGGTTATTGAAAAGTCAGTGCATCAATCATGGAGTGATGAAAAAGCCCTTGATTGAGAATTTACCAAATGTGCTATTCCACAAAATGTTCTTTTAAAGCTTACAGTTCAATACCCTTGTGGATATGAATTAAAAATATTCAATCCAAATTGCATAGAGAGGTGTAGCAGACCAAATTAATTTTGTAGTAAAAATCTGTCACTTTCAGAAAATGGCTACTTTGTAACCTAATGTACCTTTCTCAGCGACAACAGATCAGTAGTGCGCAACAATAATCCAACCGGCTCCCGTTTGGACGTAAGCAGACCGGCTGATTGGAACTAATGGATGCGTTTTAATAAATGTGTAATCATCCTTTCACACAGGCATACCTTAATTTATTCTAATGGATACTACTGGATATAAATGGTATCATCCATTCGCTGAGACTTAACATAAAATAAAATCATCTCTATGGAGCGAAATGTTTTTAAGCGACACACTGGAGCCCCTTGACTGACTTTTAAGCAATCTCCTGATGCCTAGGCTCAGACATACTCGAAGACACCAAGGTGTCTGCCCTGCTGTGCCGAGGAAGACCTGAACTGATTGAAAGTCACACATACACACACATGCGTTGAGACGTCAATGATTTTAATTACGTCCCTGCAACATTGGTTTCTTTTCTATATTCCGATGGTGGCAAGTCTGGTATTAGATATTATTATTAAAAATCTGGGACAAGTTAAAATTCTCCAATTAATTTTACAGCTTCATCTGAATAGGGAGAAGGCCGAGATTACAGAGAGGCAATCCAAAACACTCTGCAGCTAAATTACATCTTCAGATAAACTAATTTAGCTGACAGCCTTAAAAAGCACATCAGAATTTCCATCAGTAGAAAACATGGCTTGCACTTACAGGAAAAACAGCGTTACAGGTAACCTTTCGCTCTTCAGGAAGCAATTTTATTTAAATTGAAAGCTAAAAGCAGTTTTCGGGCATTATTTTTTAGCATACAATAGTCTTCTGAATACCCGACTGAAGTATGGTTATGACATTGTAGACTAAGTATTAAAAATCCCCCAGAAAATAGGGATATCTTCACATGAAAAGACCCAGTGTGTGTATATAACACACACACACACACACACACACACACACACACACACACACACACACACACACACACACACACACACACACACACACACACACACACACACACACACACACACACACACACACACACTACAATTTAGTAGCATTTAAACTGTTATGATTGAACTAGGGTAAATTCCTATGGCATTAAAAGAATTGGGAAAGGACAGGTCCACACAAAGCATGTGTGATAGTGATGCTTGGGAACCTTGCAGCGCGGTACCTCTATAATAACAGCAATTGCACAACTCACTGGCACTTATTTTAGGGACCCTGTGAAACTAGCTTCTGCAGTGTAACCGTATATCTAAAGAAGGTTTCTATAGTACCCATTCACTTTTGCAGATTTAGTTTACAATGAAAAAAACGTGTTTGATAATCACAGCAGTCCTAAATATGTTTCATATAACTTTTATACTTCTAAAACTCTAAATTTAGAATACAAATTGCCACAGTATGCTTGTTTCAGCCTCTATGGTGTGCTTCATACTTTTTAAGGTCACTAGAATTATTAATCAATACTCAAAAACTGCCCCATATACATTGCCTTCAACTGGTACTAGATGATCAGCGCTACAAACATTTAAGGCAAGACTAACATCAGACAATTTCCGCTTCGAAAAAATGTCATTTGATGTATAAGGGTTAAAGCATTCAACATGCCCTAGGTCATTTTACTTTAAAGGATAGTCAAAGGAAGCAAGAAAAAAAATCATAAGAAAAAAATCAGGACAGCTTGAAGATTAAAAGGCATGGCTTGCATTTTATTTTGGTTTTTGCGTGTGCCGGACCTTATTTGTGAGTGGGGAATACCTGTTAAGCTTGCATTGTCAACCAGAAATAGCTTTTAGAACACCATTTTATCATTACGGAAACAAGACATGCATAGATTAAGCTTGCCATAAAAGGAGATGAACATCTGTGGAAGTGACTGTGCTTGGATTAATTTGTACAAAAAAAATGAAGTGTTTATCATTAGTGCATTAATAGAAGTTTTTTTGTATTCTTGAAGGTTTAAATTCTTGGCACTTGACTATGCTCTCAGTTGTTACTTGCCATCTCTACTGCATATGTCCAAGTGTTCACGGGAAAGAAAATCTAATACTTACATAACTGCATCGATAAGTATGCAAGAGGCCAGCTTGTCAGCCCTTTTAATAAAGTTGTTCACAATATTGTTTCTTACCACAAACCCTGCACTGGCTACCCTTCAATTCTGGACAAAGACATTTTTTGAGAAATACAAAGCAGCAAGGTAGCTTACAATTGAGAGCACCTATGTTAAGCTGCATTCAGGGAAGAATACACCGAGATGAATACAGCGTGTACTTCTAGAACATGCACCAAGTTAAAACCTGTAAAGCTCAGGTTGCACACTGAACAATTCGTCACACACAGTCATGCAATGAAAAGATATACTAGCATATTCAACCCAGCATTACGAAATTCTTATTGTGGAGGTGGGCATGCAATTTTCCAGTTGAGGCACACACCATCATCTTCCATTGAGAGGCGTCAGTTTCCATGAAAGTATGGTAGAATTAACAATGCAAGTCTGCCTCAATCTTGGAATGTTTACAATCAAACCAAATATTCCATATTGAGGCTACAGGCTTCTTACAAATGATTGGTTATTGTCCCAAATTCCAGAGGGCCATGGGAAAGCAAGGAAGATCACAATAAATATTGTTGTACAGGTTACTTTGATGTCATGTTAGCAATATCAAAGTTAAACAGTAGAACTATGGGCACCTTTAGTTAATGCTCCCTTGGGAAAAGGCTAAAAGCAAAAAAGGATGTACCACTCCGTTCAGAAAAGCTTGCAATTCAAGCAGAAAACTTGCCTTGTTATTTGGAAATGCAGCACATCAGGTGATGTCCTTAAAAGAGGTTTCATTGTATGGGCTGTTGTACATCAGAGACTTAAACATAAATGAGACCACAGTGGATAAATATCTAGGAGAAATTCTCTCCTGCATGGATATTGAGGACTGCTATCAGACCCATCACATCAAGGGTTTTCATCGGCTATTCAGAATCATCTCACTCCAAAAATTTTCAAGGTTTTAAAAAACAAACGCTTTTGCCTTACTCTAGACTCTTGGATTCATAACAAAAAGTGGGTAAAATGTCTAGCATGTTACGATCTACAAGCTAAATTCAGTTTAGGCAAGCTTGGAATGCTGCAAGTACAACAGAAGAGGCACTGCCAACTCATCAATATATAGATGTGATGAACCTCAGTCGTGACTCACCTGCTCGAGAATAACAATGAAGCGTGATGCTGGTGGAAGATTGTTCTGAAGTACCACATACACTGGGCCACAGACCAAGCCCAGCAACTGGAAGATCATGAAGAGCGACCCGTAGAAGAGAGAGCGAAATGTTCGGTGGGAGGAGCTCCTGTAGCCTCTGGCCCAGAGCAGGAACAACCCATAAGGAACAATGAGTGTGGACAGGAACATACAAAGCCAGACTGAGATCACCAGAGGAAATTGTCCAAAGGCATAGACCAGGAGATCAAACTCCAACACCAACCTAAAAAGAACAGGAAACAGGGGCTATGGAGTTAAGTTGCTAGAGGGAAGTGAGAAGAGAAGAGCAGATACTAGAAAGAAGACAAAATAACTTAAAGCTGGGGTGTGCTGTCGGGTGGAAGTGAGGATAGGCCAGAGTAGGAAGTTAGACACTAGAAAAAGAGCAAATAAACGATAGAAGATGAGTTGCAGTGGGGAAGAAAAAATAGACCTCAGGGGGACAGGAAAGGGAAGATGGGATACACTGGGTTGTTGGAGCAGGGTGTTAGAGGTAAGAAAGGATAGACCAGAGTGAGGTAAGAAAGGATAGACCAGAGTGAGGTAAGAAAGGATAGACCAGAGTGAGGTAAGAAAGGATAGACCAGAGTGAGGTAAGAAAGGATAGACCAGAGTGAGATAAGAAAGGATAGACCAGAGTGAGATAAGAATTATATGGAAGAGTGAATAGAAGAGAAGGAGAAAAGGGGTGTAGGAAATAAATAACAGACCAGGAGTGATATGAGTAAGAGGAAAGAGAGAACATATCAACAGGGGAGATGAGTTAGATGGATTAACGAATGAACTAAATGGGCAAATAAGTTTGCAGATAAAGAGAATAGACAAGAAGAGGACAGGAGTTAGAGAAGAAAGAATTGTCCAGAGCTGAAGAGAAGTTAGCATACGAATGAGGGAGAGAAACGAGAGAGAACAAAGAATAGACCAGAGGGATGCATAACTGAAAGAAGGATGAATTGATTTTGGGAGGAGAGACTTACAGATATTGGGCAGAAGCGAACAACGAAGACAGCAGTGAAATTATTTCTTTATCCTCCTTTTAGCTCCCTGCTAT
Source organism: Calotriton arnoldi (assembly GCA_963921515.1). Taxonomy (NCBI): domain Eukaryota; kingdom Metazoa; phylum Chordata; class Amphibia; order Caudata; family Salamandridae; genus Calotriton; species Calotriton arnoldi. The sequence goes on along the minus strand of CAWUFW010000844.1, from coordinate 1,176,458 downwards.
CTAGTGCAGTGTTGTTCTTTCCTCAGTCTATCTACATATCACCGCACCCCTATTTAGGAATGAGGTGTACTACAAACATTGAATACATTTCCTCATTAGAGGTGAATACATTTTTTCATGAGAGGCAAAATTATAACTTGTTCCATGGAATGGTGTTGGCCAATGGAGTGTCATCACATAGTCTTCAAATCTACTCACTTGCCCAGTGTACATACCATTCAAATCAGTGGACATGCACAAAAACACAACAGAAGAACAATACTAATGCTGCAACCTAGCAAACAAGGCCCACTGTGAATCAATGTCAGCACTGACGAGCTTCAGTAAAGGATTATCCTATGAGCAACTTAGGTGGCTCCAACGTGTTTAGCATATTATGACATTTCTCTAACAAGAAAACTGGACTGTTCGGAATGAAGGTTTGTGCAAAAGTAAAGTTGCTTAGAATGTATAATTGTCTATTTCTAGGTCAGCAAACGCCTGCCTGTTCTGCACACATGCAAGATCAATTTCCCTTTAAGAACTGCTGAGCTAGATACAAATTTCAGGAACTGCAGCCTATTTTTTTAAAACAGAAGCTTTCATATAAAAAAGAAAAGCTAGAGCAGCTGAAGGTCCTGAAACTTTTAGGTTTCCCACTTTAAAAGGATAAATGATAGCGAGATGAGAGGCAGAACAGCATCCAAGAGGCTATTAGGTACTGCATATATTAGTAGACGGATGATTATACATCCACATTTTAACAAATATGTAGATCTAACTATAATTTAAATTTAAGACAGCCATAAAACGCATACATTTAAAATTTGCTTGCATTATTGTTTTTAGCGATTCCAGCAAAATGTAATTCATCAAAAATGAGATCAACAGGGTGTACTTTATTTGCACACTCAGTAAAGAATGCATTGTCCTCAGAACACAGTGAGTGATGACAGGGTTAAGAGTGGTATTACAAGGGTTCCAAGAGCCCTATTTCAAGAAAGAAAATGCCACTCAGCCAATAGAACCTGAAGAGAATGTTACCTGCGAATGAAATGTCAATAACAGTTGCGGAGCATCTGATTTTAGACAGGTGAAAAAGGTCCCCACAAGGAGATTCATTGGCCATACCCGAAAGTGAAGAAGTCTGATATACATCTCTACTTGTATTCTGAGGACCTGGGGAGAAACGCTTGTTGACAGGAATGATGGAAGGTGGAGGAGCCTACTAGATGATAGCCTGTCCCTCGAGGTCAAAGGTTTTGCTGTTACCAATATTAAAATACAAGACACGCATTTCAATACCGAATGCAGACACCCTGAAAGCTGAATGTGTTCAAGTAGAGAGTTTTAGGTCAAGTACCTAGATAGAAAACTTTATATGGAGCAGACCACTGGAAAGGCACATGGAGGTTCCACGCTAATGGAGCTTTTGAAGTCAAACCTCTCAACATTAATTCAGGAACAGTGTGCAGGGGTTGCAAGTTCTTTCACACCTTCAAAGGGCATAGGGGTGCAATGGGTCTACTGAAGGCACTGAGGTAGTGGCAGGAACTCCCCAGGGCTTCTCAGGGATGACACTGTAACAAACTCAAATCAGGGGTATTTTCTGGAAAGGTCTCTTCCTCTCCCATAAATTCCCACATTGTTCAAAGAACTCCAGGAAATTTTTGGGCAGAAAAGTAAATGTGAGAGAAGTTCCAATCAAGGATAAAAAATAAAGAGCATGAGAATCTTTGCCTGCTCCATTTTTTCTAACAAGTTCAAAACGAACAAGTTAATAACCTTCGGTAACGATATATCTGTAAGAGACATATATTAGTTATGGATTCTTTACCTTAGAATTACCCCCAGGCGTCAGACTGGATCCGGAGAATTTTTTCTTCAGCAGTACCCCTGCGCGTCGGTAGGTGGCGTCGGTCGACTCCACGTTCGTCGTTGGCGTCGTGATCGCCTGAATAACATTGCGGTATCTACTTAGACGCCGCCCCTGTGCGCTGACGTCAGTTCTTTACACGACATTCCATGCCAGAAGCGCAGAGCCATGCAAGACACTGACCACTGGTGCATAAAGCTAGGGCCCTGAAAGGGAGTCCCTTACCCTAGAAGTCAGTTCGCAGAACAGGGAGGATGGGTGGGGCGGTAAGGAATCCATAACTAATACAGGTCTCCTACAGATATATGGTTACCGAAGGTAAGTAACTTGTTCATTAAAAAGAGACTATTAGTTATGGATTCCTTACCTTAGAATAGATACCCCAGCAATACCAACCCCGGAGGTGGGTCTGTGAACTAAGTTCACACCAGAGAGTCCTGGAGAACTGTACGGCCGAAGAAGTCGTCTCTCCGGACTTGGCTGTCCAGGCAGTAATGCTTAGTGAACGTGTGCAAGGAAGCCCACATGGCTGCCTAGCAGATGTCATGAAGGGGGTGTTAGAAATGGGATTTTTGGTAGGCTTGGGCGTGGGCCAAAGCCAGGCAAAAACCACCACTCTAGTCAGGAGAAGGGGGTTACACGTCTAAAATAACCCCTGCTCACCCCCTTGGTAGCTTGGCACGAGCAGCCAGGCTTATCTTAGAGGCAGTGTGTAAAGCATTTGCACATAACCAACAGTAATACAGTGTAAGCACTACAAAAGGACACCACACCAGTTTAGAAAAATATCCAATATTTTTATATACTTAAGACATGACCAAAAACGATAAGAATCCACAATACAGTACTCAAAAATCTTCAATTATCAAAATACGCTTGAAACACAGTTCCTTGATGTCGATAGCTCCGTCCGGGGCTATCACGGCGTCGTGAGCAAACAAATCCAAACAGTTCTGGCTGACCGCGGCGTCTCGGGCCAGCTACAGTGTCGGGAAGACCCGCAAACAGTACCTTTTAGAAATGCAGGGCGTCGATGACCTCTCATTGAGCTTCCGAAAACATGGCGTCCGCAGGCCTCGGTTCCGGAAGTCGGTGCAGGAGTCGTCGGGGCCCTCGAAGTCGCACGCGTTGCAGGTCGATCTCCTCTCTGATGGAGTCAGGAGCGCTGGCGTCGGCAGGCGTCGGGTGCTGCGGTGCGAAGTGCAGCGGTGCGGCGTCCTCAGGTCGCGGTGCGAGCAGCGGCTCGGTGGCGGCGTCAGAGGGCGTCGTCGGTGAGACCAGGGTCGCGGTGCGAGATGAAGGCGGTGCTCGTCACGGTGCTGGCAGGTCACGGTGCAAGTAGCGGCGTCTTCGTTGCTGAAGCGCTGTCGTCGGCTGACGAACTGGAGTTGATGGCGCCGGCAGGCCAAGGCTGCGGTGTGGGATGAGGGCGGTGCGTCGTGTAACTTACGAGCGGTACCCCCGAACCACGGTGCAAGCAGCGGCGTCGATCTCGGCGGGAAGTGGCGGCATCAGGCAGGCCAAGGCGCCCTCGTGAAGCAAGGTGGTGCGTTGTGCGGTGCCCACAGGTCGCGGTGCGAGCAGCGGCTCGGTGGCGGCGTCAACAGGCGTCGTCGGTGAGACCAGGGTCGCGGTGCGGCGGTGCCCTCTGCGGTGCCAAAGCTTCGGCGTGAAGCGAGGCGGTGCGGAGTGCGGTGCCCACAGGTCGCGGTGCAAGCAGCGGCTCCGTGGCGGCGTCAACAGGCGTCGTTGGTGAGACCAGGGTTGCGGTGCGGCGGTGCCCTCTGAGGTGCCAAAGCTTCGGCATGAAGCGAGGCGGTGCGGTGCCCACAGGTCGCGGTGCAAGCTGCGGCTCGTGGCGGCGTCAACATGCATCGTTGGTGAGACCAGGGTTGCGGTGCGGCGGTGCCCTCTGCGGTGCCTTCAGGACACGGAGTCGGCAGTGACGTCGTCGAGTTGGTGTTCTTCGGGTGGCAGCACAAAACACACAGTCCCCAGTGCTGCGGGTCGAAGAACTTGAAGTCTTTGCTGTTCCTGAGACTTCGTGAACAGGGGGCAAGCTCTACCTCAAGCCCTTGGAGAGACTCACAAATTAGGTTGCAGAAAGTCCAGTCCAGGCCTTTCACTGCCCAAGACAGAAGCAGCCACTGCAGGTCAGCCCAGCAAAGCAGTCGTTCCTTTTCGCAGCTTCTCCGGCTCTTCTTCTTGGCAGTCTTCTTGTCCAGATGAGTTCTAAAGTTCAGGGGTCTGGGACCCAGCATTTATGTCCAAAAATCCTTTGATCTCTTAGGCAGAGAGGGCCTGTGCCCGGTCAGGACCAGTTCTGCCTTCTCTGGTGTGAATTCCTGGCAGGAGGTGGAGACGGCATTTGTCAGAGGCAGAGCAGGCCCTTTGAGGTGCAAGGAAATCTCCTCCCCCTTCCCCCATCGTAACCCAGGTCTCTTCAGCCCTTTCCTGACCTACCTAGACCATCTGGGGCCCCTCCTGCTCCCCCAGCCTTCTGTCATCCAAAACCCAGACAGGCAATCCACATTCCAGCAGAGGCACACGGGATGACTGAGCAAGAAAATACCTACTTTCTAAAAGTGGTATTTTCAAACACAGAATGTAAAAATCACCTTCACTAAAAGATGCATCTTTAGATTCTGAGTTCAGGCATACTAAATTCGATTTTCTTACCGAATTCCCTGGGCCAGTTAGGTTTATAAGATGTTATAAACAAACCTCCCATTCTATCCTATGGGGAACTGGTAGCTTGCAATAGTGAAAAACGAAATTGTCTGTAATTCACTATCAGGACATGCCACACACACCAGGGCATGTCCCACCTTTCACATACACTGCACCCTGCCCACAGGGGTACCTTGGGCCTACCTGAGGGGTGTCTGACATGTAAGAAAAGGGAAGGTTAGGGACCGGCCAGTGTGTGCAGTGGCCAAGTCGACATGGCAGTTACAAACTGCGTGCAGACTTCTGCAATGGCAGGTCTGAGTTACCGTTTTCAGGGCTACTCATGGGGGTGGCACAACCAGTGCTGCAGGCACCAGAGTAGCATTTGATTCACCAGCCCTGGCACACGCAGTGCACTTTACTAGGGACTAACAGGTAAATCAAATATCCAATCATGGAAACGCCCATCCATAACACAATTTACACAGAGAGCATATGCACTTTAGCACTGATTAGCAGTGGTAAAGTGCCCAGAGTCCTAAAACCAAAACAAACAGGTCAGGGAAAAATAGGACGAAAAAGCAAAAAGTTTGGGGATAACCCTGCAAAAAGGGCCATTTCCAACAGGGGGACTCCACGTCCCAAAGCAGTAGTGGATGCCATCGCCCTGGTGGAATGGGCGCGCAACCCTACTGGAGGTTCCTTTTTGGCTAAGGAATAGCAAATTTTAATGCAAAGAACGATCCATCGAGAAATGGTTCGTTTTTGCACGGCCCGACCTTTCTTGGCGCCCACATAGCCAACAAAGAGCTGATCATCCACCCGGAATGGATTTGTGCGATCCAGATAAAATGAAAGGGCACGTTTCGGATCTAGACGGTGGAGCCTCTCCTCCTCTTTAGAAGGATGCGGGGGCAGGAAGAAGGTGGGCAAAGTGATGGTCTATCCTATGTGGAAAGAGGTAACCACTTTGGGAAGAAAAGAAGGTCTAGTTCAAAGGACAACCTTGTCCGGATGAACAGCAAGGAAAGGAGGTTGAGAAGGAAGAGCCTGACGCTCACTCACCCTGCGAGCCTAGGTGATGGCAACCACAAAAGCAGTCTTCAAAGTCAAGAGTCTTAGAGGTCAAGTATGTAGCGGCTCGAAGGGAGCGCACATAAGGTAAGTCAGAACAAGGTTCAAGTCCCACTGGGGCATTACGAAAGGAATAGGAGGAAAAAGGTGAGTAATGCCCTTGAGGAAGCGATTTACAATGGGGGGCTTGAAAAGAGAAAGCTGATCAGGAAGGCGAAGAAAAGCCGAAATGGCCGAAAGATAGCCTTTAAGAGTACCCAGAGCAGAGCACTGCTGGGCCAAAGAAAGAATAAAGAGGAGAACCTCTGAAATAGGAGCAGAAAGGGGATCCACAGCCTTTGCTGTGCACCATGCCACAAATTAGTTCCATCTACAGGCGTTTAACGTTTTGGTGGAGGGACACCTGGCTGCCAAGATAACGTTACAGACTTCGGGAGGAAGGTCAAAAGCTGTCAACTGTCGCCGCTCAATCTCCATGCAAGGAGGTGGAGGCTGGACAGGTTCGGGTGAAGGACCGTCCCCTCCTGCTGCGACAGAAGATCCTCCCGAAGAGGCAGACTGATCAGAGGATCTATGGCCATGTTCAAGAGCTCGGGATACCAGACACTTCGTGCCCAGTCCGGAGCCACAAGAATGACTTGGGCCCAGTCGTGCTTGATCTTCTTCAGCACTCTGGGCAGAAGTGGTATAGTCGTATAGAAGACCGCAACTCCACTCGCGACGAAAAGCGTTGCCTAGCGAGTGCCGCCTTGGAAATTCCAACGCGCAGAACTGCAGACATTCTGCGTTCTCTTCCCACTGCTGAAAGAGACCTTGCACCACCTCCAAGTGAAGACGCCATTCGTGATCCATCATGCACCGGCGGCTGAGTTCGTCCACCCTGGCGTTCAGGGAACCCGCCAGGTGTTGAATCACCAGGGACATGCTCTGATGTTCCAGCCACTGCTAGAGACGGAGGGGCCTCCTGACAGAGGGTCCACGATCCCACCCCGCCCTGTTTGTGCAATACCACATGGCGGTGGTGTTGTCCATGAACACCTGCACTACTCTTCCTTTGATAGAAGGTAGGAATGCCTTCAGTGCAAGACTAATCTCCCAGAGCTCCAGAAGGTTGATGTGGAGCCGAAGACCAGAGGCCTCTGATCTCCGCCTCCCCCAAGTGTCCGCCCAACCCCAGAAGTGAAGCATCTGTTACCACTGTGAACTCTGGTTGGGGAAGGGAGAGGGATCTGCCGTTGACCCAATCCTGGTTCGTTAGCCACCACTGCAATTGGTGTGCAGTGCCCTCCGAGATCTGGACGCAATCGGAAAGATTCCCCTGATGCTGTGCCCACTGGAACTTCAGGTCCCACTGCAGAGCCCGCATATGCCACCTGCATGATCCACCAGCAGGATGCAGGAGGCCATGAGGCCCAGCAGCCTCAGGGTCATTCTGACCAAACCCCCTATAGAGGCTGAAAGATCAGAATCATAGCCCGAATATCCCAGACTCACTGCTCGGGAGGATAAGCCCGAAACTGCGCTGTGTCCAGAACCGCCCCGATGAAAAGGAGCTTCTGAGAGGGAATCAGGTGTGACTTCGGCACGTTGATAGTGAACCCCAGCGAATGCAGGAGGTCCGCTGTAGTCTGGAGGTGGGAGACGACAGCCTAGGGCGAACTTGCCTTCAACAGCCAATCATCGAGATAGGGGAAGACTGGAACCCCTGATCTGCGCAGATGAGCTGCGACCACCGCCATCACTTTCGTGAACACCCGAGGGGCGCTGGTAAGGCCAAAGGGGAGCACGGTGAACTGAAAATGCAGGGCAGGCAGGACGGGGATGTGAAAATAGGCGTCCTGCAAGTCCAACGCTACCAAACAGTCTCCGGGGTCGAGTGCAGACAGGACCTGAGCCAATGTCAACATTTTGAACTTCTCCTTCCGGAGTAAGTGGTTGACGTCCCTGAGATCCAAGATAGAACCAGGCCTTTGTCCTTCTTGGGCAGTAGTGGGAATAACAACCACGACCGACTTCTGGCACAGGGACTCGCTCGATGGCTCCCTTGGCCAAGAGAGCCGCAACTTCCTGACGGAGAAGGGCCAAGTGATCCTCCGACATGCGCATGGAGGGTGGGGTAGTCTCGAAGGGGAGGGAGTAGCCCCTTTGGACTATCTGCAAAACACACCTGTCAGACGTGATGTTGTGCCAGTGGGGTAGGTGATGGCGAATCCTGCCGCCCACTGGCAATTGGTGGCCCTGAAAAGTCAGACTAGGAAGATTTGGAGGCTGCTGCAGAGGGTGCGCTGGTGGACTGGCCCGCCCGCTAGCCCCCAGACCCACAACGCTGGGTCCCACATCCCCGGCCGCGCAGGCCTGTGGCTCTGGGTGGAACGTGGTGGAGCACCCCTTCCGTAGCCACGAAAGGAGCGAAAAGCGGACTGCGCGGGATGAGAGGTGGTAGCGAGGCCCAAGGATCTGGCCGTAGCCCTGGAATCCCTAAAGCGCTCGAGCGCGTTGTCCGTTTTGTCGCCAAACAAGCAACGGCCATCAAAGGGCATGTCCAAAAGAGTCGATTGGAGATCACCCGAGAAGCCAGTGGACCTCAGCCAGACGTAGCTTCTCAGGGCTACCAACGTTGAAATCGCCCTGCCTAGCGTGTCGGCGGTGTCCAGCCCACATCGTATGGCGAACTTAGCTTCATCTCTACCCTCAGCCAATGCACGGGAGAGAACGGCCCGGGCCTCCTCCGGGCACTGTGGCAGCACCTGCGCAACCGTATCCCACACAGAGTGGGTGTAACGGCCCAAGAGACATGCAGTGTTCACCGACCTAAGTCCTAACCTGGCGGAAGAAAACATCTTCTTCCCAAGGTGATCCAGCTTCTTGGATTCCCTATCAGGTGGAGCAGCAGGGAACGCGCCCTTAGAAGTGGAGGATTGGACCACCAAGCTCTCGGGGGGTAGGGTGTTGGGAGAGGAAAATGGGGTCGCCCGGGGCCGGGCGGTGGCATCGGGTAATCATCCTATCCACAGGGGCCCCTGTGCTGGGCTTGGACCAAGTGCCCAGAAGGATGTCTGTGAGGGCCTCATTGAATGGCAGCAGGAGCTCCGAAGAGGCCGCTGCCGGTTGAAGCACCTGAATCAGGAGGTTAGCCCTGTTCGCCACCGTAGGAAGATCAAGGTTCAAGGACTCAGCCGGCCTACGCAACACCACAGCGTAAGAGGCTCCCTCCTCCGTAGCCACGGTAGGGGGAGAAAGCATGCCGAGGTCTGGAGAAGTGTCCAGTTCACTGGCCTCACCCAATTCCGCTCTCCAGTCCGGTTCTTCCAACTGGTCTGCCAAAGGGTCCACAGACCCCTCCCAGTACTCTTCACCCTGCTCTGGTTGTCACTCAGGGCGATGGGGAACACCAGAGTAGAACAGAGGTACAAAAGTACCGGGTCGGCACCGGTACTGTCGGTCCGGCTCGGTGTCCATGTCGAGGGGGAGGCCCGGGTCGACGTCGGTTGGGGACACAACTGGCGTCGGAGGGGGCAGAGGTGTCGCCAATGGATTCGGCACCAGACGAGGTGTCGTAAGGTCGACCAGCGCCGATCCGGATCCAGGCCTGGATCCCTGGGGGCCCTGCGGCACCGAAGCCGCCATCATCGAAGGCCTAGAACCCCCAGCCAAGTCTGCGGGGCCCGAAGGCGCGCCGGAGGAGTCTGGCTGCCCAAAGATGGAGTAGAGGGCTTCGTAAAAACTACAAAGTTGGCCAGGGGTCGCTCCGGCTCCCGGAAAGGGAAGGACCCAGTAGGCTCCATGGCCGGAGCCGAAGGACGACGACCTTCCGCATCCTGAGTCGCGTCAGCCGACGGACAGGGAGAACGCGAAGAGCGACGGTGCTTCTTCGCCTTCTTTTTGTGCTACGACTTACCCGAAGACTTCGAAGAGGAGTGATGGTGGTGACTCCGCAACCTGTTCCGCGACCTCCCTCTCGACTGGGACCTCGAGCGGCGCGGAGCCGACTGCCAGGCCTCCAGAAGCTTTTGGGACTGCTCCCGCAAAGACTTTGGATTCATGGCCCGACAGTCGGAGCACGACTTCGGGCCGTGGTCGCGCTCCAAGCACCACAGGCACACCAGGTGCGGATCCGTAACCAACATCAATTTGTGACAAGAGTCACAAGGTTTGAAGCCGGTCCACCGGTGTGACATCCCTGTGTACCAGGAGTCGAACAACTCGAAAAAAAGGTCGACAAAAGTCGAAAAATGACAGTCAAAAAGTGACTAGAGGTACTGCTCTCTCCGGATCTGCGCTGGCAGGCGCGGAAAAAGAAAGAACAGACATCAGCGCGCAGGGGCGGCGTCTAAGTAGACACCGCAACGTCATTCCAGCGATCACAACGTCAACGACTAACGCGGAGTCGACCGAGGCCACCTACCAACGCGCAGGGGTACTGCTGAAGAAAAAATTCTCCGGATCCAGTCTGACGCCTGGGGGTAATTCTAAGGTAAGGAATCCATAACTAATGGTCTCTTTCAGATACATCAAAACTATAATCTGGTCAGGGAAAAAAAGAGCTGAGAGAATAAAAGGATTTCAAACAAAACAGAAAGATTTGAAATTCTCACAGGACATAACAGAAAAAAATTAACCAAAACACAAGCAAAACCGAGTTTTCAGGTCTTGCTTTAAAGAGTAGACTAACGATCTATCTTTAAACAGCCAAAGGACTGCACTCTGGGACAGAAGGTGTGAACCACTGGATTAAACTAACAGGAAAACTACACCATCTATGAAAGCTTCAGAGATTGCAGCCTCTTTGCGTTTTTTATTATCCTACTGGCAAAGTTTTTTAAATCCTGTTTTTAGTAGGGGATATAGGATTAAAATAAAATGAAAAAATGCTCTTTGCAAATGTTTCCAGGAAATAAGTCAGTGTCTACGAATATTGATAAAGATTCTATAATGGAGAAATATGATTCTTGTTAGACCTAACAGCCTTAGGCTACCTGTTCCCAGGGCCCGTAAATTTAAATGCTACTAGTGGTCCTGCAGCACTAATTGTGCCACCCATTTAAGTAGCCCTCCAACCATGGCTCAGGACTACCATTGCAGAGCCTGTATGTGCAGTTTTACATTGCCACTTCAACCTGGCAGGGTAAATCTCTTTCCTGGCCTAAACCTTCCCTTTTATGCATATGAGTCACCCCTAAGGTAGGCCCTATAGGACCCACAGGGCAGGGTGCAATGTATTAAAAAGGCAGGACATGTACTTTTTAGTTTTACATGTCTGGGTAGTGAAAAACTCCCAATTTCGTTTTTCACTACTGCAAGGCCTATTACTTCCATATGAGAACATTGGGATTTCCTTATTACACTTTTAAGTGTAATTCCCAATTGTGAAGAGAAGGACTTTAAGTTTGGTGTCACTGGACTCACAGTTTAAAATCACAACTGATGATGAAGTTGGATTTTAAATTACAGTTTGGCAAATGTCACTTTTAAAACGATGGCATTTACTTACTTTAGCCATTTAGTGCCCGATGCCGGTCTCCGTTATGTCTGGGTTGGGTGACAGCTGGGCTGTGTGTATTCCCTCTAGACAGCCACATACAGAGAGCTTAGGTGTGTCTTGATGGGCCATCCTGGGAGATGGGAGAGAGAAGCTGGGCACTGCCTCACACATACACCTAAATAGGCTGTGTCCTGTCCACACACACAGGGCTGCATGCCCCCCTGTAGAGAGTCTGGAGCCAGGGCAGGAAGGAAGGACCTCTGTGCACTTCAAAGCTTTCTTTGAAGTCTCCCCACTTCAAAGACACAACTGGGTATAAGTACCAGAACTCTGACACCATGACTTTAGTACACTTCTGGGCCTGTGACCACTCTGCCAGGAAGAAGACTTGTTGTGCTGCTAAAGGACTGCCACTCCTGTTTTCTGGACTCCTGCCTTGCTGTGTTACCTTGCTGCCTGCTGCTCTCTCTTGCCTGGGTGAGAAGGACTGGACCTGCAACACTTGAACCCAGAGTGACTCCAAGGGCTTGCCTCTTGATTGAAGTCTCAGGGACACAAAAGACTTCCAACCTATCTGCTTCAACACTTGGACTCAACTATCTGGTAGGTCTGCCTTGCCAAGTGGTGCCACCCCAGTCCTGGAGCCTTGGAAGGGGGCCTAGCGGAACTGATGCATCCTCAGCTGCGAGAGCAGAACCGACGCATCGCCGCTGTTGTGGGAACAGGATCGCGGTCGGACTGGACACTTGACTTTGTCCCGGTCCAGCGTGACCAGATATCCCTTTAATCACAGTTTCTAAACGCTTTTTTTGCAAAAAACATTTGTACAAATAGCTGGATTTCTACACATTGGATTTTAATCGTTTTGGTCTTGTTTTATTTATAAAATTAAGATCTATTTTTCGAAACTGGTGTGGAGTCTTTTTGTGGTGTTTTCACTGTGTTACTGTTTGAAATGTAGCACAAATACTTTACACATTGCCTCTTACTGACTGCTCTGTGCCAAGCTACCAGAGGACAAGATAATTTAAGGTGTGTTGCGACTTACCCTGACTAGAATTGTGGTCCTTGCTTGCACATGGTGCATACCTCTTCCAACCAGAAACCTCACCGCTGATCATTGGTGACCAGCGGTGAGGATAGAACTGTCCTCCTTTCTGCAGTGCCATACAGTAACTAGGTGTACACTACCCATCCACATTTCTGAGTTTTCCAATTTCTCCCTGTTTTGCATTTTTACATTTTTCCTCTACATCCACAACTGAAGCCATAGAATATGAGCTGGCCAACCAGGAAAAATACACAGTGGCCCAGCTTGAAGACCTTTGTAAGGAGATGGGAGTTCCTGCCAAGAGTGCCACCAAGAAGGTGGAATTTTAAAAGGCACTGAGGGCCTGGGCAGAAGCCCACTCCAAGGAGAGTGATGGAATGGGGGGGGGGGAAGGCCAAGAATGGCTCTTCTGAGGAACCACCTGCAGCAGTTGAGCGGGACACCCCTGAATTTGAGCTCCCTGTGAGAGCAGGAAGCAGTGTCTCTTCCTGTGAACTATTCCCAGGGGAGCAAGGGGAAGGAAAGAGGAGCGAGAATTCAAGCTACAGGATGGACAAATTAAAGATGGAGGCCAAAGAGAAAAAGATTGAAAGGGAGGCCAAAAGGGCCGAGGCAGAGAAAGCCTTATCAGAGTAGAAACTTCTTCTGGCTCATGAACGGAGTTTAAAAGAGTTGGACATCAAGGCCAGGCAGTACGATTCCAGCAGCGTACCTGATGGGAGACAAAAGGGTTTGTATACCTAAGGATTTGGTGCCCAGTTACGTGGTGGGAGATTACATTGGTAAGTGGTTTTTCCGCTTATGAGCTTGCACTGAAGGTTCACACAGTTCCTGAGGAGCACTGGGGGAGGTGGGGGTGTCGGGGGAAACACATGCCAACACCTGTGAGGGACACACTTCTAACAGAAGTTGGGGACCAAACAAAGTATACCCCTATGAAGACCATTTGGATTACCAAATTTGGAATGACTCCTGAAACGTATCGCCAAAGATTCAGAGACGGCCAGAAGCTCCCCAACCAATCCTGGGTAGATTTTGTTGAATACTCCAGTAAAGCACTGTATGGCCGAGTGAGGGGCAGCAAAGTTAGTGAATTTAATGGGTTGTACCATATAATCATGAGAGAGCACATGCTCAGTATCTGTTTGCATTGTTGTGCCAGCACCTAGTTGACAGTAAGCTGACTGACCCCAGGTAGCTTGCTGAGGCAGCGGACCTCTGGGCTAGCCCCAGTGTCTAAAAAGGTATCTAGGGGGGACATTCACAAAGATGGTCAGGGTTCCCAACAGAAGAAAGAGGGGGTGGGGGGCTTAAAAGGAAGAATTTCTCAAAAGGCCCCCAAAATAATTCCCAAGGGAGTATTGGTAACCAGTCCCAGTCTTATACTAAGAAGGGGTTTTTTGATCAGAAGACAGGGAGGTTGGTACCCCAATATACAGCGTGCTACACAAATGGGCACAACAAGGGCTACTCCAAATGTCCCAAGAAGGCACAGTCCCCCACCGTTGGGCAGTCAACAGGGTTGACGAGTGTAGCACTCAGGGCGAAGTAGAACCAGTTAGTTTTGGGGGACAGACAGCGGTGACCCTAGTTTCCCTGGGGAATAGACAAATGGTGTCAAAAGCCCACATGCCTTCAAATACTTCAAAATATAGGCAGTGGGTCACCATTAATGAGCAACGGGTGGAGGCTCTGCGAGACACAGGAGCCAGCATGACAACTACCAAGTGTCAGCTGGTGTCTGCAGAGCAGTTCCTACCGAACATATCCCACCAAGTCTTAGTCGGCAACAATCGCGAGAGCCATCTACCGGTGGCTTTGGTTCCCTTTGAGTGGGGAGGGGGTCTAAGGTTCTCTGAAAGTTGATGTGAGCCCTGCCATGCCTGTTGATTGTTTGCTAGGTAATGACCTGGAGCACACTACCTGGAAGGAGGTAAAGCTCAGGTCTCACTTGGAGATGATGTGATTGCCTGAGTGGGTCTGTATGACCACATGGTCTATGGCTGCCCAGAAAGGCAGTCAAGGGCTTCAGGAGCCTGGAAAAATGGCCCAGACAAGTGTAGGTTGACAGGGTCCCTGAGGAGGAGGCCCCCAGAGCTAACTGGGGAAGGCACTGCTGCCCTAGGTGACCTACCGGAGCTTGATGGCTGGCAAGTTGAGGGTGGGCCTGCCAGGGAAGAATTATGCCAAGCGAAGAAAGAGTGCTCCACTCTTGAGGGTTTGAGGAGACATTCCTCAGCCCATGAGGAAGGTGAAGCCTCTGGGGAGCACCTGGTCTACTGGGAGAATGATCTCCTTTATAGGGAGCCTAAGGTTCCTGGTGCTGGGACAGCCCATGTGTTGGTGGACCCCCAGTGTTACGGACCTTTCCACTGGATTTGATTCATGATATATCCCTGGCAGGACATCTGGGGCAAGACAAGACATTTGCCAGGCTTGTCTCCCACTTTATTGGCCCTGAATGAAGACAGTCTCCGATGCATTCAGCAGGTCCTGTCCCACCTGCCAGGCCAGTGGAAGTCTGAGAAAAAGAACAAAGCTCCCCTGATCCCATTACCCGTCATTGGCACCTCCTTTGAAAGGGTGGGCATTGATGTCATTGGACCTTTGGACCCCAAGACAGCCCTAGGAAATAGGTTTGTCCCGGTCTTGGTGGAACGAGCCACCCACTACCCAGAGGCAATCCCTCTTAGGACAGTGACTGCACCCATGGTGGCGAGAGCTCGGATGGGGATTTTTACCTGTGTTGGGTTCCCCAAGGAGGTAGTGCCAGACAAAGGTACTAACTTCATGTCGGCGTACATGAAGTCCATGTGGGAAGTGTAGTGTAACTTAGGCGTTCACCACACCGTATCACTCCCAAACCAAAGGTTTAGTTGAGATTCAACAAGACTTTGAAGGGCATGATTAGGGGCCTGCCTGAGCCTTTGAGGTTCAAGTGGATGTCCTCTTCCCATGCCTTCTCCTTGCAGACAGGGAGGTGCCACAGAAAGGAGTAGGGTTCAGTCCCCTTGAATTCCTCTATGGACACCCTGTTAGGGACTTCTTAGCCTTGTCAAGGAGGGGTGGTAGAAAGCTCTCAAGAACCCCCCCCCCCCCCCAGGATGTGGTAAGCTACAAGCTGACCCTCTGCAACCAGATGCACCACTTCATGAAGAAGGACACCCTGGTGGAGTTTCAGCCTGGCAAAAAGGTATCGGCCATGGAACAAGTAGAGTCCAGATCTTCCCAGGACTGCTGGACTCGCCCATACGAGATAAAGGAGCGAAAGGGGGAGGCCAAGTACTTCCTCCAGACCCCTAGGAACCCACTAAGGGTGCTCCACATGAACCAACTGAAGCCTCACTAAGAGGTCCGAAGTGAGCATGCTCCTAGTGACAGATTAAGAACTGAAAGAGGAGAGTGCCCCTCTCCCCCACCTCCTCTCTGCACAGGAGCACGATGGGTCAGTGGAGGGTGTCAACTTCTCACCACACTGACGACAGAACAGCAAGGTGACTATTACCAGTTGCTGGGACACTGTTCTCGCTCACCCCTGGACTCACATCTGTTTGTCCATGATGTTGACACAGAAGACAGCCCCCTGTAAAGAACACAATTTACAGGTTGTCAGACAGGGTGAGAGCTTGCATCAAGGAGGAAGTCTTCAAGATGTTGGCCTTAGAGGTGATTGAGTGCTCTAACAGTCCCTGGTCCAGCCCATGGTGTTGGTACCAAAGGTTGCCCCACCGGGCGCCAAACCAGAACTCAGGTTCTGGGTGGACTATAAAGGACTCAACTCAGTCACCAGGACTGATGCACCCCTCATCCCCAGAGTTGAGGAGCTAATTGACAGGCTGACCGCTGCCAAATTCCTCAGCACTTTTGATTTGACATCAGGGTACTGGCAGATCGCCTTGACTAAGGGGGCAAAGAAGAGGTCTGCATTCTCAACCCCAGAGGGTCTTTACCAATTCCGGGTGATGCCCGTTGAATTAAAGAACACCCCTGCTACCTTCCAACGGTTGGTTAAAAGGGTCCTGGCAAGTAAGGAGGCTTTCTGTGCTGCCTACTTAGACGACATCCCTGTGTATAGTTTCAGCTGTAAGGAACACCTGCATCACCTCCATTAGGTGCTTCAGGCCCTGCAACAGGCAGGCCTGACAATCAAGGCGAGCATGTGCCAGATTGGGCAGGGTTCCGTGGTGTATTTGGGACACCTGGTAGATGGAGGCAAGGTGCAGACCCTTCAGGACAAGATTAAAACCATCATGGCTTGGGAACCACCTAAATCCCAAACAGAAGTGAAAGCCTTCTTAGGCCTCACTGGCTATTACCGCAGACTTGTTAACGGCTATGGCACCATCGTTGCCCCCTTAACTGAGCTGACTTCCAAGAAGCAGCCCAGATTGGCGGTCTGGGCAGAGGCTTGTCAGAGAGCCTTTTGCTCTTTAAAGAAAGCCCCTGACTTCTCCAAGGCGATTCATCGTGCTGACGGACGCTTCAGATCTTAGCACAGCTGAATGAGCAGGGCCTAGACCAACTAATAGCCTTAATTAGTAGGAGGTTACTTCCACGGGAACAGAGGTGGAGTGCCATTGAAAGAGGTTTTTCCTGTGGTCTGTGCACTGAAGAAGTTGAGACCATACCTGTTTGGGACTCAGTTCTGGGTTTCGATAGACCACAGATGGCTCATACAGATGAGGGGTGAAAATCCGAACTGTTGAGGAGGTCCATCTCCCTACAAGGAATGGACTTTGCTGTGGAGCATCGCCCTGTGACTGACCACACCAATGCGGATGGTCTCCACATTCTTCCTCTTTAGTGAAGAGAGTTCCCAAGGGGTTGGGTAGCTCTCCCTACTTTCAGCTTGGGGGAACGGGGGTGGACGACACATGTTAGACCCGACAGCCTAAGGTGGTCTTTCCCCAACTTTTTCCTGCCTCCCTCCATTGTTCTGTACTTGTTTTTGCTGGCTTTAAGACTCTGTGCACTTTACTACTGCTAACCAGAGCTAAAGTGCTTGTGCTCTCTCCCCTAAACATGGTAATAATGGTTCATCCCCAATTGGCATATTCAATTTACTTATAAGTCCCTAGTAAAGTGCACTACAAGTGCCCAGGGACTGCAAGTTAAATGCTATCAGTGGGCCTGCAGCACGGATTGTGCCACCCACATAAGTTGCCCTTAACCATGCAATATTTGTGTTTCCAATTTAAAAACAATTATAGAACCTTTGCATGAAACCCATCAATTCTGATGTTAAACTTAAACTTAACTGAGCTTTTCTTTTCTTTCATTTAATTATTTTTATTACTTTTTTTATTCATGAAAATTGCATAAGCCTAGTTGGAAGCCACTTCCCTTTTACAATGGCTAAATGATCTTCTTTCACTGCCAAAAGTTATATATATTGTTTATCCACACACTGAAATGCGAATTATTCAGGGTAAATGCTTACAGAGAATATCTAATCTTGCCAAGCCACTGGCTAAAAGGGACAATTTGACAATATACTAGCAAAGGGATGCCAGTGCCAACAGGATGTATCAAGAGCAGGTAGTTGGGCACAAGCCTTAACTAGAAACTCATTAAGGAAAGTTCATCTCACAAACAAAATATAATCTAGGGTTGGTTGCACTAAATTGCGATCTACAGAATCCTGTTTTCCAGAGGTAAAGATGGCTTACCTGTGATTCCTAGTCTATGCTTGCATCATTATTTGATTTCTCTTACCTGCCTTCATCAATGAAATCCACGACAACTGTGCTCAGGATAAACAGAATGAGCAGGGCAATGAACATGTGATAGATTGTTCGGATGTGGTTGACTTCGAAGAGTTCACTGCAGAGACACAAGGCAACAATGAAAAAGACAAATTACAATTTGAAGAATAATTTACAGAGACTCAAAGGCAGAGACGTGGTCACATTCAGATCAGCACAGTTCAGAAGCCATCACCTACCCGTCACGGTCCTTTATCACAGACAATGCTGCACAGTCACATACTGTTACAAGACCGTTACCTGAAAATAGAGGATGTTCTAACTTCAAATCCATTTACAGGACACTTTGGACATCAGCAGCACTCTGAGGTCAACAAGACTCAAAAATCAGTGCAGCAATAAATCAGTTAACTTTTGTTGGAAGACACTTGGCATGACTTTATTCCGATGAGGGGAGGACTTCATTTGATCCAAAAAAAGATACAGTCTGTGATTAACCTTTGTATCAGCCAACTAACTTATTTCTCTAGCATTTCACTTTTATTGTAAACACTTCGAAAGCTCTGCCTCATTGACATTTCAGGTTCCATTATTGGCATTTGAGCAGCACAAATTCTGCTATTGGTATTGATCTCGTAGAGCTTTCAGCACTAGAGGTCACATTCAAATATGGGTCTGAGGTTCCTATGCTAGTCCAGAATATCTGTCTTGTGATAATGTACTATGCGTATTGTATTGTGTTGTGTTTTTAGTTTGAAGCCTACCAGACAGTGCAGCGGTCCGTTTTGCTAAAGATGCCTTGAGGACATTATAAAAGCTTCCCTGGGAATGCATTCCGTCCATTGCTAACCAATGGCTTTGTAGTTTGCAACTCGCAGTTGCTAGCTTCCTATTTGCTGGCTTTATATGTTTTAGGCTGTACATCTTGAGTTCGGCCCTTCTGTGGAGCATAGCCTATTTACTGTATTTTTCCACAAGTGCTCGCTTTCTGTAAACAAGGCTTTAAATTTTGTTCCCATCTTGTCACATTTGCATTCAAAGACTGAGGTCAAATGTCAGGCTATGTCTTCCGAGGGAGCTTGGTGTTTACTTTTCTTTCTCCGACATCAAAGTGAGAGGGTTTATGTGACAATCTTGCTGTGAAAGAAAAGGTTTTTTTTCTAGCACAAAAAATTTAAATGTTTGTAAATGCACTGTACAGACATTTCAGAACAGATTAGAATTAGGAAAGCACAAATTAGGCACATTTTGTGTTATTCTGAAGTGTTGTGGAAGCAAATATTTTAATATGATCAAATCAATACACTAGGTGATGACCTTTCCGCACATTGTTTGTGTGCTCTATACTTTCATCAGTAAAACAGTATGTGTATGGAAATGTAATGGTAATTTCAATTGAAAAAGTGTTGTCTATAATGGGAGTGCACTCCCACACCATGCATACTTCACACTATAACACTCCACTCTATGACTCTCCTCTGCATGGGCTAAGTGGGCTATTTCCCAGGTCCCCCACTAACAAGGAGCTCCTGGGAAAGTGACATTTTGCTTTTTTACCCTTCTCTCTATTTCGGTCATCCTTCAACATATAATTCACTATTATTTGGCAACATGGGGCTTGAATTTTCAAAAAAGGGTACTAAAATTCAAACTTGCTCCAAACAGGGGCCCCCAAAATATTTGTTGCCCATGGCCCCCAAACTCCTTAACATGACACTGCACTCAAAAACACTAACTTTTAGTCATGCTGAACAGCAGCCAAGCTGGTGTACAATATGGCAAAAAACATTAGCAAAGCCAATAGGTCTTGCATAGGATAGACCTATTGGTTTTGGCACTGCTTGTTAATTGAGAAGGCAGTGTTTATTCACTAAGCTACGAGTGTATGATTGTGTGCCAAGGAGAAGGCGGCCTTTTCAATTAATTGTGAATCTTCTAGGTCAAGGAAATCAGAAACTACCTTGAGTATGAGGGATAGATAGAGATGAAGCACCACCAGGTCTATAACAAGTGTGCATGGCTCTACAGCAGAAGGTACACAAATCTAAGAGGGTTGGTGACCTGAAGTGTGGACCACAGGAGGGCCACTCCTGTCAAAAACTATGTTACAGAAGGTGTTTGAAAATAAGGTTGAGAATAAGGCCAGAACAAATGTTCTGAAGAAATGGGTTCTACAGTGGGGAGCACCAAATACAATCTTGCAAAATAGCTCTTCTTGCAGGGTTGAACAGAGCCTGAAGTGACTATTCTGACATCGAGGAATTGGTATAGAAAAAGAAAACAGGTTTCTGTTTCTGGAAAGCATTTCTTCAGCAATCAGAACTGGAAGGGGAGGATTGAAAATCTTGCAATACCTCCCTAAGAGAATATTGGCCACCTGTGGCAGGTCCATGGTTTTGTTGCAAAGGATTTAGACCGTAAACAGAGATACAACAGAACCGAATCCCTCAATTTCAGCCCAATGGAAGGGTAGGGAAAAAAAAAAAATATATATATATATATATATAATTAAACAGTTTGCAAGGTATCCTTGACTTCTGCACATCTATGACAAACACAGTTGTCACTTAAAGGTATGCTGAGTGGCAATGAGCTGGACAGCTGAAAGAGGACTGGTCGGTGTGATGCAAGGCAATACTGACAGAGGGGCAAAAGAAGGCCCAAGCCTGTCCAATGATCGAATGCATATGTCTATCCAAGAATACAGATGACAAATAACAGCACAATAGAAAAAAGAAGGTGACTCATGTCCAACAACAAGATAACAAGAAAAGTATGGGGTGCATTAAAGGGCATCTTTGCTTAAGAAAAATCATTCTCATTTCCTATTCGAAACACAACAGCTACTCAGAAGAGCAGTATAGCTTTAAGGAGACTAGTCTTCCTTTGTTTTGTCCATACTTCTCCAAGGAACTTAGCTGCTGAAAAAGGGATCAAAGTCCACTTGCAGCAAATACCAGCTGACGCCAAGATATTGACCATTTTTTTTTTCCCTTTGGAGGCTGGACACAAGAGTAATATAATGCCTCAGGTCTTCAGCACCTGTTCCAAAGCCTAAAAGAAAAAAAGTTTGTTCCTTTGGTAAAAGTTTTTCTGGTGAATGTGCTACTGCAGACTCCTCATCTTATGAATATATCCAGGAATCAAAATGGATCCACAGAATTTTCTCAGCAATGCTCCAATGTGCCAATAGGTGTCACCATGTGACTCTGGTGACACCATACTTCCCGGTCATGTGTGGCAGAGTGTTCCCGTAAAACATACCCGTTTCATACAAGCCAGGCCTGACTGTATTCCAATATAAAGCACTGTTTGGACATTAATTTCAGAATTGTAAGTTGTCAAAGTTCCACAAACATAATAGAAACGAAACTTTTCCCCTCTCAAAGCTTCAGGGCTACATGCAGGGATTAGAGCTACAAGGCTGCCCTGCCTCCGACAAATCAGAATTCAAAGGAAACAAGCATTGGCATAGCCAATAGGTCTCGCCTTTGGGACCTTATAAGTGTTTAGTTATCCAGCACAATATCCTTGGTGCAACAACATCAAGTGTTGCATGGCTAAACACTTATAAGGTCCCAAAGGCGAGACCTTTTGGCTATGCCAATGCTTGTTTATAATCTATCCAGCTTTCCACACACCAAACTATATGTGAACCTATACGAATAGGTAATGGGGTAGAGAAGAGCACCCAACCTCTCTACAGAAAAAACAGAGAGACCCCATTTAGGGGTTTACAGCGGCTGAAACATGCGGACTACAAATTGATATAGGGGATAATGTGTATACCTACTGTGCAATATCTCTAATCTCACAATAGAGAGACAGAGACTATAAAAAAAAATTATTTCTCTACCACTAGGTCATTTTAAGATACGGATCCCCCTTTTAACTTAAAAACTAGATCTTGTACATAAATGAAGGATTACGTTTTAGGCATGTCAGCTTAAGAATTAATACTCTACAAGTCTACTACTAAAAGCTCCTAATTAGGCATAACCCAACATATCCAGGATGAGTAGCAGAGCCTGTAATGAAGCATGTCGCTTTGGTGGGTATGGGTTCAGAGTCCTTAAAAAGAGAAACCAGTCTTAACTCGGACTAAGGTCTGTATCTATACGAATACATAAATAATATTCCATGAATCCTCAGTCTATCAGAATTGTTAAGTTGAATCAGTATACAAGGGAGTGATAGGATAGACCAGTTACCCATTAATCCTCTCATTCGTTTGCAGTTTTTGGCATGGTTATACAATGCACTCATATAATGAAAGGCTGGATAGAAAAGCACAAGAATAAGAAACAAGCATTGGCCGCGCGGCCGTAAAAGTAACGCCGTGCGGCCGCGAAATGAAATAATAAAAAATAAAAAAACGCGAGTCGTGACGCGAGTTGTGCGCACGCATGACGAGAAAAAGTGCTGTGCACGTCGCGTGCGCTTGTGCGCGTAACCGCACGCTGGTGGCCGCTTTCGGAGCACTTTCAAAAGCCCCTTACTAAAGTCTCGCAGAGCAGCGCATGCGCGCTGGCTCAGCGAGACCTAAAAAGTAATGGTTACATTTGCTAAAGCCGGAGGAAACATAAGAGAAACAAGTTCATTCTCCCCTCTCCAGAGAGGAGGAGATGGCATAAAGGAATGTGAGCATCTGGAGGAGGCAGACATGAGGACTGATTGCTAAGCGTGGCATGCAGAAGTGTCATTTCTGACTTCCAACCCTTCATAAGATACCTATACAGCTTGCCATGGAAATAATTAGGGTATTCCAATAACCATTCAGCCAATATAAGAATCATGAGGCTGAGAATACATGTAGATATTAGCTGGGGACTACTACTAATCAAAAAGGGAATGTACAGACATAATGAAATATGCTTTGGTGTTTCCCAATGTTCATTTTGTTTTATATCATGAATGCCGATATTACCATAATAATTGCCATCATTCTGATACACAAGAAGTATAGTATAATAAATACCTATATGTTTTAAAATACCAACAACTGTTTGTGTACTTTTTTTTGGGGACAGATCGGAGAACAGTATCTTTATATAAAGTTCCTCTGAAGAGGAGTTATTCTGACGGGGTTGTCTGACTCCTAACACTCCTTATCTGAATGAGCACAACTTGATATAGCAAGGAGTGAGAGACACCTGCCAGTTCTCCTTACTTCTGAAGAGGGTATGCTATGTATTATTCCTCGTGGTGCTCTGGAGAACAAACCGGATGCCCTCGCATCAGGTGTGGTTTATGAAATCCAAATGTGACAGAGAGGAGCATCATATAAGCGCCATCCCTTGTGCTCTGAAGTCATTTTCCCAATTCTCTTTCCACACACTCAGACGTGCAGGACTACAAAACAATTGCAGGGGACAGTGTGAAAAACCTAACTTAGAAACTTATTATGATGTTCAGGAAATCAATCCGCAGAACTGGAAGATGGGAGGGCAGTGAGGAATCTGTGGTTAGATAAAATAAGACTAGATTTCATAGCAGTGCCTCCCAAAGGTGTAGAGTCTGGGGAGTGGACTCCAGAAAGTCTTGTCTGACTGAACGGGCAAAATGGCCCTCCTGTTGGGCCTGGTTGTAAAGGTAGTACTATTTAGTGAACATTTGCATTGACAACCATG
The DNA here is from genome assembly GCA_963921515.1 of Calotriton arnoldi. NCBI lineage: Eukaryota > Metazoa > Chordata > Amphibia > Caudata > Salamandridae > Calotriton > Calotriton arnoldi. Next base: position 1,152,991 of record CAWUFW010000844.1, on the reverse strand, counting down.
TTGCAGCCATGCAGGTGTCAACAGACAGCAGCGCACGCTAGTCAGTGCTCTCCTAACGGCCTTGGCCCTGGTAGAATGAGCCCACAGGCTTTTGGGGACTTGCTCCTCGTCCAGTGTATCGTAGGTTTTAATGAACTAGACTATCCATCTTTAGAAGGTCTTTTCTCAACACAGCCTTCTCTTTCTTTCCTCCAGAAAATCCTACAAAGAGTTGGTCATCTGCACGATGGTCCTTTGTGTGGTCAAAGTAAAGACAAAACGCTTTTTAGGGTTGAGCTGGTGAGATCTCTCCTCTTTCTTCGAAGGATGAAGTGAAACGCAAACCACTGGCAGAGCGATGGATGGGCCAATGCCAAAAGCCATCACAACTTATGTCAAGCAGGCCACCTGGACTCACAGCACTAATGTTTCCGGACTGAAGGTGGAGTAGGGCAAATGCACCGACAATGTCTGTAGTTCACTTATGAAGCAAGTAGTGGTGATGGCAATGAGGAAGACTGTTTAGGGAGTCAGTCTCAGTGAGCAGCACAGGGTCAAAATACATGCACATAAGAAATGTGCTTCTAACTTCCAGGCCCATTGCGGTAAGACAAAAGGCTTTGAGGCAAAGCATGCTAGTCAGACTTTTAATAAAAAGCATCTTTACAGATTATGTAGAGATGGTTGATCAGGTAAATAAAGAAAGGATAAAAGGGCCGATAGATAAGCCGCAACTGTGCCAACTGCAAGGCCTTGATGGGCCAACTGTAAAATAAACAATGCAACATCCTATTGTTTAGCGGGAGACATCGTTTACAACAAATGCGCTACAATGCATACCATTACAACGCGTTCGTTACAACGACCGCGTTGTTACATCGCAAACCGTTACAACGACTTGCTGTAGGGGGCAGAAGGTGTTGCATTTGAAATCCAACACCTTCCCTACTGTTGCACAGACTGGAGTTGGAATAGTAAATTCTACTATTACAACATCCAGCGCCCCCTACAGCAAGGAAAGGAATGCGTTGTAGCGCATTCGTTGTAACATCACATATTCTCGTTTAGCCTGCAGAGGGTCGGTATGACTAGCACCAAACCAGGCAATGAACTTCCCCAGCGTATAACGACTTTGTTAAATGGTGTCTGACTGGAAGAATAACAGACTTCTGCGGCTACCAGATCGAGCACATTTAACGGTCATTGCTAAATCTACATGTATGGAAGTGTAGTTTGCGGAGATTCGTATGCAGGACTCTCCCCTGCTGCTGAGTCAGGAGGTCCACCTGAAGTGGCAGCTGAACTGGAAGGAAGAGGCATATGCCCGGACGCTCAGGGCACCATACTCTACTGGCCCAATCCTGTGGATTTTTAAAGGACATGGACCCAATCAGTCCTGACTTTTCCTAGAACAAGGCAGGAAAGGCAGAGGGGGGAATGCTTTTTAGAGACGTGTGTTCCATCACAGTCAGAATGTACCTTCTAGTGACTTTCCTGGAGGAAACGCCAGTGTACAGTAGAGTTGACACAGCAGTTGGTGGCTAACAGATCTAACCAAGACATACCCACCTGATCGAAGATGCCCCTTGTCACCTCAGCGTGGAGATGCCACTCTTAATCTGCAGGCCAATATCTACTCAGCTAGTTTGCTCTGGCATTCAGACACCCTGCCAGATTATTGCTGTCAAGAAAGATGTTCTGAAGGTCAAACTTGTGCCTCAGGCGTAAGGCCTTCTGGGAAAGCACCCCCTTGCACCCGTTCTGCCCTGCGTGTTGCAGTACTGTATGGTGACTGTGTAGGCCGTAAGATCCTGCAGCACAGCCTCCCCTTGTTGGATGGCAGAGAGGCTTTCAGGGCCAGACGGAATGCCCAAAGCTAAAAAAAAAAGGTAGGTGTGGAGCAGGCTCTCACTAGATACTAGAGGCCTCTCATCACCACCTCTCACATATAACCCCACCCAGCAGTGACGCAACTATCACAACCATGAAGCCTGAGTGGGGAAGGTAGAGAGAGTCCTACCACAGGTCAGGATGGCGTTTGTCTGCCACCACAGAAGATCCTGAGCCATCTCCTGTGAGATATGGATGGAGTCAGAGGAACAGCACTGATGCTGGACACACAAACCTAGAGGTTCCTCTGCAAGATTCAAGAGGATAGGCGTCCAAGAAGCCTTGGAGACATAAGCATTGAGACCATGATTGAGCCTGAAACACTGGGATCATATCCTGAATGGTTCCGATTCGCTACGGTGGAGGAAAGACCTTGAACCAGGACAGCCCTAATGAAGAGGAATCCACTGTGTGTAGGACAGGTGGCACTTTGGCTTGCAGATGGAAAACCCCAAAATGTCAGTGGTTCGTCCACAGGTGGTCCACAACTGACTATGGTGAGCCCACCTTGAGCAGCCATTTGTCAGAGTTACGTGAATTTAAGTTCAGAGGACTAATGGCAAACTGACACCAAACCAGAAACAAGTGTCTAAAAATAAAAGCACTGGCTACGACAACACTGGTGACAAACTCATCTACTTTTGAGTAATTTATCCATACTACGTACTGCATCTACCAGAATGGAATTGGGAGCTGGTGGCCAGTTGCTGGCAGTCAGTTGCTGGCAATGTGTTCCCTTCCTGTTGAGTGTCTGGAATAGACCATCTATGTTTTACTCCCAGAACAGAGGAGGGATGCAGAGGAGATTAACATTTGAAAAGGGCAATGGTGTATTCAGTTTTTGGGTTTTGAAACCAAACTGTTGCAACAAGACCCTGGAGGGTGTTTTAAGGCTGCTGTAATTTGTGACGGTTTTGCACTGGAAAAAAGGCAGCGAGTACCAGACACAGCAAATGATAGGAGTTCCATTAGGGCCAGCTTATATTAGGACTCACTGTTGTCATCAAAATTGCCCAACTGCAAGAAACAATTACAACCTTATACCATAGTCTCATTAAGAGGAGATGATGGTATTTATAGTTGGCACCACAACAGAAGGAGGAAGAAGTGAATAAAGGCAACTGACAGATGTGAGGTGCAAGAAGCAGAGTCTTAAACAGTACTTACTCTGAAGGGGAGGGATTAGATGAAGCTGTTTAAGCCAAGGAAGCCAATATACCATATGGGTAATGGCTCCAAACGCCTCACAAGAAGCAAAGTTAAAGGAGTTTGTTTCAAGGTTGGGTCGACTTCAATGAGAAGAAAGTCAGTCCTTAAAAAAGTCAACTTCAGCCAAGTGGTGCATATCAAAATAACTTATGGAGGAAAATGACAAATGACTTTAATGGGGTAAGAAGCAGAGAAGGAAGGGAACCAAATTCTTTGACACCCAAGATCGGTAAAAAAACATACAAGTTTAAAGTGGTGCATTTCATGACAGTCACTTACGCTGAGGGCCTTATACTCTACACACCAACTGCCATCCTAAGACTTTCAAGAAGGACGACTAGGATGGATTCTGTGCCTCAAAATAAAAAGAATTGTCAAAAGAGTTGCCATCTGGTGTACATGAACCAATTTGGATGCCGCATTAGTTAGGAGTTCAGCTGCCAAATAAGTGTTTTAGATGGGTTAGGCTAGTTAAGATGTTGATTTTTTAAATTTTGTTTTAAGAAAAAGGGAAGATTACAATTTTTATTAAGAGCATTGGCACGAAAATTTGCAGATCACAGCGACTAACTGTAGCTAGCAAATGTGGATGTTGAACCTCTTCATGTGTTTAGCCTCAAAGAAAAAAGGCTGCGTAAAAAAAAAGAAAAGCAAGCAATTTTCCAAATTGAGGCAGCTAGCAGAGTGCACCAGTCTACCCACACACTGAACAAAGGAAACCAAAAACTTTTGGCATAGCTTCCGTCTTGCCCTTACCAACAGTCAATAACAGCATACATCGCTGATCCCACCATACATATAACAGGGATCGGAAACCTGAAGTGTGGGCCCTTCTGAATACTGACAGTACTGACTCTGCAACAAAACATTTAATAATCACTCCTTCCTCCATACACACAACCACAGAGACCAAAGGGATTGGAGACCTAAAGTGCTCGCCCACACAGCCGCAGAGATCACTATTAGATAGAAACTTTAATACTCACTCAAGCAAGGATCGTCTTGATATGAAGAGCTTCCCATGCTCAATAGGTGCTCTGGTGCCTCTGAGGGAAAATAATTGATCCAATCAGAAAATAAATGCAACACAAAAGGCAAAAGAACAGTGAAGCAATGGAAAATGGGTACAGGAGAGGAAAGATCTGACAGTTAGAATTGAACAAGAGATTGGAGAGGAAAGGAGGGTGGGGTTGGAGCTTAACGAGATAAGGGGTGACAATTAATAGGGAAAAAAAACACAAGAGAAGAGAAAGGAGGAGCCAGGTAAGGAACAAAAGAGGATTTGGCATACAAATGGAGTGAAAAGAAGTCCCATTAAAGGAGAGGGAAAGGAGGTGGAGTTTAATACATGAGGAATACTCAGGATGGCAAAAGGAATAATGAAAACAAGAGGTAAATGACAAGGAAAAGGAGGAAAAAGGCACAATGGGCAACAGTGAAGCTAGAGAAAGAAGAAAAACCAAAGCTGAAACAGTAGGGGAAAGCTTAGTGAGGGAGAAAGTGGATGGAAAGGACAAAGGAAGGGGAGGAAGGAGAAAACAGCGACATGGATGTGACACATGAGGCAAAGGGTAGAGGAAAAGGAAAAACATGTTCAAGAAAGGGAGGCAAGAAGAGGAAGAGAAGCTAAATGGGCCACGAGAAGAGTAAATGGAGGGCACTAGAGAAAGAAAATATAGAAAGGACAATGGGCGAGAGAAGTGAGAAAATATGGAATGAGAGGGGGACAGGAAATATGACAATATGGTTGAGTTAATAGTGCAGAGGAGGGAAAGTGTTAAATCATGAGAAGTGGAGGGGGGAAGAGTAAGGAAAAGGGTAAAATGCAGTAAACTTTGGGGAGCTCTACTCCCTCAACAATGATGCAATCTGCATTTTATTTTCTTGATACATTTTGCACCTTTTTTGACAATAGGAAATGTGCAACATTCGTTTAACACAAAAACAGATTTACTGAGCTGTGTCTAAACACAAGTCAAGATTTTTTAAACAAGCACAGTTTATAGCCTAAACAAATGGTAAAATTGGCACAATCTTTTTTCCAAACAACTTCAACTGAATCAAGCTCTTTACTTTGACAAATTTCTGTTAGGATGGGTTTCAAACCAATGTGGTTATTCTAAGAATGCACCGATTTAACTAAAATTAAATTAATGCCCAGACTAAAAACATAATGCTTGTGGTACATTGAAAGATCTGGAATTCAGTTATTTTCTATACTAAATATTTTATTTAATTGGACTTCTCGTGGGGTTTTCAAAAGACTAGATATGTTTTAGCATTATGGAGAAGACACATTTGAAATATTTCACACTGTTGGGCTACTACCCATTTTTACTCGCCACGATTACGGCCTGAAATGAATAGTGCCAAAGGATGGGATTACGCTTTGCCCTAGCAGGTCATTTTTCCAGTGCAATAACTACTTAATGAGATATGAGGGATAGATGAGAGCTTTGGAATGCTTGACTTTTTACAATGGCATTGTTATTGCACTCAAGACCGTAGTTTCTATTAGCAACCAAACTAATAAAATAAGATGTCATATAATGACTAATACAGAAAGAAAACTTCAATTATTAAGCATGACACATACTCCATTACCTCAAACAATCACAAAACCAGCTATTCCACGTTCATAAAGCCACACCTATAAATCATCAAAAGGAAGCAGAGCCTTCTCCCCCTATGACTGCATGCGGTCACTTCCAGGAATTTCCAGGTGGAAGTGCAAATCTCCATACTTGCTCAAACCACGTTACCTAGCATTCCCCTTTCCCAGTGATGGAGCAGGGAAAATAAAAAATTTAACCCCTAACAATTTTATAATTAATTAAATAAAATGTTCGTCTAAATGTATTAATCAACACTGTGTGTATGGGAAGGGTAACATGCCAAAAATGTGTGCTAAATAATCTATTAATGGATGTCCGTGTGTCTAATTATAACGTAAAAATAAATGTGTACTAATTAAAAGTAAATGCATGTTCGTGCTTCATAGAAATAAAACGTGTCGTTGCAAAAACAATAGTGATGGTAAGTAAGGAACAGCTTAAATGTTGCTTTCTGCTAGGTAATAACTAATTGGGGTACATAGACGACGGGAGGGAAACGAAAGGGCTATTTTTCTCTATTTTAATTATGTTTTGTTTGCCTCAAATTAGTGCTTCTAAAAGTATAACCGAGTGGCGATATAAAATGGCCGCCAGTGGGAAGATGTGCGCAGGCGCAAGGGGACACATGACACGGGATGAAATCGGAGAAAAACCCAACCTCGTGAGGTTACTGAGACGCTAGGATGCAAGAAATGGGCAAGGCTGGTGTGACCTAATTGAACTGATAGTGTGCCATGATGATCAGCAGAAGGCCCGTGGGAAACAAGTTTAAGAGAAAGGACAATGACTGCGGAGCTCTCGAATGTGTCGAAAGAAGTTACAAATGTACTGATCGAAACGGATGAAAATGTTTAAGCGTATGGGAAAGGAAATGATCCAAGGACCCTTGAATCCAAGAGAACTTGATTAAAAGAATGAATAAGATGACATGCATGGACCAATGAAAGAAAAGCGTGCTATTAATGTTGCAACAGTTAGTTAGCAAAGTTAGAATTAGGGTATAAGAGGGCCTACTCTTAGTGGGAGGGGTCAGTCGCGGTTGCAGTCACAGTCAGGAGAGGAGTTGGAGAGTCGTGTTGGTGGCTTCCAGTGCTGGGTGGTCCTGATCGATCCCTTACTGAGCGGGAGATGCTGAAAGACTGTTAGATGAGACGGGTTGCAGGTAGCTGATGCTGACGAGCTGAAGTTGCTGTTGTCTTAATTTTCCAGTTGAGTATGAGAATCAGGCTATTTCTAATTCTTAACTTAGGTTAGAAATCATTAGGCTAAATTAGGAAGCTAGGCAGGTAATTAGGGTTTTGGCTTCATGACAAAAATGTCCTTTCTGAAATAAATTGATTATGTTTAATAAATATTTGAATTTAAGAATGAATAATTGAATAAAGTATTAAACTCTTTTTCATGCTTTTAAAAATTATATAAAATTTAAGATTCTTTAAAACCAAAATGACTCGGTGGTTATTTTCCTAAATGATTGTGACATTAGTAATTGGTTATTGTGATTCAGCTGGTCTTAATCACTATGAACTAATTTCTTAAATGAATGATTCATCGACAAGACAATGAGCAGGAATATCTTAAGAAATAACTAAAAGAAAGTGACAAATTAAGGTAATAAGATATCTTGGCTCTTCCAGCGGTACATAAATGGTGTTCTCCATTTAGTTCTCATGCTTCTCCTATGAGTACAGAATTTCACAAAGGTATAAAGGAAATCCAGGAGTGTGCGTGTGTGTTAGGCGATGTTTATGGGCCCCATCGTCATGTGGATATGAGAAATATAGTTTGCCCCTGGATGACCTATTAGTAACCTAGGAGGAGAATAGTTTTTATTGTACGCGCTGCATCAGATTTCTTGGTAGCAGAGTTATGGTTTTCTATAGATTAGTTTAGTGATTATTGTTTATTGATTATTGATTATTTTTGATGACTAACACTATATGTTGAGTCGCGTTATGTTATATGTGAGTTTTCACGCTTCTGGGATGTAGGAAGTGGAACACGTGTGGCAAGAGAAGTCACATGGAATTTGGTACATGGTCTGAATTCATTTTGGTAATAACACAGGTTGTGTTATGTTAGGGATTTCTGTGCGAAAAGTGTGTAATTGAAATAGCAAATCACGTTTACTTGTGAAACTTTGGCCTTAATTCTCAGGAGCCTAGTCTCCACATGTGTCTTATCCCCAGAGAAACGAGTAAATTGTTTGTTTGAAAGAAGGGTAAGGTAGAGGGAAGTGCTACTTTATCGGCGAGAGTAAAAAATTCTGTGGTAGGGTAGAGGTAAGCGCTGCCCACTGGAAATACAGGATTCTTGTGTAAAAGGACAAAGCTGTCACTTTGTTTAGCGAATAAGACTATGGATTTGTTTTAATTGTTGTAACTAACGGAGAAAACAGCGAAAAGAAAATTGCCGATAAATTTTGTAAAGGAGGGGTAAAGAGTAGAAGTGACGTAGAAAAGTGCCGCGCTAGGATTGGTTGGTTCACGGACGGTGGGAATTGTTCTGATTGGTACGTTAGTGTGAGTCGCGCTGTAATTGGTCAAAGTTCCGTACACAGAACAGCGTTAGTGTAAAGGGAAAAATAAATAGAAAACATGCCATATTATGAGTATGAAAGGGAGAGAACGTCATGGACGACGAAATTGAAGAATTTCTTTAAGAAAGACAAAAAGGTTGTAACTAGAGAGGGACAAATAATTCCTCCGCCGAAATCAGCAGCTTCACATATGATGCTGAAATATGGATATCATACGTGCATATGGTTGGAAAATTGGGCAAAATATACAAAGAATGATGGTGCTTTGGCTTTCCCTGAGAATGGATCATTTAGTGTAGCGGTTTTGCGAAACTTGCGAGAGAAAATGTGTAAGTTGGAACCTAGACCTAGACCAACACAGTTTGAAGCTTTGACGGAATGGGAAGATGAGATGTATGAACGAGAGAGATTCAGAGGAATGAGAGATCATGAGTTTATGCCTGGAAGATTGTGGGGAGTAAATCATGAGGACAGAATAAAGCGATGGAGATGTGCTAACATGACAGGAGGTTTGTTTCCAGCTTTTACAGTTGAGGAAGGGACTAAGAAAAAACGGACTGAGAAAAAGAAACATATAGAGAGAGAAAAGTATATGCATGAGAGCGAAACGGATGACGAATTGCTGGAGGATATTTTAAATAGAAATCCACCTCCGTATCAGCAGAGTTCTACAGTGGTGACACCAAATGCGCCACTAATAGAGACTATGCGAAGAAAAAGTCCAGAAAAGAGAATTGAAGTAAATAGGTCACAAGAACAAATGAGAACTTCTCAAAATGAAGGAATAGAAAGCGACAATGCAAGCGAATTGGCAAGGACAACAAAAGAACTAACTGAGAAAATTAGAGAATTAACGAAAAATATGGAAGCAGTTACTGTGCCGGTAACAATAGGTCCAGTAATACCAGTTTTTGAGAATCAGAAAATTGATGAACGATCTTTGGTGATTCCCTTGAGTTCACAATTTCAGAGAGAAAAGGAAAGGATGGAACAAAGTGCAAGTACAAGTAATTTGGCTAGTACTTACCGACCGAGTCCACCTACAAATTTAACGGTGAATGAATGCAATGGTAGGAAAATGCATATGGTAACAGAATCTGCAACAGAAACGCCTGAAAAGAGTGGTAACTGGATAGTACTAAATAATACACCCATAGGTCCGACTCCTGATGAATTGAATGAGTGGATGAAAGCTTTTAAGATAAAAGAAACAGAAGAAAAACCATTAGATGTGATCAGATTAAAAATAGATATGGAAGAATTAATTCTAGGAACGATTGGTACCAAAAAGATAAAAAATTATCAGGATGATGAAATAATGTTTCTGTGCAAAAGTATAACATGGAGGGCAAAGAATTTCCATGACAAACTAGAAGAAGTGGCTAGTGAGATTGGAATAGATTTTGCAAAGGTAAAAACGTTGCAAAAACCATACAGAGTAGACTTTTGTGAAAAAGATATTGAAAATTTGAACACGGCAGGAAGGCTGACACAGATAAAGGAGTTAATTGTGTTGTTGAGAAAATGGGGTGATGTGGACAGATGGAAGGTTAGATGGACAAAGAAGAATGAGAAAAGTACAGACAAAGGTTCATTGGCTTTTATGATAACTGAAAAAGAATCTGTTGTCAAAGAATACCCCATGAGAGAAACTCCAGGTGGTAGTTACGTGCATGTTCCCTGGACTAGGCAGGACATACTGTCATTTACCAATGACTTTCCAAAGTTAAGAGAGAAACCAGTTGAGTGGTACCGACAAGTAGAGAGGTTTGTAAAAGTCTCAAAAGTGTTGTGGATAGATTTAGATGGATTGTTTGACATAGTGGTACCAACAGATTTATGGTCCGAATGTAAGATTACAGTTGACTGGCCAACTACAGAATATCCAAGAGATCCTAAGACAGGAGCTCCAGGTCCTGATGTGATGAAGAAGTACGATAAGGTGATTACCTTTTTGAAGAATAAGATTCCTCCTAAAGAGACAGATTGGGTTAAAATTGATAGAACTACACAGGAAAGTAAGGAGTCTGTACATGCATATTATGAGCGACTGTTATTAGTTTTCAAGCAGTATAGTGGTTATGAGGAGTTGAGTGAAAAGGACACGAGTCATTTTGTATACCGATTTGTGTTTGGCCTGAAACAAGAAATAAGTGATATGATTAAGCAACACATGATAAACTGGCAGAATGGAAGTGTAGATGAGGTGCTGAGGTATGCTAAGTATTGTAGTGATGAAATAGAGAGTAAACAACGTAAGTTGAAAGAAAAGGCAATGTGGGCACAAGTGAAGGTGGCAGAAAAACAAGAAGCTCAATTGGACAATAATAATGGAAACGAATCAGGACAGAATAAAATGCGACCAAACATAGGTAAAGGAAAAGGACAAGTGAGTCTAGAAGAGGCAAAGAAGAAATGGCCATGTCATAATTGCGGAAAATTAGGGCATTGGAGAAACGTAGTGTAAGTTCCCACCTAAACCTAATCCGGAACATCAATCATTAACTCCACAGGTGCAGAATGAGGTAGTTGTTCAACAAAGTCAGGTGCCGCAACCACCACTTCCCAACACTGTTAACCAGCAAAGATACAGTACAGAAACAGGATTCTACGGAGGAGAGCAGGTAACACAGTTGCCGCGAGCAGCTAACATTTCTCAGTATTGGTTGCGTCAGAGTGAGGATGACCCGGATGAAAGATTCTGACGGTGCGCAGGAGAGGGGAAAGAGTGCGTGCTTGGCGCAACTCTAGAGGTAGATCAGTCTGGTCCCTTTGTGGATGGAGAAGTGAATGGTGCAAACGTAACATTCCTTGTCGATACTGGAGCTACCCGTTCTACTGTTAGATCAGTGGAAATTTCAAACCTTCCTCTCTCAGGTGAATACATCCAAGTGGTAGGAGTAGCCAATCAGCAGATTAAAACCCCACTTACTGAATTGGTGGAAGTAAAAATTGGTTCTTTTAGCAAAATGCATAAATTTGTAGTGTGCGATTGTAGTCCTGTAAATCTTTTAGGTCGTGACCTTTTATGCAAGATGAATTGCACAATTTATTGTACGCCAGATGGAATAGGTTTTCAGACTTCAGATGAAGATGTTCTGTATAAAGTAACTTTGATGAATCAGGAACCTGAAACGAATGGTTTGTTTCCTGCATTTGATGCAGAAAAACTTCCAGAAGAACTAAAAGGTGCAGTAAAAGAAAGTGTGTGGGATTTTTCAGGAGAAGACATTGGGTTAATGAGAGAAGTTGATCCCGTAAAAGTGACAGTGAAAGAAGGGATAACTTATCCAAACACGCCACAGTACAAATTAACTCCAGAAATAATTGAAGGAATAACTCCTGTGATAAATAAGATGATTGAACAGGGAATTTTGAAAGAAATCATGAGCAGTCCATGTAATTCACCTATTATGGGACTGAAAAAGCCAAATGGAACATATAGAATAGTACAGGATTTGAGAAAGATCAACAAAATAGTTGTACCATGTTGTCCAATAGTGCCAAACCCTGCAGTAATCTTATATCAAATTCCACATGAAGCTGAGTGGTACACTGTGATAGATTTGTGTCACGCGTTTTTCTCTATTCCTTTGCATCCAGATAGCCAGCCATTATTTGCATTCCGGTTCGGAGAGCGTATTTTGGCATGGTGCCGAATTCCTCAGGGGTATACAGAAAGCCCCTCAATTTTTAATCAGATTCTAAAGAAATCTCTGGAAGATTTAAAAATGCCAGAAAAATCAGTGATGGTGCAGTATATCGATGACCTATTAGTGGCATCGAAAACCAAAGAAGCATGTGTAAGTGACACAATTGCTTTACTGAACCATTTAGAGAAAAGAGGACATAAAGTGTCTCCTTCAAAATTACAGTTTTGTCAGAAAGAAGTCCAGTATTTAGGGCATAAAATTGAGAAAGGAGTACGAAAAATAGCGACAGAGAGAGTAAGAATGATTCAAGGAATGAGAGCACCAATGACTCAGAGAGAGGTAAGAATGTTTTTGGGAATGGTTGGATATTGTCGACAGTGGATAAGTGGTTTCTCTTTGATTGCAAAACCCTTACAAAAATTGACCAAGAAAGATGTAAAAGACCCTTTTGAGTTAAACAAAGAAGAAATGAAATCTTTCAAAGAATTGAAAAAGAAACTGTGCGAGGCCCCTGCTTTAGGCATGCCTGATTATGAGAAGGATTTTGAATTGTACTGCAGTGAAAGAGATGGATGTGCATTTTCAGTACTGGTACAAAAACACGGGACCATGAAAAGACCAATCGCTTATTTTTCAGCTGTTTTAGATCCTATAGCAAAAGCATTGCCTGGATGTCTGAAAGCAGTTGCTGCTACTTGTGTAAGTCTGGAACAAAGTGAAGGTATAGTGATGGGGTATCAACTGAGAGTATATGTTCCCCATTCGGTAGAAATTCTTTTGACAAGAACAAAAACACAGTACATGACACATAGTCGGCTGACTAAGTACGAAAAAGTCATCCTGAGCGCTGAGAATGTGACCATAGATAGATGCATGAATGTAAATCCTTCTACATCATTACCAGATGAAGAAAGCATAATTGAACAAGACGAAGTAGATCATGATTGTCTGAACGTGCTGGAATATTGCACAAAACCAAGAGCTGACATAAAAGATGAACCGTTAAAGGAATCTGATTATGTCATGTTTGTGGATGGTTCATGCTTGCGTACAAAAGAAGGAGTGTTAAGCGCAGCTTACGCAGTATGCACAGTGGCAACTGTGATGGAAGCGTCTTGTCTGAAAGGAGTTAGCTCTGCCCAAGTTGCGGAACTAATTGCTTTGATTCAAGCATGTAAATTGGGGAAAAATGTACGAATCACGATTGTGACCGATAGCCAATATGGTTTCGGCATCGTACATGATTTCGGTCAGATTTGGTCACAAAGAGGATTTTTGACATCTGCAGGAACACCTATCAGAAATGGAGATTATGTTAAGAAACTGCTTGAGGCGATACACTTGCCTAAACAAATAGCTGTAGTAAAGTGCAAGGCGCATAAGAAAAACGAAGATTACATAGCGGTCGGCAATAATTATGCTGATGAGATCGCTAGATATTGTGCGGAAAACATGGCGTCCCTGAACAAAAATAGAGAAAGGGAGCATGTGTCTTGTCCTTTGCTTTTCACTAATACTGTCGAAACATGGGATGAAGTAAGGCAGTTACAAGAAACAGCAAGAGATGAGGAAAAAGATTACTGGATAAAAGCAGGATGTAGAAGACAAGAAAATAATGGTGTGTGGGTATACAGAGATGAAAGACCAGTTATGCCTGATAGCATGATTGCAGACATGGCACGGATGTACCATGGACAAGCTCATATTGGGAGAGATGCAATGATCAGACTTTTTAGACAAACATGGTATAATCCAAAATTCAGAGCCATTGCTGAAAGTCTTTGTCAAAGATGTCTTATTTGTCAACAGTTTAACCAAGGAAGAAAAACAGTAGTGAGTCTAGGAACAATAGGACGAGAAGGAGGTCCATTCACTAGAATGCAGTTAGACTTTATCGAGATGCCCCCTAGTAACAGACTCAGATATGTTCTAGTGGTCGTCTGTTTGTTCTCTCGTTGGGTGGAGGCATACCCCACAAGAAGGAATGATGGAACAACAGTGGCAAAACTTATGCTGCGAGAGTTCATTCCAAGGTATGGTTTTCCAGTCACGGTTGAGACAGATAGAGGAACACATTTTCAAAATGAGTTGATCCAATTGATTTGTGAAGCATTGAGTATTAAACAAAAACTACATTGTGCTTACAGACCAGAGGCTTCTGGGGTAGTAGAGCAGATTAATGGAACAATTAAAAACAGATTGGGAAAAATGTGTCAAGCTACAGGACTCAAATGGCCGGATGCACTGCCTCTTGTTCTGATGACCATCAGAAGCATCCCTGAAAAGAAAACTGGACTCAGTCCTCATGAGATGATCATGGGACGAGCAATGAGACAAGCACACGTACCGGTCAACAAGTTATTGACAATAACTGATGATCTAATACTGGATTATTGCAAAGGACTGGCTGATGTGGTGCGTTCTGTGTTTCATCAGGTTGGACCGGATGCGACCACTCTTGAAAGAAAACCAGCCCACGATTTGAATCCAGGAGACTGGGTCCGCATAAAAGTCCACAGGAGAAGAAACTGTCTAGTTCCTCGTTGGGACGAGCCACGACAGGTAATCCTGGTGACAACGACTGCCGTCAAGTGTGCAGGAGTGAAAAACTGGGTTCATGCCAGCCACACAATCAGAGTTCCAGAACATACAGATCGACATGCGAGTCGGCGTCTGGAAGTGTGGGATAAAAGTTTAACGGCTGGGACAACAAAGATAAAAGAAAGGGTGCCAGAACTTGAAGATCGACATCTGGAAACACCAACTGCAAGTACCTCTAAAGAAGAAGAAGAAGAAGAAAGAAATTCAGAAATTCCAGAACTTGAAGATCGACCTGTAAGTCGACATCTGGAAATATCTGACACAACTTCAGACTCTGATGATTCAGTTGAAAATCGTGAAGAATTCCTAAGGAAAACTTGGGTCTATAAACCAATTAGAGAAGAAACTGAGCAAGAAATTGAGTTAGATGAACAACGAAGTACAAGTTATGGTGGAAATCCTTCAGAAACAATTTTAATAGATGAAGTAGGGAAAGAAGTACACAAAAAGTTAGAAAATCGAGAAGAACACCGAGGAGCAATAGGGACAGATAGAGAAACAGAAGAACAGGGAAATTTAGAAGCAGAAAAGGAGAAAAACACCAAAGCGGAAGAACCCCGAGGAGGGACAGTAATAAGGGAAAACAAAAAGGAGAAGACAGATCCACCAGTAGGAGATGACGAGATTATAAGTTTCAAAATAAGAGACAATAGTGAAACAGTTGAAACAAACAGAAGAAAGTGGAGGAGAGGAAAAAGCAAAAACTGAATCAAGAAAAAGAAATTGGAAATCAGAAAGAGAAGAAAGAGAAAGTGAAACAAAAAGGCCAAGAAAAGGAGATAATTGGCCCAACAGCTATGTAAGAAAATTGAGATATAGAATAATAAAAGCGGGAGACGAAGGTGCTGAACAAGTAAATGAAGTAACAAGTCAAAAGGGACAAGAAAAACGAAGTGGAAAAAGATTACAAAAGTCCAAAAGGACAAAGAAAGTGAATGCAAAGTATAAGTCACCTGAGTGGCTGTATATTGCACTAACAGATTACAAAGAAGAAGAAGAAAACACTCACGAGAACCAGAGACTGAGAAGTCGGACGGGAAAAGGTGAGATGCAACAAACATGAAGTGAAGACTTATAGTGCTTCTGCCGGACATGACAATTTACTGGATGTGACAAATCACCGGATGTGACAACGAAAGAATTCTGGAGAGAATTAAAGAAAGTACCAAGCAAAGACTTTTTGAGAGCAGAGTGGCATCTAAGTCATTTCTGAGGTGTAGTGACACAATTTTCTGAAACTTAACAAATTGAAAAAGAAAAATGGAAATTAATAGGGATAGAAGAGAAAAATGTGAATTTATAAAGAGATGGTGCAAAATGTGCTGCTTTTGTACAGGGTTATTAATGACCATATGGATAGTTTTAGCAATCACAATTCCTATTAGTGTAGCTGTGATAGAAGCAAAAAATGATATAAACCAGAAAAAGAAACTAATATTAAAGAACAAGTTATTTTAAGAAGTAGTGCAGAGTTGCATAAGGCTAAGTCAGTAACAGATTTTTCAAAGAATGTTTTTACAAAATTGTTGTATGAATACGTAGAGACAATGGATGTGAGAGATTGTTAGTTTGTATGCAGTTGCCTGCATCAGTATCAGAAGGTGTGACTTATCATCACCTACCTCTGACTTATGGAATAACATGTAGTGTAATAGCGAGTTTATTTTACAAAACAGGTAGATTAGAATCTTATTATACTGATATAGATAAGATTTTTGCAAACATTCCAGTAGTACCCGAACTTAACAAAGGAAAACCAGAAAAAGTTTTAGGAGAATTTTTTTTAGAACATAGAAAATTAACGTTAGAAGAAATAGTTAGTAACAACATAACCTGTGAGTTAAAGAAAGAAGAAAAGGTATTTTTAGAAATGGTTGAAGAAAGAAGAATGAAATTTCAAAAAGAAGCAATAAGAGAGGAAGGAAAACGGTTATGGACGTTTGAGGAAGGAAATCATGAAGGGAAAAAGATAAATGCAGCAATGACATTAGATTGGCCGCAAACAGGAAAGTTGTGTATTAGGAGAAATAAGACAGTCTATGACAATTACTTTGTAGGTTCCAGTATCTGCCATGACAGTTATCAAATTCTGGGAGGTTGGGGATTCAAAGGTGGAAAGGACCCAATATTTCCAGGTATCTATTATGTTTGTGGGAATAGAGCTTATTACAGGTTACCGGACCATTGGTATGGAACTTGCTATGTAGGCCTGGTCTTTCCAAAAATGTTTCACATGGACAGAGAAGAAAAAGGAACATACAAGATGATTAATAGATTTACACGTAGAAAGAGGGAAAGTTTTTCAGAAATTGTAGGTGATATTTTTGGAGCATTGATACCAGCAGTGGGGATATCTTTGAATGCATTCAAAATTCGGAAGTTATCCACAGTAGTAGATCGTTTGTCTACAGATACTGCGGGAGGGTTCTTAATGGTAAATACCGAAATGGTTGCCATGAGAGCTATGGTGATGCAAAATCGGCTTGCCCTTGATATTCTTTTGGCAAAAGAGGGTGGAGTCTGTGGAATGTTGAAAGTCCAACATTGTTGTACTTACATTCCTGATAAAAGTGAAAATATACAGAAGTATATTACAAATATTACAAATTTGCACAAAGAATTAGTTCCACTGGAGGTTGAAAGTGTTTTGGGAAAACTTGGTAGAGGGTTTTCTTCAGTAGCAAATTGGTTAACAAGGATGAGTAGACTAGTGATAGGGAAAGTTATAATAGTAGCAACCATAGTAATACTGTTAGCCATGGTATTAAAAATAGTAATAACATGTATAAAGAGAAAAGTAAGACAAAATAAGATAAAAAGGAATAACAGAATAATGAGAGAGAGAGAGAGAGAGAGAGAGAGAGAGAGAGAGAGAGAGAAATGGGTGAAATTGAATTGGAGAAAATGAAAGAAAGCATGTATAAAGAGACTAAAAGGCAAGATGAAGAAGAAACAGATGTGTAAATAACAGAAAGCAAAGGATGAAAGACATGCTGCTTGAAAAGAAGTATGACTTAGGTTTTATGTGGTGATTTAAAAATCACCAAAGGGGGGAGTTGATGGAGCAGGGAAAATAAAAAAATTTAACCCCTAACAATTTTATAATTAATTAAATAAAATGTTCGTCTAAATGTATTAATCAACACTGTGTGTATGGGAAGGGTAACATGCCAAAAATGTGTGCTAAATCTATTAATGGATGTCCGTGTGTCTAATTATAACGTAAAAATAAATGTGTACTAATTAAAAGTAAATGCATGTTCGTGCTTCATAGAAATAAAACGTGTCGTTGCAAAAACAATAGTGATGGTAAGTAAGGAACAGCTTAAATGTTGCTTTCTGCTAGGTAATAACTAATTGGGGTACATAGACGACGGGAGGGAAACGAAAGGGCTATTTTTCTCTATTTTAATTATGTTTTGTTTGCCTCAAATTAGTGCTTCTAAAAGTATAACCGAGTGGCGATATAAAATGGCCGCCAGTGGGAAGATGTGTGCAGGCGCAAGGGGACACATGACACGGGATGAAATCGGAGAAATAACCCAACCTCGTGAGGTTACTGAGACGCTAGGATGCAAGAAATGGTCAAGGCTGGTGTGACCTAATTGAACTGATAGTGTGCCATGATGATCAGCAGAAGGCCCGTGGGAAACAAGTTTAAGAGAAAGGACAATGACTGCGGAGCTCTCGAATGTGTCGAAAGAAGTTACAAATGTACTGATCAAAACGGATGAAAATGTTTAAGCGTATGGGAAAGGAAATGATCCAAGGACCCTTGAATCCAAGAGAACTTGATTAAAAGAATGAATAAGATGACATGCATGGACCAATGAAAGAAAAGCGTGCTATTAATGTTGCAACAGTTAGTTAGCAAAGTTAGAATTAGGGTATAAGAGGGCCTACTCTTAGTGGGAGGGGTCAGTCGCGGTTGCAGTCACAGTCAGGAGAGGAGTTGGAGAGTCGTGTTGGTGGCTTCCAGTGCTGGGTGGTCCTGATCGATCCCTTACTGAGCGGGAGATGCTGAAAGACTGTTAGATGAGACGGGTTGCAGGTAGCTGATGCTGACGAGCTGAAGTTGCTGTTGCTGTCTTAATTTTCCAGTTGAGTATGAGAATCAGGCTATTTCTAATTCTTAACTTAGGTTAGAAATCATTAGGCTAAATTAGGAAGCTAGGCAGGTAATTAGGGTTTTGGCTTCATGACAAAAATTTCCTTTCTGAAATAAATTGATTATGTTTAATAAATATTTGAATTTAAGAATGAATAATTGAATAAAGTATTAAACTCTTTTTCATGCTTTTAAAAATTATATAAAATTTAAGATTCTTTAAACCCAAAATGACTCGGTGGTTATTTTCCTAAATGATTGTGACATTAGTAATTGGTTATTGTGATTCAGCTGGTCTTAATCACTATGAACTAATTTCTTAAATGAATGATTCATCGACAAGACAATGAGCAGGAATATCTTAAGAAATAACTAAAAGAAAGTGACAAATTAAGGTAATAAGATATCTTGGCTCTTCCAGCGGTACATAAATGGTGTTCTCCATTTAGTTCTCATGCTTCTCCTATGAGTACAGAATTTCACAAAGGTATAAAGGAAATCCAGGAGTGTGCGTGTGTGTTAGGCGATGTTTATGGGCCCCATCGTCATGTGGATATGAGAAATATAGTTTGCCCCTGGATGACCTATTAGTAACCTAGGAGGAGAATAGTTTTTATTGTACGCGCTGCATCACCAGTCACCAGTGGTTACAACAAAGGGTTACAACAGAGCATTACACCATGAAGACAACAGACCTGTGCTCAACAGGCTGCCCCAAGGGCAGGTGGACATCCCTTAAACAAAGATAGGGCAAGTCTAAGCTGATGGCAATGCTGAGAAGACCGACCTTATCAGAAACTGACTTTCTCCAAGAATTAGTCAGGCACTAATACACAAAATCCCTCTCAGTTATACATTGTGAAGACATTAAGTGGTGCCACCTGACTTTCAGATGTACAGAAACTCAAGAGGAGAGAGGAAAGCCAGAGCTGTGGATTCAGTATGAAGATGAGCCTCGTGCATCCTAAGTCCGAGCCTTCTCTGCGGCAGAGTGTCTCAAGGAACAGGCAAGAAATCAACAAAGACGAGGCTCTTAAACTAGCCACATCAAGTTACTCCTCCTCACTGTACTAAGCTTTGTTTCAAATACACAGGTGTCTGCACATCTCAGTTCCTCACTACAGAGCGATTCAGGGTCACTTTAAAAATATACTTACATATGCTAGACTCGCATATTTTATTGAGGCTCAGGATAAGTTCGAAGGGCAGTCAATATAGAAGTGTTTAAGAAGAGAAAGATGAAGTGAAAGGATAGAATGAGAAGACCAAGATCGAAAAGGCAAGAGGGAGAGACAAGGGACAGAGAGGGCACAGAGGAGAGAATATATGGGCAAGGGGAAATCATGGGTAGCAGAGGCAGCAACAATGGTGTATAAGTTCACCAAAAAGAGGTGCTGGTACAGGCACAGTAGAGGGCAGTTATAGAAAGTAGGAACAGAATAAAATGGAACGCTAGGAATATGCCTAGAAAAAAAAAAAAAGAAGGAATCAAGAAGAAAGTGGGGAAGAGAATGTACCTCAATACCTGTGTTTGATGGAATCCTTCTCAAAAATACCAGGAGTGAAGTTTGATGTAGATGACGTAGACTCCAACAATGTCGACTCCTCAATCAAGTTATCCACAAACTCGCTGAAGTGGGTGTCCACTTCCTTCATTAGATCAGACTTCATAAGCTGTTAAAAGTATAAAAAACAGAGTCACGTGTGACTGATCAAAGGCAGAAGGGCACATGGGCATAGGCAGGATGCTGCTCCCCACAAATGTATTGTGCACTTTATTCCCAAACCAAGGCAAGATGGTACGAAGGACACACTTTATTAAAATGTTAATTTGATACTCGTACAATATGCAATTAAAAGAAACATCAACAGGACAGTAATTACATAGATTGACAATTGAATTTTAAAGTGCTAAACCCTGTATGGCATAGCTTGGTCAAAAACGATCATAGGTATTTTGAGTTCCAATACAAAAGATGTAGACAAATGTAGAACATATAAACATTTTGCCTGGTGACATTTTGAAATTATAGCTATCCAGTAACAAATGGTTACTACATGATGGAGCTTCTAGCATGTAGGTGTTTGGAGAATGGCTACAGGGAAAATCATCCTGGATTACTGACTAGTTCATTTTGCAGATTCCTTAACTGGTAAATCTGTAGGCTTATGAGGGTTTTTTTGACACTCCCACATAAAATGCCATTGAAGGGATCTTGTGACATGTCTGGCAGACAAACCACATTTACACGTGGTTTGTGAGTGCTTCCAGAACCCAGAGACACTTGAAATGGCCATCATACTTTGACTTGTAATGTATTTTGTTGGTAATACAAGATGCAACAGTCGGAGACTGTTATACAACATTCGGATAACTGTAAAAATGGTTCCCATGGTCACTATCTTACCTGCTTTACTGCATTCACATTAACCTACTACTATACTTTAGGCTAAGTATATAATTAATGTTCTTAATACACTTATCTCTCAAGGTAAGTATGGGTGGAGTTAAGAACAGTAAAATTATACTTACCTTGTAATGTAGCAGCACGTCGATATAGTGGGTCCTCTATTACTGTAGGTCGATACCATCAACTTTAATATACAGAGAGACAGGGCTTTTTTAAAACTTCAGGCCATGCGGTTCTATCTGTCCCAGATATCACAGATCTGCAATAGATCTGAAACATTTTATGTGCTACTTCACTGAGAGGATTGTAATAAAGAATGTTTTAGGAGTCCAGTAAAATATTGGGCCTTGTCCTGAAGAAAAAAACATTCACTTTTGCATTAGGCTTGATGTATCAACAGGACCTGAACAATCAGCATTTAGATTTAATTTGTATTGTCATAGATCTAACCACTTTGGTAAGTGCATGCCTCTGTACCAAAAGAATCTTCTAGTAAAGTTAGAAAACTGCCTTAAGGTAAGTGTTCTCTTTGGAAACAGAAAATATACTGCCAAAGTGGGCATATTGCTGTGGAGGGAGAGTCGGAGGTTAACGAATATAAAGATAAAGGACATTAAACTGCAACAACATGTACAAATAACATTGGAAAATATTTAATTCCACATTGAGAAATGGCACGCACACACAAATGTGCAGCCTTCTTTTCCTTCTTATTCCCTTTTAATTTCTGGTCAAACCTTTGATGCAATCTGTGACATTTTGAATGAGGTCATGTGCAGCGTATGGTCTGGAGAGCAGGTACTGTTGCATAGTTGTTGATCATAATCAAAACGTCCCAGCTTTTAATGCCAATTACAATGTTTAATACCAGATGTCCTTTTCGGAAATGAATAAAAACTATATCTTCCCTATAACTAACCCCTTTAAGCTCTGGCTGAAATAAGAACTTAGTGTACAACCCATCTAGGCTAAGTGCAGCAGGTTCTGCGTGCAAGTCAGAAAATGCCCTATAATTAGTGCATAATCCCCCAAAACCTAACTCTGTGACCTTTCACAGAGTTTAGCCTTTGAGCAGCACCATTTGTAAAACCACTGTAACCCTAAAACTCACCAGATGCAGTGGGCTAGGGGCAAAGGCTTTGGCCTTGGACTAACTTTGGTGCACAGTCACTGTGCACCCAGAATCCTCTGCGGCCAATCATGCCTTTTGGTACAGAGCAGAGTCCGCAGAAGAGGTGGAGACTTAATTTTTATTACCTCTGATCAAGTGGACTTCGTCTGCAGGCAGGAACCTCTGTGATGCAGACTACATAAGCGTACCAGAGGGTGCACTCTGCAAACCTATGCTGAGCACCACACAGGAAAAGGAAAAGTGTGGGTTTCAGCATAGTGGAGGGAAAACTGGTTAGGCATGGGCTGGATGTTGATTCTCTCCATCCCACCAGGCAACACAACAGATTAGCACGTTGGCACTCCTACAGAAGATGAAGACAAAAGAAGTAGGGAAACCATAATCTTGTGTAGACCCACTCTGTGTCACCTACAGACACCAGCCATTCTCCACATGGTTTCATGGTCCCTCTCCTGTTAAACACAAATGTAACTCCACACACGGCATAACCTAAGAAAAACAAGATGTCAGTTAAGGAGGACTGTGCTGATTTTACATGGGAACAAATCAGTAGCATTCCTCCTCACCAGGCTTGCAGCTAAAAGGCCTTTGCCCCTGGACTACTTGTCAGCATAACCAATCAACAGTCCACCATATCCTGGTAAGTAAGGGCAATAGCCACCATCTACTATTGGTTGAGGTCAAATCTGGGTGCACCTTCTAACTGGAGAAGGGTATGCTCTACTTTTGAATGTCACATAATTATGGCGCATATATAATGAAGTTGCAGACTGTCGAGTCCATTGGCAAAAAACATACCAAAGGTCATAAAAACTAACAGAGCAGGGTAGCACAGCTTTTCCAAGCCATGCGTAGACATTTGTTCCTAAGAAGTGGCCATTCATTAAACACTTCAACTACTTAAGGAGACTAGTTAGCTACTGCTATTATGGGTAGCACAGCTTTTCCAAGCCATGCTAAGATATTTGTTCCTAAGAAGTGGCCATTCATTAAACACTTCAACTACTTAAGGAGACTAGTTAACTACTGCTATTATAACACCTAATCACAATCGAATTTCCATCACTCTGTTTTACATGTAGTTATGTTCCTTCCCCTACATGTCGTCTGCCTTTATAAACATTTCCACGAAGGAACTGAATAATATGGAAATGGATATCCTGCTCTGGTGCTTTACTAGGAATGGAACCCGCCTATACCCACCAGTGGTAATTGAATGTGTCCTACTCCTTCCAAGAGATAATAGCCTACACAAAAAATCCAATAATCAAAGCCTGTAAAAGCACTGAAAAAGAAACACAGTCTGACATAGCAGCTCAACTGCCCTCAAGTGGGGGTCGCGAGCCGAATTTTGGTGGGTCACGAAAGTCCAAGCAATAAATATAGATGCCTTTAAATTCTGTATTTATCTTGTCACATTTGCTGAGCTTCAAAGACAGAAGAAGTCAAATGTCAGGCTATGTCTTCTGACAAACTGCTGCTTATTTTTATTTTATTTTTAACTTGGGGATCGGTGTTTACAAACTCCTCTCACTTTGGAGTCAGAGAAAGTAAAGCAAATTATGTAACAATCTTGCTGGGGTACTGGGAGTGCGAAAGGAAAAGCTGTAGGATGTCATTTTTATGTAACAACAACATGTAAATACCTGAAAATGACAGCTACACATTGAGCATTTAAGAAGGCAAAAATTAAGCAAATATTTTGTAACTCTTAACCCTTTCCATGCGTCCGTCGGCCAACGGCCGTCGCGAGCACTACCTCCGTAGTGCTGCGCACGTCCGTTGGCCGACGCGGCCCCGCCCACTCAATCAAACCGCGGCGGAATTGCCGCCGCGGTTAAGCGGTTAAGAGTGACAGAAAGAATTTAATAGGATCAAAACAAATCAGGACGCTTGGTACAAATGATAAATATTCACGGAAATCCGATTTCCACATATTATCATTTGTGTGCAGTATTGCTATCAGTAAAACTGTTTCTCTGTGCAAATTTAGGGTTAACTTCAATGAAACGTGCTGTCTGTAAATGACAGTGCGCTACCACACGGTGCCTTAGCTACACTACAATTATTTTTAAAAAAAGCCCACCTCTTGGCCATTAAAGTGAGTCGCGAACGTTTGTTGTTCTAAAAATTGGTCTATGGTTCTAAAAAAGTTTGGGAAGCACTGCTATATAGAGGATTCTTTGTGTTTGATTTAACTGCTATCACTAAGTGGCATATACATCTCATGTTACAGCTCATTCTTTACTTTGTAAATCCCAGCTGGCTAAGATGTAGATCAATGGATTGTAGTTTGTCACAACTCCATGTGAATTCAGTGTCATGTTGCACTATCTAAATATACTAAAGGGAACCAGATGTAAACAATACAAAGCAATGTGACAATTGTGGTTACTTTGGCTGACGTCTTTGGAGGAGATTCAGTTCAGCAAGTGTGCCAAACAAGTGTTCCCACTCAGTCACTACTATCAATTCATGTTTTTCTCTTTGGGAATGAGACAACGTTGTTCTACTGATTCTCTAAAACAGTCTTTCAGCAGATCGTCCCCGCCTCGATTTATATTTTCCCTGTTCAATATATACATTTTGCGCCCCATTTCCAAGGGAGTTACGGCTCATCAGGTACCAACTCGATTAGCAAATTTAAGCAGAAAGAACATAAATATATGTTAACCTACATTTGTGACATATTGTGACTACATTGACATCCTTTGAACAGCACTCCATTGCTTTGTAGCTAGTCACCACCTTGAAGTCCTAGAACTACAGGCATGCACATACACAGCATTTTCTGCCAACTCCTCCCTCAGCAATGTTCGATCTTAACCAGTGACAATGGCCTGCATTGACCTCTAAATTAACATCTATTAACTACAAGAACGCAATTCAAACTGTACAGGCCTCAAACTTCACTCCGCAAATAATGTTGATCTTTCAGCCCTCCAAACACATCACCAAAGCAAGAAAATGCCTGCGCTGGCTAGCTATCAAGTGATCATTCCTGCCTGGACAACCACCCACACACAAACTTAGTTTTGCTGAACTTGCTATTCCTCTGTAAAACGTGGTATGTGTGTTTGAGGGAAGAATCCCAGCAAATACCAGTTTCCATACATTGAAAGCATCTTGTGCCTGAAACTTGACTAAACAAACACAACAAGATGCTGGACAGAGTGCTGAAACTTTTCAAACACTCGCCCCAGTCAAGAGATCTGGGTTAAATCCATTGTTCTTTTGCTCACCATACCACCCCAGTTTGGACCCGGCCATATGCAAATCAGTCTTGACCCTGCTCCTCATGGGAACAGTCTAGCCCGAACTGCCGGGCCAGGTCCTCCCTGGACCGGAAACTAGCATCCTGGGACCGGTTTCAGGGATCACCCCTCATGACACGTACACACAAAGAAGCTACCCTGAAGGGAAGTGATCAGGAATTTACAAGGTACTAGGTGGAGTATCAGGAATCTCAAAAAAAGTGAAGGACTGTCCTCACACACCAACAGGTGTCATGCTTCATCATTGGCAGTCCTCGCTCTCTAGAAACTGCGTTTGTTAGAGAGCGGGCCTACACCTGGAGACTGGGAGGCACTTCCAAAGTCTAAGTGGGGGCCCGTGCAAAAAAAGTTATTTAAAAACCAATGTAAAAGCCGAAATACACTTATTCGCTGGGCAATTACTTGGTATTAAAAGTAAGTGTGGGGAATGGGAGAATTAGTACCCCATCACCACTGTGATTGTAGTCAACATGTTTCTGCCAAAGTGGCCCTTGGGGTCCGTGGCATTCATCAGGACGGAAAAGACTATGGGCTCCTATCTTACCAAGATTGATCCGAAATTACCACTATGTCAACCTTTAGCTGAGCGATGTTTCTTAAACCCCAAGTGAGGTTCCTAAATGCCCCCATGGGAAGAGAGTATTAGAGACCCCTGTAGTCACACTTGCCTCAAGGTGCGTCTCTTGCAGTCTGCCTAGACGTGTTCACTCCTCTTCCCGAACACGTCTAGGCAGACAGATCAGAAGTTACTAAAAATGCAGCAACGGGTGTCACATACACTTTAAGGCCTTCAGAAAGGTTGACTGGCCACTTTTCTCTTGCTTGCAGTGGCCCTGCTTTTGCTGCAGCTGGCAATCAAATGAGGGGTTGCAATCCAAAGATTTTCAGTCCAGGCATGAGAAACCTGGATTTACATTAGCCAAGAGGTGTGGAGGATCATTAACTAGCCACCAGTACTATAAACAGAAATCCAAAGAAATAACTGAAAATAAACCCTGGACGTGTAACTTAACAGCATCTATGCAGTTTTAACAAATCTCTAATTGATGGGATATTTCTTTGTTCATATTAAGCATTTCTAACATGAGTAGACTGGATAATTTGTCTCAACTGATCTGCCAGGAGAGCACGCCATTTAAGATTATGGCACACCAGACTTTTTAGGTCCGGCCTGACAGCGTAACTGTCAATTCCTTAAACTGTACATGGAGTGACCTCTGGTTCAGCTCAGAGGAGTATTACTCTCGCACCACATACTATTGGTTGTTTGGAAGATCTATCCACCTGTGGAGTGCTTTCCCTGCCAATGCTCGTTTCCAGCAGTGCTTGGGAATCAAGTAGCATGCATCAATTTCAATGGCAATAAAATGTAGCCCCTTTTTGTTCCATTACATTCCGGAAACCATGTGCAGCTATACTTGGAGAACCATCCCGGTTTGCTTTAATCCTGCGATATAGCTGGAAGCCACTTACAACACTTTGGAATACATATAGATTTGTCTGCATGAAGATTGCAACATGATACAGAATAAGGTGCAATCTGGTGGAATTGTGCAGATCAGTTTAGGGTATCGTTATGGTGTTTGGCGGACTCTTTCACATTTCCTGTTGGTTCAGAATAAACAATCCACTACAAAAATTTGCATTAGCTCAACTGAATTACGTGAAATCTTTACATTTGATGCTCGTGGTCGAAGGCGTCAAAAGCAGCAGTGACAGAAGCACTTGTATAACTAGCACAGCTTGATCAGCAAATTGGCTGCATACTTTGAAAACTTCTACAGCAGTTGTAATCTCTTTCATATGAAAGGGGGTTATAAATAGGACAATTAAAATTTGAATTCACTAATAAATCAATCCCTAGAAACAATGTATCCTAATTTTAATATAACCAGCAAAACTGGAACATGTGCAAATATTCTAATCTTATAATGTTGCACAAAAACAATAAATACAAATGGTTAAATAAAAGACTGAATAGCACAAACAATAAGGCCGAAACCGGTCTAAGTCTAGGGTTGCTTGTGTTTCCGTGTGGAGGGGGGAGCCTCGCCTGCGAGTTCAGGATGGACTGTGCCGATGAGGAGCAGTCAGTGCTTTATGGAGGCATCACATGTTGATTGAAATGTAACTATATATATCTATACAAATCACATTTCTTAAACTTAGCTCATCATGGACTGTCCCTCTTAAGACTAGAATTGTTCGACATATAGATAATTTTGAAATGCATTATTGTTATGCTTTTGCGGTGTGGTGGGAAGTGCAACTATCATATTGAGAAGCTGATTTTGTTCCTAATTTTTCAAAGTGAGACAGGAATCCATCTGAGAAACTGGAGGTATTGCAGAGGCCCAAACGCTTACAATTACTGTGATTTATCAGACACACAAGCCAGAAATGTTCTTAAGTAACCGCTAAAGAAAGAGAAGACTTGAAGAGACATAACGAGGGGCAAACCAAGGCAAGTGTTAGCTCACAATCTGTGACTGTTTAACTAGGAGATCTGTGACTTTATCCTGTTAGTTTCAGATAAGTGAGAGTTCACCCCTGATCTCCTGAAACTGGGGCAGGGAAGATGGTGTTGGTGTCAGGCTTGCTTGTGGGATTTCCCAGTAACACTGACTTGATGGTGGAAAGATGCCTGGAGTCTGGCAGCATCTGGAAGGTCTAAGGCAGATAAATTGACCCAGACACTATAAGCATACCAGTGATGGGACTTTGTGGTATAATTGGTGAGGCAATACCAGGCTCTGCTGTATAACTTATGGGTTCTTCCAGAAAAGAGCCCATTACGAGGCATTGGAACATCCCAACAAAGAGACTTCAAACGCCATACATATACCCATTGAAAGGATATTATGGGTAGGCTTTGGAGTTATGAACTCACATGGGGGACTTTGTCCGTGGTCTGGCACCAAATGTGGAGGACCAGAGATGAAGTTACACTAAGGGAGGGCCATTCTATGCGCAGGGTAAGTTGGACAAGGTGTCTACCTCCGCCATTTAGGTGCTGCTGGGGTGGGTTTGTATTGACTGTCAGAAACAAAAATTGGGGAAGAAGAATGGATGTTTCACTAATGTGCCTTAACTTACCATATAAGGTCATGCAAATAGAAGGGTAGATCTCTGAATTTTGATGTCATGGTCAAGGCGCTGAAAACAAAGTATCCAAATGCATGGAGACTTCTACGCAGCTTGAACACCAAGCGCGGGACAGAGAAGGTTTATCAAACTGATGTAACAGAGGTCCTGGGGCTGCTGAAGACAGGTTAAGTACATAAGAGAAATCCTGCTAAAGAAGCTACAAACAGTGCTGGGGAAAAAACACGTATCTCTGATATTTGAGGATAGTCTGCATTGTGTATTTTAAATAAATGGCACATACCTTAGTCTGAATAAACTGTAAAACCATGGGCTATCACAGATTGTTATACAATGCAAAATATAGTGCAAAAAATGTATTAAATTGAAAAATAATAATAAAAATAAACCCACGATTTGCTAGCATTCATTGCCCGTGGTGTATAGTTTGGGTTTTAAAAAGGTTGTGCGGTTAGATTATTGTCATAATTCAAAAAGTTCAATATATCTTTTTATTTTTTTTGCTATTGGTGCACTTTTAAGAACATTGAAGTGCTTGATTTGCTGCTTCTGGATCAAATTTAATTTCCTCTCCATCTTGAACACTGCAAATGATTCATTCAGCTCGAAAGCATACAGATAAACTCCAGTGATTATTTCTAATGAGAAGGAAAAACCTCACAATTGACATGCAGGAGGTTTTATTTCATTTCAGTTATGTATTTAAATCCAAAACACTTTACCAAGAAAATTAAATGCCTAGGTAATTTCTGGATCAACGGGATGGCAGTTTGCTAATCCAATTGCCAAAATAAGAATATTTTTTTCGGCAATACTGGTGGACTGACACATTTTAACTTTAAAGTGTGAATGTCCAGAAAAGATGCCAGTTCAAGCTCCTAACACATGCATGCAAGGCATACACAACTGCAGACCCGCCTACTTGAACCACCGCCTGAACTTCCATCAGCCCACCAGGCAACTCCGCTCCACATACCTTTCTCTAGCCCTCACCCCTGCATCTGAAGTAGCAGATGAGGAGATCGCTCCTCTCCTACCTAGAGCAAAGACATGGAATGACCTACCCTTTCATCTATGGACTGCCCCATCCCTTTTCAGAGTTCCGAAATTCCCTGAAAACCTGGCTATTTGGCTAATCAACTAAAACCTGCCAACGCCTGGATACCCTCATGGGTGACCAGAAGTGCTCTACAAATCTGATTGAATAAAGTTCAATATGCAACAGCATAAGTGATTGAAGATTCAAATGGTTTGTCACAAACCTTGAAGCATTTCAAAGCCAGAAAAAGTGCTTGGTGCTAGTGAGAGAATAAACCGTTCAATTCACTTAGTTCCTGGATATTTTAAACTGGATGCAGATTTGGTTTTCTGGTCGACAGTGATGACATTTAAGGGAGTTTAATCCAGGGTTCTACAGACAGGGCTTAGGTGAATGATGTTTGACAAAAACTCAATAGTAGAGCCGGATACATCAGCCATCAGATTTTACTTGCCTTAAGCTAACATCATGATACATAAAACATGTGAATTTAGATATATTTAGGAACTTTAATAGTTTATAAATGCATATAAAGTAGGGATTTCAGTATGAATGGTGGATCAAAGATTTCCCAGATCTCCCAGTGCGAGTTGTACACAACGTATACTGCACTACATGTTGCATTTAAAACACGTAATGTTGTGCCTAGAGGTGCCACAATTAGTTCAGAAGAGTCCTATACAAAAATAAGCAGTGTGTATAAATTGAACACAAAATATTGACATACCATTTTTTACAGTGGGACCTACACATCAATGGGCAAATGAGCAAAGCAGAACTCCAATTTAAAAAAACAGAAAAAACACACAATAAAACTGAATTACACTAACTGGGTTACAGTCACGAAGATGAGTATGTACGGAGTTTTGTAAAGTCTCTACTCTATTCCCAATAAAATATAAAAAGGCATTTAATTTTTTTTCTCCCCAAAAAGGAAGCATGGAGGCTGTGCGGTTTAGATGCTGAAAATTTCATTAGAATGCAGCTCCAGCTTGACAAGCCTTTGTTGTGCATTTTATGAAGAACTGTATTTGCTGTACAGGACGCATAAACAACTGCTTAATATGTCTCATTAACTCAGTCAACAAAGACTGTATTGTGAGACACGTGATGGAGCAGTAAAAATAAAAAAATTTAACCCCTAACAAATTATATAATTAATTAATTAAAAATGTTCGTTTAAATGTATTAATCAACATTGTATATGTGGGAATGGTAATATGCTAATGTACGTGCTAAATAATCTACTAATGAATGTCCATGTGTCTAATCATAACGTAAGAATAAAAAGCGTACTAAATAAAATAAATGCATGTTTGTGCTTCATAGAAATAAAATGTGTCGTTGCAAAAACAATAAGTAATGGTAAGTAAGGAGCAGCTTAAATGTCGCTTTTTGCTAGGTAACAACTAATTGGGGTACGTAGACGGGAGGGAAACGAAAGGGATATTTTTCTCTATTTTAATTATGTTTTATTTGCCTCAAATTAGTGCTTCTAAAGTAGAACCGAGTGGCGAGATAAAATGGCCGTCAGTGGGAAGATGTGCGCAGGCGCAAGGGGACACGTGGTACGGGATGAGATTGAAGAAATCTGGATCCGCGTGATGTCTCTGAGAGGCTAGGATGCAAGAAATGGTCAAGGCTGGTGTGACCTAATTGAACTGATAGTGTGCCGTGATGATCAGGAGAGAGCCCGTGGGAAAGGAGCCCAAGAGAAAGGACAATGACTGCGGAGTTCTTGAATGTGTCAAAAGAAGATACAAATGAACTGATCGAATCGGATGGAAATGTTTAAGCGTATGGGAAAGGAAATGATCCAAGGACCCTTGAATCCAAAAGAACTTGATTAAAGAATGAATAAGCTGACATGCATGGACCAATGAAAGAAAAGCGTGATATTAATGTTGCAACAATTAGTTAGCAAAGTTAGAATTAGGGTATAAGAGGGCCTACTCTTAGTGGGAGGGGGTCAGTTCCAGGCAGTTGATGTGAGTCGCAGTCACAGTCAGTTGCAGTTCGAGAGTCGTGGTTGCAGTAGAGGAGACGGGTTGCAGGTAGCTGATGCTGACGAGCTGAAGTTTGCTGTTGCTGTCTTAACTTTACAGTTGAGTATGAGAATCAGGCTATTTCTAATCCCAAAGTTAGGTTAGAAATCATTAGGCTAAATTAGGAAGCTAGGCAGGTAACTAAGGTTTTTGGCTTCATGACAAAATTTCCTTTCTGCAATAAATTGATTATGCTTAATAAAATTGTGAATTAAAAAAAATGAATAATTGAATAAAGTATTAAATCTTTTCATGCTTTTAAAATTATATAAATTTTAAGATTCTTTAAAAACCAAAATGACTCAGTGGTTATTTTCCTAAATGATTGTGACCTGAGTAATTGGTTGATTGTGATTCAGCTGGTCTTAATCACTATGAACTAATTTCTTAAATGAATGATTCATCGACAAAACAATGAGCAGGAATATCTTAAGAAATAACTAAAAGAAAGTGACAAATTAAGGTAAATAGATATCCTTGCTCTTCCAGCGGTACACAAAAATGGTGTTCTCCATTTAGTTCTCATGCTTCTCCTAGGAGTACAGAATTTCATAAAGGTGTAAAAGGAAATCCAGGAGTGTGTGTGTGTTGGGCGATGTTTATGGGCCCCATCGTCATGTGGATATGAGAAATATAATTTGCCCCTGGATGACCTATAAGTAACCTGGGAGGAGGATAGTTTTTATTGTACGCGCTGCATCAGATTTCTTCGCTGCATCAGATTTCTTGGTAGCAGAGTTATGGTTTTCTATAGATTAGTTTAGTGATTATTGTTTATTGATTATTGATTATTTGATGACTAACACTATATGTTGAGTCGCGTTATGTTATATGTAAGTTTTCACGCTTCTGGGATGTAGGAAGTGGAACACGTGTGGCAAGAGAAGTCACATGGAATTTGGTACATGGTCTGAATTCATTTTTTTGGTTATAACGCAGGTTGTGTTATGTTAGGGATTTCGGTGTGAAAAGTGTGTAAATGAAATAGCAAATCACGTTTACTTGTGAAACTTTGGCCTTAATTCTCAGGAGCCTAGTCTCCACATGTGTCTTATCCCCAGAGAAACGAGTAAATTGTTTGTTTGAAAGAAGGGTAAGGTAGAGGGAAGTGCTACTTTATCGGCAAAAGCAAATAATTCTGCGGTAGGGTAGAGGTAAGCGCTGCCTACTGGAAAAACAGGATTCTTGTGTAAAAGGACAAAGCTGTCACTTTGTTTAGCGAATCAGACTATGGAATTGTTTATTTGTTGTAACTAACGAAGAAAACTGTAAAAAGAAAAATTGCCGATAAATTTTGTAAAGGAGGGGTAAAGAGTAGAAGTGACGTGAAAAAGTGCCGCGCTAGGATTGGTCAGTGCACTAGTCACGTGAATACAGAGCAGGAGTGACGTAGAAAAGTGCCGCGCTAGGATTGGTTGGTTCGCGGACGGTGGAAATTGTTCTGATTGGTACGTTAGTGTGAATCGCGCTGTAATTGGACGAAGTTCCGTACACAGAAACAGCGTTAGAGTAAAGAGAAAACAAATAGAAAACATGCCATATTACGAGTATGAAAGGGAGAGAACGTCATGGACGACGAAATTGAAGAATTTCTTTAAGAAAGACAAAAAGGTTGTGACTAGAGAGGGACAAGTAATTCCTCCGCCGAAATCAGCAGCTTCACATATGATGCTGAAATATGGATATCATACGTGCATATGGTTGGATAATTGGGTAAAATATACAAAGAATGATGGAGCATTGGCTTTTCCTGAAAATGGTTCTTTTAATGTAGCGATTTTACGGAATTTAAAAGAAAAGATGCTTAAATTGGAACCTAGACCTAGACCGACACAGTTTGAGGCTTTAACAGAATGGGAAGATGAGATGTACGAGAAAGAAAGATTCAGAGGTATGAAAGGTTATGAGTTCGTGCCCGGAAGAATGTGGGGAATGAATCATGAGGACAGAATAAAACGATGGAGATGTGCTAACATGACAGGAGGTTTGTTTCCAGCTTTTACAGTTGAGGAAGGGACTAAGAAAAAACGGACTGAGAAAAAGAAACATTTAGAGAGAGAAAAGTATATGCATGAGAGCGAAACGGATGACGAGTTGCTGGAAGACATATTAAATAAAAATCCACCTCCGTATCAGCAGAATTCTACAGTGGTGACACCAAATGCGCCACCAATAGAAGCTATGCGAAATGAAAGCCCAGAAAAAAGACAAGAAATAAATAGGTCACAAGAACAAATAAGAACTTCCCAAATTGAGGGAATAGAAAATGATAGTGCAAGAGAATTGGCAAGGACAACAAAAGAACTAACTGAGAAAATTAGAGAATTAACAAAGAATATGGAAGCAGTTACCGTACCCGTAACAATAGGTCCAGTAATACCAGTTTTCGAGAATCAGAAAATTGATGAACGATCTTTGGTAATTCCCTTGAGTTCGCAATTCCAAAGAGAAAAGGAAAGAATAGAAACAAGTCCAGGTACGAGCAATTTGACTAGTGCTTACAGACCAAGTCCACCTGAAAATTTGACAGTGAATGAGTGTAGCGGTAGGAAAATGCCTATGGTAACTGAATCTGCAACAGTGACACCTGAAAAGAGTGGAAATTGGACAGAAATAAATAGTACTCCTATAGGTCCGACTCCTGATGAGTTAAATGAGTGGATGAAAGCTTTTAAAATAAAAGAAACGGAAGAAAAACCATTAGATGTGATCAGATTGAAGATTGACATGGAAGAATTAATTCTAGGAACGATTGGTACAGAAAAGATAAAGAATTATCAGGATGACGAAATAATGTTTCTGTGCAAAAGTATAACATGGAGGGCAAAGAATTTACATGACAAACTAGAAGAAGTGGCCGGTGAGATTGGAATAGATTTTGCAAAAGTAAAAACGTTGCAGAAACCATACAGAGTAGATTTTTGTGAAAAAGATATTGAAAATTTGAATACAGCAGGAAGGCTGACACAGATAAAAGAGTTGATTGTTTTGTTGAGAAAATGGGGTGATGTGGACAGATGGAAGGTTAGATGGACAAAGAAGAATGAGAAAAGTGTAGACAAAGGTTCATTGGCTTTTATGATAACAGAAAAGGAACATGTTGTTAAAGAGTACCCTATGAGAGAAACTCCAGGTGGTAGTTATGTGCATGTTCCCTGGACTAGGCAGGACATCCTGTCATTTACAAATGACTTTCCAAAGTTAAGAGAAAAGCCAGTTGAGTGGTACCGACAGGTAGAAAGGTTTGTAAAGGTCTCGAAAGTGTTGTGGATAGATTTGGATGGATTGTTTGACATAGTAGTACCAACGGATCTGTGGTCAGAATGTAAGATTACAGTTGACTGGCCAACTACAGAATATCCAAGAGATCCTAAGACAGGAGCTCCAGGACCAGATGTGATGAAGAAATATGATAAGGTGATTACCTTTTTGAAAAATAAGATTCCTCCAAAAGAGACAGATTGGGTTAAGATTGATAGAACTACACAGGAAAGCAAGGAGAGTGTACATGCATATTATGAGCGATTGTTATTGGTTTTCAAACAGTATAGTGGTTATGAGGAATTAAGTGAGAAGGATATGAGTCATTTTGTATACCGATTTGTATTTGGCTTAAAACAAGAAATAAGTGATATGATTAAGCAACATATGATAAACTGGCAGAATGCAAGTGTAGATGAGGTGCTGAGGTATGCTAAGTATTGTAGTGATGAAATAGAGAGTAAACAGCGTAAGTTGAAAGAAAAAGCAATGTGGGCACAAGTGAAAGTGGCAGAAAAACAAGAAGCTCAATTGGATAATAATAATGGAAACGAATCAGGACAAAATAAGATGCGACCAAATATAGGTAAAGGAAAAGGACAAGTGAGTCTAGAAGAGGCAAAGAAGAAATGGCCATGTCATAATTGCGGAAAATTGGGGCATTGGAGAAATGAGTGTAAGTTCCCACCTAAACCTAATCCGGAACATCAATCATTAACTCCACAGGTGCAGAATGAGGTAGTTGTTCAACAAAGTCAGGTGCCACAACCACCACTTCCCAACACTGTTAACCAGCAAAGATACAGTACAGAAACAGGATTCTACGGAGGAGAGCAGGTAACACAGTTGCCGAGAGCAGCTAACATTTCCCAGTATTGGTTGCATCAGAGTGAGGATGACCCGGATGAAAGTTTCTGACGGTGCGCAAGAGAGGGGAAAGAGTGCGTGCTTGGCGCAACTCTAGAGGTAGATCAGTCTGGTCCCTTTGTGGATGGAGAAGTGAATGGAGCAAACGTAACATTCCTTGTCGATACTGGAGCTACCCGTTCTACTGTTAGGTCAGTGGAAATTCCGAACCTTCCTCTCTCAGGTGAATGCATCCAAGTGGTAGGAGTTGCCAATCAGCAGATTAAAACCCCACTTACTGAATTGGTAGAAGTAAAAATTGGTTCTTTTAGGAAAATGCATAAATTTGTAGTGTGCGATTGTAGTCCTGTAAATCTCCTAGGTCGTGACCTCTTGTGTAAAATGAATTGCACAATTTATTGTACACCAGATGGAATTGGTTTTCAGACTTCAGATGAAGATGCTTTGTATAAAGTAACTTTGATGAATCAGGAACCTGAAATGAATGGGTTGTTTCCAGCATTTGATGCAGGAAAACTTCCAGAAGAATTAAAAAGTACAGTGAAAGAAAGTGTGTGGGATTTTACAGGAGAAGACATTGGATTAATGAGAGAAGTTGATCCAGTAAAAGTGACAGTGAAAGAAGGGATAAGTTATCCAAACACGCCACAGTACAAATTAACTCCAGAAATAATTGAAGGAATAACTCCTGTGATAAATAAGATGATTGAACAAGGAATTCTGAAAGAAATCATGAGCAGTCCATGTAATTCACCTATTATGGGACTGAAAAAGCCAAATGGAACATACAGAATAGTACAGGATTTGAGAAAGATCAACAAAATAGTTGTACCATGCTGTCCAATAGTGCCAAACCCTGCAGTGATTCTATATCAAATTCCGCATGAAGCTGAGTGGTACACTGTGATAGATTTGTGTCATGCATTTTTCTCTATTCCTTTGCATCCAGATAGCCAGCCATTATTTGCATTCCGTTTTGGAGAGCGTATTTTGGCATGGTGCCGAATTCCTCAGGGGTATACAGAGAGCCCCTCAATTTTTAATCAGATTCTAAAGAAATCTCTGGAAGATTTAAAAATGCCAGAAAAATCAGTGATGGTGCAGTATATCGATGACCTATTGGTGGCATCGAAAACCAAAGAGGCATGTGTAAGTGACACAATTGCTTTACTGAACCATTTGGAGAAAAGAGGACATAAGGTGTCCCCTTCAAAATTACAGTTTTGTCAGAAAGAAGTCCAGTATTTAGGACATAAAATTGAGAAAGGAGTGCGGAAAATAGCGACAGAAAGAGTAAGAATGATTCAAGGAATGAGAGCACCAATGACTCAAAGAGAGGTAAGAATGTTTTTGGGAATGGTTGGATATTGTCGACAATGGATAAGTGGATTTTCTTTGATTGCAAAACCATTACAAAAATTGACAAAGAAAGATGTAAAAGACCCTTTTGAGTTAAACAAGGAAGAAATGAAATCTTTCAAAGAATTAAAAAAGAAACTGTGTGAGGCCCCTGCATTAGGCATGCCTGATTATGAGAAAGATTTTGAGTTATATTGCAGTGAAAGAGATGGATGTGCATTTTCAGTACTGGTACAAAAACATGGCACCATGAAGAGGCCTATAGCTTACTTTTCAGCTGTTTTAGATCCTATAGCAAAAGCATTGCCTGGATGTTTGAAAGCAGTTGATGCTACTTGTGTAAGTCTGGAACAAAGTGAAGGTATAGTGATGGGGTATCCACTGAGAGTATATGTTCCCCATTCAGTAGAAATTCTTTTGACAAGAACAAAAACACAGTACATGACACATAGTCGGCTGACTAAGTACGAAAAAGTCATCTTGAGCGCAGAAAATGTGACCATAGATAGATGCATAAATGTAAATCCTTCGACTTCATTGCCAGATGAAGAGAGTATAATTGAACAAGATGAAGTAGATCATGATTGTCTGAATGTGCTGGAATATTGCACAAAACCAAGAGCTGACATAAAAGATGAACCGTTAAAGGAATCCGATTATGTCATGTTTGTAGATGGTTCATGTTTACGCACAAAAGAAGGAGTGTTAAGCGCAGCTTATGCAGTATGCACAGTGGCAACTGTAATGGAAGCGTCTTGTCTGAAAGGAGTTAGGTCTGCCCAAGTTGCGGAACTAATTGCTTTGATTCAAGCATGTAAATTGGGGAAAAATGTACGAATCACGATTGTGACCGATAGCCAATATGGTTTCGGCATCGTACATGATTTTGGCCAGATTTGGTCACAAAGAGGATTTTTGACATCTGCAGGAACACCTATCAGAAATGGAGATTATGTTAAAAAACTGCTTGAGGCGATACAGCTGCCTAAACAAATAGCTGTAGTGAAGTGCAAGGCGCATAAGAAAAACGAAGATTACATAGCGGTTGGCAATAATTATGCTGATGAGATCGCTAGATATTGTGCGGAAAACATGGCGTCCCTGAACAGAAATAGAGAAAGGGAGCATGTCTCTTGTCCTTTGCTTTTCACTAATACAGTCGAAACATGGGATGAAGTAAGGCAGTTACAAGAAACAGCAAGAGATGAGGAAAAGGATTACTGGATTAAAGCAGGATGTAGAAGACAGGAAGATAATGGAGTGTGGGTATACAGAGATGAAAGACCAGTTATGCCTGATAGCATGATTGCAGACATGGCACGGATGTACCATGGGCAAGCTCATATTGGGAGAGATGCAATGATCAGACTTTTTAGACAAACTTGGTATAATCCAAAATTCAGAGCCATTGCTGAAAGTCTTTGTCAAAGATGTCTTATTTGTCAACAATTTAACCCAGGAAGAAAGACAGTAGTGAGTCTAGGAACAATAGGACGAGAAGGAGGTCCATTCACAAGGATACAGATGGATTTTATTGAGATGCCCCCTAGTAACAGATTAAGATATGTTCTGGTGGTCGTCTGTTTGTTCTCTCGTTGGGTGGAGGCATACCCCACAAGAAGGAATGATGGAACAACAGTGGCAAAACTTATGCTACGAGAGTTCATTCCGAGGTATGGTTTTCCAGTCACAGTTGAGACAGATAGAGGAACACATTTTCAAAATGAGTTGATCCAATTGATTTGTGAAGCATTGAGTATTAAACAAAAACTACATTGTGCTTACAGACCCGAAGCTTCTGGGGTAGTAGAGCAGATAAATGGAACAATTAAAAACAGATTAGGAAAAATGTGTCAAGCTACAGGACTCAAATGGCCAGATGCACTGCCTCTTGTTCTGATGACCATCAGAAGCATCCCTGAAAAGAAAACGGGACTCAGTCCTCATGAAATGATCATGGGACGAGCAATGAGACAAGCCCACGTACCAGTCAACAAGTTATTGACAATAACTGATGATCTAATACTGGATTATTGCAAAGGACTGGCTGATGTGGTGCGTTCTGTGTTTCATCAGGTTGGACCGGATGCGACCACTCTTGAAAGAAAACCAGCCCACGATTTGAATCCAGGAGACTGGGTCCGTATTAAAGTCCACAGGAGAAGAAACTGTCTAGTTCCGCGTTGGGATGAGCCAAGACAGGTAATCCTAGTAACAACGACTGCTGTCAAGTGTGCAGGAGTAAAGAACTGGGTTCATGCCAGCCACACAATCAGAATTCCAGAACCTACAGATCGACATGTGAGTCGGCGTCTGGAAGTGTGGGATAAAAGTTTAACGGCGGGAACAACCAAGATAAAAGAAAGGGTGCCAGAACTTGAAGATCGACCTGAAAGTCGACATCTGGAGACCCCAACGGAAAACACCTCTAGAGAAGAAGAGGAACAAGAAGAAGAAGAAGAAAGAAATTCAGAAGTTCCAGAACTTGAAGATCGACCTGTAAGTCGACATCTGGAAATATCTGACACAACTTCAGGATCTGATGATTCAGCTGCAAATTGGGAAGAATTCCGAAAGGGAACTTGGGGTTATAAACCAATTAGAGAAGAAACTGAGCAAGAAATTGAGTTAGATGAACAACCAAGTACAAGTTATGGTGGAAATCATTCAGAAACAATATTAATAGATGAAGTAGGGAAAGAAGTACACAAAAAGTTAGAAAATCGAGAAGAACCCCGAGGAGTAATAGGGATAGATAGAAAAACAGGAGATCAGGGAAATTCAGAAACAGGTAAGGAGGAAAACACCAAATCGGAAGAACCCCGAGGAGGGACAGTGATAAGGGAAAACGAAAAAGAAAAGATAGATCCACCAGTAGGAGATGACGAGATTATAAGTTTCAAAATAAGAGACAATAGTGAGACAGTTGAAACAGAAACAGAAGAAAGTGGAGGAGAGGAAAAAGCAAAGACTGAATCAAGAAAAAGAAATTGGAGGTCAGAAAGAGAAGAAAGAGAGGGTGAGGTAAAAAGGCCAAGAAAAGGAGATAATTGGCCCAACAGCTATGTAAGAAAATTGAGATATAGAATAATAAGAGCAGAAGATGAAGATGCTGAACAAGTAAATGAAGTAACAAGTCAAAAGGGACAAGAAAAACCCAGTGGAAAAAGATTACAAAAGTCCAAAAGGACAAGGAAAATAAATTCAAAATTTAAGTCACCTGAGTGGCTGTATATTGCACTAACAGATTACAAAGGAGAAGAAGAAAACACTCACGGAAACCAGAGACTGAGAAGTCGGATGGGAAAAGGTGAGATGCAACAAAAGGACTGAAGTGAAGACTTAAAGTGCTTCTGCCGGACGTGACAATTTTACTGGATGTGACAAATCACCGGATGTGACAACGAAAGAATTCTGGAGAGAATTAAAGAAAGTACCAAACAAAGACTTTTTGAAAGCAGAGTGGCGTCTAAGTCATTTTGAGGTGTAGTGACACAATTTTCTGAAAATTTAACAAATAGAAAAAGAAAAATGGAGAATAATGAGAATAGAAGAAATAAATGTGATTTTATAAAGAGATGGTGCAAAATGTGCTGCTTTTGTACAGGGTTATTAATGACCATATGGATAGTATTAGCAATCACAATTCCTATTAGTGTAGCTGTGATAGAAGCAAAGAATGATACTAAACAAGAAAAAGAAACTAATATTAAAGAACAAGTTGTTTTAAGAAGTAGTGCAGAGTTGCATAAGGATAGGTCAGTAACAGATTTTTCAAAGAATGTTTTTACAAAGTTGTTGTATGAGTACGTAAAAACAATGGAAGTGAGAGATTGTTATGTTTGTATGCAATTGCCTGCATCAGTATCTGAAGGTGTGACTTATCATCACTTACCTTTGACTTATGGAATAACATGTAGTGTAATAGCAAGTTTATTTTATAAAACAGGTAGATTAGAATCTTATTATACTGATATAGATAAGATATTTGCAAACATTCCTGTAGTGCCAGAACTTAACAAAGTAAAACCAGCAAAGGTTTTAGGAGAATTCTTTTTAGAACATAGAAAATTAACGTTAGAAGAAATAGTTAGTAACAACCTTACCTGTGAGTTAAAGAAAGAAGAAAAAGTATTTCTAGACATGGTTGAGGAAAGAAGAATGAAATTTCAAAAAGAAGCAATGAAAGAGGAAGGAAAACGTTTATGGACGTTTGAGGAAGGAAATCATGAAGGGAAAAAGATAAATGCAGCAATGACATTAGACTGGCCGCAAACAGGAAAGTTGTGCATTAGGAGAAATAAGACAGTCTATGACAATTACTTTGTAGGTTCCAGTATCTGCCATGACAATTATCAAATTCTGGGAGGTTGGGGATTCAAAGGTGGAAAAGATCCAATATTTCCAGGTATCTATTATATTTGTGGGAATAGAGCTTATTACAGGTTACCGGACCATTGGTATGGAACTTGCTATGTAGGCCTGGTCTTTCCAAAAATCTTTCACATGGACAGAGAAGAAAAGGGAACATACGAAATGATTAATGGATTTAAACGTAGAAAGAGGGAAAGTTTTTCAGAAGTTGTAGGAGATATTTTTGGAGCATTGATACCAGCAGTGGGAATATCTTTGAATGCATTTAAAATTCGGAAGTTATCCACAGTAGTAGATCGTTTGTCTACAGATACTGCGGGAGGGTTCTTAATGGTAAATACCGAAATGGTTGCCATGAGAGCTATGGTGATGCAAAATCGGCTTGCCCTTGATATTCTTTTGGCAAAAGAGGGTGGAGTCTGTGGAATGTTGAAAGTCCAACATTGTTGTACTTACATTCCGGATAACAGTGAAAATATACAGAAGTATATTACAAATATTACAAGTCTGCACAAAGAATTAGTCCCACTGGAGGTTGAAAGTGTTTTGGGAAAACTTGGTAGAGGGTTTTCCTCAGTAGCAAATTGGTTAACTAGGATGAGTAAACTAGTAATAGGGAAAGTTATAATAGTAGCAACTATAGTGATATTGTTAGCCATGACATTGAAAATAGTAATAACATGTATAAAGAGAAAAGTAAGACAGAATAAGATAAGAAGAAATAACAGAATAATGAGAGAAAGAGAGAGAGAAATGGGTGAAATTGAGTTGGAGAAAATGAAAGAAAGCATGTATAAAGAGACTAAAAGGCAAGATGAAGAAGAGACAGAGATATGAATACCAGAAAGTAAAGGATGAAAGACATGCTGCCTGAAAAGAAGTATGACTTGGGTTTTATGTGGTGATTTAAAAATCACCAAAGGGGGGATTGATGGAGCAGTAAAAATAAAAAATTTAACCCCTAACAAATTATATAATTAATTAATTAAAAATGTTCGTTTAAATGTATTAATCAACATTGTATATGTGGGAATGGTAATATGCTAATGTACGTGCTAAATAATCTACTAATGAATGTCCATGTGTCTAATCATAACGTAAGAATAAAAAGCGTACTAAATAAAATAAATGCATGTTTGTGCTTCATAGAAATAAAATGTGTCGTTGCAAAAACAATAAGTAATGGTAAGTAAGGAGCAGCTTAAATGTCGCTTTTTGCTAGGTAACAACTAATTGGGGTACGTAGACGGGAGGGAAACGAAAGGGATATTTTTCTCTATTTTAATTATGTTTTATTTGCCTCAAATTAGTGCTTCTAAAGTAGAACCGAGTGGCGAGATAAAATGGCCGTCAGTGGGAAGATGTGCGCAGGCGCAAGGGGACACGTGGTACGGGATGAGATTGAAGAAATCTGGATCCGCGTGATGTCTCTGAGAGGCTAGGATGCAAGAAATGGTCAAGGCTGGTGTGACCTAATTGAACTGATAGTGTGCCGTGATGATCAGGAGAGAGCCCGTGGGAAAGGAGCCCAAGAGAAAGGACAATGACTGCGGAGTTCTTGAATGTGTCAAAAGAAGATACAAATGAACTGATCGAATCGGATGGAAATGTTTAAGCGTATGGGAAAGGAAATGATCCAAGGACCCTTGAATCCAAGAGAACTTGATTAAAGAATGAATAAGCTGACATGCATGGACCAATGAAAGAAAAGCGTGATATTAATGTTGCAACAATTAGTTAGCAAAGTTAGA
The DNA here is from genome assembly GCA_963921515.1 of Calotriton arnoldi. Classification (NCBI taxonomy): domain Eukaryota; kingdom Metazoa; phylum Chordata; class Amphibia; order Caudata; family Salamandridae; genus Calotriton; species Calotriton arnoldi. The sequence continues at coordinate 1,109,778 of CAWUFW010000844.1, read as the reverse complement.
ATTAGGGTATAAGAGGGCCTACTCTTAGTGGGAGGGGGTCAGTTCCAGGCAGTTGATGTGAGTCGCAGTCACAGTCAGTTGCAGTTCGAGAGTCGTGGTTGCAGTAGAGGAGACGGGTTGCAGGTAGCTGATGCTGACGAGCTGAAGTTTGCTGTTGCTGTCTTAACTTTACAGTTGAGTATGAGAATCAGGCTATTTCTAATCCCAAAGTTAGGTTAGAAATCATTAGGCTAAATTAGGAAGCTAGGCAGGTAACTAAGGTTTTTGGCTTCATGACAAAATTTCCTTTCTGCAATAAATTGATTATGCTTAATAAAATTGTGAATTTAAAAAATGAATAATTGAATAAAGTATTAAATCTTTTCATGCTTTTAAAATTATATAAATTTTAAGATTCTTTAAAAACCAAAATGACTCAGTGGTTATTTTCCTAAATGATTGTGACCTGAGTAATTGGTTGATTGTGATTCAGCTGGTCTTAATCACTATGAACTAATTTCTTAAATGAATGATTCATCGACAAAACAATGAGCAGGAATATCTTAAGAAATAACTAAAAGAAAGTGACAAATTAAGGTAAATAGATATCCTTGCTCTTCCAGCGGTACACAAAAATGGTGTTCTCCATTTAGTTCTCATGCTTCTCCTAGGAGTACAGAATTTCATAAAGGTGTAAAAGGAAATCCAGGAGTGTGTGTGTGTTGGGCGATGTTTATGGGCCCCATCGTCATGTGGATATGAGAAATATAATTTGCCCCTGGATGACCTATAAGTAACCTGGGAGGAGGATAGTTTTTATTGTACGCGCTGCATCAGATTTCTTCGCTGCATCACACGCTTAACATGTGAAATAGGAACTAAATCACAAAATTTGCAATAAAGTTTAAAAACAATTGGATGATGTAGAACTAGAGAGTAAAAAAATATTTAACATTTTGTTTTAGGCCCTTCAACCACAATCCAAAGCTTCTTCTCAAAATCATAAAAACAGTTAGCTGGAAACCGATTCATAGTACAAACAGATTTTGCTCAGTAAAAAAACAGTACATTGATATCTGATTTCAGGAGGCGGAATAAGAGACAAGGGTCAAATTCTCATTTCATAAATGTTGACTTAGTAACTACCCAAGAGTTTGTGTGCATTTGAAGATACCCTAAGTGTTGCTCCTATATCCAGTGCTCTTCAATGTGCAGCCATGTCAAACCGCTGGTTAGGTATGCTTGAAAGTGTACAGCCATATCTTTAAGGAAAGGATTTTTACAGTTTTCTGTGGAAACTGCTTCATTCAATAGGTATGGCCATATGCAATACACAGTTTTTGCATGGAGCGCAATATACCTACTCTACCGACTAGCTTAGAGGGCAGTGAGTGACACCGTATGTTTTGACTGGAGACAAAAGGTGTTTCGGCTGGAAGTGTGCATGACCCTGCTTGCTCCCTGAATGACTTGTGCATATAGGAGTGTCTGAAGTGATTCAACGTGCGGTTGGCAGCTGTCTATGCCAATCCCTGGTTTATATACATGTCTTTTCTGTGAGGGACAGGCAGACTAACACATTTCTGCAGTCTGTCTTTAGTTTACCGGTGGAATAGATTCTGGGAGCAATCAATATGTCCCCTTCGGTCAGTTCAGTAACCACTTTATTCGATAAAAAAAAAAAAATCATAAAAGTAACGTACAGTACATATTTGGCTGATTATAAACAACAAACAGATAAAAATTCAATAGATACAAGCATCACCAGAGGCCGCAATATCGTAAAAATGTATCAAGATAAAACAGCATGTCAAACATGCTGTCAGACAAAACCCCTCCCTTTCTTGCAATGACAAGGCTTTATACATACTTTTTTAAACTCCTGATAAAAAAACAGATACATAAAAGCAGATAGTTGGGGCTCAATATAAAACTGCAAGGATAACAGAGTGGGTCTTGCTTGTCTGTAATTCATGGGTAGCAAGAGCAGCCTTATACATTTGTGCCGAAGCGTATTAAATATTGAACATATAAAAATTATATGCAACGTGTCGCAGTCAGAAGTGTTGTCACACTCACACAAATGGGGACTCGATTTCTTAAAACAGCAGTCATGATGGGGCACCAACTGATGGAGCATGCCCAGTCTAAAATACGTCAGCAACCATCGATGATAGCTAGATGTTACAACAGTAAGATAGGGTTCCATCCCACTTGCCGTCTTCACCAGCAGGTTGTGTCGGACGGACTCTTGCAAAGAGCAGACTCCTCACACAGGGCACGAGTCCAGTCCTGCTAAGTATCACGCATCAGACGTGACACTAACGCATTTCAGTGTGGTGCTCCGCATCACCGCACTGATATGCATTGTCACGCATATTTGCAGGATATGATTGCTGGCACTGAAACCTGCAAACTTGTGTGTAGCAGCAGGCAGCCCGCCGCCTGTGGCTGTGCGCGCTGCTCTCGCAGGCCTGGGACACACTGTGATACTTCGTAGGACTGCCAGCAGCTGAGAGATAAGGCCGCGCTGTCAGTACTACAATGTATTATACTTATTCAATTAGATTTCACGGGTGCCGTGCTGCCTACACAGCTCCGAGACAGACTGACATCACGTGGCACTGCGAGGGGACATCACGTCCTGTCTCCTGCTAGACTGTGCGCCGTGGGGTCCAGGAGTATGAAGGCCAGCAGCAGCTCAGTCAGTGGTTTGCTTGCGGGTGACGCCGCGCATCAGAGGCATCGACATCGTGGTGATGATCGGGGGCGAGTCAGTGAGAAACATCTCCAGAATCACTTAATGTGATTTTAGCTCACTTGTTTGGTATTCCGCACTTTATCTGAATGTTTATTCTGTTTGGGAGGATGTCGGACAGGAGCGGCTGCCAGGTTTAAAAGACATTCGGCTGTAGTGAAAACCCAGCCTAGAAGTAAGTTTCAATTTAAATTGGGAGAGTGATTGCACCCCTCCACCCGGGCCATAGAGTTTCATTCACTCGGGCCCCACCGCTTCAGAAGCGGCACGGGTGCCCTGCCCCTGCCGAAGACTTGTGCACAGCAGGCCAACTGTGACGTCCAATGTTCTGTCAGCGCAGACGGCTCTCCACTGATCACTCGATTGGCCTCGGTGCTTTTCAGGAGAGCGTTATTTCCGTTTATCCTTGCAATAGGACATGAGGCATCGGATTCTCTGACAAGCTCTATAATGAATTATATATGACAATCTCTGGCGGCCATAGCTAAGCGCTCTTTACCAGTTCGGAAAGCACTTAACTTGATAAATAATAGGTGTGAGGCCTAAAGTTTCTTTAAAAAAAAAAAAAAAAACGGGTGGCCAGTTTACTCTGATTGTTGGGGTCAAGAAAAAGCGGGGGATGTTGGAGATGGGACCGTGGTGTTAGCCTTATGAGTGGGGTCCTGGGGAGACCCTCCCCCCCTTTTCAGAAGCACAATGCGGTAATGGTATTAAGAGCAGGGGGCGCAGTGGGTGTGTGGAGGAGCACCGAGGGGATGCCGGGGTGGGGTTTGTTCACCAGGGTGTGCCCCCTTTCACCCCCCTGAAGGGGGGTGCCGGGGCATTCGCTGCGCCATAAAGGGGATTAGAGAGGGAGTAAATAGGAGGCTCCACTATGTCATTAAAGGAGGCCGGCAGGGGTGTGAGGCTTCAGGTTTTTGTGCTGTGCGGGGTAGAGGCAATTCACAGTGCATGTGGCCTACTTGCACAAGGCATTTGCAGCCTTTTCGAATTATGTCATTGGCCTTGGGCACGGTTGTGCGCAATTGGGAAGTGGGGGGCACACAGGGAGATGCCAGTGTGATCAGATCGGTGGTGAGCGCGGGACGAGAGAGGGAGAAAGGAGCACGAGAGCCAAGGCAGAAGAGCGAGGGGATATGGATGTCCCTGTGCTCATTTGTTTGGCCAGATTTATAGCGGTCGAGCAGTCAGGAAAGTGATTAGGTAAAGCTTTTTATTTTCGGTTTGTCAGAGCAGAAGAAATTGAAGCAGAACACCTGCTCAAAATTTTGGTAGTGGAGAGTCTGCACCTCGGATACCTTCAGTACCCCAACAAACGATGATGTGCGCTTTCAAGTGAGGACACCCAATCTTGAAAACAGTCCTCATCCGCCTCCTTATCTCCCCCCGCACTCCCACAGCAGTCATGTTATTCTCTGTACTCGAGGTGAGCAAGTGGCAGGCACACTGCGCCGGTTTTCGCAACAGATAATCTGACCCTACTACAATAACTGACTTTGCTGAAATTTACAGAAACGTCCTTTTGTTATTAGTGGCACGGCGCGCACTGTCAATGAGAGTGGTGCAGATCTGAGTCCTCGTTTTGGTTAATAGTACGATCAGCTTAGAAGGGCACTAGATGCTTCAGTTTCTGGTGCTTTCCAGCAGTTTTAACATCTTGTTAGAATGTCATGTTGCTCAAATGGGTGTAATTGCTGATATTTATATGTTTTCCTAGTCTTCATTGCTTGATTTTGCTCGCGAAAAAGTGTCACTCATAGTCGTTGGAATGTCACTCATAATTACACTGAAATTATGAAAATGTCACACTTGGCAATCTCAAACCTTGGCAGCTATGCGAGTCGGGGGTACCCGCTGGTGGACGGCGTCCACCCACTATTTTCACAGCGTGGACGCAGTCCACCCTGCCAAGAAGTTGGGCCACATAGAAAAATATGCTGAAATCGTCCCGGTGTAATTTGCAAACACCGGGACACATTCAGCAGCGCCTGCATTTTGTTGTCTGCTTTGATCCGCAACAACGTGCAGGCGGGGAGGGGGGCTTTCTTAGTTAAGACTCCTGCTGGGCCCATTACAAAGGCCGAATCTGAGGGGTCATCAGGCCTGCTTTTGTTTGAGTCTCTTGGCTGGGAGCAGTCAGGAGCCTCACACCCGGATGCAAATGCAGCAGAGGGGAAACAAAGGCTCACACCTTGTTGGCACTTCACACATACTTAAGAGAGGCAGATTTTCACTTTGTTCAGTCCCTGTTTACAAGATATGCATTCACTGTAAGAATGTCAGATGGGTTGGTCTTTCCCTGTATTTACACAAAATAAATGTAATTTATATAGTACTTACTACCCCAGAGGAGGCGTTGGAATAATTAAAGTACCACTATTTTTTCTTTTATAGCACTATGGGTAGAGGAAGTTTACGCTGACAAACGGTGAATCTTCTGCCTAAATCAGGAGGGTTTCCCTGTATACTCGAAATGTGCTCCAATGTACTCAAGATAGACATGTTAAACATATATGTGAGGGCTTAAGATCTGATGTCACTTCTTATGATGCCACTTCCTGTCATATGCAAAAGAAACAATTGATGGACGGAATGCTAAACAATGCAAACATTCACACCCAGTCACAAAGATCTGGGTTAAATATATAATTCTTTTGCTCACCACACCACCCCAGTTTGGACCCAGCCATATGCAAATCAGTCTTGACCCTTTTCCTTGTGGGAACAGTCCAGCCCGAACTGCCAAGCCAGGTCCTCCCTGGACCAGAAACGAGCATCCTGGGACCGGTTTCAGGGCATCACCCTTCATCAGCCAGGCTAGCTTGAATCCAGTGGTGTAGTGAGCACGGTACCCACGACTGGACATACCCTTCCCACTTAGGGTGACATATGCAAAAGAAACAATTGATGCCACTGGAGTCAAGGTATCCTGGCTGATGAGGGGTGAAACCCCGAAACCGGTCCAAGGATGCTTGTTTTCAGGTCAGGGAGGACCTGGCTTGGCAGTTCGGGCTGGACTGTTCCCATGAGGCACAGGGTCAAGACTGATTTGCATATTGGCTGGGTTCAAACTGGAATGGCATGGTGAGCAAAAAAATGATGGATTTAGGCCCAGTTCTCTGTACTGGGGTGAATGTATGACATTGTTCTACATTCTGTCCATCAACTGTTCTTTTTACATTTATCACCCCGAGTGGGACGGGTATGCCCAGACGTGGGTCCCGTGCTCTCCATGCCACTGGAGTCAAACTATCCTGGCTGATGAGGGGTGAAACCCCGAAACCGGTCCTAGGATGCTTGTTTCCAGGTCAGGGAGGACCTGGCGTGGCAGTTCGGGCTGGACTGTTCCCATGAGGCACAGAGTCAAGACTGATTTGCATATGGCTGGGTTCAAGCTGGAATGGCATGGTGAGCAAAAAAACGATGGATTTAGGCCCAGATCTCTGTACTGGGGTGAATGTATGACATTGATCTACATTCTGTCCATCAACAGTTCTTTTTGCATTTGCCACTTCCGGTCATGTCACGCGCCGCAATGTCACGCGCCGCAATGTCACGCGCCGCAATGTCACGCGCCGCAATGTCACGCGACGTGATGCCACTTGCATTCTGATTAACTAGGTTAGTCCCCCCACTTCTTTTTTTTAGGACTTTTGCCCTGTCCTCACGTAATGCTGCAGCCCTTTAAATAAAAGCCTGTTTCAGCCAAACAATGACTTCTTTGACTACGCTATCCGGATGGTAAAAGTCCGGCCAGCCAAGCTCTTTCAAGTAATTCATAATGTAGTGTAGCCAGGGGGATGTGTAACATGTTATCCAGACTGAAACGGTCCTTGACAATTAACTTATAGCTTCAGTTCCTCCTTCAGCCAAATATTTAACCAGAGCAAAAGGGGTCAAAGTTGTATAAGGTCTGTGATGTAACCCTGGCCAAGTTCTTCATGGACAACCTCGGAGGGAATCCCCTGTGGGACACTCAGAAGACCCCTCAGAAATCTGTTTTCTACTATCCGAATCGGTTCAATCGAAACCTACCCCCAGACATCACAGCCAAAACTGGCTACTGAAACATTTGGCCCTAAAGACTTCTACCAGAGTCTTAATTGGCTTTTGGCCTAGTCTTCGAGAAAATTCATCTATGCCCGCCGTTGCCCTTTTAAAACTAATTGCGTTCTTCTTGATCTGTAGCTTCCAGCTACAACATGAGTCAAGGAGACAGGAGAAATATTCTACTCTACTTATTTGATGGCATTGAGCAATAAATATTTTTGTTTTTGTGTTCTCAGAACCCACCACAATTGACATGAGATTTTTTTTTTTAATTTGTTAATAAATAGAGACTATCCATAAAATCACAAAAAAAAATCTAAGAGTCGCCGAAGGCCCTATGCTGTGTGGGCAACCAGAACGGCATTGTCTGCGTAGAAGAGAGCGGGTACTGATCTATCACCCACTCTCCGGACATCCAACCCATGCTCACAGCGCTGCTTCAAGATTATTAATATACAAAATGAAAAGGAAAGGAGCCAAAATGCATCCCTGACGGACTCCTCTCCTCAGATTAAAGTGCTTAGTGCATTCGCCATTGGGCCTATATCTTATTGATGCCGTTAGACCATCATGTAAATCTCTCAAAAAGGCAACAAGTGCAGGTCATTACAGGCCTTTGATGATTCAGGTGCTGACTGTATTTCATTTCTGTTCATCTACTTCTCCGTTCGAGAACTACCTGATTCCTAAGCATAGGCAGGGTCTCTATCTTCCAAGTTCCAAGAGTTGGAGTAGATGTGCTGACTCCCAATATTACTGTTACAGAAGCCAGTCTAAATGAGACCTAGGACTCAGTCCACATCTCTTTGGCGAGGTGCTTTTCTTCTCCTTCCACTGAGCCTTCAACTTCTAGGCTTGGAGCATCAAACGCATTTCTAAATTGGCCGTTTTCTCTTTGATGTTGCACTGAGCCCAACCAGTCACTCCCTGTGCCCAGACCGGAAGTCCTAGAAATTCCATTATCTGGGTTACCTTCATTCTTTTTACTTGTAGTATTGAAAACATACTCCTGGTACCTCGACCAAATAGTCATTTTCAATTTTTGGTTGCTAGCATTCGTTAGCCGACCTTAATTACAGCAATGGTGAAAGTACTGTATTATTTAACTGATTATTCATTTCAGGCCTTATGGTCACAGATTTCCAAGCTCCTATTATTGGAGCACTAGCACCAAAGCTAAGGAGGGCCTTCCTAGTTAAGGATAGGACCGAGTTACCCATCTTGTTACCAAAAGTACACACATGAAGAAGGGCACAGGGGTGAAAAGATAGGTCCTCAGCTAAAATCTGGGATACAACAATTGCATAATGGACAGTGGTGACAGTTAGGTATGCAACATATGTCTATCCGAAGTTGTGCAAAAATATGTGGCAGGTCTCAATACTCTACCAACACTGAAGGAGTAAAAGGAATATAGTTACTTTAAAAAATACCTCAAGAGTGGCAAAACACAAAAATACTTGAAACCCTAAGGAAATTCATACTTGTGTCACAAAATGGATCAACTTTTTTGCCAATTCCTATACTTTTCTGAATTCTTGGAGTGAGGACACATCATAATTAAAAGCATGATTTAGTGCCCTCAAGGGATAAGTGGGCAACAAAAAACTCACAATTGCTCCAAAGATGCAAGTCCTAGGATTACATGCCATTCCCCATTTCTTGAGAAATTACTTCTCTATAAACTTTAAAATAGCTGATCAAGGAGTGTTGATGGGAGATGAATACTCTGGCAGCATACTCACCACCTGTATATCAGTGGGCTCCAGTATTTTATTTTGAATTACTTCTTCAGCTTTAAAAGTGTTTAATTAAAGTAAAATAAATCTGTTCAACAATTCATTTGTACTTCTTGGCCCCAACTGTCCAATCTTACTCACTCTTTTAAACTCTAATGATGGTTGGGTTGCAAGACATGTATGTATTCACGTTTGCATTTAAATGCCCCTTTTCTGGTACACAAATTATTAAGGCTTTAGATTGGCCTTTCAGGGCAAAGAATGGTGTATCCACTCAATGCCGGCCAAGCCTCATCTACATACAAATTTGTATCTAGATTTAAAAAAAAACCTTTTCAAATCAAAGAAAAGGGATGTCTGTCAGCTCACAATGGGTCAAAATACAAACAGTTCCTTTGTGCTAACTTCTCTTCCTCAGTATCTTGAGACATGATGAAAAGGCCTGGATTTCCTTTCAGGTATAGTGGCTGAATAATTTAAGTGTGCCTTCAAAATCGAGATCTTTGGGTCTGGAGTGTACAACTGAATAGTTTAATTTAATTATTGAAGAGGGAAGGATTTGGTTACCCTCCACGTAGCAATAGCCATGAGACACTAATACAAATAGGACTCTGCAACTAGAGAAAGGAGTTGGAAGCGAGAATCCCGGCGAGTCCACCCTGCTCCACCGGCGAGACTCATTACTGTACCACACAACAAGATAAGACAGTGATAACCAAGGTAAACCTATAAGAACAGCATTACCCCACCAAAGTGTGTGTGTATGCCTTACTGTGAGTGTATGTGTGGCCATGCTTAGTATGAAATAGGTTTAAGTGGACTTCTCCATACTGTAATATTTCACTCAGCTTATAAGCATAACTTTTTAAATAGCTTTTCCCCTGATCAACATCCTTGCCTGAGAAATAAGATTTGGACGGATTGATTAACTGAAATGCACCCCGTTCTTCTCTCCTCATCAAATTCCAAGTAACAAAGATATAGTGAGTTTACCTCTGCTTTCCTCTTCAGCTCCATCCTCCTGCTGATCACATGTTCCACGTCGACTCGACCTTATAGACAAAACAAAAGGAAATCAGTATACAAGATCATGGTGGCTGCTCTTCATGGTCAGCGAACAAGAAGAATAGCATTGCCCCACTCCCACCCAGATAGAAACAAATAGGATGTAGGGGTAGGCAAAACAAGCCTTACCCAGAGGAGAACAAAGATGAGACAACAGCGGGGGAGGGGGCTGTGGTAAAGACAAGCCACAAAACACAGCACATAAGGGAAAAGGCAAGGACAAATGGCTAGCAAAACTATTATAGGAAAGCAAATTAGATGTATTAAACGGAAGACAACCACAGAGGAGGGACAGAGACAAGACAGACTGTCAACCAGACATGCCCCAGAATTGAAAGAAGAGGAGAGCTGATCAGCAAATCTGCCTGATAGGAGAATTGTGGCAAGAACACAGACTAACGAGTAACATTTCATTGACAAGGCACATACCCGTGGCAAACAACTGTCCAAGATGAAAAATAAGGCAAGGGTTCAGACTCAGCTCAAGAACTGCATTAGAGTATGGGGACAGAGTTAGCAAGCCAGGCTCTACACACACTGTTGTCATAAAGGAAAACAAACACAAGCCATCATCTATCCATAAAGAGCAACAATTTAGGACAAGCATTGCAAATCCAATAGTCCTCGCCTTAGAGAACTATTGGCTTTGGCAATGGTTTTTAGTCATGCGGCACAGCATCCTCAAAGGAGAGGGCGGGAGTGACAAGGAAGCAACACAGAGTTTAGGGGAAGGAAACACAGACGGCATAGGTGGAGGGGGAGAGTAAGGAACAACAGGGAGAGAGACGAAGGGGGAGTGATGCAACATTTGAGGACACGGGGAGGCAATGGGGAGAAGCACACAGATGAGTGTAACAGGGAGGAGGACACGGAGAAGCACTCAGTGACAGAGTAACACAAGTGCAGGAGGAGAGAAGTACATGAGGGAGTCATCTCGAAAACACATGTACCGTCATGGAGTGTTTAATAGAAAAGAAAAACATAGTGCTTAAAAGCAAGCAGCGATGCCAGCCAATCAAAGAGATGGTAAAGAGGCAACACTTCATGGGAGGGAGAAACACAAGTTTGACAAGCTGGAACATAAATACGAAGCAGGTAAGTAAGAGTGACAGGGAAGCCAACCAAAGGAACGCGATGGGTGGGCGTCATGCCCCTCTATGTTCTTGGTAAGCCACAATATGGCTCGCAACAGACATGCACCATCTAGTAGGCCCGTCATTTTTTTTTTTTTTTTTTTTAAACGAACAAAATGCTAACTCTACCAAAACAAAAATGCTAGAGACAGACAATAAGTTACTTGTTGGTGCCCCACGTGGCAAGTGGTAAACATTTTGAACTGGTCCATGTCATATTATACAGCCCTAGCAGCATGGTGTGTGAGGTACCTAAATGGTCTTATGGGCACGGACTCGTGTGTCTTTATTTTAGTTAGGCATCTCTGTAGTTTATAAAAGTAGTGGAATTATTTTTTAGTTTTAAATTTTGCAGCAAGATATTATGAACTAAATATTCTCCTAGTACATTAACTCCAGTACTAACAATCCTTTAGTTCCAATTTAGCACAGATGGGAGAGCACACAGAATTAAAGTATTAGTAAACTGCCTTCTTAATTTATATGTTCTTCTTTGGGTTAAGAGGTTTTGCCTCTACATGGCTAGAGTGAGTTCCAGAGCAATGAAAATGTAGTCTTCAGTGGCAGCCATTTGCAAAATCCAAAAATAACGAAGTGGAAGAGCAAAGCTCCCACCAAGGAACATACAAAATAATTTTGCGTTTGTTTATTCCACGCTTGGTCAGATATACCGCTAAGTAGGGTGCACCCTAACATACTTTAACGCATACTCTTAGATTAAGGTTCGGAGAGCAGATAAAAGCTTCTTGGGGTATAGAACCAGTGCCAAGTCTGGCAGCTGTATTTTGGATTCTTTTAAGTTTGAGGTGACACTAACCACAGTAATCTAGTCGGAGGTTAATGGCAGAGTACTTCACAATCTTCATGTCTACGTTTGGAATAGAAGAGAAAGGTTGCATTACTTGCTAGTAACACAACATTAGCGATTTGTTCATTAAGCTCGAGGGTATCATTACGAAAACAACTGCTACGTTGCATGCTTTGTTGGTCAGCAGAATAGGAGACCTGCCTATTGGTGGGGGGAGGGGGACTTAGGGGGGGGGGATGGCGTGCATGGTGTAGTTTTGCAAGCTTCAATTAAGAACTCCAATGCAGATAAAAGACTGTGCTTGGGGGCTGGCCGCACAAACTCTGCTATTTAGGAGTTCTGGTTTTTCCAGATTTACACGTCACGCTGGTTGGGCTTCACATCATGAATGACAAAAGTCCATAAATGTTACCAATACTACAGATGAACATCTGATTAACAGGACTACAAAACTATATAAAAAGTACTATAAAAAATAAAAAAAAGTTTCTCACAGTTTCAGGCATTTTTGTGCCGACACTTGGAGGTCGCACTAGAGAGCACAACATTTAAAATGTATGTTAATGTTTCACGCTGGGAGACCTACTCCAACAACAGCATTTCACCATTCTAAATGCTGCGTAGGACAGTACTACTAACCAGTTAATGGGCAAATAAAATTGAACACAAGTACCAGACCATGCTGAATCAATAGTATCCATGGGAAAAGACAAAGCGTTGGGACAAAGCCTAGTGAACACCCTCTCTCAGGCAGAAGTTACAGACAGTCTGAGCACCCATGAATGATGCTGTGTAGAGGAGGTTAGGGAGAAACAATTTCATTTTGCCCAACAAATGAGCTTACCAAAAGGATGCAAGAATATAATGGTCAAATGCTCTTGAAATAAAAAAAACACAGGTAGGGAAAAAAGTGATTATGTCTCGATTAGCTCCAGGACGGAAAAGTTATGCTCAATAAACACCAGTTCCAGACAGGAAGAAGGAAGTCAGAATACAAAACTAACACTTCTAACACTTGTTAATGTTGAAAAGTGGGCGACAGACTCATTAAGTCTACATCTCTACCATATAAGCACCAAACTGACCAGATACCATGTCCCCTGGACGGCATCAGAGATGTGATCTAGTTAACTAATGATAGGCGTGAATTAATAAATTAAGATACTGGTTTTAAGGCAAACGGTGCAGTCTAAAGATGCTATAAGTTTCTAGCACTGAACGACTAAACTGGTATACTTTGTAAGTTGCTCCAATTTACTTGTGGAAAGCTTCTAATTGGATTGCGTGAGCCCACTGTACTATTACCAATTTCATAAAAAGAATAGGGGTGTTTGGGGGCGTGGCTTGGAAGCCACGGATGTCGGACGTGTGAGCCTGCAGCTCCGCGCCAGCCCAACATATATCCTGCCATATTTTCGGTCCTAATCTGCGCCGCCCGAGATCTCCCGACAGGAAGGAGGAAGCCTGGTGGATCGTCCGAGGCATTTTGGAGCACAACAGAGGGCCGAGAGACACTACCACGAGGCTCTACATATCCTGGCGTACCCGACTGCAAGATGGCGGCCGCGATTGGCGGACAGTGAGACGCAGAGTAGAGACGAGGCCTGCCCCCCCCGGGTGGCCCATGAAATACTGACTGTAGCGGCAGAATGCGGTGGCACACCCTGCGAGAGCTGCGATACAGAACGAGAGGGCATCAACCCGGCCTGCTCGCGTTGACTGAGGTGAGGGGCCTGCACTGGCCTGGGTCCCAGCGGCGCACTGAAGCTCGTGCCGAGCCCCGCAAAGTTCTCAGGCCTGGGGAAACAAAGTGAAGCCAGGTGGAGATCCCAAGGCACGAGGATGCGAGCGGGCCGCATGCTGTAGGCCTAAGACTTACCCACCATTCCATCGGTGACTTGTTCTGCGGTGGAAGGCGAGGGGCCTCGGTGTCCGCCGTGGGTCCTGAGCAGCATAGAGAGCTGGAGCCTGCAGACCGAGTGTGCTCCCAGATGACGCTGGCTGTGGCGGTGGGCTGCTGAGATGTGCCTTGGCAGAACTGGGAGTTGGTGCGGGGGAGAGCTGGCCTGGCTTCCCACACAGCCCTGAGTGGGGGACCTGCGCTGCCCGAGGGGCCCCGCCTAGATTCTATAACACGCCCCACGTGAATCTCTTACTAGTGGCAGAATGAAGAGAGGAGAACTGGAGCAGCCAAAACCCTTTCCCAGAGCCAGATGATAACCACCCCTGGCACCTGCCAGATAGTGGCCTGGAGGCGTCTGCACTACTATCCCGCGGAGTTGTGGTTGCCCGGGTGGAGACTTGGGATGTAAGCCACATTGAGTACAGGAGGACTGGGAGGACCCTAGACGGCCCCGGACACCTGGTGAACCCCATATTGGCTGTGAGATGGGGGTAGCCCGGAAGGTGGCGCAGCATTTGCCTTCTGCAGAACATAGGCCAGGAGGAGCAGGTTGGATCATTGAGGGCAGCCCGTGGCCTGCCCGCATGTACCTTTGTAGGCAGTAACAGAGTGCTCGCACCACTCTTCCCAGCGGTCGAACGTCACATTGTTGATTGGAAGCTGGCCCCCCTCCCAAGCTCGGGTGGGGCACTGCTCAGGATAACTCTGCTGACACCCTGTTGCTCCGTACTCAGGGGGAACGAACCTACCATGGGGAAACCCAGAACAAAGATGGCAGGTGTCCCTTCGGACAGAGGAGAAGATACAGTAGACGCCCCAGCAGGCTCCAATGGACTCGCCAATAACGATCGACCCAGTGCAACAACAACTAACTAAGATGCTGGAGGAAATAGCAGATACCAAAGCCACCCTACACCAAGACATCAGCACGGTGTCGGTGGGGTTGGGCCTGCTTCAAAAGAACATCATAAGCTTGCAGAAAGAGTGAAACTGACCGAGGTCTCACTCACGGAACTGCACCCCGTGCAGCAGAAGTTAACCCACCAGGTAATCGAGCTCACTGAAAGTCGGCATGTTGGAACGTAGAACAGAGGACGCAGAAGGCAGCAACAGGAGAAATAATGCGAGGATAGTAGACCTGCCGGAGGGAACAGAGGGCAGCGACATGATTACCTTTCTAGAAACATGGCTTCGTACAGTTGTTGCACCTGAAGGACTCTCTGCTTTTTACACATTGGAAAGGGCACACAGGGTTCCCGCTCGCCCTCCGGCTCGTCCACCGCGTCCAGTGGTAGCAAAACTTCTCAATTATAAAGACAGGGACACCCTCCTGCAAAAAGCACTCCATTTTCCCTGACTACACCGCTGAAGTACAGAGACGACGTGCCTCATACTTTGAGATTAAGGAAGCACTAAGGGAAGAAAACTTGCAATATTCCTTGATATTCCCTGCCAGGCTTTGTATAATGCTAGATGAGAAAACACTTTTGTGAACATCCAGAAGCAGCTTGGAAATGGCTCGAATCTTATAAAGCTGGTAAAGACCCTGGAAAAGCCAGAGCTGAGCACCCACGAGATACAACGAAGTCGGGAAAAAGAACACTGACCCGACCGAAGCAGAAGCTGCTTAAAAGATCTAGCCCCTTCCCAAACTGTGAGGGAGAGAGTTGCAGCCCTAAAAGCGGTGGCTGAACTCGTGAAACCCACTGATATGGCTTCAGAGCCTGGATCTAGATCAATTAAGGGAACTGAGGGCTCAGACTCGGACAGCTCACAAGCAGACAGTGTCACTATGCCGGTTGTTAGCCCCAGAATGACAGACAACCTCTCGTCGAACAGAGCCTCCTCAGTAGGGAATCATACAGCGAGACGCTACGAAACGTCCAGCTATGACCATGGAAGATACAACTGGAGACGCTGAATATATGGGACGGCGCTGGCTGCGCTGAACACAGGAACCTCACAAAGCAGACGGTTGTATGGTTATGATAGCCTGCCCCCCTGGAAGGCCCCACTAACCCACGGCAGGGGCCTCCCGACGATTTAGACGATTTGCCTGTAGTTTGGGCGGCTGGCCATTGCCAGGCTGCTCTGGGGTAGAGGGAGTTTTGGTTTGTGGGAGTTTTCGTTACCACACACATGTTTTGTGTTTTTTGTGCAAGTGGGGTCTTGGCCAATCACCTTTGGGACTGGAGGGGGGGGGGGTGGAGTTGGGGGAGGGGAGAGGAGAACTAGGCGCCTAGACTTTTAGAAATGCCCACAGAGCAACATACACTAAAACTACTGGCGTGGAACATTAGAGGAATGGGCTCAGCCGCCAAGCACCACAATATACACAGATACTTGCGCAGGAGGGGGGGGGTGCAGATTGCACTCCTTCAGGAAAAACACCTTACCCGTGGGGAGGGGGAGAAATTACTCAGAAGGTGGAGAGGACAAGTATTTGCGACCTCCTACTCTGCATACGCAAGAGGTGCAATGATTTGGATCAGAGCTGGCATACCATTTGAACCCCTGCATGTACTCATACCATATGTGTTGTTGAAGGGCAGGCTTTTTGGGTAGTGTAGACGCCCCTAATCAGGACCAGGTGCTGTTCCTCCAGGGGCTTTCGGGCCCTGTGGCTGCAGTACTAACCCCAAGCGTACTTCTGGGGGGAGACTTTAACTGCGTTACTGATACTACCCTAGATCGCTCACATCCCCCATTGCTGAGTGCCCAAGCACACCGCACGACAGCAGGGTTCCGAGACTAGAGGGGGCACTGGGGGCTGGAGGACACCTGGAGGACGCAACATGCAAGCGACAGAGATTACTCCTATTACTCGTCCCTACACCAATTGCATACTAGGTTGGATTTATTTTTGAGCACTCCAGGCCTGAGTCGCTTAGTTACACATACAGAATATCTAGGGTGCACACTTTCAGATCATGGTCCCCTCTTGTTGACACTCCAACCTGTGGGAAATCGCCCACCAATACCACTGTGGCGGCTAAATACACGGTCTCTTGAGGATACCTGCTTCAGAGAAAACAAAGGCACAGCCATAGACACTTACTTTGACAGCAATGCACGGATGGCTTCCAATGCACTGATAGAGTGGGTGGCATTCAAGGTGGTTCTGAGGGGGAAATGCATGGGGGGGGGCGGGAAATCACTGGGAGCCCAGAGGGAACTCCACCGGGAATTGGAAACCTTAGAGGGTAACCTGCACAGACTGGATAACGAGCAGGGAACCAGATCAGATGCGCCAGATACACTGAAGCAAACACGCACATTATACTATCAAGCCCTTGATTGGCTGCGATGTCACGACTTTAGAAGCTACCTTACCAAGGTGCAGGAAGAAGAGGGGAGGCCGGGTAGATTGCTAGTGTGGCTAATTAAGCCGGAGACACGTGGGTCCCCATCACCCAAGTTACACCTGCTGTGGGTGACCCAATCTACGGCCCTGAGGCCATCAATGCCTTATTTTGTGATTACTATACATCATTGTATAAGACCCCGCCCCCATATCCTCAGATACTCAGAGAATTCTTGAAAGTGCTGCGTCCCCGGATCCTTGACAAACAGATAGTGGACATGTTAGGAGGGCCGGTGACAATCCCGGAGATTAGAGCTGCGATTAAAAGTACGGCCACAGGGAAGACTCCGGGACCTGACGGTCTCCTGGCCGAATTTTACCTAACATATTTCAAAGCTTGCGCCACAAATGGAGAAGCTTTATGCAGAATCCCTGAAATTGGGGTACTTACCCGAGACAACGCGAGATGCACTAGGTGTCCCCCTCCCCAAGAAACCTACACCTGAGGCGAAAGGCACAGATTTCCGACCACTCTCCATGTTAAATATGGATTTTAAAATCCTAAGTAGGGTCCTAGCACTCCGCCTGCTGCCACACATGCCAGACCTGGTCCACACGGATCAGAATGGATTCATCCTAACCCGGAGCACCTCGTACAACCTGCAAAGGATGTACTCAGTGCTGTACCACGCAGACGCTCGACATCTGCTGCAAGCAGCCCTCCTGTCAATAGACCTTGAAAAGGCATTTTACACTGTGCGATGGGACTATTTATTCGAAACTATGAACCACATGGGCCTCGGAGAGGACTGGGTAAAATGGGTGAGGCTACTCTACGAAAGCCCCACAGCCAGAGTAAGAACAGGTAAAACGGTGTCCACACAATACGGGATCTTCTGAGGTACACGACGGGGCTGTCCGTTGTTGCCCCTGCTGTTCGCGCGGACGATGGAACCGCTGGCAGCGCCGTTTAGACAAAGCGGTGAGGGGCTGGGTATAACATTAGGGGAGAACACACATTATCTCCCTGTATGCTGATGATTTATTGATCTATCTTAGCGACGCAACAGTGGGAACCAGGACTACCCTACGTTTGATGGGGCAGTTTGAGTTACTGTCCGGCCTTAAGGTTAACCGTAGCAAGACTAATCTCTTTCCGGTCTCGGCCAGTATGACCCACCTATCGGACAGTGTGGAGGGTATTAACTGGGCCCCCATAACTTTCCGATACCTGGGGATTCAAGTCTTCCACTCGCTGGATGATTTACGTGAAAGCAACCTCGGAAGGGCTCTCAGATCCCCAAGATCGAATGTCTCCTTTTGGTGTTTGTTACAACTACCGATTATGTCCCGGGTTTCCATCTCTAAAATGGTCATGCTGCCACGTCTGCTATACTTCTTCACTAATCTCCCCATCACTGTCCCTGCAGCATGGTTTAGACAACTAGACGCCATGCTGCAGGACCCGATATGGGAAAAGGGGAGACGGCGAGTGGCCTTGACGAATTTACAACGCCCATCTGTGGAGGGAGGACTCGGAGTGCCAAACTTTGAGCTTTATTTCTTAGCTGCTCAACTACAATGGCTGGCGCAGTGGTTGGCAGATACAGGCCCAGAAGGAACCGACCTAACCAACCTCAGGATCCGTACAGACTGGATATTGGCCAAAATGCTTGACCCCAAAGTGGCCATTCCTCATTTATCGCTACTACAAACCAGAGCTCTATGTTGCTGGAAACGCTGTCTTTCTAAGGCAGGAAAACCTCCTTTGTATACCCCGGTTCTGCCCCTAGTGGGCCTCCCACATGGAAACCCTAAGACGATATTAACCCCAGCACTGATGAAACCCTGGACTGAGGCCGGACTGGAGACGGTGGGAGACTGCTACCAACACGCAGGCCTGGCTCCATTTGAGGACCTACTTGAGAGCTATGGCCTCCAACCGGGCCAATTTCTAACTTATGAAATTATACTGCGCACCTTCAAAGAGTTGTGGGGAGGGAGCCTGGAGGAGCCTAAGCCGCATGCGGTATTACACTCAATTCTTACATTAGGCACTGCAAGACATCAGGTAAAATGTTTCTATGCCTCACAACTGGAGATGCCCTGTACACCCCTGACGAAGCTGCGTAACCGCTGGGAGACCGCCCTAGGTAAAGACATCTCAGACCCAGAATGGGCCAAAATCCTGGAATACCTCAAAAAAGCCTCACTTAATACTAGACTGAAATACACACAATTCAACTACACACACACACGACATACGACACCTCAAACTTCAGATTGCTTACAGAGGCGATATGCGCAAATGCCATAGATACGATTAGGAGGACGCAGACTTTGTACACATGACTTGGGACTGTGCCCCATTACATAAGTTTTGGGAGGAAACACTACAAATTACGGGAGCCGCAGTGGGACACACGCTGGAGCCAACGATCGGAGTGTGCTTGCTGGTACTCTTCCCCCGCCCACCAAAACGAAAGGCGGGTAACAGATTCTTGGATTTAGCTTTGGTCTTAGCCAGGAGACGATTAGCAATGGCCGGGAAATCCGTAACTGGACCGGCTGTTGAAATCTGGAAGCAAGACGTGACTCACTGGGCCGGGGCGGAAGGTAGGGTGTTGGCACAAGAGGAGGCGAGAGGATTGAGACAACGCCCCATCGCAAAACTCTGGAGAGCGATACTGGAGGCATGGGAAAGTCCAGACAGAGATAGGAGCGAAAGAGGGGGGGAGCGACAACAATACACAGACGAGCGACGAGGAGGACGAAGGGAGAACACCTAAATGACAACCGCCGATGACCTTAATAAAAATCACCACCACACACGGACTTCGACATACTTCAAGAAAAAGACTAGATTTGGGCACCACCCCCCTTGCACCACACATTTTTTTATAGCGCTTATAGTATATAGCCAGAGGCAGTGAGAACCTGTAGCCTGCCAAGACGCGACCGGCTTCCTGAATACCTGACGCGCCCCGCGCCCCCACACACCCCGGACAATCTGCCTAAATCAATGCTATATACGCAAGTCCTTGACCCCACTGCATAGTTAGTCTCTTAGTATACCAGTTACACAGTTTTTTGTAAATTGAGAGCGGTCTAAATGAAGGCGCACCATATATAATCTCACGCAACATAAGACTAGTCTTTCCCTAAAACCACAGCAGGCAAAATAAGAATATGCCATATAACAGTATGAACCAAATGTATATATGCTTATTGACAACCTCTTTCATCGCCCTTTTTTAACTGTAACCAGAAACAATATGGGGCATGTATACTATATATGCTATAGAAGTGCTGAAATGTGATATATTAACTACCGTTGAGTGTTATAGCTCCTGATGTATATTGAAATAAATGCCAATAAAAATATGTTTGAAAAAAATTATTGTGGTGTTTGCGGATTTTACCATATAATTGGGTGGACAATACAAGTCCAAATAAGTTATAAAATGTATTAGTTGCACAGCAGAAGGATTGGGGCACAAGTGCACTATAATATCAAATTCCTTACTTACAGTACAGATATGGTCACGGCTACAAAACGATTAAGCACTTCAAAAGATGAAGGGCAACAGTACTTAATTCCTTGCTTCTGGCTTGTCACAAAGGTGATACAGTTTGATGTGCATGATGCTCAATCATCATGCAAAAACCATGGGACAAATCTTATAGGGTTGAAGCTTGCTGAAAAGGTCCTTGGTGGACCAAGTAAGTGGTACAAGTGAGTTTCATATGTGAGGTGAAGTTACCCTGAACGGTGATACACCAGAATGAGCCCTACTGTATTTGGAAATGAATGGAAGCTTAGTTATTGGGGCTTGCATGTCCGCCATAAAACAGTGGAATTCGTTTATTAGCCAAATAAGCAGACTGTTTTATATGGTGTTTTATTAACACAATAGAGATTTGAATTGGAAATGTGTTTTATTAGGAACCAGTTTAGTTGGTACAGAACCGCAGAGATGTGACAGTCATATTGATATTAAACCTTGCAGAAAGGCTCTTACTACATGCAAGTCTTCGAAGCGAAGCAGAGCGACTTGCACAGCGGTCTCTTAGTGATGGGACTTGAATCATATTCTGGTGCCTTAGGGAACCAAAACATGACCAATTAGTTTATTTTCACACAGTACGCAGAATTGGGAGTCAAAGACTATTACTCGTGAACCGGCTCCAGAGCGGGTTTCTGGCACACCTGAGAACAGTTCTTTTATTTGGGTTTTAATGATCTTTCTGTTGTGATCCCCCCAACAGACAAGAACTCGTTTTGTGAGTCATTCAAACTAAGCCCGTTTTGGGTTGCTCACAATGAGAGGTTGGCTTCTTTGCACGTAAAGAGTTAACATTGTTAGTCTAGTATTGGTGTATTGAATTGAAACACAAGATGGCCTTCTAGCTGGGACAGTGCAAAGAAATGTTTATTTTTAGAGAAGAGGTCAAAGTCAAACACACAGGTGAAGGCTGCAAGCCTGATGTCTGGAACAGTCTGGGATCCAGAGTTCAAGGACGGTTTTGATTTAAAGGGAACATTGATAGATTCATCTTCACTCTCTGTTACTGTAGTAAAGATATACAATAGTGATGAAAACGCTGCATTTTAGAAAAACAAACATATTGCTGCCTCAGATCGAATAATCAACAGTTCCTATTGAAAACAGATAAGTGAAGGGCAATATTTGCCTACAGTAATACGAGTCTTTCTAGTGTAACCAACAACTTATTTTTCCAGCGACTGTGCGAACAGATAAAAATAGCGTCTGGCAAATATTCATTTAGCTGTGTTTTACCAATCACGGAATATGAATCCAAACTGAAACGATTATACCACAAATCTGAAGCGGTAGAAATGTTCAACACTGGTGCACCTACAACCTGTTCATTTATCCTCACCACCACCTAAATTAACCAGCAAAAATACCAAAGTTAAAACAAGCCCAGGAAAATCTAATAGGTTTGGCGCTCACACTTGTGAACTGACAAAAACAGCTGCTGAAAAAGACTCGAACATACAGCTCCCAAGACATCCGGGAAATGGGTGAACAAGAACTACATCTGGGGCCTGTGAGTACCTGCGTGTGCGACTACAACAGTCTGTTTGTGACAACATATTTGATTATGAAAACACATTCACAGCACAGCTCCTCTCTAATGCTAAAGATTTTTGCCACTTGGAAATAGTGCTCAAGACATCCCTACTTCTCGATTGTCCAATGCAGGTGCTGAACAGAGATAGTTTCTCTCACAGCTTTACTGCAGGTGGTCTCCTCCGCTCACTGTAGAACTAGCTCGTTGGAATCTTTCCTCAGCACAGCTGCCGCCATCTCCTTCCTTAACACCCCTGATAGAAGCATGTCTCAAGATAAAAGAAGCCAGCCATCTTGTGTATAGGCATGCTAAGATATGCACCCTCCAATTCCTTCCTTGTTAGAACTAGAATGTGTTATTCTGGGTTCCCTGAGCCAGATGATGCTATCTTAGCATAATCAGAAAGCCAATCTAAGTAAGGAAGAAAACCGTGACTGGGTGGACAGGGAGAGTCCAGACACCATTAGGGCAGGCTGTCATCTCAAGAGACAAACCAAACTGCCATATTCAGCCAAGTCATCACTTGCCCAGGAGGAGCAGTATTAGCCATGGGAGGATGGATAAGTGGGAGATGGGGATTGTTAGTCTGCAATGCTAGTACAATAGGCACTACATCAGGAAGCTGAGCAATACGTTAGGTCTGAGACTCAAGGGAATGGACAGCATCACGAACACTGACAGCTTGTATCAACAAGGCAGAACACCAAGTGAGTTCTGAGTACCTCAGCACCAGATTACCACATCTCAAATACATCACAAAAGACGCTACCATGCTTACTCTTTCTTTGTTCTCAAGGCACATAAAGTCCAAGCACCCTCGGGTATCCTTGCAAGATTGTACGCTATCCAGAAAGCCTGGTGGCTACCTAGAACTGGAACAGTGAAGTCTACAGAACCAGACAATGTACTAGAGCTCTCCATTACAAGTCAACACAATACTTGGATGAGGCCTCCAGAAATGGATGCAACAATTCAGATAAGGCTTTAACATGGATAGGTTATGTTTGAACTATGTAGGGTATCTAGTCTGTATACAGGTTGAATGATATTAATCTTTATTCGGATGCAATCACAACCATAAAAGATAAAATCATTATACAAAATACATTCATTAGAATTCCATAAATAGATAACAATAAAACTTCTGATTATACACAGTTAAAAACAAAATGGGGAGGAATAAATCCACACGAGAATCAAATCGGGTCTTGATTACCTTGACCTATAGGCGGCTTGCGTGAAGTTAGTTACTACAAGAAGGGTGTCCTCGTTGGGCAAGAGCTGCAAGTACATGAGGGCCATACGGGCTTGCCTGAAATTCATATCTTTCAGAAGAGGCAAAAGAAACTGCCTCCTAGGGTGGATAAAATATTTACATAAAAATACAAAATGTAGGGTATCCTGTGGAGACCTACAGTCGCAGTCACAGGGCCCTCTCAGATTTGAGCGAAAATAGCCGAAGGGGGTAGCCAAGAGGTGGTGGAGCTGGTTGAACCTAAATCGGACCACCAGAAACCTATCTCTTGCACTAGTGAGGATAAAAAGATAGTTCTCCATATCCTGCACAGATTTCAGCAAAACTTGCCCCCTCACTGCAGGTTTCAACAGCTCAATATTTTCGCGGTGAGCAGAAGCGTGCTTAAAAAACTGATCCCTTACTATATTGAGCTCTTGAGGACTAAGGGAATCGTGTTTGAGAAAGATGTCTGCCCTACCTTACCTGGTGAGGGACTCCTTTACGTACGAGATCCAGGGAATTTTTGAGCATGTGATCTAATGACAAACAATTTGGCATAATCAGGCGGTTTAGCTCAGCACCCTCCCTGGACCATATCTTCACCCAGCACAAACAGAGGCTTCACTGCCACCAAATCGACAATATAATTTACTCCAAGTTCTTCATGTACGGAGAACGAAGGGGTACTCTGGGGGACCTTCATAATTCGTCTCAAGAACTTGTTTTGGGCGAGTTGTAACTTGTGCACCGGGGTGTACCCCCAGATTTCACTACCATATAAAACCTTAGAGATACATTTAGACTGGTAGAGCTTTAACAGCGTGCTTGGCGACCATGATCCCAATCTCTGAGCATGACTAGCAATGGCCCCTATTGATTTATTCATGTCGCCCAGCTTTCCCTCTATCAGGTGTTTCCAGTTCAGTTTTGCGTCAAACAAACTTCCCAAATAGGAGAAAGTCGAGACCTTTGCTAGGATATGGCACCCCGTCTTAAATGTTTTGGACCTAGTCGACCGAGGGCCAACTTCCAAGGCGTCAGATTTTGTAAAGTTGACCGTCAGGTCCAATCTGGCCATAAAAGAGACAACCCCATCAATTAAAACCTGCAGACCCATTGCAGTGCGCGCCATGAGCACCCAGTCGTCTGCATACAACAAAACTGGCAATAATTTCTTACTAACTCTAGGGCAGTCAGACTGTAATGAGGAGAGGGCGACTTCAAGGCCATTGATATAAACAGTGAACAAAAAGGAGGCAAGTATACACCCTTGACGACCACCCCTTGTGCATTTAAACTGTTCTGAAAGGCCAGTCCCCTGCGAGTATCTAACCGCTGGCGTGGTATGGGCATGGAGATTCATCAATAAAATTACAATATTCGAGTCAGCGCCTAAAGAAATAAGTAAGTTCCACAGTTTCTTTCGGTTCACCAGATGAAAAGCAGACGTAAGGTCCATGAATACTAAAAACAGGGCACGAGGTTGGGATACCGTGTATTTATTAACTAGTAAATAGGAGGTTAAGACATTGCTTGGTAGTTGATTTACCCGGGCGGAAACCGAACTGCACCTCTGATATTATCTGGTTTATGTCAGCCCATGATGATAGTCTAGCCAGTAAAACCCTGCCAAGGACCTTGACGACTGAATCGATAAGGGAAATGGGACGGTAACACTGTGGGTTATCCTTATCACCCTTTTTGAAAACAGACTATAGAGGCAGATGACCGAGATGACAAAATCCCTTCCCTTGCTGCTGCATTTAACACCATAGTCAAAGTCAAAAGAAGGCTTTATTCGATTGTTATATCAGACAATCATAAAAGCAACGTAAAACAAAATAAAACATTAGTCATTACATGCAATAGAAATTTCATATAAAATATTAATTAAAATTAATTGATCTACAGTTCTTAAAAAAACATTAAAACTGAATTAAACTGACAAAGCCCTCGTCCATCTAAAAAAACAATCAAGTAAGCATACATTTTCTTTGGCTCAGCACTTTCTTCAGGAAAGTTACTATCCTAAAGACACTGTGCTCATTATCCAGGTGTTGTAAGGCCAAGAAAGCAGGTCGACTGTCGGAGCCCGAGCCATTTTAAGATAGGTACTAAGCACTTGCTCCTTACGTGGGAATAAAATCTACAAAAAAGGACAACATGAATCGTAGATTGAGCAGAAGTATTATCACAAGGGCATGGTTGGAGGTCGAGAGACCAGTCGTTCATCTTAGGAAGGGTGACTAATCTATGAAAAACCCCCAACCTAAATCGAGTTAGTAGAAACCTGTCAAAAACACCTGGTACAAAAGTTAAATAGGGTTGAATATTAAAAGAAGTTAAAATCAATTGGTTGTGCAGGACTGTGGATTTTAGTAACTCGGCTGACATTCTAATGGTATCCAACAGCAGAACGCCCTCTTTTCTTAGTTCCCTCCTGGTTATTGACCGGATGGTACTGGGATTAGTAAAATACTCTAGGTGGCCAAGATCTTTAAAGAAGTTGCGGACATATCTTATCCATGGGATCCTCAAAGCCCCTTCCAATTTCAAGGTATCCAGAAGAATATCTCTGTTTAATTTTGCCTCTTCTTTGGTCCAGAGCCTGTGCCATAATAGCACAGGCTCAAGCTTTATTAAATCAGAGATGAAGGGGAGTTCCAACTCCGCATGGCATATACACGCTGAAGCCATTAGGAACAGATAAAATGTATCTTAGGAAAGAATTTTCTGCTCTTTGGATAGGAAGCAGATTGGTAAATCCCCAGACCCCTGCCCCGTAAACTACCGCTGAAACACACTTTGCCTTATAAATTGTAATGAGCTCCTCAGGTGGTCTTTTGCCCAGTTTCTTGGCAAAGGTGGTAAGGGCAGATGTTGTTCGTAGGAGTACCAGTTTCTTCGCTGCGACTACTTGTGCCCAGGTATCGTTATGGGCGAAAAGAATGCCCAGATATGAAAACCTCTTGGTTACCCCAATCTTCTGTCCTGATACAAACATATCTTTGGATTTCTTGATGCCATGGCCGCAACGCATAATAAAAGTTTTAGAGGAATTTACTCTTAAACCAAGATCTTTCATAAAATGAGAAAAACTATCTAATACTCTCTGAAGACCTACTTGTGTGCGGGACATCAGCACCGCATCGTCTGCGTACATAAGTGCTGGTATTGGGCGTCCGGCCACTTGCGGGAAGTCTTGATTATCTTTAAGAAGAGCCTCCCCCAATCCGTTGATATAAAGGTTAAAAAGGAACGGGGCCAGGACACAACTTTGCACGACTCCGCTCCTTATCGGAAAGGCGGCCGAGCACTCGCCCTTCAAGCCGCAGCGCACACGTGCCCTGGCATCACTATAAAAACGTTTTAAAAAATGAATGATCTGAACATCAACCCCCATAACTTCTAAAATCGACCAGAGCTTACTGTGGACCACACAGTCAAATGCGGCCGTGAGGTCCACAAACGCTAAAAACAGGTTCCCCTTCTTAGCCCTCGTGTATTTCCCCACCAGGATAGAGAGATTTAAGCCCTGCTCCACCGTCCCCAAACCGGCTCGAAAGCCGTATTGCAGGTCAGATAGAACAGAGTTCTCCTCAGCCCAATCCAGGAGGCGTTCTAAAATTATTCTGCCCGCTACTTTTGTTATAGCATCCAATAGGGAGATCGGCCTATAGCACCCTGGGTCCCGTCTGTCCCCCTTTTTAAAAATGGGCACAATCGTGGATTCTACCCAGGTAGGTAAAAAAGTAGTGCTGCAGCTGGCGGTAAGCACCTGAACTATAATAGGCCCCCACAGATAAATATTTGCTTTAAATAGGTCTACTGGGACTCCGTCTGGTCCGGGGGCCTTGCCACCCTGACTGACAGAAAGTGCCCGCTCCACCTCATCCAGAGTGAACAACAGATCATGATTCTGGAGGGAAGGGTTCAAGTTTTGAACCTCCAGTGCATGATTATTCGTCACAACAGAATTTCCCTCACCACTATATACTCGTGAAAAGTGGTTAATCCATTGTTCCTCACCAATTGCAATTTCAATGGACGGGCCAACCTCGCTATACAGAAAAGGTGCCTGAACTGCTTTCCAGAATGCCTCACCGTCTTTTGCTATAGAGGCAGTGTGTAATGCCTCCCAATCCTCCTTTTTCAAAGTGTTTTTTCTATCCCTGATTGCTTGCTTGTATTCCACTCTGGCTAACCTTATCTTGTGTAGATTTCTCGGAATCTTATGCAGCTCTTTTTTTAGGTGGGAATAGGCAGATGACCGAGATGACAAAATCCCTTCCCTTGCTGCTGCATTTAACACCATAGTCAAAACTGGACCTCAAACCTCAATATTATCCCCAAAAAAGTCCAGAGGGATTCTATCGGGCCCTGGAGCCTTATTCCAGGACAATACTTGGATGCCCAGACAGACTTCCTCCAAAGAGAAGGTAACTTTGGTGTTCCCCAATGTCAATTCTGCCTCGGTCGCTGTCCCTTCGTTCTGACCAAAGTTATACACGCCCTTAAAGTGGCAGGCACGGCTTTCCTTTTGCCCCATTATCACTATGCTGCCAGAGGCAACAGCATAGAAGTCTTCACAGCACCACGATAACAAAAGTAGACAACAGTGAGTCAGCTACTTACTGCGATGTCTTCTAATTAGGAGGGTACCACTGCCACTGCCGCTGTAAAACTACACCAGGTGAGCCCAGTCGGGGGACCAAGAGAGTTGGCCCAGCCCAGCCTCTTCCGGCCGCTGACTGGCACAGACACGCCCGCTCTTGGCCCGTCCTTCACCTGGGAGCGTTCCGCACTGCAAAGTTTTGAAAAGCACCCCCGGGCGCAAAGGATGTCGTTGGCGGCCTACCAGCCGCGTGTACTCCTGGGGTTTGTGGTTAGCCCCGCTGCAACTGCCGCTGTTCTGCCATATACAGGTTATATATACACACCTCAGTCTGCACAAAGACATTACTCTACCTCTCCCAGAAGCCCTGCCATATTGTTTGCCCACTTTAAGGTTGTTGAATACAGGAACTTCAGCTGCTTAAAATGCCTTTAAGGACAAGTGAAGCTTGTACTGCTGCTGCCAGGGGATTACCTGCTATTGCACCTGGTGTAATGTGCACGTGCATCTTGCACAGCTACTGTTGATGCCCCACTTGTTCTGAGAATTTGATGGAAGCTTACAGTGCTGCTGATCACTCTGTAGTTATTTAGTCTTGCTAAAGATGGAGAAAATCTTTTCACTATACAAAAGCAAAAAACAAGCAGCTTTGTCAATACTTGATCATTTTAATTTGCAATCTACTTTCAAGCCTTCGGAATACATTTGTGATGAACCCGTAGCGTAGTTTTGACTAGTCAGTTGCATCTTTGACAGAGCCTGCTTCAGCCAGGAGGGAATCAGAAGAGCCACTGAAAGCCAACCCTAATCTGCTTCATTGCTGCCAGTGTGACTAAATGCTTGATCTGTGCCGGTGGTTGAAGGGGGTAAGGGTGTTAATGGTCAGTCGCCTAAAGTGGAGACCCTTCTTTTGTGTTATGAGGGGCTGGAAGGAGCCAAAACATGTAGCAGACATAACTTGATATCGGGGTGGACAGGGGTCAGTCCGTATTCAGACACCAGCCTGGGAACTGGAGGGAAACTACATAAACATTTTAGCGGCACAATAATTTGTTGGAGAACACTACTAATTATTATGCCTGGATGTGGAAGCAAAAGCAAGAGCTTACAAAGGCAGTGAGCGAACAAGACTACTTTGAATCTAGTGGTTTGTTTCTACCATGAAAGTTCATGATCTCCATCCCTCCAATGAATGTCCACGCTTGCTAATTTACTGCAGGGAAAGAGAAGAGAAACCCTAGGCGTTTCTTATAAAGGGGAGAAAAAGAAAACCGTGTCCTTTGGGGGACACCACTTTATTACCCATTATTCATGCGAAACGCTGCTGCTTCTAATTCAAGAACGGTCAATGACAGTTTTCCTAAATCATTTGCGTTTAGCAACTGCAATGGGAATACAACTGTTTAAGGATGCAAATCTGCTACTGCTGCCCAGTCTGTACACGTGCCTCAGATACAATTGCTATAATGTATGACATACATTGTATGTACTAAGTGAAAACCCTACAATTGTAAACTGCTTGGTGCACTTAAAGGTTTTCGTTTTTTGCAGCCATAGTGAAGGTCGATGGAAAAATTCTATAACATGATAACGTTTGGGAAGATTTTCGCCTGGCCATATCCACATGAAAATCATGAAGCCCCAATGTCGCGTATATCCCGATTAAAGATCAACCAAATGGACCTGTGTAAGATGCACTTAGCAGAAAACAGAGTACTGTTGCTGTGCAATGCCACTGGGCACAGAAAGCTCTACAAAAGGTAAACTAAAACATGAAATTCGGGATCATTTTACAGGTTGGCAGGGTTCAATCAAAGAGAAAACAATGCTGCTGAGTGGGAAAACTGATCTCGGTATGCAGAGGGGGGAATAAAAATCACACAGGCAAAGGCATACAGGGAAACTTCGAAGGGCAACAAAACAAGTAAAAATCGCATATCCCCAAAAACATCACAGACATTTTCAGACTCAGGCCTGCAATGTCAACATCAGAAGGAGTTGGATGGAATCCCAGACAACAACAGCACTCCGAGGCACACTAATGGCAGAATGTGCACAATACAAATGGCATAACAAAATGCTGCTGCCATGCCACCAATTCAAATTCCACTTGGGTTTTTGGCTTGAAACCAATCCACCCATTCCACGAAACCGTTTGGCATTCAGCCTTTAATCCATCCGAGGTCGATAAAGTGAGTATCACTGAGTTGGGGGTCATCTGTTATTCAGCGCCAAGATGACCAGTGACTGAACATGCGCTTTACAAATACACATTATGCGAGGTACGGATATATGGCGGGGTCACAAAACGCACAGAAATAAGTTAGCCGGTCTCATCTGTCCTTCTCCAATCATCGGAGTCTGACGTTAGCAGACTTTCAAGAAGTCCTTGCTCTGTGCCTACACCACGTCTGCCCGCTGCTGACCTGTGCGGAAGAGAACAAGGCGATCAGATACGCCGATGAGTTCATCACCCGTGAATCACAAGACTGTTGCGAAATGGACCCGGCCTTGTCACACTTCCCGCCCGTGAGATCGTGAAGGAAGTGAAACACATCCTCCCTGAAAACAACAGCCACTGTGTTCTTGGCTGGAGACTAAGAACCACGTCGAAACAAAACCGGCGACAAACTGCGAACCACGCGGACAGCCTCTCTAGGCATGCCAGGGCCAGCCTTGGGCACGGACCAGCTCAGCTGAGCCCAGGCCGACAATTTTCCGAGGGGCGCAGCAGGGAGCTGCCGGACTTAATGTCATCAATCGGGTCCAGTTAAAGAAGTTGTAATCAGCCCTTAATGTACCTCAGCGTAATTTGTAGCACCCCATTAGCCCCCCTCTCCCCTCCTCCTCACATCTCTGGCCGTCACAACGAAACGACTCCACCTCCCAACGCCCCCCCATAACAAACACCACATTTACTTTCCGCCAAGGGCGCTGCCCCGGTCAAGCAGATTTAGGGCCGGCCCTGCATCAAGCAGTAGTCTATAGCGAACTCCGCGGGTGACCAGGCGCGCAACGCCCATTGGGTTCAAAGGGCTTCAGCCCCTCCCCCCCCTCCTCCCCCTCGTCGTGTGTGGCAGCACGGGCTGAGACAGCTTCCCGGGCGCGCGCACACAGCCGCACCCGAATACTTCACAGGTCTTTAAAAGACCATTTGCTTGTTAATGAGGCTTTGTTTTTTTCACCCCTTCTTAGAACCCCTGCATCCCCACTCTGCCTATTCCTGGAAGAATTACCCCCCCCCCCCAAATTTTTTCTTAGAACGCCCCCCCTCCCCCCCCCGAAATTTGGCTCTAGTTGCGCCTCTGCGGGTGACCATGGTTTTAATAAGTAGCATTTCAAAAATAACACACACGGGTAACAATTGAGAGCTTTAGAGTGGAGGCTGAAGGCAGTGCAAGTTTCTCACAGTGCCGGTCAGTGGGTCAAAAAGGTGTTCAGAATAAAAGCTCATCCAATCCTTGGCCTCTCTGCTGAGCTCACAGGTCAAAGGTCATGTGTGCCTGTTGGAACTTAATTCTTTGCAAATGTGTGTGAAGGAGATACATAGTGGCCAAAATATTGACAAAGGGAAAGTAAAGGAAAATGCATTACTTGCAGGTGAGTGGGTGCACTGAGTGTTTGGGGAGTGGCTAAGTGAAGGACATGCGAGAAGTGCATTCAAGAGAGTGAAAAGTGTGTGCTGAAGAGGAAAGATCTGAGGTGTGAGATATGCAGATAGTGGATTTTAGAAAGATATGAAGAGAAAAAGGGCACACTAGTCTAACAGACTGCAAAGGAATGTGGTGTTAAGGGAAGAACGGGAGTGAAAGACACTGAAGACCACACCCCCTTCCACAGGCCTAAGTAGTGTTTAATTCACAGACTCCTAATTTCAGAATTGAAACATTTTCAATATTATTTACAACAAAACTATTGTTGCTACCCATTTATCTTATACAGCTAACAACCACTGACACATCAAATAGCCCTCACTTGTTTTAGGTGTATGTCTGTTGTTGTGCTATATATGTGGATGCAATAACAGAGAGCACAGACAAGCAGCAAAATAGCAGTTGTACGGCACACTGTGGTAAACACAAATATTTAGCTTGCATTTTCAAGCCATGCCTCTTAATTACGGATGTCACACACCCCAGTTTGTTCATGCCACTTCAAGCCCTGCACATACCTCACAGAATGAGATGGCCATCTCCAAGGATTGAGATTTTACAGGCTCCTCAGAGTTGCCTCATGTTACTTAGACAGAGCATGCTCAGAAGTCAGACAACAGTTATTCTACACCTAAATATCGCACATCCTTGGGCTTCCGACAGCAAAAGTACCCCTTACGTTGCACATATCGTACAGATCAGGCATGTGATAAAGCATCTAACCTCTTGGAGAGGAATATTCTCAGTTACTAACAACTGCCTCAAGAAGTGGAGCACCAATCGAGATGGCAGGCTGTTAAAATCCGCAAACACGTGCTGAAATAAACTAATCTATGAAATAAACTGATCTACTCCAAAACTACCCAAAAATAATTGCATAAGAAAGATTGGTGACTAAATCACATAAGTAGCCTTTTAAAACAAATTACATATGGTATTGAGAATATTCAGCACAAGAGGTGCACAGATGCAACAATACAGTGAACTTTAGTTAGCAGTTATATGTTCATTTGACAGATTGAACAGAAATCAAAGAGTAACAGTGCAAGCTTGAAGTGCAATCTTCTCACGCACAAAAAAACATAGCTGCATGCTCTCTAGCGCACACAAAACAGTTACACGCTCCCCTAAAAAACAAGCACCACACACAGAAGTAATGCAAGCAACCCTTAACACAATGACAGTCTCTGAACATTGATGAGAGCACTGCTGGTATCTGGTTACCCTAACCAGTGTGTCCCTAAAATGTGTCCAGTTTGGTAAAGCCGTTATAAGCCCCCTCTCTACAATTCTCTTCCCTGCTGACTTTGTACACCATTCCCTCAGTTCTGCAGACCATTGATACGTTGACTTTGTGAATCCCCCCACACTTTATTTGACTCACAGTTTCTGAACCCTCACCTCCCAGCTCCCCGTTCCCTCTCGGCCATTTGGAGTTCCTCATTCCGCTTGACTCAGGCACTTTTTCTTGGCCCCTCTTTCAGTAATAAGGCTCTTTAAAAAGCCCTTATTTCAGCTGCTTTGTATCCAAATATAAACCTTTTTACCAAACAGGTGTCAGCGATTTAGTGTGGTTAAGCCGGGTATTTCTGGGGTTGCTCTGTCTTCACAGCAGCAAAGTGGGATGTCAACAGTGAACGAGTAAGAGAAGAGGGAGTGATGCATGCCTCTTCCAGCCTAATCCAGTGCTCCTTGCCCCCAAGGCTGAACTCCATGAGATAAAGACCTGGCTGCCATGGACTCATGAGCCTGTTAATAAGTTATCTGAGGGCAGCAGAACACGTTGTGTAAAATAGCTAAGTTTGTTTAGGAAAATGGAAAAAAAATGTTTCATCTACCCCCTTGTCCCAACAACAATAACAAAAGCAATGGTATGACTGTAACTTGGACATCTGAAGTGTCAAAAGAGAACTGTGATCATCCCAAGAAGTTTGTCTTCCAAAATCCCAAACTGATGCAGCAAATAACCAATGGAAAACCAATTTGTAAGTCCCAAAGACTGTCCCCAAGCAAACTATTTCTGAATCTCGAAGCTACTTTCTTATGAACTCTAGTAACTCTTCCTTTCAGGACTCTCATCCAGAGAGATATTCCCAAAACTGTTTTCAATATCTTAAAAATGAGAACTCCACAAGAAAGCAATTGTTATAAATTGGATCTCTAGTTGGCAGAGGTATGCACCCTGTCCAAGTAGGGACCACAATCCTAGTCAGGGTAAGATAGATACAGACTAAAGGATAACCTGTGCTCACCCTCCGGTGGCTTGGCACAGAGCGGCCAGGCTTATCTAAAGGGGCAATGTGTAAAGTATTTGTGCAACACACACAAAATAATTTTATAAGAAAATAAAGACCAAAACGACAAAAATCTAATATGCAGCACCGGAGTTATGAATTTTTAAAGATTAAATCAAAAGGTAGTGAATAGATGTCAATAGCGCTAAGGGAATACTTGAGGTCGCACTGGACCAGGGCAAATCCAAAGTTCAGGCAGACCGCAACGGAGGGCAGGTTGGATACAAGACCCACAAAGGTTATGTTGAAAAAGTACCTTGGATCAGTGGCGTAGCAAGGGGGGGACGGGGGGATGTCTGCCCAGGGCGATACGTTTTGGGGGCGGCAGCCTCCCCCCGCTCTTACATGAGTTTGCCGCAAGGGCGGCCAACAGAAAAATCATTGCCAGCACCCCC
The DNA here is from genome assembly GCA_963921515.1 of Calotriton arnoldi. Lineage (NCBI taxonomy): Eukaryota > Metazoa > Chordata > Amphibia > Caudata > Salamandridae > Calotriton > Calotriton arnoldi. The sequence continues at coordinate 1,075,745 of CAWUFW010000844.1, read as the reverse complement.
CCGCTCTTCAGCGCCAAGGGCTGCAAAGTGCCTAACTACGCCACTGCCTTGGATGGAGCACGCATCGGCATCTAAGGCTCGATGTGTTGGTTACGATTCGCACCTTCTTTCCCCCCCCCTCTTTTCTTTTTCTTCTCAACGCTAAACTATAACTAATTTTTATCCCGGTGTGGTATTAATCTGTACCATCCATTTTTCTTTCTATCGTATCCTCTCTCACCCGTTAATATCCTTTTAGTGTATAATAATGTATGTTCTTAAAGTTTATATGTGTATTATGTTCATTGGTGTCTTATTGTCACGATTTGATTTTTTCATAATACTTTCTGTCTGAATTCTTGAAACATCTTTGGGTCATTTTCAGTCTGAATTTGGTTATTGAAGTTACTTTTCTGTTTTCTTAATTGCTTTTTCCTTTTTTGGTTTTGTTAAAATATGTTATTTTGATTGTCTAATGTGTATTTTATATTTGTTGTGAATTTTATATATGTATATTCATGTTAGTTATGTCAGGTTTGTTGCAGCCCTGACGAAGTTCCCCTGGCACAAGGGAACGAAACGCGTTGGCTGTGTGCCTATTTTACAGTTAAAGCAACATTAATAAAAAGATGATTTTTGGCACTACACGTGTTCTATAAGTGACTGCAATCAGAGTTCGCCTTCCTTTTCTATGAACTTTGTTGCCTGTTTGACATCCTTCAGCAGCGGATGTCGGGAGTAGCTGCACTCGCAAGATATTCATGGAACTGTTGGAACTTAAGTGCTCGACCTTTGTCAGCTGCTGAGTGCGTGTTTTCTCAGCACTTGCAGCTATACTTAGCTATCGTTTTGTAGATGCTTACGGAAGTCTATGTATCGTGTAATACACCAGGAAATATTCTCAGCTTGTCCACTAAAAAGCATTGGCTAACATTTAATGTATATATAATGAATTCTACTATAACAAATGTATCAAATGTACTTATTTCTGTACAAGACAAAAAAATTGGAAAACCCAATAAAGTGTGTTACAAAAAAAAATGAAGTCTTCGTTCCAAAAGTACACAAAGCTAGGTCCTCTGGAAATCTTTTGAAAACCTAAACACACCGATTAGGGCCATTAAACCAACTTTCAAAAATCAGTAGCCTACAGAATAGTTCTTCCATGGTCTCTCTCCCAGTAAAGCCACAAAGCTAAATTCACCAAAAATAAAAAAATTCTCTTCCGGAGTCCAAAACTGAGAACTTAAAAACACAGCACTATACCTTCAGAAAATGATCCTTCCATCAAACTCACAATGCATCACACACAAAAAACACCAACGATACATCTTAAAATACAACTGCTTTTTATGCATCTGTTGTCTATTCTGGCAGCATGTGAGCAAGAAGAGAAACAATGGCTCTCAGACACATTCACAAAGGACGAGAGTTAATTGGAACTTAGAGTGTTGAGGCTCACCATTGCTCAGCCCCATTGACGATGAATCACCATCTCCTTTTCGGAACCCCTCTTCCTGTTCTGGTGTTGCTGCTGTTTTGTGTGATAAGCGTCGACTTCTCAACGAGATGCCATCTTGTACTGCCATCATGGGAAGCCTGAAAAGGAGATAGAGGAATTAGCAGAATGAATATACTGGAAACAACTGTTCAAGCTCTGATCAGGCACCATTTGTCCAATGACAAGATATGGATTCAGTCTAGTGCTCTTGCATAGCAAAGGCATATGAGAAACACCAAGAAAGCTCTTCAAGGCTTTTGCTTCTAACAAGACCCAAATTAATTGATACAAGAAAGATGAAGGGTAACAGTAGTTTATAAATGACTTGGATTTAGAACACTGCAATTGGAGGTTCAAATAGTATAGATCAGTGCTGTCTAATGTTGGTGCATTGGGGCCAAACCCATTGCATGTTGTCTTGGTAACAACCGACTATGCAAATTATTCCAATTTACATTCAATGTATATACATTTATCTAATGTGGCTGTCATTATATTAGTGTCTTCGGGGACAAACATTGGACAACCCAAGTTTAGAAGGTCTGAAAAAGCACACATGGTCCACAGAGGTCAAGTTGTCAAAAAACAGGCAATTAATTACGGATGACCCGATAAAAGATTTTTTTCCCCCCTAAATTATGATTTTGAAAACGTTACTCCAAAAAAAAAATAGAACACAAATTTAACGGTCGGTCCCCAAATATCTCTTTCAGGGCGTTCACACATCTGCCCATTTCACCACTTCTAGAGAACATGGAATTTTGTCTACTGCTCCTTCTCACTGAGAATCCTCCAACCAGACGTTGGAAATATTAGCAGGGGCTGAAAGTCCGCCATACAGTCTCCACATTACTTTGGGGTCCTAGAAGTTTTTAGCGGGGCTCAAATATGACCATTTTCATACTTCTATGGGGCAAGTCCCATCTCAGTTGCCTTCACTTAACAGAACCAAGTTCTAAACGTGGAGTCCAGAACTACTAGTCTCTTGCTTTGATTAATATGAGGTTCTCTCTCCCCAGCATAAAACTAAATATAATTTCAGAAATTGAGTCTAACTAGAGACACTACATTGGTCAGTTGTGGGGTGGGCTAGCTAGCTTTGCAAGCAGAAGTAAAACGTTAGGACTCATATTCAGCCTGTTCCCATGAGCACTGATGGACCCGATGGGGATGAACTGGGGTTACAGACACCGGAAGATCAGAGAGGTTTGCTGGAAGTCACAAATGAAGAGCTGAGTAAGACAGGGTGACAGAGTAGACATGGGGTTACAAGGAGACAGAGCAGAAAGTAGTCCTTCTTTGGGTTGCGCACACAACGGGATTTCACAAGGAAGAAAGTTGTTCACAATATCACATGGGTGAGGTTGGCTGGAGATGTTCACATGTGAAAGGCTTGCACAACTGATTATACAGAAAGAGCCAAGGTTAAACAGATTCAGGGAAGACACCAGCATATCATAGCTAATGACATTACATTCATCACCAAGGCCTCCCTCTTACCGTTCAGACTGCCGTTGTGCTTCCATTTACCCCTGCCCATGACAAGGAAGGCATTTTTATAGGAAACGTACAAGTACTATCATAACTTCTTCCAATGTATCTATTGAGCCAACTCCTACATTAGTGTCCTACTACTCCAAAACCTTAACTACTTAAACTCTTTCTTTAGGTACCCCTAAATACACAGTCTAACCTCTGGAAAAAGCCCTCAACTTTGCAACCTTATATCATGTATCACAACCCATTCCCAAATCCTTTGTCATTAAGAAGGCTGCAAAGCAGAGCAATCTCAAATTACCTAGCACTCATTTCCCAAATGTAGCCCCGCCACACCTCTCGGTCTATGCTGTCACTCAGCTACACAACTTGCTCCCTAAGTTAACATGACATCACAACACCCAATGCCTCTGGTGACAATTTCAGATTAAGTTATTTGCAGAGTCACACCCAACACAATAATGTTTTATTGGTGTGACTAAAACAGCAATATTACCAATGTTAGTTTGTATACATTATTTTTATATACACATAGGGCACCATACATACAGCAGGTTTGTATCAGGTCCTGTTAATACAGGAATTTATTCTGGAGAAGGCAACCAAGTCTTGCTAGTCCTATATTTCTAATTGTATCCAGGTCTTATGTGGTCAAATTACGACAGATATTCCCATTTGGAGTTTCCGCCCAGTAAGATGCATATCTTTTTACTGGATATAATTTTATGTTTTGTATTTAGTCTATGCATACTTACCTATTGCTTAGGTAGTGCCCAGTTTGTGCCCCCAGACTGTGATCCACTTACAATGTCTGGAATCTCTAGTAGTTTTTAGGCTTGGGTTGAGAGGGGAGGTATCAGCAAGATGTATTACTTACAAAATGTATAGAATGGGCTTTGGGTCAGCCCCCTTTAACCACTAGATTATTTACATCAGCTGCTTTCAGTCACTGACAGGAGTCACGGCATCTAACATCAGACATAGGGAGTATTTCCCTCACCTCATGGTATGACGTAAAGAGCACAAGGACCGACTCCATCTTGAGCAGGCAGAGTCTCCTTTTTCTCTATTTATGCAGAATCATCAACATGTGTGCTTTTAAACGTAGATGTCGTCTGTCCTCATCTTTCTAAGAACCTGTGAAAGTGTCAAGTCACTCAGACAATGGCATTGATAAGACACCTGATGCGAAATCATTCTGGAACAAGTGCCTTGTTATCTTTATTTCAAGGTCAGACAAGAACAATAGCCAAAACAGTGTAGTATGAATTTACTTATTTTTACCTTATTTGTTTATAAGAAGGAGTCTTAAACTTTTATCTTGATGTAGCATAAGATTATGTAAAACATTGCCATGTCAGATAAAGTACAGTATAAAAGGCCCGACACTTGACCACCTGTCAGGAGAGGTCCTTCGTCCCAGATTATCACACAAGATACTTACAGGGTAGATCTTGACTGCCAGAGATGCTGCTGCATCGCACTTTCTTTTGAAAGCTGATAGAGCCAAGTCTGAGAGAAGAGAAAATGGTGTGGCGATTGTTTAACTTTCGCAGGGAGACAGGCCTCCCCGAATTTTGACCACTACAGTGCTTTGCTGTAAATAAGTACGCAGTGCGCGGATTCTCACTAAAACTCTTGATGCAAGTTATACTACTCCATGCTCTCATAATGTAGCACATTAAAGTAGGTCTTAGGGTGTTAGGTTTTTAGATAACATTTTAACTATGGTAGAAATGTTGATTTTTATTTTTGTTCGCAACAATCACATGTGCTGTTCTTATGATATTTTGTGTGGTTATTTTAGATGTGCTAAGCAAAAGGTTGAGACTTGAAATAAAATGCTTTTCAGTTAAAGGGTCTTTTTCTTAGTGCAGTGTGTGTGTGTGTGTGGTATTAAGGAGAATGAAATAGGCTTGTTTCCAATGACCACGGCGTCCCTGCATACATGTTTTGGGGTCTGTTAGTAACCCAAAAGCATTGACACCACTTCAAATATATATTGGGTGGGGTTCTGCGGGGCTTCAAAACCAGTCTTTCGTACTCAAGCGTTGGTAAATTGAACTAAATTTACTCGTGTCACCCATGGGTGTGAAAACCCATGGGTAGTGAGAAGCCAAATTTCTTAGTTTAAGCAACAGGTATTCGTGAACCGTTTTGCTTCCTCTGGGACACTAACACCACACTGCATGAAGGACTAGTTCACATCTAAAAGTAAACTCGGGTGTGGCCAAGATGGCAGATGGGTGAGACGCATCTTTCCGTCTCTACGTCTCCGCAGACTTTAAGCCCAGCATAGCATCCTTCTTGCCTGCTCTACTGAGTTCCTTTGCCTACCTGGGGGCATCCGCTATAGCCCTTATGCCGGCTTACCTCTATTCGACACATGGGACCGCGGCCTGTGGAGAGCGCAACCGCTCTGGCGGATAAGATGGCAGCCGCTGAGGAGAGGAGATTCCCCGCCCGCGCCTGTAGCGGTCTGCCCAACGAATCAAGCAGCCAAGGGGCCTCTGTGCAGCTCCCTGCTTGGATGGTTGACAGCCTCACCTTGAGTCCCTGCGGCAGAGCTCCTGGTCGGCGCCTCATCGCTATTGCCCCGGAGGCATGGGACGCCCCGATCCGTGGTGGTGGGGGTTGGACGTCAATAGATTTCACCCCCCTCCCAAACTGTTGGACCTTCCGGGGGAGGGGCTAGGCCCCTGGTGGCTTCCACACCTTGGGGCAGTCGACCTGCGTCTCTCCCAGGGAGCGGCTGCCCCGCGAGGGGGTGAGGAGGCAGCCCTAACATGCTATAAAACTGGGGCCTCACAAAGCGTGTCTGCAACCTAGGCCCCAGCGGGTGGTCGTTTCCTGCTGCTGGCTAACCGCCCAAGTAGTAACACTGCCGGCTGCCCATCTTGCCTCCAGTGAGACTTACCTCTGGACCGGCTCTGATGGCAGAGCCTGTACAGGTCTACGAGCTTCTGTATTTGCACAGACAGTGCTCTCTAACCTTCTGCGCTGACTGGAGTGTGAAGCGGCGCCTGCTCTCCTCCATGTTCCGCACACTGCCTAACTGGGAGTGGGTTCTCACCCACTTGTGACTGCATCTGAGGGAGCTGCACAGGACATCTTTAAGATTTGCAGCCCCTTTGCTGCCCTCCACGAGTTTATATTCTTCAGGTCCCTGAAATTCGAGAACGCAGCTTGCTATACGAGGGCTCGGCCCCCTTGCTTGTGGGACAGTGGTTGACGGTCAGGCACTTTGCCTGGTGGCACACATTTGACCTACTGCTTCCTTCCCATACTGGTGCCACCTCCGCTTTTATAGAGTTCTCGCACTGGAATCCATACCTTTTCTGATGTGTTCATTGTTTGACTCTCAACGCATAGTTCTAGGGGACCAGTTGCTTATTGACTGCCCCTTTGTACTCGGATACTGGAAACCTTAGGTCATCTCTGATCTGGCCTGGCACATTGCTGGGGTGCACACCTGAATTAACACCGTGTGGTTATTTGATAGCCCCATTTCTGGCCTAGGTTTCCGCTGGATCCTCATCGTGTCTACAGTCAGGTCCAAAAAAGATTGCTCTCTTAAGGACCCGCTCGCAAAACCTGCTGGGGCTGCGAGCAATACTAAACCACTCGCGCTTGACACAGATCACCCGTCGGAACCACATGACTTGGAAGGGCCGGTGACAATATCCTTCTTAGAAGCGCTCTTCACATCTCTTCGCAATGACTTGCGTACGAAGAAGGCAGAACTCTCTGCAGATCTGAGAGAAGCTCGCTGTGACCTGGAGAAAATTAGGAACAGGGTGTCTGCCATGGGAAGACTGCGAATCCTGGTGTGACAAAGAGACTGAATTGTTGCAACAAAAAGTTCTGTGCCTAAAAGAACAGCACGTCAACCTACAGGCCTACGCTGAAGACTTGGGGAATCGTTCCAGATGGAATAATATACGTATCAGGGGAGTTCCGACCCAAGCAGAGGGAAGCGATCTCAGAGAATATGTGGGACCCTTTTTCGACATCTCTTGGGAACCTCTGAAGATATAGATCTAAAACTTGATCATGTTCATCGCGTGGGCCCACCGAAACCAGATTACGTCCCCCCATGCTGACATTCTGACCTGTGAACACTATTTCCAAGTGAAAGAGAGCATTCTTCGCAGGGCTCGGGAATCCCACCCGATTCAGTTCAGAGGTCAAACACCTGTGCTATACCAGGACTTATCAACGATAACACTTCAGAAACGTTGAAACATCTGCCCAGTCACTGCTCATTTGCACAAATGGAATACCATACTCCTGGGCACTGTTCCCAATAACCTGCGCGCGCGCGCACCAAAGTCACCCCAAGCGCGCAGTGTGCTGCATTTAGCGCGCACATCCCGCGAGACCGTTCGCGCCGCCGCTTTTAAAACGCGAGCGGTGCGAAAAACGGTCATTCCCGTGGCTCTGGGTTTTGGGAGTGCTTGCGTTCACGAGCAGGTGGCCTTTGCACTTGCTGCATTCCTTTAATTACAGTGCACAGCTGCGGGGCTGATTGTGGGCCTTTGAGTTAGTATTCATGTTCATTGCAGCCCGTGTGCGCTGCAATTAACATGAATACTAACTCAAAGGCCCACAATCAGCCCCGCAGCTGTGCACTGTTAAGAAAAGAAAAGCAGTGTCTCAAACACGACGTGTGCTTTAGCACACGCCATGTTTGAGAGACTGCTTTTCTTTTCTTAATTGTGCACAGCTGAGGGGCTGATTGTGACCCTTTGAGATAGTATTCTTGTGAACTGCAGCGCACACGGGCTGGACTTTAACATGAATACTAACTCAAAGGCCCACAATCAGCCCCGCAGCTGTGCACTGTTAAGAAAAGAAAAACAGAGTCTCAAACACGGCGTGTGCTTTACCACACGCCGTGTTTGAGACTCTGCTTTTCTTTTGGGGCTCGCTGTTTTTTGGGAGAGGAGTTGCACTTGGGCTAAGGGAGTACATAAGTAGTTTAATTTTAGCGCCCAGTTCCAAAGGAAGCAGAGTGACAAGAGACTCGTCCACAGAAAGCACCTAGTGCCCTCCTATGGGGTAGGAAGCGCTTTATAAACGCAACTGAGTGGAAAAGTCAAAAGAACAAAGCCCATGAGAAGAGGGCAGGGTTTCCAACATTCATCGCTTAGAATGAAGCGCAGTTACCTGTGCAGCGTGGGCAGGTTAATCAGTAACTGGCCACAGGTGAGGCTTGCGGCATGGCCTCATTCTGTCTGGCGGCATCATAAGTGGAAACCTTCCGTCTTTATCATCACTGCTCAAGCCAGAGTTGTAAAAATGAATAGGTAACCTGCCCCTGTGATATCGGTGCCCGGTGTGTGCCAGTGGACGCCCGTGCCTCCAGTACAACAGGGAGTCCATATAATACTTACTATCTGTGCACGCATGTCTGGTTTGCCATTCAAACAACAGGTCCTGGTTTATTTTCCTGGGAAGGAGGTATTATTTTCAAAGACAGATCGGTGTTTACAGGTCTAGGTTAGCAGCACATGACCATCTCTTCGCTCAGAAATCTTACAGAGTGACTCGCTTGTTTGTAATACAGTGTCACGGAAAAAAATAAACTGTGCATGGATTTGAGCATGAGGAGCACCTTTTACAAAAATCTTAATCTGATAAAAGGATCCTGCGTCTTCCATTTTCATATCTTTATATCTTCCATTTTTATAGCTTTAATAAATCGGTGATGAAATCTCAGCCATTTTTAAACCTGAAATTCGAAACCGATTATTTTGTAAAGGTTATTCCGTTTCCTTCTGTTAAAAATCAGAGCAACTACCACCCATTCTTTTTCCGAAGTCGAAGTAAGTGTAACTCTTATGGTGATGTTTTTGCAACTCTTTATGATGTGGTTCTGCTATAGGGCACAGTCGCTAAGGCAGCAGATATTGGAATGTGCCATTTTCATGTTTTTGGATTTGCAGGCTTAAAGTTCTTTGCTTTTCCATCATTTCTGTTTGCCCTATAATTTCTCTGCATTCCAGATTTTTCATTATTCCAAAATTCCCTTAATCCAGTTCTCCTCCGATTCATACATTTTCTCCACCCTACTAAATGTTCTTATTCTTCATTTTCACGTTTCAATTTTCATGTCTCAATTATCGTGTCCTCCTGTATTCTTTCATTATTGGTTCCATTCTATCCACATTATCCTTTATCCCTTTCTATGTTCCCTCCCTCTCTCTCTTCTGTTATTCCTCTCCTTCTCCTTTTCCCGTATTCTCCTCTCTCCCCACACTTCATGAACAGTCCCCATTGTTTGTTATTATTCCTCTAGTACTCTTCCTTCTCTCAATATATCTTCTAGCCCAACTTTATGACTCATCTCAAACTTCTTTCTACTACTCTTTCCAATGCACTACCCTATTTCTCACCCTATACATCTATCAATATATCCTCTACATCCACTCTCTCATTTATCCCAAACCCATGCCACTACTGTGATCCCCAAAATAACCGTTTCTAGACTCTCCCCTACTCTACCCCTCCTTGCATCATCTGACACCTCTTTTGCTATACCGATCCCCCAAAACAAACCTTTCTAAACTCTTCCCTCCGACTCTTCTCCTCCAGAACCCCTTTTTACTCATCCAAAAGCCTCCTCCTAATGCTATGACCTCCCAAAAAAAAAAAAAAAATCTAAATCCTTCACTCTTCTATCCCTCCACTATCCTTTTCAATCAAAATAACAGACTAACATGTTCACTTCTCAAATTTCATATTCCACTATACTAATTCAACACTAATCCTTATGGGTCCCAGAGTAGAGTGCTACTCGCCAAAAAAGCGCTTCAAAACCCCATCAGGGGTAGCAAGCGCTACATAAATACAAACCTCTTTCCCTCTTCTATCCCGCCGCCTACCCTTCTCAATCCAAATAACTGACTATCATATCCACCACTCAAATTACTTTCATATTTCACTATACTAATTCAACACTAATCCTTATGGGTTCCAGAGTAGCGTGCTACTCGCCAAATAAAGCGCTTCAAAACCCCATCAGGGGTAGCAAGCGCTATATAAATACAAACCTCTTTCCCTCTTCTATCCCGCCGTCTACCCTTCTCTATCCAAATAACTGAATAACATATCCACCACTCGAATTACTTCATATTTCACTATACTAATTTTCAACACTAATACTTTATGGGTTCCGGAGTAGCGTGCTACTCGCCAGAAAAGCGCTTCAACACCCATCAGGGGTAACAGGTGCTATATGAATGCAAATCTTTCTTCCCCTTCTATCCCTCCGCTATCCTTCTCACTCCAAATAACTGACTAATATCCACCACTCAAATTACTTTCATATTTCACCATACTAATTCACCACTAATCCTTTATGAGTTTCCGGAGTAGCGTGTCAAAGCATGCATTTGTCAACGTTTCAGACACAGCAGAAAGATAAAAAACCTTACAACTAAACCTGTTTAGCAGACGAGCAACAGACACAATGGAGCAGCTTTTCTTGTTTTTTCACAGCAACAAGACCATACAAAATACTAAGTAATTTGTCAAATGTGCATACTTACTTGGCAGAAAGAATCCAAGAATTCGATGTACGTTAAAAGGAGGGATAGCAACAGTGTTCACATTATCGGTTACTCTAATGATGTGCAGAACCAACAAGCACTGGCAAAGCCAATCTACCTGGCTTTAATATATTAAACTACTCAAACACATGGATGAATGAAGCAATGCGGTTTACGTGCATTAGCGCATTAAAGCCAGACCTATTTGATTTGCCAATGCTTATTTCCTTTTTACTTCTCCATAAAGCACTCAACGCACTTTTCTGACGATTCTGCAACATGTGAGCAAATGAGATTACCCATTCATTTGGGGCACAGAGCTAATAAATTGCATAAACACCGCTAATAATTCCGGGAGACCCCGAATATGCTTGTTTCGTTAGATTTTTTGGTAAGTGTAAAGCAATTTGTGGTCTGCGGTCCATTTTTCTGTATTTCTTTTACCTATTTTTAAGACCTTGTTGTGCTGTTCAGATCAGGCAGCGAGTTGAGGTCATTCACGCGTGCACACTGAAGACAGGCTCCACAACAGTAACCCAGGTTTGAAACATTTTCTGACCATTTTTATTGCATTTTCATCCCACCTGCCATTCTTATACATACATTAGCTCCTCAGCCACTTTCTTCCATATTCTAGGCGGTAATGGATCTACCCGAGAGCCTAATGAGGTAGACATTGCTATTGCTCTAACGTTTCTTCTGTCATTCGGTCAAAAGACTTTAGCTTGTTGGGGTGACTAATTGAAATATCAGCCGTACTGAGACCATTCAGCACTGACTAATCTGAACTTGGACCATTTCTAGTTTTCAGTAGCCCTTCTTTAAAACCGTGATCTATCATTGGGAGAGAATTATTAATGTCCCCTAGTATCTATTTAATCTTGTCCTCAAAGAACACAGCTAGATCCTTACAAAGTGGTTGAGAAGGTTTAAACATTTGCCTAATACACTCTGGATTTGTCAGTCCGTGCTTGATTTCAAATGTCTTTTTTTAACATTTTGCGGCTTCTAGAATTACTGTAGTGTAGTAATTCGCTTTTGCCTTGCGTACATCTTTTGAGGACAAGCCCAACCAAAATCTATAGCGGAATCTCGCGAGGCCCATGTTTCTGTCGAAATTAGTGCATCCCAATCATTAGCTTCTAACATCATATTGCTTTCCAGGGAGTGTTTTATCAGCAATCCTGCATTGATCAACCCACATATAAGTTTAGCAGGGCGAAACAAGGTAGACCTTTGCATATGAAGTACAGGAGCTGTTCCCATCAGCTGCTGGCCAGATGCCAGTATCCAAACCCCTAGGCATTCTAGATGACATAGCCTCATTCCATAACCATGGTTACCTTCACTCAGCAGATTTAAACAAACATAAGCTTCTAAAATGCCACACACCCACCTTCCTTAATAACTTTAACCACAACACAACTTGTAATACAAATATATATATATACATGGGAAAAGATAAATGCGAAAAAGGTTTCATGTTGCATGTTTCTTAATATGTAAAGAGTATATCTATCTTAAATACTCCCCTACCTAAGCAGGTGGGATAGCTCTCCTTCCAGACCTTCTAAGAGACAACTCTGGGGCACCAGAGTCCACTGAACCTTTGCGGATTCCATCATTACTACACCCTGGGGACCGTTACATATTTTTCCTCGACAAACTTTCATCCAGGCCCACAGACAGAAAACAACGCACATCTTCTGAGCTAAGCTTTGAGTCCCGGCACTTATTGTTTTACAAATTAAGCACCGTTTCCCGCAGTATTTGACGATAGTTGAAGTTGACAAATGAAGATGAACGCAGCAGACTACAGCAAGAAGATTACATTCCACAACTTATTGTGTATATGTAATCTTGTATAGGCTCTCAACATTTCCCCACCCAATGAAGAGTGCTCCAGTTAAGAATCTTTAGTAAAATCTTATGATGGTACCGCCGTTGGAGTCTTGTGCTTTTGTAAACCTGAAGTGTACTTGCCTGTGTAACCAATTCATGTATGGTGTGTGTATCCAAATTGCAAATCTGCCTTAAGACCCTTAACGTGGCGCTGTATGTGTGGAAATGCACCGTCTTTTCAGTTTTTTAAGCAAAAGTTTGGAGGGATATTTGGCGCTGCACACGCGCGGTCTGGTTCCTGGCGCACATAGCCATGGCTGCAGCGCACAGAGACCCTACACTGCCGCACACAGAGGAAAAAAATTAGAGGGAACATTGCTCCTGGGGCCACCCTTTCTGGATCATATTTTGTCTCTGGGAAACTGCTCCAGCTGCGATCACTTAAGGAAGCTTTTAATATCCTTGGAATTCCAGACTCTGCAATGAAGGACCGCCATAATAGCCCTACAGAAAGTAAGGTATGGAGGAGATCCAGATGGCAAGGAAACAAAGGCCCTTCTGCTGGAGCAAACCCGAACCTTGCCACCATGGATAAAGAGAGACAAGCTGTGCTTAAGACATTGTCTGGATCTCCTGAGCAGCCTGAAGCACCATGACATCTTGGAATCAACCTCATTACAGTTTTGCCCCTCAGGCAGGGGGGTAATCATGGTGGCAGGGATGGAGAGTGGACAGAATATACAGATGGAACAGCCTGGTACTCCTTTACTCGCCAGACTGATTCTTCCTATGAGGTTTGGGAATGTTTGTTTTCCTCCTTGGCTCATGTTTCCCAATTCATCTCCTCCTAAGACGGACTCAGGTTACCATTACACTGTCATGCTATTTTGTTAGCTCAGTTCCTACTGTTATTGGGTTTTTTTCCTTTTGATTCTCCGCACGCATTTCTTAGTATCCTTCCTCCCTAGCCTCTACCTCTTGGGCACCCCCGTACAAAGGTTGCTCTTCGACGTTGCTGCCTATCTTAGGTTCCCGGAGCAATATACAGCTCTTTCTCTTCGTATTCTCCATTCCAGGCCCTTCAGATTCTTAGTTTTAATGTCTGTGGCCTAAATTTTAATAAGTGGGCAGCAGTACTCTCGCTTTTAAACCAATCTGGTTGCGATATACGTCTCCTTCAGGAAACCCACTTACTTACCAAAGAAAAACCCAGGATGCAATCTCACCGTTTTCCTAGTCAGCTTTGGTCTTCAAGCCCCTATAAGAAGAATGGAGTTGTCATGCTCCTTTCTCGGAGGTTCAGAGGTGAGGTCCCATCTACTGTCACGGAGATTAAAGAACGCCTGCCTGCAGTCCGTCTTAAACTAAAACGGCCGGGTGTGAAACTCGAAGCTATACATAAGCATATGGGGGCACCTAGAATTTGGCGGGAGGTAAAAAAAAAAAAAAAAAGGCTTCTCCTTAAACACCTTGACCTCGACAGGGCAGAATACACTTTGCTACGCTTTAAACATAAATTCTGTCTCGGTAATAATCCATGCGGGCACATGCTAGTCTACCAAAGGAGGCTGGCTTAGTCTATGGTGCACACTTATTTAAGTGAAGCACCTTGCACTAGCCCAGACAACCCTTATGTTGATTTAAGTGGTCTTAGACAACCATAGAAAGCTCTCTAAGTGGCAGATGTGGAGAGTAGCCTTCAGGTTTAGTCCAGAAGGAGTGTTAAGCAGCTTGTTTTACCAGATCGTATCATGTAGTGTAGGTTAAATGAAAAAGAAGCACACAGTGTATTTATAAAAATGTCTTTTTATTATACAACACTCACTAACATATTGGTATTTCTCCTATACGGAGATATCACCACAAATACACACAATACTTAAATTGTAAACAGGTAAGTAGGCACAATACACAGTGGTCTCCATGGGGAGACCAAACCATATACTAAGAAAGTGGAATGCAAACTGCGACCGAAGTTGGGACATGGACCAGAAGACTCGGAAGAGCTGGGGACACAAGGAACCACCCAAAGTAAGTACCCAGGAACCCCACGGAGGCTGTGTGCAGAGTGGAAACACAGCCACGTACTCAATAGTAGTCAACGGGAAAGTCGCGGTTTCAGTTTTAAAGAAGAAGGACCCTTCCCAGTGGACCCTGAAGAAACCCCATGGAAGCCAGGTGCATGGGTGCGAAGTGACGTCGGAAACCGCCGTAGAGCACAATGGAGGACTTCGAAGAAGATGCTGCTGGAGAAGACTATGCAAGAGTCCGGTCGAATCAAAGAGTTGATTCTTGAAGAGAAGACCTGCAAGCTGAGGGGACAGAGTCTATGCCACTCGGAGGTGACCAGGAGGCACGGAAGAGCAATGACCACTGATGACTGAAGATGAAGTAGTGAGGACGGTGACCATGTCGCTGCAGCTGTGAGGACCAGGCGACGCTGTGAAAGACCAGGAGCGTTCACGAGCTGTCCCACGTCGGAAGTCAAGAACCAGGGGGGGGGGGCGGTGTCCGGTGGGAGCACCAAGCAGCCTTGGCAGCAGCAACAGATGTGGAAAACAATAAAGAAGCAACATTGGGACCAGCAAAGTCCAAGGGACTCACTAAGTGCAGGAGAGTCGGAGCAGGCCCAAGCAAGCAGGGGAGCCCACTGAAGCAAAAGAAGAGCCTCGAGAGAACCCACAGGCCGAAGGCACAGGAGTTGCAAGAGGACCTCGAGCAGCTCACCAAAGATGAAGGCCCATGGTGCAGAGGATGCGGCGAGGACAAAGATCTTGGCAGGAAGAGATGCTGGAGCTTCTTGTAGCCCGAAGATCTCTGGAGTGCAGAGACAATAAGGCTTGGCAATGGCAAGCCGAAGCGGTGTACAGGGGTTAGGTCCCAGCGGTTCAGACAAGGGAAACTGGCTTCAAAATTGCAGAGGACAGGTCAGGCCTCGAGGGAGTTGCAGAACCACCACCTGTATTGCTGAGCCTTTCAAAGTCCGCTGGACGACAGGAGCAGCAGACCGGTCAGCTTTGTTGCGGTGCCTGCAGATGCAGGGGAGGGACTCCTTCACTCCAAGGGAGTTCTTGATACCCACAGGTCTGTTGAAGATCCTGGATGGAGCACAGACGACAAAGAAAACTTGCAGAACTGCGAGACCAGGAGCAGCAGGAGTCTTTCGTGATGCAGTCTCGGTTCCAGGCGATGTCCAGTGAAGTCCAAGTATCCAGACGCTAGAAGAGTGATGTGGTTTCAGTCTGGAGTCTTGCCCCACGACGAATCTGAAGAACCACCCCCAGGGAAAGGGTTGGGACGATTCAAGGATCCCTTCCAGAGGAGGGGCTGGACAGAGGGGAGGATACTCCCATGTCCTTTGTCCAGTTTCGCACCAGAGCGGGAGCCAATGGCTCCCTGAACTGGCTCAAAATAGAATATGCAAGGAGCGTGCCAAATGTGCCCTTCAAAGCAGTCTGGTGATGCTGGCAAGCGCCCCCACCCCAGCCCAATACACTAAGTCCTGTCGAGGAGGCTGTCACACCTTCCTGTGGCAGAAAACCTATTTTTCTGCCTTCCCCTAGTCGAGTTCAGCTCAGCAGCAGGAGGGCCAGAAACGTATCTGTGGTCGGCAGCAGCGCTAGCTTGCTGTTAGACCCTAAAAGGCTGGTACTGGTAATCCAAGGGGGCAATAAGGGAGCCCCCCCCAGTACATGGGATCCTACATCCAACGCTGGAATCGGTGTTGGGGAAGGATTCCAACAGGTTTGATACCAAACATGACCGGTTTCGGTGCAGCCAATATATAGTTAGACATCTCATATTTGACTTGATGTCACTATATGTATTAAATGGCTGACCACACTTACAATGCCTGGAGAATCGACTCCGGGGTTTGTAGAGGGGCCCTGCTCATGCAGGGGCACCCTCACACTTGTAACCAAGCACCCTGCCCTCAGGACTGAAAAGCCTGCCGTAGGGGTGACTTACAGGTTTTATGTGCAGTGACCTCAGCTATAAGGAAACATATCGGTTGCAAGTGGTGTTATCACAAACTTACATAGGCAATGGCAGCCCTGTAGTCACAGTTTGCGTGGTCTCTCATGGGTGGCATAATACATGCTGCAGCCCATGGGAGACCCCTGGTGTACCTATGCCCTGGGTACCTAAGCACCATATACTAGGGACTTACATGGGTACGCCAGCATCCAATTGGGAAGGTACCAAAGTACTTACCACTGTCAAATTTAGGGAGGAAGCACAGTGACGGGGTCCTGATTTGCAGGATCCCAGTCAGACTAGTCAGAAAACAGAGCAACACCAGGCAAAAAGAAGTGGGGATAACCATGCTAGAAGGATCCTACCTTCCTACAACCGCCTCCAGAGTAAAATTCACTCTGGCTCAGTGAAAAGAAATACGCACCAACTGCACTACGTAGGTTTACTTTGATGCAGAAATTGCCTCAGCCTTTCAGGTCTTGTACAGTGCCCTATACTGCTCTTCTGACGGGCCTACAAGGGATCCCTCTCAATTCCTAGATGGCGTGGCTTTGATTTCACAGACTCCAGCAAAAGTGGCCTCGCTTGATCAACCTATATGTTTAGAGGAAGTGATCTCAGCGATTGCTCGCCTCAAGACCTCAAAATCTCCTGGTCCTGACGGCTTCACCGCCAAATTTTATAAAACATTTTGTCCCGAGCTTACGCTCTTACTGACTCAGCTCTACAACTAATTCTTTGACTCCAGTTCCTTGACTGATTCTATATTGGAGGCGTCTATTTCGGTGATTACCAACCAGGGCAAAGACCCCGCTCTTTGCAGCTCATATAGACCCATTTCTCTTCTAAACATAGATACCAAGACTTTCACTGGTATTCTAGCACACCGCCTGAATCCACTCATGCCAGGTTTGGTTGACCCGGACCAGGCAAGATTCAATCCAACACAGCAATGCGGGGACATTTACAAAAATCTCGGAATTTGAATCGGTCAGTCATGAATCTACCTTGCCCTCTCAGTTCCCTTTCGAATGAGCGGAAGATGCCCTTTCATATTTGGCTATCCAAGAGGCTAAGACCCTTCCCAAGACCGTGGCCTTAAACTACTCTGCTCTTCTCTCCCAGATGAATGGGTCCTAACTGTCTTCCAGGAGCCGGCTACACCTTTCTTGGACTGGCCGCACAGCGGCTGTTAAAATGACTACTCTCCCACACATTCTCTATATCTTTCAAACTCTCCCTCGGTCTCTCCAGTCCAAGGCCATTCACTCCTTACAAATGGCCATCAATACATTGATTTGGGATGGCAAGAAACCCAGACTTAACCATAAGATTTCATACCGTCGGAAGTGTGTCGGTGGACTGGGGCTCCCCTCATTAATTCCCTATTATCAGGCCACTCGGCTTCGCTTTCTTGTAAAGTGGAATCGCCCTTCTTCCCAAAAATATTGGTCCTTTATGGAGCAGGCAGTGGCTGGATACAACATCTGAAGAGAAGCCTGGTTGCCGAGCAAACAATGAGCATGGGGACTGTACTCCTCACCAGTGATTAGCTCGATGTTCAAAGTTTGGGACTTGGTAGCCCTCCGACTTGGTTTGATGACGTTTCCCTCCCCAATGACGCCGATCCTAAACAGCCCGACTTCCCACCAGGCCATGATTCGGTGTCATTTAAACACTGGCAGGACAGGGGTTGGAAACGCATAGGGTCCCTCTTTGATTAGGATGGAATTATCCCTTTCGATCAACTAAAATCTGATTATGCTCTCCTCCCAGTAGACTGTATAGCACATCTGCGGTTGCAGAACTGGGTGACGTCATCAGGATATAGCGATACAAAAAGGGGATGATGGACGGAACGTTTGAGCCAATCAAACACTCACCCCCAGTCAACTGATCTGGGTTTAATCCATCATCATTCTTTAGCTCACTCCACCACCCCAGTTCAGACATGGCCATATGCAAATCAGTCTGACCCTGTGCCTCATGGGAACAGTCCAGCCCGAACTGCCAAGCCATGTCTTCCCTGGACCGGAAACAAGCATCCCAGGACCGGTTTCTGGCATTTCAGCCGTCATCAGCCAGGCTTGCTTGAATCCAGTGGCAAAGTGAGCAAGGGACCCACGTCTGGGCATACCCCCGCCAACTTAGGGCGACCAAAGCGATACAAAAAGGGGATGATGGACGGAACGTTTGAGCCAATCAAACACTCACCCCCAGTCAACTGATCTGGGTTTAATCCATCATCATTCTTTAGCTCACTCCACCACCCCAGTTCAGACATGGCCATATGCAAATCAGTCTGACCCTGTGCCTCATGGGAACAGTCCAGCCCGAACTGCCAAGCCATGTCTTCCCTGGACCGGAAACAAGCATCCCAGGACCGGTTTCTGGCATTTCAGCCGTCATCAGCCAGGCTTGCTTGAATCCAGTGGCAAAGTGAGCAAGGGACCCACGTCTGGGCATACCCCCGCCAACTTAGGGCGACCAAAGCGATACAAAAAGGGGATGATGGACGGAACGTTTGAGCCAATCAAACACTCACCCCCAGTCAACTGATCTGGGTTTAATCCATCATCATTCTTTAGCTCACTCCACCACCCCAGTTCAGACATGGCCATATGCAAATCAGTCTGACCCTGTGCCTCATGGGAACAGTCCAGCCCGAACTGCCAAGCCATGTCTTCCCTGGACCGGAAACAAGCATCCCAGGACCGGTTTCTGGCATTTCAGCCGTCATCAGCCAGGCTTGCTTGAATCCAGTGGCAAAGTGAGCAAGGGACCCACGTCTGGGCATACCCCCGCCAACTTAGGGCGACCAAAGCGATACAAAAGGGGATGATGGACGGAACGTTTGAGCCAATCAAACACTCACCCCCAGTCAACTGATCTGGGTTTAATCCATCATCATTCTTTAGCTCACTCCACCACCCCAGTTCAGACATGGCCATATGCAAATCAGTCTGACCCTGTGCCTCATGGGAACAGTCCAGCCCGAACTGCCAAGCCATGTCTTCCCTGGACCGGAAACAAGCATCCCAGGACCGGTTTCTGGCATTTCAGCCGTCATCAGCCAGGCTTGCTTGAATCCAGTGGCAAAGTGAGCAAGGGACCCACGTCTGGGCATACCCCCGCCAACTTAGGGCGACCAAAGCGATACAAAGGGGATACAAAAGGGGATGATGGACGGAACGTTTGAGCCAATCAAACACTCACCCCCAGTCAACTGATCTGGGTTTAATCCATCATCATTCTTTAGCTCACTCCACCACCCCAGTTCAGACATGGCCATATGCAAATCAGTCTGACCCTGTGCCTCATGGGAACAGTCCAGCCCGAACTGCCAAGCCATGTCTTCCCTGGACCGGAAACAAGCATCCCAGGACCGGTTTCTGGCATTTCAGCCGTCATCAGCCAGGCTTGCTTGAATCCAGTGGCAAAGTGAGCAAGGGACCCACGTCTGGGCATACCCCCGCCAACTTAGGGCGACCAAAGCGATACAAAAAGGGGATGATGGACGGAACGTTTGAGCCAATCAAACACTCACCCCCAGTCAACTGATCTGGGTTTAATCCATCATCATTCTTTAGCTCACTCCACCACCCCAGTTCAGACATGGCCATATGCAAATCAGTCTGACCCTGTGCCTCATGGGAACAGTCCAGCCCGAACTGCCAAGCCATGTCTTCCCTGGACCGGAAACAAGCATCCCAGGACCGGTTTCTGGCATTTCAGCCGTCATCAGCCAGGCTTGCTTGAATCCAGTGGCAAAGTGAGCAAGGGACCCACGTCTGGGCATACCCCGCCAACTTAGGGCGACCAAAGCGATACAAAAAGGGGATGATGGACGGAACGTTTGAGCCAATCAAACACTCACCCCCAGTCAACTGATCTGGGTTTAATCCATCATCATTCTTTAGCTCACTCCACCACCCCAGTTCAGACATGGCCATATGCAAATCAGTCTGACCCTGTGCCTCATGGGAACAGTCCAGCCCGAACTGCCAAGCCATGTCTTCCCTGGACCGGAAACAAGCATCCCAGGACCGGTTTCTGGCATTTCAGCCGTCATCAGCCAGGCTTGCTTGAATCCAGTGGCAAAGTGAGCAAGGGACCCACGTCTGGGCATACCCCCGCCAACTTAGGGCGACCAAAGCGATACAAAAAGGGGATGATGGACGGAACGTTTGAGCCAATCAAACACTCACCCCCAGTCAACTGATCTGGGTTTAATCCATCATCATTCTTTAGCTCACTCCACCACCCCAGTTCAGACATGGCCATATGCAAATCAGTCTGACCCTGTGCCTCATGGGAACAGTCCAGCCCGAACTGCCAAGCCATGTCTTCCCTGGACCGGAAACAAGCATCCCAGGACCGGTTTCTGGCATTTCAGCCGTCATCAGCCAGGCTTGCTTGAATCCAGTGGCAAAGTGAGCAAGGGACCCACGTCTGGGCATACCCCCGCCAACTTAGGGCGACCAAAGCGATACAAAAGGGGATGATGGACGGAACGTTTGAGCCAATCAAACACTCACCCCCAGTCAACTGATCTGGGTTTAATCCATCATCATTCTTTAGCTCACTCCACCACCCCAGTTCAGACATGGCCATATGCAAATCAGTCTGACCCTGTGCCTCATGGGAACAGTCCAGCCCGAACTGCCAAGCCATGTCTTCCCTGGACCGGAAACAAGCATGGAGTGAGCTAAAGAATGATGATGGATTAAACCCAGATCAGTTGACTGGGGGTGAGTGTTTGATTGGCTCAAACGTTCCGTCCATCATCCCCTTTTGTATCGCTTTGTTCGCCCTAAGTTGGCGGGGGTATGCCCAGACGTGGGTCCCTTGCTCACTTTGCCACTGGATTCAGGCAGGCCTGGCTGATGACGGCTGGAATGCCAGAGACCGGTCCTGGGATGCTTGTTTCCGGTCCAGGGAAGACATGGCTGGCAGTTCGGGCTGACTGTTCCCATGAGGCACAGGGTCAGACTGATTTGCATATGGCTATGTCTGAACTGGGAGTGGTGGAGTGAGCTAAAGAATGATGATGGATTAAACCCAGATCAGTTGACTGGAGTGAGTGTTTGATTGGCTCAAACGTTCCGTCCATCATCCCCTTGTATCGCTTGTTCGCCCTAAGTTGGCGGGGTATGCTCAGACGTGGGTCCCTTGCTCACTTGCCACTGGATTCAGGCAGGCCTGGCTGATGACGGCTGAATGCCAGAGACCGGTCCTGGGATGCTTGATTTCGGTCCAGGAAGACATGGCTTGGCAGTTCGGGCTGGACTGTTCCCATGAGGCACAGGGTCAGACTGATTTGCATATGGCTATGTCTGAACTGGGGTGGTGGAGTGAGCTAAAGAATGATGATGGATTAAACCCAGATCAGTTGACTGGGGATGAGTGTTTGATTGGCTCAAACGTTCCGTCCATCATCCCCTTTTGTATCGCTTGTTCGCCCTAAGTTGGCGGGGGTATGCCCAGGCGTGGGTCCCTTGCTCACTTTGCCACTGGATTCAGGCAGGCCTGGCTGATGACGGCTGGAATGCCAGAGACCGGTCACTAGGATGCTTGTTTCCGGTCCAGGGAAGACATGGCTTGGCAGTTCGGGCTGGACTGTTCCCATGAGGCACAGGGTCAGACTGATTTGCATATGGCTATGTCTGAACTGGGGTGGTGGAGTGAGCTAAAGAATGATGATGGATTAAACCCAGATCAGTTGACTGGGGGTGAGTGTTTGATTGGCTCAAACGTTCCGTCCATCATCCCCTTTGTATCGCTTTGTTCGCCCTAAGTTGGCGGGGTATGCCCAGACGTGGGTCCCTTGCTCACTTTGCCACTGGATTCAGGCAGGCCTGGCTGATGACGGCTGGAATGCCAGAGACCGGTCCTGGGATGCTTGTTTCCGGTCCAGGGAAGACATGGCTTGGCAGTTCGGGCTGGACTGTTCCCATGAGGCACAGGGTCAGACTGATTTGCATATGGCTATGTCTGAACTGGGGTGGTGGAGTGAGCTAAAGAATGATGATGGATTAAACCCAGATCAGTTGACTGGGGGTGAGTGTTTGATTGGCTCAAACGTTCCGTCCATCATCCCCCCCCTTTTGTATCGCGTCATCAGGATATAGGCATGTAGTATCTCGAACATTGACCTTTTTTGAGAAACGGCTGCCTCTTAAATCAGACGATTCCAGTCTGATCTCTGAACATTACTCTCGCTTATCTAAAGAGGGACCCATGACAAAATCCAAAGGGCAGCTACAGTGGGAGGCTGAGTTAGGATTGATCTAACCAACAAAGAATGGGAAGATATATATATATATTTTTTTTTACAGAACTCACCAAACAGCGCACAATATCGCCAATACGGAGATGACATATAAGATGGTCTCCTACTGTTATGTAACACCAACACATCTTCATAGATGAAACTTGGGGCGATCCAAGGAGTGTTGGCGTGGATGTGGGCAAACCGGGTCCCTTCTCCATCTCCTTTGGCACTGTCCCAAACTCTCCAGATTCTGGAACTATGTTCTAAATGATATTGACACTGCCATGAACACCTCCATCCCTAGATTTCCTGCATACACTATACTAGGACTACCGAACCGTGATATTTCCCTTGCGTTCCCACCACGGTAGACAGATGGCTCTGGCATTGGGGATGGCACAGCAGGTAAACTTAGCACTTCTGGTTACACAGGCTGTGGTTTATATTGGGCACGAAACGGTTGTCTATGGCTGTCGACGCCCAGGGCACCTCTTATATGGATATGTGGGCCCATTTTATCCAGAAATCTCTCTTCTGAATTCCATGAGCTGACATGCCCGATCTAATTATGGATGCTCCGATTGATCCCCCACTAAACACAAGTTGCAGACTAGGATCCTATCTCTCATGCAATCTTCTTCTCTTTGTCTATCACGTGAGCCCTGACCAAATTTCTGTTCATGGGAGTATTGTGCGGAGGAGCAGGGGGGACGGGGATGGCTGTTAGGGATGTTTATTTTCTCTTTATGTTATAAATAGGCTATCTGGTTTTAGGTTTAAACCTATAATAACTGATAAAACCCCACCGAAAGGAAAATAGCCATCACTGGTGTAAACATATAAACCCTGAAAAAACACCTTAGCAACCACAAACTAAGTGCCATTCAAAGAAAGGAAAAGATGAGTGAAAGTCATTTTTATTTCTTCCTGAAGGGGCCAATACGATGTAACTTTGGCAGCAGCAAGAAAGACTGGGCTAACATTATTCTGCTTGAGTTTTGTTGTTTAGGGATGTCACTAAAATATTGTCTCTTCTGCTTTTTTCAGTTTTGTGGTCTTTGGTCTAAAGATGCAGTGTTTAGAAGCATGTTTTAGGTCTTATTTAGTTATTTTATAAACTGGAGAATCAGGAAATATCAAAATCATATTCAATATTTTGGCTACATTTGATATCACTGATGGGTAAAATGGCTGGTTTCATAAGAATCTTTCCCAATATGTACCATCACATTTACCCACAGACAGAGAATGGGTGAAATCCTTTGATACATCAGCCTCCTTTTCTAGCAAGTCAGTATTGACTGTAGGTGAATTGCCAAACACCCCAGGCTTTAAATATTCAATGCAAGGTGTGGTGACCGGTATATGTGAAAAAAATGTTGTCACCAAGCATCTGAGATAGTGGTGAAAACATGACACCAGACGTTGGTAAACATGGAACACAGTATCACTTGGAATGCTGCTGAAAAAAGTTCCTACCAAGTTAAGTAAAGATTGGAGTGATATTGTTTGTATTTGCAGTAATTTAGCTATGCATATGAAAAAGTTGTATGATGACCTGTCAAAATTGCTACCTGAGCTGAAGTGCTTCCCTGTAAGAGATCCTTTTCACTTGCTAGATGGTATGCTGAAAGCATCTTTACAATCTTCAGAGTTAATGAAGAATGCTATTGACTTTGTAGTCTATTCTGATGCAATGTTTCGTTATGCCCGGGAACTAAAATGCAAATATTTCTCCTTTTGTGCTTTGTGTGGCATGAAAGAAAGAGTCATCCTAACTGTGTCATTTAGCCGGTGGTTCTCAGGCCTAGAGGCTGTGAATGCCATATTATCCGCGTGGCGACCGTTTACGAAATATTTGCTTATTGATGATGCCAAAGGCAAGAAATGTGATGATCTTTGGTCACATATTGATAGTGATGTGAAATAAGTACAGTCTACTGCATGCTTAGGTTTTTACAGGAGAACAGGACTGCTGAAGTGGACATAATCAAAATACTAGAGTCTGAAAACACCCTTGTCTACCAAGTGTTCAGCGTAATTGGTGTAGATGTGAAACATCTCCTTGAGAGTAGGCTGGGCAACACTTTTAGTGACTTTGGCACTGCAACATGCTCCAGGTTAGAATTCTTGCCACCTGGTAAGCAAAGAAATGTTGAGGAACAAAATTTTATTTTACAGTCTATGGGAAATGGCTTGCAATGATGCATAGAAATGTCCCTTCACCAACCATGGCATTTGAAGTTAATGAAGCCTCACTTAAGTACTCTGCACAAGTTCTAGATCCCTTCTGAATTTTCTCCAGACTTTGAAAAGTACTGCTTCATTTTTGACTGCTTCAATAACTGAGAGCGTATGTGCCCAATTCAAAGCATATGTTGCAGAACATGTCCTAGGGAATCAGTCTTCAGGTGCACCAGTATTGGCATGGAAAGCTATGTCATTGGCCAGAGTTAGCAAATTGTGTGCTGGCTGTTTTGGCGTTGCCCATATCAAGTGCCAATGTTGAGAGGGCCTTTTCACAGATAAACATTTACATAGGAAGGAAAGAGCGAGCGCGCATGGCCAAAGACTCACTAAAGAAGTATTGTATTGTGTACTACAATAAGTTTGATTTGTAAAAATGTATTTGGACCACATATACCCTGTACACGCTATCGATACAAATGCACTATCAGTGCAGAAAACAAGCAATAATTAAAAGCAAAACATTCCATAAACACCGGAAAAACACGGTTTCTGTTGTTTGTAATGGCGCTAAAATGTGTATCCACTGATAACCACTGTCTTTTTAAGGTATTGAAAAAACTGAAAAAACCCCACCAGAATTTACCAAAAATAGAAGCTGAAAACAGGAAAGCCTAGTTATAAAATTACCTGTACATCGCTGCCAGCCCCAGGGTTGTAGGCATAAGCTGTGTACCACAGATCATCCTTTTTCGCTGCCGGCCATTGGCAGTAGGCGGATAGCTGTGTAACATGTTCTACAGGCCTTAATAAATTGAAATGTGCAATAAAAGTACACTCTGCAATTACACTGTGTAAGAAAACAGGGATTTTTGCAGATGTTCCTCCACTTTTTGCTCCTATTTGGACTACTAGATGCTGGTTTGTGACTGACAGTGCACTGAAGCCTGCTAACCAGGCTCCAGTGCCAGTGCTCTCACTAAAAATTACACGTGTAATTGGCATCCCCAATTGACAGAGACCATACCTCCCTTGTAAGTCCCTGGGAAGTGGTACTGTGGTACCCAGGGCATGGGAGGTAAAGGGGTACTCTGGGCCTGCAGCACTGGTTGTGCCACCCTGAGTTACCCAGGTAAACAGATGACAGCAGACCTGCCATTGTAAAATGCTGTAACAGTGTTCACTGCTCCATTTCTACTTTGTCCTCACCGTGTGTGACTGGGTCATAGCACTGCTTTCAAGTATAGCTCAGTCACCCCAAGGGAAGGTCTCTTGTGCCCAGGAGACAGTGTGCAGTATTTAAAGAGTGTAGACATGTAAGTGCAAGCTTATCTGTCTCTATAGTGACTTTACCATTAAAATACACTGTTGGGGATAGCCGGTCCATAGGATAACATGGGACTTGCACCCAGGCAGACCCAGGTTGCTAGCTCCCTACCTAAATAGGTCAAGTTTGGTGTCAAATAACGTGCCTTCTCTCCCTTGACACAAATCTGGTGTCAAGGAAAGGCTGGCATGCACCCAGGTGGCTACCTAGTGGTTGCCCGCCTGGTTACCCTAGCAGACGTGGTTTGGCTGGCAGGCCTGGGTTTTCCCACCCCAGCTGCCGCCAAGACAGGCTTCTGAGCTCCTGCCAGGGAGTGTGAGCACTCCCAGGAGTCAGAAAAAGGTTTGGGCAGGAAGGAGGTCACACCTCCCTCCTCCTAAGTGGGCTACTGAAGTGACACATCAGAGCGGTGAGCTTCACCAGCTTCATCGCCTCAGAAATGCAACTGGGCTGCCCAACTGAGAACAAAGCCCTCACCTTGCCCCAGGCGTGCTTGGACCCAGGCAAGGTGGGAAATTTGGTATGCAGCCTAATCTGTACACCTCAAGTTGATTTCTGCCATCTTTAAGAGGGCAGAAATAGTGGGCTCTGGATAGGAAAGATGACCTACGCCACCGGGACAATTAGCTGTAAAGGACTAGCTGCCCATTGGCTACTAGCTCACAGACCCCTAACTCCCCTAAATCTAGGATTTAACAGACCCCCCAGACACCAGCAACTCAGTTCTGAACAACTTACTTTAAAGAAGGACTAAGAAGAGACGCGTGTCACAACAACAGGACTTTGCCCACCAGCACAAAGCAAAAGAGGGATATTTTGTCCCTGATGCAACAGTCTTGGAACTGAGCGAATGACCCTCGTCCCTGGCTAAAACTAGACACTCCTGAAGAGAGGGACCCTTGCGGAAGCCAGAACCCTGGATTGGTGCAACCAGTCCCCGGCAAAGTGCAGGTAAAACAATGCTCAGGATCCAAATAACTGGCAATTGGGCCCTATGAGCCACCACCCAAAGTTAAATGGTGTAGTGCATTCTGGGAGTTGTAGTCTGGCTTTCACCGAAATTTCAAGCAGCTACTGCACTCCCCTATACCTCCATACGTCGAAGTTCCTGTATGTTACTTTTACCGCTACCAGGGCTTGTTGGTCAACAGTCCGGTAACCAACCCCTTAACTCGACGCTACATCAAGAGGGCATTTCACAACACCTGCGACCGACGTTGGCAACGAAGTCGTTCTTGTGATTTTGCATCCCCTTTCTGGCAGCACAGTCTCTGTGGGGAAAAGCAGATTTTCAGCGTGTCCCGTTCAGGACCACTGACAGAGAGGACCACCACTGCACCCAGGCTCTACGGCCAGGTATAACGGACTGTTGTGGCCTGGTCCTGGGTACCCCACCACCTTGTCCCTGCAAGGGTAGAAAGCAAATCGACCCCTAAGTGACCGTCTGTCACGGTTAGTTTCGCCATTGATGGCAATGTTAAATGACAGCTGTATTTAATGCACTTATTTTCCATTGGTTTGACAATCTATAACTCTGTATGCTAAAAAGTTCATTTTGGTGTCTAGCATTATATAAAACAAGCATTTGCACTGCAATAGGTCTCAAATTTGTGAGAGTTTAAGCTATTGGCATTGTAAATGACAATGCCTTTTATTTATCTGTTTTGATAATTAACACATAAATAAAAGGCACTGTCATTTACAATGCCAATAGCTCAAACTTTTGTAAATGCAAGACATTTAATTTCAAAGAAGCAGCCGCCATTGTCCCGGGCTGCTTGGAAAGTGAAAGCGCGCATGGCCCGCTGAATGTTGCAGGAAAGCATGTTGTGCCTGCAGTAGGTGAAACTCATTAAAGGAAATAGTGCATACAGACTAAATAAGACATACCGTGTAACAACAGAAGTAAAACGGCCAGTCCTCATGGGAGGTTACAAATGAAGACAAGGCAGTACTAAGGAGGGACTAACAAGCCTATTAACGAATCAGAAGCCAGCATTTACAAAAGGACAATGACACAAGCCAATGAATAATATGGGGGGAGAGTGGGCGGAGCTTCAAGTCCATACTCTAATACAGCATGCCTCACAGAGCAGCGCATGCGCTGCCCAGGCTCGACCTAAAAATAAGCTCTATTTTTATAAACAGGTGTTGGATTTCTAGCGAGTCGCCTCAATTACTTATGAACCATAATGGTACTGTAAAATGTTTAACACATGTTCCTCCAGTAAAGTCTGAATGTTTTTTGCCACACTACAACTACTACCATCACAATACTAGGACCACTGATACCACACCACCACCACAATACCATACCACATCCCCGATACAAAAACAATACCATCACCAATATAACAACCAATTAAAAAAACAAACACCAATAGAACAACCAACACTACCACTACCACAGCACCAGACTACCACCACTTCTACCAATCCCAGACCACCAATACAATCAATGTCATTCCCACCATTGCAACCACACCACCAAGCATTGACAAAGCCAATTAATCTGACTTCAATACATCCTAGCATGGAAACATTTCTGCATGCCTGTGTTTGCATGTGCAGTCACATAAGTCCCAGACCTATTGGCTTTGCCTGTGTGTGTTCAGTTGGAGGCTCATATATGCCATATATGCTCATATATGCCATGCCATATATGCTCATATGTGCTGCATGTAGACTCCCCTTTCTACAAATAATCTTCAACCCTAATTATCGCCACCTCTACCTTCAAATTTTACACTTTTCATCCTCATTCTGTTTTTGAAAGTTAGATTTTCACGCCTGTTCTCTGAAGTAGTTCTCCATTCTATCTTCTTACTCTATAAAAGCGAGAAGTATGTTGCACTGCCTACAGACACTGCCTTCATATAGCTTTCTGTCCTTGTATGCAAGGTTATATCTCCTGTCAAAGGTCACTTACAGTGCATTGGGTTATTACTGGACTACATTCATTGCTTTTCATCTTATTAGTCAAGCTGGCAGGCTGTACTCTCTTTTCGGCAGTCTGTACCATTTCATCATGCTCTGTTGCTCTATCTTGCCTACAAAGCAGCCATCAAAACACATCCTGCAGCCTGAGGTTCCTCCCTCAAACTTCACGGACACCAGTTACAATGCGAATATCGTAGTTACTACATGTTCCTTAGCACACTTTGAACAGTTTGGTCACTACGATCTCGCTAACCCACATCAACCACATCCAATCACCTCCAGTGCCCCCATCCACACTTCCAACAGCACTCTCTAGTTAGAGCGGAGGACGGTACACAATATAGAGTAACCCTAGAGTATATACTCATGGTTTGATAGCAAGCAACATGCCTGGGGGGTGAGGGTTTAGCTGTGGGCGGGCCAGAGTTATACAGGGAACGCAGGGACTTGTGGATCAATAACATTCTGTGTTATGTCGACACTGGGTAAAGACTTGCTGATTGGGTGTTGGGCCGTAGTTATGATTTATGCTTTTATCCTGGCCCACATCTGGAAGCTCGGGACAACTGAAATTGGAGGGCTTTGCTTGTACTGTCCTTAGTTAATTTTCCTTGCTTTTTAGCGTTTCTCAATTTTTGCTAATGTAACTGTAACCAGAGCTCCATTCTTATATGTATATTGAAAACTCAATAAAATCGGTTTAAAAAAATAAATAAATAAATCAACCACATCCAATAAATGGAACAACATTTTGAAAACTTTCTTGTATGCATGGTGTTATTGGCAAAGCGCTTCTTGGTCAAATCGCTCCCAATAAATTCACAGATAGTCACACATTTTGTTGGAAGCAAAGTCTTTATCTCAGCATCTTGTGGTGCCGAATCATGTGTGTCAATAACTCTTTCCCCACTTTGCGGCTATGGCAGCTTCCTCCAACATGTGATGTGAGCACAGTGAATTCCCGAAGCCAAGGCGGATGCAAGTCCTCTTCCATCCATCAGGAAATCAGCCAAGCACGAGAAAGGGATCTGCAAGCGGTGTAGAGGCGAAGTACACTGGTGCACCAACTTCAGAAGTGAGCAATGTAAACCAGTAATGGTAGGATCAAATGGGTTGGTTATTGAGCAAGAGCAAATAAGGCAGAGTTTAGTGGTCCAGACAGCTCCCAACTAGTGCCGATTCATTGGGTTTTTTAGCCAATATCACTTGCCACTCTGGGTCTCGCGGAGCCTATTCTCTTATAAGAAACGCTGGCTTAAAAACCCAAGCGAGGTGAAAGGAGAAACAGGACAGGCAGATGGTGCTGGGCCAGAGATAGGATATAAGTGTACAGGGAAGTGAAAGTAGAAGTAGGATGAGGGAACTTGCATTAATAAAAGCAGATTTTACTTGTCATTGTCATTTCTGGAGCACTCAGCTGATTTCAGTGTGAGCCAATAGCACTGCTCCCTTGTCTGAGTATCTTGAATGTATGGTGAGAAGGTGCATGGACGCTATATGTCTTGAAAGTGAAGAGTTGGGCGTTATGACAAAAAGACAATTCTGACCATCATGCA
Organism: Calotriton arnoldi; assembly: GCA_963921515.1. Lineage (NCBI taxonomy): Eukaryota > Metazoa > Chordata > Amphibia > Caudata > Salamandridae > Calotriton > Calotriton arnoldi. The sequence goes on along the minus strand of CAWUFW010000844.1, from coordinate 1,045,111 downwards.
TAATGCGTCAAACTTGACGTTACATTCACATGAACTAGTGTCAGAGGTGTGAGCCTGTAGAGAGGTAGCACAATTGTGCACACCTACCTCGTTGATCCCCTGGGCTAACTATGGTATGTCATTTACAAACTCTTGTGCAGATTAAAGGTTCCCTCTGAGACGGTAAACTCTGCCCTGCCCCCCCCCCCCCCGAGGAGAAGAAGAAAAAGGAAAAAAAAGTGGTCGCTAAAATTACATAGAACATACCCTTACACAACCACAGGTTCCTTCACGTAAGATACACTTAGAAACCACAATGGTTGTGAGGTCCACCTAGATGAGGTATATACAGACATACAGTGGCAGTAGAGTATTATGTGCAACACATACTGCTTTAAATGGCTTATCCAGAGAAAGAAATTAAATTACTCAGACCACAGTGGCTAGCCCTTCCTGTCCATATAGAAGAAAGAGCGTAGACAAGATCAAGCCATCAAATTAGTTGGACCCCATCTGTCTTTTAAATCAGTCTTAATGCTTGAATAGGCAAGCTGGAAGGCAAAGTAGTTGGATAGGACAGAGTAGCGTCCAATGGACTGAGATTTCTGTAGGCAGTGGCCAGAGTATTACTCTGCGAGTACAATGCGGTTTAGGACAGTTTTATTGCTGAAGACTTTTTAAAGGTGCTGTCAGGAAACCAGATGTGTGCAGATTAAAATAACACGAGGCGTATAAGTAATTGGAGAAAGAATAACATATAGATTTGATGACAATGCAATAAGTTTCCCACTGTCGTACAATATCGAACAACAACTTGAGCTAGGTTTCCAGCCCTAGGGCGCCCAGAGACAAACATGGGGTAGTCACCACAGGTAATCACCCTCAGACTCGGACAAATGGATGAAGACACTCAGGGGAATGCAAGAAAACCCCTTTGATAGCTCAGTTACAAAGGGCAAGCTGGTCAATTGCACAGAAAGTATATAATAAGAGCACACAAAAGACTCCACGACAAAGTCTCGATGAATCACCTTGTGTTCAGTAAATGGCTCATGGCAGGCTCTTAACTGGCAAACAATGCACAGAAAAGGGGAAACAGCAAAGGCTAAAAACCCTTTCTTTTAATGTTTGAGTCAGTGGGCTGAGTCTGAAGAGATTTAGGGTCAGCACAAGTATCGAGTCCAGAGTGACTTTAAATGTCAACCCTCAGTCATGAGACCAGTCACCACAGATCATTTCACATGCTAGACCAACCACTGACAAGTCGTCAACCAGACAAGACAGTGAGTGTTCACTTCTGAGATAAGAGGAACAAGGTACTCACTGTCAAACATCTGTGCTCTTAGTTACTCTGTCAATTTTCCTTTATTAAGCCCACATTTCCTTTCTCTTTAAAGTTGATATGTGGCAGCCTTTTGTTGGGTGGGTTGAGGGTGAGAACAGGAGTGGAGGGGTGGTGCACTGGGTTAGAATGGCAGGAAAGTCAGACTGCATGCATGGACTCTGTGAGGTCCCCGCCCCCGCCTGAACAATTTTTTGCCTGGCTTTTGATGCAACTTTGACTGAAGTGCACTGGGACCCTGCTGTTCAGATTCCCAGTACCAGTGTTCTTTCCCTAAAACCAGTGCTTTAAATGGGCCGGTACTCACAGGTACTGAGTACCGGCACTTCTTATTTTTATCACTGAGTACCAGCACTTCTGTACTGCCGTGGAGAGTACCGGTACTCATGAAAGGGTAGGCGCATCTGCCTTTAGTGGGGGTAGCTTGTCTCTTTGACAGCCAAAGCACTTTTATAGCCCTGAGCGGAGCCCCCGCTTAACTATTCAACGTGGGCTCATTTGCATGATATCCGGGTGTTCACCATCATGCTGTTTTGCAAGGAATCGATGCAGCCCAGTGACAGCACAATGAAGAAAGCCATGGGAGGTAAGGAGGTTAAAATGGCTTTAATCCTACCTGATTCTTTTGTGTGAGTGTCTGCTTATGTTTGTCTGTTTGCCTGCTTGTGTGTGTGAGTTTTTGTGTGAGAGAAAAGCGAGAGAAATGTTACAAAATAAGGAAATGTTAAAATATAACTGTTTGGCTTTCGTTTGGATAAAGAATTAACCCGTTTTGTTTATAGAAACACATTTATCATGCGTTTTGGGATGTGCTGTAACTAGTATAGAAGTCAATAAGCATCGCGTGTCTTGCCTTTAGCCCCGCCCCTAGCCCCGCCCACTCGTCACATTTAAATGAGTACCTGCACTATTTTTTCCCCATTTAAAGTACTGCCTAAAACTATTCCTCAATTGGCCCTTCAGGCCCCCTGCAAGTCCCTAGTAAATGGCACCCGAGTACCTAGGGCATTGGGACTGAAGAGGGTCCCCTAGGGACCATTCACTTAGGCCTTGCAGCCTGCTATTTGAGCATGCATGGCCTGGTGCAGACAAAACGACAAAGTCGACATGGCACACTGTCGGTGTGCCATGCCAACTAGCACTGCCTAAGGTATAGGTAAGTCACCCCTCTATCAGGCCTCAGAGCCCTAAGGCAGGGTGCACTATACCACAGGTGTGGGCATATCTGCATTAGCAGGTATGCCCGTACAATATCTAAGTCCATTCTTAGATATTGGAAATGCCAGGGAAGCCAAAAAGAGTACATGGGCTAGGTACTCGATGTCTCCAGCAACATGACGGCTTTTCTGAACCCAGGAGTGTTTGGTACCAAACTACTCCCCTCAATAAACCCACACTGATGCCAGTATGGGATTTATTGAAACATGTACTCCCCCTGAAAACCTACCAAACCTGGTGTGTCATAGACTGGCTTTAGGCAGCCTGCCACCAACAGACATTTATCTGGACCCCTGGGGGTCAAGAGCCTCTGCTCTCTGGGACCAGAAACAATGCACATCCTGGGCGGAGGTGTCACATTCCCACCCCCAGGATGGGCACAATGCTCGAGGCACCTGCTGCCTTTGTGATGCGACCCCCAGCCTCTGCTGCTAACAGCAGATGGCATCACCCGGTTTACATCCCCAATTTGGGCAGGAAAACCTACGAAGAGTAGGCGGTGTATGTTGTGAATGAAGGAGGACGCTGCACGAAGGTTTCAGATTCTACCCCTTATACCAGAAGGAGGAACAAACCCGTCACCTCTCAAAAGCACTTTGCTTCCACATGTGGAAAGTTAGTCTAGAATTTTGAGGAAGGGACGCACAGGCACAGCTGCACAACTCTCTCTCCTTCTACCAGAGGTCACCATACGCATCACTTCCATGAGGGTGTTGTATTTTGCCATCTCCTCACTTCACTCCTCCAAGGAAAATGCACCAGCCCCCTCACACACCACATCCTCCACAGAAGCTACAAGTTAGTCTTGTTAATCAGAGATGACAGTGTCATCAGTGTGCGTACCATCTAGCGCCAACCTGGATAGGCAGTCTGCCTGTTTGTTCTGCCAACCAGGAATGTACTCAATGACGTAACGAAATTCTTGCAGCCTGGCTGCCAATCTGGCTAATCGTGCAGATCCCTTGCCAGCTCCACCAGGTGATAAAATTTTGAGTAGGGGTTTATGGTCTGAACGTAATAAAAATTCTGTACTCCACACACCAAGTGGCAGCCAAGGCTTCTTTTTCGATCACAGAGTATTTTCTTTCAGTACTGGATAGAGGCTACAGTTTTCTCAGCGCCACTGTCCAAATCAACCGCATCTCCTGCACTCCTTGTTTTGTGCAAAACAAAACTTAAGGCCAGATGTATGACCAAGGAATTTGCGACTCGCAAATTGCATCGCGAAAGCGACTCGCAATTTGCAACTCGCAAATTGGTATACAAAACAGTGTCTGCAACACTGATTGCGATTCCCAATGGGGTCGCAGACTGCATGCCTCAAGCATATTCATGAGGCACTCGCAATTTGCGACCCCATTGGGAATGGCTGGCCCACCAAGGTATGGTGGCCTGCTGGGCTCAGCAGACCTTCATGTGTGGGACTGCTTTTAAATAAAGCAGTTTTCTTTTTTTGAATGCAGCCTGTTTTCCTTAAAGGAAAACGGGATGCATTTAAAAAAAGAAAAATGAAACGTTTTTGTTTCATTTTTTAAGGGCAAGTAGTGGTCCCTGGGACCACTGCCTGCCCTTAAAAAATATTTTTAGAGCCAGTCACAAAGGGGACGGGGTCCCCTGGGGACCGCTTCCTGTTTGCGAGTAGTTTACCACTCTTCTGTGAAGGGTGGTAAACTGCGACTGTTTTGCGACCACAATTGCAGTCGCAAAGAACAAGTTACTTACCTTCGGTGACGCTTTTTCTGGTGGATACAGTATCTGCCTGTGGATTCCTCACCTAATGAATATCCCCTGCGCCAGCATTCTGCGGAAATTTTTCGTAGCTCTCCGCGCCGACGAGGTCGTCATGGCATCATAGCTCCGCACGCGACTCCGCATGACGTCACTGGAGCCATAAGAAGACCACGTCGGCGTGATGACGTCAGTTCCACCCATTTTTTCCGTGCCACCGAGGCAAAACGGGCGAACCGACCATAGACAATGCATACCAAGTATACAGAATTCACACAAATACACTTAGTGTATAATAAAATGAGAAAGCTTGAATTTCAAACAAGACAACAATTTTAACAATAGAGGTAACAAGGTCTTGAGTACATGAAAATACATCAAATACTAATACCCCAGCTTTTATGGTATAAAAGGTTGGACAACGGGGAGGTGGGTGGGTCAGTGAGGAATCCACAGGCAGATACTGTATCCACCAGAAAAAGCGTCACCGAAGGTAAGTAACTTGTTCTTCTGATGGATACATCTGCCTGTGGATTCCTCACCTAATGAATAGAATCCCACAGCAGTACCTCACCCGGAGGAGGAAGTCCACCCTTCTAAACCAAAAAGTCCTGTAAAACAGAGCGAGCAAAATGTCCATCCCTCCTCACTTCGGAATCTAAGCAGTAGTGTTTCGCGAAAGTGTGGAGGGAGGCCCAAGTTGCCGCCTTACTTATGTCCAACACAGGAACACCTCTAGACAAGGCAGAAGTAAACGATTTAGCCCTGGTAGAATGAGCTCTAATGCCTACAGGAGGCTCCTTACCAGCCAGGGAGTAGCATATCTTGATGCACAAGATGATCTACCTGGATAAAGTGCGCTTGTGCACCGCCTTGCCCTTCATGCGACCAGCATATCCAACAAAGAGCTGGTCATCTTGACGAAAGTCCCTTGTTCTGTCCAAATAAAAGCTAATCGCTCTCTTTGGATCCAAACGATGAAGCCTCTCTTCCTCCTTGGATGGATGAGGGGGAGGATAGAAAGTAAGAAGGGTGATAGACTGACCTAGGTGGAAAGGAGTCACCACCTTAGGCAGAAAAGCAGCCCTGGTCCTAAGTACCAACCTTTCAGCATGTATGGTCAGAAAAGGAGGTTTACAGGAAAGAGCTTGAAGCTCACTCACCCTCCTAGCCGAAGTGATAGCCACCAGAAAGATCGTTTTAAAAGACAAAAGTCTCAACGGACAACTATGCATAGGTTCGAACATTGAACCCATTAAAAAAGACAACACCAGATTCAAATCCCACTGGGGCATAATAAAAGGAGTGGGAGGAAACATGTTTGTCAGCCCCTTAATAAATCTTAAGACTATAGGAGACTTAAATAAAGAAGGCTGATCAGGCAAACACAAAAATGCCGACAATGCCGACAGATATCCCTTAACAGTGGCAACAGCACAACCCTGCTGGGCCAAATGAAGGGAAAAACAAAGAACATCAGAAAGATGGGCTCTTAAAGGATCAATAGATTTCTCTCCGCACCACTTAACAAATTTAGACCACCTGTAAGAATAGACAGTCTTGGTGAAGTGTCGCCTGGCCGATAGTATAACGTCCACCACGTCAGGCGGGAGAGAAAAAGAATTCAAGTTGCCCCGTTCAATCTCCAGGCATGAAGGTGCAGGCTCTGGAGGTGGGGGTGCAGAACTTGCCCCTCCATCTGAGAGAGGAGGTCTACCCTGAGAGGGAGACGGAGCGGAGGGTACAACGAGAGGTGAAGAAGGTCCGTGAACCACACCCTTCTCGGCCAATCCGGGGCGATCAATATGACTTGGGCCCAGTCTTGGCGAATCTTCCTCAGAACCCGAGGAATCAAGGGTATGCGAGGAAACGCGTAAAGGAGTTGTGAGCTCCAACTCAACTGAAACGCGTCCCCCAATGCTCCCTGCCTTGGAAACTGGAGACTGCAGAATGACGGGCAGGGCGCGTTCTGTAGAGTGGCAAACAGGTCCACCTGAGGAATTCCCCACGTCCGGAAGATGTGTCGAACAACCTCTGGATGAAGCCTCCACTCGTGGTCGGCAGAGAACTGCCGACTGAGACTGTCCGCACGCACGTTCAGCACCCCGGCCAGATGATTTGCCATCAAGCAAATACGATGGTCCTGAGCCCAGGACCAAAGCCGCAACGCCTCTCTGCAGAGACGGAACGACCCCACTCCTCCCTGCTTGTTGACATACCACATCGCGGCAGTGTTGTCCGTCAGGACCTGAACCGACTGACCGCGAAGGGAAGGGAGAAAGGCCTTGAGCGCCAAACGTATCGCCCGCAATTCCAGGAGGTTGATGTGAAACAACCTTTCCTCTGGAGACCAAAGACTCTTGATCTCCAGATCCCCCAGATGTGCACCCCACCCTAGGGTAGAGGCATCCGTTATCACTGTGGTCACTGACGGAGGGAAGTGGAAAGGCTTTCCTTGAGACAGATTGCCCTCCACTCTCCACCAAGACAGATCCACTGCAGCTTCTCTGGAGATCCTCACAGACTCCCTGAGATCTCTGTTGTGCTGATACCACTGCCTGCGGAGACACCACTGGAGTGCCCTCATGTGCCAGCGTGCATTTGTGACCAGCAGGATGCAGGAAGCGAACAGACCGAGCAGGCGAAGGACCTTCAGAACTGGAACAACCGCTCCATTGTGAAACAAAGGGATCATTTCCTGAATGTCGAGAATCCTTTGCGGAGGTGGAAAAGCTCGACACACAGTGGTGTCCAGTACTGCCCCTATAAACAGGTTGCGCTGAGAGGGCACCAGGTGAGACTTGGGTACATTTATTGAAAAACCCAATTTGTATAACAGCTGGGCTGTAACCTGCAAATGATGACTCACCATCTCCGGAGACTTTGCCTTTAACAGCCAGTCGTCCAGGTAGGGGAAAACTGGAATCCCCAACCTCCTGAGATGGGCAGCCACCACTGCCATCACCTTGGTGAAGACTCGAGGTGCGGTAGTAAGACCAAACGGAAGGACCGCAAACTGGTAGTGTTGCGACCCAACCGTGAAACGGAGATACTTCCTGTGAGACTTCAGGATGGGAATGTGGAAATATGCATCCTGCAAGTCGATGGACACCATCCAGTCCTTTTGTTGCAGCGCCTGAAGAACCTGCGCTAGAGTTAGCATCTTGAACCTCTCCTGTTTGAGAAACATATTCAAGATTCTGAGGTCCAGGATGGGACGTAACCTGCCATCCTTCTTGGGGATCAGGAAATACCGGGAGTAGCACCCCTGACCCCTCTCCTGCTCCGGAACCACCTCTATTGCACCCTTTTGTAACAGGGTAAGAACCTCCTTCTGAAGGAGCAGTAAATGATCCTCGGTGCAAAGCCCCTGACAAGGAGGGTAAGGCGGGGGAAATTCCCTGAAAGGAAGAGCGTACCCATTTTCTACAAGATCTAGAACCCAAAGGTCCGAAGTTATTAGTTTCCAATCTTGTAGAAAATGAGTAAGCCGACCTCCCACAGGACCCACATGATCCAGGATGGCGGATCTAGGGCTGCTTTGCTGCATTACCGGGAGGGGTTGGGGAGGTAGAAGAGGAGGAGGAAGAGGGATGTCGTCCAGCTCCACGAAAGAGACCTCTGCCTTTACCTCTGTAGGATTTATACAGAGGGTTTTGCTGCTGAGGCTGACGGGAACGAAAGGAAGATTTCCCAAATCCACGGTACCTTTTGTATCCATAGCCCCTTGACTGAGACTGTAAACCCAAGGATTTCGCCATGGCCTTGCAGTCCTTAAATCTCTGCAACGCAGAGTCAGCTTTTTCCCCAAAAAGCTTAGAGCCGTCAAAGGGAAGATCCAAAAGAGCAGCTTGGACATCCGGTGAAAAACCCGAAGACCTCAACCATGCATGTCTCCTAGTAGCAACAGATGAGCCCATCACCCTTGCCACCGAATCTGCAGTGTCCAGTCCCAACTGTATCACCTGGCGAGCAGCCGCTTGAGAGTCCCCCAAGACTTCATTTAAATTACCCCGATCCTCCTGAGATAATTTAGGGAGAATCCGCTTGGCAGAGTCCATGAGGGCGTGAATGTATCTGCCCAACAGACAAGTCGCGTTGGTGGATTTTAACGCCATACTAGCTGACGAAAAAAACTTTCTTTGCAGACCGCTCAAGCTTTTTTGAATCTCTGTCAGCTGGTGCTTGAGGAAATGAACCCACAGACTGCTTTGAGCATGAAGCTTGAACAACCAAACTCTGAGGTGACGGGTGAGAAGAAAGAAATTCAGGGTCCCCTGGTGCTGGTCTATATCTTCTAGAGACAGATCTAGAAACTGCAGGAGCAGTAAGGGGATTACTCCACACCTCCAGAATTGGTTCCGTCAGGGCATCATTGAAAGGCAAGAGGGGCTCAACAACAGAGGAAGGAGAATGAAGAACCTCTGTGAGAAGATTTGGTTTGTATTCAGCCATTGGAAGCTGTAAATCCACAAATCAGCTGCCTTCCTAATCACGACATAAGGAGCAACATCCTTTGAAGGAGAACCCTTCTGCGAAGCAAAATTCTCTTCTGGTGACACATCCAAACCACTTGCCTCACACAAGTCTTCAAACAAGTCCTCAGACTCATGTAATTCACCTTCTTCCATGTCACCAGCCTGATACTGCTCCTCCTCAATTAACCTCTGAGCCTCTCTTCTAGACCGCATCCTCGGCTGCGGCGTCGACGGCGCCAACAGTGGCGTTGACGGCTCCGGCAGCGGCGTCGAAGGCGGATCCGTGACAGCAACCCGCGCCGAACGAACTCGAGAAGAAAGGATGCCAGATGGAGCCGGGGACTGACCATACGGCGTCGACATCTTCGGCGCCGGAAACTGCCAAGACGGCACCATCGGCAAATAAGGCATAAAGGGGGCCGGAGGGTAATGCTGCGGCACACCCTAATTAAATGCCAATGGGCCCATGGGACCCGAAGGTGCTCCAGAGGGGCAAGTGGCTCTGGCAAAAACGCCATACATCGCGTTCAAAAACTGCGATGGATCCGAACCTGGCGCCGGGAAGGAAGGATACTGCGCCGGTTCTACCTCCGAAAGAGGACGTCGAGACCCATGCCTCTTCTTCTTGTGCCTTCTCTTCGATCCATGCGAAGTCGACGACTCCGACTTCGATCGTTTACGACCCCTTTTCTCCTTCCTCACCTTGGACATGTAGAGTTTAGCCTCTCTTTCCTTCAACGCCTTAGGGTTCATCTTCCTGCAAGAAGAGCAACCCTCGACGTCGTGATCACTCGAAAGACACCAAAAGGCAGTCATCATGCGGGTCAGTGATCGACATGTGACCTCCGCATTCCTTACAAGGCTTGAAGCCTGACTTCCTTTGAGCAGACATATCGAAAAGAGAAACAAATAAAGTCTCGAAACAAAGTAACAGTAGAAAGATAGGAGAGTCCCAGAAAATCAGTTAGCGTCGACTACGCGGAAAAAAGGGAACTGACGTCATCACGCCGACGTGGTCTTCTTATGGCTCCAGTGACGTCATGCGGAGTCGCATGCGGAGCCATGATGACCTCGTCGGCCCGGAGAGCTACGAAAAATTTCCGCGGAATGCTGGCGCAGGGGATATTCATTAGGTGAGGAATCCACAGGCAGATGTATCCATCAGAAACAGTCATACATGGCAGTTGGGGTCACTATTAGGAAGGGAACGCTCCTTCCTAATAGCAAGTCATAAATCCTATTTTGCGAGTCGCAAATAAATTGCGACTCGCTAAATAAATTGCGACTCGCTAAATAGGGTTTGTACATGGCCCTGTAGGTTTTTGCATGCGCAAACGGGTCGCAAACCCGTTTGCGCATGCAAAAACGGGTCGTACATCTGGCCCTTAGAGTCAGAACCGTGATTGAGGCTGCCACAACGATTGCAACACTTACCAGGAACAGAAGAGGCAAAATGTCCTTTTATGGACAATGGGTTTGGAAGAAGAGGAGGTAGTCTGGGCTAATTTGTTTACAGCACCCACCTCCGAAATATCCACCTTTTGTTCTTTCTTTTCTAGTTCCTTCATACACAAGCTGATTGTTCTAGGACCTTAGCTGTCCCTATAGCATCACCCAAGGTGGGATTTTTGGCTGCCCACAATCTCTCCTGGACTTTTTTGCTGGCACATTGTATGATGAGTTGCTCTCTTATGACTTCATCCGTCATTGCCCCAAAACTAAATTTAGCGGATAACTCACGATGTCTAGAAACAAATTCATCAATACTCTCCTTAACTTTCTGATGTTGGGTATAAAACTTATACCTGGACATAATTATGTTTTCCTCCTTGGCAAAACTTCTCTAGTCTGCGTCTGGCCTCCATATATACATCCTGAATAACTTCTTCATTAACACCAACCGCTTGCGGCAAATACCTGAACACTCTCTGGCCTTCCTTACCCAAAGCACTCAATAACTAGGCTTTTTTGCATGATGGCTTAAACTCCCCTCCATCTAATGCTTCCAAGTAGTTATCAAACATTAAAATCCAATATGCCCAAGGCATGGATGGTGTGCAAGGCTGCATCAAAAAGGAAGGTGGGGGAATAACTGAAACATGTGGTATGACAGGCACCGGTACTAATACGGTATGACCATCCCCTGATGCCTCCATGGTTAAAGAGTAAGACAGAAACAAGGTAAACAAAGAATAAGAGAAAGCCAAATTATATGAAAAGCGTAAACAAAGTTACAACAGAGGTTAAAACAAAGTTGGCAAATATCCCCCAGACCAATTCACAAAATGATTTACAGAGAGAAATCAAGGTGTGTACATCACCGCTGTATTTGTGTATGTACAAAGAGTTAACTTACTAGGTGTGCACATCACCAAAGGTTCCGTAATTAATAGGCAAACTTTTCCAAACGAATTGCCAAAACCGTGCAATTATGAGGAGTAATTAAGGTGCGCACATCACCGCTGACACTCGTGCGTGCACAAAGAATAATCTTACCGGGTGTGCACATCACTGTGGCATTCCAAGTTGGGATGGGTTTATCCTCCGCTGTAGTTCCACAGCAAGCGGCAGCAGAGTACGAGAAATCAAATTGGTGAGGCCTCCAGAACAGCGCAGGGCGTACAGATGCACGACCTCAATTGGAGCGTACACCACTGCTTCCTGTATGAAATCAAGTCGCCGAGAGGAAAACACAAAGGCTCCCCTTCCAGTAGCCTTACTTGACGGGTGTGAGCTGCTCTTATGGGTGGGGCAGACTTCCTCAGCAGCTGGGCGGAACCGCTATGACGCGGGTCCTACACCGCCCGACGCCCACCACACAGCTGCTGCAGACTTCCTTAGCTGCTGGGCGGGACAGCGATGACGGTGTGACACCGCCGTACACCCACCACACAGCCGCAATTCTTGCTGGGATGCCGCCGGGTTTCAGGGCCTCTTGCCACACGGGGGTTCGTCACTCTCCTCTGCTTCGAACCAAACTGTCGCTGTGTACCATTGAGGTGCCGCAGAGCTCTGGAGCACCTTTGCCGCTCGTACCCACACTGTGCGAACTGGTCCTAACACCGGCCAAGGTCGTCTCCAAAATTGTGGTGAATGAAGGAGGACGCTGCACCAAGGTTTCGAGATGGTACAAGTTTTTATTGAGGAACACAGGAAGGAGCAGACTCCCCTCTTGGCCGGCACAAGACAAAACCAGTCGTTAGAGCCAACCGCCTCCCCACATATGAATGCACTCTGGCATTCTAACATTCTATTGTCCTCGAGGCACAAAGGCGCCCTCGAGGTACACAGGACGCACGTGTACCTCGGGGGCTCCAAGGGTGTGAAGGGCGCGAGCGCTACATAACAGTGTGCCCACCTCTGCCAACTCCAACCCTAAGGTGGGGGAGGCGCGGTGAAGCACATCTTTCAGTCGCCGCCATCTTGAAGATGGGGAGACCCCCCCCAATCATGGCTAGGACTATACCCCTCCCACAGCAGGGTGGCAAATTAGAGGGTGCAGTCATCCCAGGTGAGGTGCCCATTGGCCCTACCTGTTACTCCCCTAAAAGTCTCTTAAATCTAGTATTTAGGAGGTCCCCGAAGACCTTTAAACGAGTTACCTGCGACCTAAGAAGAAGGACGTAGATGCCGTGCAGCGAAGCCTGAAGACAACTACTGACTCGGCCCCAGCCCTACCGGCCTGTCTCCAGCTTCAAAGACTCTGCGAGAAGATGATGCCTGTCCTGCAGCCAGTGACTTCTAGAAACCAGAGGAAGACGGCCTGAACTTCAGGTTCTGCCCCCAAGAATCTAAACACCAAGGACCACGGTGCCAGCTGGAACCGCGAGTCCTGACCACTCTGCACCCGACGTCTATGGCCCGTATCTGGGTGGCCAACCAACCCAGAAGAGGTTCCCCAGCAATCCTGACCGCGAGTCCAGTGTTGGCTGACTTCTCCTGATTTCCACAACAGTGCCTGCCGTGTAAACCCAGAGGATCCCCCTTACCGCAACCAGCTCCGGTAAGAAGACTTTGATGTCTAAAGGCACCCCTGCACCCTAAGCCCTTGGTGAGCTAAATCGATGGTGCTCCCTGCACCCGGCCGCCCCTGTGCTGCTGGTGGTGTATATTTGGTGTTGTTTTGCACTCCCCCTCCCCCATGTGCTTGCTCAAACCTCTAAAGCTTGGCCCCTGCAACCGATTTAACTACCTGCAAGCAGTGTGGCTTTGAGCACCCCAGTCTCCATTTAAACACACTGGGCCGAACTCAGATTTTGACCTCTGCACCTGGCCGCCCCTGTGCCGCTGGTGGTGCTGTTTTGGTACTCACCTGACTCTTGGTCCCGAAGACTGGAACTGTAAGTTGCGTACTTACCTGTATAATCGCAAGACTGTTTTCCTCCATAGGATAACATTGAACTGTTCAGAAATTGCACGAAGTGTTGACTTTTGAAAGTGAAAAGTATTTTTATTTTAAAACGTACTTACCTTATTGCAAAGATCTTGGTCTTAAAACAAACACATACAAAGCTTATTTTTATAAAATTGATGTGGATCTCCTTTTTGAGTCGTGCGTCAGTTATTGGTCATGTGTGTGCAATAAATGTCTTACACTCTGTTTTAGGCCTAAGGCTGCTCGACCACACTACCACTAATAAAGCACCTTGAGCTTGCATTGAGCCCTGTACACTTCTGGAGAATCTCTGGACTCTGTGCACAGTATAACCACCTAGTGGCATACCATATACAAAGCCAGCTTCCTACAGACCCAATCGCATCACTCAGTGCTTTGGGCTAAGGAAGTCAAAAGCCTAGGATGATATAAAAATCCAAGATCAAACTAGGATAACGAACTGGGAGCCAGAAATAGATTAAGCCGTCAATAATGCAGAGAGCAATCTTCTCCATCTGAATTTCATCCCGTTTCAAATTCACCCAAACACACTATAACTTGAATGCAGATTTATGATCCACCCCCGAACTTCGAACGCATGGTGACTATCTAAGCCAACCAGCTTTGTGGAGAAGATTTCCTGAGCGCTTACCAGGTCAACAGTCTCTTTTGACATGCTTTGATGTTTGTAGGTCTGGTCACCATGTGATCAAGCTCATTGGTAAAAGGAAGAATGCAATAAAATGCACACATTCCTGTCAGAGAAGATGCTCCCAGATAGACAGAAGAAACTGAAGGTTCAGATGATGCGAAAATTCAAACGTGCTCAGCTGAAGGGACCAACAAGATAGTGTAGCAGGGGGTGCAGCAGTAAAGTTTAGGAAGGTATACTCAGGCTACACACTCCAGTGAGAGAGTTTAGAGCATGGTCTGGTGCATTTCATTTTTTTCTAGAGGCATATAGATCTGGTCTTAGCTGAACCCAACAGAAGAATTACTGAGTCACTATTTCACTGGGCAAGGCTAATTTATGCGAAGCATACATGTTCGAGTTGACTGCTCACACATTCCAATCTGCAGGCAAGTTAACGGCAGAGATGGCCATACCCTTCTCAAAAGCTCAAGCAGACATATTCAAAACCAACATGCACATATAGGCAAAGTCGCCCATTCTCTCCTGCTTGGGTACAACAACAAACAAGCATTTGCAATGCAATAGGTCTCGCATTATTAAAGTTTGAGCTATTGTTGTTGCATTTGCAAGAGTTTGAGCTATTGCCATTGTAAACGACAATGCCTTTTATTTATGTGTTTCGAAAAGCTGTATGGTGGTGGTAGTATTGATGGTGGTGGTATTGGTGGTGGTGGTAATGGTGTTGGTATTGGTGGTGGTGGTAATGGTGGTGGTATTGGTGGTGGTGGTAATGGTGTTGGTATTGGTGGTGGTGGTAATGGTGTTGGTATTGGTGGTGTTGGTATTGGTGGTGGTGGTAATGGTGTTGGTATTGGTGGTGGTGGTGGTAATGGTGTTGGTATTGGTGGTGGTGGTATTGGTGGTGGTGGTGGTATTGGTGGTGGTAGTGGTGGTGGTGGTATTGGTGGTGGTATTGGTGGTGGTGGTATTGGTGGTGGTATTGGTGGTGGTATTGGTGGTGGTATTGGTAGTGGTGGTATTGGTGGTGATGGTATTGGTGGTGGTGGTGTTGGTAATGGTATTGGCATTGGTGGTGGTATTGGTAGTGCTGGTATTGGTGGTATTGGTGGTGTTGGTGGTATTGGTGGTATTGGTGGTATTGGTGGTATTGGTGGTGTTGGTGGTATTGGTGGTGTTGGTGGTATTGGTGGTATTGGTGGTATTGGTGGTGTTGGTGGTATTGGTGGTATTGGTGGTGCTGGTGGTGCTGGTGGTATTGGTGGTGCTGGTGGTATTGGTGGTGCTGGTGGTATTGGTGGTGCTGGTGGTATTGGTGGTGCTGGTATTGGTGGTGCTGGTATTGGTGGTGCTGGTATTGGTGGTGCTGGTATTGGTGGTGCTGGTATTGGTGGTGCTGGTATTGGTGGTGCTGGTATTGGTGGTGGTGGTATTGGTGCTCGTGGTATTGGTGGTGGTGCTCGTGGTATTGGTGGTGGTGGTAATGGTGTTGGTGGTGGGGGTATTGGTGGTGGTGGTGGTATTGGTGGTGGTATTGGTGGTGGTGGTATTGGTGGTGGTATTGGAGATGGTGGTGGTATTGGAGATGGTGGTGGTGGTGGTGGTATTGGTGGTGGTGGTATTGGTGGTAATGGTATTGGTGGTGGTGTTGGTGGTGGTATTGGCATTGGTGGTGGTGGTGGCATTGGTGGTATTGGTTATGGTGGTGGTAGTATTGGTGGTGGTGGTGGTGGTATTGGTGGTGGTGCTGGTGGTGGTATTGGTGGTGGTCGGGTGGTGGTATTTGTGGTGGTGGTGTTGGTGATGGTGGTGGTATTGGTGGTATTAGTGGTGTTGGTGGTATTAGTGGTATTGGTGGCAGTGGTATTGGTGGTGGTGGTATTCGTAGTGGTGGTATTGGTGTCATTGGTGATGGTGGTGGTATTGGTGGTGATGGTGACGGTATTGGTGGTGGTGGTGGTGGTATTGGTGGTGGTGGAATGGGTGGTGCTGATGTTATTGGTGGTGGTATTGGTGGTGGTTGTATTGGTGGTGGTGGAGTTGGTGGTATTGGTGGTTGTGGAGTTTGTGGTGGTGGTGGTGGTATTGGTGGTGGTGTTGATGGTGGTGGTATTGGTATTGGCGGTGGTATTCGGGTGGTGGCGGTATTGGTGGTGGCGGTATTGGTGGTGGTGGTATTGGTGGTGGTGGTATTGGTGGTATTGTGGTGGTATTGGTGGTGGTGGTATTGGTGGTGATGTATTGGTGGTGGTGGTGGTGGTATTGGTGGTTGTATTGGTGGTGGTATTGGTATTGCTGGTGGTGTTGTTGTTGTTAATAAAACAGGCTTTTGAAAACAACCCGTCAGGTGGCTTTAGTGCAGATGACATGTAACACAGATGTGCTGTTGTCAGCTTCAGCCCATTAGCACAGGATTATGTGCTACCTGGAATTCACATGACTTAATTCACTAATCATTTCTAAATCCATTTTACTTGGGGGGTTGAAACAGACACAAGATAATGCTGGGTTAAAGTGATTGAAAGCAGGCGCCCGTGTTACTGGGGCAGCTGTGCTGCTTAAAAAAACACAAGCGGTTTCAGCTGAAGCAGCGCAGGTCAGGCCTGCAGTAAGAGAAACGCAATAAAGTAAATAGTGTTTACAGACTAAATAACAGGTCCCGTGTATCAACCGAAGTAAAGGGGCCAGTAGCCATGCGAGGTTACAAATGAAGACAAGGCCGTACTAAGGAGGGACTACCAAGCTTATTAACGAATCCGAAGGCAGAATTTACGAAAGACAATGACACAAGCCAATGAAAAATATGGGCGGAGAGTGGGCGTTGGCTTCTCAACCATACTCTACTACAGCAGTCTCGCTGAGCGCGCAGCGCATGTGCGCTGCAGCTAGGCTCGACCTAAAAAAGTGAGGGTCCTTAAAAAGGAATATGGCCTAAGAAACATATGTAGGAATTCTTTCCAGAGGTGTGGCGTCTGTAATTAATGGTGTGGCCTTAAAGCCTGCAAACTAAAATCCTGTGATTTCCATAGCATGCCATCCGACCAGTATTTTGGTGTCCCTTTATGAGCTTTCGGTTATTGCATCCAGACATCGCAGAATAACAGACATTCACTTAAAATAAGCCAAACCTATTCGTTTTGCAAATGTTTGGTAGCATTATCAGACAAACTAGTAATATTGGATTATGCTGTGAATAATTATAATTGAAAATGTATCTATTCCGAAAATATAAAAAAGTGTGAATTAAGTACTACTTAAGTCTATTCAAAGGATAGTGGCCTTCAGAATGCTGCAACCACTCCTGTTCTCCCCTTCACAACGCTTTACTCCCTACTTTCCGTGTGGAAACACCCTTTTTGCTCCACATCTTTCTTAAACCCTCCATCTGCATCCCTTCACATCTCATCTCTTTCCTCTTCTGCTCCCTCCTTTCCCTATCTCCTGCATCAATTACCTTGCCTCTCCTTCCGTTCACCATCCCTCCACACACTGTAAATAATTTGACAGCTGTGTACCTTTAACAGACTTGTGCTTGAAATCATAATTATAAATGGCATTCATGACCTTTGCTCTGTACGATCTGCAGAGAGGCCAATGACTGCATGAGCACTTATTATGAACACTGTAAACCCCACTGACAGGCACTGTGAGAAACTCTCCCTGGCTTTAGCCTCACATCTAAAGCTCTCAGCGTCGCCAGAAACGTCATGGCAATCGTGTAACCATTCACAAAAAAACTGTAACACTTTATAGAAAAATGTAACCGTTGGTGGCATGGAGTAAAATCTTGATGCAAGATCGACATCTTTGTCTTTCCAATTCAACAGGCTGTAGTATTAGTAAAATGTACAAATAGAACACTGCTTTATAATCACCCACCCTAAATCAGTCACCTACAGGTGACCCAGTTCACAGCACTATTAAAGAGGAATATGTTTTATGGCACAGTACCCGGTTTAAAAGTCTAGGGTAACCACTTAGCAACAGTTGTGCTTAATTCATTGTTGGAGCAGTTAATGGCATCGCGAGGGTGCCATGGGCCCTTATGAAACAAGGAGAATAGTCCCCCATCTTCCAGTTTGGAAATTTAAAAAAAATCTCTTATTAGGGTGCAGAAAGCTCCTATGATCCCTGGCCCCGGATGCCACTGCGCCTGCTTTTCGATTGCAGTTTGACGTGACCGCGTGCATCATGACAAATGCACACGCATGGACAGCAATCTTGCAGTGGGTTTTGTTCCAAAGAAAACCCATTCCAAGATGACCGCCCATGCGTGCCTATACCTCACAAGCATACACTCGTATGAGTCAAAAGGAGTTATGACGCAGCAGTGTACACATGTAGTGATGCATTGCGGCATTTTGTTCTCTTTAATTTACCATATTCTAACATGGCTGACATCCATATTACAAAGTTAATTTAAAGAAAATAAAGCGTCCGACAGCACAAATATCTAGAAACAAGCAGCCCGGTTGCACTTTGCACCTACCTGGCCCGCGTAAAAATATAAACAAATAAAAAAGTAACAAAGGAAGCAGGATGGAAAGTGGAGCGGGGAACTTCAGGGGGAGGATTTAGGAGAACATATGTAGGAGGCGAGAAACAAGGGGGAAACACACTCACTCCCACAGGATGATGAATAAAAAACATTTTTAAACAAGTGGTGCGCGCGCACCACAGAGGAGCGGGGGCCAGGGAGCGCGGCAGCGAGGCGAACGCGCGCTGCTGCGCGTTCTGGCCACCGTCGGGAATGGGAGGAGCGAAGGCGGGACATGCGCCCGCCTTTGCCCAATCGCGTGCCGTTTTTTCTAAAAAAACGCACGCTACAGCCAATGAGGGCTTCTGAAAACAAAACCACACGCACGAGCGTGTGGGTCGTTTTCAGAAGCCCTTTCTAGAGGTCTTGCGCTGCGCTAGCAGTGCAGCGCACTGCAACGCTAGGCGCGAGACCTAAAAATCAGTGAAAAAGTTGCAGACAACAGCGGACACAATAACCGCGCTTCCTGCTACGTTCCCTTTGTAATTAAGTCAACACTATATCCTGATGAGTGTGCACACACAACTCCAGCACCTGCCGTCGATGGGTGCCCGCTGCTGGGCAGAGAGAGAAACCAAAAAGATTGGAGTGGTGCACTACTTCTGAGTAAAAACGGTCCTTCAATAAGCCATTTAGTCTCGATATCTTTTCTCAGCAGATCCTTTATTTTTCATATACATCCAACAATAAAAGATATACACCAGCCAACGCGTTTCGTTAATAAAAAATGAACTTCTTCAGGGCAGAACAGTCCATATGGCCATGTCTGAACTGGGGTGGTGGAGTGAGCTAAAGAATGATGATGGATTAAACCCAGATCAGTTGACTGGGGGTGAGTGTTTGATTGGCTCAAACGTTCCGTCCATCATCCCCTTTTGTATCGCTTTGTTCGCCCTAAGTTGGCGGGGGTATGCCCAGACGTGGGTCCCTTGCTCACTTTGCCACTGGATTCAAGCAAGCCTGGCTGATGACGGCTGGAATGCCAGAAACCGGTCCTAGGATGCTTGTTTCCGGTCCAGGGAAGACATGGCTTGGCAGTTCGGACTGGACTGTTCCCATGAGGCACAGGGTCAGACTGATTTGCATATGGCCATGTCTGAACTGGGGTGGTGGAGTGAGCTAAAGAATGATGATGGATTAAACCCAGATCAGTTGACTGGGGGTGAGTGTTTGATTGGCTCAAACGTTCCGTCCATCATCCCCTTTGGTATCGCTTTGTTTGCCCTAAGTTGGCGGGGGTATGCCCAGACTTGGGTCCCTTGCTCACTTTGCCACTGGATTCAAGCAAGCCTGGCTGATGACGGCTGGAATGCCAGAAACCGGTCCTAGGATGCTTGTTTCCGGTCCAGGGAAGACATGGCTTGGCAGTTCGGGCTGGACTGTTCCCATGAGGCACAGGGTCAGACTGATTTGCATATGGCCATGTCTGAACTGGGGTGGTGGAGTGAGCTAAAGAATGATGATGGATTAAACCCAGATCAGTTGACTGGGGGTGAGTGTTTGATTGGCTCAAACGTTCAGTCCATCATCCCCTTTTGTATCGCTTTGCCCTCCAGACAGCACAGACCGAGAACCTGTAAAACACATGGCATCCTGCTCCAGATGTATGGCAGAGGCTTTTACACAAGATATTGCTGGCTACTAAAGACTGTGGGTGTATTTGAGGGAGGCAGATGAGGGGTGGGTGAGTGGATAACACCCAATTGAGAGCCCAAATTCCCTCAAGGTAAAAGAGACAAAATAATGGGATTGAAAAAGACAGGAGGCGTCTTATGGCCCAAATGAAACAGTACGCAAACTCCTGTATGACAAGCAGAGCCAAGGATAGCAATCTGAATACAGCAGGCCAAGAGTCCTAAGGTTCTAAGAAACCTCAAACCTAGGGATGAAGGAGCAAGTCCTGAAAAAAAGGCCACTTCCCAAAGGGACTTCCAGGTCATTACCTAGCCTTAGAAAAGATCACTAACATACTTTGTCATGGAGATGGCAGAGAGGTGGTGATGCAGCTTGGCAAAAAAAGCATTCTGCAACATTTCCAAGTTCGCCTTTGGTGAAGCTGTGGTTCCAGTGCTGCAGTTGGGAGTGGCCACCATAAAATAGGAGAGGAGATTTCCTTAAAATGTACCAGGTTGCACAGTCACTTTAGGCTGAGAGATGGTCCAAGGACAGGTTCCAGTGTTAGAGCTGGCCAGGCCAATGGGGTGTTCCCTGTGTGCACCTTTGGTCTCTTCCATTTTAAAGCTGTAATATCTTGCTAGGGTCGACCAAAGTGTAGTAAAGGCAGAAACAAGCCTTCCTCAGATGCAATGCCCTTTCAGGATAAACGGGCAGCTCTTCCAGTGAAAAGGAAATCCCAAGAGCCACTAAAAGATGCATTAATGTACCTTTCATGTGTTTTTCTCATAAACCAAATATTGAAATGTCCTAGTGTGAGAGCCCCAAACAGTCTTACATCTGGTATGAGTAGCTTTCTAAGAGCTCTAATAAGGAGAGATGCACAGACGTATAGAGCAGCTGATGGTGCGGGCACCAAGGACAATGCTTCAGAAGATCACTTCCTGTAATGTAGATTTCTTGAATACAGGCCTAAGGACCATAAAGGGAACTCCATTAGAAGAAGGCAGGCATAAAGCCCAAGTACAATGCAAAAGTACTTTGAAAATTCAGGACTTGCATAAGGAGGGTATGAGAAGAAGTTAGAAAGGAGTGGATGATGTACGAATACAAGTGACCAGTCTTCATGACAAACCAAGCAGAGCAACAGGTGGCCAGACAAACAAACCCACTGGATGCTCACTCCAGAGACAAAGCTAGCACCCTTTAGCCGCAGAGTGAAGGCAAGTGCACCGTGACTTCAGAGACAAAGTCAGAGCTCATTCACCCCAAAAAGTAATTACAAAAACAGAACTAACCATTAGTCACACGTACAAATATGAGTGGACATGGATTGTGATGCCATGCATCTACGGGCTTTTAATAAATACACTAGCTCGGGTCATGTCCTGTTCATGGACCATACAGATTTTTCTTTACTAAAAAAGACCACTGTAAGGTCGATAGTAATGAAATGAGATTTGTTAGCTTGGTGAAGAGTAAAGCAGTGTTGTGGGTCGTGATCGGTAAGCATGCTTAGTCACATGAGATTTTCATGAGATTTTCATGAGCTCTTGGTCTCTGTGGCTCATGGGATGTGTAGTTTTTACCACACACCAGTCATATTGATTGGTTGAAGAGATTCGTGGATTTCACGAATCCCAGTCACAATGAACCACAGGGGTAGTGGTTTTCATGAGCTACAATGGCGCAAGTGGTTTGAAGTTTTCATGAGCTGCCATGATGACTCGCATGAGTGTATATTTTCCATGAAGATTTGCAAGGGTGTGTGCTTTTTATTGGGCCTGGGTAACATTTCTGTTACTCCGGAAGATTCTTGGGTTACGTTTGTAAGACAAAATTCCCCAAATTATGCTATTACGTCATGTCGTGTAATCATGCGGCATCCATGTAAAAAATTTAGCACATGGGAACAACACTAACAATCAGAAGGCATACGGCGGCTGCTGCTTGCAGCATGTGGGGGTATTTTCTTTTTTTTTTACACTTTTTTTTAAAGCATTAAATGTATCGGACGTATTTCACGCAAAAAAAAGCGCCAATTGCTGTTTTAGTAATTCGCGTTGTGTATTTTCACATACATTTTCTGTAATTATGCAAAAGCATATTATGTGAATTTTGCACACTATTAATTTTCATGTGCTGTCACGAGGACTTGCAGGGGTTATGGTTTTTATGAGCCCTCAGTCTCAATCGCAGACTGTGTGGTTTTTCACGAGCACTTGGTCTCAGTCCCTTACTTGTTTTGTGGACTGATGCATACCACTGGTCAGTGATTTCTTCAATCTCGGCATTTCTTCATACTTTGTGGCCTGTCTGTATATCCTCAGACTCCGCCCACATCCTCTTCACACTTCAAGGCTCCCGGAACTTTCCCCCTAAAGATGGAGCAACACCGAGTGGCAAGGAGGAGATAAGGGAATGTAAGTAGCCTCTCTCCTCATGACAACAGCGAGTCCTTCAATTATTGCAGAGAAGGTCACCATGACAGTCCAAGGACTGTAGCTGTCCCGCTCACCCCTATCACCCTCCCGAGCTCTACATCTTCCGCCTTCCATTAGAAACCAACACGGAGTGCCGTTTACCGAGCACCAGGCCATAAGGGTGATGGTCTGTCACTTCCTAAATTTAGAGAGAATTTAGTCGAGGGACAGGAACTCTCACAAGGACAGCAAATGGTTATTTGTCTGGACTTCCTTTAACAGAGCCAGGGTGCCTGCCCGTTATTTTAATATAGCCTTAACATTCCTGTGTAGTCGTTCAGTAGGTGTTCAAAATAAAGAGAAAGGGGGTAAATCCTGGCAACATGTTTGCCCATGATGAAACAATTTGGTCAAGACGAAAAGCAGGGATTAGAAGCTGTGCACGCCAATGCCACAATTGACAATGTATTCAAATTTCACTGAGATGTGAGTAGTGCAAGGCATTTGCCCGAATCGGTTTTGCATCGGTTACAGAGAACTCAGAATGAGGGTCTTCAATTAAATGTGAACTGTTCTACATGCTCCTCAGAAACATCACCTCTGAGGACATTGCATTGAGTAAGGCTATGTAAAATGTGTTATGGGCATACCACTTCTTTGACGCCACGTACTTGCAAAAAAAAAAAAAAAAAAAAGCCACAACTAAAAACCTGCCAAAGTTTAAGATCCTCAGATGCATTTCTCCTGGCTGTGCTGAGAATAAGCCGCTCTAGGTTCTCTCTGTAATTGCGGCAAGGACTTGGAATTCGCTGCCACCTCAGCCATAATCTGCTGCCTTTTGAAAAGGCCCTGAAAAAATTACTTATTTTCAGTGTTTACCTTTTGCTCTTAGTATTAGCGTCGGAACACCTTTTCAGCAAGTGCTCTATTATTTTACACTACATTACAGTTTCTACGATGCACAACCCAAAGCATATGCACTATCCATTAATCAGAAAAAGGTGCTTCTAAAGCTGCTGGCCTTTAAGCAGAGATAAACAACAAAGAAGGAAAGGGGAGCATTCTACATCAGGAAGATAGGTACTCATAATCGGGTGCCTGCAGTCAGTGATCATCCAGCACAAAAGAGAAATCAGTAAAGGAATCTGAAATCCAATAAAGCAGAGGCATTCAAACCTGCAAAGATCAGCAGGCATCCAGCATTTAACAGTTACAGGTGCAGTGGCAGCTCCTACGCTAAGGCAGATGAGCGTCGCCCCACTGCTTTTTAGCTGTGAAATAAAGGAAAAATATAAACGATATTAACTGGATGTTATCATTTTATTTGTTCTTGCTGCAACAGCTTTGCAGGACGGGGCTGCTCTAGCAACAGGAGCAGGGGGAGTGGTAAGCACACTTTGTAAGTGCGCATGAATGTTTGGCCGGCCGTCTCGTACTGGCCAAACATTCATGTGCACTTTGCATGCTCTCCACTCAGGCTGTATTGCAGCCTGGGTAGAGGACATGCCCAGGCTCCCACTGACTATCTGGGCGCCAAACAATAGCGCTCAGACAAATAGCAATGCTGTATTGCAGCGTTGTGATTGGCTATGGGGAGCCTGAGTGTGCTTCCTGTTCCAGGCCGAAGCAAGGGACTACGGAGGAGAAAGACAACGAGAAGGTACCTATTTAAAAAAAAAATTTTTTTTACACTAGCTTCTCCCCCCCACCTCCCACCCCCAAAACGTGCCGGCCGCCACTGTAACAGGCGTCTCCAACCAGTCGATCACATAGACACATTAGTAGCTCTCAGCCTAGAGTTCAAATTTTAAATAAGCACAAGTTCACACTTTCCCTTTTAACGTTAAGGGAAAGCTGTGTTTATTTTAACATTATCATCATCAGGCTGCAGAAAGCAGGGCCTGATAATGAGCAGTGCCCAGTCAGATTTATGAACCAGGCTGGAGCACAGAGGTGAAAAACTGACACACTGAGGTAATTACCTCCTAAATGCAAGTCCTTGTCAACTTAATATTGGATCATGAGAACATAATGACGTTTATGAAAGCTTTTAAATTAGAGAAAATTAAAATTAAAAGTTAACTTAATGATTAAGTTTACTCTTCATTTTAATTTTCTCCCAATTCAAAGTGTTGCATTTAGAAACACCAGGTCTCTTGCTCCCAGCGACCAGTAGACACCATGTTCTATTTATAACTGAAAAAGTCATTTTTTTTAAATAGGAGAAATTTAAAGTAAAGAAAAATATATTTCTATGAAAAATTTAGTCGTAAAGTTTTTCTCCACTTTAGTTAGGCCAATTATGCTTTAATGTTTAATGAAGTATATTTCTTCACTTTAAAATCCTCCCATTTAAACAAATGGCTGTATTTTCTGTTACAAATATGGCATAGTGTCTACAGGCCACTACAAGCAAGATACCTGCTGTTCATAAGCATGACAGTTTGAAATGGGAGAAAATGTAAAAGATGAGTTGTATGCAATCCATATAAACATGAAGTTAACTCTTCAGATTCATTTCCCCCATTTCAAAGTGTTGCCTTTACACACAGTAGCCATCTTGATCAGTGGCTGGCAGACACTGCCATATTTATAACTGAAAAATGCAGCCATTATTTTAAGTGGGAGAAATGTACAATGCATTTTTTTTTCCATATTATGAAAATTTTTGCAGAACATTTTCTGCACTTTAAATTTCTCCCATTTTAAAAATGGTTGCATGTTTGTTATACATGTAAACTGTGCCACATATGAAGAAAGGTATGTCCTGTGCCTCAAGTACATACGACACAGGTTCTTACTCACCCATACACATGTATTCCATTCTTACGCACATATGTTCATACATCCCCAAAGACCATGCTCTCACCGACAAACATGGCATCCCCATCATAGTGCCCCGGGCAAAGTATTTTGTTCAAACCATAGTATCTAGCTGTATGGACAGAAGGGTTAAAGTCAACAAAGCTGGCCGTGGGGGTGTCTGCTAACAATGCACAAATTGCTTATCTTTCAGTAGCTCACAATCATTTTCACTGATCAGAAGTAGCTCTCAGTGCCGAACGTTTGGAGACCCCCTGCAGTAGAAGAATCAACTCATCCATGCATTAGCAAACCCCAACTAAACATTTAACGTAGGCGAAGAATCCAATCCAACCAGTTCTCAGCAAACATGAAGCAGACAACAAGGAAAAACTACTTAACTCAGCCAGGAAACAATCATCACTGAGAATTCATCATGGGAGAAGAACCCAATTAGGCATCAGTCAGCACAGAGTATTCAACACAGAAGAAACCCACCCAACTAGGCATAATTCAGAACTGAGCATCTCACACAGGAGAACAACTAAACTCAGTCAGGGAACAACTGTCACTGAAGATCCAAAGAGGGCACAGAAACCCGAAAGAGTAGGGTATCAACAATCAAATACAGGACAAAAGCAATATTAAGTCAGATATCAGCAGTAACAGAGAGGAGCGAGCTAGGAGAAATGACTAAGAACATGTGGTGTAACTTGGCTTATAGAGAACTTTGAACCCCACCAAGATACGATTCCTGAAGTTAAATGCCCAAAAAAAAATCAATTTGCATCTATTTCTGCCCACAGGCAAATCAACATCTTTGCAAAAGACTAAAATGTAATAAATCACATTCCAATAGCATCCATATTGCAAATGATGCATAGTCGGCATGAACAGCTACAATCTCTGGAATACAAGCATGTGTTTTTTCATGTAATTCATTCATGCCCTCCATTCTCTTGGATTTCAAATTGCCTACAATTGAACAAAACTCATCAAAGCCTGGTAACAACTAATTCGAAACACAACATAAATAGCGACTTCCAGTCCTGCTTCTGAACAGCATAACAGACCATGTTAGAACCTCAAGTGATTTATTTGCAATACCACTGTGACTTGGATTTATCACAATGCCAGGAAGCAGAGGAACCCTCAAAGAAAAACCATGTGTTGCTTGTGAATATCACAGAGGTGAGAAGACCAAACTGAAGAAACCACTGCAAATTCTAAAAATATTATCTAGGCTGGAGTCAGCTTTAGTAAAAGCACAAAATCAACCTGGATAGATGGGAATAAATCTGCATGCAACGTACAAAACCTAGAAAAAGGTCTGGGTATAGAACCACCTGTTAATGGAGATCCGAAGTGCACAAGATATCATCACAGAACACCAATTTACAAAAGAAAATATTCAATTAAAGTCTGAGCTACAGATTGGCCACAAGCTAGAACAAATATTGCCAAAGTCAGTATTATCAGGCTAAGTTTAGAGCAACATTCTAGTACATGTTGGGCATGCAGCTGTTTGGTGTTAGTTTTGTAAGGCTATGCCGGGGAACAAGGGTACTGCTTGTACGCGGAATCATATTTGTTTGACAAAAATGGGTAATACTTGCTAAAAGTGCAACATTTGTGCGCTGTTAAGTTGTGTTTATATCTAGCACACATGCACCAGCAAATGTTTCTTGCAGCTAGGATAAGAAACCACTACGAAAATTAAGAATTATTCCGTGAACAGCGAGGCAGCGAGGTCTTATAAAAGTTTAGAAGAGGAATGATGTGCACATACAAAGGATCCAAATTCCACAGAGAAGGGACCAGAAGAGAAACTATGGCCTGCGAATCGAAAACACTTAAATTTCGGGGTAATAAAAAGTGGGCAGTCAAAGATCTAAGTTGTCTTACTGTGAGTGAAGCTGGCATTTTGCTGCACATGAATTGAAAATATACAGCATTTTGATTGAAAATTAAAATTTAAACAAAAATAAAATAATGTGCATTTGGATAACCATATACTTTATTGCTCACGTCCTTGGGGGATCCTGAAGCATATATAGCGTCATCAACAAGTATGAAATTAGCATACTACCTAACCTGCCTCCAACCAATATGTATGCACTCAATCTGCTCCATAGTTTCCCTGGAAAAAAGCCCACAAACTTACCATATGCACAATTCTAGCCTATGCGACATCTCCACCACACACACTGAACCAGAAAGGCATGCCGAGATTTACAGACAAGTTAACACAACGCTGTGAGACCACAATACACGGAGAACTGCGCTAGACAAATGGAAAACATGAGCAGAATATATTGCTATTTACAACAGTCATCTGTTTACGGTGCAGCTGCAAGTCACTACGCCAAGTCAAAGGAAGACACCCAACTCGATACCATGACTCACTCATTTTGGAGGTGACACACACTGACTGTCTCCCTCTTGAGCAAGCTGAACGACAACCCACAGCTCCAGACGTGGCAACTCAAGCTTCTTTTAAAGTATCAAGTTTTGTCCAAGATCCTCCAATTTTGTTCCTGTGCAATATAATCAGCCTGAAGGCCACACATGAAACGACTATGCTAAAAAGTTGCAGTACTCGACACAGACAACGGACTTCAGAAGTTCGAGGTAAATTGGCTGTCGTCAAGAAAGCTATGTACCAAAGCAGGAACCTTTAAAAATATCACTTTACAAAGGAACCTTTTGTTGGAATGTATGATTAAGAGCAATACAATACTCTAACTATTTATTCCCATATTAAGTCAAATCACATGAATTAATGAAGAATCGGTTAAGAATGTATTGTAGGAATGTCTTCTGTGGTAATTCCAAGACCATCAGCCATAACCACCCTATTTAGGAGGTGGACAGGTCAGTCAGGGAATAACCGACAGGAACAGTTTCTGCCAGTCATTAACACGATCCTTCTTTTCCTGCTTTCTGCCATTTCCACCCACATCTAAATGAAGGGCTTTGCCCCATTCCCTGCAAGCTTTTTTTCCATATATATACACACATACATACACATATATACATACATATACACATACATACAAGAACAAGTACGTTGATTTTATTTAGCAATGCAAGCCAGCTGGAATCTTAGAACAGACCGAAGATATATATATATATATATATCTATCAAAGGGAATGGGGCAAAGCCCACCATTTAGATGTGGGTGGAAATGGCAGAAAGCAGGAAAAGAAGGATTGTGTTAATGACTGGCAGAAACTGTTCCCGTCGTTTATTCCCTGAAAATGAAAATAAATAAATAAATAAATAAATAAATAAATAAATAAATATATATATATATATATATATATGACATACACACATATATATATCCTACTGGCGGTCTACAGTAGGTAGTTCTAGTTAGGATGGAGTTTCCATACGAAGAGCGGTTTTTAGGTCTTGCCTAGGCAGCGCGCATGCGCTGCTCTAGGAGATGACCTTTAGAAATTGGCCAGCTCTTTTCAAGCACTCGTGCTTGTGCTGGCATCCACCTTGCGGGAGCGAGCGGCTCGCGCGGCCACGCTAATTGAAAACAGATGGCCCGCGCGCCACTGCTCGCTCCCGCAAGGTGGATACAAGCACTTGAAAAGAGATGTTTGCATTTGCCTGCTCCGAGAGCGCGCAGGGTGCCATCTGTTTCCAATTAGCGTGGTCGCTTTCACCACGCTAATTCGAAACAGATGGCACCCTGCGCGCCACGGCCGCACTTGTTAATTAGCACGTTTGCCGCGCTGCCGTGCTCGGGGTGGTGCCGGGAGCGGCGTGTGACCAGCGCTTGTTTGCTGAGCGGTTGTTCTTTCTTTTACTTATCCAGCTGATTTGTATTCCGCGAAATTTTTAGGGTTTTACTAGGGAGTGCGCACATGCACGCTTTGGCTGATGAAGGGGCGCGAGGGGATAGTTTGATGCACTGGATGGTGTGAGCTGGATTCTTGCCCGCTATGCACTGCCCATGAGTTTGTGCCAGCTCACATTCCAGTCCCTGCACCGCTCCTTTCCCACCAACATGCTTCAGGTACGCTGTGCCCCATCAACCATTCTCAGCACTCCCTAAGCCTTTAACACTCCACTTCCAGCCACAGCGCAGCAAAGAACCAACAAAACACACTGCCAGTCTCAAGCAATGAAGATATGTGTGCATGTGTATACCGTGCGGCATTCAGAGGGGTATTCACAAGTCAACCACAGTCCTGGCCTGCGCCACTGCTCCTCTGGCACGTACACGGTGCTCCGTGTCTGCCCTCGTCTCGCCGGTCAAGCTGCACTATACTGCAGATTTCTAGACAGCAGGAAAATCTTTCGCCTTTCTTGAGAGACTCAACCTCTCCTGGATTTGCCTACGGGAAAGGAAGCAGGTAGTGTCAGAATAGCCGTGGTTTACACTCCCAGTGTCTGCGCATTTTCCCCATTGCACTGCCTCTGCCCGCACCGTTCAGCGTCTAAATAAAGAACTGCGATAAGGCACAAGCTGTCAGTCTCGTGTCACCATTTTGCTTTTCGTTTCCAAGTCTAAAGTACAACTTCTCCCATCCAACGGCTCAGTAATAGTTTTGGAATCATATTTAAAGCTGTGAATGGTAACACAGTATTTCCCAGTTTAGATCTGCTTCAGGCAACGAAGCAAGTGTCAACTTGGTGAGAATACGTTTTTTTTTTAATGCATGGGCCCATATGTTTTCTTAGGAGCCCACCACCACCGAATACCAAGGCTACGTTGTCTCGTTTCCACTCCATGCCTCGTTCTTTCACCACCCTGCACTACCCGTCGCTTTATCGCATGCCTGCACATTCTTTTTCATTCATATGTCTCTCTGTTGCTGTGTTCCGATCTTTATCTCCCTCCCTCTTTCTCACCTTCTGACTTTTTCTCTGGGCTGCAGAAGGAGGATGCAAAATAAGTCCTTGCATCCGAAAATGAGTTCCAGTAGGGGCCCTCCACTGGCACAAATTAAGCACTGGCCATTGTAATAATAACTTTCTTATACTTACTGCACTGAAAATAATGTTGTTGCATTCAGAAGTATTGCGCAAAAGGATCAGGATGCTTCAACAGATGAAATTTGTAGCACTGGAAAACGTATTTGTTGCTGTGAGATGGCAACTCTAAGCTTATCCTCGGGAAGTAAGGCTCGCGTTTTACAGTGGACTCGTATGTGAAATGTTTTTATGGGATTTATCATGTTTTTACCTACTTATGGTGCTGGCATTTGGGGAATATGCCAATGTACACATGAAAGAAATTACATTTTTGAAACTCGACAATGCTTGTTATTTTTTGCATTATGTAGCGCGAATGACGGTATCAAAGCACTTTACATAAGTACTAGTTCCATTACAGAAATCTGCCCGGTGGGTGATAATGTGCTGCATGGCTAAACACTTATAAGGTCCCCAAGGCGAGACCTATTGGCTATGCCAATGCTTGTTTGATTTGCCAATAACTTTGGCACAGTTTGACGAATCTGCACAGAATTTTCCAAACTATCGGGGCAGTCACTTCAGCTGCTGCCTTGAAAATGTCAGGGTAATCCGTCAAGCGGGGGCCGAAACAAAGGGGAGTCCCAAAACGCTCTCCCTCACTCTCGCTTCCATGAAGCGTAGCAGAATTGCTTTTGGACAGAGGGAGCTTCAAGTCAGCAGCTTCCTCTGTCCAAAAGCAATGCCGGCTCCCACAGGAAGCAGGGAGCCGTGGGGAATGGACCCCCCGTGGTCCCCAACAAGGTGGCAATGCTCCGGGGGATGGGGTCTCCGGGGAAATATTGGCACAGGGAAGGGCTCAGCGCAGGCCCACCTCCCAATTAAAACAAGCATTGGCATAGCCAATAGGTCTCGCCTTTGGGACCTTATAAGTGTTTAGTTATCCAGCACAATATCCTTGGTGCAACAACATCAACTGTTGCATGGCTAAACACTTATAAGGTCCCAAAGGCGAGACCTATTGGCTATGCCAATGCTTGTTAAATGGGGGTTCTACATGAAAGGGCAGGACATGTGGCGCTCAGATTAGGAAAGCGCTGAGGCCCTGGCAGAAAGCGCTATACAAAAGGCAGCCTCACAACAATAACAATATGTACTGGATGTGTACATGTCATTGTGGCGATTCCCCAAAATGGGCCAACCGTATAGAATCAAATTTGACTATGTTCTAGATATTATCCCTGAAAAGCAAATTTAAGTTGCAAAAGGGGTTCCGTAGTTCATGCTTTTAGTTGGACCTGCGCATCCGATAGTCTGCATTCCTAGATGCAAAAATATTCAGGGCATGCGTGTGTTTATTTACAGAGCAGTCTACAAATATGATGTGGACTTTTGTGAAATATACATTTCCAGCCAAGACGAAGAGCAAGAGTGCATACACAAGAACGTGCGTTACTTTGACGTCCTTACGTTTTCAAGATACAATGACGTTTAAGAGGGCTCGTGCGCAGCGCCCATTGGGTGACATGGACTGTAGACAAACAAGTAGACTCCTTGTAGTTACTTTAGGTCCTTACTGCTATTGTTTCATTGGCTTTCATGAATTCAGACAGTCCCGTTAACCTTAGCTTCAGGCAGAAAATGGGGAGAAGAAAGTGAAAATTGAAAAGAGGGAAAGTCTGGCTAAAACGAGTGGGAGAAAAAAAAGAGATAAAGAGGGAGAGAAACGAGAGATAAGAAAGGAGGGACGGTGTGTAAAATATGGGGCGGAATGAAAGGAAGAACTGAAGACAAGAGAGAACAAAAAAAAAAAAGATGAGAGCGGCAGGAGTGAAAGTACAGCAAGAGGAGGAGAATGGAAAAGCAAAAATGAAGATGGGGAAGAGGGAAAGATGGAAAGTGAGAAGGGTAGAGAAGGGACAGTGGAGGGAAAAAACGTGTGAGCTCAAGGGTGGAGAAAGGGGAGAACAAGAAATAGGGACACGAATAATAATAAAGAGGAAGGGCGAACATGAAGCTTGCAAGAAATATGGTAGTGGAGATGAAGAATGGGAGAGAAGAAAGCGAGCAAAGTGATTTGATACAATGGGAAGAGCGGCTCAAGATTGTAATTGTATTTACAAAGCGCGTACTACCACTGACGAAGCGATGTGCGAGAGGGGAACGTAAAAGAGAGTCAGAGAGATATGCGAGGAAAGAGAAGAGTGGGACGAGGTGGGCAAGAAGAAAGAATGAAACATGGAAGGGTGGGAGAGACGGGGAGAACGAAAAGAGGTGGGGGAGTGAGAGCTATGAAAGAATAAAACGAGGAGTGACGAGAAAGCTGCGAAAGGAAAGTGAATGAAAAGTGTGCTTTAGCTATGGCGAGGAGGGAGTGGGAGATACAACGAAAGGAAAGAAAAAACATTGTGATATGTGTGAAGGGATGTAGAAGGGCCAGAGAATGATCCGAGGAAGGAAAGTTATAGAGGGAGAGAAAGGGAGACTGACAGAGACTAAGATACAGAGAAGAGGGATAAAATGAGGTGAGTGGAGAACAGGAAGGATGAAAGGAGAAAAAAAGGAGTGAAGAATGAAATGAGAGGTAAAGTGAAAGAAAGTTTATTTTAAAACGCTGCAATCGCTGCAATACATTTGAGAGAAAGTTTATTTAAGAACTCTGCAATAGAAGAAGTAAACAAGTGGGAGGGGTGGGGGGAGTGCACGCGCGCACACACAGGAGACAACTCTTGCAGCTGGGCGGGCTTGAGCCTTGAGGCTTGAAGAAGTAAACAAGTGGGCGGGGTGGGGGGAGTGCACGCGCGCGCTAAGCAGCAGCTGTTTGCTCTTTTTCAAAGCACACACTCGTGCTTGTGGCGCGCCGCTGCGCACTCCCGCAAGCTGTATGCCGCCACAAGCACGAGTATGTGCTTGGAAAAAGAGCTGTACGACGGCTAAAGGTCTCCTATGCAGCGCATGCGCGCTGCGTAGGCGAGACCTAAAAAATAAAATAAAAGGCAGGCCCCGGAGGCCAAAATTGGCCCAGGAAAGGGGGGGCCATTTGGCCCCCTTCCTTTATTTAAAAAAAATGTTAAAAAGAGGAAGAGGTTAAAAAACCTAGGCCCCATAATCGGCCCGGGGAGGGAGGCCAAAAAAGGACTGGCCCCAGGGGATGGGGTCCCCAGGGCTGAAATCAGCCGAGGGAAGGGGGGCTACGTAGCCCCCTCCCCTATAAAAAAATATTAATAAAAAAAAAAAAAAACTCCGGCAAGTCGCCAGAGGCCACGCCCCCTACACCACCACTCTGCAAACGAACCTCCTGGTGCAGTGGCGGTTGGGGAATGAAATCCCCATGAATGCCGAGGGTCTTTGGGGGCCAACAAGCCCTCGTGTTACCTCCAGTAAGTCCCAGACAGCAGGATTGCTGAAAGGACTTAAATGCCATGTCCCCTTTCTCCACCACTCTGCAAACGCGCCTCCTGACGTGCTTCTGGTTGGGGAATGAATTCCACTTTACTCCTGAGGGCCTCAGGACTGAAGTGGACTACTTCCCCCAACCAGCAGTGCGATAGGAGGCGCGTTTGCAGAGTGGTGGCGAAAGGGGGCATGGCCTCTGACGTCTCAGCAATCCAGCTGTGTGGGTCTTACTGGAGGTAGGAGGTGGCAGGAGGGCTAGTTACCCCCCCCCTCCCCCAAGGACCCTCAAGAGCCAAGGGGACTTCATCCCCCAACTAGTAGTGGCCCAGGAGGCATGTTTGCAGAGTGGTGGAGAAAGGGGGCGTGGCCTCCGACAACCTCTCAGCAACCCTGCTGTGTGGGACTTACTGGAGGTAACAGGAGGGGTAGCTGGCCCCAAGGGACGTCCTTGAGGACCAACTACCCCTCCTGTTACCTCCAGTAACGTCACGTAACGAAACATCTACTCAAATAGGCACTCACTCACCCATACAGTCACTTACACATACAGCTATTCAGACACCCACTCACTCACCCACACAGCTGCTTACACAATCACTTTTACACCCCTACAGCCACTCACACACTGATGCGCACAAAGATACATACAGTCACACAGCCACAGGACTTCTAGAGACGCCATTTTGGGGAGTGCGTGCTCTAGTTGTTTTAGGGGCTGGGATGATAAAAGGACGCGCAGCGGGCGCACCAAAGGCAAGCCCGTCTGCGCCCGTCAGCGTCCCGGATGTGGCCAGCGCCAGCCATGCTGCTGGATCCCCCTCTTATGCCAGCACTCTTACTTATCAGTATAATAGGGAGGAGTTGATGTCCCTTAACACCACTATGTGTGCAGCCTCCACTAAATGGGACTTAATGGCAGAAATTGCACCTGTTTGCATCAAGTGCAGGTACAAACTCCCACTGCCTCCTTCCTCTCTCACGGATTTGCACAGGGGGCGCCATTCTCCACCGCCCATTAAGGCGGCTTTAATTAATGCTCGTTCAGTTCCCAAACACTTTCAGCACATTTTCGATCTTTTGTCGGATGAGTCCTTAGATCTGCTCTTTCTCACAGAGACGTGGCTCACCCCTTTCTCACCCCTTTCTATTGAGATGGCCATCCCCAACAGGTTTAAAATCCTAAGAGCGGGGGGGGGGGGTGTTGCAGTGGTTGTGAGGGAAGATTGGGAGTGCCATTGCAATGAGCTGGTGGAATTACCGGACATTGAAGCGATGGATTTTTGTGTTAAGATCTCACCGCACTTTTCGCTGGGAGGGATTCTGTTGTATAGACCCCCCGGCCCCGTCGGACTCTTTCCCAGCGTACTGGACGGCTGGATTATGTCTCGAGCCCTTCGATATTCGCACTTCCTGCTCCTAGGAGATTTTAATATACATATTGACAATACTGAGGAGGGAGATACAGGAGATTTTTTATCTGTGTTACAATCTGCCCAACTCCAACAATATGTAACTTCATCCACACATTGCGGAGGCCACACTTTGGATGTGATCTGCTCCAGCTTTTCACTGGTGGTGGCGCCTCCCTTGCAAATAACGTGGTCGGATCACTATTTGCTGTTCTTTTCATGGCAACTTCCCAGTAAAGCCCTTTTGGCCAGACCTTGTAGGGACGGTCTGGGGACTAACACCCATAGAATCGATCCGATAGCCTTTAGTCAAGCTCTGGCCGAATGTCTGCCTCAGCTCCCGGAGGATTTTCATTGGGCCCTTGAGAATTACAATAACTGGATCATTAAGGCAGTGTCGCATCCCCGCAAAATAAACCAAGGCGGCTCAAAAATCCTATTACGCTGCTATTATGCAAGCTAAACGCTTGCACTATGCTGAACGTATTGCCTCATCTGGCAATAATGCTAAAGAGCTTTTTAATATTGTACAAAGCTATACGACACCTAAAGCTATGACCAAAGCCCATGTCTCATCGCTCCCATGGTGTGATGAACTTTCCAACTTTTTTTTATCAATAAGGTGAGAACACTTCAATCTCACTTTTGCAATCTGGATATCCAGGACATTCCCACTTCCTTTCCTCTACAAAATTCATCTTCCTCAGAGGTCACTCTCTCCACTATTGATGTAATTCCTTTGGCTGATTCCATGGCCGCTTTGTCCACTCTTAAGTCCGGCTCCCCTACTGATCCGTGCCCCGCCAAACTTTTGGCGAGTGCTGCCACGGTAATCAACCCTTTCTTGAATCAGTTGATTAACTCTTCTTTGGCATCTGCCACGGTCCCTCCCGCCTGGAAGCAGGCCTTGATTGTCCCCCTTATTAAAAAGGTGTCCCTTGATCCTAACCTTCCGGCCAGCTACCGGCCGATTTCGCTTCTCCCTGCCATTGCTAAAGTCTGTGAGATGATGGTTAATAAGCAGCTGACTGCCTATGTGGAACAGCACGGACGCCTTCATCCATCCCAATCTGGCTTTAGAGCCTCATATAGTACGGAGTCTGCCCTGGTGGAAGTTGCTGAAGCCATTCGCAAAACTTTGGATATGGGCGGCAGGGCAGTACTGGTCCTTTTGGACCGGTCTGCCGCTTTTGATATGGTTCCCCATTCACTTCTCCTCGCCCGTCTGCAACAGCTGGGTATCACGGGTTCCGCTAGTAAGTGGCTTAAATCTTTTTTGGAAGGTAGAACTCAGCGCGTTTGGATCCCCCCGTTGACGTCCACCTCTCAAGAGCTTCGGACCGGGGTACCCCAAGGATTCGTGTTAAGCCCGCTTTTGTTCAACATTTATATGTCTCCTCTCATTCAGCTGGCGGAGGAATTAGGTGCCAAAGTTGTTGCCTATGCTGATGATACTCAGCTTCTGTTTACTTGGAAAAAGCATGAGTCGTCTACTGATTATGTTATGACCTGTCTGGCAGCTGTGTTTAATTGGCTCACTTCCGCCCAGCTCAAGTGTAACTAAGATAAAACCCGAGATTTTATTCTTTGACGCGTTTCCCCCTCTGTTCTGGCACTCGTTTTGGCCTGAGGAGTCCCCTAAGCCCTCGCCGCTGGGCCTCCCAGTCAAGAACCTTGGGATCTGGTTCGATGAAAGGCTTAGCTTCAGCAGCCAAATCAGTAAGCTGACAGGTACCTGCTTTGGCATTCTGAAGCTACTGAAAAAGTTTCTACCTCTTCTCCCTTTAGCAGCTATGGAAACGGCTAACCGTGCGCTGGTCACCTCCCATATCGACTATGCTAATGCACTCTATGTGGGTCTTCCTGGCTTCCTCCTGGATAGACTCCAGGAAGTTCAGAATGCCGCTGCCAGACTGCTCCTCGGTCTCCCTAAACTTATGAGTGTCAGGCAACATTTGCGTAGTCTTCATTGGCTGCCTGTGAGAACAAGGGTTAAGTTCAAGGCCCTGGTAACGGCCCATGCAGCCCTGTATGAGTATGGTCCTGTCTATCTCAGGAAGCGCTTTCAGTTCTACATCCCCGGTAGACATTTGCGCTCCTCTAATATGTTATGGGCTTCTACGCCCAGATACCGCCTGAAAAGGAAAGGTGGCAGTTCTTTGGCCTACCTGGCCGCGGTGGCCTGGAATTCTCTTCCGTTCTATTTATGTAGCTTGCAGAATCCCATTCAATTTAGAAAAAAAACTTAAAACTTTCCTTTTTAACTAAAATTTTCTCTGTGTTATCTGTTTCTTTTTCTGTCTTACTTGGGCTCGCGCCAGAACACTCTTTTGAGTAGCTGTGCGCGTTATAAAACCTGCTAACATAACACTCACATGATATATATTAAAAGTAGTATCACTCATTAGCAGTACACCTAGTATAGTACTTTAAGTTTTGTAGTACCTTAGTATATATGTTTAGCAATCAAACTCTTACAAAATACTTACACTCACTCGATGGTGTCATGAGTGATGTCACTGACCAGGTCATGAGTGATGTAATATGCGAGGTCATAAGCAGTGCATTGCGGGGGCGTAAGTTATAGTTACCCGAGGTAACTATAACTGCTGAATTTCACTGGTTTTGTACGAGTGAAATCTGACCCTAACTAGAACGTCCCTGTAACCTTTGGTTTTTTCAGTGTGTATATATATATATATATATATATATATATATATATATATATATATATATATATATATATATATATACATACATACACACAAAAGCAACACACCTGTTTGAAAAATATATTTTTGCACATGCTGAAGACTTTGGGTTCTTCCCAATCTAACTGCCACAAACTACCGGAGAACAATCTAGAGGGCGCATGCCAATTACCCACTTCGATTTGAGTGTCCGGACTGCATTTAGCATATGGAGGTCTAGGTTTCAAGACTGAAAAAAAACCTTGGAGTAGGCAGCGTTTTACTTAAGAACAAATGTTTACATCTAACGGACTCTAAGAAATTGGATTATTATTTGTAGTGGGTGACTAACAACTTCAAGAAATAATCACAATCCTTGTTAGGGCGAACCCACAAAGACATTAAATTAACTTGAGCTCAACCCCTGGTAGCTATGGCACTAACCAGACAGGCTTAACTTATGGCATGGTCTAAAGTATTTTTGCAGTACCAAAACAGTAATAAAGTCAAAATGCAAAACAATAAAAACCCAAACCAAATTAGAAAAATAGAAGTAACACTTAATACAGAAAATGACAAAAATCCAAAAAGAGCTACCGAAGATATGGATTTCCAAAATTTTAAGAGAAAATCCTGTCAAAATCCACAAAGGACCAATGATAGTCAATGGTCGCTGAAGACAAGGACTTGGGCACAATTTCATAAGGACCACAATAGAGTACTGGCTGGATACACCAACCAGGTTCGTCATTTTACCTTCTGACTTAGACTCAAGTCCCAATCCACCACAGAAGTACATTTCTAAAGCCATTCAGGACACCAAAGCACTTAGAGACTCACAGGGTTTCAGACAAAGTCCAACAGCATGGTTAGTCCAGGTCCAGATGCCACTGGTCAGCTGGGTACTTCAAGGAAAAGGCCACTTGCAGCTTGTTGTCTTGCTGTAGCCACAAAAGATGTCAGTCAATTGACCCTTGGTGTTCACTTCTTTGTTCTGGGTACAAGAGGGAGTAGGTACAGACCTTTATGGCTCCTCTCAGGTCACAGATTGCAGGCCCGGAAAGTGTTCTGAAGTGAGTGCCTAATTTATGCCAGGCACAAGCTAGTGAGGCGGGGCAATTCCTGGTGTCTCCCTAACCAATGGGGTAAAAGTTCCTAGGCCCTAACCTACTTATGTTCACAGCAGTTTCAATGTGCTTTACTTGAAACAGGACCAAAAAGCCAAGTGTCCGGGCATTTTCAAGATGGCAAAACTCTTCGGGCACACTAAACTTGGGCTCTCAGGCCTGTGGGTGTGCATGGGGAGTGTATTTTGGCAATCCTAATGTCCTCCCATATCCAACACCAACATCCAGTTTGAGGCAGACCTACAACAAATCCAGAGACAGAAGTCTGGTAGGACAAAAGCAGGGTCCTTCATCAACCAGATGCATACACAAATTGTCAGGGCATCCTGCTGAGTCCCTTTCAAGCGTTCACCAAGTGTTACATGTGGCTCAACACACCTGTCAAGTAAGATTCGACACTTTGCTGTAAAAGCGACACACATTCCCCACTCTGCATATTCTGTGGCGTTCAGGGAGGAGTCATCTCTGCCCATTCAGGTCAAACTATTGTTTGCTTCAGGGATGCATTTCACACCTATTCAAGGCTGATCACTGGCTGCGCTACTGTTAGAAATCTAATGCAAATAAGTCTCCAGAAAATCAGGCAGGGAAAGATAACTTAATAAACATTTTCCTTACTATTTATAAAAGAATCTGGCTTAAACTTTGAATTGGATTTCTAATAACTATTAAAAATTGTTGTTTAACACACTGGTGCCATGGTAACAAGCATTAACAAGGCGAATACATTTGATAAAAAGCGAGACTAAAATACATAATCTGATGCAGTAAAAAATAGCATTGTTGTGTTTATACAATGCATGGAGGATATAAAGAATTAAATGTGTGATGACAAAGCGTACTTTTCAGATGTAAAAAGAGTGTCTTATGTATTCCAATCAAGGCAAAAGGGTACAACCTAAACAGCCAACGAAAAGACCGTGAAAGTAAAATATTTTGGTGGGCTTCTTGAATAATGGAGCAATTATCATTTCTTACATAACCTACAAGTATTGAAAATCAAGCAAATGCAATTTGGATGCTGTGTTGTGTTTTCGGCCTGCTCACTCACCTAACCTTACCTTCTAGAAAGCTATGACGGCTGGCAGCAGGGAGGATTCCAGAGCGGACAGCTACGACATACCTTTGACAGACGAGGTTGATTAAACAACACTGAACACCTCACTTCATGCTGTTTCTGCCTTCTTCATACAGGCCTCATTTTGGCAAAGAGCTGTGGAAAATTGAAATTTCGAACTCAACACAGCAGTGATTTCAGTGCTGTATTGAATAGCATGATCTTCCTGGGTCGGCGATATAGCCACAGTACTATAGTGTTCTCTAGAAATAAGAAATGGTCAGTTTTCTTTTTTAGGAAAATTTTATAAAGCTATGCAGGGTGATCTGCTGGAGTGCTGTTAAGGTACCTCTAATGTTTGCTTCAAACCGCATTGCACAACTGAAGAGGAGTGGCCCTGGCAGCCTATAGCGCTACACAATCTCACGACTATCAGAAACATTTGAGTTACCAGTGTCTGCGCTCAAGGAGTGGAAGAACAGCTAGATCCCTACCCATCAATGCATGATAAGTGCATGCACGTTGGTTCTAGGTCACAGCGCAACACTGTATAAGCATCAGTAAAACAAAGGAAAACATTGTTATCTGGAGATGAGGCATTGACTAACAAAGAAACAAGTCTCCAGCTCATGATTTAGAGTGCATTTGAGGTATCCTGCATTAGCTACTCCTCAGTTTGCCTGCAGCTTATGCCAGCTTTACTTATTTCAACGGTTCCCATTTAAGGACACGTTTCCATCTAGGGTTATGATGCACTTGAATTCATAGGTAAATTTTTAGGTGCAGTACCTATCTCTATCATGTCGTATACAGAGTGGAGTATAGAGTCACAGTTTTTTTCTATATCCTTTAAAAGAACGTTCTATGCACTGGTCAGCCTCTTTCAGTGTTTGGAGCATTTTATGGGCAAATTAACTTTTGTCAATGCATGGATAATTACAATTTTGGAGGGAGCTATGCAAAGTGCAACTCTGCTTCCTTTCTGGTGAGCCACTGCTACCCTGGGAAACTGGAAGACGGTGTACTTGAACTAGGTTTGCCTATGCAGTGTGACTTTAGGTGCTGAGAGACAGCTTGCCTTATTAACTCACTGCCTTGGAGCCAAAGGGTAGGAATTTCTGGAAACATTAGCTGAGCTTCAAGACCCTCAGGAAGAGGGGAATGCATGTCTTGAATGAATTTGAACTGTCTGCCAAGAGTTAAAAACGTCTTAGAAAGATTCCAATTTGGAGGAAGGGTAAAAATGTAGGACGAGACTGTGGAGAAGTATATAAACGGCATTGAGGAAGTTGTTGGCAACATGAAAATTTGGAGCACTAAATGAAGAAATAATTAGAGAACACTTTGTGATGCATTGGAGAATGAGCCAGAGTTCCTCTGGATTCAACAGAAGATTCATTGTATGGAAGAATTGAAATGTGTGGATAGGAAGAAAGTGGATGTGAATGCTCCAAGGATGAAAACGGGTGTTAAATGGAGCAGAAAAGGGAGTTGCTTTTGTTGTGTGCAAGGTCACCCAGCAAACTTTAAAGGAGTGTCTGGCTTTGATGGCTGTACAAAACGTTGTGGCCGGCAGATGTGTAGGAAAGTGAAGCTGGAGGCTAGAGAAGTGACAGAGGATGTTGTACTACAGGTGGGAGAATCGTGTTTGGGAATTCCCACTGATAAGGTGAGACTTGAGGAGGTGGATGGCATGTTTGATTCTTGCTCAAGATGGAATATCGTTTCACTTCTAGTGTACAAAAGAATTGTAAGAAAACAAAGTCTTACTCAGACAAATTGTTATTTGTCCAGAGAGATGTGGTAGACATTTGATTATAATGGTAGTTTGTTCATACTTCTATTAAATACAAAAGGCAGTTTTCCAAGGTAAAGTTCATGTTGTTGTGAAGTGTGACAATATTCCAGGAAGGCAACACCAGAAGGCTTTGGGTTTATTTCTGGATCCAAATGCTGAACACCAAGGATGAGTATATCAAGTAACGGATGGATGAGAGGACTTTCCTAAACAATACCCCAAGGTTTGTCTCACAGTTTATGCTCATCAGATTAATTTGAAGAGTGGAGCTATGTCACCTTTAGCTGAAGGTTGAAGTTCAATGTGCAAGAAGCTGTAAAATGTGAATTGTTAAGATTGCGTGGCGGGAAGGTTGGGGGCGGGGGGGGTTGGGTGGCCCAAGTTGGGATGGCACAAAAATCTACTGGTGACATTAGGGTGTGCACAGACCTCAGGCAATTAAATAAGGAGGTTGTTGTGGACTAGTTCTTTTTCCCTAACCGAGATGCTCTTGTTAATGGATGCCAAGTTCTTTACAACACTAGACTTGGGATCCTCGTACCATCAAATCAAGTAACACAGGAGCTCTCAGGAACTCACTGCTTTTATTACTCCGATGGGGTCTTTCAAGTTTTTCAGGGTGCTGTTCGAGTTAGTGTCATCAGTTTTTCAGAGTGATAAACAATTTGGTGATGATATCCTCCTACATAGGAGTACCTGGGTAGAACATAACCGTAGGGTCCATGAAGTGCTGAAACGTCTTGAAGGTGCTGGTAGAACGTTAAAGGTGGACAAACGCAAATTTGGCAAGGAGAGTTGACTTATCTAGGTCACAAGGATTCAAATGGGGGGGTGAAGTCAAAGAGAGTTAGTGGATTCCATTTGCAACTTAACTGTCCTAGTGACTAAAGGAGGTTGTGTCTGGTCTAGACATGCTATATTTTTTTAAGTCAGTGTATTCCTAACATTACAAGTAAGTCTGTGACTAAGGAATTTGTGGAAAAAGGGAGCAGATTTCAAGTGGAGCAAAGAGTGTCAAGCAGAATTCAATCAGTTGAAGGAAAAGCTACCCAATGCTCATGATCTTAAAGCGTTTGTACCTGGGAGAGATACCACTCTGCTCTTGAAATGGAAGCTCTTGCTGCTGGTAGGGCTGTTAAGAAGTTTCAGGGATTTCAATGGAGCAATATATTTGTTGCTCGATCTGATCACAAGCCCCTCAAGGATCAAGGAAATCCTCACACAAAAAAGAGCAGTGACTGTCAGCTCAAATACAAAGGTGG
Source organism: Calotriton arnoldi (assembly GCA_963921515.1). NCBI lineage: Eukaryota > Metazoa > Chordata > Amphibia > Caudata > Salamandridae > Calotriton > Calotriton arnoldi. Next base: position 1,002,288 of record CAWUFW010000844.1, on the reverse strand, counting down.
GTTGTTGAACCGCAGGAATACATATTGGTGCCACGTTCATGGGTTGGGTAGCAGAAAAGTCAGTTTCTGATTAGGATAGTTGTAAGGACAAATCATGGTGTAAAGAGTGTGTGTGGTTACATAAGGTAGCATCCTACAAGAGGAGTGGAAGAAAGTGGTGGAGCTAGATATGGTTTGGCAGATTGTTTAAATTTCATAAGGATTGGTTTGACTGATAAGACGAAGCAAAGTGAAGAGGTGCAGTCTTCCTATGTAGTGAGACATACGTTGGAGACCAGGGATAATCTTGTTTTTTAGAGGCACAAAGTTAGTGTTTCCTGCTTCCTTGAGGTCAAAGGTGGTTGCCATAGCCCAGGAAGACCATGGGGGGCAGGGGGGAAAACTGAGGAACATCTCCTTGAAAATCTTTGGTGGTCTGTTCTTGATTTTGGGTAGAAAGAATTGAGATATGTTGTGGTGACTGCAAGGCTATAGACAATGTATGCAGCACTAGAATGCCCCAATTAACGGTAGGGAACTGACCTGTGGACCTTGGGTAGAGATTTCAGTGGATATTGTGGTCCCAACAAAAGGCGATGGAGTAACTCCATATTTGATTTTGCAATGGCTCATTTCTCAAGGTGACTTAAGGTTTCATATAGGAGCAATGTTGCTTCTGAAATGATTATTAATTTTTTGGAAGGCCTGTTCCGCCAAGAAGGATTTACAAGCACATAAATAACGGATAATGGTGCTCAGTTTTGTTCCAAGGAGGTTGAGGAGTTTCTCTTTTGTTGTGGTATCAAGCATAAAAGTTGTTCCTTGTATCATCCTGATAAACAATGGTATGGTTGAGCACTTCAACCGCACCAATAAGGAAAGTATCCAATTGGCTGGGGTAAATAAGCTTGATTGGAAAAAATTCCTTCAAGAAGGCTTGGTGACATGCAGACTGACTCCTCATTATACCACTTGGAAAACGCTCTTTAAGCCTTTTCAAGGTATTAAATCTAATTTCCGTTGCTAGCAGTTTACAGGAGTTGAAAGAAGGGATGGTTGAATGTGTCTGATCACTAGAGTGCCGCAGAAATTTGGGATATGAAGGAAAGAAAAATATGACCTGAGGAAAAGTCAAAAGATTGAGTGTGATGGTGGGTGACATAGTTCCCCATTGCCTTGTTCCGATAAGGGCACAAATCATACATTCATTTAACTTCAAAAAGATGTGACGATCTTTAACAATGCAGTCAAAATGCTCAATGGACTGATTTGGAATCGTAGTAGAAAAACATCCCTATAATGGGGCGGTTGCTCCGATTGTCATAATCAAAATGAGAGGGATACAGTGTCCCCTTCAGAATGGTAACATCTTGGGGAACAAAACTCACACTTAGAGAAAGAAGTCCTTAAATGTCCTGCTGATTTTCAAGAATACCTAGTTTAAGTTTTGCGGTCCATATTATATATAGTTACATAAAAGGGTAAACCCAAAAATCACCGGGACCTGGGTATAGAACAGGACAATAATGGGTGGTCCCAGTAAAGGTACATTCAACCCCGGCGAGTAGCGATTTTGCACCGCAGCGCCATCAGTCGCTTTCACGGCATTCCCGTTAACGCGATTGTGGTGACAAAGGGTTGACTCTGGAATTCATTAAACTGACAGATTAATACTACTTGAGTTAAACCAAGGAATCTGGTTCTCATTTAAGCAAATATGGTGGAAGGGACATTATTAACTTGATTCACCCTCCAAGTGCGTTTTTCCGCTCTCCTTTGTTTGGAGCCCTCTAGCCCGACTTGTTTCACCAGCCTCCCCGAGCGGGGCTTTTCACGGTGCCCCCCCATCACTACAGTCCTGAGGAAGACCCCCCTTTGTAAGGATTGCAAGGACCTACACTCCGTTTGGGGTCGAAACGTCGACACTTCATATGTTGCCAGTATAATCAACAGTAATTGTTTTACTGTGTTGTGTTGCTTCCTATACATGGCTAGAGAATACAATATATTACTAATGTAATTGTGAAGCTTTTGGCTTAATGATGTGCCATGCAATTAGAATAATGTGATGTGCACAATACTCTAACTTCACGTACCCCGTTACCCTCACCTAAATCACCGATTTTTCCCTACTTCTTCTCCCCCCTTTTTTTCCTCTGGGCACTTGCAGCTTTTTAAAGTGTTTTTGCAATCAATATGTGTTCAGTGTGATTAAATAACACGGTTGCAATATATATACGTTTTCTTTGAAGTTTGTGAAACCTTTGTTTATATATTTTTTATACACTGTTGAATGTACCTTTACTGGGACCACCCATTATATTATATATAGGTCTGTGTTTGTTTTTGGTGTGTCTTTTTCTGCTAGTTTGAAGGTACTTATATTTTGCTAAAGTTTGAAGAAGGAATAATATGCGGTGTCTTCGGCTTCTGGCTCATCTTACTAGTTTCCAGCCTTCTAGAATCATATGACTGCTGGCAACCGGAAGGATTCCACAGCCGACAGTTGTGACTTACCGTTGATGGAGGAGGTTGATTAAAGAGTGCCCGGAACACATCACTTTGTACTCCTGCCTTCTTCAAATGTGCATCACCTTTCCCTGAGGCTCAGAACTTCTTTACTTCATGTGGTGCTGTCAGCAGTTCGCTCAATCTTATATTCAGGCTAGTGCTCTCCATGTTACAACTGCCAGCCTTTCAAAGACTTACTATCTGACCTCTAGTGAGCATGTGGACAGGTTATAGGCATGCACACCAATATGCCTGTATTTTGAGTCTCCCTGAATGCCATTACTATGGAAAGGATATTCAAAGGCAGGAGTTTGAAAAGTAAATAATCCAGCCAATTAATATGCATTGTATTGTAGTGCAGCATTTATCTATCGCTTACTACCCCTATGTGGGGCGCTTAAGCTTTTGCTTACATGAGTAGCATGCTACACCATGTAGGGTCTGTGGTTGCAAGGATGTTTTTGTTTTGATCCGATGTGGGAAATGCTTCCCCGTGGTGCGTTATGACTACCGAGGTGCGGTTAGGGAGTTTTGGGTCACAGCACACAGCAGTGTTGGAGGCTTACCTGTAAGAGACAGAAAAGCAGTTTTATGGCTTTCAGTATGCTGTTAGCTTTGAATAGCTCTGCGGGTCCCTTTATGGCGTTTCATATGATATAACCTGCTTAGCTGATTACTGCAATGGGTTGTCCAATCTGAGATTTTGAGTACAGTTGTGGCCCTAGCTGGCATGGATGGAGGCAGAGAGAAGTGGAGAGATCCGTAGGGATGGACATTTTTATTATCATCCCATATAGGAATGTCTATGGGAGATGTAAAGAGGCGGCCAAATTGTATAGATATTTGGGACCTGCAGTGAATGGACTATACTAAAATAAAAAGCCCTCCAAAACTGTCCAGTAATGGGAGACAGGTCTCTTTAACTATTCCATGGCTGTTCTCTTGGTGGTGTTTGTTTTTTTGGCTGCACAGTACCGATGATGGACAACCCTCAAAGCATAAATGTACTATGTGCATTTAATAGGTATAATTTACATTTTGTTACTGACCCCTGTGTATTATGGTTGTATCATTATTGCAAGCCTCAACAGTTATATATAGACGTGTATAATACCACAGCGAACCCAGGTCAGCTCTTGTTGCTGACCTGCATAATGAAAGCAATTTGCTGGTTGCAGTTTGTAGGTTGTAAGCTGAGGACTGTGCCTTTTCTGGGTTCTGTTGCAAGGATGCAGGTGGTGCAGTTATCTATGAATAGTCAAGTTTGTAAATGTATTTGGAAGCATATATGCACCTGGGTGCTTCTAATGCTGGCTGGTAGTGAGTTCCAGAGTTTGGCAGATTGTACTGAGAAAGCAGTGCCTCATACGGATTTCTTACGGTAAGGTGGTATGATAAGTGGCGCAAGCCCGGAGCAGTGTTCCCTTTGAACATTTTGCTTGAATTTAACTTGTAGGTTTAGCGGCCCTTTTCCTTGGAAGGCTCTGTGGCTAATGCGGTGTTTTGAACTCTGCCCTGCTAGCTATAAAGTAGCCAGTGGAGAGATTGCAGGACTGGGGTCGTGTATGTGTGTTTCTATGTCTACCCATGGATTTTGATGAGTGTGTAAAAATAAAACTACTTCTTCTTCAAACATATTTTTATGGGCATTTGGTTCAATATCCATCAGGAGCTATAACACTCAACAGTAACTGATATATCAAAATAAAACTACTTCTAGGAGCCATAAACAATGTGGTGCATCAATGGTTAGGACACTGGATCCTCGCAAGGCAAACCACAGCCCATAGCACCAAGGTCCAGTGGGCTAAAGAGGGAAGCCAAGTAAGGAGTGCCTGAATCTCAATAAATGGGTTTAAAATGTGCCCCATTTATTCAAATAAAAAACACAACAATTCTTGGGGTATAAGCTAAGATCTCACAAAACATAAAAAGAAAAAAGAAAAAAAAAGCGTGAGGCCTTATCCTTATTGTGGTGTGCCTGTGTCCAGCTCGAGAGACTTACTGGATACCAGTCACTGTGGTTCAAGATTAACATGCCAGAAACCTGAAAAGATTCGCTGAACAAGTGAAGGTAAAGGGATCCAACGCCTACTGCAGAGAACACTACCTTGGCACATGCATACTAAGGAATGATGGCAATTCACATCATTACATGCATGCAAAAAGTAATCCAGCTTGGAGGACAGAACCCTAAGACACAACCGGTATCTGAATATGGTACAGGGCAGGAACAGCTCATATGAACAAGATGAAGACATGTTGCGCAGATCAAGTGCATAAATGAGCGAGAACCCATTATTGATCAGAAATATTGAAAGGATAGTGATGAGCACCCAGCATGAGATCATCACACAGACAATCGCACCACTGTTTGTCAACAGCCGAGTGTGCATGCAAGTGGATGGGCAGACACTGGTAATATAATACTGGAACATGGACAGAGAGGGAAAGTGGCCAGGTGAGGGAACCAGTAAAGATGAATACCCAAGTGCTAATGCAAGTTACCAGGTGACAGAAAAGCTGTAATACCAAAGCTCTGTCAACGATTGGTAATATAAGACAGACCGTAGGTGACAGAGAAAGAACAGAGCCCGAAGTACTGCTATGTCCTAAAGTTGTGTGCCACAGGGGGAAGGGTATAACCAAGGAGAAAATTAGCTAGGGCTTCGCAACGCCTGATCATTTTAAGCCCCCATACTGAAAGGGACAGTTGCTCTGCAGTGCCCTGATCTTGCACACCCACTTTGACAGATGCACTACTAGGACTGTCTCCATGCACCCGATCACTGGAGGTCCCCTTAACAGCAGGTGACCTTTGGATTCACTCATGCTGGTCTTTGTCCCTTGGGGGAACCAATGCCTGCCCCCCCCCCCCCTTATCTCCCACTCAGTTTCAGCCTTTTGAGGAACATTTCAAAATTATAACAGAACACAGTGACCGTTTTGAAATCTTACTAATTCAACCAACTAATTGCCAGACCGGATGATGAACCTTTGAATGACTCCAGGTCGAAACCCAGTCAGCAACAACATTTGACCTAATATTAATTAATTGCACAATGCTGGCTTAAATATATAATGGATGTCTGAAGTTACCCTTTCAGTTATATGTTTATAATTCAAATTCTTGCATTGCCTCTAACACTGTGTGAACCACCCTGGAGCACGAAATTGTCAGTGTATTTCATTAATCTTACCCATACAGTCATTGATATCAATAGATATTGATCAATCAACCAGGGTAACATCAATCTGAAAGTCACTATGTGAAAGAAAGTGGGGGCAACAAACTAAGGACCAGTAATAACTAAGCACGGACAATGGAGAGCGTGAGCAGCAAAATGTGCCCACGGCTCTGCAACATTCAAGTGCAAGCAAAAGCAAGCAAAGAAAGCTAATCTCACAAAATGGAAGCAGTGACCAAACACTGGATATACTGTAAAGATGAAACAGCCCTAGATATTTTTAGTCATTGATGGGTCTAGCAAGAGAGAGCCCAAACAAGACCAGCCAATCCAATTCTATGTTGTTAGATAGGCAGTTTCAGAGAAATACACCCTTACTTATAGGATGTTTCATCACGGGTTTCCCTAGGGTTCTGCACAGTGACAGTAATGTCTCATAAGCCACTTACATTCAGAACATCTAGGCTTTCGATCAGCAAACTAAATACCTCCAACTCCAGTGCTCCTGGTCGATACCCCTCTTCTAATCTAAATGATTTGCTTCTTTTGCAAACATTGTAGGCTACCCGTTTATATCTTAAAAGACCTTGCAGCTAAAGCCTGCAAATTGCACTGTTATATTTTGAAGTGTAAATTGAAGTATTTTACTATGTTTGAACCATACATGTGAGATTGTGTTCGTAGGCCTACCTGAAAAGTACACTTTCAGTCTAAAAGTGGAGTACACGTCAAACATTCCACAGCATATCACAAACAGAGAGAGGGTCTTTGAGCAGCTGTGTAAAAATTCTGTTCATGGACTGTGAACCACAGCCCTCTTCTTTAAAAATGTTGAGCTTGCACATACCAACTGGAGACATGACCTTTGAAACAATCAACAGGTATGGCAAAGTTGTAATTTAAACCTGTTTGGCAAGGGTAATGAGGCTTTGACAGTTCCCTTAATAATAGTGCAATAAAGGGTGTCTTTGTTTCATGCAGATGCACCAGTGTAATTATATATATATTTTTTGCAGTTTTTATATAGCACAAACTCGACCCAAAGGTACTGGAGCGCTTTACATGAGTAACAGTTGCGTCACACAAGGGCGCGTTTTTTTTTCTTTAGGTATTAAGTGATTTGCCCACAATCACAGGATGTTAAGCGACGTCAAGGCTCCAACCTGGTTCCAAAGTCGGCAGCACTGGCCATTACGCCACACCCTCCTCCCTACCTTAGTAAAAAAATAATAATAAGGGGGGTGGGGGGATGTTTCATTTCACAAGTCGAATTGGCAGAATTTGGTCACTGTGTTACTCTCAAAATTAGGAGTTCCAGCCAAATGACGCCAAACGCCGTGTGGAAGAATGTTTTCCCACAAGGCTCCAGAAATGCCACAGTGCAATTTTCTACTGCGGGCGGTCGTGGCTAGAGAGCTGCTTGAGTAGATTTTCTACTTGAGCGCTAGCAAAATCAACTCGAATGACTGCGCGATCTTGCACAGGTCACGCGCCGCTTGTGCTGATTTTTCAGCGCTACTTGCTCTACTGGCGCAAATTTGCAGTTCAACATGCATATTTTCCACTCGTTGGCAGAACTCCGCTGAATCTTGCAAGATTTACATGTAATTCCACAGAGTGAAACTACACAAACTCTGCCCACCCCTAGTAAACATCTGGCAGTGACCAATCACAATCAAACTAAAGTTCACATACAACCCAGGGCCAAGCTATTACCAACAAAGAAGAGAGACTAGGAATTTATTCAAAGACAAACTATGTCAATCATTTGTTGCTATTTTGTTCTCCTTGTTGTCAGCGATCCATGGCATTTGAAAGCACAGTTTTTTTTTCATTTCAAAGTGTTTTATTTATTTTTATACAAAAACAATAGCATTTCTGTTACAAGGTTAGCCAATCGCAGTTTGTACAAGTGTCCTGAGGCACTCTGACACATTTACTTAGCTAACCCCACATGACGTAATTTACTGAAAACAAGAGAAAGTGATAGAAAAAGGCAAGAAAGAAAGGGGTGAAAGAAGAACAACAAGGAGACAGGCTCTGATAGTTATAAGTCCTTTGATCGCCTGTCAAAACTGACATACGACTAGTTTACTTGTGGAGAGATTGGGAAACATGTTTGTTCACCTACAGACCCGTGGGGCCATGATAGTTGTGTGGAGAGGTGTGGTGCAGCGGCCAGGGCAGCTGACTTCAGAGCACAGGGTTCACGGTTCGATCCCCGGCTCCGGCGGCAGCTTAGCTCAGCACCATGTGTCTCTGGGCAATAGCTCACTTAATTTCCACTACGGCCCCCAGCGGCTCGAGACCCGTAAGGGTGAGTAGCTGCGCTATATAAAAACGGACTTGCTTACTTACTCAGTTACATTCACTTTTCCGTACATAAGGGGGATCAGGGTTTGTTTCGCCGGCATGTGTTATTTTCATGGGGGTTCGTAAAAGTCTAGGTATGTGTCGAGTGATTTCCACATCCCTCTGGTTGCTGGTCTCCAGGGTGAGTTCTGTAGTGAAATGATGTCCGCACCTCTGAGATGCATAATCCAGTTGACCCATCCTTTGTATGAGGTCTTACTTGTGTCTTTCCAATTGGCTAGGACCATTTTCACTGCTGCGTTCAGCGGCAGATCTAGTAGGTCTTTATCGTGATCTGATCTTAGTTATGCGGTGGTGAGGGAGGAAAATTCATTTGTTAGCGTACAGCCCAGCAACTTATTTATAAAACCAAAGATTTTCTCCCAGAATGTTTTGAGTGTTGGGCAATGGTAGATAAGATGTGCTAGGTCCCCCTTTTCCTTGTTACAGTTCCAGCATAATGCATCCTCCCTGAGACCTAACGAGAATAAGCGTGCAGGGGTCCAAAAAGCCTTATGGAGCAGCCAAAATTTTGTTTGCGATAGCACTGGGGAGATTTTATTGCGTGAGGCAGAGGCCCATAGTGTGGCCCGTTCTTGTTCGTTAAGTGTGTTTTTAGTTTGTTTTTCCCAATAGTTAATTGTCTTGTCATTAAGTTTAGAGGATTTTGGGCGTAGGAGTTTGTAAAGGTGGGAGACCTGGTTCTAAACCTTAAAATACAACTTATACAGGCCTGCAATGTCGAGTGAGATTTTATCAGGTCGAGCTATTTTTAGCATTTACTGGTCCCTTCTGGGAAGTTAACTTAAACTGGAAGGTACATGTGTTCAGTTCATTCAGAAAGTGAATGAACAAAAAAGAGGCCTTTAAATCTTGTTTTTGTCTTGACACATTTGCTGTCTGATCAAGGACAGAGGTCAAATGTCAGTTTGTCTTTTTACTAATTGTTGCTCATCTGTTCCTGGGAAATTATGTTTAATTTTCTCTTATTATAGTTAGTGCTTTTTGTCAAGTGAGTTATCTGACAATAATTGTGAAACAAAAGGCTTTAAAATGTCAGGTTTTTTTATTACACAACATTTAAACAGCCTGTAAATTAATAGTACAAGTATTTCAAAATATATCAGGAATCATGAAAGAACTTTTTTTGTAATTCAGAAGTGTGATGCAAACAAAGATTTACATAGGAGCAAAACAAATTAGAACACTTTACTTGGTGATGTGCAAATGACAAATATTTGCAGACATTGTACACTATTTAGTTTTAAAACCACATGTCAGTGGGAAATTCTGTGGACATTTCAATGTAAAATCTGTTGATTGCAAATGACAGTATATTTATTAAAAGTGACAGTTTTTAAACATGAGTTGAAAAACATTCCTGCCCCCGCACTGATGACAATGCGGTGTATCAACTGAGGCAAGTCAGCGGCCATGTGTATCCTATATGTGGCTAGATTTGTATTATATATGGCGCAAAAGTTTAGTCTATTAAATCAAACAAAAGAGTTATCTGTACAGCAGACATGCAGAACTCACATATGTGAAGGTGCTCTCATACGTGAAAGAAGAAAATAGCGTCTCGGGAATTAAAATACTTGCCCAGGATCACATAATTTGAAACCAGTTTATGGGTCAAGAGCATTATAATTAGGTAGAGTAGATTATTTGTCACTAGACCTGCAGGTCTAGTAACATTTTTAGGATTTTTCGAGGCCCGGTTCTAGTAACATTATTCAGATTTTTCGAGGCCTGTTATAAAGTTAGCATTAGCAGAAACTGTGGCGGCGTAAAATATCAGTGTGAAAGGCAGGAGCCCCCGAGAATGTTAAGACAGGTGCTTTTATAGTGCTTATGTCACCGGAAGGATGCTTTCAATTGATGTAGGATAACACATTCCTAAAGAGAATAACTAGTGCATACGCAAGATATTTGCTCAGCAAGTTAAGTACTCTCTGACAATATCTGGCGTAAACCCAAGGTAACAAGAATTATTCCAGGCAAGACCATTTCAGCTTTCCATCCTTCTGAGGGCAATACATTGCGTACCCTTAAATTGTGTAATGATAACCAGGGGTGTAGCTTCAGGAGGGTGTTTGGGGTGTTAAAACCACTCCCCCTAATAAATATATTCCATTGTAATAGTTGGGTACAGGTGCTTTAAGTCGTGTATGGTGAGGTGTTTGTCAGATTTCACTTGGGATTTTTACATACACATGCAGACAAAAACACACTTGTCTCTGTTTTAAAGGTCTTACAAATGGTTATTTTACAAAAAAATAAGTTTTAAGTACCCCTCACAATCCGTGCTCCTCTCCGTTCCTACTGCTCCTTAAGCCCCTGCGTCTCATATAATGTATTTTAACCAGCGTGATTGTTGGGAAATATGAAGCTCACATACCCCCAATCTTACTGAACTAGCTACGCCCCTGATGATAGAGGCTGATGTTTAGAGTGCCCAGAAGCTTCAAGCAGTGGTATGAATAGCTATATTCAAGACACTTCATGGCCCTGTGATTAATGGAAGGGACAAGTTGTGGATGCACAAACGACAGAAAGGGAAACTAGGAACACACACCCAAAGATCCCACTTTTCAAGCATCAACTAACACAAAACTCAAACCACTCACAAACAAGCATTTGCAATGCAATAGGTCTTGCATTTACACGAGTTTAAGCTATTGGCATTGTAAATGACAATGCCTTTTATTTATGTTTTAAAACTAAAACAAAAATAAAAGGCATTGTCATTTGCAATGTGAATAGCTCAAACTCGCGTAAATGCCTCGCGTGACGTGCCTGGCTCTAGCCCCGCCTGTGCCCCTCATGCTGAAGAAAACAGCAAATTAATTAAATAAGCAAGCAAACAGAATATTTAATATGAAAACAGGAACGCGCCGCAATAAAAGTACACATTTCATTGGAGGTGTAAAAATGAGAAACTACTAAAAGACATTGCTGTGCACCTCTTGTGTGAAAGGCCCATGTGTGTGCCATCTACACCCTGTTTCCGAGTCTCTATTTTCCTGAATTGGTTTAACCGGGAAAATAGATAAAAGGCAAATGCACGCACTACAATCGGTAAAACATGATGTAGAATAAAATCGAATATTTAGGTAGACGTGAGGGACTGAGGTATCCTGAAGTCTGTTTACATTTGGTATACGCCTCTGATCCTTGCTACGGTTCCAACGCTGGGCCAGAAAAGTTTGGAGAAACCCCTGGATTTCCGACACCACCCTTTCATTTCGCCTGAAAACAGCTCCAACGAAAACTTATAACAAACATTCGGGGAGGTCTCAAGCCACCTCACTGTGGACGTCCCGTTCGACGGACCACCTCGACTCGTCGATAAACTTTTTTCTAACGAATATATTTGCCCGTGTGCCTTTCAGTCCCAGCCGGTGACCAGAGCTGGCGACTTTGGAACTGGGGAACCAGGTTTAAGTCCCGCCGTCGGCTCGAAATCATGTGATTCTGGGCAAATCACTTAATATTGCTGTGCCTAACAAAATTAATTAATCTGGCCTTGTGTAACGTAATCTGGCGCTCATGGAAAGTTCTCCAGCCGAGTTCACGCTATACGAAACTGCCCAAAAAGAAGTACATATCGCAAGGATTGGCGCTGTAATGGTTGCGTCTAATAGAGCAGCTGCCAGTGGCGAAAGGCTGACTGTAGTACTGCAGACCTCTGAAGGATGAACAGCTGCGAAGTGCGACCCGGCGCTCAAGGCGCATGCAGGGAAGCCTTGTGTAAAGAAAAGGGTGCGTGCAGGGAAGCCTCATGAAAACAAACTGGCGTAACCTCCTACCCGAGTTGGTTTACATTAACAATAGATACCCGCACCCCTGACAGCTTTGGAAGACACGAGAAATAGTTGTCAATTACTCCACATGAACAACAAATCGCGCAAACGAAAGTAAACAGCGAACGCTAACGTGAGCTGTCCGCGCCACAAATTAATAAAATAAACAAGCGCGGCCGCAAAAGTGAAAGCGGCCCCCGCTGCATAGTAATTAAATAAATAAACAAGTGCTGCCGATAAAGTGAAAGCGGACTGCACCTCAAATAAAAAAAAAATTAACAAAATAGTGCTGTTATCCATGATAAAGCAGACTGTGTAGCATGACCAGTAAAAGGTCCAGTCCTTATGGGCGGTAACAAATGGAGACAAGGCGGTACCAAGAAGGGACTAAAAAGCCTATTTACTAATCAGAAGCCAGCATTTAAGGACAATGACACAAAGCCAATGACAAATATGGGTGGAGAGTGAATGAGGCTTCTACAGCATACCCTACTACAGCATGCCTCGCAGAGCGAGCAGCACATGCGCGCTACTGCTAGGCTTGACCTAAAAAGATTCATTAATCTTAGGAGACCAGTAATGCAAGATTGTAAGAACACACTATGGTAATGGGGGAAGATGTGTTTTACAGTCAGGGTCACTGGCGTTATGGGAGTATACAGCCACGGCTTTTTCCGCATAAATATGGATTTGCAGCATCTGGCACATTATCCATCAACTGCTTCATAATCTGCTGATTTTAACACATGTATAAAAATGACAAAATAATGAAGTAATACTAACAAAAAAATTAGCCGTATTATGCTGCATAATTTACCTTTGTCGCATACTTTAGTCAACCCTGCCACTTAATTTGGTACTTCTCTGCCGCATAATTCCAGTGGCCCTGGTTACAGTTCTACGTTATCATATTCAATGACGGAAAAGAATTAGAATAGAACATCTGAAGTGGAAAGAGAATCCTAGCTGCTTTTCCAAACAGCACTGGGAAAACTTGGGGGATAATGGAGACCTTTTCAATATTATCGACGTCTGAATACGGAATAAAGTCCATCTTTTCATGCGCCTATAGAGAGACACCAGATAAATTCATAAGGACGGCTCTGATGTCACGACATGGAAGGATGTGCCAGAGAATTTCTCTCTCCTTCCAAGCTCTGGGACGTAGCAATCCAATGGAAGCCAAAAGAACTTAAAATAGACTAGTCTGAAACCAGCGCTCTGTCATTAACTAAACCAGCACTTGGAGATTCTTCAGTCAGCCCTTTTTGAGCATCACTTCTGAAAGAATTATGGAATATGATCCACTCGCCCAACCTCTTCAGACCGCAACCTGTGGCGCGACTTCCAAACATAGCCGCAAGGAGCCGCCTTCGTCTCCGGGGCAGTGTGGGATGGGCCTGTCCGGCTGCTAAAACACCCTTTCAATCCCTACCAAGTTCAAACAAATTTTAATGTGAGCTGTTAAGCCGCAATCCTAGGTCAGATATTCCTAAATCATAGTAAAGTATTCCTCTTCAAAGTAATCTTGGGAACAACACACTTTTTTCTGACATCTGTGCAAGAATTACTTTTTCAAGGTAATTGCGATTGTATTATGGGATATTTGGATAATTTTAAGACAAATTTACTTTTTGGATGGAATTAGAAGTTTTGCTTTTGGTATTCCTTTAAATTTGGTACAGATGCTTCTTGAAATGCAGCAAAAAAATATTTTAAAAACAAATATCAAAAAACCACTAGCCAACCTGAGATACTCAAGTTGTTATTAGTAGGGGTCCTACTGCAAACCGCTTCGGTTCCTCCAAAATGGAAATATCTATAATTTTGTACTGCGTCACCAAAATCCTGTCTCTCATTCGCCTCTCTTTCTAGGGAACACATATGAGCCATGTTCATAGGTTCTGACTGAGTCTTTTGACCAATCCAGGCCCCTCTGGACTAACTCCAAGTAACTGCAGAACCTTGGAGTTAAAAAGGCAAAGCATAGGCTTCGCAACAAGGACTCGGAATGCCAAACCACAGCCATCTTTAAAGGGATGATAATTCCAACCACTTACAGCCCTCTTGTAGGCCCAATTCAGAACCTTCGTCAGTTTTTGAAGAAACAAAACATACTCATTAATGATGGTGACTACCCAGGATATGAAAGAGAATGCTTATAACTTCAAACACAGGGATAACAAAAATAGCAGGACCCCCGAACCCTAAGCAGATCAATGCGGACTAGCCCCCACAGATACCCTTCTAGTCTTCAGCATTTACACATTTTAACTGCAAACATATCCCTGAAGAAGGATTTACCGAAACATCAGAGTGGTGCAAAAGAAAGTCTGCAAAGCAATACAAAACCTCACCCTCGTGGGTAGTTAAATCTCATCTGTAAAGGCAAATATCCGGGGGTTCATTTGCAAGCACAGCAACAACCTGGAAACCAGTAATGAAGTATGGGGAAAATGTATGGAAATGTATGCAGGCAATCCTGGTTCAACCATTGCCTCCTCTCAGCTACACATTACTCTTTATTGGCATCCCAGAGTACATCTTGTGTTAATGTCATGCTAAAATGGGCCAGGTGTGAGGAACGGCTTTAAGGGACACTTCTTTCTGTCTAGGTTATGAGATTATAATATTTATATAGGTCTTTTAAGATGCACATCTAAATCAAATCAAACGATGCGGTGACACAATTGGTCCAGATATAACAAAAGAAAGACAGTGAAAGAAAGACAGACTGAGCAAGAAAGATGAAACCGAAACAAAGCCGAGAATTAAAAGCATGAGAGATTGTGAGGTAAACAAATAGGAAAATAGAGGCGAGAGAAACATCTCACCAAAGTGCTTGCAGGCGTGCTCCCAAATCTAGCTAAGTACTATTCTGGAGTAAAAGCGATGCACTGGGAGCCCCCCCCTCTTCATGAAGGGCAGCAGATATGATCCAGTGTGTGCATTGGCAATATTCATAACTAGGAGACCCGCATTCTAATCCTAGCTTTCTCACTCGATAAAAACTGTGTGATCCTGGGCAAATGAATGTAACTCTCTTGGTCCAATTGCATAAATAAATCGACAGCGCGTAGATAAATGGAAAAACGTTACTAAGTGCCCAAAAAGAAGGGAGTTGAGCCTGCGGACGCTTAGAAAGAATTTGCTTTGCAGTCCTGCGCTTTTCCAAGTCTGCTCACCGACTCAAACCACGGGATCCTCCGGCGGTCCGAAAACAGGATACTGTACCCACAATGACGTCAGGGAAGATGCGGCGCTCAAGAAACACTAACATCTCGAATACTTGAGAGCCACAGGCGAGCACAACCAGTGCCGTCAGGGCTTCCAGACAAATTCAACTGCAACTTTTCCCAGCCAACCAACTAGTGAAAGTTGACTCGTTTTCCAGTCCAAATGATGCAGCTAGGCGATATCTGAAGAATAGCTGAGGTATCCAATCACAGAAGAAGCCAACACTACTGCTTTGTCGGGAGGGGGTAGTCGGAACAAGGAAGTCGGTAGATGGCGAAGAGACACATGGGATAAACAGGAGTGTGAGGGCAGAAAGAGTGAGTGACTGCCTGGAAGAGACCCGAAAGAGGGCGAGAGAGAGAGGTCGGGGAGCGGGTCAGCGAGAGAGAAAAGGAGAGGACAGGAAGAGAACAGGCAGGGAGCGTGAGAGAAGGGCGAGGAGAAAGCGATAGCGAGAAAGAGGTGAACGAGGAAGAAGAGATACAAGCAGGTGGAAACTACTAAGTAGAGAGTGTTAAGACAAAGGAGATAGGGAAGTAGGAAAGATAGTGTGCATGAGAGAGAGAGGTAAAGTGAAAGAGAAGCAAATTGAATTAGATGAAGAAACGAATGGGAAAAGGAAGGCCGGAATAGAAAGACCAACGCGAGAGAGGTGGCTGGTTTGTGTGGCAAGAGAGAAATAAACAAGCGCTTGCCATTGCGGGAAGGCAGCCGCTGTTTATTTTTGCATCGCGCTTTAACTTTAAGTGAAAGCGCGATGCAAAAATAAACACGCGGCGCCCTGTCTCCTTTTGGGACGGCCCATCTGGACTGGATCTCACGGCTTGTTTATATAACACGCCTCCTTGAGATAAAAAATTGCTTCACGACAGCCGTGAAGCAGGCGATCCAGTCCGGAGGGGCCGTCCCAAAAGGCGAAAGGGCAGCGGCTAAAAACCCTAATTTCCAATGGCAGGCCACCGTTTAGCATAAACGGTGACGCCGTCCAATGAAAATGAGGGGCGGGGCTTCAAGCCCCCTTCTCAAATCTCCTCTCTCACAATAGATCTCGCCAGAGCGAGCAGCGCATGCACGCTGCAACGCTAGGCGAGACCTAAAAAGGTCAAAGAACACAGCGCGCCTTATGTTCAATGAGAGTCACAGATCTATCCAGCTCACATGACCACACCGGGCTTACCCACCCACAACACAACTTGAATGAACTGCCTAGGTCACAGGGCCACACCAACCCAGAGCCAAAGACATGTACGTCTCGTATGACCACACCAGTATTCAACTAGGTATACAGTTTATTGCTGCACATCACTGCCGAGTTCAAGAAACGAACTTCTCACATTTTCACGTCGGTCAGTGCATGTCAGGTGACCCCACCAAAGCTGAATCACCCGTCTAATGTTCGCACTACAGCTGAACGAGATGTACAGAACTTGCATGAGCATACCAACCGTTAGCTACAGGTAACTCTATTCACATAAACATACCAATGCTGAGCCAATCACATGTACAGTTCATAATACAATAGTGACCCACACAAGCAGAATTCACACACCAAGCCAAGACTTAGACATATACTGGCCGCATAACTACATCAACGAGGAACCACGTAGATGCGCAGCTTACACGGCAATGCAACTTCTCAACTAGAGCTCATAACACCACATTTTTGATTGATAAGCCACAAACATGTACAGCTCAAATGATCAGACTATTTCTGAGATCGAAAAGTACAATTCACAGAAACATGCGAAAGTTCAGTCAGACCTATAGCTCAAAGGACTACACCAACGAGGAGCCACAGATCTCTATAGCTCATCCTCTAGCCTTCCAAAGCTGAAATACTAACACCGAGCAACCCACATACACCACTCATAAAAATACCGATAACAAAAAAGTGCAGCAGATACAATCACTCCAACAAATAGGCAAAATAATGAACATGCTGTACTTGCTTTGAACGATACCTCCATAAGAGAGGAAGAATTGCTCAATCGTGAGAATGTGCCTTATTACTCACAGACAATTAAGTCAGATAGATGTAGCAATCGCGTACGATTGCGATCAACTGAACAGCAAAAACCCACATATGTAGGTTGCCCTCACTCACATTCAGTTATACACACATGCTCATGCATTTCTCGACACCAAAAGCACTGAGCAGTCACTCAACCATAGGTATATTACTATCACCAGCAGGTCTGTCGTACAATCAGCTATACACATGCCATGGACTTACATACACACACACAAACAGCTCTGTCACACAGTGATACGTTACAAAAACACTCTAAAGTTATTAGCCACCCACCAACATACAGATAAATATTCCTGTTCCATGACTAGCTGTACACAATAACCTCACCTAAACAAAGAGTTCTGATACACTCAAATACAAACACCTCCATGTTTAAAAGACAAGCCATTAATAGAATCATCGTTCTACACACCGAGGTTTGCCAACACAGCGAGTGCTTGTTCCCACATAGCTCTGCTATTTGTAAACATGGCTGAGTAAAACATTCAAGCATACAATAGTTACACACACGGGTATCGTCTGTTACAGACACAGCCATAAAAAAAATGCCCGTTTTGCACTCCACCACACACTAACGGTATGGATCACATTATGGCATATACAAAACGTCCTATTAAAAAAAACACAAAGGAACCCACCTGCTCCCGTTCGCGGCTCTGTTCTTGTGCCCAGGATGGTAAAAGCCTGCAGCCACACTAGTTCACTCCTTCCACCTCTGCAAACACTATCATACACTGCCAGGCAGGATCCGGGCGTACTCTACATCAGAAGCAGGGGGCGTTCTATTCGTCTCTATGACCGCCGGGGGGGCGGAGCACAACCAGGAATTACCACGTGCAACCTACCCCTCCTGTGGAGGAAGTCAGGCCGGTGATCGGTTTATCCGTTGCCAGGTCACTTAACGCTCGGCACTGGACCCTAGAACCATGAGATGGTTTGGAGAAAGTCTAACTCACATACACGAACGTTATAATCGCTACTAGAAATCTGTGTTCCTGGCGTGCACCAGTGCAGCAAGCTTGGAGGCGGCCATCTTGAAGATGTCCCTTTGCACAACTTGGAAGAGGTTACGGACGCGGCCATACTGAAGTGGCACAGCACCTCCTGGTCATCGGGCAGTACCGCTACTGAATGAACAATACTTCCGCAACATAATAGCAAGATAATGGTACTCGTATCCGTTAGTACTGCGCCTAAACCCCCGCCACTCTCGTCCCGTGTGTAAGCATGGCTAGAGTGACCAAAGCCATGGACAGAAGTATGACTACATGTTGGCGTCAGCCAAGGAGACAGAAGAATGACCCCAAAGACAGTTCTAACCGAAGTACGGCTACTGCTGCAGAGCCGGCAAATTATCCTGGACTGTGCGTGCCAGTTCAAGTTTATTTTTTGTATTCTGTGGCATGCAGCCATGATTTTATAATGGTCTAAATTGGGCTTCAAATCCCAGAATGCCCAACAAAAACCTACCCTGGATGGGACAGTCGCCCATGGGTCGGACACACTTGAGAGTTCTGGAACTGCATCAGACAAGAACATCATAGACTCAGAAGCCTTATTACAGGCAAAACGGAAGCTGTTTCGTGGGTTGAGTACTTTAATTGCAGCGAGTTTCTTATTCTCAGCACAAAGCAGAGCTGTTTATTTATTTAATGCAGTTTTATATAGCGCGATCTTTAACCAAAGGTGTCGGAGCGCGTTACAAAAGGTACACAAGATAGACTAAACATGCTAACAAGTTACATATATACAGTTACAGGTACATGGGATAGGCTGAACACGCTAAAAAGTTACATATATGCAGTTACAACGCTAACAAGTTGGATATTTATATTGTAAAAAATATAAAAGATGTCAGCGTTAGGTTAGAACAGCAGTAAAATACATATTTACAAAGTTGACCTCAAATGAGTGCCAGGTAAATTACAAAAGGTACACAAGATAGACTAAACACGCTAACAAATTACATATATACAGTTACAGGTACACAAGATAGGCTGATCACGCTAACAAGTTACAAATATGTAGTTACAACGCTAACAGGTTGCATATTTATATTGTAAAAATATGAAAAGTGACAGCGTTAGGTTGAAACAGGAGTAAAATACATATTTACACAGTAGTCCTCATGTGAGTGCTAGATGGTTGTAGTGGTCAAGAAATAGGTTGAGTTATTCCAGGAAGTGTCTTTGGAGGAGGAGAGCTTTAAGATCTATTTTGAAGGTCTGGAAAGAGGTGGTGGTTCGGAGGGATGGAGGAAGTGAGTTCCAGATTCTGGTCTCATTATCGGAGAAGGATTGAGCCATAAATCTTTCTCTTTTGAAGGTAGGAGGTTCGAGCAGTAAGTTTTCCGCATTGCATGAAGGTCTAGAGCCTCCTGAGATTTTGAGTTTATTAGCCAGATAGCATGGGGTGGAGGTGTGCAGGGCTTTGTCGGTGATATAGGCAATCTTGTAAATTGACCTTGCTTCGATAGGAAGCCAGCGAGCAGACAACAGTATGGGTGAGATGTTATCATTTCTTTTAGCCCCATATATGAAGTGAGCTGCTGAGTGGAGGATGGATTTTAGAGGGGAAAGGTGGGATTTGGGGAGGCCAGCAAGGAGAGAGTTGCAGTAGTCCAATCTGGAAACAACCAATGATTGGACCAAGGTTTTTAGGTCTTGTTCAGGAAAGAAGCGCCAAACCCCACAGAGAAGGCGCAGTTGGTAACGTGCATTCTTGGCGATGGAATTGATATGGGACTGTAAGTTGAGCCTTTTATCTAGGATGACGCCTAGAGATTTGTCACTGTCAACAGTGATAGGCTTGTTGTTGAGAATGTTCAGATTATTCATCTAAGATTGGATAGGAGGAGGAGATAGTGATGTCGAGAGGAGAAGGAATTCTGTTTTGGAAGGATTCAGTATTAGTTGATGAGTAGACAGCCAGTGGTGGAAGGAGTTGAGTGTGGTGTTGAGGATTGAAATGTCATGAGTGGAAGAAACCTTTAGGTAGATTTGGGTGTCATCTACATATAGGTGATAATGGATCCCAGATTTTTTTAGGAGATTACCCAGGTTGAACAGAGTGGGCGCGAGGATCGAGCCTTGAGGGAAACCTTGTTCAACAGCCATTGAAGTGGAGAGACAATTGGCTATTTTGATCATCTGGGATCTGCCCGACAGGAATGATTCGAACCATTTGAATACTGTGCCTTCAAAACCCATTCTTAGCTTTAAAGTGTTCAAAAGAGTGTTGTGATTAACAGTGTCAAAGGCTGCGGATAGGTCAAGAAGGATCAGGAGCCAAGATTCACCAGAGTCAGAGCAGGGCATCATCGATCACTTGAAGTAGGGCTGTTTCGGCACTGCAACCTTGGGTAAAACCAGATTGGAATTTGTCAAGGAGGGAGTTGACCTTGATATGTTTGGAAAGTTGCTTCGCCCCACACAACTTTCTGTAATTTTAGCAAGAAAAGGAAGGTTGGTGATAGGGCGAAAGGTGTTGAGATCTTTTGCATCAGCAGAAGGTTTCTTAAGAAGTGGGGTAACCTGTCCTGTTTTAAGGGCAGCAGGAAGGGAGCCTTGGTTGAGGAAGAGGTTTATCAGACTGGTCCAGTAGGGGAGTGTGTGGGTGTAAAAGTCACTGGCAATGTCACTGGGGATGGGGTTGATGGAATGGTAAGAGGGTTTAGTTTCTAGAATGCTTTCAAGGAGGGCCATTTCGGTGATGAATTCAAAGTTCTGCCATATGACTCGGGATTTGGGGTCCTCATGGGGGTAGGATGGGTAACCTGATCCACAAGTGATTTTACTTTTTCATCAAAGAATATTGCAAATTCTGACGCTGTCTTGGGGGGCGGGGGGGTCGTCAAATATGGTGGGAAAGGGAGAGATGTTGGTGCTTTTGATAAGGTCAAATAACTTTTTAGGTCTGTTTTTGGGGGAATCTTGGAGGGTTCTGAAGTGCATCGCTTTTTCATGGAAGATGTGTTTGTGGTAACGAATCTTGCAAGGCGGAGATTGGATAGATTGGGGGTGGAAGGAGAATGTCTCCATAATTTCTCAAGGTTCCTCAAGTCTTTTCTTTCTTTGTAGAGGGATGTATTGAATCACGGAGCAGAAGGAGTAGGACTTTTCTTTTTACTTTGCAGTGGAGCAACAATATCAATTACAGTTGTAAAAATGTTTAGGTCCGAGGTTGAATACCCAGTATATTCTAGAATTGTGCTTAGGATTCTGTGACTTATAGTCCTGTTTTTATACATGAATACAAGTCCCAGAATCCAAAGTTTAAAAAATGGATGGGATGAGCTACTTATGCGTGGTCTTAGGCAGTGCTTTAAATGGGCCGGTACTGAGTACCGGCAATTTACAAGAGTGACTTAATACGTTTAATTGGAGAATACCGGTTCAGAGTACCTGCACTTCTTTTTTTCCATTTCAAGCTCTGGTCTTAGGAAACTTGAGAGCGCTGCCAAATCAGGCGAAGCTGAGTCTTTGTGTAGCATTCATTGCATGTTAGTACTTTTCTTTCATTATAAATGCAAGATAAATCATGCATGTAAACATGAGGGACAGCTACCAGTGGCATCACAAGACAGAAACTGGTTCCATTTTAATTTCTATTAACCACCATTGGAGTAAAGGAATTTGTAACCGAACAAAAACATTTTTGTCCAAAAGAAAATGAAGAGTGTTGTAAGTATGAAGACTGAAAAAAATGGTGGACAAGCTACTTTCCTCTGCGTACTGTTTTTTTTGTGCAATTTTATATAGCGCGGACATGGCCCGAAGGCATCAGAGCGCTTTACAGCACTAGCATGATACAAGGGTACATCAAGTTACAGTTACAATAATTACGTTCAGATATATTGCTTGGTAGCTGCAACCAGGACAAGTGCAGCCACTGGACAAGAGACGTATAAGGTTCAAGCATTGATTAGGATGGTGGGGACATACAATGAAGGTAGTTCGTCTCCTGGATAGAATACTTGGGTATGGTCGAGGGTGATTAACCCAGGTGTCTGTCAAATAGGAGGAGCTTGAGGTCCTTTTTGAAGGTGGCTATGCAGGTTGTTAGGCGAAGGGAGGGAGGTAAGGAGTTCCAGATCCTTGTGGCACTACCAGAGAATAACTGGCTCATGTACCATTTTTGACTGAAGGTGGGGGATTCTAGGAGCATGGATTGGGCATTTCTGGAACCCCTATTTGCTCCAGAGATTTTCATTTTCTCACTTAGATAGGAGGGTGAAGAGGAGTGCAGTGCTCTGTGGGTGATGCAAGCGGTTTTGAATTGGGCCCGCGCTTCAATGGGAAGCCATTGGAGGGTTAGCAGGGCCAGGGGCATGTGGTCACATTTCTTGAGACCTAACACGAAGCGCACTGCTGCATGTAGAGTTGCTCTCAGTGGGCCTAGATTCACTTTTGGAATGCCTAAGAGAAGGGCAATTCCTTAATCTATTCTGGAGAGGACGAGGGACTGCACCACTGTTTTGAGGTCTTGTTCCGTAATCAGTTGTCTTACGCCCCACAGCTGCCTGAGTTGGTGTTGTGTGCTTTTGGCCATGGATGTGATGTGGCTCTGGAGGTTTAGATGATTGTCAAGGGTGATACCAAGGGATCTAGCACTCTGGACAATAGCGGGGCAGCCATCCAGGGCGGGAAAGTTGGCCATCCATTCCTGTACCAGGGTTTTTGCTTTCGGAAGTGAGATCAAAAGAAATTCTGTTTTAGTTGGGTTGAGTTTTAGATGATGGTTAGACATCTAGTTTTGAATATTTAGGAGTGTGATTGAAAGGAGGGCAAGGTCTTCAGGGGAAGAGATTTTCATGTATATTTGAGTGTCGTCAGCATAGAGGTGGAAGAGAATCCCAGCATTTCTGTGAAGCACACACAGTGGTTCTAGGCAAAGGTTGAAGAGGGTTGGGGAGAGGATTGAGCCTTGAGGGACCCTGTAGGAAAGTAGGATCTGCTTTTATGGTTACCCCCACTTTTTGCCTGGTGCTAAGCTGTTACTGACTAGTCTGACTGGGATTCTGCTAATCAGGACCCCAGTCGATCTGCTTTCTCCCTTAAATTGTTATGTTCAGTACTTAGGTACATCCCAGATTGGATACTGGGGTACCCTTATCAGTCCCTAGTACATGGTACTAAGGTACCCAGGGCATAGGTACCCCAGAGGTGCCCCATGGGCTGAAGCATGCATTATGCCACCCATGGGAGACCATTCAAAATGGAACTGCAGGCCTGTCATTGCAGCCTGTGTAAGCTGGTGCTAGCACCACTTACTATAGATAAAGGTTTCCTATATCTGGGGTCACTGCACTTAAAACCTATAAGTCAACCCTATAGCAGGCCATACCAATCCTGAAGGCAGGGTGCTTGGTTCTAAGTGTGAGGGTGCCCCTGCATGAGCAGGTCACCCCTACAGCCTACGAAGTCCATTCACCTGGGTTGTAAGTGAAGCAGCCATATACTATATAGAGGGGCATCGCGTAATTACGCGATGACCATCTCGACACTGGCTGCAACAAATCCTCTCATGTTTGCTATCAAACATGTTGGAATCATACCCCCACACTGTAAACGGTGTGGGAATATGATTCCAAGCACTGGAAGAGCCCTACGTTAGGCTCTCAGTGTCCCTGGCACCAGCCTTCTAGACCCGTACAGCACAAAAAGGTTGCTGCCGACCAGAGACACAATTCTGCCCTCCTGCTGCTGAGCCATGCTTGAGCAGGGGAAGGCAGAACAATAGGCATCCTGTCACAGGGAGGTGTGACCACCTCCCAGACAGGATTTAGTGCCAGCGCCACTCAGTCTGCACGAGGGGCACATTTGGTGTCCCCATGCACAGTCCAGTTCAAACCAGCTCTGGGAGCCGTTGGCTCCCGCTCTGGCGTGAAACTGGACAAAGGACATGGGAGTTACCTCCCCCCTGTTCTGACCCTCCCCTGGGAGGGTCCCCTGAATCGTCCCAACCCTTTACTAAAGGTATTTAAAGGCTTACCCTTGGTGGGTCCCTAGATTCGTTGTGGGACAAGATTCAGATCAGACACAACTTCTTCTTCTACTGTCTGGGCACTCTGAACTTCCCTGGACCTTGTTTGGGCTCAACTTCGTCTCCCTTCCAGTCTGCTGCATCGCCTGTGCACCATACAGGAACCTTCCAAGGCCTGTGGGCATCAAAGACACCTGAAGGAATCTCCCTAGAAGTGAAGGAGTCCCTTCCCTGCATTCGCAGGCACCGCAACTAAGTCGACCGGTCTGCTGATCCTGAGCTGCTCTGGACTCCGAAAGGTTCTGCAACACAGGTGGTGGTTTTCCACAGCTCCCGACGCCTGCCCTGCCCTCTCACCAAGTTTGAGGCCAGTATCCCTCGTGGGGGTTGCAATAACCGAACCCCTGTGCACCGCGTCAACTTGCAGTTGCAAAGGCTTGTTGGCTTCCTTCCAAGAAGATCTTCGGGCTCCAAGTAGCCCCAACCTCGAGCATCTCAAGAGACCAGAATCTTCAGCCACACCGCATAGTTTTGCTTCGTGGCCTGCATCTTTTGGTGAGCTGCTTGAGGTCCTCTCGCGACTCCAGTGCCTCCGGCCTGTGGGTCCATTTGAGGATCACCTTTGTTTCTTTTGGGCTCCCCTGATTGCTCGTGGCCTGCCCTGACTCCCCTGCTTGTGGTGAGTCCCCTGGACCTTGTTGGTCCCGACGTTGCACCTTCTTCGACTTCTGCGTTGGTTGCATTTGTCAAGGGTTGTTGGTGCTCCCGCCGGAAACCGACCCCTCAGCACTCAACATCGGACGTGTGACAACTTGTGCACGGCTCCTGGTCTTCCTCAGTGTCACCTGGTCCTGCAGAGTGAAGGTCCTCGTCAACTCTCCTGCAACTCTTGACATTGGTGGACATTCGTCTTCCAGATCTCCTGGTCACTCCTGAGTGACATAGACTCTGTCCCCTCTGCTTGCAGGTACCTTTCAACTAGAATCCACCTTCGGATTCCACCGGACACTTTCTTCTCCTTCAGCAGCGGCACCTTCCTGAAGTCCTCCATTGGGTTCGACAGCAGTTTCCGACACCACTTCACACCTATGCACCCGGCTTCCCTGGTGTAGGTAACGTGGGTACTAGGGTATCCACGGGTGTGGTGGCTCCCCAACCTTCTGTCTTCCACTGGGTTTCTTCAGGGTCCACTGGGAAGGATCCTTAATCTTTAAAATTCCAACCGCGACTTACACGTAGAGTTGTACGGAGCACTCGGTCGTGTTCCCACAATGCACACGCTCTGCGTGGGGTCCCTATCTACTCACCTTGGGTCCCCAGCACTTCTACGTCCTCTCGACCGTGTCTTCACCCGAGTCGTGGTTCTTATACCACTTTCTTAGTGTATGGTTTGGTCCTCCCCTGGGGCCCACTGTGTATTCTGTGCTATTTACTGTATTTCTTTGCAAAGTATTGTGTGCATTGTGTTTATCTCCGGTTAGGAGATATCTAAATGTGTTAGAGAGTATTATATAATAAATACATATTTTTATAAATAGCTTGTGTGTTTTTTTTCCACTTAATCTGTACTATAAGATTGTATTCTGGTAAAACAAGCTGCTTTACACTCCTTCTGGACTAAGCCTGAAGGCTGCTCCCCACAGCTACCACTTAGAGAGCTTTCTAAGGTTGTCTAAGACCTCTTAAATCACCATAAGGGTTGTCTGGACTGGTGGAGGGTGCCCACTTACATTAGTGGACATCCTACACCAGGCCAGCTTCTCACAGATCCCTTGATGTACAATGACTGGTCTCGAGAACGAGTTGCCCATTTTCACAATTTGGGAGCAGTTGGTTAGATAATAGGAAAACCAACTGAGGACTGCCTCCACAGCCCATGCATTGTTCAAGAGTGTGAAGGAGGCCCAGATGGTTGACAGTATTGAAAGCAGCGGAAGGAGTTCCCGGAGTCGAGGATTCTAAGGGAGTCGTCGACTATTTGTAGGATCGCAGTTTCTGTATTGTGACGAAAACCTGATTGAGGATAGTGTAGGAGGTTGTTTGTTCGAATGTGTGAAGTGCGCTTGGAAAAAATGCAACTTTCAATGACTTTGCCAAAAAACTGAAGTGTGGAGGCTGTTCAGTAGTTGTTCACGTTCTCTGGGTCAAGAGATCGTTTTTCCAAGAGAGGAGAGACGACGCACTTTTAGTCATTCTGGAAATATGCCTGTAGGAAAGTGCCCCTTTTTGCATGTTCACCCCCCACTTTTTGCCTGACATTTGATGCACTTGAACTTGATGTGCCCTGGGTCCCTGCCAATCAGGTTCCCATGGCCTGTGGTTTTTCCCAAAACTGTACCTCTGCACCCACAATTTGCACAACTCTGGCCACAGGTAAGCCCCTTGTAACAGGTACCATGGGTACCAAGGTCACTGTGACCAGAGAAGGCCTCTAAGGGCTGCATCACCAATTGTGCCACCCTTAGAGACCCTGCACCTTAACACCCACGCACTGCCATTGCATGCTGCGTGTTCTGGTGTGAGTAAAATGTGAGGAGTCGACTTGGCACGCATCCCTGTGTGCCATGCCTGCAACCCTCTGCCTATGGCCTAGATAAGTCACCCCTCTAACAGGGTGCACTAGACCACAGGTGAGGGTACAGTTGCATGAGCACTGTACATCTACAGTGTCTAAGTCCATTCTTAGAAATTGTAAGTGCAGTAAGGCCATAAAGAGTATATGGTCTGGGAGCTGGTCATTACGAACTCCACAGCTCCATAATAGCTTTACTGAAACCTGGGAAGTTTGGTAGCAAGCTTCTTCGCACATTAAACCCACACTGATGCCAGTGTGGGATTTAATGTAAAATGCACTCAGAGGGCATCTTAGAGATGCCCCCTGAAAAACAACCGGCCCTGGTGTGGCTGCATGCCATTTGCTACCACCAGACAGGTTTCTGGACCCCTGGGTAGAGGGTCTCTGCTCTCTGGGCCCAGAAACAAAGCCCATCCTGGGCAGAGGTGTCATGCCTCCTCCCCCTGGATGGGCTGGGTCCACGAAGGGGAAGCTTCAAAGGCCTGCTGCCTTTGATGGCTGACCCTGCCTTTTGCTGCCCCCAGCAACTGGCTCCCACCGGTTCTTGCCCCCACTTTGGGCGGGAGAATCAGCAGGAAAACCAAGTTAGGAAGAGAGGTGTGCCCACCTTTGCCAACCCCACTGCTCAGGTGGGGGAGACGAGGTGAAGCACACATCTCCGTCCCCTCCATCTTGAAGATGAGGGGACCCAGCCAATCGGAGAGAGGTTCATGCCCCCCTCCCATTGGAGGGCGGCATAATAGGTGGTGTACTCACCTCCAGGAAGGGAACCATTGGTCCCAACCTGCACACCCCTGTGATGCCCCTAAATTTAGTATTTAGGGGCGACCCTGAACCTTGCCTCCTCAGATACGAGAAGAAGAAAGAAGAAGGACCGAGGAAGAAGAGGACACCAACTGCTTTGGCCCCAGCCTTACCAGCCTGTCCCGACTTCGACCAGCGAAACCCCAGTGTGGCCAGCAGCCAGGAGCCATCCAGAACCCGGAGGACCTGCCCTGCCTTCACCAAAACGAGACTCTCCTGTGAGCACCGAATTTGCTCAAACTAAAGTCCTCAACACAGAACCTGGATCCAGGTGGCTCTGCGGTTCTCCACCCGACGCCCACGGCTTGAGTTCGAGTGGCCCAACACCAGAAGGAGGTCTCCCCAGTGCTCCTGTCCTGGGATCTGGTGATCCCTGACCTACCTCGAGTTTCCGACCGATGCCTGCAGCCTCAACCTGAGGGGTCCCCCCGACCGCGACCGGAGCTGGTAAGAAGATCCGACGCCTAAAGACACCCTTGCAACTGACTGTGTCCAGGCATCCCCCCAAGAACCCAACTTACCTCTCCTGCTGGTGGTCGCCCTCAGGAAACCTCCTTACCCAAGCCTGCAGCTTTTCTTCCAAACCGGAGATCTCCATTGAAAACCACAACCCAGTGGCCTGCTCGTGAGCAGCCCCTGACCGACGGCCCCCTATCCCATTGGCTAACATTGGGCCTCTGCATTCTGCATCCGGCCGCCCCAGTGCCGCTGGTGGTGCGATTTGAGTGCCTCCTTGAACCTTGGGAAATCCTGGTTCTAACCCCAAACAGCTATTCTTGCAGGTCATTTACTTACCTGCAAACCAATAACATTCTTTTCTTCCATACGAACCCATGTTATGATTTTCCGCCTAAAAAGGTTCTAAGTGTTGCAAGCTGAAAGAGCAGTTTATGAGGGTAGAGGCTGCCCACAAAAATGGTCCAAGATCTGGAGGGCATGGAACAAATACCAAGGGATGATTTGTATGCCGATGGCCGACCATGACCAACAATGGGACTAAAGTAAGTGGAGAATTGTTGTCCTTGTATATTCGACGCTGTAACAACATGCATAACATTATATTGACGTCAATTGTTTATATTTTATATTGGTGTTTAATAAAAAGATTTTTGTTTAAAAATGTTCTAAGTGTTGAACTGACTTTTGCATGGCAACCAAAGTAACTTTGCTTTGAACCCAAACTGTCTTACTTACCTTTGTATTGTATTACCCACGGTGTGATATCTAGGCATATCACCCCGAGTATTTGATGTAACTAAAGTAGTTTCAATGTATTTTGAACTGTTCTGAAAGCAAATGCAAACCTATAACGATTCCAATTCCATCCACAATTGCATCTCTGTGTACAGCCTTGCATTTGAAAGTGTATTTTACCTACCTGTGGTAAGTTCTGCTTGGTTCTAGAAATAGAACCTAAATATACCTTTTAATACTTACCTAATTGGTCTGGATTCTGTCTCTGAGTGTGTGCCATCAGTTCTTGATTGAGTAAATACAATAAATGCTTAATACACCCTTCTGATAAGCCTAACTACACTACCACAAATAGAGCTGTTAGAGATGATCTAATTTAGCTTCTGCTATACCTCTGTGGATCCCCTGGACTCAGTGCACACTACACCTTACTTTGGTATAGTATATTCAGAGCCAGCTTTCTACAAGGCCCTTTTGAAGAGAGTAGTTGACAATGTTGGTCCATAGGGGGAGTAGGTGTGTGGCAAGAGGTTTGCTGATAGACCCTGGGAATGGCGTCCTGAAGGTGGTTTGAGGGTTTCACTTTGGAGATTGTTCGCTGTAGGTCTTGTTCGGAAATGGGGGAGAAAGAGGACCCCGATTGAAGCACCTTGCACAGTAGATTCTCAGTTTCTGGAGGTTCACTGGTGTGTAGCGAGATATGGATGTCTCTGACTATTCTATCAAAGAAATCCACAAAGTTGTTGCAGTGGGCCACTGATGGCTCGAGAGCTGAAGTGGTGGAGTGGTTTGTAGTTTATGCGAGAACCTCAAACAGGCGCTTTGGTCTGTTCTTTGCAGAATTCACAGGTGCTCTGAAGTGAGAGGATTTGGCCTCAAGGATTCGATCCTTGTACTATTTTCGCACTATGTGAAGCTATTCATACTCAGGTGAGAGGGTGCTCATCTCCATTCTTTCTCTCACTTTCTGATAAGCTTTCTTTCTTCGTAAAGTTCTTTTGAGAACCAAGGATTGGAGAATTTTGGTCTAGATAATTTGCACTTCAGGGGTGCAAATTTGTTGATAAGGGATTCCATGCAGGAGTTGTTTGTCAGTGGCCTCATTAATATCTAGGTGAGGTGTAATCTAGATTAGGGTAGGAAGGGCCATGATGGCCATGGCTTCTGTGTCATGGTTGGATGCGTCCTTGAACCATATTTTCTGTCTCTTTGGTTGCCCAGAAGTTTTGGTATAAGAGCCGGAGAGGGAGAATGAGATCTGCATGTGGTCAGACGAGTCGACTGGAATAGGGTCGTATGACTGTAGATTGGGGGAATTGAAGATTATCAGGTCAAGGATGGCACCTTTGTGGTGTGTGGGTTTAAGGCAGTGTTGTTGGAGATCATTGTCTTTGAGAAAGGCTGTAAAGGTGTCCACCAGGCTGTTACCCTCGATTCCCCAGTGGATGTTGAAGTCTCCAACGAAGATCGTGTTGTCTGTGCTGATCAGTTGAGAGGTGAAGAGACATACATTCCTCGATGAAGGAATTGTTATGACCCGGTGGTTGGTAAATCACATTCAGTCTTGTGTTGGAGGTAGTGGATGTGGGCATTTCCACAGACATGCATTCGAAAGACTGAAACTGAGTCGTTTGGAGGATCCTGCATCTCAGAGAGTTTCTGTGAATGAGTGCTAGACCTCCGCCTTGTCTGTCTTCCCGGTCTCTATGTAAGATGGAGTAATTGGGAAGCAGTAGGAGGTCTAGAGCATGGTTAAATGAGTCGTTGAGAAATGTTTTAGGGAGGATCAGGATATCAAGATTATGGTCCAGGATAGAGACCGATATTTCTAGACAGTGTTTGACTGCAGACCGACAATTGTGTAGCATGCAGTTCCTATTCTTTGCATTGTGCGATTTTTGTTGTAATGCAGAGAATAAAACCAGGGCTGGTTAAACTTGCCTCACCTGACGTGGAACAGGTTTAGAGCTCTGTGATATTATTTATCTGAAGTTAATTGCTTGGCTGTGGGAGGGAGGAGTCAGGGCCGGCACTAAATCGGATTGACCGGGACAGCGCAGTGGACTGAAAGAAAATTTGGTGTTAGAAGGAGGGGGTCCTTACGGAGTGACCTAAGGTGGTGTGAGGAAGATGGTTGATGGGCATGTGGTTGATGGGGTACTAACCATTATGTTGAGGTACATCAAGGGTTGATTACAAAGTCTTTAACGGGATGGAGGAGTTGCTGTTTGCTTGACATTAAGTCGGGCAGCTCCCAGCTGCGCCCCTCGGAATATCTGGGCGTGGGCCCAGTGCGTCAATGCCCAAGGCCGGCCCTGGGAGGAGTCGATGTATCATTACCTTTGATTTTGTGGATTCACTTTATGTAATATGGAATGGGACAAAGTGGTCAGCCAAGATAAAATGTAAGAGCAACGTGAGTGGGGCCTCGCCATACAGGGAAGAGCATTTTTTTTTTATAGGTCTGGCCTATAAACATGCTCAGCTGTCTGACCTTTCTCATGAAATAAAAAAGTCATAAATAAAAACCACACACAAGTATGCATACAAAGAGGGGCTTTGCGCCCACTATTTACTTGTTCATGTGTTATTCACATGTTGGTTTCGTCTGCAGTTGTTGGCTGTATTGCACTTTGAGTGATGCCATTTTTTAGGTCTTGCCTGAGCCAGCGCATGCGCTGCTCTGGCGAGACATTTAGTGAGTGGGCTTTAAAAAGCCGACCACAGCTTTTTGTGTGGCCTAGAGCGTGCGGTTACGCGCACAGTTACGCGCACAGGCGCCATCTGTTTTGAATTATCGTGCCCAGACGCGTGCGCGATA
The DNA here is from genome assembly GCA_963921515.1 of Calotriton arnoldi. Classification (NCBI taxonomy): domain Eukaryota; kingdom Metazoa; phylum Chordata; class Amphibia; order Caudata; family Salamandridae; genus Calotriton; species Calotriton arnoldi. The sequence goes on along the minus strand of CAWUFW010000844.1, from coordinate 970,805 downwards.
ATTCAATACAGATTTCTCGCTGTGGCGCGCGCGCACCACTCGCGTGCTTGTTCCACCCTTCCTACGGCTCTGTTCCCCATTCTCCTGTCTGAGTGCCTCGCCGCACACCCATTTCTTTCCAAACTTGTTTTGTTTGTTTGTTTTTTTTAAAAATCTGAACTAAGGCCGACAATTCAAAGTAGAATGGTTTTCGGTTATTCTCACAAGAAATCACGATGTGATCAAATACCAGATATGCGCCCTCTCCGTAATAAATATTCCTGTTTAAATGGTTTTTAAAGAATTTCTGTACATGGCTGTTACAACAATGGCATTTTAGTAGCTTGTCGGATGCTTGAACTAAGTCTTAATTTCTGTAATCTTTTCTCCTACTCACGTCTCTCCCTTCCTTCTTTATGGAAAAAGCACTAACGGCCATGAGCTAGAGTGACTTCAGAGCGCGCGCCGCCAACACGAGACCGACGTCACACCAACGGCCATTACTGTGAGGTCAGTCTCGATATCTGCGCCAGCAGTGCGCACGCTCAATACGGTAAATGGTGAGGTGCCGAGTACCCACACGTCTTTAATTTGGAAGGGAGAGTTGCTGCGCTTCTCAGTACCTCTGCAATACCGGCACCTCTCCGGAGCAAAAATGTACTCTGAATAGTGAGTACCGGCACTTTTATATTTCCATGTATTGTATTGTTATTGCATTTATATAGCGCTTACTACCCCTGACAAGGCTTCGAAGCGCTTTATGTAAATCACCGACATGCCCATTTAATTACGAGAGAGAAAGTTTCCCCTCAAATGCCAATCGGCAATCCTTGTATGCACGGTATAAGAGGGCCGTGGTATTTGAACGAAGTCTAAAGCTGGCAAATTTATGTTTAGACTACTTCTTATGGTTTCCACTGTAAGGCGGACCTAGTCTCCCTCACCTACATGCAAGAACAAACAACATGCAAATACCACAAATAAGATTTGCCACTTTCTGGAGCTTAAAGCATGAGGACTTTAAAAACAACACGGTCTTCACTCTTTATGTAACAGGTAATTCGAGTTTTGTCAACCTGGCGGTGCTCTGCTTCTTAAACGCGGCATCCCAACATGCCTGCGGGTGGACTGAGAAGGCTGAAATCCCAAGATAAAGATGCCCCTACCCACTACTAAAATTTGATAATAAAAACAGACACTCGCCTTACCCTTACAACCTAACAATACCTAGTCTCTTGCATCGCATCTATTAATCTCCCAACTATCTATACGAACTCACGTGCCAACAAAGAAACTGCAGTAAATGCTTGGAATGGTTTTCTTGAAAGCATAAGGCTACTGCCAACAACCAACAATACCCAATAAACACTAAAGCAACCACTAACTTTGGGTTCGGAGCAGCGTGCTACCCAGTGTAAAGCATTAATCAGGGGCAGTAGGTAAGTTAAATAGCCGGGATTTCTGTTTATTAAGTGTGGTCAAAAGACAGAATTTCTACCAGATTATTAAAAGCAGAAGTCTAACATTCTCTGGCTACAAGGCTATGCCTTTCTCTGAACTCTCCTTTAATGCTTTCTTACTATAAAATCAATCCATCATCCCTTGCTGTCCAGGTCTTGAAGACAATTCACATTCAATACTTCCAGGCATTCTGGCTTTCCAGAACCTCCCCATAATAAAGCTTCTCTCTGGACCCACTCTGCACCAGAGTTATTCCCCAATAATTATTTTGAGAAAGTGCCATATATGTATGTTATTAAGGGGACAGTAGTAATCAAAGCTGCTTTGTTCCAATCTGGCAATCATTACACTAACAGGAGACGAATATCAAGGAAGCCACCAGGGTAATTCTACACACTCATAAAAGGTAAATGTGGGACATCAACTACAATTTCGGAACTGCATTACCCAATCTGGAATCCAAAAAGAAACTCCACCTCATCACTTTTGAAACCAACCTCTCCAAGATCCAAAATATTGTCCCAAAACAACGAGGAGATAAGTTAAAATATGTATTTCTTCAATTTGAGGGATAACATCTCAGTTTTAGATCTTTCAATATTACAACTGTAAAGGTAATCGAGAATTAAGTTGTAAACAAGACTGTAACATAACACAGGCACGTAAATTTTTCCTGAGACATGCAAATAAAACCATGTACCATAGAAGGAAAATAAATTTCACGCTAGGTCATCCATGGGCAAAAAGAAATGAAGGAGTAAGAGAAACACAAAAGATAAAGGTGGAGGAACGCAGGGAAAAAACCCCAGTCATCTTTTGCACTCCGCTGTTGATATAAATTTAACAGAACCATTTCAAAAGCGGCATGTAAATTTCAGAGATTCATTGCCGAGAACAGATCCAGATACACTGCACTACACGCACTGCCCAAATAGGTAACCAGTTCTATCCAGTGTTAAGGAACTTGAGATGAAATTATGGAATACAAGGCCTTCAAACTGCACCTGGGCAATAGGTGGTTTATAAATAGGCTTCCAGGGCCTTTGCCAGTAATAGAAAATTGGCAGACAGTTGAAAATCGCTTGAAATCATGCAATTAGTGATCCAGTTTTCATAGGGAAAGAAAAGTACAATCTTAAAACATGAAGGGTCAGTACTCGCATTCAGAATGAATATGCCAGTCTGGATATAAAATCCCTATCAGAGAGGCGGGGACTAAATTATGTCAAGGAAACAAGGTCTACAAGAATGGATGATGCATTAAGAGACTACATTTACACACAGCTAGGAGAGCTAATAACAAGGAGACTAAACCATTCACTAGTACAAGAACTAAAGTGAGTATTTTATGTGCATTTTTATATATGGCAGCAAGACTACATGGTATTTGCATGCCTTGCACATAACCAAACAAGTTCAGAAGCTCTCTTCCCAACAACATGTAGGAGTATGAGCTGAAACAGAATCAGCAGCTGACAAAGGACAAATAACATGCTCACTTCATAATAATATTAAAAATCTTTGTGAATCAAGAGCGGTGCGATAGGGGCTAATGCAAAGTAAGAGTAGAGTGATTGGTCGAAGTAGAAACTAGAAATCCTTGAGGGGATTAAAAATAAAATCACGTGGCAGTGTTAGTAAGCAAGAGAACTGGATAAAGAGGAATAGAGTAACAAGCATTGGCATAGCCAATAGGTCTCGCCTTTGGGACCTAATAAGTGTTTAGCCATGCAACAGTTGATGTTGTTGCACCAAGGATATTGTGCTGGATAACCAAACACTTATAAGGTCCCAAAGGCGAGACCTATTGGCTATGCAATGCTTGTTATGATTACTTGTTAACATCCACCTAAAAAAAAGTGTACTTCAGTGCCAGATGACGATGGGCCATGTGCTGTGATGGTTACTTTTTTTAAAAACTTTTTTCCCTTTCAAAGCATATACATGCCAAAATAATACTGTGGCGTTTTTACTTTTAATTCCTGTTGCAAAAGAGTGCAAAACAAAATAATTTAAAAAGCAATGCATTCCTGCTTGCTAAGGATATACTTGTTTGATTTGCAAAGCTTGTTTAAACAGTGAGGGGGTTCAGATTTATCACACAAAGAAGGACCTTAAAGAGGGCAACATTGACAAGGCAGTTTTCTTCATCCGCCGGTCCCTGCCCTTCTGGTGGTCATTGCCTTTGACCCTCTGGGTCGTGTCGCAATCTCCAAAATTTTAATATTGCCTCAATTGCTCTACTTTTGTGTGGCCCTCCCAATTGTACTCTCAAAAAGCTTCTTCTGTGAGCTTAATGGATTACTCCTCGAGCTGATTTGGAGTGAGGGTTGACGCTGAGTCGTGTTGATTACACTCCAGCGCCCACTGACAGAGGGCAGGCTCGGGGCGCCTAGCTTCGAGCTCTACTATGCAGCGGCGCAACTGCAATGGCCGATGGCCTGGTTGTGCATTCCAGCCTCTTCTGAGTTACCGCTCTTTCGCTAGGTGTGGGCACCTACACATGGTTTTTGAGGCCACTGTCGGCCCCCAGCGTGAGAAGAGACAGATGATGGTGGCCCGTGACTGTTGGTGCAGGTTCCTGCACCCTAGAGGCCCCAACCTCCCATACTCGCCAGTGATTACCATCTGAGAATTGCCGCAATTGCTGCCCATAGCGCAACATACCGACACTGCCCCTAGGAGGGACACAGGGGTCGAGCAGCTAGGGGAGCTTTACAAGGAAGGAACTGCCATGTAATTCCAGGATGTCATGGACATTTACTGACTGGGCACTGGTCAGTTTTTAAGGGGTCATGCCATACAACATGCGCTGCGGGAAACGTGGAACATCAGGGATGGAGAGCCTCCTACCTCAGCTTTGCTGAACACACTGCTGTCCTCTGACGGCACACAGCACGCCATCACTACACTTTATGCATTACTTAATATTGCTCCTTCGGACCACGCGGTTTAGATGCGCGCCAGGAGTGCTGCAGCAGCCTTTATCGGACGCGGCTTGGACCCAGGCTCTTTGGCTGGTGAAGGGGCTATCCCGTAACCCACGCTTCCGCTTCACAGTTCAGTTATGTACACCACACCTACCTTTCCCCCAGCGCATCAAGCGCATGTTCCTGGCACTATCCCCCGAATGCCCCTGCTGTAAACTGCAGGATGCTCGGTTCTACCACATGGTATGGGACTGCCCGGTGCTGCGCCCAGTCTTGCAGGCGGTGACTGTTATGGTGTCCGAGATGGCAGCACATGATCTTGCGCCCACCCCTGAATCCTGCCTACTGGGTCTACGTCCCCGAATGAAAGGGGGCAAACATCTTCACCAATTAATTGACCTGGCTTTTGTATTGTTCAAATGTCAGGTGGCCATGGCATGTGTGACAGTCAGTGCGCTAGTGTTCTTTGCCGGCGCGCGCCGGAAGATCGCTGCCCCTGCGCTCACGCCGGCTGGCGTGAGCGCGAGTATAAATAAAGATGGGCGGAGCTGCGCCGGCAGTCCGCACCTAATAATTATACTGTGTGCGCGTGTATTCATTGCAGTGCGCAGCAAGGCCCGCCGCGCGCTCCGAACAGCGGGAGGGTGGCCCCCCCCGCAATCACCACATTGGCGACGAGGAGCGGAGCGACGCACGCCTGCTCCTGGCCCCCTGGGCTGCACCTTGTTCAACCCAGGCCACGAGGGCAGCGTGCACATGCTGAACCCCCTGCCAGGTGGCACCTCAGTGGACCCTGCCTCGCCTCATCTCTGGTGCAAGCAGCTGCTAGGAAGCAGCAGAACATAGCAGCCTCTCCCCACCTCAGCATCGGCCAGTCAGGCGTCCAGCACCACGTTACCGGGGTGAGCCTTGCATGCCCCAAGGGAGGCCCCAAGAACACACATTGACTTAAGCCGGCCTGACCACGTGCCATACAAGCAGACGCACGCAGGCCCACGCGACGCCCAGTGCCCTCGCACCACCGCCTACACGCCAAGGCCCGCCATTAGCTTGCAGCGTTCCCGCCAGGCCGCACATCGGTGCCCACGTCTGACACCATGGGGGATCAAGACAACGCCGCCCAGGCCCCTGCGCCAGCAACTCCGCACCACCCCCCCTCGGGTGTCCTGCCTCCGTTCAGTGAGTCAGCAGACCCCACCACAGCGGCGCCCATGGTGGCAGACCTGCTTGGCCGCCTAGAGAACTATTTTATCGCCACGAGGGAGAAGGATGTGGCGGTGAAACGCTCGGTATTGCTTCATTATGCGGGGGAAGAGGTCTACCTACTATTTAAGCACCTGCCCAACACAGGACCCCCCCCGAGGACTACGCAGCAGCTGTCGCTGCCCTGAACGCTCACTTTGACCCCCAAATGAACCCGGACTTCGAACATTTCAAGTTGAGACAAGCCAAGCAAAGAGAGGGTGAGTCGGTAGATGCTTTTCACGCACGACTCAGGGTACTAGCCGACACTCACCTCGTGGGGGATCGAGCCGCAGAAGAGATCAGAGCCCAGCTGATTCTTGGGATACGCAGCAAAGTCCTGCGAGGCCTCATACTCAGGCAGCCGAACATACCGATGAACGACATCCTCGTGCTGGCGCGCTCCCACGACCTTTCAGCGGCGCAGGCGGAAGAAATGGACATGGCACTGGTGCGAGGGGCGGAAAAGAGCGTTGTTGTGAAAGCGGAAAGGACCGACGCAGTCAGAACAAGAGACAAGACCTATAGACCACGAGATCGCCAGCCGCAGGCCCCAAAGAACCACTGCGGAAACTGTGGTTACGAGGAACACCCAGCACAGTCATGCCCGGCGCAAGGGAAGACATGTACCAACTGTGGCATCGCAAACCACTTTGCGTCAGTGTGCAGGAAGAAGGCACAGCGCAAAGATGGGGGCCGACCCAAACAAATGAGGAGGATGGTCCGCCAACTATCGCATGTCTCGCTAGCATCACAACTTGGAGGGAAGAAGAGAGAACAAACAATCCACCAAGGAAACGATTCCACATCAGAAGATGAAGGGGAGACGTACCTAGTCTCGTTCACCCGAGCCCTGAAGAGTAGGAGACGGCCCCAGCCCCGCTGCACGATACAGATTGCAGGGTCAGACGTCAACGCAGTAATTGACACCGGGGCCTCAGTAACAGTAAGGGGGATCCAGCAATACAACAAGCTAAGGCCCAAACCGGAACTCAGACCGTCGAAGGCCCAAATCTTCGCGTATGGGAGCACCTCACCATTGCCTCTCCGGGGAAAAATTACCGTGCCAGTGCGGTCAGAAGGCACCGAGATCACTATCGACATCCAGGTCCTCAACCAGGAGGCGGACACGCTGCTAAGCAGCCATGCGGCTGAAGACCTCAGGTTAGTGACATTCGCTAGGAGCGTACAAGCGGACCAGACGGAAGAATTGCTGGGCCAGTTTAAAGATCTGTTTAAGGGGCTAGGGAAGATAAAGAGAGCCCCCATCCGACTGCACATAGACCCGACCGTCCCACCAACGGCCCTAAGACACTGGAGGATCCCTTTTCACCTCCGACCGCTGGTGGAAGAAGAACTGCAGAAACTCGAAGATCAAGGGGTCATAGGGAAAGTGTCCGGGCCCACGCCATGGGTGTCGCCCATGGTAATCGCGGAAAAGCCTCGCCAACCGGGGAAGATCAGACTCTGCATTGACATGCGCCTCCCCAACAAGGCCATTCGGCGTGAACGCCACATAACGCCGACTATGGATGACATCGTGGCCGATCTGAACGGGTCCAGATGGTTTTCGAAGCTGGACCTGAACGCAGGCTACCACCAACAAGCCCTGGCCAAAGACAGTCGATACATAACTACTTTCAGCACGCACCTAGGCCTCCGGAGGTATAAACGGCTGAACTTCGGCATATCCTCTGCCGTCGAAATATTCCAGAACGCCGTCAAGGAAATCCTGGTCAGGCTACCTGGCGTCTTAAACGTGAGTGACGATATCCTCATCCACTCGCAAACAGCGGAAGAACATTACCGGCACGTGAGAGCCACGCTGAAGAGACTCCTGGACCACGGGGTCACTCTACACAAAGAGAAGTGCCTGCTGTTCCAACAGAAGATAGAATTCTTCGGCTACACGTTTACCCAAGAGGGCATACAAGTGGACCCGCGGAAATCCCAAGCCATCAAGACCGCATCTGCCCCACTCACCGCAGCGGAAGTACGGAGTTTCCTGGGGATGGCCACGTACTGTGGCTGCTTCATTCCAAACCTAGCCCCCTTGCGGAACCCCTCCGAAATCTCACCCGGGCAGATGCCATGTGGCAGTGGGGTCCAGCTGAAGAGACGGCGTTTCAGGCCGTCAAGAGTGCCCTCCTCGACCACACCACGCTGGTGTACTTTGACCCTGCGAAAAGGACAGAAATACTTGTAGACGCCAGCCCCGTAGACCTAGGGGCCGTCCTCACACAAGAACAGGAGCCCGGGCGATGGGCCGCCCTAGCGTATGCCAGCAAAGCGCTATCCCCGACAGAAAAACGGTACTCTCAAATTGAAAGAGAAGCCCTAGCAATCCGCTGGGGCTGCAGGCACTTCCACCTATACATATGCGGACACCCGTTCACTGTTGTCACGGATCACCAACCGTTGGTGCCGTTATTCAGAGGATCAGCGCCTCACCCGCCGCCACGCATTGAAAGGTGGGCTATCGGGCTCCAACACTATGACATGGACGTGGTCTACCGGCCCGGCGCCAAGAACCCGGCCGACTTCCTATCAAGACATCCAGACACGACCAGAGAGGAAAGTGAAGAACCCAGTAGTGATGACACCGAAGCACACCTAGACATGATCGCAGCACTAACATGCCCTCGAGCACTGACGCTCGAAGAGGTGGCTACTGCAGCCGGAAAAGACCCGGTCATGGTCAAGGTTCGGGATACGATCCAAGGAGGGCTGTGGCGTCAATTCCTCCAGTCTGCAAACGCGTGGTCGAGCCCGAAGAGGGTCAGGAACGAACTAAGCCTCAGCCAAGGAGGCATTCTCCTTAGAGGACCCCGCATCGTCATTCCTGCATCCCTGCAGCTACGGGCAACACAACTCGCCCACGGAGGGCACCAAGGAGTGGAGAAAATGAAGGCCCGCATGCAGGAGAGAAAGTCTGGTTCCCGAGAATGGATACCTGGGTGGAAGAGACTGTCTGGAAGTGCCCGTCCTGTCAAGTAACGAGTGGGTCCGAGAGGCCAGCGCCAATCCACACAGAAGAACACGGCCAAAGCCCATGGGAAAAGGTGAGCGTGGACTTTGGAAGCTTCCCTGATGGGCGGGTCACACTAGCCCTCATCGATAGCTACTCCAAATACCCAGTGGTAGAAGTCGTGAACTCAACGGCATTCCTGCATGTTGGCCCTGCCCTCGAGAAGATGTTCGCCATGTTCGGATGTCCGGACGAGCTCCCCAGCGACAATGGGCCCCTGTTCCAAGGACACGAATTCCGCGAGTTCATGCACCACCATGGCATCCGACACCGGCGTATCACCCCACAATGGCCCCAGGCCAATAGGGAGATTGAACGTTTCATGAGAACGATAAACAAGTCCCTTTGCATTGCCGTGGTGGAGCAAAGCGACCCTGAACAGGAGCTGCAGAAGTTCCTGCGGGAATATCGGAGCACACCACACTGCTCAACGCGCCAAGCACCCTGGGCGCTGATGTTTAACGGCACCCGCCGGGATGGTCTCCCCACCGCTCCGGGGTGGTCCCCCCCTCCATTTGAGGAAGAGAGTGCCCTCAGGAGGAGAGAGAGATGCAATAACACCGCTAGCCAGGCCCGAAGAGCGGTATCCCATCAGCTACAGCAAGGAGACACCGTCGTTATAAAAGCCCGCAGGCCCGGGGGGAAATTCCGGACTCGGTACGAGCAGGGGTACTGAACAGTGATCGATAGACAGGGCACCATGGTGACCGTCGAGAAAGAAGGAGAAACAGTGACCCGCAACATCTCGTGGTTCAAGCAAGTGGACAGGTCCGTCTCTCCTGCTGACACCGCGGGCCACTCTGAAGAACCCAAGGCCAGCCGGGGAGAACCCCGAGAAGTGGAAGATCATCATCCAGGGCCAGCTCCATCACCGGCAAGTCTGGAAGCCGCCCTTGAAGCCCCAAATTTGCCTCCGGTACCCAGCACCCCGGTTCCTGCCCCAAGCACCAGCCGGGGCCCATCCAGGTATGCCCTGAGGGAGAATCCTCCGCCGAGCACTCGCCTGAGAGACTTTGCCTGTCAAGTAAGTGAACTATGAGACTCTTGAGATCCAGTCAAGGACTGAGTTAAGATGGGATGTGACAGTCAGTGCGCTAGTGTTCTTTGCCGGCGGCGCCGGAAGATCACTGCCCCTGCGCTCACGCCGGCTGGCGTGAGCGCGAGTATAAATAAAGATGGGCGGAGCTGTGCTGGCAGTCCGCACCTAATAATTATACTGTGTGCGCATGTATTCATTGCAGTGCGCAGCAAGGCCCGCCGCGCGCTCCGAACAGCGGGAGAGTGGCCCCCCCCCGTAATCACCACAGCATGGAAGGCACCCGTCCCTCCAGACCCCCAGCGCTGGTTTAATGTATTATTGTCATGGACCCTGGCGGAAGCCCACACTTTAAAGCTGCTTCGCATGAGGGGGGATTCCCGCACAGGTGGGGAATGCTAGGAGACCTTCCTGCTTAACGTAGAAGCCAAAAATGACGCGCGTCCACCTTGAATCGCACCTACATGATCCAGACATAGGCTTGTTGCCGCATGATCACAGATACGATACCCCCCCTGGCCAGCTCGCGAGTCCCATGAGGATCCGTAGGTATAAAGTCAGTTCATAGCACGCCCTGCCCGGGACACCCATTGGAACCTGACACCCGCCACCTTGTGTCATTACCATCAGTCCCCCAATGGAGGAGCCCCCCCCCTCCCCAGATATGGCCTGATTACATCCCCTGGTTGGGCGATACTCCTGATGGGTTCTCCCCCTGGCTAACCACCTACCCATAAGAAATGCACTCTCTCATACCCTATGCAGACTCCAGAGTTTTTCTCTTCCTTTTTTATTTTCTTTCATGTTTTGAACTGTTTTTCATGTGTATGCTGTTGATATTTTCTCGTTTGTCATCCCAGTGCTGGTGGCAATGTCAATTCACAGAAAAATCTTGACTATAATACATGATAATGTTTTATTATGCTCGCAACCACTCTAGCAGCTGTTGTTGTACCATGTGTAAAAAATGTATAAACACCTTAAAAAAAAAACGAGGGAGGAAAATGTGTGGTGTGATGACAATGGCAATGAGGTGGAGATGCACCCATAATATGCAATGCTAAGTAGATAGAACTCCTCCCTCAAATCTAGTGAGAATTCCCAGAACTATTCAGAAAATGTTGACAAGATGTATGAGAATACTAGGAGACCATGAGAATCGTGGATACATGTTACAATGCTCTCAAAGGTTCTGATTCATCCAGTCCAGGTTTACCTTTGTATTCTGCATATTGTGGCCTATGCTATTACATATTCAGAGAAAAAAGAAAAAAATCAAAAGAAAACATTTGGACTGGATGAACTTCACATGCATGGAATTGGTACTCTTAAAAGTGCTGATGCTATACAATTGCTGATAACATAACATGTTACTGGAATTTACTTTACATGGATAAAAAAACAAGCATTGACAAATCTTATAAGGCGCACTTTTTTAATGTGAGTGACAAGTTATTGGCTTTGCCTATTGTTTGTAAAGCATTGTTTAAAAAAAGTAAAATAATAAAATTTAAAAGTACTGGAGTAGAAGGCATCTGAAAACTTAACACTGAATTCAATAAATCTCAATCTTTTTAAAAAGCGTGGTTTATTTTTCATAAACATTTCATACAGGATACTCTGAGCAGAATTGTAAATGCCTGCTGCATGTGATCGAGGTTAAAAATTTACTCGGAGGTCTAGTTGCTGGTACTAAAAAGAACATAGTAGCTGTGTGAGGCCATGAGTTAGGAAGTTTCAGGATCAAAGGTAAACATTTGCAAAGGCCTAATTTACTTTTCACAGTACTCCTAACTGGGACAAATGCGCGGGCCAATTGGACTGGCGAACAGATTTATGAGCCCGTGGGAGAAGAGATGTCTCCAGCTGTGGTGAGTGCAGCAGCTCACCCCATACCTAGGGCCATAAATGCTGCCTTTGCGGGCAAATGCCTGGGCTGTCAGGTAACACTGGCAAAAATATACCTGTTGCTATGCTCGTATGGAGGAACTTGGAGAGGAATGGGGAGCAACACTGAGAGTGTGGGGCAGGTATGTAAGGGGGTAACAGCACATAAGAGAGAGAGAGAGCAAGAAAACACATGCACTCTCATATAGTGCGATAAGCAAACTCAAAAAAAGGTTGTTGTCTGATGTAAACTGAGTGGAAGGATAACCATCATCCCAAAAAAATAGAAGGTAAAGAAGCTATGCTCTTGGGGAGGGACAGACAACAGGTATTGGCAAAGCCAATAGGTCTTGCCTTAGGGACCTGCTGGCTCTGGCAATGCCTTTTAGCCATGATGTACAGCATTGGCAAGATGCTGTGAAATGTAGCAAAAAAGTAAAAAAAAAAAAAAAAAGTATGATTACACAGCTCTTATGCATGCAGAATGACGCGGGTGCCAACTTTTTTATTATCATCTGAGAAATAGAAGTAGCACAAAAGTGCTTTTAAGACAGAAATGCCCGGCAGCAATTTGCTGCCTGGTCCTCCACCACGAAAACAAGAATCTACGTTTAAAAAAAATAATTGTTCAGCAACAGGTTGTGGAAGGGTAGGATGGGGCAGCAATGGGGGCAGGCGGATGGGAGAAGAGTGAGCGGGTGGAAGGGAGAAGCAGCATTCGAGGGGGAAGCACACAACTGAGAAAGCAGCTGGAGGAGAAGCACCCTGGGGCAAAAGTAATATGGAGGGTGGAAGAGAAGAGGCGAGAGAGAGCAACACAGGGCACAGTGGAAGGGGGCAGAGAAGTAAAGGAGGGAGATACCTGAAAAACAGATGCACTCTCATGTAGCGTAAGCAGTGGTAGCGCATGCTCCAGGGAAGGGACAAAGGCAAAACAAGAGGAAGACAAGCTAACCAATAAAAAGCAAGTAAAGGAGCCTGACAATAAAGCCAACCAGTGGTAAGCAATGGGCAGGTTCTGAGCCCATTGAAAGCTTACAGTGGAGCTTATCACAACTAGACAGCTTGGGCTGTCTGATAGGCAAGGCTCAAAAGAGAGAGGAAAGGTATCGATCAACAAGCAAGCAAATTAGATTGACAAGAAAGTCAACCATTGATAAGCAATTGGCTGACCAGACACCCACTCTTAGCACTGGTAGTGTCCACAAGAAGTCTTCAACAACAGACATCTAAAATATGTCTGTAACCAAGACCTAAACATAAGGAGGAATCCTGCTTCAGATTTGATGTACTGCAGACAAACATTCCAATTTTTGTTAAAAGCCAGCATTAAAGCTGTATCCTACGCACCAGAATAGCTGATTTAAAATTGCAGAGGTTTTACAAAGATTCTTTTTTTTTTTAAGGAAACCAGACTGTTCCTAAATAGTGAAAACTGACCAAAGATACATGAATTACTCCTGGCAACTTACTGTGCTGCATGGATAAGGACGAGACAGAGTAGCAGCAGCAGATTAATTAAAGCAATCCCTTCCTTCACACTCCTGCAGAGAGAGAGGGGCTAATGAAAGTGACATTTTCTCTCATCGCATTTTTTCGTCTGAGTCTAGGATATTCAGAGAGATCTGTCATACTGCTTTGCGATTTCTTCTGCCAGGAATCTCTTCAAATTTTAGATATTTTCAGAGGTTATGCTATTTCCCCAGTTGGCTGTCACCACGGTTGCTTTTAATTTGGTGACTGTAATTTGGTGAATGTCACCAAATGACCGTATACCACAAAGTATTAGTGGGGATGATGTCAGAGAGCAAGTGCTAGAGATCCCTTGGTTGAGTAGTAGGGAGTGGACCAGTACGTCTGCGTGGATCGGTTGCAGAAACGTTTTACACCTGTGCCTATGTCCTGCTGAGCTGCAATTTTCATTACCTTGTTGAGAGTGTGCATGCACTGTCCACTCCTTTGTGGACTTGAGGCCATATAGGGGAGATTATCAAATGGTAAATGCCAAGGAATTTAAGCCGATTCTGACAATCACCACCTTGAAATCGTGACTTATTATCTGTTTTAGCTGTAGGATGCTGTAGGTAGCCAATACCTTTTCTAGGTTGGCGAGTTCTGCCTCATTGTGGCCCAGTAGGGCATCTGCCTTTTTAGAGCATTTCTGGGCATCAGCCATATGATATGAACTTCCTCATCCTCTAATTTACCTGTCTGTCTTCTTCAGGATATCAGAACTCCTGGTAACCTCTTGCCACGTGGCCAATTTCTTTTGTTTGTTGCGTTGATCCATCAAGCCACACACTTTTGCAAAGTAGTTGTGTGTTTGCAAGAGGACCATTTGTGCCCCAGTGCTTGGCATTACCCGTGATGGCACACACAGCAGTCCCAGTCGCTCACACTACACTCTTTAATGTTTGGTGCTAGACACACAGTCATTTTGATTCCATTCGCCTAGTCTTAAAAGTTTTCCTTCACCGTTACCACTGCAAAAGCATGGTCTTTACTTAAGCTGTCGAGGCTTTCAGCAATGTGTCTAGCTCTAGAATATTCACTAAATCAAATCTGGGAGTTTCTGTATTCCAGCTTCAGCATTTCGGTTTCAGTTCCATCATTATTTTACCATACGTCTCAATGTTTGAAAGTTTTATGATGGGCTATTGACATTGGAATCCTAGTTTACCCTAATTTTTCCATTGAAATGCATTGGCCTTGAGTAATATATTGGTGGGTTTCAGCAAGAAAGGGGTAATTGTTTTATACATCTGTTGTCATAAGGTTTCTGCACATACAGAGCTATGCACAGGATAATAGGACCTCGGAATATAGTGGTGAGCCAACCATAAACCTTAGCACCCAAAACCCCAACCCAACTAGCCTTAGCGTCCCATTAGCACCAATGTACCAATGCTTAGACAACCCAGAACACGGTATCTCTCTCTCAGGACTCGCAGAGGCAAGAACACTCTTTCGTCACATTCGTACCTGTCCACAACATGCGTATGAAGAGACACTGTATAGGTTAAAATGTTTATTTCAACTTACGTGCTCTAAGGTACAGTACACGTGTCAGTACTAGTAGCATAATACATAAGAACAATATAATCAGCATAGTTACTACTCCATAACATACGAACGGGGAAAGCATCTCATAAAGCAGTGGATATATGTCTAACTAACATTACCACCCTCCCCGTGCTGGAAGCCAGTTTATTATAATAATAGAAGACCTTTGGGCTTTGACTAGCGAACCCCCATACCTCAGTCTCTTGATGCAAAACTACATCAGCAAACAATCACAGCTCTTCTCACTGGAAAGGTCGTCTCCAAGTGCTATCTTAGAGCAAGCGAGCGCATTATTAAAAGCACACTAATTTCTCAATGGCAGCTGTACAAGTGTTATGTCTAGGTGTGAGGGACGGGCCAAATCAGTAGAAACCAGGGAGTTGTTATTCGACCTTGTAACTGTTGTTCAGACTGAGCCCAAAAGGGAACAGGAGAAAAGGTGAGTAACAGAATATGCAGACTGTTGTATAATTACTTGGCAATAACAGAGGGCGACAGAACAACATCCAATAGTAACGTGCGCAAGAGTCATCATGGCAGCCAGGCGTGGTAACGTAGCCAGACCTGCCAGGAGGCCATGAGCCACAAGACACCCTCCCCTGGTCAGTCCAGCGGCCACGGCGAAAACGAAGACAGAGTTCCAAATACCTGAGCAGAATAGAGGCGGTCTACTAACAACTAACGGCAAGTCAATCAATCCAAAAATGTGAAAGAGCAGAAAAATGCTATACCGTCCAGAAGGACATCATTGGAATCGTCAAAAACGTAGACGCCATCCAGTCCAATAGGTCAAAGCTGCAGGAATGGTCTTCAGAGTATGGAGCATCCAAAAGCAATGCGGGACAGCTTGCGTGTTATTCAATATAACTTTGTTGTAGGAGATTCTGAGCAGCCGCCCAGATATCCCATTGTGCCAAAATCCCCAGTGCAGCCGCACGCATCATAAAGCCAGCAGCGGAACAGTCCCGTTCATGGGCCTCTAAGGGACCCACCAACCGAACAAAATCCGGGACCGACAATGACGAATTGGAGAGGCAATAATCCATGGTCCATGTAAACGGACAGCGGATGCAAGACATCACAGGTTGCACGCAAGTGAAATACGCAAAGCGAAAGGAAAGGGTGTAGGACACACTGATAGTTGCCAAGGGCAGAACATCGAAGCCAACCAGGAGTCGCTCACGGAGCAGCTGGAGGCGTTCGGGATCGAGAAGGGCCCAGTGGAGTGCAGCCATTGCGCAGAAAACAGACCAACAGCAAGACACCGGCCGCCAAAGCGAGGATTAATGGGAATCCACCAAAGACGCTAGAAAAAATAGAATGAATGAATGCCGGTATCACACCGAAAATAGTTTGAAAGGTGGACACGAGGCCAGACCCCACAACCTTAAAAAGTGCACCAGACCCTCAGTGTTTGATGCGTTAAAAATACGATGAATTAACTCCCCAAAATGCTGGGGGAGGTCAGTGTTCAAAAGGGCCTGTATTTCACTGTGGGTGCTCGCCACCTGGAGAATGAATGTCTCCCGGGCGGATGTGAGCATAACCTCCTCATTCAATAATAGGGCCTTTATTCTGCTCAACTTATTGAAATCTGCCTCCATGGTAGGAATGGAAGGCCAAATAGAGCTATCAACGATGTCGTGAGGGGGAGGAAAAAGCACATTCTTGCAGCAGACAACTCTGTGCGAGACTGTAACAATATACGGAATGCCGGCCTGCAGGCCACAACAATTTTCGTTATTTAAAAGCAAATAGCTACCGTTGGTAAGCAAAGTAAAAGTAGGAGAAATAGCAGGAGCAGGAATACCCTTCAGGACACATGCAAGATTTGGAACTGAAACGCTACAAGCCCCGTGCAATTTAATATGTTTACAAATAAGCGAATGACCCACAGTTGAATCACAAGACTCCCCGTGAGAAATACTTCCTTGCCATCTCTAAGGCATTTATACATGAAAGGCAAGGACCAAAGTTCATGCAGGAAAGCACCACCCAAAGGCTGGAAACGGCCCACAGGATAATGCTTCATGCACGAACTGAACTCAAATAGGGAAAAAGGTAAAGCTATAACCCCATGAACTAGCAACACCGCAGAATCTAGTTCTGCTACAGAGAACGGTAAAGGATCCACTTTTTCAATATGTAACAAAGTGTAGGATGCATCTTTCATGGACATGAACTGCTGTTTGTCTGTCAAATTAAAAGGCAGAAAGAGGGCAGTGGTGTTTAACAAATTCCAAGGAACTTTACCCAACTTAAGAGTTTGCAAAGTCCATGCAAACTGCATCACTGAGCGCAACTGATTCTGACCATGATACAACATAGAGACATCATCTTGTACAATATCAACAACAGAGGATACAATATTGTCTAATGTGTAAATGCGGGAAGACAGGGTATTTATACTATTGTCAACAACAGCAAGCACCTTTTCCAAATTTGCTTGGTCTATTTCTCTAAGACGGGAAGCAGCTTCCATTTGTGACAGCTTCCAGAGCTCATTATACGCTTCATAAATGAATCTCTTCGGTCGGGGACCACGAGGTCCCAAGATAAAGTCAGATAAGTCAATAGTGCCTGATAGGAGGGATAAATGGTTCTTAACAGAGTCTAAGGACGAATGTTGTAACCATTGTTTACATAATTTACCAACTGAATACGTGGTCACAGTACGAGTTTCAGTAAATCTTGGATCAGGCTTGTCCTGTATGTAACCAGGAACTGTGCCATGAAAACGAAGTTGGCATGCATTAGATGATATGGGCCATGCCAACCAGGGTGACTGTATCAGTGCAGAAACGTTAAAGGAATTGTTCTGAAACTGAGCCTGTAACGC
This sequence comes from Calotriton arnoldi, assembly GCA_963921515.1. Lineage (NCBI taxonomy): Eukaryota > Metazoa > Chordata > Amphibia > Caudata > Salamandridae > Calotriton > Calotriton arnoldi. The sequence goes on along the minus strand of CAWUFW010000844.1, from coordinate 953,340 downwards.
CATAAGGGACATATTAAAATGCAAACTATCATTTGGAAGACTCGACAAGGATGGGATGTTTGGCGCATTTAGTTGTTTAACGGTAGCCAACCCCCAACACGTGGTCTGATAAATGGAAGCATTTAAAAATAGAATTTGGGCTGGGATAAGGCAAGCACGGTGCAGGGCCTCAGTGCCTTGCACCTGCCATGGCTTTGAACCCCAAATTGATTTTAAATCCACTGTGTCTTTCCAATATTCATAACCACCCACCGCCAAGGCGCTCAAAAAGGAACCCGAATATAATAATTTAGTATGGGTCAACATTATTTTCTTAGTCAATGGAGTTTTTAATTTAAAATAATATGACCCAGGGTTCGATCGATTAAAATCAGTAAAATAGGTGAATTTATTTCGAAGAGTTTGGGAACTACCTGGTACGGGGTTTGGGCAGTGTTCCCATTGGGTGTAAGTAACAGGGCTGCGTAGTGCACTTGGTTTGTGGAGAAAATGATTTCCCCAATGTTGGTAACAATACAAATCGGCATAATTCGCAGAATTCATATACAAGTCTTCAGCATTAAAAGAGGCATAATATTTTAAATCAGCAAACAATGCTTCAACTGCATGCACATCCCAATCATCAGAATGAATATTACTTTTTACTACATCACCCATCGAAACTCGAAGGACATTTGGTACATTAATAATTTCTGTCGGGCCATGTATTTGAAAGTTTACCGCATCCCATACTATGCCATCAGCAACTGGAAACGCTGAAATGTTCACAAATGTGTGGTCACGCTTCATGATGTGTGAAGAGGAATGTGGAGCCAAAGTTCCAGCAACACTGTTCACAGCAGAGCGTTCAGGTAAATAGTGACCATTGATGAGTAGAAAGAACACTGTGACAAAGCCAATGGACATGAACAAAAAACCAAGAAAAGTACCATCCAAATGTATGTCCAAGGTGGAATCAAAAAATTGTCTCTAAACCACGATACAAAAAGACTAAACTTGGACGGGACTTGTGATGAATTGGATTCTGAGTCAAAAGAATAACGTGTCGGGCTCAGTGGCGTTGTTGGTTGGTTTGCCACCGACTCTGTGGCGGGATAAGTATATTCGTCCTCGTCTATGCAGGGTGATGCAGGGGGTTCAAATATATTTTCAGGCAAATCAACCATCTCCAGGGTAACATCAGTGACTGTTCGTGCAGGCGTACCTCGAACGCTTGTCCGATAAATGGCAGGACAAGAGACCGCTGGTGTGACACTATTTAAGATCGGCCATATGTTGTAGCTTGACATTTTCCACTGAGATGTATCTGTTTTCCTTGCGACCGGGAAGCGGTGGTAAGATGACTGTACGTGTTCCCTTCAAGCCCAGCACTGGAACCGGTGCACGAAAAGAGGGGCCGAATTCTTTCTTGTTCTCCACCTTCTCTCGAACCAGGTCTCCAATCTTCGGAAGCCAGCCGGCAACCGGAATCTGCAGGGCAGTATCTGTGGCTGAAGGTAAATGTGCGTTTGCAAGTTTGTTTCGGGCTTCTTGTAAGTCCTGTAACATAGTAGAATGATTATCTACATCAAACTTGGCGGATTGCGCCGCCATGTCTAGACCATCAAGGTCAGGCACAAACATTCATATGCCAAAGAGCATTTCGTAAGGGGTCCGCCCACCCAGAGGCCTTCTAGGGAGATTATTAAGTGCACGTTGAACAGTATACAAGTGGGCCAGCCAGTTCCTGCCAGTACCTATAACTCTAGCTGTCAAGGATTGCTTTAAGTCACGGTTCATTCGTTCAACGATAGAGTTGCCCTCAGGCCTATACGGAGACGAAAATTTCACCCGCACCCCTAAGGAGCCCATTGCGTCCTTGTAAGCCTTAGAGGCAAACGCCGGACCTTGGTCAGAATGGAAGGTGCCGCATGCAAAAATTCCCACAAAGACTCGCAAATCCCTAATGACATTTCGTGCGTCAGCACTCCGTTGTGGCCAGACCCAGATGAACCGTGTGCACGAGTCCACTGCCACTAAGATATATTTATAGGCAGTGTCTGAAGAAAATGGACCGCAGTGATCCAAGTAAACACACCCAAAGGGTCTGTTCGAAATTGCAAGCGAGGTCTGCGGTGGTCTTGTGACTGTTGAAGGCTTGATCTGTTGACAAACGTCACAGGAAAGCACATAAGTACGTGTATCTTTGTATAAACCACGCCACCAGTAACGCTGCTGCAAAATGGAAATTGTCGCAGACACACCAGCATGCGCCGAAGCCATGCCTTCGTGTGCCGCTGCCATCAAGGAAAGTCTGCAGGTCCGCGTTGGGGATCAGCCGAACCCCAACGTTAGGTATTGTTACATAAGGAGCCTGATCGGGACCTATCTGGTAAGAATATTTAGAAGGGAAACCTCTAGGGTAATTAATTCCTCCTTTTGTTGCAGCAATAGCTGCCAAGATATCAGTGTCTATTTTAGACATGGATCTAGTAACTGCTGCTACTGAACACGTGAGTACTGCTGATCTGGCAGCTTCATCTGCTAGACTGTTACCAACAGCGTGTGCGCCCACTCGCTGATGGCCTAGGGTGTGAACCACCTGTGTGAGTGGCAGACGTCTTTGTAAATCTGCCACCCTAACCCAAAGCATTTTATGCTTGATTGTGTTGCCTTTAGCGTCTCTATAGTCGTTTTGCGACCAAAAGAACAGATTGTCATTGTATGATTGAACACAGTAATAAGAATCGCACACGATTAAAGTGGTCACATCAGGATTTACGAACTCAAGTGCAAGCACCAAAGCACGCAACTCGGCCAATTGTGCGGTACTATCCCCGAGTGCCTGCGTATGCACCACAGTGGATTTGAACTTTCCATTCACAAACGTACCTGCAACAATAGCACATGCGGCTGAATAAGCATGCTTAGACCCAGTGGCCGGTTGTGCCGAGCCATCGGTGTAGATCACACAGTCGTAATCCTCAAGCGGCAATAAGGACAAAGGAGGAGGATGAATAAATTCATACTGTAAAAACTCCTGAGTCTGAAGAGAAGAGTCGAAAATGAAAGTGACATCCGGAGACGTCAAAGATGTTGCCCATTGAATCCAACGGGGGTGCAAAGCTTTAGAGTTCGGAACACTTGCTTTAGTCACTGCCTCTAGGGCAGGATAGGGTGTCACCACCAGAATGCGTTTTCCCTGTGCCAGTGCGCGCTCCTTCAGGATCGCCATTTGCACTGCTGTTAGCACTTTCTCCACAGATGAGAACCGCATTTCTGCAGAGGTGTATAGACTGAAAAACAGCTAACCTTCAGTCGATGATGCAGCAGCCTACAGTCAGAGGTTACTGAACAACCTCGACGTTTCACTTGAATTGTTGAAGAATTGTGGACCAATCTGAGAGCTCACAAGGCCCAGCTGTTTGTACTCTCAGCCTGAAACACTTTGGCTGATTTTTTCTGGTGCTCATTTTTAACTCTCACCCCCGTCCTGAGGAAGACCCCACTCACAAGGCATCAAACCAGCTGTTTATTTTAGGGGTCGAAACGTTGACGTTGTTTCTTTCTTGTGTTCAGACACTGATGACAGAGATTCATTATCTGCATCGGATACCTTGTGTTATGTTTTTCAAATTTATAATTGCCAGACATCTGGTTGGTTAGGTTGTATATATTGATTATTGATGTCACATATGCACACTACCTTCCCTTTGCACTTCACTTTCACAAACACCCCTTTTTCCTTGCACTTTTCCCTCTTGTCACCAGACTTGAATAAAATGTTTCACATTGATACATGTCATTTACAATCGGGCTATTATGCAACTCTGTGATGAAATTAAATCATAACCATTTTTGGTGAATGATTCAAATGGTGGCGTTTATTTAATTTAAAGTAATAATGTTTTCCTTTGTTTGGCATAACATGTAATTGTAGTCCACTGTGACATTACTCTTTTGTACCATAAGCTACCCGGGTCCAGTGGCCTTTCGGGTCTACCCCATTATTGTATTACTCTCATATGTCACCCAGTCAGGAAATGCCAATCAGATCCCATGGGTGGAAGCCAAACAGCTACACCACTTGTTTAAGCCAAGTACTGGGCCAGAGGGGTCGGTTTGGGCAGTGTATTTGTCCAACCAGTTGATAGGGGTCAGGTTGCACTCCAGCACAGGATCAGGAGTCTTGTAATCAGCTGCAGAGGGTGCGGAGGCTGGCCTGGAGTCACTGGTTTCTCAAGAACATCAGACTTTAGTCTCCAAGGGTTTTGTCCATCTCCCAATAGCCAGTCCCCAATTGGTACCATCTGTGCTGCCCAGTCATAAAGTCTTAGGTCTGGGACCCCAGCCCGTCGCCATACGTGGTAAGTGTACATTAAACATATGAAGCCCTAGAGAGTTTACCAGGCAAAAGGAATTTAGAACCTAAAGATACAGGTAGCTCGGCAGAGTGTAAAGGAAGCAGGGCAATACCACCATTTTGTACAGTGCCACCCCACCTAACAAGTATGTTGAGAGCCAATACGGCCCATACCTCAAGAGCGCCAAATGTGCGTCTTAGAATAGGACTAATAATTAACTGTCAGGCCCTCGTTTGGTCATGGGAGATATGTATACCTAAGTATTAGATGGGCCTGTAAATTATGTGTAGCTGGCCATTAAAGGGGTTTGTGACGAATCACCCATCCGTTGTATATACGTTGACTTGCCTCAAGTCACAGATAACCCAGAGGCATCATCCTATATAAGCAGCATCTATGTCTATCGTGGCAGAGAACTGTGGGGCCCTGGAGGAAAAGAAGCATATCGTTTGGATGTAACAACACTCCTGGGCATTGGGTCACCTGTGCGTCTCTCTGGAACCACTCCGCCAGGGGCTCTCTGGCCAAGGTAAAAAAGAAAGCCAAGAGATGGCAATCCTGATGGGTGCTCTATTCAATAGGGAAGGAGGAGAGGGACCCCATTAAGTCTCACTTGCGCCTTTGACGCATCATATAAGGCCCATATAAAGGCAACAAATCTGAGACCAATGTTCATTCTGTGGAGCATCTTATAGCAATAAGGCCAGTGCACAGTATAGAAATCCTTTTCATAATCTATTTGGAGCAATGCTGCCGGGCACTGGAGTTCCTCAGTCCTGGCTAATTCCACCTGAATTCAGCTTAGGCAGTGCCTTGTGCTCCTTCCAGGTAGAAAGCATTTTGTTTCTCATGGATCAGTGTCCCAATGTCTTTGGCAAGTCTAGTGCCCAATACTTTAGCCAGAAGTTTAATCTCCACGTTAAGCAGAGAAAAAAGCCGGTATGAGAAGCACTCCTTCGGGGGTTAATTGGGCTTATGGGTAGTAATTATTGTGGTGCACCAAATATTCTCCGGTAAGGTGCACGATCAGCCCACCTCCTCATTTAGATCCAATAGACTCTGGGTTACTAGTGAGGAGAACCTTTTGTAAAACTCACTGGGAAACCCATTGGGACCTGGGCTCTTCCCAGATGGAGAGAGGGTTATAGCCGTTTCGATCTCTTCCCATGTCAGTGGCAAGTCCAGCTCATCTCGGTCAACCGGGGAGAGGGCCCAAACCATCAACTTTGATAGGACAGAACAACTCCAGCGTGGGGGGGACCTATACTCTGATATAACTTGCGGTAATAGCTAACAAAGAACTTTGCAATCTCTTGAGACTCCAGGAGCATCTAGCCCTCAAAAGTATGAATGAAAGGGACTATTCTGACATGGGCCAGTTAGTTCAGGTGCTTACCTTACTTGTTTTAAAAAAAAAACTTTATTTATTAGTTTTTTTTATATACAGTCAGACAAGCATCACTGTTTAAATATAGAACATCAACATTGCGAGTGCATGTACAGTTTTGCTGATTATTACTCTAATACAACACCAGCATCCCATATCTAAACATTTGTTACATTGATACTACATGCGTTTCGATATCAAAGGGGCAAAAGTACCTCTATAAAACCATCTCTTTAATTAGTATGCTTCTACTATGTTTATACAGTTTGTGAAACCTCATCCCACTCCCTCTCTGGCCATTTCTGACACGACATCGTCATTTTGTACCATGAAGGACCTGCAAGGACCCATATGTCTTTGGGCCTACATTTTTTAGGAAGTAGGGCATTGTAGTTGTCTGATTGCGTGTTTGTCTGATTTTTAGGAAGCAGACCGCGCATCCAGCGCATGGCTATTCTTCGCTTCGCTAGTAGAAGTCCTATGGCTGCCAGTTTAGATCCTGCTGTCTTGATGTCTCTGTCGTAACCCAGGAGTGCAACAAGTGGGGTTTCTGGGACAGGGAGCTCCAACATTTTCGTTAACGCTAGGTATACCCTCTTCCAGAACTCACGTATTCCAGCGCATTCCCACGACAAGTGCAAGAACCCCGCGCCCCCAGCCCTGCATCTAGGACATCTGTCGTCTTCTGTCAGCCCATATTTTAGTAGACGTGAAGAGGTGTAATACGCTCTATGTATCAGCCTGTGGCGCCCGTTCTGTGATATGGACCTAGTGTTCGCAAAACATATTGCCCATTGAGCTTCAGTGATCTCGACCCCAAGCTCTTCTTTCCATTCTATTTGTGATTTGTGCATTGTAGGTGTAGCCTTGGCTCTGCTAAGTGCATAAAGTGTAGTAATGCCTTTCTTAGGAGAGTTGGCCTTCACCAAATATGTGAGTGCCTTCATCTCTTGCGGCTCCGCCATGTCATCTCCCAATATAGCACGGAGCGCCCTTCGAGCTCTATGAAAATGATAAGCATCCAGTGTCATTGAATGCGTTATCTGCTCTTGTATCTGCTCCCAAGTTTTCACCACCCCGTCATGAAATAGATCACCCATACGGTCAAGTTGTAGCTTATGAAGGGATTTCAGCCACCCTTTGTCTTTGCACAGAGGGAACCAGTCACACCATTCTATGGGCCACACAGGTGAGTATATTAGTGTGAGGCGCTGGGAGAGTGCCATCTTTTTCATTTGGGTGCTCGTACAACCTGTCGGATCTATGGTCCCTGTGGACCCGCGAGCCCCCCACATCAACGCGCGAGGTAATGGATATGGATGGACTGAGTTTCTTTCTATATACAGCTGCGGGAGGTCTTTGGGACCGTGAATCCAATAGTAGGAATGTAATATCTGTGCTGCCCTATAGTACCCTTCTAAATCAGGGGCATTGAGGCCTCCCTCTGAGTAGGGTTTTGTTAATGTCTTCCATTTGATCCGGGGCTGTTTGCCAGCCCATGTGAGGCGTATCATTAATGAACGGAGGGTCTGAAAGAGTGTTCTAGGTCAGTGATTCCCAAACTGGGGTCCGCGGACCCCCAGGGGTCCGTGACACATTCCCAGGGGGTCCGCAGGCAGCAGTTTCAAAAGCACTGCAAAGTTCCTTGTATAATCAGCAGTTTTTGGGCAGCAATAAAAGTGTCAAGATAACTCTGGTGATTAATGTACTTGCTGGAGAGAGATGGGGGTTTTGTCCAGTGGCAGCTTTGACTCATCTTAGGAAGCCCAGATGGTTAACATGCCTGCTGCAAAGAATGTCTACCATGTATTTAAAAAAAAAAAACAGCATTTTGTTTTGTGTATAGCTCAGTGGGTTCCTGCTTTTGCCACAGAGACTCTTTTGTTATTGTGCAGTTCACAAGTTCACTGCCATCAAAGAGCTGCATGCAAACTGCATGGTACAAGTTAGTAAGTTATGCTTTTTCCCAGTCTTTCATTATCCCAATGCTGCTAAAAAGGTTTGTTTGGGTAGAAATACATCCTTATTATTAAAGTCAACGCTAACCCCTGTGTTATGTTCTGAATCCTGAGTTTGTGATTCTCCAGACCAAGCACTCTTAAAAAATGCCTACCAGTATGGATGACATGTGAATCCTAAGCCTTGTAGTCCCCTTTGCCTTATGAAACATTTTCTATTCACTGATTTACACATGTATGATTCATTGTCTCTGTATGTGTGTGATGTAAAGTGCTCTGATACCCTACAGTGGTATGAGAGGTGCTATAAAACAAATTAAATACATGTGGCACTGGGGCTATGGAGAGATGAGAGGCACTGTTGGAGGGCAGTAGTGAGGGTATCATTGAAGATTGCCAATCATTGAAGATTGACAAAAGATTGTTGTATCCTGGTGCATAGTATGGTCATTATTTACTATGCTTTAAAAGCTAAAACAATTCAATATATAATGACAAATGTGTTGTAAAATGCACCATTTTCCCCAAATTTTCTTGGGGGAGAGGCCCCCAAAGCCCCCTTTGTAGGGGTCAGGCTCACTCACTGCACTTGGTGTGCACTGTACGGGGACGGGTCTGACAACATTTGCCAGAGCAGCTTTAAGTTTCCAGTCCAGCCTAGGCAGGAGCAGGAGCCTCGGGCTGCGAAATAAAACCAAACAATGAAAAGTTAGTCGCAAGATGCAGCACCAACCTTCCCATTAGGATTTTTCAATTTTTGCAAATATTTTTAATATAAAAATACTAAAATCTTTAGTAATTCAAGTCTAGTCTTTGTTTGATATGCACAAGTGTGTGGCTTTTTTTTCTTTGAATTACAGTTTTAATGTTTGACATTTAAATCATACAATTTGCGTGGGGGTCCCCGGCTTCCAGTAGTGACTCAATGGGGGTCCTCAGGAGTGAAAAGTTTGGGAACCACTATTCTAGGTAGTGTGATTGGAATGTTGTTGAACAAAAATAAAAAACGGGGAAGCGCTATCATTTTTATTAAGACTACGCGGCCAGTTAGCGATAGTGGGAGTTTGATCCATTTTTCTATATGTTCTTTCAGTTTTTGTATTGCATGTCCGTAGTTGTCGCGTATTATGATTTCAGGGTCTGTGTGCACTTGAATCCCCAGATACCGCACTGGTTCTGTAGTCCACTCTATTTGATAGTCTGTCTGGGTGGGGAGGGTAATGCTGGTTAAAGGGAACAGAAGGGACTTATGCCAATTGATTTTCAATCCAGAGTGTGGTCCAAACAGCGTGACTTCTTGTAGCATTGGGTTTAGGTTTTGCTCTGGGTTGCGGATGTAAAACAAAGTGTCGTCTGCATACGCCGCTATAATCAGACTATGCTGTGGGGACCGAATGCCCCTATGCGCGTGATACGCATGGCGCAGGCTAATGGTTCTGCAACCAGGGCATACAATAGTGGCGACAGTGGGCACCCCTGCCTGGTACCACGTGTTATTGTTATAGGCGCTGAAATTTGCCCGTTTATTCTAATGCGCGCCGTAGGGTCTTTATATAGCACTTGGATTAGTTGTAGAAAGATATCTCCAACCCCAACCTTTTGGAGAACAGCATACAGAAACCGCCACTCGACAGAGTTGAAGGCTTTTTCTATATCAATAAAAAGGGCCGCCGCTTTAATCTGTGGATCAATGCGCGCGATTGTACCAAAAAGGGTTCGTAGGTTACAAGCAAGCGAGCGGCCGACCACAAATCCTGTTTGCTCTTGTCCTATCAGCTTTGGCAGCAGTGGGGCCAGTCTGTTAGATAACATTTTTGCATAAAGTTTTGCATCTGTATTGAGTAATGAAAGGGGCCTGTAAGAGGAACAATGTTCTGGAGACTTCCCTGGCCTGAGTAGAGTAATAAGAGTGGCCTCACGCATAGAGGGGGGCATATGGCCATCCTTCGCCATTTCTTCAAACAGGGCCATAAGATATGGCAGTAGTCGATCCTGATAGGTCTTATAAAATGCCACGGTCAAGCCATCTGATCCCGGGGCTTTTTCATTAGGCATATTCTTAAGGGCTGCTGCTATTTCTGTGGGGTGGAGCGGGGCCAGTAATCTTTCCCTGTCTGAGTTGTCAAGCTACTTCATCACCATATGAGCCAGGTATTCCTCATCAGTGTCTGCAGTGTTCGGTTCACGTGTGGTGTATAATTTTTGGTAATATTCTTTGAACGTCTCGACTATTTCAGGTGTACTGTTGACTGTGTTGCCCACATCATCATAAATATGTGCTATTTCATTCGCATCTCTAGGAGGGCGTGCTAGTTTAGCTAACACTGAGCTGGGCCTGTCACCCTCGGCGTATATTCTAGCTGTGGCATATTTCCCTAAGTGCTTGACCTCATCGGCCGCCAAGTCGTTAAATACGTCTGTTTGTGACCTAATCTGTGCTAATAATTTTGCGTCACCTGTTTCTTGGAATTGCTGCTCTAGAGTTTTTAGATTGGCTTCTACCGTAACCAGTTGTGTTCTAATTGACTTTAGTACACCAGCGTGCTTCGAAATAGCCATACCTCTAATATACACCTTAAACGTTTCCCAAATGGTGCACATCTGGGGGATACTGCCTACGTTAGTTATAAAGAACTCTTCTATTGCTACTCCTAGCTCATTATGGAAAACTTGGTCCAGTAACGAATATTGTGGAAAATGCCAATTAAACGCTGCGTGCCTGGCTCCACCGAGAGCCAAGGTCAGAACCACTGGGGAATGGTCAGATAGGGTGCGCGCCAAATGTGTACATTCCTTTATTTGTGTTAACAACTCCTTTGTGGCATACCAGTAATCTATCCTGGTATGTATATCATACTGTGAAGAGTAATGTGTGTATTCTCTGCCTAACAGCGAGCGGCTGCGCCAGACATCTACAAGTCCCTCTGCTGTCGCAATGTCCTTAATTGCCCTGGCTGCTCTACATGGACGTCTCGGCGGTCCCTGTGACCTGTCAAGATCTGGGTCCTGTATGCAGTTTAAGTCTCCCCCCCAAAGTTGCAACATGTGTGAATGTTGTGCAAGGTTCCTATGTAAAGTATAGTAGAATTGGGGGTCATCATTATTTGGCCCATAAATATCTACTAATAGGATATGTAGATTGTCTTTCCTGCATTTCGCAATTACAATTCTGCCCTGAGTGTCTACTTCAATTTCGTGCACATGCAATCCAACATTCCTACGCGTCCAGATCAGTACTCCTCTGGAGTGTGAGGTAAACCCCGTGGCTATACAGGTGCCCTTCCATCTGTTCGCTGACAATACCTTTGACCCTGTGGGGAGATGAGATTCCTGCAAGATTGCTACGTCTACGTGATGTCTTTGCAAGTAAGCTACCACTTTCCGCACTTTTCTTTGATCGTTTAAGCCCCTTACATTCCATGACATGAATTTTAGTTTGAGGTTATCTCTGTTGCTGCGTTCTGCTTGCATTGTGTTTCCTTTTAAACATTATTAAATTACATTTTCTACAATACATAGCGTTAGAACCATACATCACGCGCACATATAAACCTGTGTTGCTTGCTGACATATAAACTATGATTACCATGGAACTCTAACTTTTGGCCTGCTATCCTGGGCAATGCTCCCCTTCCAGCTAGCTCCGCCAAAAGCTTGGGTATAGTGATAAGCAATGACCTGTCTTTGAAGGCTCAGATCAGCTCGGTGGTTTCTGCGGGGTTTTTTCAACTGCGTAGAATTAAGAAGATTAGCAGATTTCTGTCTCGGGAAGCCCTGATCTTAGTGATCTTGGCCTTGGTCATTTCCCGACTGGACTATGCCAATTCACTTTATGTAGGCATCCCGGCTTATCAACTCAGACGCCTCCAGCTAGTCCAGAATCAGGCTGCTAGACTGATCTTTTGCCAACCTAAATGGCATCACGTCAGACCACTGATGAAAAGCCTTCATTGGCTCCCAGTGGCTATGCGTTGTGTATTTAAGTTGGGATGCACTATTTTCAAAGCTCTTCATGGCAACAGTCCAGCCTTTATTTCTTCCAAGATTCTACGCTATGCTCCCACTCGAAATCTACGATCTTCTTATTTGAATCTGTTAGTTACTCCCACCTTTAAACGCAAGAAACATGGTGGCTCTCGATTTGCAGTGTTAGCCCCTCAGTTCTGGAACTCGCTTCCTGTGGAGCTGAGGTTGGTCACCTCTTGTGCACTATTCAGAAAACAGTTGAAGACCTGGTTGTTTCCCCAGGCATATGACAACTAGGCTCTCTCCTCTGCTGCTGCCTAACTCTCACTCCAGCGCCAAGAAACCGTCTGGTGAACGTGCGCTTGACAAATATCTTTAACATAACATAACATACCCCCCACCCCCACCCACGCCACAGTCTGGTTTGTAACGCCAGGCTAGGCTTCACTAATAGCATCCCACCCTACCCAACAATAACAAACGTTGCTTCCCAACGTGTCTTACACCTTAGGGGCGGCGGCTGCCCAACTAACTATGCCCAAAGATGGCCTCCGTCCGCCTTAATTTTACTATACAATCCAATACAGAATTCCTGCTACTACCTCAACTTCTGTCATAAGCTGCAGTCCGCTAGTAATTAGAACTATATACCTGTACGTTCCGATTGTACCGCTGCAGTTTACTTATCTGACCTATTAATCAGTCTAGCTAAAATAAAGACATTTATGCATTTTGATTACATCACCTGGTACGTAGCTGCGGCACACAAAACGTCTATAAAAGTACTGCTATTAACTGTTACTCATTCTGTGGATTCTTGCACGGCGTCTCCCCCTTCAACAGATTTCTGCGGCTGGCTTCTTCTGCGCTCCTTATCCAACTTCTTTAATTCTTGTTGTAACGCTTGCGGGTCTGAGTAGAGTTTATTTTTCCCGTTAATTGTCACTCTTAATCTGGCCGGGTACAGCATTGCATAGTCAATCTGTAATTCTCTGAGTTTCCGTTTCGCAGGTGTGAACTGTCTGCCCGCCTCTTGCACTTGAGGTGTGAAATCTGGGTAAAGTGCCAGCCCAGAGCCTTCGTATGGCAGTACACGCAATTCCCGAGCACGACGAAGCGCTGAGTCTCTGTCCCTATAGTTTAGTAATCTCGCCACTATGGGCCTTGGAGGAGCACCCGGAGGAGGCCTGGGGGCCAGAGACCGGTGTGCACGCTCCACTATGAACGTGGATGAGAATGTTTTGCGGCCCAAAAGCGACACCAGGAGCTGCTCCGTGAACATTTCCATATTTCCCGTCACTGTGGATTCGGGTAGACCCAGAATTTGTACATTGTTGCGCCGGGAGCGCGCTTCCAAATCTTCCGTCTTGTCTTGCAATGCCCCCAGGGTTTTTACCATTAGTTTTTGCGCTGCCCCCAACTAAGTCTGTGCATCTTCTGTATCAGATATGCGGCGATCTGCCATGTCCAATCTTTCAGCGTGCTTGTCCACGCGTTCTGACATCCTATCCATTCAAAATGATAAAGAATCAATTTTACTGTCTATGGATGTCAGGCTTTGTTGCATAGCCGCTAGTATATGGCGAATATCTTCCCCTGTATCCGTGTCGTTACTGGTTTGATTAGCGGGAGGGGATGGAATGTCGTCTTCGCGCGTCCCAGTGGTCTTGCGTTTTTCGAAAGTTAGCCTGGGCTGTGCCTTGTCTGTTTTTCCCATATCTCTGGTTGCCCCACAGCGCTTCCAATAATATTTGCACCAAAGTGGACTTATTGCAGGGGCCCAGCACCTCTCGTTCCAGTCTTGACCAGGTTATTTGCACTGGTAATGCGCGCTGTCTGGAGGGAACAGCCCGTGCCCAATTGCAGTGCCGACACCAAGGGGCAAACCCCGACTCTGGAGGGACCGCAGAATGGTATGTGGCGGGGGAGGGGTGCAAGGCAGTCCCACAGTATGAGCCTCTCTGTAGTTGTTATGTTCTGCTTTGTGTCAGTGAGAGCCCGGTCCCCTATCCCTAGGTGCACCCACTGTGCTCTGTGAGTAGCACCGCAGCTCTAACTGAGTCTCTAGGCCCCCTACCAGCATTGCACAGCCGATCCCTGCCCCCACACACAGACTGGATCAAGCTGTAGCGCGCACAGCACAGGCCTTACGCTGCAGCGCACCTCTGCATTCAGCCTTGCAGGGCCCCAGGGCACGATCTTCCTCAAGGAGGTCCGTAAGCGCCTCCGCGCGCTGCAGAATTATGAATATTAATGGCCGCACCTCGCAGGACGATTTTCTCACGGAGGCCCGCAACAGGTCGCAGCCACTATAAGCACCAGAAAAATCCGGGCCGCGGTGCAGGGCAGGTACTCACAACTCACGCTCCCGGGCCACCGCTGAAGTTTCGGGGGGCCAACACTGCTCTGGGTTTCGGGGCCGCAACAGTCCGGCCCGGGCGTCTCCCGGGCTCATGCCGTATGCTGCCGCTCCTCACGGCACTGTAGGCCTCACCGCTCGGCGGGTGCTGGAACGCAGTTTGCTGACTTTTAGCTGCACCAGAAGTTCCTTTATTGAGCGCCTGGGCTGGTAGGGATTCCCCCGCACAAACCCAGGCGTATGCTTTTGTGGATTAACGCGGATTCCTGCAGTGTTTTATTAGCGGTGTTATATTCCATATAGGTACCCTATATGTACCCTATATAGGCGCAGGTAACACTGCAACCTTTCACCTATATCCTTCCCTACATTTCATACATAACGATTCATAGGGACTGACCTTTTACCTAGATACGACACTGCATACAGAACGCGGGTTTTTCACTGGTTCAATACTCATACATTATGCATGAGGCTTCTTGGAAGCACAGAAGGACTCACAGCAGGACGAACATCTCCTGTATAATATCTATGTTAAAGTTCAGGCCTGACGTCATCCTTTAGGCCGACACAGTAACCCAGCAAGGTAGGACCCCTGGGGAGACCTATGGGTATATATACATCATGTCTTGCTTAGACAGACAGAGGAGACAGTGACTTCCCAGCTGACACACTGACCAGAGACGCTGAGGTTCCTGCATGCAGACGCTCCAGCTAGCAGTGGTCTAACATCCCTTGCGGGGTGTCCAACTCGAGACCAGGACGGGGTCCCACATTCTCTAAACTCTCAGGTAATGGGGTGGACTAGATCCTAGAGGGATTCTTGGCATAACACCTACATAGATGCTAGGTACAATTAGGTACATCTAGTTAGGGAGGCATCGTAGGAGTACGCACCTTTTATCATGTGTTTTATGTACTTGGATATATTCATGATTCCTGCAAGATGGTAGAGCTATACCATCCTTTTACTTTCATAATATTACTAATCATATATCTCTCCTACTGTCTAATGGTTGTTGCAGCTCATATATTTTACACTAGAATAACAAGCGTTCAATAAATACTTATTGAAACGCCCAGACTGTTTATTCTGTGTATCTCTCCGAGACAAACTAAGTGAGCACGAGTGACTGAGCGAAAAGTAGTATATTGTTTCCACGATCCTGGGGGATCAGGGTTGTCATGTTCTGAGGTTGCCAAGAACTATTCTCTCCCCGATAAGAGGAGACTCTAGTGGCACTGTGAGCTAGCTAATACAGACAGGCTAACGTATCCGGTGGGGGTGCACGGAATCCGTCCGCCATCAAACCCACAGTTTGTTATCCAAACGTGCAGATCCTGTATAGGTAATATAGGAACTACACGACATGGCGCCGCCAACGTTAGTTGGGTACTTATTTAACTGTAGAATCTGAGTAGTTCAGTCGTGCTATTCTCAGAGACCCCTACTCACAAAACACCAGACATGTCTGGAGTGGGTGGGCACAAACTCCGCCACAGCTGAGTAGGTGAGAAATCCTATTTATTGGCTGTTGGTTAATCAAGCTTGAAGGACACAGTGTTCCAAAAATTGTGCATAAAAACCTTATCTTAGTTCCCTTCAACAAACTTCTTCTTTACAAAAATGACTGAAACAAAAGATAACGTAGTAGAAGAACTACACCTCGCAGGAGGAGAAGATGAAGACGCAATTCTGATTGCAGAAAAATTCAGACATACAATCACCCTAAAACTGTTAGAAAATGGTTTATCAGCTAGGGCTGGCTTAGTAGTTTTCGTGATTGGAGCGCACGAATCAAACAAAACAGAGGTATTTTATTCGTGGGTTACATTCCCAGCAGCAAATGCAAGAACACAGACATTTCACTCTTACACAGAAGGAGATGCACCAGTGGAATATTGTCCGTTCGAGTACATTGAGGTTCCACTCACGTACCAGGAATACTTCTACTGGTTTAAAGTCGCCCTACCCCACATAAGAAGAAGAGTAAGATTAGGCCCGCTCGGAGGAGAAGGGGCAACATGGCCGATATTAGTGGCCTACACACCACATCCTGACATTGACACAATGCCACCAGGAGACTTACTCATACAACACAAAGATTTAATTAAAATCTATAGAAACATGACGCAATTCGTCATGAGGACATTCACTGTCCAACCAGCAATAGTTGCAACTAATGGAACTCAAGTACAGGGTACAGCAACTAAAATCACACCACAAACGTTACACGCAGTGATGGGTAAAATGCCCTCTAAACGTGAACAAATGCCATTCTGGGTAGCTCAGAAAATCACACAGCTCGAGGCAGTATTCCCGAATATTACCCCGTATGAAAAACACTGAATGCTAACAATCTGCTTGCCCATGGGGATTACACCACAAGTGGAAGATTGTACCACTTGGGGTACAGTCTTTGCTGCCATTTATACCAGAAATCATGGTATTCCTTCGTTAGCGGTGGTACCAGACGTATTGAGACAGATACAGAATGAGTACGGAGCAGAGCCTGCCCTAAACTTAGGGATGAAGTTACTAGGTAAGTATGCCCAGGTATCAGCCATAATACTAGCTAATATTAAGGGGGAAGCAGCTTCAGTGGCAATCCGCCAACGCCTGAGGGAATTCGATCCTTTAGAACAGGAACACGAACTACCCAAAATAATTGAAACTGCGTATGCAGAATCAGGCAGAGACAGTTTGGGTGGGAAAGCTTTAAAACCACAACTGATGGGCAGTTCTGAAAAGGACACTTCCAAGCAGACACCTGCTTCAACTAAGAAGAAGTGAGACAATAAAAAACAACAAAACTTTAAAGGAAATAGATCTCAATCCCGAGGCAGATCTCCTCCACAGGAGCCCTCCGAAAAGAGGTATAATCTCAGGAATAGGGATAACATTAGGAAACCTGACAGGTATCAGGATACTGATACACGTTCCTCTCGTTCCTTTCAGGGTTCATTGAAAAACTCAGAGAGGGAAGGACAGTCAGAAAGACAAGAAGAGCGTACAAAGTCCAGAGACAAGCAGCACGCTCAAGATTACACTTCTAAGAAAGAAGAAAAGCCAAAGCAAAAGCCACAGTTCAAAAAGAAGAAAGTTGCAGGTCTAAAGATCAGACATGCCCAGAATTCTGAGGACTCAACTACTGAACGGGGAATGGGCTCTGACGATGCTAGACAGTGCGGCAGAAGTAACAATAGCTCGCCAGAACCTGAAGGAATTTCTGGTGACAGCGGACTTGAATGATTATATCACGATAGAAACACCTGATACTAGGGTAAGTGTCCCACATAAAGTATATGAAATAACGCTCCAGATGGAGGGGGACAAGAGTAGGAAAGTGAGAGGTCTCTTTTGGGAGAACCCAACGTTTGGCTATGACATTTTGTTAGCTGAACAAGATTGGCCGCCAGCATTCGTCATAGAGTGTCCTAAAGGAGAAATGGTAATTATGCCGGCATTCTCAGACGATATTCCCAGGCATTTGCGACACACATATGCGCAGGAGTGGGCGGTAGCCCAGGCTCTGGCATTATACAAAAACCATGTTGGATGGGATGAGGATTCAACACACCACATTATTCCTTTAGAAAATGCTCCAACTGCACAGAGGCAGTATCCAATAAAGCAAGAAGCTAAAAAACAGGTCAGGGAGATCTTAGATCAACTTGAATACCAAGGGGTGATTGAAACTTGCACCTCCCAGATGAACAGTCCTTTGTTTCCTATCATGAAACCTGACAATTCATATCGTCTAGTTTTAGATTACAGACATTTAAACACTTGCACTAAGACATTTGCAGTCCACAATGCACACAGTGCCGCATTAATGAATAACATTGTGCGGAAAAATATAAAACGACACTTGATATCTCAAATGGATTCTTCTGCCAGAATATAGTGCCTGAAAGCAGGCATCTAACAGCCTTCTCAGCGCTAGGGACCCAGCGTCAATTTTGTCGACTCCCCCAGGGGTATAAGAACAGCCCGGGGTTATTTTCGGCCAGGGTAACAGAGTTACTTCAAAATTTGGATGAAGAGGCATTGTCCTATGTGGATGATATTTATCTGACGGACGATGACCTGGAGGAACACTTGAACCGAGTAAATACCATAATTTTGGGATTTGCATCTGAGGGCTACAAATTTAACTTTAAAAAATCAAAAATTGCCCACCTCAGTGTCCTGTTTTTAGGATACGAGCTTTCAAGTAAAGGAAAGAGCCTGGCAGCCAATTTTTTAGAAAATGTGCGCTGCTCCAACCTCCGAAATCATTGAAAAATGTACACTCAATACTGGGATTCCTAAATTTTGGTCGAACATACATTTTGGATTACGCAGAAAGAGTAAAACCTTTCTACGACTTCATTAAACCTGATTTCTCAGCCAGAAATTGGACACAGGAACACACAGATACACTTTGTTCCTTACAAGCTGACATGATAGCTTCCAAACACTTACAGACACGCGTAAACGTACGCAACCTGGTGATCCGTATAATCGCGGGTCAATCAGGGTACACCTATCTAACATATAATGAAGGTGAGACAGTACCAATCGCATACAAGTCACATTTGTACACAAATGCTGAGATGCGCTTCACATCTACAGAAAAGATTCTGACAGCAGTACAGACTGCTGTAGTGAGGGAAAGAGCACTGGCTCAGAGGAAACGAATAATAGTAGTGACTCCAGTTCCAGCCTTAGAGGCTGCGACAAAGGCAAGCGTTCCAAACGCTAAAGCCTTACATCCAAGATGGATACAATGGGCGAATTCTCTCATTGCAACAGATGTAGAATACAGGTACGACCCAAATTTAAAGACACAAGCATTCCTGCAATACGAACAAGAATATCCTCTGCCAAACGAAATAATGCCTCTAGATCAGTATGAATATATTATTTACACTGACGGATCTGCTCAACCGGCCATAGGAAGTAAGCAACAATATAGCGCAGCATGTGCAATCGTTAAAGGTCGCATGCGGGATGGAAAGTTCCACCCAAGTTGCACAAAAACGCAGTCCCTAGGAGACTGCACGGCACAGTTGGCAGAATTAAAAGCACTGAAACTGGCACTTGTAAATACGGATCGAGAATTCCCCACACTAATTGTGTGCAGTCTTACAATGAATATTTGCAGTACTGGGTTCAAAACGGGTTCAAAGATGCGAAAGGTGGCACAATTAAGCATAAAATGCTATGGGAACAGGTAGTGAGGTTGAAATCCGAACTACCAAGGACTCACGTGATACACACACTGAGTCATCAGCGTGATGGCGTTCACGTTGAAGGGAATTCACTGGCTGATGAAGCCGCAAAGGGGGCTGTACGCACGGCTTCCGTAGCTGCAATCACTCGCTCTAAAACGAGAATAGACGGTGAGATTATGGTAGCTATTAATGCAACCCGCAAAAACAGCGGAGCAGTACCAAAAAGGTTTCCACTCAAGTACTCCTACAAGTTAGATGCCAATAACATTCCATTTGCTCAGATTCCTGGAGTGGGGGATAGAGTAATTCCAAATATGGATCGTAGGTTAGGTTTAATACTAGCAGCACACAAAGGGATAGGTTCTGCTCATGCAGGAGTTACGGCGACTGTTTCCTTATTGAAACAACGCTACTGGTGGCCTGGTTTAACAAAGCAGACTGAAGATTATGTCTTGAAATGCAACATCTGTCAGCAGATGAAGGGTTCCACCGTAGCACGTCCTGCGCAGACACCATTGTTAATAGCTGACAAACCACTAGCGTGTGTCTACCTGGACCACTGTGGCCCCTTAAAAAGAGATGGGGCTAAAAAATATATAATGGTAGCAGTGGATTCCTGCTCGAGATTCCTATGGGTGTGGCCCCAGTGCTCAGCTGACGCTCGATCTGTTATAAAAGATTTGCGAGTCTTCATAGGGACATACGCAATTGGCACACTACATTCTGACCAGGGCCCTGCGTTTAGCTCTCAGGCTTACAAGGAGGCAATGGGAAGTTTGGGTGTAGCATTGCGGTACTCATCTCCGTACCATCCCGAGGGAAATTCGGTAGTGGAGAGAAAAAACCGAGACTTAAAGCAATCTTTAACAGCTAGAGTATTAGGCACGGGTGAAAGTTGGGTAAAACATCTTTATGGGGTCCAGCGGGCCCTTAACAATATGCCAAGAAGTTCTCTAGGGGGTGTCACTCCATATGAGGTCCTATTTGGGACAAGAATGTGGGTACCTGATCTTGATTGTGAAGGCGCAGTGGCGGATGAAAAACCTTTTGACATCCATGATCGTTTGGCTGTTTTACAGGATCTAAATGAATACAGGACACAACAAAGTAACATCCACCTGAAACAGACCGCCACTCGGGAAGTCAAATCAGTCACGGCAAGACCTGTCTGGATCCCTAAAGTCGGGGATCTGGTCAGAGAGAAAAAAGCGGACAAGAAAGATTTTGGGCCATCCTACAGAAAACCTGTACCGGTCCTAGCAATTGAAGGAACAAGAACTGTACTTCTAACTCCTCTTGCCGGAAAAAAGGAGAAAAGATTTGTCTCAATTGACCAATCAAACCACACTATGTGGCCGATACTAAGCAGTAGGCCATGTGGACTCCAAAGTAGCAGACGCCCTCCTCTCGCTACAATCCAAGAAGTTCAAACGGAAAGACTCATCTCGTTCGAAGAGCCTCCAACACGGAATGAAGGACTAAACAACAATGCTATGGAACTCGTTCCTCTTGAACCTGAAGTTCAAATTCAAAATCAAACTCAAAACAACACAGAAGTTGCTATTCGACCAAATACAGACGTCTACGTCAACATGCCTCGACCACGACCACAAACCCCGATTTCTACAAATCCTGATGCAATTCCAACAATTGATCGAACTGCTTCTGGCTACTTCATAAACTTTGATACGTTTTCTTTGGATCCAAGTGAACCTGAAACGACGCCAGCCCAAAAATCACGCAAACAGCAAATAAAAGACTTTATGAACTTTCTTAAAAAGACTTACCTGGTGTCACCCAGGGTAGAACTATGGATAAGCACCGGGATACTTTTCTTTCTTTTCTGGGTAGGCTTGGTAATAGTTTTTAGTATGCTTATTAATGGGAAATACATTCGACAAAGCTCTACAGCCCAAAAGGTGAACTTACTTTTAAAACCACGCCAATCATCTCATCGAGAACAAAGAGACTTGTCATCAGTGAACATTACAGCAGTTCCTATACCTGATGGTATAGTGTGGGACAAGGTTGATTTCGATATATTTGGTCCGACTGAAATTTTAAAAATTCCTCATTTATTTAAAATATCATTAAGTGATATCATTACCTCAAGTACATTTTCCGATGATTGGGATTTTGAAAGTGTTAATAACATGTTGTCTGATTTGGAAAAATCTGCTGCGTTTTCCAATAGTGAAACATTGGAAGACACATCAGACTATGAATCAATGTATTGTTATCAGCATTATGGTCATCATTTTCTGCATAAATCTGCAAATCCTAGAAATGAGTTCACATACCACCAGTGGGAACATTGTCCAACACCGCCGAAAGGCAGTTCAAAAACATTTGCACAGAAGTTTCCATTTTTTCCAGGGTTTAATATGTCTGACCCAGCCTCATATTTTTATAAGGTTGCACCAACATCAGCACAGAAAAATATGTTAACAAACACCAAACAGATTTACTCTGCATCCTTTATTGCCCAGTTGTCTGAACAAGGTTACGACTTATGGAAAGACACCAAAGACTTAAAATCAGTCTGGGGTACTAGAGAATGGCAGGTGCAGGGGTTAGAAGCTTTGTTTAGAGCATGTCTCATCCCTCAGCAGATCATGTTTTTGAACGAGACAGTGCAACAGACGTCTTGCCTTGGACTAGCCAAGAACAAAGACTTGAACACACCTCGAGTGCCGACTACATCGAACACCGAGGGAAACGAAACATCACAAACAGGGATTACGTTAGATGACATCATACAATACAATAGATCAGACCCCAATTGGAAGAAATGGTTGATTTGGCCCACAGACACAAATGGTTGTCAGGAAAGATTCATGGGTAAAACCGAAGGGTTCACAATCCATTGGCCAGATTCGCGCTATGTACTGAGACAACATCCAGGGGTAGTGACGTCATACAATGTTGGGAAGTTGTGCCTTAATTGGCTAGAAACCTCAACACTCACAGAGGTGAAACAACACTTATCCTTACTCACACAAGACATGGATCTTAGGGATTTTTTACTAGGTCCCAGGAAACCACGTCAAAAACGCTTCATATATGCTGGCATTTATGCTGCCTACAATGAAAATTGGAAGATATCCCAACAAGAGGCCGCAGAAAGAATAAGGGAAATAGACCGTATTAACTTAGAGAAATCTCTAGCAGTGGTAGACAATGGGTTAACAACATTGACCTCCAGGATATATTCCTTAGGCAACATTGTATCTTCTGCAATAGACATTCTAGAACAAGATTTGGCCATATTACTACACGGGCAATCTCAGTTACGTTCTATAATGTTATTGAGCTGGACGCTGCAATCTTTGCGTGCAGGCTATGTGCCTTGGCGTTTAATCAACAGTACGTCTCTGTTTTCTGAATACAATCTAACAGATAAACAGGTAGAAATGGCACAAAGGGGAGCAAAATATACAAGGCTGCGTATCCAAAAACTGGATAGATTACCATTCACAGTGGCGGAATCGCCGTCTACAGAATGGCTAAACCATGGCCACATAACTCTACTGGTCACTACTTTTCAATTTCAATATTGCTTTGAACAAAAGCAGGCAGGTAAATTTGAAAAAATGGGTAAAGAGTACATTAAGGAATCTTGGGAATTACCATACAGATTTCGATGCCGGAGTGGGGATCGAGAAGTGTTTCTGAGCGGTACAAACTGCGAGAATGCTTTAAGTGGATCACTCATATGCCAGGATATAATGTTGCACGGAGCTTGTAATGGTTCTGTAGCAAACCTGTCCTGTCATTTTGAAGGGTGCCCCAGCTGCAGTGATTACTCCAGCATTCAGGCTACTTTCAAATGGGAGTTACTTGATGCTGAACAGTCAAGGCTGCTGTGGCATGCTCACAGGCGTCGCATATCTGGTAACTGTGAGCGCCAGGGTTACTTGTTGTATGCAAGTATTGTTTCCACCGACCCATACAGTCAGGGAGGCGCCGTTATGGCCTTCACTGAATGTTTCCTTAATACGGTTTGATACTTTAAGCAGAATGAAAGCCATGCTTCTACAGAAGTCTGTGCCCTTAACCTCCGCTCGAGAGACTTTTGATCTCCAGATCGCAAGGTCTTCAGCTGAGATACAGGCGCTTATTAATACAAACTGCCCTTTCCATTTCGTAGAAATGATGAATCGTATCTTTAACATGTCTGATACGACTGGCATTGTCCACCTATTTAAGACCGTAGGTTCTGGACTTCTAAGCACCTTTCAGACGGTACTTGGAGTTATACCAAACTTCATACACTCCGTATTCAGAAGCATCTTTGGAGGACTTCCGCTGATCCTGTTTCTAATAGCAGGTATCCTGGTTGTTATTTTTCTGCTACGCAATGGACGTCCCAGTCACCAAGGAGATGGAAAGAGCGCTCCTGGAGCAGAAATACCGTGACCGAATGGTACAACACCTAGGCACGCTTCGCCTGAGAGAACTAAGTGCGTCTTGGTTCCTGTCATTTCGACCAGTCTGGATGAACTGCATCTTACCTGTCCTCCGATGCCTGTTTTGCAGAGAAGAATGCGTGTTAGACCTTTGTTTGACACTCCCATCATGTGCGCAACCAGACGTGAATGCTCTACTGGACCCGATAACGGCCCATGCAGTGTCCTCAGCGCATTCCAATGTTGTTGGCGGCATTCCTTGAGCCACCACAGGTTGTAACTGCACCTGTTGGTATGAACACCGGCTCCTCCACTGGCACCCAGGCTTTGGACGGCGCACAGGCTGCCCCAGCGCCAGCTGCGGACAGCACGGAAGATCATCTGTGCTCAATTGACGTACTCTGCGAGGTGTTACAGGGGCCGTCTACTGCGGAAGCAGGCAACGGATATGTTGCGTCTATCAGCCAGGACACATAAACAATTGACTCATTTTGGCTCGTCGTGTGCTAGATAAAAATTCGCCCTTTTTAATAACAAGCTCAATTTGGAACTCAGATACAAAATTGACATTCCTTTTCATTTTATTTGGGCATGAATGGCTTTCTAAGGCTTATAGTGTTTTGGACTATAACTACGGACACTTTTAGAGCTATAGTTTGCAAGCATTTTTCTCGTTACACATTTTATGGTTTTTTAAAAACTTTTTTTTTAGAGTTTTTAAACATTTTAGCAAAAGAAATGTTTTTACTTTAGTGCGTACCAATGTCTAGTTAGAATGATAATACACTTATAAGTTACATATGTCGTCCAGTTGGAAGAGGAGTGGGTGTTATATTCCATATAGGTACCCTATATAGGCGCAGGTAACACTGCAACCTTTCACCTATATCCTTCCCTACATTATGATTCATAGGGACTGACCTTTTACCTAGATACTACACTGCATTCAGAATGCGGGTTTTTCCCTGGTTCAATACTCATACTTTATGCATGAGGCTTCTTGGAAGCACAGCAGGACTCACAGCAGGACGAACATCTTCTGTATAATATCTATGTTAAAGTTCAGGCCTGACGTCATCCTTTAGGCCGACTCAGTAACGCAGCAAGATAGGACCCCTGGGGAGACCTATGGGTATATATACATCATGTCTTGCTTAGATAGACAGAGGAGACCGTGACTTCCCAGCTGACACACTGACCAGAGACGCTGAGGTTCCTGCATGCAGACGCTTCTGCTAGCCGTGGTCTAACATCCCTCGCGGGGTGTCCAACTCGAGACCAGGACGGGGTCCCACATTCTCTAAACTCTCAGGTAATGGGGTGGACTAGATCCTAGAGGGATTCTTGGCATAACACCTACATAGATGCTAGGTACATTTAGGTACATCTAGTTAGGGAGGCATCGTAGGAGTACGCACCTTTTATCATGTGTTTTATGTACTTGTATATATTCATGATTCCTGCAAGATGGTAGAGCTATACCATCCTTTTACTTTCATTATATTGCTAATCATATATCTCTGCTACTGTCTAATGGTTGTTGCAGCTCACATATTTTACACTAGAATAACAACTGTTCAATAAATACTTATTGAAACGCCCAGACTGTTTATTCTGTGTATCTCTCTGAGACAAACTAAGTGAGCACGAGTGACTGAGCAAAAAGTAGTATATTGTTTCCACGATCCTGGGGGATCAGGGTTGTCATGTTCTGAGGTTGCCAAGAACTATTCTCTCCCCGATAAGAGGAGACTCTAGTGGCACTGTGAGCTGGCTAATACAGACAGGCTAACGTATCCGGTGGGGGTGCACGGAATCCGTCCGCCACCAAACCCACAGTTTATGTTATCCAAACGCGCAGATCCTGTATAGGTAATATAGGAACTACACGACAGCGGCTCCCGGAGCGATTTCAGGCTGCGGCCATCTTGCTTTGCGGCAAGCCACGCCCCCCGCTTACCTTCCTTGTTAGCAGTCGTATATTATTATATTGGGACATAGTCTGAGCTAGTTTATCTGTTTCTAATTGTTTATGCTCTATTATAACACAATACAAAAGTGAGGTGAGGACTGTTTATTATCTGATTCTATCCCTGTACAATCATTCATTTCAAGATTATTCACGTTAACTAAGAGAATCAGGTAGGTTAGTGAGACAAGAAGGCTGAGTGGATAATTGGAAATTATATTGAATAACAAGGGGAACTAGGAAGAGAGTATTGGGTTATCAAAACTGAAGGAAAAATACTAAAAATTCTGAAATAATAGATTCAAGATGTAAATGTATGTTCATATGATTTTGATAATTAGAAAATACGTGAGACTAACAGTAGAGGTTGATCAGGGATCACAATCTTCTATTATGTAAGCATTGTCACCTCTTATATATCTTACAAGTATTGCAAATGAAGGGGATAAAATTACATTGAGATGGTATCGATCTGTACTCACTTGTTGTGGTGAATCTGCTCTGGAGCAAGTATAAAAGGCTAATGTTGCAGAAATCAAATCATGATTCTCAAATAATATTGGTGGCATTTATGCACAATGAGATTAGTTGATACTTGGTGTTTACCTAAATTATATGTTAAATTCGGATTTAAAAGAGCATACTTGGTGATAACTTGGTGCATCAAAATATGAATTTAGGGTAAAAATGCAATACCTGTGTTATGTTGGATGGATAAGAAGTTGAATGCCGATCTATAATTTATGTTGTCAATAAGTGATTAACGTTCATCATGTCTTTTTTTAAATGACAATGATCTTTACAGCGCACCATTGGGGTTTGGTGTTCGAGTTGAAGGCATCAGGCTAATTTTCCTGAATACCCCTATTTGTCATTGTAGAAGAAAGCATGTTTGAAGCCAACTTGAATACACTAACCACACAACTAAAACAACCAGAAGATACTGGATAAGGCTGAGAAAAGGGCTTGCCTGGTCAGAAAGGTAGACCTCTTATGGACGAAACAGAGGTCCCAAAAGAAAGACTGGCATTCAGTACAACTTACTCAAAATCATATCAACTGATGTATAAAGTTTAAGTAGGCATTGGAAGTTTTTCAGGATTGGAGAATGTAATATCTGATAGACCTTTGGTGACACACAGGAGGGGTCGCACCATTTGGGAAATGGTTAACCCTATTTACATACAGCCTATTCCAATAAACGATAGCTGGCTTCCCAAATGTCCGATAGGGTTTTTACATCTGTGGTAACTGTTCGACTGGTCATCTAGACATCAATAAATAGTAGAGTTCTGTTACAACACACAACAGGAGTTTAAAATAAAACATTTCCTAAATTGTGGTAGCACTTATGTAATATATGTGATCATCTGCAGGTGTGAGAACATTTATTTTGGAAGCACCAACAAGCAACTCAGAATCTTGGAACATGCCAGGGCCCCTCACAATAAGGATCAAGCATACCCATTGGCTGCACACATTTGTTCTAAGGACTTAGATATGAGAATATTTTAATTTAATGGAATTGATCATATTGCAGTTAACCCAAGAGGGAGATTGCATGCTTAGACAGACTGAAGCTAAATGGATTTGCCATCTTAGGGAAACTTAAAAAGTGCTTTATAAGGATCAACAATTACATTATTTTATATAAAATGGTCATATTGTTTAGTTCATTGATGAACCCAAAATTTTCGAATTCAACATCTGAGATTTAGCATGGGATGCATCACAATAAGTAACATATACTGCAAGACGGCCTAATGAGATTCTGAGCCTGAGTCCTTGATCAGGCACACTGAATTAAGTGGGTAAATGTAGCACGAGTTACCATTTACTCTAAAATTGGGGATTCCTCTATTAACAACAAACCAGTAATAGGATTGCTAACCCGATAAGATGGAGCATAATATGACAACATAAGACCCAACATTATTTTACAAGTAGAGAAAATAATAGGGCGACTGGAGTAAAACATAAAAAACAACTTATATAGCAAAAGCATTTAAAATAATTTAACATAAGCACTTTGCATTTTGATGCAACCTTTAAACTATCACAATAATTCCTACTAAAGTGGTAGCAATCTCTAAACTATAAATACAAGACTAAACGTGACTTGCAAGGGACAAGTAATATGTAATTGAAAATGAATCTCAAATATCATACTATGCGTCACCTGAATAGTAACTACATATATAACATGGCATAATAATATTAATGATAAACATGGAGTAAATGGTCAATTTTCACCACTCAAAAATGACGCTGCACATGCCATTAAATTGATTGAGTATATGCTTCCGCGCTGGATCATGTCGGTTTTTGGGATAACCACAACTTTTTGAAGTGCCGCCCCTGATGGCTCCCACGGGGCTGGCTGATACACCTGGACGCAAGACAACGCGAGGTGAAAACATACTCGGTAAGAGCATACACAGATTTATATGTAAAATGTTTGGTTTTGGGGGTTGAAGCATAGAGGTAAAAGATAAGCAGAGGTACTGCTCATAATTCTTAGGAAGTTGAGAAAACTAAATGGCGATGTGCGTGATTAGACACTCCGTATGGATGTTATTCCGACAGCAACTATTACTTATACTCATAAGATTCCTGTTAAAGGATTGCCATTTGACTTGGTCATTCATTTATTAAGAATAATGATTCTCTTGAGTTCTCATAATAAATAGCTGGGACCTGAAAAACAATATGTTCTCACCTCAAAATAGTATCTTGGGGGATGGCGATATGCATTCATTTTTTATTCCAGTTTTGATCGTGGTAGTCACCAATGAGCATATGAGATGGTGAAAGAGCCATTGGACTAATGTTGCATTTAGCATTAGTATTTTGAATTGACGTATTGTGATCGAATTGAGTCGGTTACATAAAAAGTACTTTCCTTTTCTGTGTACAGATAAAGATTAAAAACAGATGGCAGATCATACGCAGGAGGAAACAAGAACATTTATTGTATTACATTATGATAAAATGCAGAATTTGCTAGGTAAGCCCTAACAATGGTTATAACTTTTTAGAATGATAAGATAGTGGATGTTGTACAGTGATAAATATCTATTTAAATTATGCACACACCATGACCAATAATGGGTACTTTACAGCATTTATTCAAGAATGGATAAAGAAAAACTTGCATTGAATCAAATAGAATGCATTAGGTAAGCGAGCAATAGTAGACAATATACTGTTTTGGATGAGAGAATATACAAATAATATGAAGAATATTGAGATGTTTTAAGGTAAATAGAGTCCAAGTAGGAATTTGAATACAAATGCCAGCATACAGATTTTTAATAAAATGATGATTATATATATGAAGGTGATTGTAGGGAGGAGAATTTTTTAGTGTTGTTTCCTCACGAATACATAATTTAGACCATGAGAACATTAACAAACAAATGCCATAGTACATCATATGTCTTGGTGAATAAATGGGGTGCATCTGTCATAAAAGAACTTGCAAGTTCGTGGCTATTGAAAAGTGCTTTTTTCTGTGATGTATCTAAATAAATTGTATGTACAATTGGAATCTGTGCAAAGTCATTAGGACTGCAGTCTTGTAATGTTTATGGGAAACAATGGTTTTAATTGTGATGTATTTCCGTTCAACAGCCATTAGGAAGTTCCCTTTAGTGGAACGAAATGCGTTGACTGTAGTTTGGATGTCCTATGATAGGACAAATAAAGTATTATTTAAGAATACCTGAAGTGGCAGAATTGGATAACTGAATGGCATATAGGACTTGAAAAATGATTTACTGTGATAGGAATTGAGAAAACAAGGAACCATTGACAAGGACATTTAACAGATCAAGTGATGATCAATTATCGATTAATGAAAAGTGCCTTTGTTACAATTGGTCATTTCCGATTGGTGAGAAATGCCTGTCAAACTCTCTCAACAACTGTCACTTGGGTTTATCATGTCTTACCACCATCTTAAGTTTTATTGAGGGAGCCAACTTTAAAATGCCTGTTTAGAACTTCAACTCCCACTGAAATTCAATATGAAGTGTCATGTTTAAGTAGCTCAGGGTTCGTTATGTGAGATGTACACATCAGTGTCAGGGTTAGTTATGTGAGATGTACACATCAGTGTCAGTTATGTGAGATGTAGCCATCAGTGTCTTTGTGTGGCCATCATTGTAATTTCCCGTGCACAAGTTTACAGTCAGCACAGAATGTGAAATGCACTGTCCTTTTAGTACATTTACAGTTTTTTTAAAGGAGCCTGTTATGTCTCGACTGACGTGCAACATGTGGCCTGTTTATGTGGGGTTGAATGTCAGAATAATGAGCACTGATATATTGTGCAGCAAACATATTGTAGCAACAATATCAACAACAAAACATTGTGAAATTACGTTTCTAGGTTAGTACAGATATACTATTATTAACTCCACATCTACATACCGTGTCAATATCTACATACCATAAAGGTATGACACAATAGTTCATAGTTCATCCCAATAGGTTTGTTGTCATTATTCTTGCTAGGGTATTTTTGTAGCAAAATATTTAGAACTTGATATTCTGGTATTATACCTTTTGTGGACTGCCTGCTTTCTCTCAGGTTCCCACTCTGGGAATGCTGTTGCAGTACAGATATTAAAAGATGTATGTAAGCTGTATTTATGTAATGTAAACCCAAGCCGAAAGGCAGCAGAGGCAGGCGCTCCTGAACCCAGATGGGCAGAGTACAAACGCAGTGCAAGCATATTCTTGTTTGTGTGCATGTGGGAGGCTAATGATTTATGAACCTAAATCAGGTGGACTGTGGACATTTGAAATCCAGTGTGACTGGTACTGCTTGGGCCTCAAGGACCCGTGTCGAATTACTATGTAGGCACTTCTCCACCTGGGGAACAACAATATTGAAAGTGCGTCCCGGAGCATAGCCGGATATTGTTTACTGAAGCACCAGACTGATATAAAAGGAGATTCTGGTGGCTTAAACTACAAGGGAGTAAAGTCCCTCTTGGATCTGGAGTGGATCCTGACATTTTGAGTAAAATCAGGGGGTATCCATCAGCCCTGAATGGCCCTAATGACAGGGATAAACACAGTAAAATGAATGAATCTCTTTCAAGGGACAGCCTGGGTTCAAGGCTGAATACAGGTGTTCTGAGGAGAATATTTGACAAAGAAACAGGCAGACAGGCAGGGCAGCTTACACTCCACAATGTTGACTGGTAATGGCTGCCAGACACCCTTCTTAATAGCCGAAGCCCGACAGGCAGTGCCTATTAGTGAAAAGAATGCCAATGCGAGTTGTTATCATGGACTATAACAGGCTTCAACAGAGCCTTGAATAATCAACACCCCTAAAGTATCTAGAGTCATTCAATATTATTTTTTCGTAGAAACTTGGCTAATGATCTAGTAGTATTCAATGAGTTTGTTTCTTTATTATTGACCGTAAGGTATCATTCCAAAAATAATGACGCTCTACAAGTTCTAGCAATTATATGAACTCACTGCTGTATATTGTAGCAACTGAATTACCACCAAGTTTTTGCAAGTTATTAACACCCGAAGAAAAACTTGAAGAAATAGTCACAGTACTTCTAATGAATGTAAACATTAATCCAGACAATATCAACAAATATAAAAACGTAGACTCAGGTTTATGAAGGTTTTGCGATGCCCGTGTGCCACGCAAGGGCATGCAGGTCGATGCAAAACCTAGAATGAGATTACCAAGCCACACAAGGCCGCCTTATGTGCTTATGTGGCCCTGCATGGCTTGGTAAATCTGGAGTAACGCAAGGCAGTGCAGGTCGCGGCCTTTCATTATTCTGCATTGTGGGGCGTTAAATGGGTGGAGCGTGGGTGTTCCAACGCATCCACCCTGGTATTCTGAAGCATTTCCAGATTTACTGACACTGGTAGACCTGGGAATGTGTCAGAATTGTGCACCTTCCCACCAGAGGCACAACGGAGGGAGATAACTTTTTTTCTCCTTGTTGTTTCCTCTTTCTAGGTGTGCTGCAGAATGCACCGTGGCGTAGCAAGGGAGGGACGCGTTTTGGGGGCGGTAGCCTCCCCCCTTACCTGCGGCCGTCGCGGGAATCGCCAGCACCCCCGCTCTTACATGCTGCCGCGGGCGGCAAACTCAGGGAACGCCACGGGCGGCACATGGGCTAGCTGCGCCACTAAGAATGCAGCACATTTACAAAGAGGAAAATGCCTCTAAGCATTGTTTTTGGGCAGGAAGATGTCCCTTTCTGCCCAAAAACAATCTTTCCTGTAACACAGGCACCCGTGCTTCACGGCGTAAGGCTGCCTGCATTAGCCCTAGGCTGCAGATTGTATGCCATCGCAGGCAGAGGACAGGAATGCGCCAGATTTTGATAGATATGACGCATTCCTGCCCTCTCCCTTTCACGTAAAGCAGCAAATTGTCTTGCTGTGTTGCGTGAAAAATATTAAATCTGGCACTTGATGGCATCGTTTGCTTGCTATTGCACCATTCTGGCAGGTGAGTTAATCCTAGTTTGCTACATTTACTTGATGTGCAAATGGACCGTGTAAACTGGTTTGGCCCCAGTTATGTCCCAAAGGCTGTTTCCCCAGGGCATAGTGGGGAAAAATGGGTGAATGGTTTATTAGAGAATTCCATGGATCTGGACCTACTGCACTGAGCGACCGTACTTTCAATGAGAGCCTTGTGCATTGCACACAGGGGCCTCCAAAGTGTTTGGCAGCGTGGGCCTACACCCTTATGTTTTTATACCTGTTTTAGTTGTGTTTAGATTTCTGCGTTAATTCCTGGGAGATAGAGATCACTTTACTCAGCTCCTCACCGCAGACTCGTTAGTACCAACAGGGACCATGCAAGTCTCAGTCTGGGTTTGATGAAGGAGGTAGCCCAGATGAACCGGTGAACGCAGGAAGCTCTCACCAGACACTTTTCGACTCTGGGAGAGGTTTCTGTATATAGTCCTGAGGGAACTCTTGTTCCAAAGAAGGAATGTGTTTTCTCTTTGACAGCATGTTTATCAACAGTAGATGACAAAAACTCCAGGACGGTCGGGAATATGCTTTAGAGAGTTGGCCTTGGTCTATTCCACTTTTAAGAAAGAAAAAGAGCACTTTAAACAAATTACACATGTGTTTGACAAAACACATCCGTCACGACATTAAAAGTGGCTGGAGGCAAAAGGTGCAATCTGGAATGCATGATGGCAGTTTGGTAGGAAAAGAGGAAGCTCAAAGAATCAAAATGGCTGGAAATGTTTTGGCATCTGTAAGGCGGAGAATGGGAACATGTTTTGGGCTCTCATAGAAACAACAGATAACCCACGTTCTTCACAAAACTGAGATTTCACTGCAGACTGGGTTTGCTATAATGAGATATTATGCGTGGACACTGAAGTGGATGATACAAGTTTGCACCCTCTTGAAGTTCGGTCATTGGCAGAGCCAGCTGGTATACCCACAAGAAAGGAACCATATACGAAACATATTACAGGGGATATTGCTGAATCCAGAGGCATTGGTGCTTCAGGTCATAATGTGGTGCCACCATCACTGTACAAAGAAAACTCTTGCAGGGAAAGCTGGCTTTTTGCTCTTTACACATCCTGCTTTCTTAACTCCTCCATCCCAGACTCCAAAGGGATTCTGTACTTCAACCCTTGTTAAAAAAAAGATCTAGGGATCCTAAAAATTACAGAAAAGTAGACTTTAGGATACTGAAGCTAAATGGTATGCCCATATTCTATTGTGAGAGCGGAAAGATTGGGTTGCAGCGAATAAAATACTGTCCTTTTTAGGTCGAGCCTGCAGGCAGTGCACATGTGCTGTCGCTTGTCAACTACCTACTCTATCAGTCTCTAAATAGGGGCTTTAAGCCCGCCCATTACTTACCATTCGTTGGCATCCTTGTCACTCTTCTTTGCTGACTTCTAAGTCGGTAGCTCTTGCAAGGCGTCACTTACATCGTGACTTCCTTGTGTTTGTGTGGAATTTGTGTCTGTCTGCTCCTTCCTCTATAAATTGGCGCACTACTTCTTTTTTTTTGCATTTTTACAGAGTGCAAACTCGACCTTACCGAAAACTATTGGGCGCTTTACATGATCACCAATTACATTACACAAGTTCACATTCATTTTTTAATGCTGGGAGATTAAGGCCCTGATTTATCATTTTGTTATGCAACGCAGTTCAACAAGACACCTTGCTCCTCTGAGCTGCATGAAAGGGAGAAAGGAGGAATGCGCCACATCCACCAAGAAATGGTGCATTCCTGCTCTCTGCCTGCTCTGGCGGACAATATGCTGCCTAGCGCCAACTCAGGCGCCCTTGCACCATGATGCAGGGGGGCCTGCATTGCAGGCAGGATTGTTTTTGTACAGGAAGAGACACTTTCCTGCACAAAAACAATTCTCTGATGATGTTTTCCTCTTTTTAAGTGTGCTGCAAAATGCAGCACACTTATAAAGAGGAAAGAACAAGGAGAAATAAAGATATTCCTCCTTGTTTCACCACCCCTGGGAAGGCGTAGCATTCTGACGCACTCCCAGGACTACCAGTATTGGTAAATCTGGAAGTGCTTCAGAATCCATGGGTGGATGCATGGGAGCACCCACTTTCCACCTATGGAACACTTTCCCAGGGTAAACGCAAGGCAGCTACTTGCACTGTCTTGCGTTACTCCAGATCCACCAAGCCAAGGAGGCCATGCAAGGTGGCCATGCATGGAGTGGTAAATCTGACTTGTAGATTGCATTGCCCTTGCATCACCTTGTGTGAGGCAAAAGCAACACAATACATTCATAGATCAGGCCCTAAGTGATTTTGTACAGAATCACAGGATGTTGAGGCGACGCTGTTTCTTTTTTTCATCTGAAGCCCTCTATTGTTGCAATTGTTGAGCCATTAATGCACCACTGTGTGTATGCTTCAGACAGTGAGGTCAGCAGCAGTAAACGCGCTACATATGTACTTTTTAGGTCTCGCCCGAGCCAGCGCATGCGCTGCTCTGGCGAGACATTTAGTGAGTGGGCTTTAAAATGCCGACCACAGCTTTTTGTGTGGCATAGAGCGTGCGGTTACGCGCACAGTTACGAGCAGAGGCGCCATCTGGCTTTCCTCTCGCTCTCCCAAGGGCGCGCTCCTCGCACCGCCTCTCTGTCTTGCTCGCGCTTCAACTCCCTCCCCCTCACCCACCACAGAGCGCGTCTCGCGGCCGCGCGTCTTGTTTCATGTCTACAGGTAATTGCCTTTGATTTCACGTCAAAAGCTTGTTTTTCAAAGGCATCGTACTTTTCTTTTGTATGTATTTATTTACACTGGAAATTGACTGGTAATCTTGTTGCTTTCAGCATTCCACAGAGTGTTTTCATTTTCACGCCCCCGTCGCCTCTTCCCCCTCCCAATAAACCCCAGCCAGATCGCCCTCACATCCAAACATGCTTTATTTAAACACTACAGAGTCCATCTTTTTGCTCCCCCCACCTCATGAACCTGCAAGCACTTCTCCTTTCAATCCTTGTATTTTTATATAATTGAAACAAAGGTTTCAAAGCGCTTTACATGAGCACTAGTTCCTTTACAGAAATTTGCCCAGAATCACAGGATGTAGAGCCTCCGCCGATACTCAAACCCTATTCCCCAGCTTTAAAGTCCGGGCACTAGCCATTACTCCACATCCTGTCCCCTGTCTTTTGTTTTTGCCATTCTGTCAGTCACTCTTTTTTGCCTGTGACTCCGAGAGGAAAGAACAGTTGATTCAGGGCAGAGACCTTCATTCGTGCTATATAAAAATGCAAAACAAAGGATGAATAATCTGGTGAACGTACATCGCGCTGCCTAAAGTATCTACAGCCTAAAAGCTGCCATCTGGGCGCATTTTACGCCAAAGATGGTCACAGAAGCTGCATCAGAACTC
This sequence comes from Calotriton arnoldi, assembly GCA_963921515.1. Classification (NCBI taxonomy): domain Eukaryota; kingdom Metazoa; phylum Chordata; class Amphibia; order Caudata; family Salamandridae; genus Calotriton; species Calotriton arnoldi. The sequence continues at coordinate 917,813 of CAWUFW010000844.1, read as the reverse complement.
CTCCCCCCTCAGAAGATATCAGGCACACATTTACACACTCCTGAAGGCTTCAGGAAGATGACAAGTGTTGCAGAAAATACATATTTGGGAGCATTGGGATTACATGACCAAGCGACTTCATTTGAGCAAACTTTTTAACCAGCAACAGTCAAGGAAACCAAAGCACTACCCCAACAGCTTTTAGCCACCATTAGCACATTTCTGGTAAATTATGTTTTTAGAGAAATGCAGATCAAAAACAGAAGCCTGTCACCTCATTCCCCCCTTCCACCCCAGCCAGATCGCCCTCACATCCAAACATGCTTTATTTATTTCAGCTTTATTTGCGATTTAACGCCCCTCCCCACCACAGAGCGCGTCTCTCGGCCGCGCGTCTTTTTAATGTATGTTGGTCCCTCCGACTCTTTTTTTAGGTCTCGCCTGAGCCAGCGCATGCGCTGCTCTGGCGAGACATTTAGTGAGTGGGCTTTAAAAAGCCGACCACAGCTTTTTGTGTGGCCTAGAGCGTGCGGTTACGCGCACAGTTACGAGCAGAGGCGCCATCTGGCTTTCCTCTCTCGTCATGGCTCATTAAGTGCATCGCTCGCGGGCACCCTTACAGCCCGCGATCGCGATCACTTTCACTTTGACGGCCGCGCGGCCGCGTCACTTTCACGGCCGCACGGCCTTTTTTTAACTCCTTTCTCTCTCCCTTTTTACTCCTTTCTCTCTTCCTCTCTCCTTTTTTACTCCTTCCTCTCTCCTTGTTTGCTCCTTCCTCTCTCCTTGTTTCCCTTTTGTAGGAGCTATATTCACTCCTTACTCTCTGTGCCATTTTGTGGGAGCTGCACTCACTTTTTCACTCTTCGAGTCTGGCTGCTGTGAGCTGCACTCACTCTGTTCCTTCTTGCGGGAACTGCACTCACTGACTCTCTGATTCCGGCTGCGGAAGCTGCACCGCTCACTGTATGCCTCTTTGCAGAAAGGTGCACTCACTCCACACACTTTTTTACCTTTTTCAGGAGCTGCACTCACTTCTCACCCTCTTTGTCCTTTGGCAGGAGCTGCACCGACTCTTCAAACTCTGCCCTTTTATGTGAGCTGAACTCTTTCCTCACATACCAGCTGCTCGACGTGCAGTGACTGTTCGCTCTCTATGCCTTTTTGCCAGAGCTGCACACACCTTTTACTCTCTCCGCCCTTTGAGGGAGCTGCTCTCATTCTTCACTCTGTGATACCAGCTGCACGAGCTGCAGTGACTGAGCGCTTTCTGGGACCCTCACTCAAGCCTGGCCGTGGGACCTGCACTCACTCTCTGCACTTTTGAGGGAGCTTCCCTCACTCTCTCCCCTTTTTGCGGGTGCTGCTCTCACTCCCTGATTGCAGCTGCAGCAGCGCAGTCAGTGACTGCCTCTCTCTGAGCCGCCGGAGCCGCCCTGCCCCCTCACTGGAGCCTGGCTGTGAAAGCAGCACTCACGCCTTGATTCAAAGCCCAGCCCTGGCACCTGCACTCATTCCCTGCTCTCGGAGCCTTTCTCTGGGAGTCATGCTGAGAGTTAATGGCCCTGGTAAGACTCGTGGAGGGGGGCGCCTCCAGGCCTCCTGTCCCAGATTTATGAAGTCAGCATGTGTTCCTCTGCTTTGCCAGTTGCCGCCTCCAGCCCCGACATTATTTGTGATTTTTTTGCTGTGTCTGGACGGCTCTTCGTGAATATGCCCCTAGTTCTTCCTATCTTTCATCCTTCTCTCCCCGTACCTAACTGCATCTTCACCCCTGCGCTTTGTTTCTTTGTTCTTTCACCTTCGCCTTCTTAATTCCCTCGTCCTTTTCTTTTTCCTTCTTTCTCTTGCCCCATTATTTTCTCATTCCTTTTATTCCTTCCCTCTTTGCCCCCTTTCTCTGTCCCTCCCTAGGTTCTTTCCCTGTCCGCCCACCTTTCTTCTTTCCCCCTCCCTCGGTCTGCTCCGCCCTACCTTCCCTCTTCCGTCCATCCTTCCTACCTTCCATGTTTCCTTCTGCCCTACCTTTTTTACATCCCTCCCTTTCCTTCTCACGTTCCCTGTCGTTCCTTCCCTCATTCTATTTGTCCCTCCATAGTATCCCCCGTCCGCTCCATCCTTTGCCCCAGGATCCCGGACTTTCCATTCTTTTTCCTTTCCTTGCTCCCGTGCTTCCCACCTTTCTTTCCTGCCTCTCTTCCATTATTCCATCCTTCACTCTTTCCTTCCTTCTGTCTGTCCTTTCTTCCGTCTGTCTTTTATATATTCCCTCTTCCTTCTTCCCTCACCTGCCTTCCTTCTTACCTCACCTGCAATCCTTCCCTTATTCCTTCTTCTTTTCCTCCTGTCACCCGTTCTTTCTTCCGTCCCATCTTTTTTCGTGCGCCTTTCCTTACACTTGCGAGATTTTGTCCTGCCTTCCGGTTTCACAGTTTTGTTTTGTTCGCACCAAGGCCGTCCTTCACCTCAAAGGCCTCGAACCCCAGCGTCTGTTGTACTGGACACAGTATTTTAACTCTGTAGGTAGAGCGCTGACGCCGGGTGTGTTTGCTGCCGTTCAGGCTGTAAGCACGGATTGGTTCTTTGTTTCCTCTCTAGGACTCAGCCTTGCTTGTTGTGTGTAGATGTGTACTTGAAGCAATGCTTAATTTGTAAAAAATAAACAAGCATTGGCATAGCCAATAGGTCTCGCCTTTGGGACCTTATAAGTGTTTCGCCATGCAACAGTTGATGTTGTTGTACCAAGGATATTGTGCTGCATAACTAAATACTTATAAGGTCCCAAAAGCGAGACCTATTGGCTATGCCAATGCTTGTTTTCTGTTCCCATTTGTTAGATCTGGCATCCTTGCCATGATTTTCCCCAAACTCCTTGCCTTCAACCCTCCTGTTGTGCCGAATTTGCTTTTGCTGGCCTTAGGACTCTGCACACTTTACCACTGCAAACCAGTGCTAAAGTGCTTGTGCTCTCTCCTTAAAGCATGGTAGAATTGGCTTACAATCAATTGGCATATTTAGTTTACTTGTAAGTTCCTAGTAAAGTGGCCCTAACTGAGACCAGGGCCTGTAAATTAAATGCTCATAGTGGGCCTGCAGCATTGATTGTGGCACCCACTTAAGTAGCCTTTTAAACATGTCCCAGGTCTGCCATTGCAGCCTGTGTGTGCAATTTTAAACTGCCAGTTCGACCTGGCAAGATAAACATTTTTGCCAGGCCCAAACCTTCCTTTTAGTACATATAAGTCATCCCTAGGGTAGGCACTGGACAACAGCCCATAGGGCAGAGTGCAGTATATTTAAAAAGTTGGACATGTAATATCTGATCGAGACATCTAGCCCCAGGTTCCTTACCTGTGAACTTCCCAGGCGCCAGACTGGAACCGGAAGATTTTCTCGAGCAGTACCCTACGCTCTGATAGGTGGCGTCGATTGATTCCATGTGATGTCGTCTCCGTCATTGTGATGTCCGTGTCGTCTATATAGGCGCCACCTAGGGGCGCTGACATCAGTTCTTTTCTTTCCACACCAGGCATTGCAGATCCGTCAAAGAGAGCTACCCCCTGTCATTTTTTTACAGACTTTTTTTTAACTTTTTGTCGACCTTTTTCAGTGTGTAGGCCATCATGTCTAAAAAGGCTTCAGGATTCAAACCATGTGGCACCTGTCACGCGCCATGTCGGTCACGGATCCCCACCTCGTGTGTCTTTGGTGCCTGGAGCTCGACCACGACCACGACATACTGGGCAATGGCTCAGAAAGCTTTGAGGGAGCGGTCCCTAAAGCTGCTTGCGGCCTGGCGTCAGGCGCCTCAGAGGTTTTCTCGATGGTCTTTTTCCTGTTCCTGGTCTCGGTCGAGAGGAAGGTCTAAGCACCGCTCCATGGGCCCCAAGTCTTTGTCCTCCCGTTCAAAGTCTTCGAAGGAGTCAGGTAAGAAGCACCACAAGAAGCACAAGAAGTAGAAGCGTGCTTTGACTTCACCCCGTCGGTCACCCGATGCGATGGAGGATTCTTGACGTTGTAGGCCCCTTTCAACGGAACATGTGCTGGGGTAGGCTCCTCGTTTCCCTCCTTTTCCGGGACCGGGAGAGACCCCCGCCCAATTAAAACAGTTTTATTACACCATGTGCGCAATTTTTGGGTGGCCTGACCCTGCCGGCACGCCTTTGGGCCCTGCAGGCTCAGCAGAAGGAGTCCCATTGGGTTCGCACCTCCTCGACCTTCCCCGATGCCACGTCTGACGCCGAGACTCCTGACATCGCCGGCGCCAGCCCCATTCTAATCCCTGACGACACGGAGCCGGTCGGGTGTCCACCGATGCCGAGACCGGCGCAGACGGAGTCTTTGGGCTCTATGTCATATCCTCAGCCTTATTCGGAAGGGCTAGGATTGGAGGAAGATTGGGGAAGACGCCGGACCCCTTAGAAGTCCCGCCTTATACAGAAGAAATGGACTGGTATGAGAAACTGGGTGATGCCAGTGGCTTGGATACCTCTCCAGAACCTGGAATGTTTTCCCCTCCTAACCTGGCTATGGAGGAGGGACCTTCCGTCGCCATGGTGGTGCATAGGGCTGCGGAGGTCGTGGACCTGCAGCTTCCTACTGTGGCAGTCAAGACCGATGTCTTGACAGATGTCCTGCAGCCTGGTGTCTCCACTACGGAACCCTTGCTGCCGTTTAATGAGGCTTGACTGATGATTTTCTGGGGACCTGGTCCAAACCCAGCACAGGGGACCCTGTGAATAGAACAATCGCCCGCTGCCACCGCCCTGCACTGGGCGACCCAGCTTTCTTCACCTCTCACCCAACCCGAGAGCTTGGTGGTCCAAGCCTCTACTTCCTGTGGTGCGTTCCCTTCCGCACCCCTGGATAGGGAATCCAAGAGGCTGGATAGCTCCGGAAAGAATTAATTTTCTTCCACCAGCCTAGCATTGTGGTCAGTAAACACTGCATGCCTCTTGGGCAATTACACCCATTCCCTGTGGGAGACTGTTGTGCAAGTGCTGCCACAAGTCCGGGAGGAGGCCCTGGCTGTCCTCTCCCAAGCTGTTGTAGACGGGAGAGATGCAGCAAAGTTTACTATCTGCTGTGGCCTTGACACGACAGACTCTCTGGGCAGAGCGATATCCTCGACGGTAACCATTAAGCGCTGTGCCTGGTTGAGAACGTCTGGTTCCTCTGGGGATGTCCAAGCCAATCTAACGGACATGCCCTTTGATGGCTCTCGTCTCTTCGAAGATAGGGCAGATGCGGCACTAGAGTGCTTCAAGGAGTCGTGGGCTACAGCCAAGTCCCTGGGCCTCTCTATGGCATCCCGGTCTGCGTCTGCCTTTCGCTCCTATCGTGGCTACGGAAGGGGCTTCCACCTACGCCAGCCCTTTCCTAGCCAAAGGACACACAAGCTCCGCAACCTCTGCGCAGCAGTGGGTGGGGCTCACCCAACCCTCTGGGTCGCACAGCCAGAAGTCAGGTCAGGCCACAAACATCCCCTTTCTCCTCAACCTCCTAGTCCGATCCTCCCAGAACATGGGCGTCCAGTTGGTGGCAGGATACGCCATCACCTCCACCGCTGACAGGACATCCCCTCGGACAAGTGGGTTCTACAGATCCCTCTGTGCCTCCTACATACCATTGGCTGACGTAGGGTCACCTTGCCATGCTTTGAGAGGAAGCCACAACACTCTTGGCCAAGGGGGCCACAGAGACGGTTCCTGTGCCAGAAGTAGGCTGTGGTTGCTATTCCAGCTACTTTCTTGTTCCCAAAAAGGACGGAAGCCTTCATCCTATCCTCGACCTCAGAACCCTCAACTACTACTTCAAGAAAGAGAAGTTCAAGATGCTCACTCTTGCTCGGGTTCTGTCTGCCCTGGACCCGTGAGACTGGATGGTAGCGTTGGACTTGCAGGACGCTTATTTCCATATTCCCGTCCTGCCTGCCCATCGCCGCTACCTGCGGTTTACAGTGGGCCATGAGCACTTTCAGTTCTCTGTGCTCCCCTTCAGCCTCACCAGTGCTCCTTGGGTGTTTACCAAGGTGATGGCAGTGGTCGCAGCTCATCTGCGGAGGTTAGGGGTTCCAGTCTTCCCCTATCTCGACGACTGGCTGTTGAAGGTGGGCTCGTCCCAGGCAGTCGTCTCCCACCTCCAGACTATAGCGAACCTCCTGCACTCTCTTGGGTTCACTATCAACGTGCCGAAGTCACACCTGATTCCTTCCCAGATGCTCCCTTTTAGGGGAGTTATTTTGGACACAGTGCAGTTTTGAGTCTATCCTCCCAAACGGCGAGTCCAGGATATTCAGGCTACGATACCGATGTTTCAGCCTCTATCCTGGATTTCGGTGGGACTGGCTCTGAGGCTGCTGGGCCTCATGGCCTCCTGCATCCTTCTAGTGAATCATGCCAGATGGCACACACGGGCTCTGCAGTGGGAACAGAAATTCCAGTGGGTGCAGCGTCGAGGGAATCTCACCGACTTAGTCCAGACCTCAGAGGGAACTGTGCGAGGTATGCAGGGGTGGCTGACAAACCGCGAACCCCTCTCCTTTCTCCACCAGATCTCACAGTAGTGACAGATGTGTCACTCCTGGGATGAAGTGGCCATCAGGGAGAGGTAGAGATCTGAGGACTCTGGTCTCCAGTGGAAGCTGGGCTCCACATCAACCTGTCGGAGCTTTGTGCAATCCGATTGGCACTGAAAGCCTTCTTACCATCTCTCAAGGGAAGGCTAGTTCGGGTGTTCACGGACAACACCACAGCCATGTGGTACTGCAACAAACAAGGCGGGGTGGGGTCGTGGACCCTCTGTCAGGAGGCCCTGCATCTCTGGACTTGGCTGGAACAACAGGGCATATCCCTGGTGGTTCAACACCTGGCCGGTTCTCTGAACGCCGGGGCGGACAAACTCAGCCGTCGGTGCCTAGCGGATCAAGAATGGCGTCTCCATCTAGAAGTGGTGCAAGGTCTCTTTCAGCGGTGGGGTGAGCCTTGGTTAGATCTGTTCACCTCTGTCGAGAACACGCAATGTCAGCAGATTTGTGCGTTGGAGTTTCCAAGGCAGCTTTCGCTCCTTGACACTTTTCGTCTCAAGTGGAGCTCAGGCCTCTTTTACGCCTTTCCACCCATACCACTCCTGTCCAGAGTGCTCAAGAAGATCAGAAGCAACTGGGCACAAGTCATCCTTGTGTCTCTGAACTGGGCATGGAAAGTCTGGTCTCCAGAGCTTCTGCAAATGAGCATCGATCCTCCGATCAGGCTGGCACTTTAGGAGGATCTTCTCTCTCAGCAGCAGGGGAGGGTCCTCCACCAGAACCTGTCAACCCTCAGCCTCCTTGCGTGGAGATCGAGCAGCGTCAGTTGATAGCATTTGACCTTCCACCCGAAGTATGCAAAGTTATTCTGGCGACCAGGCGACCCTCCACTAAATCGATATACATCTGCTGATGGCAAAGGTTTTGTAAATATTGTACAGAGTGATCTATTGACCCTTTGTCTGCCTCCCTATCTGACATTCTCCCTTTCATTCTAACTCTTGTCCAGCAGGGCTCTGCTCTGGGCACTCTGAGGGTTACCTTTTGGCCCTTTCTGCATATCTACAGTTGCCAGATCAACCTTCACTATTCAAGTCTCCTATTGTACATAGATCTCTCAAGGGGCTTACGCATTTGTTTTCCCTTCCCCTTTTGTCATGCCCCAGTGGGACCTTAACTTGGTCCTCAATTTTCTATTGAGTGCGCCTTTTGAGCCACAGCACAATTGCCCCCTCCGGCTGCTCACCATCAAGACAGCCTTTTTAGTGGCAATCACTTCTGCCAGGAGGATGAGCGAGTTGCAGGCATCCTAAGGAAGAAGAACGTCTCCACCGTCTGGATCCAAAAGATCATTATCGTTCTAACTTAACCACACTACAGAGTTCTGGGTAGACGACCAACTCATTCTGGGGTATGTTGGAGCAAAGAATGGACGTGCTGTGCAGAAGAGGACCATCTCCCGATGGGTTCTCCTCTGCATTAAAATCTGTTACACTCTGGCAAAGAAACAGCCTCCTGAAGGCCTCAAAGCTCATATCACCAGGGCTAAGGCAGCCACCACAGCTCTCCAGCGTGGGAGGTCCCGGTTTTTTACATCTGCCAGGCAGCTACGTGGGCATCCCTGCACACGTTTGCCAAGCATTATTGCCTGGACAGTCGAGTAGGGAGGGCCACTTTGGCCGTTCGGTCCTACAGAACTTCCTGGTCTAAACCTTTCCGCAGTCCCTCCGGGGATGGTATTGCTTGGGTATTTGTTCACAGGTAATGAATCTGCGGCTAGATGTCTCTATCAGATGGACAAGTTACTTACCTTCGGTAACACCTTATCTGGTAAAGACATGATCTAGCCGCAAATTCCTTACTGACCCACCCATCCTCCCCGCACTGTGGATCAGTTACTGCTGTCAGGGCTGTTCCCCTTCAGGGCCCTAGTTGTATAAACACACCACTGTCAGTCAACTTCATGGCTCCGTGCTTCTGGTGTGGAAAGTCATGAAAAGTACTGAAGTCAGCGCGCTGGGGTGGCACCTATATAGACAACACGGACCTCACGATGTCGGAGACGATGACGTCACGCGTAGTCGACCGACGCCACCTATTGGCGCGCATGGGTACTGCTCGAGGAAAATCTTCTGGTTCCAGTCTGATGCCTGGGAAGTTCACAGGTAAGGAATCTGCGGCTAGATTATGTCTCTACCAGATAAGGCATTAACGAAGGTAAGTATCTTGCCCTTTAGGTTTAACATGTCCTAGTAGTGAAAAACTCTGAAATTTGCTTTTCACTACTGCAAGGCCTACCTCTCCTATAGGATAACGTTGGAGTTACCTTAATACATTTAATAAGCTATAACTTCCAAATAGGAACAGGTAACCCATTCATGTTTGGTGTCTTTAGAATTGTAATGAAAAATCCTCTCTTGTGGTAAAGTTGGATTTTAAATTACAAATTTGAAAATTCCACTTTTAGAAAGTTGGCATTTTCCTGCTTAGCCATTTAGTGCCTTCAGCCTGTCTGTGGGCCGCATGACTGGGTGTAGCTGGCAGGTGGGCTTTGTGTATTCCTCCTAGACAGCCACACACAATAGAGAGCGTAGCTGTGTTCTGCCTCCACACAAAGGGCTGCATACACCCTGTAGTTAGTCTGAAGCCAGGCAGGAAACCATGGACATCATTTAGGGGTTGTATTGCGACCCCTAGCTTGTCCTTTGTGACCCCTGGCACTTCTTTTGCAACCCCTGGATCAGAGGTGGTAAAAACAGTACCAAAACAGGCCTTTAAAAATGCACTCTCCACCTCACTATGATGAGCGGACCCAGAACACTTAAACCACACAGATTATACCTGCCCTACAACAGTTTGCCTAGTTCAAGATGAAAACTGACATGTAAAAAGAAATGACTAAGCCTCAAGGGAGACAAAGAACAGTTCTTCTGATTGGCTCATTGCAGCTCCAGCTCGGGCTGCAGAGACCATCATGCAATCAATCACATGGGTGCTCACCACTGTGTTTTCCAGCACTGTCTGGGTGCCTGTGTATGGCTCCTTCCCACTGGCTGATTTATTCAGCGAGGGTGGGACATGCTGCTCTGGAAGCACACAAGCAACTTCCAACTGGCAATACCTCCCTGCTCGGCCCAGCACTCTGATTGTGGTGGCAATGGATTTGAGCGCAGCTTTTGACAGTCTCCCACTCGATTCTCTGTCAGCGGCTAGAAGAAATAGGAATCACAGGCATTGCATTAAAATGTCTAAACTCCTTTCTAGTTAACAGGAGCTTCCAAGTTAGTGCCCTTATCGGAGACACATCGGCTTGAGTATGGAGTACCGCAGGGCTCGTCTCTTAGCCCTACACTCTTTAATGTGAATGTCCGGCCCTTATCAGACATCATTTGTGCCTCAGGTACTATGGTGTCATATGCGGTCGACACTCAGATTGTTGTCTCCCTCTCACCAAACACTCACTCAGTCTTTGAAAAGCTCACTACTTGTCTCGAGCAGGTGACCAGCTGGATGGCAATAAGTTGTCTCAAGTTGAACGTGGAGAAAACTGAGATTATGGTGATTGGAAACAATCCAGTGCTTTGGGATTAATTCTTCGGGCCCCTATGCTTGGGGAACGTCCCCCCAGACAAGAAGTAAAGAGTCTTGGAGTCATCCTTGATAAAGATAAAGATCTGTCTATGAGCTCTCAAGCAAAGAAAGTCGCAGGTACCTGCTTTGGCCTCCTAAGATCTCTTAGGAAGATGCTCAAGTGGCTCCCCTTGGAATGTCAGAGGACAGTGGTCCAAGGCTTGTTACTTTACCGTCTCGACTATAGCAACTCTCTTAATCTAGGAAGCCCCACATATGTTATTAGAAAGTTGCGGGTCATCTAGAATGCAGCGGCTCGGGCTCTGCTGGGCATGCCTAGAATGCAATCAGAACGGTCAGCCTTAGCCCATCTCCATTGGATTCCTATTGATAAAAGAATAGAATTCAAAGACCTATGTATTGCCCAAAAGATGTCCCACATCCCCTTCGGCATCTCATTTCTTCATACAGTGCCCGAAGGGAGCCGAGATCGAAAAACCTTTTCCTTCTTTCCGGTCCTAGAATCAAGAGAGCAAGAGGTGGGGGGTCGTACATTTGCCTACTTGGTTTCCAAGCTCTGGAACTCCCTGCTTATTCATTTGGGATCAAACAAAAACTTGCTACGTTTTAGGAAGTTTTTTAAAAGTCACCTCTTCATTTAAAGCAGCACTTCCCCTCACCTGTCCTGTCAGAGCCAGGAAGCCCGTCCTGGGTAGCTGTGCTCTCAGAAGAACTGCTTGATGATGATGAAGATCGTGCTGCAGCTGGGATCTGGTTTATGAATCACTGTCACAATTTGCTCCATGCGCTCTCGTGCCCACCACCAAGGGGCCGAATTGTGGGACTTTCCAGTGGTCTAATAGGATTTCGGACACTCCCTTGCATGCATATGCTGTCTTCCAGTCATTTGGACACTATTTGGAAATTGCCAATGCAATCCATTCCCAAACCATGCTGGGTTTTAGGGAAGCCAATCTGCTCCTGCTTGAAACTCCATTACCTATAATCCCCTGCTCTCTGCATCATCTCCACCCCTGCAGGCCAAGGATGGGTGGAGGAATTCAGCTCACCTGTGGCTAGCAGCTGCTATCCTGCTCACACCTGATGCATGTGATTAGTGTGAGCTATTTTAAGCCCCAGCTCCCTTCAGTCCAGGTTGGTCATTGTAGCTGCGTTCCTGTGAGACCGATCCTTGTTGCCTGAACTTTTGCTATTCCTATTATTCCTGTGTCCCTGTCTGCCTTCAGTGCTACCTTGATTCAGGAGCTCAGCTCTTTACTTGTTCCTTGAACTAGTACGAACCTGCAGTGCTACCTTGATTCAGGAGCTGTAGCTATTTCTTGTTTGTGAATTAGCACTGCCTGCAGTTCTTCCTAGATTCCTTGATTCCTGAGCTGTAGCTTCCTATTCCTTGTTCTTTGAACTAGCACTGCCTGCAGGTCTACCTTGTTTCCTTGATCTCTGAACCAGCACTAATCTAGTGCTCCCTTGAGCCTCTCTCCTTCTGTGTTTACCATTTCCCAGTCCCTGCTTGTCTTCCCTTTACCTGTGTTCCAGTTCATAGTTATCTGTCTTTCTATTCCTTCTGTCTTGCTTCTAGTTTCCTTGTATGTTTGTTCCTTTCTTTCTGCCAAGTGTGCCCTTTGTTTTCCCTTCTTCCATGTTAAGCACTCCTCCTTGCGAGCTCCTTGTCTATCGTGATTGTATATTAGTTCTGCACCCTTGCTGTCACAGCCTTGCGCATTTCTGTTTGATCACCTGGATCCGTGGGCTCAGCTGACAACCTAGGTGGTGGTTCTTGTTCACTGTGAGTATTGTCTTTGGGTTGCTTCTATAACATCACCATTGGTATCAGCTCCACAGACCCTGCCTTTGCATGTATATCCTATATGTGAGTATTTGCAGTCAGTATCTGTAACAGCAATTGTGGGTGAGGAACTTACTGAGCTTTAGTCTTACCGTATGGAGCTCCAGAGTGCCTTACCATACATTCCTTATTGTTAATGTTGTTATATATATGTCTTGCCCGTTCATCCTGACTGTTAGTCTGCATGCCACATTGCCTCTTCAGTGCCTGTCCTTTCTGAGCCTTAACTCTTCTTCCCTTGTACAGAACTCCCCTTTTGGATTCCCATTTCCGCTGACTCTCTGTGTGGTCTTGGGCAGCTCTGTACCAAATATTCTGCCTACTTCCCTGTCACCAGTCCTTGCCAGAGTCCCTGACACATGCCAGTGTCCTGGACTGAGTCATGACAAGCACCTGTGGCACATCTACCTCACATCAGCTGGCAGACCCCCCTCACCTAAGCACCTGACAGCCATGACACCTACAAGCCCCAGGTAAACTGAAGCTTGGGACCAGAATTAAAAAAAAAAGTGTGTGCTGCTGACCCTTTGTTTGTAAGTTTATTATCTGCAGGGTGCGTGGGGGAACTCCCGCTGCTGTGCTAGCCTTCCTTTGTGCCTGGTACAGCACTGCAACAGACCACATGTCCGCCTAATAGACGACATGGTCCCACCCTGCCCCTTCTTGCTGCCAACAATCTGCTCTGGCCTGAATAGTTTATCGCATGATTTTGTGCCACTTTCAGGAAATTTTTTGGAGCAGTGACGAAATGGGCCTTATGCCTCAGCTGCCATAAAAACTGCTTTTTAGGTCTTGCGCCTAGCGTTGCACTGCGCAGCAGTGCTCGCGCAGCGCGAGACATTTAGTAGGTGAAAAACGGGGATTTAGCACTGACCTAGAAATCGCACATGCTCGTGCGTGTGCGATTCCTTTTGTGCTACCCCATTGGCCTTTTCGTGAGTCTTTTTATAAAAGACTGCACGCAATTGGCCAAAGGCGGGCGCATTGCTCCGCCCATGGCCTATTGGTGTCTATTACGCGCTTGGTGCGCGTAATAGACACCAATAGGCCATGGGAGGAGCAATGCTCCTCCCATGGCCTTTTGGTGTCTATTACGCGCTTGGTGCGTGTAATAGACAGCAATAGGCCATGTGGTTTCAATTATCGTGCCCAGACACGGGCATGATAATTGAAATCACATGCTTAGCTGTGGCGCGCGTGCGCGCACCACTTGTTTTCACTGCTACAATGCATCTCCCCCACCCCACCCTATCACAGACCTCCCAGACTGTGCCATGCCAGGCTTAAATTATCCAGGTGACTTTGTATTCGGATACTCGTAACTTGCATCTGGAATAATATGGAACACGTAAGCCCTGGTTCGATTACACTTTTGCTGAAGGAGGAGGTAGTCTTTACTTTTATACAGTTCATTGAATAGGATTTGGCATTTGCTTTGGTCAGAATAAAATTTGTGGTGCTGTAGTTTCAGCGAAGCACTGAAGGGTTTCCTGTAAAGATGCCTGCTGGAGTTCTGTGGGCAAAGCACTGATTACCGATGGATGTTCTGAGTGAGGGAGATGTTGGAGCGTTCTAGTCCTGGAGATGCGGTGAGAGCTCTGGCAGAGTGCTGAAAGATGTGATGTGGAGAGGAGAGGTCACGTCTGGAGCCCAGGCTGCGGTAGCCATTGAAAAGTAGTTTTGTGTAAGAATCTTTAACAGTCCTCTGAACAGATGACAGTCCGTATTTCAGGGGGCGACCATGGCTTTTGCTTTACCTATGCCGGAGTGTTGCCTCTGCAGTGGGGGTGGGTGGTGTTGGCTATGGGTATGGAGCACTATATCATTAAACAAATGTGTGCTTCTCAGAAATGGAGCGATTGTAGACTGAGAAGCTTACGGGTTCAAGTCTCTGTACTTGCGGGTTGTCCTTTGGGTGTGATGGGACCCTAGCTGCTTACAAGAGGTCTGTCCCCCACTGTAGGATCTTTTCAGCCGACGCTTGCAGATCTTCACGAAGTTTCTCATTTCTCGCTTCCTGGCAACAGGTGTATAAAACCGAGAAGTTTGCTAATGTATCTGGTTCTAGACGAACTGGTTGTGCGCCTGGGCAGCCACAGGGCTTGTTTTCAGGGAATGTTGGAGGGCAAGCTTTGTTTGTTTCTTGCAGTCATCGGTGGAAGCGCTGTACCGGCCAGTCTGTGCAGGGTTAACGAGGTTGGGGGTGACTACAATGTGCTTCCCTGCTCTCCTCAGAACCCATTCATTGGCCTCTCTGCTGCGCTACATGGCCTCTCTGTCAATGTGCTTCTCTGCTCTCCTCAGACCTTATCACTTGGCCTCTCTGCTCCTTTACATGGCCTCTCTAACAATCTACTTCTCTGCTCTCCTCCGACCCTCTCACCGGGCCTCTCTACTCTTTCACTGACCCTCTCTCTGTCACTTGGCCTCGGCGCTCTCTCAATTAGTCTCTCCACTCTCTAGAACCATCCAGCGTAGCAATGGGTCTCTCTCTCCTCAAAAGGCTCTGTTTACTACCACTAGCCCTCTCTTCCCTATCACTTACCCTCTATTCTTTATCACTGGCCTCTGTTCTCTGTTTTCACCCTCTTTGCTCTGTCACCGGGCCTCTTTTCTCTATCATTTGACCTCGCTGCTCTTTTTCAAGTCCTCCCTGACTCCATGAATGTCCCTCTCTCTCTGGTCTGTCCCTTGCCATGTGCCTTCCAAAGTCTCTCAGGCCCTCGATTGTCTCTCTAAGTCCCCCAGACTGTCTCTTCTCTGCTACTAGACCCTCTGCTCTCTCCATGGACCTCTCGGTTGTCTCTGAATTCACATCCTCTGTCCCTCTCATGTCTGCCTGAGTCTCAGGCACTCTTTTCCTTTCTCTTTCTCCCTCTGTTCTCACTCTTTCAAGCTCCTCATACCTTTTCTATTCTGCTCTTTCCCTCCATGCGATTCACTCCTTTCTCTCTTTCTACTTCTATTCCTTCTTCCCTACACCGCTCTTCACCACTTCTTCTTTACCTCTTTTCTTCCCCTGTCTTTTTCCCCTCTTTTTTCCCTCTTCTCCTGTCCATCCCTTCCTCTCTACTCACATATGTTTGTTAGCCTCCCTCCCGTCTACCAATCTCTTGCTTCCTCATTCTCTCTTCTGCTCTTCCTCTTCTTCTGTATCCATCTCTACTACTCTCTACTACTCACTCTCTACTACTCACTCTCCTACTCTCTACTACTACTCACTCTACTACTCTCTACTACTACTCTCTCTCTACTACTCTCTACTACTCACTCTCTACACTCACTCTCTACTACTCACTCTCTACTACTCACTGTCTACTACTCACCCCTACTAATCACTACTACTCTCTCTCTACTACTCACTCTCTACTACTCACTACTACTCTCTCTACTACTCACTCTACTACTCTCTACTACTCACTCTCTACTACTCTCTACTACTCACCCCTACTACTCTCTACTACTCTCTCTCTACTACTCACTCTCTACTACTCACTACTACTCTCTCTACTACTCACTCTACTACTCTCTACTACTCACTCTCTACTACTCACTCTCTACTACTCACTACTACTCTCTCTACTACTCACTCTACTACTCTCTACTACTCACTCTCTACTACTCTCTACTCCCTCTCTACTACTCCCTCTCTACTACTCCCTCTCTACTACTCACTCTTTCTACTTCTATTCCTTCTTCCCTACACCCCTCTTCACCACTTCTTCTTTACCTCTTTTCTTCCCCTGTCTTTTTCCCCTCTTCTCCTGTCCATCCCTTCCTCTCTACTCACATATGTTTGTTAGCCTCCCTCCCGTCTACCAATCTCTTGCTTCCTCATTCTCTCTTCTGCTCTTCCTCTTCTTCTGTATCCATCTCTACTACTCTCTACTACTCACTCTCTACTACTCACTCTCCTATTCTCTACTACTACTCACTCTACTACTCTCTACTACTACTCTCTACTACTCACTCTCTACTACTCTCTACTACTCACTCTCTACACTCACTCTCTACTACTCACTCTCTACTACTCACCCCTACTAATCACTACTACTCTCTCTCTACTACTCACTCTCTACTACTCACTACTACTCTCTCTACTACTCACTCTACTACTCTCTACTACTCACTCTCTACTACTCTCTACTACTCACCCCTACTACTCTCTACTACTCTCTCTCTACTACTCACTCTCTACTACTCACTACTACTCTCTCTACTACTCACTCTACTACTCTCTACTACTCACTCTCTACTACTCTCTACTCCCTCTCTACTACTCCCTCTCTACTACTACTCACTCTCTAATACTCTCTACTACTCACTCTCTACTACTCTCTCTACTACTCTCTCTCTCTACTGCTCTCTCTCTCTCTACTCACGCTCTACTACTCACACTCTACTTCTCTCTACTACTCACTCTCTACTACTCACTCTCTACTACTCTCTACTACTCACTCTCTACTACTCTCTAGTACTCACTCTACTGCTCTACTACTCACTCTCTACTACTCACTCTCTACTACTCTCTCTCTCTACTACTCACTCACTACTCATGCTCTACTACTCACTCTCTACTCACTCTCTACTACTCACTCTCTACTACTCACTCTCTACTACTCTCTACAACTCACTCTACTACTCACTCTCTACCAATCTCTACTACTCACTCTACTGCTCTACTACTCACTCTCTACTACTCACTCTCTACTACTCTCTCTACTACTCTCTACTACTCACTCTCTACTACTCTCTCTCTACTACTCTCTACTACTCACTCTCTACTAGTCTCTACTACTCACTCTCTACTACTCACTCTACTAGTCTCTACTACTCTCTACTACTCACTCTCTACTACTTTCTCTCTACTACTCTCTACTGCTCTCTACTACTCACTCTCTACTACTCACTCTCTACTACTCACTCTCTACTACTCACTCTACTGCTCTACTACTCACTCTCTACTACTCTCTCTCTACTACTCTCTACTACTCTCTCTCTACTACTCACTCTCTACTTCTCACTCTCTACTACTCTCCTACTCTCTACTACTCTCTACTACTCACTCTATACTAACTCTCTACTACTCTCTCTACTACTCTCTCTACTACTCTCTCTCTACTACTCTCTACTACTCACTCTCTACTAGTCTCTACTACTCTCTACTACTCACTCTCTACTACTCTACTACTCACTCTACTACTCTAACTCTCTACTACTCACTCTCTACTACTCACACTCTACTACTCTCTACTACTCTCTACTACTACTCTCTACTACTCACTCTCTACTACTCACTCTCTACTACTCACTCTCTACTACTCTCTACTACTCACTCTCTACACTCACTCTCTACTACTCTCTACTACTCACTCTCCACACTCACTCTCTACTACTCACTCTCTACTACTCACCCCTACTAATCACTACTACTCTCTCTACTACTCACTCTCTACTACTCACTCTCTACTACTCACTACTACTCTCTCTACTACTCACTACTACTCTCTACTACTCACTCTCTACTACTCTCTACTACTCACCCCTACTACTCTCTACTACTCTCTCTCTACTACTCACTCTCTACTACTCACTCTCTACTACTCACTACTACTCTACTACTCTCTACTACTCACTCTACTACTCTCTACTCCCTCTCTACTACTCCCTCTCTACTACTCCCTCTCTACTACTACTCACTCTCTAATACTCTCTACTACTCACTCTCTACTACTCTCTCTACTACTCTCTCTCTACTACTCTCTCTCTCTCTCTACTCACGCTCTACTACTCACACTCT
Organism: Calotriton arnoldi; assembly: GCA_963921515.1. Lineage (NCBI taxonomy): Eukaryota > Metazoa > Chordata > Amphibia > Caudata > Salamandridae > Calotriton > Calotriton arnoldi. Next base: position 900,071 of record CAWUFW010000844.1, on the reverse strand, counting down.
ACTTCTCTCTACTACTCACTCTCTACTCACTCTCTACTACTCACTCTCTACCACTCTCTACTACTCTCTAGTACTCACTCTACTGCTCTACTACTCACTCTCTACTACTCACTCTACTACTCACTCTCTACTACTCTCTCTCTCTACTACTCACTCACTACTCACTCTCTACTTCTCTCTACTACTCACTCTCTACTACTCACTCTCTACTACTCTCTACAACTCACTCTCTACTACTCACTCTCTACCAATCTCTACTACTCACTCTACTGCTCTACTACTCACTCTACTGCTCTACTACTCACTCTCTACTACTCACTCTCTACTACTCACTCTACTACTCTCTCTCTACTACTCTCTACTACTCACTCTCTACTACTCTCTCTCTACTACTCTCTACTACTCACTCTCTACTAGTCTCTACTACTCTCTACTACTCACTCTCTACTACTCACTCTACTAGTCTCTACTACTCTCTACTACTCACTCTCTACTACTTTCTCTCTACTACTCTCTACTACTCTCTACTACTCACTCTACTGCTCTACTACTCACTCTCTACTACTCACTCTACTACTCTCTCTACTACTCTCTCTCTACTACTCTCTACTACTCACTCTCTACTAACTCTCTACTACTCTCCTACTCACTCTCTACTACTCTCTACTACTCACTCTATACTAACTCTCTACTACTCTCTCTACTACTCTCTCTACTACTCTCTCTACTACTCTCTACTACTCACTCTCTACTAGTCTCTACTACTCTCTACTACTCACTCTCTACTACTCTCTAACTCTCTACTACTCACTCTCTACTACTCTCTCTCTACTACTCACACTCTACTACTCTCTACTGCTCTCTACTACTCTCTCTCTACTACTCACTCTCTACTACTCACTCTCTACTACTACTCACTCTCTACTAGTCTCTACTACTCTCTACTACTCACTCTCTACTACTCACTCTACTAGTCTCTACTACTCTCTACTACTCACTCTCTACTACTTTATCTCTACTACTCTCTACTAACTCTCTACTACTCACTCTACTACTCACTCTCTACTACTCTCTACTGCTCTCTACTACTCACTCTCTACTACTCACTCTCTACTACTCTCTACTACTCACTCTACTGCTCTACTACTCACTCTACTGCTCTACTACTCACTCTCTACTACTCACTCTCTACTACTCTCTCTCTACTACTCTCTACTACTCATTCTACTGCTCTACTACTCACTCCCTACTACTCTCTCTCTACTACTCTCTCTCTACTACTCACTCTCTACTACTCACTCTACTACTCTCCTACTCACTCTCTACTACTCTACTACTCACTCTATACTAACTCTCTACTACTCTCTCTACTACTCTCTCTACTACTCTCTCTCTACTACTCTCTACTACTCACTCTCTACTAGTCTCTACTACTCTCTACTACTCACTCTCTACTACTCTCTACTACTCACTCTCTACTACTCTCTAACTCTCTACTACTCACTCTCTACTACTCACACTACTACTCTCTACTGCTCTCTACTACTCTCTCTCTACTACTCTCTCTACTACTCACTCTCTACTACTCTCTACTACTCACTCTCCACTACTCTCTCTCTACCACTCACTTTTACTACTCTCTACTACTCACTCTCTACTACTCACTCTCTACTACTCTCTCTCTACTACTCTCTACTACTCACTCTCTACTACTCACTCTCTACTACTCTCTCTCTACCACTCACTTTTTACTACTCTCTACTACTCACTCTCTACTACTCACTCTCTACTACTCTCTACTACTCACTCTCTACTACTCTCTACTACTCACTCTCTACTACTCACTCTCTACTACTCACTCTCTACTACTCACTCTCTACTACTCTCTACTACTCGCTCTACTACTCTCTCTCTACTACTCACTACTAATCAGTCTCTACTACTCTCTACTACTCACTCTCTACTACACTCTACTACTCACTCTCTACTACTCTCTCTCTACTACTCTCTCTCTACTACTCTCTACTTTCCTCTACTCTCTACTACTTTCTGCTACTCTCTCTCTACTACTCACTCTCTACTACTCACTCTCTACTACTCTCTCTACTACTCACTCTCTACTACTCTCTACTACTCTCTACTACTCGCTCTACTACTCTCTCTCTACTACTCACTACTACTCAGTCTCTACTACTCTCTACTACTCACTCTCTCTCTACTACTCTCTCTCTACTACTCTCTCGCTACTACTCTCTACTTTCCTCTACTCTCTACTACTTTCTACTACTCTCTCTCTACTACTCTCTCTCTACTACTAACTCTCTACTACTCACTCTCTACTACTCTCTCTCACCACTCACTTTTACTACTCTCTACTACTCACTCTCTACTACTCACTCTCTACTACTCACTCTCTACTACTCTCTCTCTACTACTCTCTACTACTCGCTCTACTACTCTCTCTCTACTACTCAGTCTCTACTACTCACTACTACTCAGTCTCTACTACTCTCTACTACTCACTCTCTACTACACTCTCTCTACTACTCTCTCTACTACTCTCTCTCTACTACTCTCTACTCTACTACTCACTCTCTACCACTCTACTACTCACTCTCTACTGCTCTACTACTCACTCTCTACTACTCACTCTCTACTACTCACTCTCTACTCACTCTCTACTACTCACTCTCTACTACTCTCTCTCTACTACTCAGTCTCTACTACTCACTACTACTCAGTCTACTACTCTCTACTACTCACTCTCTACTACACTCTCTCTACTACTCTCTACTCTACTACTCACTCTCTACCACTCTACTACTCACTCTCTACTGCTCTACTACTCACTCTCTACTACTCACTCTCTACTACTCACTCTCTACTCACTCTCTACTACTCTCTCTCTACTACTCTCTCTACTACTCAACTCTACTACTCACTCTCTACTGCTCTACTACTCACTCTCTACTACTCTCTACTACTCACTCTCTACTACTCACTCTCTACTACTCACTCTCTACTACTCACTCACTACTCACGCTCTACTACACACTCTCTACTACTCACTCTCTACTACTCTCTCTCTATTACTCTCCACTACTCACTCTCTACTAGTCTCTACTACTCTCCTCTACTCACTCTACCAATCTACTACTCACTCTCTACTACTCACTCTCTACTACTCTACTACTCTCTACTACTCACTCTCTACTACTTACTCTCTACTACTACTCACTCTCTACTACTCTCTACCACTCACTTCTACTCTCTGCCTCTCTCTGCCTCTCTCTCTACTACTCTCTACTCTCTACCACTCTCTACCTCTCTACCTCTCTACCACTCTCTACCTATCTACCACTCTCTAACTCTACCTCTCTACCTCTCTCTACGCGCACACATATGCACATATATATATATATGTGTATATATATATGCATATGCATTTATATATATGTATGTGTATATATTTACATACATACATATATAAACATATATATACATCTGCATATAAATGCATGCATAAATATACATATATGCATACATATGCATGTTATGTACATGAAAGTTTGAAAAACACTAATAAAAGCAAAGCTAAAAAGCCACCTAATTACAAACTGAATTGCTTTAACTTAAACGAGGCCGAGACCTATTGCATTTTCAATGCTTGTTTGTTTCTGTGGCTACTATTGGATGTGTACACCTTTTCTTTCTCCATAGCCTCCTGATCGATTGTGAGCTTGCAAGTGTTTTTAGATATTTACATTATATCACTTAATGCTTCGTTTTGTTTTTGTTATCTGAGCAAGAATAACTTATAGCTGAGTCAGTAGTGAAACTACAGGAAGTCTGGGGAGGCGCCCCATAGTGTCAGCGCAGAGTCATTTCCTGGGTTTAGACACAAATACTTTGAAAAGTGTAAGCGAATAAATAAACATCTCACAGAAGACATTGTTCGTTTTCACGTTCAGAGTGTGAAACTATATTCAAACGTAAAAACATGCACAAAACGTGTACACCATATGAACATCACTTATCAGGAAAAAAATTATGAATGCACAAAGAGCATAAGAACACACGCGCATAGTAACGTAAACACACATAGCATATAGAACCACAATTGTAATGGATAGGTCTCTTTTTTTATTCACTGATGCTACAAGTAAAATATTTGACAAACCCAAGAAATGAATGGTACAAAGAGTATTTGTCACCAAGGTTATCTTATATTTTTCAAGCAATACTGTATTAAACCTTCTCCAGAATCGAACAGAAGATTGGTCACAGGTGTCCAAGAAGGTCCAGCTCCATGCCCACTTTTCAGGTTAATCTGGATTCATCACTTAAATTCCATTTAGAATAATTGGATGTAAATGCATGTTCCACATCTAAATTGGTTCAGACCCTTTTAGACCTAGCTTGGACACCCGAGGTTATTGTGAAGATCGGTTATCTGTGATCTGAGCATATCCAGACTCAAACCTTGCAGGGACTCCTGTAGCGGTGCCTGAATTATCTATTGCCTGTTTCTTGACTGTGGTCCTATAAGTTAATTAAATGCATGAGAGGTCAACTCCTTTAGATAATCCTTGTGAACAGTCTGCAGAGCTTTCCTTTGTCTATAGGGTGCCTGCTGGGAACTCCTTTTGCAGCGTTGACTCCCCCACATGTGACAGCACCGCAGCTCCCCATGTACATCAGACACACAACTTGTCAAGGATTCCCATGTTGGCCCTACTCAGCCTCCTTGTCTAATTGTTTGGAAACCAGTTCTCTGATCACTCACAAAGGGTACATGAAACTGGAAGGTAATCTCCATCCCAACATTGCGCATATTATTCCAGAACCAGACAGTCATTCACCAATGCACGCAGTCACTCACCAATGCACGACATGATGGTGCAGCACTGGCTATATAGACTCTCTATCTACAGACTGCATTACTGAAAGATAGGGAAGCCTCATGGAGCACTGAAACTTTTAAAGACCATAGCTGCGGACACACAGTTATGATCCATTCATATGAGGAGGATTCCTGTCTTTCCATGCAAAATGTATAACTTGTCGCACTGGTCCACTGAATGAAATTTCACTTCTGTTTTTAGACTTGAACAAACATTCGCTTTTTGAGTACACAACAATTGTTTGTGACAGAGACTGAAACATATCAAGAGGGTATGCTAATTTTACAAGAAGATGTAGGAACATGATCTAACTTCTTATATAGCACAAACCTAGGTGAGGAGCAACGGAGCATTGTACCTTCAGTGTTGCATCCAGTCATGTCACACAAAACCAATTGATATCTAAAATAAGTCAGACCTATGTGTTATGTGTATTTGTTTTGTTACAAAAAACAAGGGAACCCAATGTGCTATTGGTCAGGGACCTTGGGTACGTTTACTGTTCTTGAGGACAATGATCCCTAGACAATTAGGTATAGTGTAAGTTAAATATAGACCCAATCAGTGCTATATTATCTGTCCAGCCGGACAGTTTTTAATGTACAATAATTGTATAAAGCAATTAAAACGAAAAATTACAAGGGGGACACAGCCTGCGTCCTGCTGACGTACACTTACAAACAACATAAAGGGGAGGGGTTCAGGCAAGAAAAGCGTGTCTGTAGTTACATTGGATATAAGTACAGCAGACAAGTTACGTTACGCACACCATTACAAGTTAAACATTGTAATATAGTCAATGTATATGGTGTACAGTTGTCGACGACGTTTCGATCCCTATTTAAATCAGTGGGATCATCTTCAGGACATTATGGTGGCATGCCTGTATACAATAGCTCAGTTACTTAAACCATACATTGAAGGTGAAGAAGAAGAGGGAAGGAAGGGAGAAGGAGACGAAGATTATACAGAGGAAGATAGTGGTACAAACAGTCTGGTTCAATTTATTACAAGTGATGTACACGTGTTGGCCGTGACCAAGTTGATCTCTAAGTAGTGCAAGATAGAGATTCAAGGAAAGATGTGAACCAGAAGGCATGTGACATGCTCTGGCGAAGGAGGATCAAGTGACTGCGAGGAAGGCCGTGTCTCCAACAACCTAGTGCGCGCCGATACGTAACCGCCGTAGGTAAGGACCCCCCTTGCTTAGCACTTTCAATTTACTCCCAAATTCTATATTCAGTGCTAACCAGTTCCTCCCTCCACAATTAGGCGCTGATTAGGCACGCCAGACGGTGTCTCCCACATCTGCCTAGGAATTCACCGGCACACCAGCTCCCAGTAAGCGTGCGCCTTATCCCCTCGCGCACACGCGAACACATCCTGTGTCTGTTCCACACAGCATACCTTGACAGTCTCCCTAATTGGTTTCTCTCTTTATGGGACCATTGTATTACACGCTACGTATCGGCGCGCACTAGGTTGTTTGAGACACGGCCTTCCTCGCAGTCACTTGATCCTCCTTCGCCAGAGCATGTCACATGCCTTCTGGTTCACATCTTTCCTTGAATCTCTATCTTGCACTACTTAGAGATCAACTTGGTCACGGCCAACACGTGTACATCACTTGTAATAAATTGAACCAGACTGTTTGTACCACTATCTTCCTCTGTATAATCTTCATCTCCTTCTCCCTTCCTTCCCTCTTCTTCTTCACCTTCAATGTATGGTTTAAGTAACTGAGCTATTGTATACAGGCATGCCACCATAATGTCCTGAAGATGATCCCACTGATTTAAATAGGGATCGAAACGTCAGTCGACAACTGTACACCATATACATTGACTATATTACAATGTTTAACTTGTAATGGTGTGCGTAACGTAACTTGTCTGCTGTACTTATATCCAATGTAACTACAGACACGCTTTTCTTGCCTGAACCCCTCCCCTTTATGTTGTTTGTAAGTGTACGTCAGCAGGACGCAGGCTGTGTCCCGCTTGTAATTTTTCGTTTTAATTGCTTTATACAATTATTGTACATTAAAAACTGTCCGGCTGGACAGATAATATAGCACTGATTGGGTCTATATTTAACTTACACTATACCTAATTGTCTAGGGATCATTGTCCTCAAGAACATGTGTATTTGTATAGCACAACTCACCCGGAAGGGTATCCTGGCTCTGAAGCTGGAGCTGTAAGGGCCGAACCAGGGCCGGCGCTAGGTGGAGAGGCAGGTCTTCGGTTTCTTGTGGAATTAAAGAACTGAGGCGGTGGCTCTGATGTGCAGGTCATTCCAGACTTTAGGAACAAGGTATTAGGAGGCACCACTGCCGGATCTGGTTCTGAGTATGTGGGAGGTGTGTGTGTGTGTGAGTAGGAGCCCGATTGAGCAGAGATATCTGGTAGGTTAGTGGAAGTTTAGGTGGTTTCTGAGATATGTGTGGCCAAGGTTGTGTAAGGTGTAAGGCCAATGTATGTGTGTGTGAGGAGTTTGAAGAGTTCTCGTTTGAGGACTAGGAGCCAGTGGAGGTCTTTGAGGTGCAAGGTGATGTGAGAACGGGGTGGAAGCCCACTCAGTTATGTATGGTCTGGAGTCTTCTGGTCAGTTGAGGTTTGATTCCAGCGTAGACTGGATTGCCATAGTCCACCTGGCTGGTGATAGAGGCTTGGGTGAGAGTTCTGTGAGTGTTGGTGGGGAGCCATTTGAAGACCTTCTATGAGATTGTGAATTAAACATTACTAAGGTTTGTGGTGTTCAGTGTCTCTGATTCACTCGCTTTCTTCACTTCAACTGACTTTACTCTGCAGCCTATCACTTTGTTAGCCAGTTCCCTCCCCATTTTTCTGAAATCCTCCCTCTGCATATCTCACCCACTATCTTTTCTCTTAGGCATAGTCTTTTCACTCTCACCTTTTGCACAAACATACTTTCATCTCCTTCAATTCACCACTCCATATACACACAATCCACCCAGTTACATGTAAGCACTGCCTTTTCTTTTGACACTGTCAGAATATTGACAACTCTGTACCTCCTTCACAGACGCTAAGAAAATCTTGATTTCAATTGTCACATATGTGATCATCGCTTTGTGCGCTCTGAATAGAGGCCAAGGACTGAATGAGCATATCATTGGAACACCTTTAGGACCCACTGACAGGCAATATGAGAAGCTCTCACATCCTTCAGTCTCAACTCATTTGCTGTTATTTGTGCCTCGTTATGGACGCCCACCCACAATCTGACATCACCCAGATACCTGGAGATGACTTTTCCAGTGGACAATGACACAAGCCAATGGAAAATTTGGGCAGAGAGTGGGGGGAGCGTCAAGTCCATACCTGAATACAGCATGCCTTGCAGAGCATTGCATGCGCTGCCCAGGCTCGACCCGAAAACCCATCAGTAATTGCAAATAATCTTGTGACCATACACCTAAGTAGGAGTTTCAACACTGTGAGACATGCCGCATTGTAATAATAATGTATGAAAACCAACACCTAAACACTCTGTGAACAATTACCCCGTGCAATTCATGCTAAATTAAAGCAGTACACCTTCAAATCAAAAGATTCAATTCCTAACTTTAAAAGTTGCCAATGTTGCTTCGTAACTGACATCATCCTCCGTGTTTTTCTGGGTCATTTCGAAACAATGTGCGACACCAGTGTTCACAAACCACCAGAATCAAAAAATGTTCATAACATTACTAAAACTGAAACAATAAACTCACATTTTTTAACAGGAAAATATGCTGAAGCTGCTGTGGTTTCAACTCGATCTGTCGTGATGTAACCCGTGATGCTACCTACCACTTTGATTCTCACTAAGCAACTAAGGGGCATATTATCAAGAAACGGCGTTAAAATTATCGCCGGTTTAGCGGCAGAAAACTGCTGCTAAAGCGGCGATAATGGGCTTGATAATATGCCCTTGAGAATTCCAATAGAAGTCCAGGTTCTGGTGTCAACATGGGCTTCTATTGGAATTCTCCAGGGCATATTATCAAGCCCATTATCGCCGCTTTAGCGGCAGTTTTCTGCCGCTAAAGCGGCGATAATTTTAACGCCGTTCTTGATAATATGCCCCTAAATTCATGACTAACCAAGCTCGTTTTTCACCACCCTCCGTCCCTCCCTCAGGTGAAACTAATCATGTTACCCTCAACATGATTACTGGTACATGTTTTACAGGTACTGAGGGTGGTGAAAAACAAGCTTGGTTAGGGCATGACTCTAGTTGCTTAGGGCCAGATGTACTAAGAAACCGTTTTGCGATTCCCTAATTGCTAATCCTTGCGATTCGCAATTAAGAAATTGCAAAATGGCATGTACGAAAGTGTGTTGAACACTTTCTGCGATTCTCAGTGGGTCGCAAATGTCCTACCTCATGAATTAATGAGGTAGGTCTGAATTTGTGACCCTTTAGGAATTGCAAAAATCAGAGAGATGGTGGAGTGCTGAGGTCAGCAGACCACCATGTCTGTGATGGTTTTTAAATAAAGCAGTCTTTTTTTTGTAAAGCACCCCATTTTCCTTAAAGGTGCTTTACAAAAATAAAAATAAAAAGTTTTCGTATACATTCACGAAGGGGAAGGGGTCCCTTGGCGACTCATTCCTATTTGCGAATGTGTTACCACCGATTTGAAATCAGCTGTAAATTGCAAATGTTTTGCGACCGCATTTGGGTCGCAAAACATTCATACATACCACTGCGATTTGGTTTACGGAAGGGACACACTAAACACACCCCTGCCTAATACCGAATCGCAAAATGGGTTTTGTACATCTGCGAATCAGGCCGTTTGCGAACGCAAACATCTTCGTACATGTGGCCCTTAGCGAGAATCAAAGTGGTTGGTAGCATAGCTGGTTACATCACTGACAGATCTAGTTTAAACCATGGCAGCTTCAGCATTTTTTCCTGTTTAGAAAATGTGAGTTTATTGTTTTAGTTTTAGTAATGTTATGGATATTTTTAGATTTTTTGATTCTGGTAGTTTTTGAACACTGGTGTCACAGTTTGTTTTGAAATGACACAGAAAAACACAGAGAATGATATCAGTTACAGAGCAACATTGGCAATTTTTAATGTTAGGCATTTAGGGCCAGATGTACGACCCTATTTTGCATGCACAAACGGGTTTGCGACCCGTTTGCGCATGCAAAAGTACACAGGGCCATGTACAATCCCTAAATAGCGAGTCACAATTTATTTGCGAACCGCTATTTAGGAATTGCGAGTTGCTATTAGGAAGGGGCGTTCACTTCCTAATAGCGACCGCAAAGCCATGTATGAATGTTTTGCAACCGCAATTGTGGTCGCAAAACACTTGCAAATTACCACCCTCTTCAAGAGGGTGGTAATGGAGTCGCAAATGGGAAGGGTTCCCCAGGGGACCCCTTCCCCTTTGTGACTGGCCCCAAAAATATCTTTTAAGGGCAGGCAGTGGTCCCAGGGACCACTACCTGCCCATAAAAAATGAAACGAAAACGTTTTTTTTTTTTAAAAACTGCTTTATTTAAAAGCAGTCTCAGACATGGAGATCTGCTGAGCCCAGCAGGCCACCATCCCTGGGAGTGCCCGCCATTCCCAATGGGGTCGCAAATTGCGAGTGGCTCATGAATATTCATGAGCCTCGCAATTTGCGACCCCATTGGGAATCGCAAACAGTGTCTCAGACACTGTTGTGCATACCAATTTGCGAGTCGCAAATGCGATGCAATTTGCGACTCGCAAATTGGCGGGTCGTACATCTGGCCCTTAATCTTTTTTTTTTTTAAACAATATATTTTATTGATTTTACATGGTATATACTGGGTCATGTCCCGGAGGATACATTTTGATGGATATACATAACACCATATACATCTGATTGTATTTGCTGAATAAATCCCAAACATAACAATAAGAACATTGCGCAGTTCTTTTCAAATCCCACCAAATTATAATCGAACCACTGAATATGTGGCCGGAAGTGATCAAATGAGACTCCCAGTTGTATGGAGACCAATCTCATCAAGGGGACAACGTTTTTCAAGGGTCTGACTCGATGAGTTGGGGTAATTCTATGCCCCTGTAGTCCGCCCACCGCAGCCATATTTTCTTATGCTTCTGGGGACATCCCTGAGCCTCAAACACAGCTATCTCTGCATTCATACATTCATCTATGGCATTTTTCCATCTGCCAATCTTTGGAGGAGACACACTTTTCCACTGCTGGGTGATATCTCTTTTAGCAATGGTGACTGGCCCTTAATCTTTTGATTTGAAGGTGTACTGCTATAATTAAGCATAAATTGCACGGGGTATTTGTGCACAGCGTGTTTAGGTGGTGGTTTTCATACATTATTATTACAATGCCGCATGTATCACAGTGTTGAAGCTCCTACTTATGCTTATGGTCACAATATTATTTGCAATTACTGATGGGTTTTTCTCAGATATTGTAACTACCTCTGATCAAGGGCAAGGGCCCCGAAATGCACGGGTACTTGGGATTTTAAGTGAAATTCAACTTCCTGTGAAATAATGTTGCCTCTGTACAAAGTTTGAAAACATTGATTAAAAAGTGGAATAAAATGTTGTTTACAATGAATTACATGGATTATATGGATTATTGTGTTTCACTAACGGCTGTGCATCTTGGATTGGTACGCGACAGCGCACCTTCTAGTTTTGCAATTACTATTCATGCTAGTGGGGCAGAGCACATACCAAGGTTGCACACCAAACTTTTCGACTTTGAGCATTCTTTTTCAATTATGCTTAAAATCAGCGGTGTGCATTCTACCACCATGTTGCTCTTTAAACAAGGTCTTCCCACATTTCTTTATTGTGTATACATGAAAAAATGATTTGTTTGAGAAAAAACCTTGATCTCTGTTCTTCGCACAAGTGATAGTTCCTTGCAAATGTTCATAAATCAAAAAACAACAAGGAATAATTTAAGCCAACGATATAGTTCATATTAAAAAAAATTATTATATCAATTAATACACATGGATGTGACTACTATGCTTTTTGAATCCTTTTTTTCTTTCCCAATGATTTATCAATCCATTTCTCATTTCAGTATTCACTGAAAAGCTAATGAATCCTGACAGTTTGTGGTATAGATAGTTTAGAATCCCAGTGTCATTCTGTTTTGTAGTACTATATTCATTTTAGATAAACATATAATTGGTCATGTAATCCAAAGATAAACAAGTAATGTTGCTTTGGCGTATCATGACTGCACCCTAAGATAGGTGTTGTCTACAACAGTCCTTGTTATGTTTTCTTAACCATGTAGTTATGTGAAACATCAGCAATATCAATTATTGTGGTGTCTTCAGGGTTACTGTCATGTGACATCACTTCTTGGAAGAGTGATGGTCAAAGGTCATATGATGTCACTTCCTGTAATATTATTAAGGGCAAAGGGTGTGTGATCTCTCTCTGCAATCTCTGGCATTTTGGTGAATCGACGTTCATGCAGTAAACCTGTGTACTTCGAAGGGAAACCTCCAGAATCGTCTTCCACTTCAAAGGAAACACCTGGTGTGAGGAGGTGTGACATCTCTGCCCAGGATGTGCATTGTTTCTGTTCCCAGAGAGCAGAGGCTCTCCACCCAGTGATCTAGAAACATGTCTGTATGTGCAGGCTGCCTAAAGCCAGTTAGTGACCACACCAGGGTCCGTAGGTTTTCAGGGGGCTCCTTAGAGGTGCCCTCTCAGTACATGTTACAATAAATCCCACACTGGCATCAGTGTGGGTTAATTGTGAGGAGTAGTTTGATACCAAACACTCCCGTGTTCAGTGAAGCCATCATGGTGCTGTGGAACTCGAGTTGTCGAGTTTCCAGCCCATGTACTCTCTATGGCTTCACTGGCACTTACAATATTAAGAAATAGACCCCAATGTTGTAGGGGCATATCTTCTCAGGCAGATATGCCTACACGTGGGATACAGTGCACCCTGCCTTAGCGCTGGTAAGGCCTGCTAGAGGGGTGACTTACCTTTAACTTAGGCATTGGGGTATTTCAGGCGAATTGTGAATTTATTGGCACTGTTTTTAAGATTTTTAACTTCTTTGCCTTTTAGTTTATTGCCTGGTTCACTCAGTACGAATCTCTTAGCGGGAGGTTGGTCAGCCCTAAAATTGAACATTCTACTCACGGTTGACGTTTGCTGCTCTGACTTTTGCTTTTAGGTGAACATTTTTGCTAGTATTCACCTCAGGCTGGTCTCTGTGCTCTCGCCGCTCTCCGTTTCACCACGGGATTCCCGTTTGTGTGGAGAGAGTGAGTGAGAGTGAGTGAAGCTCCACTTCCGGGTCAGAGAGGGTCGCAGGAGCCAGTGGTCCAGCTGCTCACTCGGCCCATTATTTAAACCGCATGGCAGCGTGGACGCGCCACTTGCGCGCCAAAGGCAAGCCCGCCTGCGCCCGTAAGCGCCCAGCCGTCGCCAGGAGCCAGGACCCCTACATCTTCTGTCCTAATCACTGCTACTACACCGAGCTGTGTTTATACTGGTGAGGAACTTATTGGCTTTAGGCTTGCAATGGGGAACTCTGACGCATGTAATATGCTCAATACCTTTTCCTCTCTGGAGGGCCCTTCCTCCTGCTTACGCTGTCAATTTCAGAGTTTCAACCAAGGGTAGGAGACAGATCCAATATCCATTCCTCTTAAGATTGATCTGAATTCAGTCTTCGATAAGCCCCCGCTCTCAGCTACTACTCTATCCCCTAAATCTTCTCCTGCATGGAAGTGTTTCTTATGCAATGTGAGCTCACTGCCTAAACATGCTATTGAAACATGGGACTTGTTGACTTCTGAAACTCCTGATCTAGGCTTCCTCACTAAGACTTGGCTTAAACTCACCTCAACTCCCTCTATTGCTTTGCTCTCCCTGAAAACTATCGTATTTTAAGAATCGATAGGGAGGGTAGGATGGGTGGCGGCATTGCCATCATATACAAAGAGTCTTTAAAAGTATCTATTATTGAGTATTGCTCTGAGGACAAGATAGAGATATGTAATTTTAAAATAGAATTTTAACCCCAGGAATGTTGGAAAGGTGCGTTAGTGTATTGTCCCCCAGGACCCCTTTGGGACTTTACTCTCAAATTACTGGATTTGATTGCTATACACGCCATTTCCTCAAAACACTTTGTTCTATTAGGTGATTTTAACATACATAGTGAAAATAGCTCTAATATGGAAGTTGCTCAGTTTCTGTCTGACCTGGCTGCCTCTGGCCTGGAAAAGACCAACGTAAGTCCTACCCATTCTGCAGGCCATACGTTGGATCTAATTCTAACCAATTCTTCTCATTTACATTCCAAGACCCCTCGTCAGGTAGTATGGTCAGACCATGCCCTAATTGATTTTCAGATAACGGACACCCATGCAGTCACGGCCGGCATGGCACACGGGTGGGTGGTGGGCGCGGGGTCGCGTGGGTAGGGGGGGGGGGAGGGGGGTTCAATAATAAAAAAAATTAAAAATTAAAACCTACCTTTCTGCTGGCCTGGGTCCCGCGTCTTCGCTGCTCGGTCTGCTCCTACTCTCCTGCCTCCGGCAGGAACAGGAAGCAAGCAGCCTCCATCTCCTAAGCCAATCACAACGCTCCAGTGGAGCGTTATGATTGGTCGGGACGCCGCCCAGCCGGGGGCTGTAGGGGATTGCATGTTCTCCATGTAGGCTGCAATGCAGCCTGCATGGAGAAGCGCAGAGTGCGCATGACTGGTTTGGGGGGCCCAAGAGGGCCGGCAAAACCAGTCATGCGTTCTCAGAAGTGGGCAAACCACTCCTGCCCGGGCAGCTCAGCCCACCCACCCGCAATGCGGAAAGAAACACAAAATGGTAATAACCAAAAGTTATTACCATTTTATGTTTTGGAGTGGGGCGACGCTCCTACGCCCTAGTGGAGGAGCCGCCCCTGCACCCATGTGGACATTCCCTATGGCACGACCTCCCACAGTTTTAGGAGACAGTGGCATGGAGTCACCCCTGACTCTTTTAAGAAAGAGTTCAGGGCTCCCTCAATACGGGAACCAGGGGATATTAACTTAAGCGTTGACAACTATCATGGGGCTCTAAAAGCAGCTATTGACGGTATTGCCCCTCTAAAGCAATACAAATATACTCAGAGACGAGCTGTGCCCTGGTATTCACCTGATTACGTAAAGAGAAGTCAACTTGCAAACAACTGAAGAGATGCTGCTGATTATCTCACACCATGAAGCAGAGAGAAACCTTTAAAATCGCGTTAGCACTTTATCACAAAAATATTAAATAAAGCCCGCAAAGCGCACATTGCTTCGCAACTCAGACAAGCTGGGAATTCTTCCAAAGATCTCTACAAAGTCCTTAAATCTTTCACTAATCCCATCACAGCTGCTGTTACCACTACCCCTTCTCAAGCATTATGCAATAATATCGGCAACTACCTGGAAGAAAAAATAAATTTGATTTATGACAATTTCCCTGATACTAAGGACATCCTGAAAGAAGTAATGATCCTCCCCCTCTAAATAATAAGAACGTCCTTCTTTTAGAAAGTTTTACCCCACCCCTACAGGTAGATGCTGTGGAGGAAATGCTGAAATCTGCTAAATCTGGGTCGCCTCTAGATAATATACCTGCTAAGATTTCTGCAGTCCTAGCCACTCAGCTTGCTCCATCCATCTGCCCTATATTAAATCTCTCTCTGAGTGAAGGCCACCTTCCACTAGAGTGAAAATCAGCGCAGGTAATTCCAATTCGTTAAACAGCTAATCTCCCGGCATCGGATCTGTCCAACTACCGTCCTATCTCCCTTCTTCCTCTGATGAGCAAATTATTGGAAGGCTATATCAACAAAAAACTTACAGAATACATAGAGTCTACTGGTTGGCTAAACCCTTCACAGTTGGGTTTCAGACAGATGTATAGCAGGAATAGGCACTGATAGCGGTAACGGATCATATCAGATGCTCTCTTGATAACAATCAAGCAGTATCGCTAGTGCTGTTGGATTTATCCGCAGCTTTTGATACAGTGTCCCATCGAACTCTGCTACGAAGATTGGAGGAGATTGGAATTCATGGACTAGCCCTACAATGGTTCACAAGCTTTCTAACGCACCGCACGCAGACCATTAACCTAGAGCCTTTCCGATCTCGTATCATGGAACTCACCAAGGGAGTGCCAAAGGGCTCTTGCCTGAGCCCTTCATTTAAGTTATATGTGCCCCCCCTTGCTAAGGTTATTAGAGAATTTGGTCCCCCCCATCTCTTATGCGGATGATACCCTACTTCTCCTATCGTTTAACAAAAGCTCCTTGACCACTAAATCTTGTTTTTCGGATGGCATGAAAGCAAGTTCTTCATGGATGACGGGAAACTCTCTCCAGCTGAATGCTAGAAAGACGGAGATTATGCTCTTTGGAAATGCCAATACACTTTGGTCTGCAGAATGGTGGCCTACCGATTTGGGCTCAGCCCCTATTTCTAAGACAGTGGCAAAAAATCTGGGTGTGCACTTAGATCAGGCCCTTTCCATGAAGGTCCAGGTAGTGGCTACCACGAGCACATGATTCCATGTGATGTGTCCATTGAATAAAGTATTCCCCCTCCTTCCACTGTCTGTGCGTAAAACCCTGTTTCAGGCACTGGTCATCAGTCGCCTGGCCTATTGTAACTCGCTCTTGGCTACAGCTAATGAATCATTACTGGATAAACTTCAGGTGGTACAGAACAGAGCGGCACGGCTAGCCAAAATAGGCCTCCTAGAACGGCCTCTCTCCCCCTTTTGCAACAACTTCACTGGCTCCCCATCCGCCGGAGAATCAAGTTCAAAATTTGCTGCATAGTAAACAAAGTCTTAAATGGCAAAGGACCCAGTTACCTAGCTGATAAATGTATCCCCTACAGCCAGTTAGGGCCTTACGATCCGGGGAGAAATCTCTCCTCAGTACTCCCTGCTTCAGGAAATACCGTACAGGAGGTAAAGCTTTCTTTTATTTGGACCCCCTGTTATTCAACCATCTACCCCTTAAACTTCGGAGATGTGATGATCTCCCAACTTTTAGGAAACTCCTTAAAACCGAACTTTTTGTCAATTAAACCCCTGCTGGTCTGGTCCCGTTTTGCCTATAGCGCGGAGATACCCCTCTGGGGGTGGTTTGGGCGCTTTATAAACCTCAATTATTATTATTGCTATCTGGCATGGCACACAGGTAGTTTGACATGTCGACTCTGTCATTTTGTCTGCGCCAGGCCATGCATGCTGCAGTGCCAGTATCCATGTCCTAGGTGAGGGGTCCTTTGGGGACTCTCTTCAGTTCCAATGCCCTTGGTACCCAGGTGCCTTTTACTAGGGACATACATGGGGCCTGAAGGGCCAAATGGTGAATTGTGTTTAGGGAAGAAGCACTGGCACAGGGGACATGATTGTCAGGGACCCTGTGACCTACAATCGAAACCACATCAATGTCCAGGCAAAAAGTAGGGGCTAACCATGTCAAAAGAGGCACTTTCTCACAACCAGCAACCTGATTTCTCACACCATTACAAATCCCGACATAGAGACTGAGTTGCACTGGCTGAAAAACTACGGGGTCACTGGAAGGCACTCTGTTGGTAGTAACAGCCGTAACTATGTGACCTGGTCATTTCATGCAGTTAAAACTGTTATTAAGAGTGTGGCCCATTTGCCTGTTCCATGGTGACTGCTTCTTTGTAATCTACCCCACTCCACTCCAATGTACCCCACTTTACAACCAATCTACCACACTCCGCCCTACCCCAATTTACCCCACTCCAATCTACCACATTCCAATCTACTCCACTCCACTGTAATATACCACAATCTACCCCACTCCAATCTACCCCAATCTATCCCACTCCACTCTATCCCAATCTATCCCAATCCACTCTACCCCAATCTACTGCACTCCACCCCACCCCAATGTAACCCACTCTACACCAATCAGCTCTACTCTAATCTATCCCACTCCAGTCTACCCCAATCTACCCCACTCCACTACAATCTATCCCACACTACCCCACTCCACTCTACTCCAATGTACCCCACCCCAATCTACCCCACTCTACCCTACTCCACCCTACCCCAGTCTACCCCCGCTACTGTACCACAGTCTACCCCTCTCTGCTCTACCCCACTCCAATCAACCCCACTTCACTGCTCTACAGTCTACCTCATTCTGCCCCCACACTACTCTACTGCACCATATTGCAATCTACCCCACTCACCCCAAACTACTCCACTTCAATCTACCCTACTCTGCTCCAACCTACTCAATATACTCTGCCCGACCCACCCCATTCCACGTACCCCAATCTACTCTACTTCACCCTGCTACAATCTACACTAATCTACCCACGCCAACCTACAATATGCCCCACTCTATACCCACTCCACTCTACTCCAGTCTACCCCACTCCATTATGCCCCAATCTACACAACTCCAATCCACCCCACTTCACTCCACTGCAATCTACACCAATCTACCCCACTCCACTCTACCCTATTCTACCCCACTCCAATTTGCCCCACTTCACTCTCTCCCCACTCCAGTCTAGCCCACTCTACCCCAGTCTACCCCACTGCACTCTACCCCACTCCAATATACACCAATCCACCCCACCCCACTAACTTTTAGCCGCGCCACGGTATACAACATGGCTAAAACTTATTTCCAAAGCCAATGCTTGTTACAAATAGGACTTCAGCCAGGCTGTGTCACCCTAGTCAACAACATGACAGTCTACTTAAATGTATTCAAGTATTTTATTTTGTTACAATCAAGCGTAACACAATGCATCTCAGTGGGCATTCAAAGACTCGCTGTTAGCAGCAGTACTGAGCCTCTACACTGACACCTGAGTGCAGGTAAACATCCGGGAGGTTCGGCGTGAAGTAGATGAAAAGGCGCAACAACAGAGAACTGAAGCAGAGATGTGTCTGACACTCCTGCTCTGTAATCTCTCTCCAGCCGTCCCAGCCCAGGGTGTGTCTTAGCTAGATCCCCCTCGTCAAAGCTGGCAGGCTCACACATTTCCGCATTAGAATTCGCAGATAATGCTGTAATTTTAGATTCTCCCACAGTGGGACTTCTAGAATCTACCGCCGCACTTGAACAATTCAAAATACATAATGAACTTAACCTTAAATGTATTGAAAACAAACAGCCATTTTTTTTAACTCAAAGTAGAAAAAGCGGAGGAAAAATAAAAAAAATAAGAGAATGCTGTAGCTACTTGGGTTTTCAGTTTCATGACTGTTTTGGCCCCCGGACTCCCCTCGTTAATCTGAAGAGTAAGGCCGCTCCACCATTCATTGCAGAAACTCCGGTATAAATGTTCTCAGTTTTTGGGACGGGCACAATGTAGGCTCGGCAGATTGATACTTTGCCTTGCTTCGGTCACGAGTCGAGCACAGGATGGACTTCTTTCGTTCTGATATGCCAGCCACTGGCCTTTTCGGCACAGCTTCTGAAAATATATCTTAGAATGAAAAAGGCCGGGACAGGCACAATGGAAGGTCATAGCAATCACTTTGCTCCCTTATTATGGGCTGTGAAAATCTCGGACTAAATTATATGAATTGAGCCCTCAGTAACCTACCGATCAAAGGAAATTGAAATGGCTACAATTATTATTTTAAATTCAGAGATACACTGAAAACAAAATTATCACAAATTAGCTTTTATGTAGCTTCACAGGAATTTGCATAAAATTCAAAATATGTTTAATGGATCAATGAATGATGCACAGTTGCTCTGAGACAGGGTGCCCTTCCTCTAAGGCAGGCAAGGCTGAAGTACAGAACTAAAAGGCATATTTACGGGAATAGTAGCGCAGGGCAGCACAGCAAGTAACTTTGCTGCGCCGCTCTGCGTCAGAGGAAAAGGGGAGGAATGTGTCGTATTTATCTAATACGGGGCATTCCTGTCCTTTCCCCCTGCGCTGGCGCCGTTTCGACAGCCGTGCATGGAACAAGGGTGCCTGTGTTGTAGGCAGGATTGTTTTTGTGCAGGAAGGGGTATCTTCCTGCACAAAACCAATCCATAGAGGCGTTTTCCTCCTGCAGAAAGCAGCACACATGGGAAGAAGAAAAAACAAATAGAAATAAAGACATTTATCCTCGTTACGCCTCACCCGGGGAGGCGTACCTTTTTGGCGCATTCCCAGGTTTGGTAAATCTGGCAATGTGTCAAAATCCATGGGACTTGCGTGGGAACACCCACCGCAACGCCAATGGAGTGCCTCCCTCTCGCAGAGTGACGCAATGCAGCAATTTGCGCTGCGTTGCATTCCTCTATATCTTTGAAGCCATTTGAAGCCAGGCAAAGTGGCTTTGCGTGGCTTCATAAATGTGACTTAGAAGTGTGCGTTGTGCATGTACCACGTTGCATGGTGCAAGCATGACACAAAGCCCTAAGAAATATACCCCTAAGAGAAAAAGAACTGGCGCATCTTCAGAGGTTTACGTCAAGAAGAGCGATGTTGCAGCATCCTACGTAACCCTCAGACATCAACGGTACTTGGTAGAATATCTGCATCTTGGAATCAGGCACAACTGCGCCCTGTGTTGAATGTCAGAGTGTCCTGGCATTCCAGTTCTTCTGTTACAGACCCTAGTAGATTCTGTGGGTATAAGTCAGAAACCTTGATGCATATATTCTATGCACCGTCTTTACTGACCGGAAGAGGTGGCTAGTCCCATGTTGGAAAGCAGCTGATGTTCACACTTGTGTAGACAAGCCATGGCTTCCTGCTGCCTGGGTGAGGACTTCTAAATGATTGGTTTATTAATCAAATTCTGGACCAGAGTGGGAAAAGCTACCAATACTGCTGTTCAAACAAGCCGGCGATACTGTGGTCTTTTTAAAGATATTAATCGTTTTCGCCCAAGCTTCGCATTTCATTGTATTTTTTCTTTATTGATGATTGTCCATCTCTTGATATTGAATTAAAATGGAACCCCTAAGCTCCCTTAGAAGAATTCGCTTCAGCGGTTTAGCCTCTCGGAGTCCTCGCTGAATCCCGTTGGTTTGGGGGTGCTTCGAAAGGATGCTGAAAGTCTCTTCAGGTTAGGTACCACTCATGCAGCTCAGGCGCATCCACAAGGTCTCGTTCCAAGGAGGAGCCAATCATGGCGGGAAGGGGAGCACACTGCGGCCTACCAGCACACACTTGCACACAGGTGTATTATGATAAGTGCAGTGCATGATAGCAGCCATTTTAGTTTACTCACAAGTGTAGGACTGTTCGCCATTGTTGGCTCAACCAGTGCTCTACGGATTCACCTGCACTTCGAAGTGTTACATAACCTGACAGACAATGAGTAGCATTACAAGCACCCTCAAACTAACCTCACGTCTGATGAGGGACAAAAGAAGTCCAGAAACACATGTCTAGAGATACAAGCCCTTTCTGTGAATCCAGGTGGCAAACACTCTCCAACAGGTGAATATGTTACAGTGACTGTGAGCTGCATCTACCATAATGCATCTGGATGAAGTGGTAATATGCCAAACAATATGCTTCCTAAATCCATTTCATGATTTTAGAGATGAATTTCTTACAAAACTGTATTGCCATCAGATTGGTTGCGATGTTCAGTTCCCGCTGTCTATTTAGCAGTTTGTGAAGCTGCTCTTCCAGTTCACATTCTGAGAAAACGTTTCCTGGGCCCATGAGGATGGAAGGCAAGTACATACACTGGTGGAGTGTCAAATGCTTTACTCCCTGTTCAAAAATGAATTTGAAAGTTCATGAAATAGGGAATGACCCATTTAACCTGGTTCACAAGCCTCTTTTTGAAATAAAAAAATGCTTGGGCCATGTGAAGGCAAGACCCACACCGTCCAACTCCAGGGGACATGAGAGCACGCCTCAAAGGGATGCACAATGCCTTTTTAGACATGGCATTAGCCAAGACCTTTTGATTTTACCAAAATTATATGTATATGTTAGCCAAGACCTTTTGATTTTACCAAAGTTATATGTATAATATACTAAAATAAAGGGACTTTCAGCAACCTCTGTAGATCCATTGGTCTGTTATTTTGTCATTAACATTTTGCTTCTGCCCACTACAGCATACAGAATGGGGCGATGGGGCAGCCCACTTGAGCCACTGGCTAACTTCACTTTGAGTGACTGCATTTAGCTAGCCCTTTCACAAGGAGCACATCCGCACACGAGGTCGTACCCTTCAGTGACAGTATTTTTGTTTTTACTTTAGTATTCCTTTAGTGTTGTCCTTTGTAGAGCCTGATGTGATAGCAGGAGGCTTTTTGCCGGATGAGAGCACAGGGCACATTCCACCTTTATCAGTTTCTGTCTCCTGCCAAAGCTGTTGTAAAATTCCTTTGTTCATCTGACGACTGCTTTTGTTTTATACCATACCATCACTTCACATGTACACTGAATATAAGCTCATGAGGGTGCTCTATCTTTGCAACCCTGTCTGTCTGTCATTCTTTCAGTCCTTCTTTCCTTTTTTTCTTGTCTTCTTTCCTTTTTCTTCTTTCTTTCTTCCATTCTTTCCTACTTCCTTCCTTTCCTACTTGCGACTTTCTACTTTCTTTCTGTCCTTTCCTTTTTTAAATTTCATTCTATCCTTCCTGCCCTTTCTCCTTCTTTCTTTCCTTTTTCCCTTCTCTTCCTTTTCTTTCCTTTTCTTCTTTCCTTCTTTCATTCCTCCTTTCTTTCAGTCTTTTCTTTCTTTCTCGGATTCTTTCTTTCCTTCTTGCATTGCCTTCATTCTGTCCATCTTTCCTTCTGTCTTTCTTTCCTTATTTCCTTCTGTCTTTCTTTTCTCCTTTCTTTCCTTCTTTCTCTCTTTCCTTCTATTTTCCTTCCTTCTTTGTTTCCTTCTCCCTTCCTTCCCTTCTGTCTTCCGTTCCTTCTTTATTGGCAGCCAATGCCAAACTGCTCGGCTTATTTAAGACTGCGTTAGCCTACACCTTTTGATTTTACTTATAGGGGTTTTAGCGCAAGTGAAACCAAACCCAGCAGAGAGAAAGCAGACACCCCCCCCCATCCCAAGACCTATGCAACAACCTTGCCACCTTCTTCCACGACAAGATCAAAGAGATCTAGACAGCCTTGCAACCCAAGACCCACCCACAACCACCGCACCCAATGGCTCCAGCCCCCAGCAGACTTTGACCAACTGGACTACCTTCACCTCTGACAACACCTCCATGATCATGAAGAGCATCCACTCCAGAGCCCCCTCGGATCCCTGCCCTCACCACATCTTCAACAGAGCCGGCACCTCCATTGCACCCGAACTCTGCCGCACCATCAACTGCTCCATCGAGTCCGCAACTTTCCCGGAAGACTGGAAGCATGCAGAGATCAACCCTCTGCTGAAGAAACCTTATGCCGACCCGGCAGACCTCAAGAACTACAGACCCATCTCTCTCTGCTCCCCTTCCCAGCCAAAGTCATCGAGAAAGCCATCAACACCCAACTCTCCGAGTTCGTCGAAACGAACAACATCCTGGACCTCTCCCAATAGGGCTTCAGAAGCAACCACAGCACTGAGACCGATCTCCTCGCCACTACAGACTACATCCGCACCCTCCTCGACAAAGCTGAGACTGCAGCCCTCATCCTCTTGGACCTCTCGGCCACTTTCGACACAGTCTTCCACCAAACACTCTGCGCAAGTCTCCTCGACGCCAGCATCCGCGACCAAGCCCTAGAATGGATTCTCTCCTTCCTCACCGGCCAAATGCAGATAGTCAGACTTCCACTGTTTAAATCAGAACACACAGAGATCAGCTGCAGAGTGCCTCAGGGATCCTCCCTGAGCCCCACCCTCTTCGACTTCTATAGGGCCCCACTTGCAGCCATCATCAGAAGCCAAGGACTCAACATCTTCTCCTACGCCGACGACACCCAGCTGATTCTCTCCCTCACAGACCAACCCAGAGCCGCCAAGAGCAACTTCCACGAAGGGATGAAGGCAGTTGCCACCTGGATGAAGGACAGCTGCCTCAAGCTTAACTCAGACAAGGCTGAAGTCCTCATCCTGAGCTCCCCTCCCTCCGCCTGGGATGACTCTTGGTGGCCTGCAGCGCTCGGAATCCCCTCAACTCCCATGGACCATGCACGAAACCTCGGCATCATCCTGAACTCCTCGCTCTCAATGAACCGCCAAATCAACGTCGTCCTGTCCTCCTGCTTCCACATACCCTGCCTCCTTCATAAGATCTTCAAGTGGATCCCCACCAAGTCCAGGAAAACAGTCACCCATGCACTCTTCAGCAGCAGACTCGACTACGGCAACGCAGTCTATGCCGGCACCACCCAGAAACTCCCCAAAAAACTGCAGACCGTCCAGAACGCCTAAGCCAGACTCATCCTGAACATCCCACACTGCAACCACTTCACCAGCCAACCGAAAGACCTTCACTGGCTACCTGTCAACAAGAGAATCACCTTCAAGCTTCTCACGCATGCCTACGAAGCCCTCCACAACGCCGGACCTGCGTACCTCAACCACCGCCTCTCCTTCTACACTCCCACTATACATCTCCGCTCCGCCCAACTGGCCCTGGCCACCGTCCCACGGATCTGCAAGACCACAGCCAGAGGAAGATCCTTCTCCTACCTCACTGCAAAGTCCTGGAACTCCCTGCCACTGCACCTCAGGCAATCACCATCGCCGCAATTCAGGAAGGAGCTCAAGACCTGGCTCTTCGACTGAACAGCAGACCCAGAGCCACCCGGCGCCTTGAGACCCTCATGGATGAGTAGTCACGCTTTATAAGATTCTGATTGATTGAAGATTGTCACAGCTGCACACTTGCACTCATAATAGGATCTTGCAATGGAAAAAAGGTATACGTATGGCTATTAAGCTAAAGCCTTTTTAAGTGCCTTTGAAACCACACCAAGTTTTCATTCAAGCTTTTGATGCAAATGTTAACATCAGGGGTTACTTTAGTTTCTTCTCTTCATTTTATGAAGGGAAACAGTCTTTGGTATGCCCCAACTTTGATGATTCTCTAAGAAATCAGACAAACCGGAGTCACGAGAGGAAGTAGGCCTAAGAGCAGAGCCTTACCTCACTCTGAGTGAGGCAAAATTGCGAATGATACTACAAAGTTCCGAGCAAACTACCTCAGAACAAATGAGAGAGGACTTTAAGTGCCAAAGGATTCAGCAGGAAAAAGGCACAGAAATCGAGGGTTTTTCGCAACAGTGAGGATTCAACAAAGCGGTTCAAGCAAAGCAGAGACACAAGAAGCAGAATCCGAGGCGAACTTTCATAATTTAAGGAACCTTTCATGAGCCTGAAGTCATTAGGATCTTGAATTGCACTTTGCACAAAATAAAGAGGAGCATTTTGGAACGGTTGAAAGAAATAGTTTTTGGTGCCATTTTGAGTCTAGTGTGCCAAGAGATGAAAAGCCATAGGCTCGATGCGCATAAAAACCCATCCATATGGAAGGCAGAAAAAAAGAGAGGTTCACTACGATATAGGATGGACTTTTAAGTCAAAAAGGAGAGTGGGAAGCACACATGCTTAACCCTGCTTAGCCTGCACATATAGTAAACTATGCCCGAGGGTTGCTGCCAGGGGCAAGAACACCAGTGGCTCAAAAGGCACTGCAGGTTTGGGGTGCCCTGGGGCCGCTGCCAGAGAAAGTGTCACTCAAGGAGGGTTGAGGCTGAGTGCAGGTTCAGTAAGGAGCATTGTTGCAGGAGTTACAGCTGCTGCCAGATTCACCAATATAGGTAGAGGTGATACCAACATACTTGAAAATACCCCACTTCTCATTTTTACTTTGAGAGAGTACAAATGTCCCAGTAAATTCAGAATTTTTCGTTGCCCATTTTGCTTTAAAACTACCGTTCTCTCAAAAATTATTTGCGTGAGAGACCTCCTAATACTTCTTTGAAGTGGTGTTTCAGGTCTGTCAATCGTTACCCAGCTGATCATGCAACTGCGTTGACAAATCCGACACTAACAATCAAAAACACACGTTTCTGGTCAACCCGCTGTTATTACCCACAAAGGGTGTTGTTTTTTTCTAGCATTGCAGTGGTTGGTAGGGGCGTCTGGGAGAGCACCAGGTGATCCTTGACCATGTTTTGCAGCCGGAAGGACGAAGGTGCATTTGTGTAACTTACTTCTTGCTTTCGGTGTGGCATTGTAGCACTTCCGGACGGACATCTTTATCATGCACGGATGTATGTGCTGAAGGACTTTGACATTTATTTGATTCACTGGGGAAAATGTTGCCCATTACCCAACCTTAGCTGGCTGTTATGAAGATTGGCATCACTTGGCGATTCTATAACTTTGATGGCTTGTGTTTGCTCATAAGGGTGTGGTTTATTTAAACTAACCTGTACTGGATAGTTTTAAGATGTTTGTTAGTGTGATGAACTGGGTATGCAACTGAATTGCAATGCTTTACCTGGTGTCTTGTGCTTATGTAGGTGCCTGAAGTTTTCGTCTGGGTTATAGAACATTACGAACCGGAGTCACAAGCTGCATTATGTAGTACCCGAAGTGGTACTACAATAGTACTACTTACTGACTACAAAAAGAAAATTCACAAACCCACACATGTAAATCTCCACCTCCATCTCTCCTGTCCTTTTTGAGGGGAGAACCTCACATGTGTAAGTTTACTACTTAGTAGTAAGTGTGGGACGGACAGGGGTGCTGCGCCGAAAAGAGGAATATTACTGCTAAATGGGAGGAGGTTAGGGAGGAGCGACAAGGGGTTTAGGGAGAGATATTGAGGGCTTTAGGGATGGACAGCCATCAACCCACACAAGAATAAGCCCATTGCTATTCACAAACTGCACTTCTAAAGTTACTACAGCCAACAAGCATTGGCAAAGCCAATAGGTCTATTTTAGGTGAAATCTAAGGGTTTGTTAGAGTGGAGTGGCACTGTATGGAGTGGAGTAGCGTGGCATTGTGAGGTGTGGAGTGGCATTGTGTGACGTGGAGTAGAGTGGCATTGTGAGGCATGGAGTGACTGTGTGGAATGACATTGTGTGGAGTTGCATTGTTTGGCGGGGAGTGTTACTGTGAGGGCATGCAGTGTAATTGTGAGGATTGGAGTGGCATTGTGTGGTGTGGAGTGTCATGCTACAGATCGCTTCAATGCCTCGTCAGGGGTTGTAAGCCCCACTTTGTTCAATATATATATATATATATATATATATATATCATCATCGGCTAAGGAAGAAGCACCCTGGGGCTTTAATACTGTGTCCAATGCAGATGACACACAATTGATGTTAGCCTTTCATCAACTGGATGAAAGGCTAACATCAAACTTTCAGGGCTGCCTCATTGCTGTTGCAAACTGGTTGCACAGTTGTTGTCTTAAACTGAACTCAGATAAATCTGAGATCCTAGTCTTCAGTGACACTTTCCTGTTGAACATTAGAAAACTGTGGCCCACTGGACTAGGAGAGTCTCCAATTTCGACATTGGTGGCCAAAAATTAAGGATCAAATTCAACAAGGACTTACCTTTTAAGCCGCAAGTGCGTGCCTTGACAGCCACTTGCTTTTTGGTCCTGAAATCGTTAAAAAAAACATTCAAATTTCTCCTTCTGCACAGACGTAAAGACATTGTTCATGCACTTATCACGGCCAGATTAGACTATGCCAATATTCTGTATCTGGGGGCACCGGCAGAACTGCTAAATAAGCTCGCTGTGCAGAATGCAGCAGCATGCTTAATCTGGAATACCCCCATAAGGCAGTTCATCCGCGGTGTGAAGGTACTGCACTGGCTCCCTATCAGGCAAAGAGTCACATTTATAGCTCTAACGATTACTCATAGAGCGCTGCATAAAAGGTCCCATCTACCTACAGGAAAAGGTCAAAGTTTATGTACCTAGTAGGGTACTCTGACCCTCTAACCAGAACCTTTTATGTATTTCTAAGGTCCGCAAAGCTAGAGCAGGGGGAAGGGATCTTTTTCCGTTTGGGCTGCTAGATTGTGGCATTCCATGCCAAAGCATTTAAGGGAGATCGAAGTGGAATCTTCATTTAAATCTGGCCTGAAGACTTTCCTCTTTAGAGAGATGTAGTCAAGTATCATTCACTTCAGTAATCTTAACACCCGGATACTTCCTTAGCAGCAGCTGTTTGTACTTTATATATTGCTCTACATCATTCATCATTAAGCGCTATATAAATACCATTTCAACTGAGTGGAGTGGCATTGTGTGGACTGGAATGGCATTGTGTAGCGTGGAATGGCATTGTGTAGCGTGGAGTGGCAATATGTGTGACGTGGAGTGGAAGTGTGTGGAGTAGCATTGTGTGGCTTGAAGTGAATGTGGCATTGTTTAGAGTGGAACTGTGTGGCATTGAATTGTGTGGCATGGAGTGGAATTTTATGGCATGGAACTGAATTATGTGGCATGGAATTATTTGGAGTGGAATTGTGTGGTGTGGAACTGTGTGTTGTGAAGTGGAACTGTGTGGAGTGGAATGGAATTGTGTGGTTTGAAATGAAATTGTGTGGTTTGGAATGGAATTGTGTGGAGTGGAATAGTGTGGCATGGGGTGGAATTGTTAGAAGAATTGTGTGGCATGGAATGTTGTGGTGTGGAGTGTAATTGTGTGGCATGGAATTGTGTGGTGTGAAATTGTGCAGCACGGAGAGAGGTGTGTGGCATGGAGTGGGATTGTGTGGCGTGGAGAGGAACTGTGTGGTGTGGAATTGTGTAACATGAAGTGGAGTGGAATTGTGTGGAGTGGAGTGGGCTTGAATATTGTGGCATTGAGTGGAACTGAGACGATTGGACTGAAGTGGAATTGAGTGGTGTGGCATTGTGTGACATGGAGAGCATTGGCATGGCATGGAGTGGAATTGTGTGGTGTGAAGTGGTATTCTGTGACATTAATGGAGTGGATTTGTGTGGCATGGAGTGAAATTGTGTGGCATGGAGTGGAATTGTGTGGCATGGAGTGGACTGGAATTATGTGGAGTGGGTTTGTATGGCATGGAGTGGAATTGTGTGTAGTGAAAATGTGTGGCTTGGAGTGGGATTGTGTGGCTTGGAGTGGAATTGTGTGGCATAGAGTGGAATTGTGTGGCATGGAGTGGACTGGAATTATGTGTAGTGGATTTGTATGGCATGGAGTGGAATTGTGTGTAGTGGAAATGTGTGGCTTGGAGTGGAATTGTATGGTGTGGAGTGGCATTGTGTGGTATGGAAGGTTGCCTGAGTTGCCACTAAATTGCCCTTTAGCACTTCAAAACCTCATGTGATATAAATGCAATAATAATCTAATAATGTTATTAGTTATCTTGACCTATGAGTAAGTATGTACAACGCTTCTGCAAGAGCTGGTTTGTTTACAAATAAATGTGTTTTAGTCTGGGAGGGGCTAGTGGGCGAGGGAGTATCATATATCGAACCAGTTGGGGATAAAGTTGATGGGCAGTGTTGTGGAGATACAAATGTTAAAAGACCTTTCCAAACAGGATTAGTGGATGTGCTTTGTACTCGAGAATGATAGTGAGTAACAATCACCTTGTTGTGAGAAGAGGTGAACAGACTGTTATAGGTGTAAACCAGAGATATTCCAGAGTTGAAAATTGGGGAGTTCCATGATGATATTCTCAGACTTTGGGAGGGAGAGAGTGTTGAGGGAAGAAGCAATACAGAGAAAGTGTGGGTCAGAGGGGGAAGAAGCAACACAGAGAATAGGTGGGTGGGAGGGGGAAGAAGTAACAGAGATTGGGTGGGTGGGAGGGGTAGAAGCAACACGGGGAATGGGTGGGTGGGAGGGGGAAGAAGCAACACAGAAAATGGGTGGGTGGGATGGGGAAAAAGCAACACAGAGAATGTGTGGGAGGGGAAAGAAGCAACACAGAGAATGGGTGGGTGGGAGGGGGAAGAAGCAACACAGAGAATGGGTGGGTGGGAGGGGGAAGAAGCAACACAGAGAATTGTAAGAAGCAACACAGAGAATGGGTGGGAGGGGTTAGAAGCAACATGGTGAAGGGTTGGGCGGGAAGTGGAAGAAGAAATAGTACCTCATTCAAAGTGCGAGCAGCGGATAGACACGAATTAACCCTTTAAGTGCAAGCGTCGACAAATGGCCGATGCCCATACTACCTTCCCAGTATGTTTGTCGGCCACTGGCTGACACTGGGGCGGCATTAAAAGGATCCTCTGGTGCTTGGATTCCACCACCCCCTCCTCCCGTCCATCTGTGACATCAGCATGCCATGACGTGAGCAGACTTTACAAATTCTTCAACGGGGCGACAAGGAGCAGCAGGTGATTGTTTTCTCCCACTCCAATAAGGAATTTAGGCCAAAAACGACCTGCCAAGGGTTGAGGGAGACATCCTTGGAAAGGAGAGAATCTTCCCTTTCCAAGGATGCCTTCCTCACCCATTTTCCTGATCATGAATCGCAGTCACGCTGCGATCCATGAGCAGTAAACAGATAGCCACCAGGGATTGTAATGTTTTTGGGGGCTCAGCCACCCCTGACAAAACTGCCAACCCCGTGGGGGAAAAAATATATTTATAAGCATATGTTTCCCCCGGGTGCACAATCGCACCCCGGAGGAGGGCTTGATTGCTTCCCCCAGGGGAAAAAAGTCAGGAAATAATTCAAAAGTTTGTGTTATTTTGGGGAATTGGCCCCCTTGACAAATTAGCCGATCCCCCTGGGGGCGAAAACAAACAGCGCCAAATAATTTAAGGTGTGTGTGTGTTTTAGGGGGGGTCAACCTCTCTTCAGAAATCTACTGACCCCTTTGGAAAAAAATAAAAAAATAAAATGGATGTTTTCCCTGGAGGGGCATGATTGTAACCCAAGTAGGGTGCGATCGCGCACCCCCAGGGAAAAACAAAATGGCGGCACATATTTTCAAAGTTTGTGTGTTTTTGAGGTGATCGGCCCCCCTCAGTTATCATCCAAAACCCTCCCTAAAGGGCAAAATACAACTGTAAGATATATGTTTTCCCCTGGGGGTGCAATTGGGCTCCTCCAAGGAGGGTGCAATTGCACCCCCCAAGTAGACAACAAATGGTGGCCATTATTTTCTGTTTGTGAGGGGTGGGGGGAGGGTGCCCCCCCCAGGGAAATATGCTGCCCCTTCTTCCCCTGGTAGCATAATTATTTATTTAGAGGTAGGTTTTTCCCTGGGGGGTGCAATTGCACAGGAGGGCGCAATTATGCACCCAGGGGAAAAAATTGCCATAGTTCACTGGGCCACCAGGGAGTTTTGTCAATTGGAAAACAGTTTTACATGTGGGCTGCTTCGATTTTTACAATAAAAAATAAATGGCCAAACTGACAAAGATTTTGCCTCATGTTTGTGTGATTTTTTCACATACGCTCAATGCAAACTTCTTGCTGGGATTTTTCAAAGCAATGCAAATGACTATTTGTGTTGCTTTAATAAAAAAAAATGAAAGCTCATTGTGCTGCCTTGAATAACTTTGTCTCAGGGAGGGGTTCCACAGGTGGTGCATGGGTGTTCCCGTGCATCCACCCTTGATTTTTGACGCAAATCCATATCTACAAAGACTTGTAAACATGAACTTGCGGCAAAATCCGGCACCTGTCGTAGGGTGGCGTAACAAGGAGAAATATCCTTTTCTTCGAGGACAAAGCCTGTAAGGGTTGTTATTATGCAGGAAGAGGCCCCAAGCACGGTCCCAAATACCACAGCTATTCCTATCATTGATCTTGCCACAAAGCACTTTAGTGCCTTTTGTGTGGCAGTCTCTTGGCCCAGCCATGCAAGTGGATTGTCCCTCTTATCGGGAGATATGTGGGAACTCAGGATAGTAGGAAATGTGTGGCTCTCTGCATATTCCAGAAGTTTCTGTCTCAGAAATGTGAGGAAAATATGTTTTTACACATTGAGGTTTGCATGGGTTTTTGGGTAATAAAACCTGGGGGGAGCCACACAAGTCACCCCGCCCTGGATTCCCCTGGTTGTCTAGTTTTAAAAAATGTGCAGGTTCGCTAGGTTTCCCTAGTTGCTGGCTGAGCTAAAACCCAAAATCCCCAGCTACCCACAATGCAAAAAAAGGATCAGATTTCAGTGCAAAAATGTGACGTGTCCATGTTGCATTTATTGCTCTTTCTTGTTGCGGGTACTAGGCCTACTCACACAAGTGAGATAGCATTTTTATCTGAAAACTAGGGTTAATGCTGGGTGTTAGGAAATTTGTGGCTTCCCTTTGATTCCAGACATTGTCCTCACAGGAATGTGAGGACATTGTGGGGCATATTATCCAGGGCATATTATCCAGAACGGCGATAATGGGCTTGATTATATGCCCTGGAGAATTCCAATAGAAGCCCATGTTCACACCAGAACATGGACTTCTATTGGAATTCTCAAGGGCATATTATTAAGCCCATTATCGCCGCTTTAACGCCGTTCTTGATAATATGCCCCTGTGTTTTTAATCAAAGTTTGAGTTTTGCAAAGGCTTCTGGGTAAACTCACCTGGTGAGAGCCATGCAAGTCATGCACCACTAGACTCCCCTGGTTGTCTAGGTTTACAAAAATGTGCAGCTTTGTTAGGTTTCCCTACGTCATGGCTGAGCTAGGGATCAAAATACACAGCCACCCACATTGCAAAAATGGGTCAGTTTCCAGTGCAAAAGTTTGATGCGCCTGTGTTGCGTTTTGGGCCCTTTCCTGTCACGGGCACTAGGCCTACCCACCCAAGTGAGGTATCATTTTTATCAGAAGACTTGGGGAATGCTGGGTGGTAGGAAATTTGTGGTTCCCCGCAGATTCCCAAAGTCTTCCTCAGAAATTTAAAGAAAATGTGTGTTTTCACTCAAGTTCTAGGTTTGCAAGAGCTTGTAGGTGCCGGCTGAGCTAGGGTCCAAATCCACAGCTACCCACTCTGCAAAAACAGGGTCCGTTTTCTGTGGAAAAATATCACGTGTCTATGTTGCGTTTTGTACCCTTTCCTGCCATAGGCTCTAGGCCTACCCACACAAGGGAGGTACCATTTTTATCAGACGACACATGACACAGATGTCAAGTAATGCACAGAAAAATAGTAAAAATAGCAAAATCGGAACATAAGTCATTGTATATCAGTACAGCCGATCAAGAAAAATTGTAATTCTCCTGTTGATGTATGTAGTAATACACGTGGTATCTCCGGTACATGAAGGAGAAAGTTTACTGTGATGGGGTGCTGGCAGGAGAGTCCAGGGTTAGGAGATAGTCTCCCAATGGTTGACAGTTAATCTTGGGCCTAGAGGTGGGTGGTAGTAGAAATACATAAAGCTTGCTGTTAGTGTCAGAGTGTATTAGACTTTTAATCCATGCTTCAACAGTATGTGAGTGTTTAGTATCCCAGTGTATAGCTATTTCTCTTTTGGCCACAAAACAGCGTAGTGCTTTAGGTACGTTGTGTACATATCCCAGTAGAGCTAATATTGGAGAGGGTTCCATAGTGATCCTTGCCATGAGTGTAAGCTTGGCAAAAATTTCCCACAATAGGATGCTATCTTACCACAGGTTCATGTCATATGGGTTAAATCCACTATTGATGCACAACAGTTTGGGCAGTCTGATTATCTAGTTGGATTAATGTGAGATAGTTTAGCCGGTGTGATATATGCTCGTTGTGGTGTATCAATTTGTGTCGATGGTTACATGATACTAAGCGTCTCTGTGTACAACAAGCATGCCACATTTGGTCAGTTAAAGGGTGTCCCAGAACTGTTTCCCATGCAGTTCAAAGTTTAGAATCGTGGGCAGGCAATAGGCCAAAGTTCTCACAATAACATTTTGAGATTAGAAGGCATCAATCTGTGTCTGTAATGACCAATGTTAGAGGCGGGAATTCATCAGGCGCCAGGGGATAGGACAGAACCTGGGCTCTGAGTACCCCTTGAAGCCGCAGTAGTACAAAGTGGTTGATATATGGAACTTCTCGAAAGCGCACATCATCTGTGTGGGAGAATACTTGCGTTGGACTAGTTTCTCTTGTGTAGTGGATAGCCAGGGATTGGCCGCAAGGGGAGTGCTGGGGAGTATAGAAGCTGCCTACCCATCATCCGAATCAGTCTTTTCCAGGCCCAGCTAGTTGTAGATAATGTTTGTATGTCTCGTGGATCCTGCAGTAGTCCTGTCGGAAGTAACACTCTCAATGGTATCCGGCGGCAGGATCCATCTGGGGTTTGGCATACGGTATTCACGGGTCCGCATGATACTAATGCCTGGCATAACTGCACTGTGCCACTAGATAGTTTAGGTGAGTATGGGGAACCCCAAAGCCCCGGGGTCGTACAGGAGTGTTAAAGTGTTCCACCCAATTCGGGGTTGCTTACCACCCCAAATGAGACGCATCAGTGTACTACGAAGAGTCGAGAAAAACACATTTGTTAATGGGATAGGAATGTTTTGAAAAAGATATAAAAATTGGGGTAGGACAAATGCGGCCCGCCTTCAAGAAAGGGAGGAGGATCCACTGCTCAACCCGGGAGGTCAGCTTGTCCACTGCTGGGCCATAATTAAGGCGTTCAACCTGGTCTTTATCTCTATGAATATGGATCGCTAAATAGCGAGCGGAGGTGTGACACCACTCCAATGGGAACTCACAACATATTGGTGTTGTAGCGTCAGTCAGTGGAAATATTTCAGACTTATGGCAGTTTATATGTAGGCCTGGTAAAGTTCCGTATCAGATTATTTCTCGACGTATGGGCGCCAAATTATCTGCTGGATGTCGTACATATAGTATAATATCGTCAGCGTAAAGCGTAACTAATAGTGGACCAGTCTTGAACTGTAGGCCTCTGTGAAGATGTTTCGTCTGAAGATGACACACCAAGGGATCCATTGCTATTATAAACAGTAATGGTGAAAGGGGGCAACCCTGTCATGTCCCTCGCGATCTAGTGAACGATTCAGTCAATGTCCCATTTAGTCTAATGCGCTCCGTTAGTTGTGAATAAAGTAGCGTTATGAGGGATGTTAATCCATGGGGGAATCCCATCTTGTGGTATGTAGCATGTAGAAAAGGCCATTCTAAGGAGTCAAAGGCCTTCTCTACGTCGAGCAAGGCGGCTACTGCTGGCACCATGGGCGAGATCCTGTTTAGCACTGCAAAAACCGTGAGTATATTCAGTGCTGTGGATCTACGCGGGACAAAGCCCGATTGTGCAGGGGATATTATTTGTTCCATTAATAATGCAAGGCTAACATTTTGGCCAGAATAATGAAAGGGGGCGATATGAGCCACATTGCAGGGGGTCTTTACCAGGTTTCAGGAGTAATGTTATTACTGCTTCCCGAAGACTAGGGGGAAGTACACTGCCCTCTAGTGCTTCCGAATACATTGCCTGAAGATATGGTGCTAATATATGTTTATATGCTTTATAGAAAGCACCAGAAAAGCCGTCTAGCCCTGGTGCCTTGGAGCCGTCCATTGAATCTATTGCTTGGACGATTTCATCTGTAGGAAACGGCTCACTAAGGAACTGTTGATGTGCCTTGTTAAGCCAGACTAAGGCTACTTCTTCCATGTAGGAAGGTATTTCAGTGTCGGTCTCAGTGAGCCGCGAAGTATAAAGGTCAGTGTAGTAGTTAAGTATCTCTGTCTGAATTTCTGCCATGTCCGAGATGCGAGAGCCATCAGGGCGCTGGACTCCTGATATATAGGACTGTCATCTGGATGTCTGTAACAGTCTAGCTAGTGTAGACCCTGGTCTCTCCCCTTCCCCATATCTTTGTGCTCTAGCATATTTCCCATGGTAATAGGCCTCTCTTTCCGCTGTTTCCCTAAAGTCTGTCAATAAGGTGGCTTGGTGTTGCAGGTAAGCCACAGAGTGCTGTAGAGCTTCTGCTTGGTCTAATGCCGCCAACTCTGCTTCTATCCTTGCCAGGGTACTACGCAGATCCCCCAACACTACAACATGTTTGGAGATGCAGACACCTCTTGTATATGCCTTAAGGGCCTCCCAGAGGGTGGCCTGAGAGGTGACCGTACCTTGATTATGATCAAAATATTCAATGATAGCAGGACGGAGTTCGGTACGAAAGGGTTCATCTTGTAATGCCTTATATGGAAATCGCCACTGTCGTTCAATACCCCTCGCTTGGGGGATGCACAATGTCAGTATTATGGGGGAGTGATCTGACAACGTACGTGGGAGATGCGTGATATTCTGTAGCCAGGGTATAAGTGTGGCCGAGAGTAACCAATAGTCTAGTCGCATCCATGTATTATGTTGTGTCTAATGGAACGTATATGTGTGTTTGGCAGGATTCTGTTAACGCCAGGCATCCACCAATGTAGAAGGGTCGTAGATGTCCTGTAAAACTTGTCGGGATCAGGGTTTGCCCACCGGGGCTTGCGCAGTGCTGACCAATTTTAAATCCAACAGTATATTCAGGTCCCCTCCCATGCAAATATGGTCTGCGTCTATCTGGTCAATCTGTGTCTGGATTTTTTTGATAAAATTCCGGATTATCAATGTTAGGGGCATATATATATTAACCAACAAAACAAGGTATCCCAGTTGATGTCCCGCCACCAACAGGTATCTGCCTTCCAGATCGGTGTGAACAGCATAAGGCTGAAAAGGCAGTCGTTTATGTACTAGAATGAATACCCCTCTCGCATAATTGCTATAGTTCGAGAAGAAGTGATGTGGCCCCCACGTACTTGCAAGTGTAGGTGTACTGCCGGGCGATAAATGTGTTTCTTGTAAAAAGGCAATGTCAACGGTGTGTTGCTGTAGGTATTGCACTACTTGTTTGCACTTGTGTGAGTTGTTTAGACCCCGTATGTTCCAGGTCATGAAAGTGACATCTGTAAGTGGGAGGACATTAGTGAGTAGTGACATCAGTTATGAGAAAGTAAAGGAGAAAATGTGTAAGGCAAGTGGTATGGTATAGACATATTATAGTAATCAAGTAGATCAAAAAACCTCAAACATCCTACAACCTCCCCTCCTACACCTTGCGACAAACTGCCTAGTGAAACCCAAACAGACCAGGAATCCCAAAAACATAATTCCTCTTAAACATAGAGTGGTGTCAAATTAACATATATGTGTAAAGACACCTGAGGGGTGGCAACGCTACGTCGGGCTCCCTGTGCTTTATCATATTGAGATCTCTACCCCAGTGAAGGAGCTCCCCACTTACATCTGAAAAGTTACTAGTAGCAACTTTACGTTATATCTTAATTTTGTATTCAATATTTAATTAATTGAAATATATTAAAATAATTTTAAATGATCTATTTGTTTTTTTTAAATCGCATCTAAAGTGAACGGTTTGTTTTACTTATGTATTAAAATTTACAAAACGTTATCAATAGAATTAATTCAAATTAATTTAATTATTCCTTATATAAGTATAATGACATATATCTTTAAATTCAAATAAAGGTTATTAAATATGTTATCCTAAAGCAATAATTTGTTATTTACAGTTTTTGACATTAAATTAAATTCATAAATATTTTTAAAAAGTCAAAATGAAATTTCTTTTGACAGTATTTGCTATGGGGTTAGATTATATTTAAGACTGTGCTTCCATTATTTGCTATGGGAGGGTGCTGCAGAACCGGTGGTTGGCTATGTGTAATGCTGGACTTACTCCAGGTTTGAACTGGAGTACATTTACCTCTGATTTGGGTCATTAGTTGTAATTTTGGTAGAATCCCCTACTTTAGAGGCTGGAGACGTGCAAGTCTGCACTTTGTAGTGAATTTACACGCAGAAATCGTGAATAGACAAAAGTAGTAAATTTACTAGAAAGTGTAAGAGTAAATTTATATGACTAGATTTTCTCACATGTACATTTACTTATACGAACATGCCCCTATAAGTAGATCTGGACATGCTTGCATTGTTTTTTTTTTTTTATTTATTTTTATTGCGTTTTGCAAATAAAACAAAACATGAAACAAAGCATGAATACACAATACACATTGCATAGCATTCCACATTGGCCATGTAGGGTAAGTATATAACAAAGTGACTATTGCGGTTGAATCTACACATAAGTTTGAGCGGACTAGGCGCAAAGAGAAATCAGAGGTATTTGTACAGTTCTCATGGTTACACATACTTGGAACAAACAGTACATTAGTCAAGGCTCTTCCATGGGTCCTTCGAACGACGGATTCCCACCCTCTTCGTCTCCCTCCACCTCCAGACCGTAATATTTTATCCATGGAGCCCATATTTTCCGGAACTTTTTGGGACAGCCCCGGGCCTTGTATGTCACCCGTTCCGCAACCATGTACAAGTCAAGACTTGCCCTCCATTCGCTAATGGTAGGTATTTGTGGAGCCCCCCAGTATTTAGCTATATCCCGTTTGGCTACTACCAACCCCAGGTTAGCTAGAACAAGTTTGCACCTAGGGATGTCTACCTCTGTCGGAATTCCCAAAAGGAGAAACCGTGGCTCCAGTTCTATTTGGACTTCCAATATGTGATTGAGCTCCCCCACAATCGATCCCCAATAGGCCTGTATCTCAGTGCACCCCCAAAGGGTATGTATAAATGTCCCCAGTTCAGTGTGGCATCAAAGACACTCCGGGCTCTCGGCTCTTCCTATGGTATGCAATTTGGCTCTATCAAAATACGCGCGGTGTAATATTTTGTACTGGATGAGACGTAACCTTAATTTAATTGCCACTTCACGTGGATGCATGAGAGCGGCCTCCCAATATATATCCTCCAACCCACCGGTGACCTTCTCCCATTTTGCACGAAGTGGACCCAGTCTATCGGGCATATTATTAAGTAATGTTTTGTAGGTAAATGAAATAGCTTTAGCCGGGATTTCCTCCTGGAGAAGACGACCTTCTAATGGGGCGTATTCCGGTAGCGTCGCCCCATCTAACCCCTCCGCCACCCAAGCATGTTGCAAACGGAGATACGCATATGTCTGAGTGTCATGCAGTTGATATCTAGCTTGGAGCGTGCGGAAAGAGGCCAACACACCATGTTCTAGGACATCACCTATTTTAGAGATACCTATTAGGTCCCAGTGCCTAAAGCCACTCAACTTTCCAATCTCTTTTAGCCTAGTCCCCTCCCACAGTGGGGTTTCTCTGGTGCATTTTTGGTCCCACTTCATTTGTCGCTCTGCGCTCTTCCATGCCTCCAGCGTCCTCTGGGTCGCCTGGAGCAGTCTACTACATCCCTTACCTCCATAAAGATAGTGAAGATGGGTATGGTCTCTAAACTGCAGTCTTTCGAGCCTATATGTCGGATGATCCCCAGATGCATGGATCCATTCATTAATGGGAATAAGATGGGCCGCTCTATAATACGACCTAATGTCTGGTAGAGCCAAACCCCCATTGTAGGGATTCCGCTGCAGTGTTGGAAGTGCAATGCGTGGATGGGCCCCATCCCAAAGGAGTAAGCGTAGTTCACTATCAATGCCTTTAAATATCATATCCGGAATCTTAATGTAAGTATTTTGCAATTCATAAAGCAACTGCGGGAGAGTTACCATTTTAAACATGGCAGCCCTTCCCATAATGGTTAAGGGAAGCTTCCGCCATCTCCTAACGTCCTCTTGAAAGTTTGAGACGACCCGCCTAATGTTGCGAACCAGGCTGGTGTTCACATCCATAGTAATGTAAAGACCAAGGTAGGTAAATCCTCCTGTGGACCAGTGCAAGCAGCTAGGGAAATTCCGAGTTTCTACCACCCCCCCCCACTGGGTATAGGGTAGACTTGGTCCAGTTAATCCTATATCCCGCATGGCGCCCATAGTCTTCAACGATTCGCAGGATTTGAGGGAGCATCTCCGTCGGATTCGTCTCGTACAGTAAAATATCATCCGCATATAGGGATATGCGTTCCTCCGCTATCTGTCGGGAATCATCCACGAATCCACCCAGCCCCGGGAAGGCTCTGACGACAAAATAAGGGCAAACAGTAAGGGGGAGAGCGGGCATCCCTGCCTAGTCCCCCGCCAGATCGGCCAGGTCTCCGAAAGAGCACAGTTGACCCTAACCCTGGCCTCAGGCGCATTGTATAACAAGGCCACCCATTCCCGGAATCCTGGACCAAAGCCAAATTTCTCTAAAGTGTGTCTCATGAAGGGCCAATGGATGGTGTCAAACGCTTTTTCCGCATCCAGGGAGAGCAGCAGGCGAGCCTCCTCTCGGTCTCTGACCTCATCCATCCAATTGGCTACTCGTCGTAGGTTGTAACGTGTGGCACGTTTCGGCATGAAGCCCGTCTGGTCTCCATGTATCAGGGGAGCGATAACGGATACAAGGCGTGTCGCCAGGATAGTGACCAGGATCTTAGTTTCTATATTTAAGAGCGAAATGGGTCGATATGACCCACACTCATCTGGGGGTTTCCCCTCTTTGGGAATCACCACCACTGTTGCTAGTCTAAGATCTGCTGGGAGTATCCCTTCCTCTTTAGAGGCCATAAACATCTTAAGTAAGTGTGGAGCCAGCAGGGCACTATACGCTTTAAAAAATTCCCCCCAGAAGGCCGTTAGGACCCTGGGTTTTCCCTGCTTTTAGTCGCCCAATGGCCTCTGTGACCTCTGCCAGAGTGACATCCTCATCGAGCCTATCCCTCTCATCGGGGGCAAGACAGGGGAGCTCAACCTCCTCAAGGTATTGAGCTATTTGTATCGCAGTGGCTTGCGTCTGGGCTGCATAAAGCTTTGAGTAGTATCGAGCAAATGCCTCCACAATATCCTGAAGCGCGGTATAAGTACTGCCCTGTTCCTTGATAGACGAGACCCACCTCGACTCTTGTTCCTTCCTGCCCAACCACGCTAACAGTTTACCCGCTCGGTCTCCAGTCTCATACAGGCTATGTTGGACTGCAAGTTGATGCGCCCGAGTCTCTTTAGTAACGAGCGCCTGGTACTCCCTTTTAGTAATATCAATCTGACGGAGGGTATGTTCACTCAAGGGAGGGGCACTCCCTTTTTCAAGTTCTATCAGCCTGCTTTCCAGCGCCAGTGTCTCCTGAAGTTCCCGTCTTTTTTTGTGGGCTATAATATTTTGGGCTCTGTCACGTATCACGGTCTTGAAAGCCTCCCAGAGAGTGACCGCCGATTGCACGGAGCCTTCATTTTCTTTAAAGTAGAGTTCAGTGTCTACCCCAATTTCTTTAGCAACCGTTTCATCCTTCAATGCCCAAGCGTTCAGTCTCCATGTCGTGCCCTGACTTTTCCGTCTTCCCCCCACCCGCAGATACAGCGGTGAATGGTCTGCGATACCCCTGGCTAAGTAGTCCGTCTCCTCGACCTGGTCAATCTCACCAGCTGGGGCAAAAAGATAGTCTAACCTAGAAAACACCCTATGGGCCCCAGAGAAGTAGGAGTATGCACGTGTAGATGGATGGTGTCGCCTGCAAAGGTCAGTGAGCCCCAGGTCCACCTGGAACCTAGCCAAGGCGGTAGTCTCCTGCTGCCCCGGTCGCGTCAGTGTACGATCCAAGGTGGGATCGCTCACATCATTGAAGTCGCCTCCTATGAGATGTGTAACGGGGCCAGATTGTAGCAGGAGGTTGGACAATTTATCCAGCGTACGCTGCTGGAGACTTGGGGGAGCATAAACACTGACAATTAGCCAACATTTGTGATTCCAAGTACCCTGGACCGCTACGTATGTGCCCTCCGGGTCCTCCCAATGTCAAGTGACCCGGAAGGGGGGTGAGCTTTTGATGAGAATTGCTACTCCCCTCGACCCTCTGGTGAATCCTGCATGTGCCAAAGTGATGTATTGCCCCTACCCAGGAAAGAGCAGTGTGGTCCCATGAGATGAGTTTCCTGCAATAGTATGATGTCCAGTTTAAGCCTTTTAATATAGTTCGAAACTAACCCTCTTTTGATTTTATTTC
Source organism: Calotriton arnoldi (assembly GCA_963921515.1). Taxonomy (NCBI): domain Eukaryota; kingdom Metazoa; phylum Chordata; class Amphibia; order Caudata; family Salamandridae; genus Calotriton; species Calotriton arnoldi. The sequence continues at coordinate 858,303 of CAWUFW010000844.1, read as the reverse complement.
CTAGTCCATTGACGTTCCACGTCAGCACTGAGTACCCATCGATAGCCATTGTGTAAGATAAGCTAGAGCTTCCCGCTCCCATCTAAGCCCCCTAACATCGCCCGTGTAATGCCAGTTCACCTCACTGTCAATATTCATGTAAATTGTCCAAACAGAACTAACCTCCCCTCTACCCTGAACACGTAATCCAGAACATTTAACAGTGTCCATCGGTTCTCCCTCCCCACACTCTGCAGGTACCCCCAAGCTCGTCAACATGACAACACTGGTGCAGGTAAACCACCCAGAGGTCTGTAACCCTCCCCCCTCCCCCACTCACTCAACTATATAACATTACAAAAATAACAACCCACTGTATACTTCCCTCTCTCGTGGCAAAGGTTCCAAATGTCCTCTATGCCTCGGGAATAATACAGCGTCTCTAGGAGGGCGTCTGGCCCAAACTCATCATTCCTCCTTGCCATTATTTAAAGGCTGCAAAGGTTGAGAGTCCCCACCCGGAGGGCCCGGGCCTGAAGCCTCCACTCACCAACGCGGGGAGTCCTCCTCTCCTCAGGCCTCCTCCTCTCCGTCGGCTTCAGAGAGGGGTCCCGCAAGGCAGCCGCCAGTCTCCGGATATGCCGCTATGGTGAAGGAGCAGGGCGGTGCACAGTGTCAATCTCCCTCACCGCGGCCAACACGGCGTGCGCTCGATTGTTTTGTGCCACTCACCGCCGCTCCGTGTTGCAAGTAGGCAGGAGACTCAAGGAATAGGGTGCCCCACCATGCGGGCTCCCATCGCGCACCAGCTTACTATGCATTGTTGGTTAGTAAGTGTTGTTGGGAATGTAATGATGGCCAATAGATCTGTCCAGTGCTTACTGTTTGATTATTGAGTCGTATTTCATGGTATTGGGTGCCATTGGTAGCATTAGTATAGCAGATATTAAGGCACAACTGTCCCATGTTTTATCCATGTCAAGTGTTGTATTTAATGCGTTCTGTTGAATGTTTGGCAATCCTGTGGGCCAAAAGCAAACAGTAGAGCAAATGTATGCCTTACAATCACAGATACACAGGTCGTGCAGCTATTTAAGAGCTCAATGTACAAAGCCCGTTTGTGACTGCATACCTGTGATTCACAAAATTGCATGGTTTGCAAACGTAAAAGTGCTTTTCTTAATATACAAAAGCCCTTTTACAGGTCGGAACCATTTTTCTGGCTCATAAAAGGGTTTTTGTAGTCTTTTCCTAGTCACAAATGAGGGCGGGATGTGAAAAGAATGTCTCCTCTTTCTATTTCTGTTTCGAATGTTTGTATATCACTGGTTTGTGACTGCAACTTCAATTGGAAACCATTGATGCATTACTGGCCTCCAAGTTGGGGTGGTAACTAATTTGCGAAGGAGAAGGTGCCCTTTTGGGACACTTTACCGCTTTGTGAATCAGGTTCCAGCCTTGGGGGGAGGAGGCAGCATTTGAGGACCACCACCTGCTCCCTCCCAATGCCTGGTCCTTAGTTATGATAAAATATTGACTATGTAAGACAGTACATTTTTAATAAATTCACATGTAGGGTGTTCTAACTAAGATGCTATATGCTTGATATGTATGGATAAGAGACATGTTCTATTTAATGTATGTTTTTTCTCTAGGTGAGACATTTTTGGTGGCAGGGGCTGTTTGGAACACTGAAAAGTGAATATGTGATGTTTTGAGGCCATGATAGGTGTATGTAAGGAGATTCTTTCTAATGGTTCCATGTTGGCTGAGTGTGTCCTATCATGATGGAAATTATATATGAGTGTTGGGACGGAAAAGTACTCCGCATGGTAATGGACGTGCACTCCTGCCTTGAGCACCTAACCGTACTCATGTCTGGATCGCTAATGCTGATTTTAGTTGTCATTGGATCATGAGTGTCTGCCATGACATAGGCCTGTCTCACAGATTGCGATCTTGTTGGACTGGATGGGCACCCAAAGCACTACCCTCATAGTGGTGGAAGGCTACTGCCTTCACCAGGAGTTAAGCAGCATGAGCGCATGGTGGCAGCATACGGAGTAGTGATCAGTAGGAGTGAACGGATCCTTTTTAACCTGTGTCACTAGAGTAAGGCCTACAGGCTGACTCATTTTTAAAGTTCTTCTGCTGTGTGCTTAACTCATCTTTGGCCTACATCAGTTTGGTGTGTAGTGCTGAGCAGCGCATGAGTGGTGTATCTGCCCTGGTTGTATGTGTGCCTGGGAAGGGAACAATACATGGATAATGAGGTACTGAGCAGTGCGTGCATGTCCTGGATGTATGTGTGCCTATGAGTGATATAGTACATAAAGGATACAGTGCTGTGCAGTGCGTACATGTTAAATGTATGTGCTGGATGTATGCATGCCTATGAGTGGTACAGTACATGAAGGATACAGTGCTGTGTAGTGTGTGTAGGTTGTATACATATGTGTGTATTTGTGCCTGTGGATGGTACAATACATGGATGGCCCGAATTACATTTTGGGAGACCCAAGCCTGCCTGGTGAAACATGGAGAGGGGTAGAGAAATCCCCCCAGACAGATTTGTGTATTGCTGCATTCCTTTAAGCTGGGTGGGACACACAATGGAGAGGGGAGAGCTAGGCTTCCCTTCTACACTTCAAAGAGTGCTCTTTGATTCAGTGAGAGGTCACAAGAAAGGCACCTGGGCACACCTCAGGAAGGATAAAGAGCAAGGATTGGGCCCTGGGCTAACCTTTTGATACACATATAACTGTGGCTGACATCAGGTGTGAACTCTAGTCACTCCCATGGCCTGTGTTGTACGGTTATCAGCTTTGGAGTCGCTCCTGTTGTGACAGACTGATTTCAAGATGAAAAAGAGAGCTGAGGAGTGAGCACTTCAAAAGAATCAGACCCCCAACATAAACTTAAAAGACTCAGACCCTAAATCACATTTGGTGTCTGGAAAGGGCCTACAAGTAGGAGAGCTTGAGACCTCAAAAATTGTCATCTGCAAAGCAGCCAGAAGGGCTGTGTGAGGAGGGGAAGCTCTGCAAGACTGGGACCCAAGGTCTGCTAGTCTCCCTGCTGGGTGAGGGAAAATCACCCAGGGATTCTTAGAGCACATGCTCTGGGGCCTGGAGCACCAGTGCCAAGACCAGTGTGCCCTGTGAGGAAGAGGAGAGGGTTGGAGGGAGTGAGGTCCAGTGGGGAAGCCCTGTTGAGTGGACTCTCTATGCAAAGTGTGAGTGTTGCACCCATTGAGTTGTTGCCTGTGTGCAGAATGAAGTCTACGACCCTCCTATGCCAGAGGAGGGCCGCCACAGATTGAGCTAGGTGCACCGATCGAGCCAGAGCCCATGCGTAGTGGGTAGTGGTGACTCCGTATGCTAGATGGGGCCGTCGATAGAAGACTGCTGTGCATTAAGGACCATAGCCCAAGTGCGGTAGTGGCCAGTGACCCTGTATGTCATGAGAGACAGCCCCCGAAAACTTCACTGTGTCGAGTGGGCCAGAGCTTGTGTACCGTGAGGATATGTTGACCAGTGCCATCTTAACGCATGGGCATGCTGGGCAGTTGCCCGAGGACCCCACAAGCATAGGGTCCTAATGCAAACCAGAATTTAACACTAATTTTCCGTTAAACATTTTTATTCCTGTGAGTGGTGGTGTAGGCAGGGCCCAGTGCACTGCTTTGCCTGGGGGCCTATAATGCTGTTAAGATGGCCCTGATGGTGACCCTGTATGCCAGAGGGGGGCACTTTGACCAGCAAGTTGTGTGACTGGGTGGAGTCGTCGCCGAGAGGAGTAAAGCCACTGTGGGACCCTGCGCACCTGCCCGGGAAGAAGGATTCACTCCATGAGCTTTGTATCACCACCCGCCATCCCCATCGCAGGAGGAACCAGAGACTTACTCTGCAATGAGGAGCCACTGAGAACCTCCTGTCGATGCAGAGGCATGACTGTGTGTGAGGACTCTCTGACAGCCGAGTTCAACCCGCTTGGGTCACGTGCAACGTACTCACCTAAATCGGTTGTTGCCGCGCCAACACTCTTGGAAGAGGCGCACTCAGGAACTCCAGCCACTCCAATCCTGTGAGGTGTGGGTAAGACTAATTTTGGGCCAACCGGCCCCAGGGGAACTTGCTGCTAATTAGCGTTGAAACACTGTTGACTTTAAAAATGGAGTCATAGTGGACTCTTGAGACTCACACTACTAGTAATGCTTAACCTGAATATTGCTTATATTGAATGGGGAGTAACCACTACCACTAGAAACAAGGAGGGAGTGGAATTCGGGACACCAGGAGTAAAAGGCATCAACCCCCATGATTGAGCCCAGTAACCTCTGCTTGCACGTGGCCCTCTGAAAGTGGTTCTGGTAGTGAGCATGGTGTTAGCCAACTATGTGGCAAATATGTGCTGTTAAGGGCATGAGAGGCACTCTGTCTAATGTGTTGCACTGGCCATTTTGCCATACTGGTGGAAAGTGTTACTGAATGAGCCATGATTGTGAAATGCCTTCATTTTAAATTACCTTGAAAGAAAGATTAGATAGCATCAATTTAGCTACAGCAAAGCATTGAATAAACAAGTTAATGTGTTACCTGCCACTTCACATGAGGAAAGGGAAGTTCAAATGAGGCTTTAGCACCGACATTCAATGAATTTAGTTGTGAGAGTTGAACATGCTTTTCTTTCCACCAGATGTTTCCCCAGTGGCCTGGAGCCCTTGGAGGATGGCTTTGAAAGCCCAGGGCCATGCTTGTTGACTCTGTCACCCTCCTTAAATCGCCCAGGGTAATTGCAGCAGGCACAGGGAGGCTTCAAGCGAGAGGAAGGGGGGGAAAGTGGACAAAAAAAGCGGTGATCAGAGAGAGAGAAAGAAGAGGGAGAATGGATAGAAAGTGAGATTGTGCAAGGAGACTAATGGAGTGAACCTGGTTTGAGCATTTTTGCCAGGGCTGCTTTTGGTTCCCCAGATTGGCTTCGTTTGCAGGTTGTGACTGAACGAGCATGGTTCCCTGGCGTTACCCTCATTGTGAGAGGGATGGCAAATAGGACTCCTAAGGTGTAGAAGAGTGAGAGTGAATGAGGGGGGTCTGTGGGGCTTCTTAAGTGTGGAGTGTAGGGTTGCCACCTTTCCAAAAGAAAAATACCATCCATTTCTTCATGTTTTATTGTAATCTGTATTTATTTGTAACATGACTTTTCTGTTTTTGTTTACTTATCATTCGGTGATCACTAATCAGCCAAGTTGTCACCTAGCAAGACAGTCACTATTAGGGCCTCTCGGGCCCTGAGCTGCCGTAAGCAATACATTTGCTTGACGTGAAGACTTTCAGTATTAGTGTGGTATTCCACTCTGGACTGCACAGGAGAAAGACTTGTGTCATGAAGTGTTCCACTGCAGCCCAAACCTTTTGTTCTTGTAGGCAACCTGCTGCAATGACCCATATTCTTGCACACAGTCACAGTGAGTTATTGTCTGAAGTTTGGTTTGCTGCTGCTGCACCAATTTGGGGTATATTTATAATTTGTGCTGGCTTTTCTTTACAAACGTTATGTAAATCAATGCAAACCGTTTATTTAAAATTTACACGTCAGCACAAAGCTTGTTTTGCACTGGAAAGTCCACCTGAAAGTAATGCAAAGCAGCGACTAGTGCTGCTTTGCATTACTTTGCATCAAAGGGGTGTACCATGGGTGGTACGTGGGTGTTCACATTCAACCACCCATGGTTTTTGATGCTAAACCCTACCTACTAAAAAAGAAAAAGTAAACACGGCTGTGCATCAAAAAATACTGCTGTTTGACATTGGTGTTATAGAGGAGAAACACTTCTTTCGAGAATCTTTTTCTACTTTGCATGGGTGCTGCTCTGTGCAGAACACATCTACATTGAGAAAAGTTTTAAAGTTTGTCTCTGCATGGTATTTGTACTGGAATTGTAGCTTTCCAGTACAAAACCTGTGCTAGACATGACACAGACACCGGTGTGTGTGGCGCTAGGCAGCTTGATTATGTGCCAGCACTGGGGAGAGAGCAAGACAACGCCATACATTAGTAGCAGCCGTAGCTGGTGCAGGTAAGGGCGGGGTGAGGGTGAGTCGACAGACGACTACGAGGGAAAATAAAACTTAAAAAAAAGAAAACCAGTTACCTTGCGCTCGCCACATCGCCAAGTCGGCGAACGCTAGGTAAGTGTTTTTCTTTTTACATTTTATTTTCCCTCAATATCCTCTGTCGACTCTTCCCCCCACCCCGCCCCACCGCTCTTACCTGCACCAGCCAGAGGCCGATTAGTAGATATGGCACTTCCCTGCTCTCGCTCTCTCTCTCTCACACATCACAACACAGCAACTTTGGTTGATGCACTATGTTGCAAGACTTTTTTTCACCTGTACCCCCATTTCAGAAATTGTTTGTCACCTCACTTTCATTCAAGGTGGTTCTTACCTTGTCTCTTGTGCAAAGTCTGTGAGATCTGTGTACCATAAGGGATAGCTCAGTGTACCATAGAGATAGTTATGTTCTCTTGTTGGAACCCTCTGGGTGGGCCTGGGCATTTGAACCTGTGTTTGAACATTTGAACCAATCTGCATGAATATAAGAGAACTGTGCCTAGGCTTTACAGGCTATAACTGGGTATATGTAGTTTTAACTTATGCATACAGTTGCTGTACTGGTGTATATAATGAATGAACCGGGAGCGTAGCCTGGCATCCCACTAGTTGATATGTGGTTGCAAACTAAAATACACTTTTACCAGCTTTTATAACTTTCTAGTGACTTTATTGATCTTGATCTTGCATTTGTAATTTATTTTACTTGAGTGTCCGCAAGTGCAAGGTCATGTGACATCACTACCTGAGATAGCAAGGGGGAATGAGCCATGTGATGTCACTTTCTGTGATGTCATCAGGGTTGAAAGGGCATGTGATGCTACTTCTGCTTTTCCTGGTATTTTGGTGAATCGCCGTCCATGTGCACAGATAAGGAGGGAAACATACTTGCTTTAGGTGCTTTTCATAAGTTTTGTACCAGCTGCGAAATTAAAGTACCGGTCATGCTGGTATTAGACCGGCCTGGTGGCAACCCTAGTAGAGTGGCGTTCATTATGTGGTAATAATGAACAATAGCCATGTTCATTCCTTCAGGACCTAAACAGTAAAGTAAGCCTGCAAAATATATTGCTGTTTCCGAACACCTGCAGTAGAATACACGATTGTTACCGCTGGATTGTGCATCAGCACACTTATTTTTATAATACAGCTTTTATGTGACGTACCCAATATTTAGCAGTCTGAAACTGCTTAAGGAATGCCCGATCCTTAAATGTCACGCGACCCTCCTGATGATAAAAAAATATATATACTGAAATTGTGCACCTATGGATTTTTTGCAGGCTGTTTCCAGGCCCTTTGGAAGTGTAGGGGCAGATATCAAGGCTAACAGTCTCACAAGCACGACTTTTATGCAGTGTCCTGGTCTGTGCAGACCAAAGTGCAGGGAGGCAATACTTAACCAGCTTCTGAGGCAGTGGCGGCTCCTCCGCTAAGGCGGAGGAGCATCGCCCCATTTCTTTCTCGCAGTGCAAGAAGCAAAAACATAAAATGGTAATAACTTTGAGTTATTACCATTTTATGTTTCCTTTGCGGGTGGGCGGGGCTGCTCTGCTTATGGAGCAGGGGAGGAGTGGTTTGCCCACTCCTGAGTGCGCAATGGCTGTTTGGCTGGCACTCTCGGGCCGCCCAAACCAGTCATGCGCACTTTCCCCTTCTCCATGCAGGCTGCATTGCAGCCTGCATGGAGAACATGCCCACCCCTCCAGCCCTTGGCTGAGCACCGTGTCACAGCGCTCAGACCGATCACAACGCTCTGAGTCGGAGGCAGGAGAGCAGGAGCGGAGAAGACGCCAGACCCGACCTCAAGGTAAGTTTTTAACATTTTTATTGTGAGCCTCCCTCCTCCCCCGTCCGAGCCTCCCCCCCACGTGAGCCTCCTCCCCCCCACGCGAGCCTCCTCCCCCCTTGCGAGCCTCCTCCCCCCCACCCGTGAGCCTCAATCCCCACCCGCGAGCCTCCACCCCCCCACCCGCGAGCCTCCTCCACACCATCCACGAGCCTCTTCCCCTCCCTCCCCCCACCCGCGAGCCATGCCGACCGCAACTGTTCTGAGGGGTTGAAGGTGCACAAGGCAATTTGAGCAAAAGATCTCTTTGCAGGGCTGAGACAACTGATGGTGGCATTGGACCACAGGGGATCAGTGGTCAGTGCAGCAGTAGTGTTCATGCAATGTGGCAAACGCCACCAGCCGGAAGGGATCACGTGCGCTTTCAGTGGAGATGTGTGGGTATGCAAAATAAACCACTGACAAAACCAGCAGTGGCGAGATAGTAAGTGTGACAACGACACCACGTTAGTATGGAGAACACAACAGGAAAATTAGATGCAGGCAGCACCTCCTACCTTGGGGTCATATTTATTATTACAAGAATAGAGAGAATATTCGAAGATCATAAAAAATCATAAAAGCAGTGCAGTGATTACATACAGATTACACATGTTGTAAGTCTATACATCGCCAAGGGTGGGTATGTGCCCACATAAAAATAGTTCAACATATTTACAGTATTAACATAGATCGTGTAATACGAATAGGGTGCAAAGTCTGAATGTGATGTGACAATTTTCAGTGACAAGCATCATCCGTTCTCTACTTGGCATAGCTTTCATTTGTGTATTAGCAAAACTCTAAACCACTAATGCACAAATTCATGCAGCACCATGCGAGCAGATATTTTCTAAATGAAAAAACATGTTTACATCTGTGAATTTAACTTCAATATAGTATAAATTTTTCTCATGATTATTACAATAATGGGAATCTTAAAAATGTTTTTTAGCTTGGCACTTCTCATTAAAATGCAAATGGAACAGAAGAGTACAAAATGAGTAGCAGGGGTGAGTATAATTCTTTTAGAAAAGACTGGATTTTTAAGTGTTTACTAATGGATGTTTTAAAGAGTCCCTCGGAGATTGCAAACCATAGGAAAATCAGGAACATCAGCTTCCAAACTATCTACCATAACTTTATCAAAAATTAGATGATTTAATAAGTTAATACCTCCTCACGAAGCTGTTGAGTGTCGTCATCACTTGTTTTTTTAATTCCCAAGATGGCATCTAATGCTTATTTTAACATTCCTTTCTACTGTAAGTGATTTTCTCTGAATAGTAGAACTTCTTCATTGGCTCACCAAATACTTGTCATGGTTTGTCAAATGGTAATTTGGCATTTATATTCCAGTCATTTATTGCCACAATTACTAAGTGCGGCTTCGTGAAAGGGGTGCAGTAATAAACGAGTAGCAACGCATTGACTTCAGCGCACACTAAGGATTTTCTAGGGGCTTATATACAAACCATGATTTTTTACTGTTAAATCAATGTTAATCTGAAACTGAGAACATTTGAAATTAAAGCCTTCCAGGTCAGAAAAGTGTGGAAATCTCAATTTTGTTTAGCGGCTGCTGCTGAAAGAATTGTGCAGAGGAGCCAACTGACTGACGTCACAGTGACTGTAGGCCTGAAATTAACAAACATATAATAATGTGAAAATCCTGTCTTTTGTGATATACAGTATATATACAGTATCTGTGCTGATAAAGCATCTACTATAGATTTATATTTTTCCTTCAGACCTAGACACAGTATTTCGTTAGCTCCAGTGTAAATGAAGTCCAAAAATGGGACTCATTGGAAATCCAAGAGGAATGGGTTCCCCAGTTGAGAATTCAAAATGTCCACAATTAATATTCATATGATTCATTTACATATAATTGTTCGGAATGAGAGGTAATGTGTGTATTTATCAGTCAGTGTCCTTATTGTACATTCAATGGAAATAAACATTAAGGCCACATTAAGACTTTCATTCATAAACAAAGTTGCAAAGCAATACTGCTAACAAGCTCTGTGCCACTGTCATTCCCATAACTAATGATTTCACAAAGGATTTTCAACTATGAAAACTTGAACAATTTCAGCAGTGACATCAGATAGCCTACCAAAAGATTGCGGGCTCACGGCATGCAACATTGGTGGATACAGTGACATTGCATGCCGCTGTGACTATCATGCAGAAGTTCTTTGTGGCACCTCAAAAGCTTATTGCTGTTTCATTTTCTAATGTTATTCTGAAAAAAGGTATTAAGACCTAGACTCCTTGGATTTATTTGGCTTACGATGTTATGGTTACAAAATCAGTTATCTCTTCACAATGTCAGATCTTCTGTAAATATAGGGGTGGTGATATAAGCTCAGAAAATATTGTGATCCCTGTATTTCCTAATGTTTACATTACAGTAACAATTACAGTAGATTGAATTTTATATTAACATTGTCGTTTGCCTCTCTTTTCTATCAAGAAATGACAAGTTCAACCTTAAAAGACGTTTCTAAGATCTCTTTCCATTTTTGTTGAGTCATCCCTGGCAATTGGTTCTACCCATTTTCACTCAGAATTTCGAATGACCGTGGTCATGTATTGTCATGTAATTGCATAGCCCGCCTTCAAGAGCGGTTGATATAACATATACACACACACATATTATAAAAACATAATATATTTCTTTACTAGATGTGAAATGATTGTTTTTTCCCCAATCAATAGCTTATTTTTACATGATTTAATCTTGGTAAAATCACAGCAACACGTTTCTCTGGATGTTGCTGTTGTATCCCTTTGCAAGTGCATTGGGTCAAGTAATAACATGAACATTCAAAGCTAACATATTCGATTTAAAAATAATTATCTTCCAAAACATTTAAAACAAAGTTTAGTGCATTAGCTAGTGTGAAAGCCTGAAAGTATTTAGGCACTAATTGTTAGTGGTGGTGAAATGTTCTATCAACATAAAGGAGCTGGTCTGCTGGAGAATTATATAAATGAAAAATATAATAGTAAGAGAATTCTGCCTGTTTCGGTGTCTCTGAGTATCATGAGGAAGGCCTTCTACAGTCAAAACAGCACTTAGTGATAAGGTTCATTGTACTGCTGTTGTAAGGAAGGCGTACAAATTAAAAGACATCCAAAATATGAAAATAAACTTACACTAACTTCCTGCAGGCTCCTCATCTGAATTGTTACACTTTAAAGTATTAATCTTTTCTTGAAGAAGATTAAGCTACCAGTTGGATAATCTATGACCTCATTTCCTGTTGGAAGTCCCAGAAGCCGAACAGTCAATCCAATTCTATGAAGTCTTGATTAAAATCAAGTACGATAGCATCGGTAAAGCTGCTCTAGCGCCCAACCTGCGATGAAACCCTTCATCAGGCCCTGTGGGTCGCCGCAAGGTGTTTTCAAACCTCCTGAAAATACAAAGTCAATTGACCAACTTGAGGACTACGGTACTCACTTTCTGCATCCTTTCCATGTCAGCGATTCATCTCACCAGTCCATTAGTAACTATTATTACTCAACTTGGTTGTCTCCATTATTTCCGCCCGGCACAGTGATAGAGTAAGCCTTCCTGATTTCTAACCTTTCACATGCATGTGATACACAGATCCCCACAATAAACAGCAACACCAATGTCCTCTCCTGCAGGTTTACAGATAGATGTCCCTAGTAATCTGGCCATGGCTACCAATAACAACCTGTCAGAACCTCCTTCAGGTTTGAAGCCGTGCTTGAGAAAGGACTTATGGATTATCCGAAACTACAACAGCCTACAACAGCTGTCTGAGAAGAGAGGCAAAGACCCTGGAGTGGATACTTTACAGTGTGAGGGATACAACTTTCAGAACATTGTAACCGCAGGTCAATTTACAGTCCAGCCATGATCCTCTGAATAACGGTGTGTTGGCAATCTCCACTGTATGAAGTTCCTTACATGTTGAGTAACCTCAAAACCCTCAAGAATAAACATGCGATTCACCTGATGAACAATACCAGTGCCCATTACCCAGGGTGGCTTAAAGACTGTTTATGTAAGCTGAAGTCCTCCAAAAAAATTGCTACTTACAAGAATGGTACACTGAAATTCTTTCACCAACAAGCACTCTGCCACCAGACTTTTGTGTCCAGTGTTTAAGACAGCCATCCCTGGAAAATCGATCTTTACGTGGCTTCAAATTAAGAAAAAAAATAAGCGGTACTGCTAATTTCTCATTATAGCAACTGTCTCCCAGAATCACTTAAATCAAATAAAATATTCACAAGCAATCTCCTTCTCACTGCGACATCACTATGTCCTGCTCATTTGGGAACACTCACTGTACATCAAATTTGTATCCGCTACTGTTGACACAAGTATCAAACCAGATGACCGCTATTTCATTCATGACCAGTCCCTCTCTCTTGAATCTCTGACAGCCTGCCATCCTCCACCCTTCCATTCACCGGCAGGAATTTAAGCTGCGGATACCCTGAATTTAACCTTTGCCCTGTACACACAAACACTTCAGTGGTCTTTGCTTGCAATGTGGAGGACTGCCCACACACATAGCTGCTGATGAAGGGTAGTGGGAACCTGGGAAAGAGGACATGCCTTGATAGTCTGTATAGGTCCTTCATTCTATTTGAAATTCTGAGTCACCTACATGTGGGTAGATGTGATGTGATGTGAGAGAGAGAGAGTCAGTCAGATAAAACACACTGCAGCAGTTTCAGGTGGTACATTTAGGCAGATCCCAAAAGGTGGTGAGGAACTTATCCCAATTTTAAGTTCTCCAGAGCTCTGTGCCGCTCTGTTTCCTGAATCGCCCTCTATCTCAAATGGTAGATCATCTACTCTGCAGGGAGTAATTCCACCAGAATATCAAACTTTGGTGCACACCAGCATAACTACTCAGCGGACTCAGCTGGTGCTTGTGAGAGTGCTGAGTTTGTCAAAGTACCTACAAGAGAGGACCATATGTAACTTGAGGTGGACAGGTTCAAATTCATTGTCGGTTGACTCTCATCGCCCAGTGGCTTATACAAGGAGTTCCACAGAGTTGAATAATGCTGTTATTTTAATAACAGGTGACTATATAATAATATTATTATATAAGAAAGTCTGTTATCATCAATGCTTCAAAAACCAAGTCAGGCACAGCATTATAAGGCCAATGTTTTATCACTGTTAAATCAGAGCAAACATGAGTACTGAAGCCCTAGCCGTATCCATGGTGAGGTTTGAAGAGACTCATGATAAACAAGCTTTCAATGATGGACATACAAATGCCCATCAGACCTCCTTACTCCATTTTACCACCATGACATGTGGATCATGGACAGTAGCCCATTTTACATAACGCGAGATGCTGATAACCGACAATCTCTCAAAAGAGGCCCCTATGATGGCATCTGTTGGGACATGCTTCCTACTGCTCGAACCCATACACATGAGGTCAAAATCAAATTCCATCCTTGACACTACAAGAAGGAACCCTCAAGACTCTATTCATCCATCATTCTGTATGCTGCTGCACCCCCTTCACCTCAAGGGGTAGGACTCAATTCCGTCCCTGATGTATGCTAATTTATAGCTGAAATTATAGCAATCCTTTCGTACACCAATCTTCTTATATCAATGAAAATGGCGTGCACACATTCCTGAAACGTGTTTCCACACAGGGATTACCACTGGAACACACAATATAGTTCATGCTAAAAAAATACTCCATTATTTGAGCAATGGGCAATTTTTTTTACATGCATCACCAGATAGGGTCTTATAAAGAAAATGATTGAAGAGGCATTGTAGGTTCAATACAGACAAATGTGGCAATGGAAGTGGGTCATAGACCAGCACTTAAATCTTGTTCTCTTCTGAACAGTAAGACATTGGTGGGGTCAGTGTACAATGACATCTAAACATGAGCTTCCATCTACCATAACATGGGAGAAGGATAGGCTCAGAAGCCTAGATGCAACCAACAATTGCCCAAATGCCAAAGGAATGTTTGCTTATGCAGTGGAGAGTAAATCTAGGCACATGCCTGTGTTATCTTAAATGAAGGTCCTCGAAGGTTTCAATACATTTTCATCGGAATCATCCTCCTCTCCTTGAGGGTTGCTGTCTTGACTAATACTTATTTTGAAACTAGATCCACCAATGCATGGAGGAGATGATATTTCACTCATATTACCTAAAACTTTTAAAAAATGCATGCTGACCAAAGATAAATACAAAAACCTCCTTTCCAGAGTTATTTTTGTAGCCTCTGATAAAATTCAAGATCCAATTCAAGGGCATACGGCCTCGATACCAAGTACATTACCAGACATGTTGTGTGCACCTAAACCACCACAAAGCACTTTGGAACCCCACCAATTCAAGCCCATATCCTATATGAGGGTTAACTAACACACACCAGTGGCCATCTGAATTCCTGGACCAACTATCACATCCACTTGCCAAACACTGGGGTGAACACAATTGTAAAACTGTCTGATATGGTTTACTCGGCCAATGGCACACAGCGGGCATTCACCGGAATAGCCTTCTTGGGCTCCCAATCTCTCTTCTGCAAAGACTCAAGTTGGTCAATATTATATTGTAGTGAGGCTGAAAGGGTGTACAGTGTGGTCCTAACACAGGTGCTAAGCGCGGGGCACCAGAGTTTGGCCGAGATCCTCAGACCCTAACTGAGGAGTTGTGAGAGGGTGTAAATACCTACATTATACAAGTGATCAGTACATACATAGATATTGAAGCCACAGCAGATTACATAAAACCATAAGTTATTTTGTTTTCACCTTACATGATGCAGCTCATCCAAAACCACCATTTCTTAACTTAAGCATATCACGTTTGTCAATGATATTCATACAACGTGCCATTTCTTTTTTTACATCATTTTAAGATCCATAATAATGAACACTGCCTGAGGTTTGTTTACTGCCATTTCCTTGTAAAACATTTCTGTCACAGCCCAGTCCTTGGTGAAATCCTTCACCTTGGGCCTTCTCCCACAGCTTTTTTTGTTGACTGTCTTTCAGCAATTCATAAAATGTTGCCAGGAAAGCGACTACTTTGATGGCATAGTTCACTCTATTCTCAGAGATGTCAGCACTGAAATAGAACAGTGGAGTCCTTATGAAAAGAAAACATTGGGGCAGTGACTTGAAGCATAGAACAAGAAATAAGAACACAGTCAGTATGAGGGTGAATCTGGGGAGGTGACAAAGAAAGACCAGGTTTAACACGAACATATATGACATTCACAAGCAGACTTCAGAACAATTGTGGAAATGGCTGTGGGCGTTGACCACTAGCTCCATAGTGTACAATAAGTTGTTGGCGAGGGCAGTGTGTGATGAAAAACACAGCTGAACGGCCAGGTACTACCCAATGGAAGAATAGTAGGAACAGAAAGCCTTATTTTAGCAGTCTTGAAAATGAGAGAAACACCCTAGACTGAACTGTTATTCAAAAGAGAGCAGATCCGGGTGGGGACCCTCGCTGTCCAAGGTGGAGTTCCTTAATGCACTTGCTAGCTCCTCCTCCGAATCATGGCAGTCTTCGTCCAACATGCAATCTTGACTATTGCTTATTTTGAAGATCGGCTTGCCAGAACATGGAGTGGAAGCTATTGTCTTCTCCAATGTTTTATTCAGTTTGGTTACGTTGTTCTTGTTGATCAGATCGGGCACCGAGAGATCATTGTGGCAAAAGTCGTCTCCATTCTCCATCGGCTCATGGTGGTTTATGGAGAAAAAGCTCTCAGAGGTCTCCTGTACCTGCTCTGGGCAGGTTCTCGGAACTGGCAAGAAGGCCTCCTCTTTGGCAACCTGGTCTTGAGGCTTTGCTTGTTTTTCTGGCGAAGCAATAGGTGAGACCTCTGTGGAATCTGGGCTGCTCACGACTGGGCTAGATGAGATCATCATGTCTTGAGTGGTCTTCAAAGCCCTGGGAATACGTTTCCTAGTTACAGGTGGTGGTGGTTCAAGTCGGGGGAAAGTCTCCAGAAACTTTGACCTAAGAGATACAACATAAAATTGTGAGTTTTTCAGGTTCGTAACATTCTCTTTTTTCATTTTTTATACAATATTTTATAGGCATTTTCAATAAATAACCAGTAAATAGGCATACAATAATATGGCCATATTTCCATATTCAATCTTCCCATTTTAGTGCAATCAGAAACCACACAGAAGGGCTCTTTGCTCCAGTGAAAATATCAGTAATAAGCTATTTACTACTTCACCCACAATGCCTCCATGCTGCCCTATCCACCCCCACACTTTATGGTGCTTTTGGGGACATCCCCTGGCAATGCACATTCATAAGTCCATTACTCGACAATAGTTCATGCCATTCTTCCATTTGGATTGGCTTGTGGCTTCGAGCTGTCTCCAGCCCTGTTCAATATCGGGTTTCACCAGAATCAACCCCAGTCCAATGAATGTTCTTTCACATCTATTTAGGCCCAGCTTCTCTAGGATGTTCAATGGGGCTATCTGCAGGATCAGCGTAATACTCCTGCCAAGCAGTCTGGGCATGCCCCCCAGGAGAATCTGATAACTTTGTAACCCCATATCACGTGGTGGTAATCTCCCTCTTCTGTTAGGCACCTGAAACACATAGCTGAAGAGTTTCTTTTCATGCACCAGAGCCTGATGAAAAAACTTGCATAAATCAAAACCTCGTTCAGATGGCAATGTCTCTAAGTGCCATAAGGGCATTCTGCCGCTCAGTGTCACCTATGGGACTTAGACCGGGTTCCCCCGCTAGCTGGAGGGCTTGAAGGGTGTCAGAAGTGCAGATAATCCATGATCCCACAATACATGCCCCTGTACCTCTTGCAAGCTCTAAAGTGCTCAGTTTTGCTTTTAGTTTGTTGAAATGTGGGAGTGCCTCCACATGCACCAGGTATGGAGTGATAGCATGACTATGCTGTAAATATCTGGAACATTGGTTTTTTAAAGAAGTCCAAATTCCTTGTGGAATTCAGTGAAGGATTTCAAGGCATCATTAGTCATCTTTTTCTTATTTTAACAACAACAAAAGGATCTGGAAACCATGTTACATAAACTTTAAATCGGTGCAAGGAAATGGACAAATCGTTTACATACTTTTTGCTACTTATGAAATAATGAATGGCATTCTTTCGAAACTTTTGCACTGGGGCAAAGCATGGAGGAAGCTCATTTCAAATTATTCCTGCTGAGCTTAAATAAAATGAAATGATGAAAATAAATGTATTCCCAATTTTCAAATGCAAAAGATGGGATGACACCATGTTTATTCTGGTTGTGCTTTATTTAACTTTCTTGTATTTAGTCCCTAAATCCATTTCCTCTATTTTTTTACCCGGTGCAAAATTCTGTAATACGTACTGGAGCAAACTTGCATTCTGTACCACAAACGCATAAATAGTGCAAAATAAATTTGCCCAATTTTTGCATTATTGCAAAGATTCTCTAATATGGCTCCCATTTTAAGCGTTTTTTAAATCTATTTGTGGAAGGTTTGAGAGAAATAACAGTGAAAACAAGAATCAATTAAATGGATATGAATGGAGAGAAAAAGAAATAAATATAGAAAGATAATAATACAAATTAGGCAGCATCCCTTGATTGACTGTGATGGAGCAGAGAAAATAAAAAAATGTAACCCCTAACAAATTTTATAAATAATTAATAAAATGTTCGTTTAAATGTATTAATCAACACTTTATGTGTGGGAAGGGTAATACGCAAGTGTATGTGCTGAATAATTCATTAACGAAGGTCTGTGTGTCTAATTATAACATAAAAATAAATGCGTACTAATTTAAAATAAATGCATGATTTGTGCTTCATAGAAAATAAATGTGTCGTTGCAAAAACAATAGTGATGGTAAGTAAGGAACAGCTTAAATGTTGCTTTCTGCTAGGTAATAACTAATTGGGGTACGTAGATGACGGGAGGGAAACGAAAAGGCTATTTTTCTCTATTTTAATTATGTTTTGTTTATTTCAAAATAGTGCTTCTAAAGTATAACCGAGTGGCGATATAAAATGGCTGCCAGTTAATGAAGTGCGCAAGTGCGGGGAAACACGTGACAAGGGAGAAAAGTTGGAGAAAAGCTAACCTCGTGATGTTGATGAGAGGCTAGGATGCGAGAATGGTCAAGGCTGATGTGACCTAATTGAACTGATAGTGTGCCGTGGTGATCAGCAAAGAACCGTGGGAAACCATTTTAAGAGAAAGGACAATGCCTGCAGAGTTCTCGAATGTGTCGAAAGAAGTTACAAATGTACTGATCGAAGCGGATGGAAACATGTCTTGAACTGTGAGAAAGGAAATGATCCAAGGACCATTTGGATCCAAGAGAACTTGATTAAAAGAATGAATAAGATGACATGCATGGACCAATGAAAGAAAAGCGTGTTATTAATGTTGCAACAATTAGTTAGCAAAGTTAGAATTAGGGTATAAGAGGGCCTACTCTTAGTGGGAGGGGGTCACAGTCAGGAGCGGAATTGGAGAGTCGTGTTGGTGTTGGTGGCTTCCAGTGCTGGGTGGTCCTGATCGATCCATTACTGAGCGGGAGATGCTGAAAGACTGTTAGATGAGACGGGTTGCAGGTAGCTGATGCTGACGAGTTGAAGTTTCTGTTGCTGTCTTAATTTTCCAGTTGAGTATGAGAATCAGGTTATTTCTAATTCTTAAACTTAGGTTAGAAATCATTAGGCCAAATTAGGAAGGTAGGTAGGTAATTAGGGTTTTGCTTCATGACGAAAATTTCCTTTCTGCAATAAATTGATTATGCTTAATAAATATTTGAATTAATAATGAATGAATAATTGAATAAAAAGTTTAAATTCTTTCTCATGCTTTTAAATTTATATAAAATTTAAGATTCTTTAAATCAAACGACTCAGTGGTTATTTTCCTAAATGGTTGTGACACCAGTAATTGGTTATTGTGATTCAGCTGGTCTTAATCACTATGAACTAATTTTTTACATGAATGATTCATCGACAAAACAATGAGCAGGAATATCTTAAGAAATAACTAAAAGAAAGCGATAAGCTAAGGTAATAAGATATCCCGGCTCCTTCCAGCGGTACATAAATGGTGTTTTCCATTTAGTTCTCATGCTTCTCCTAGGAATACAGAATTTTGTAAAGGTGTAAAGGAAATCCAGGTGTGTGCGTGTGTGATAGGCGATGTTTATGGGCCCCATCGTCATATGGATGTGAGAAAATATAGTTTGCCCCTGGATGACCGATAAGTGACCTAGGAGGAGAATAGTTTTTATTGTACGCGCTGCATCAGATTTCTTGGTAGCAGAGTTATGGTTTTCTATAGATTAGTTTAGTGATTATTGTTTATTGATTATTGATTATTTTTGATGACTAACACTATATGTTGAGTCGCGTTATGTTATATGTGAGTTTTCACGCTTCTGGGATGTAGGAAGTGGAACACGTGTGGCAAGAGAAGTCACATGGAATTTGGTACATGGTCTGAATTCATTTTGGTAATAACACAGGTTGTGTTATGTTAGGGATTTTCTGTACGAAAGGTGTGTAACTGAAATAGCAAATCACGTTTTCTTGTGAAACTTTGGCCTTAATTCTCAGGAGCCTAGTCTCCACATGTGTCTTATCCCCAGAGAAACGAGTAAATTGTTTGCTTGAAAGAAGGGTAAGGTAGAGGGAAGTGCTACTTTATCGGCGAGAGTAAATAATTCTGTGGTAGGGTAGAGGTAAGCGCTGCCTACTGGAAATACAGGATTCTTGTGTATAAGGACAAAGCTGTCACTTTTGTTTAGCGAATCAGACTATGGAATTGTTTTAATTGTTGTAACTAACGAAGAAAACAGTGAAAAGAAAAATTGCCGATAAATTTTGTAAAGGAGGGGTAAAAGAGCAGGAGTGATGTAGAACAGTGCCGCGCTAGGATTGGATAGTGCGCTAGTCACGTGAACACAGAGTCAGGAGTGACGAAGAAAAGTGCCGCGCTAGGATTGGTTGGTTCGCGGACGAAGGGAATTGTTCTGATTGGTGCGTTAGTGTGAGTCGCGCTGTAATTGGTTGAAGTTCCGTACACAGAACAGCGCTAGCGTAAAGAGAAAAACAAATAGAAAACATGCCGTATTACGAGTATGAAAGGGAGAGGACGTCATGGACGACAAAAATAAAGAATTTCTTTAAGAAAGACAAAAAGGTCGTGACTAGAGAGGGACAAGTAATTCCTCCGCCGAAATCAGCAGCTTCACATATGATGCTGAAATACGGATATCATACATGCATATGGTTGGAAAATTGGGCAAAGTATACGAAGAATGATGGTGCTTTAGCTTTCCCTGAGAATGGTTCGTTTAGTGTAGCGGTTTTGCGAAATTTGCGAGAAAAGATGACAAATCTAGAACCTAGACCTAGACCGACACAGTTTGAAGCGTTGACAGAATGGGAGGATGAGATGTATGAGCGAGAGAGATTCAGAGGTTTAAGGGATCATGAGTTTATGCCTGGAACGATGTGGGGAATAAATCATGAAGATAGAATAAAACGATGGAGATGTGCTAACATGACAGGAGGTTTGTTTCCAGCTTTTACAGTTGAGGAAGGGATTAAGAAAAAACGGACTGAGAAAAAGAAACATATGGAGAGGGAGAAATATATGCATGAGAGCGAAACGGATGATGAATTGCTGGAAGATATTTTAAATAGAAATCCACCTCCGTATCAGCAGAGTTCTACAGTGGTGACACCAAATGCGCCGCTAATAGAGACTATGCGAAATAAAAGTCCGGAAAAAAGAATTGAAATAAATAGGTCACAAGATCAAATGAGAACTTCACAAAATGAAGGAATAGAAAGCGACAATGCAAGCGAATTAGCAAGGACAACAAAAGAACTAACTGAGAAGATTAGAGAATTAACGAAAAATATGGAAGCAGTTACTGTGCCTGTAACAATAGGTCCAGTAATACCAGTTTTTGAGAATCAGAAAATTGATGAACGATCTTTGGTGATTCCCATGAGTTCACAATTTCAGAGAGAAAAAGAAAGGATGGAACAAAGTGCAAGTACAAGTAATTTGGCTAGTACTTACAGACCAAGTCCACCTACAAATTTGACTGTGAATGAGTGCAATGGTAGGAAAATGCATATGGTAACAGAATCTGCAACAGAAACTCCTGAAAAGAGTGGTAATTGGGTAGAACTAAATAATACACCCATAGGTCTGACTCCTGATGAGTTAAATGAGTGGATGAAGGCATTTAAAATAAAAGAACCAGAAGAAAAACCATTAGATGTAATTAGATTAAAAATTGACATGGAAGAATTAATTCTAGGAACGATTGGTACAGAAAAGATAAAAAAATTACCAGGATGATGAAATAATGTTTCTGTGCAAAAGTATTACATGGAGAGCAAAGAATTTACATGACAAACTAGAAGAAGTAGCCAGCGAAATTGGAATAGACTTTGCGAAAGTGAAAACGTTGCAGAAACCATATAGAGTAGACTTTTGTGAAAAAGATATTGAAAATTTGAACACGGCAGGAAGACTGACACAGATAAAAGAGTTAATTGTGTTGTTGAGAAAATGGGGTGATGTGGACAGATGGAAGGTTAGATGGACAAAGAAGAATGAGAAAACTACAGACAAAGCTTCTTTGGCTTTTATGATAACTGACAAGGAACCTGTTGCCAGAGAATACCCTATGAGAGAAACTCCAGGTGGTAGTTATGTGCACGTTCCCTGGACTAGGCAGGATATACTGTCATTTACAAATGACTTTCCGAAGCTAAGAGAGAAACCAGTTGAATGGTACCGACAAGTAGAGAGGTTTGTAAAGGTTTCAAAGGTGTTGTGGATAGATTTAGATGGATTATTTGACATAGTGGTACCAACTGATTTGTGGTCAGAGTGTAAGATTACAGTTGACTGGCCAACTACAGAATATCCAAGAGATCCTAAAACAGGAGCTCCAGGTCCTGAGGTGATGAAGAAGTATGATAAGGTGATTACCTTTTTGAAGAATAAGATTCTTCCTAAAGAGACAGATTGGGTAAAAATCGATAGAACTACACAGGAAAGTAAGGAGTCTGTACACGCCTATTATGAGAGGTTGTTGTTGGTTTTCAAGCAATATAGTGGCTATGAGGAATTAAGTGAAAAAGATATGAGTCATTTTGTGTACAGATTTGTGTTAGGATTGAAACCAGAGATTAGTGAAATGATTAAACAGCATATGATTAATTGGCAGAATGGCACAGTCGATGATGTGCTGAGGTATGCTAAGTATTGCAGTGATGATATTGAGAGTAGACAGCGTAAATTGAAAGAGAAGGCAATGTGGGCACAGGTGAAGGTGGCAGAAAAACAAGAAGCTCAATTGGACAATAATAATGGGAATGAAACAGGACAGAATAAAATGCGACCTAACATAGGTAAAGGGAAAGGTCAATTGAGTCTAGAGGAGGCAAAGAAGAAATGGCCCTGTCATAATTGCGGAAAATTAGGGCATTGGAGAAACGAGTGTAAGTTCCCACCTAAACCTAATCCGGAAAATCAATCATTAACTCCACAGGTGCAGAATGAGGTAGTTGTTCAACAAAGTCAGGTGCCGCAACCACCACTTCCCAACACTGTTAACCAGCAAAGATACAGTACAGAAACAGGATTCTACGGAGGAGAGCAGGTAACACAGTTGCCGCGAGCAGCTAACATTTCTCAGTATTGGTTGCGTCAGAGTGAGGATGAGCCGGATGAAAGTTTCTGACGGTGCCCAAGAGAGGGGAAAGAGTGCGTACTTGGCGCAACTCTAGAGGTAGATCAGTCTGGTCCCTTTGTGGATGGAGAAGTGAATGGTGCAAATGTAACATTCCTTGTCGATACTGGAGCTACCCGTTCTACTGTTAGATCAGTGGAAATTCCAAATCTTCCTCTCTCAGGTGAATGCATCCAAGTGGTAGGAGTAGCCAATCAGCAGATTAAAACACCACTTACTGAATTAGTGGAAGTAAAAATTGGTTCTTTTAGCAAAATGCATAAATTTGTAGTGTGCGATTGTAGTCCTGTAAATCTTTTAGGTCGTGACCTCTTGTGCAAGATGAATTGCACAATTTATTGTACGCCAGATGGAATTGGATTTCAGACCTCAGATGAAGATGTCTTGTATAAAGTAACTTTGATGAATCAGGAACCTGAAATGAATGGTTTGTTTCCTGCATTTGATATAGAAAAACTTCCAGAAGAACTAAAAATTGCAGTGAAAGAAAGTGTGTGGGATTTTACAGAAGAAGATATTGGATTAATGAAAGAAGTTGATCCCGTAAAAGTAACAGTAAAAGAAGGAACAACTTACCCGAATACGCCACAGTACAAATTAACTCCAGAAATAATTGAAGGAATAACTCCTGTAATAAATAAAATGATCGAACAGGGAATTCTAAAAGAAATAATGAGCAGTCCATGTAATTCACCTATTATGGGACTGAAAAAGCCAAACGGAACATATAGAATAGTACAGGATTTGAGAAAGATCAACAAAATAGTTGTGCCCTGTTGTCCAATAGTACCAAACCCTGCAGTAATCCTATATCAAATTCCACACGAAGCTGAGTGGTACACTGTGATAGATTTGTGTCACGCATTTTTCTCTATTCCTTTGCATCCAGATAGCCAGCCATTATTTGCGTTCCGGTTCGGAGAGCGTATTTTGGCATGGTGCCGAATTCCTCAGGGGTATACAGAAAGCCCCTCAATCTTTAATCAGATTTTAAAGAAATCTTTGGAAGATTTGAAAATGCCAGAAAAGTCAGTGATGGTGCAGTATATCGATGACCTGTTGGTGGCATCGAAAACAAAAGAAGCATGTGTAAGTGATACAATTGCTCTACTGAACCATCTAGAGAAAAGAGGACATAAAGTGTCCCCTTCAAAATTGCAATTTTGCCAAAAAGAAGTTCAATATTTAGGGCATAAAATTGAGAAAGGAGTGCGAAAGATAGCGACAGAAAGAGTAAGAATGATTCAAGGAATGAGAGCACCAATGACGCAAAGAGAGGTAAGAATGTTTCTGGGAATGGTTGGATATTGCCGACAATGGATAAGTGGTTTCTCTTTGATTGCAAAACCATTACAAAAGTTGACCAAGAAAGATGTAAGAGACCCTTTTGAGTTAAACAACGAAGAAATGAAATCTTTCAAAGAATTGAAAAAGAAATTGTGTGAGGCCCCTGCTTTAGGCATGCCTGATTATGAGAAGGATTTTGAATTGTACTGCAGTGAAAGAGATGGATGTGCGTTTTCAGTACTGGTACAAAAACATGGAACAATGAAAAGACCAATTGCTTATTTTTCAGCTGTTTTAGATCCTATAGCAAAAGCATTGCCTGGATGTCTGAAAGCAGTTGATGCTACTTGTGTAAGTCTGGAACAAAGTGAAGGTATAGTGATGGGGTATCCACTGAGAGTATATGTTCCCCATTCAGTAGAAATTCTTTTGACAAGAACAAAAACACAGTACATGACACATAGTCGGCTGACTAAGTACGAAAAAGTCATCTTGAGTGCTGAAAATGTGACCATAGATAGATGCATGAATGTGAATCCTTCAACATCATTGCCAGATGAAGAGAGTATAATTGAACAAGATGAAGTAGATCATGATTGTCTGAATGTGCTGGAATATTGCACAAAACCAAGAGCTGACATAAAAGATGAACCGTTAAAGGGATCAGATTATGTCATGTTTGTAGATGGCTCATGTTTAAGAACGAAAGAAGGAGTTTTAAGCGCAGCTTACGCAGTGTGCACAGTGGCAACTGTAATGGAAGCGTCTTGTCTGAAAGGAATAAGGTCTGCACAAGTTGCGGAACTGATTGCTTTGATTCAAGCATGTAAGTTAGGAAGAAATGTACGAGTCACGATTGTGACCGATAGCCAATATGGTTTCGGTATCGTACATGACTTCGGTCAGATTTGGTCACAAAGAGGTTTCTTGACGTCTGCAGGAACACCTATCAGAAATGGAGATTTTGTTAAAAAGCTGCTTGAGGCGATACAGCTGCCTAAACAAATAGCTGTAGTGAAGTGCAAGGCACATAAGAAAAATGAAGATTACATAGCTGTTGGCAATAATTATGCTGACGAGATTGCCAAATATTGTGCAGAGAACATGGTGTCCATGAATAAGAATAGAGAAAGGGAGCATATCTCTTCTCCTTTGCTTTTTACTAACACTGTTGAGACGTGGGATGAAGTAAGACAGTTACAAGAAGCTGCAAATGATGAGGAAAAAGATTACTGGATAAAAGCAGGATGTAGAAGACAGGAAAATAATGGTGTGTGGGTATACAGAGACGAAAGACCAGTTATGCCTGATAGCATGATTGCAGACATGGCACGGATGTACCATGGACAAGCTCATATTGGGAGAGATGCAATGATCAGACTTTTTAGACAAACCTGGTATAACCCAAAATTCAGAGCCATAGCTGAAAGTCTTTGTCAAAGATGTCTTATTTGTCAGCAGTTTAACCCAGGAAGAAAGACGGTAGTGAGTCTAGGAACAATAGGACGAGAAGGAGGTCCATTCACTAGAATGCAGTTAGACTTTATCGAAATGCCCCCTAGTAACAGACTAAAATATGTTCTAGTGGTCGTCTGTTTGTTTTCTCGTTGGGTGGAGGCATACCCCACTAGAAGGAATGATGGAACAACGGTGGCAAAACTTATGCTGCGAGAGTTCATTCCAAGGTATGGATTTCCAGTCACGGTTGAGACAGATAGAGGAACACATTTTCAAAATGAGTTGATCCAATTGATTTGCGAAGCATTGAGTATTAAACAAAAACTACATTGTGCTTACAGACCAGAGGCTTCTGGGGTAGTAGAGCAAATTAATGGAACAATTAAGAACAGATTAGGAAAAATGTGTCAAGCTACAGGACTCAAATGGCCAGATGCACTGCCTCTTGTTCTGATGACCATCAGAAGCATCCCTGAAAAGAAAACTGGACTTAGTCCTCATGAGATGATCATGGGACGAGCAATGAGACAAGCACAAGTACCTGTCAACAAGTTATTGACTATAACTGATGATCTAGTACTGGATTATTGCAAGGGACTGGCTGATGTGGTGCGTTCTGTGTTTCATCAGGTTGGACCGGATGCGACCACTCTTGAAAGAAAACCAGCCCACGACTTGAATCCAGGAGACTGGGTCCGTATAAAAATCCACAGGAGAAGAAACTGTCTAGTTCCTCGCTGGGACGAACCACGACAGGTAATCCTAGTGACAACGACTGCAGTCAAGTGTGCAGGAGTGAAGAACTGGGTCCATGCCAGCCACACAATCAGAGTTCAAGAACCTACTGATCGACATGTGAGTCGACGTCTGGAAGTGTGGGATAAAAGTTTAACGGCTGGGACAACAAGGATAAGAGAAAGGGTGCCAGAACTTGAAGATCGACCTGAAAGTCGACATCTGGAAACCCCAACTGCAAACACCTCTAGAGAAGAAGAGGAAGAAGAAGAAGAAAGAAATTCAGAAGTTCCAGAACCTGAAGATCGACCTGTAAGTCGACATCTGGAAACATCTGACACAAGTTCAGGATCTGATGATTCAGTTGCAAACTGTGAAGAATTCCGAAGGAGAACTTGGGGTTATAAACCAATTAGAGAAGAAAATGAGCAAGAAAATGATCTAGATGAACAACCAAGTACAAGTTATGGTGGAAATCCTTCAGAAATAATATTAATAGATGAAGTAGGGAAAGAAGTACACAAAAAGTTAGAGAATCGAGAAGAACCCCGAGGAGCAATAGGGACAGATAGAGAAACAGAAGAACAGGGAAATTTAGAATTAGAAATAGAGGAAAACACCAAATCGGAAGAACACCGAGGAGGGACAGTAATAAGGGAACACAAGAAGGAGAAGACAGATCCACCAGTAGGAGATGACGAGATCATAAGCTTCAAAATAAGAGACAATAGTGAAACAGTTGAAACAGAAACTGAAGAGAGTGGAGAAGAGGAGAAAGCAAAAACTGAATCAAGAAAAAGAAATTGGAAATCAGAAAGAGAAGAAAAAGAAGGTGAAGCCAAAAGGCCAAGGAAAGGAGATAATTGGCCCAACAACTATATAAGAAAATTGAGATATAGAATAATAAGAGCTGGAGAAGAAAGTGCAGAACAAGTGAATGAAATAACAAGTCAAAAGGGACAAGAAAAACCAAGTGGAAAACGATTGCAAAAATCCAAAAGAACGAAGAAAGTGAATGCAAAGTATAAGTCACCTGAGTGGCTGTATATCGCACTGACGGATTACAAAGAAGAAGAAAACACTCACGAGAACCAGAGACTAAGAAGTCGAATGGGAAAAGGTGAGATGCAACAAACCTGAAGTGAAGACTTATAGTGCTTCTGCCGGACATGACAATTTTACTGGATGTGACAAATCACCGGATGTGACAACGAAAGAATTCTGGAAAAAATTAAAAGAAAGTACCAAGCAAAGACTTTTTGAAAGCAGAGTGGCATCTAAGTCATTTCTGAGGTGTAGTGACACAATTTTCTGAAACTTAACAAATAAATAAAAGAAAAATGGAAAATACTAGGGACAGAAGAGATAAATGTGAGTTTGTAAAAAGATGGTGTAAAATGTGCTGCTTTTGTACAGGGTTATTAATGACCATATGGATAGTTTTAGCAATCACAATTCCTATTAGTTTAGCTGTAATAGAAGCAAAGAATGATACTAAACCAGAAAAAGAAACTAATATTAAAGAACCAGTTATTTTAAGAAGTAGTGCAGAATTACATAAGGATAAGTCAGTAACAGACTTTTCAAAAAATGTTTTTACAAAATTGTTGTACGAATATGTAGAGACAATGGATGTGAGAGATTGTTATGTTTGTATGCAGTTGCCTGCATCAGTGTCAGAAGGTGTGACTTATCATCACCTACCTCTAACTTATGGAATAACCTGTAGTGTAATAGCAAGTTTATTTTATAAAACAGGTAGATTAGAATCTTATTATACTGATATAGATAAGATTTTTGCAAACATTCCAGTAGTACCAGAACTTAACAAAGTAAAACCAGCAAAGGTTTTAGGAGAATTCTTTCTAGAACATAGAAAATTAACCTTAGAAGAAATAGTTAATAACAACCTTACCTGTGAGTTAAAGAAAGAAGAAAAGGTATTTTTAGAAATGGTTGAAGAAAGAAGAAGGAAATTTCAAACAGAAGCAATAAAAGAGGAAGGAACACATCTATGGACGTTTGAGGAAGGAAATCATGAAGGGAAAAAGATAAATGCAGCAATGACATTAGATTGGCCGCAAACAGGAAAGTTGTGTATTAGGAGAAATAAGACAGTCTATGACAATTACTTTGTAGGTTCCAGTATCTGCCATGACAATTATCAAATTCTGGGAGGTTGGGGATTCAAAGGTGGAAAAGATCCAATATTTCCAGGTATCTATTATATTTGTGGGAATAGAGCTTATTACAGGTTACCGGACCATTGGTATGGAACTTGCTATGTAGGCCTGGTCTTTCCAAAAATCTTTCATATGGACAGAGAAGAAAAAGGAACATACAAGATGATTAATAGCTTTACACGTAGAAAGAGGGAAAGTTTTTCAGAAATTGTAGGTGATATTTTTGGAGCATTAATACCAGCAGTGGGAATATCTTTGAATGCATTTAAAATTCGGAAGTTATCCACAGTAGTAGATCGTTTGTCTACAGATACTGCGGGAGGGTTCTTAATGGTAAATACCGAAATGGTTGCCATGAGAGCTATGGTGATGCAAAATCGGCTTGCCCTTGATATTCTTTTGGCAAAGGAGGGTGGAGTCTGTGGAATGTTGAAAGTCCAACATTGTTGCACTTACATTCCTGATAAAAGTGAAAATATACAGAAGTATATTACGAATATTACAAATTTGCACAAAGAACTAGTTCCACTGGAGGTTGAAAGTGTCTTGGGAAAACTTGGTAGAGGGTTTTCTTCGGTAGCAAATTGGTTGACCAGAATGAGTAGACTAATGATAGGGAAAGTTATAATAATAGCAACTGTAGTAATATTGTTAGCCATGGTGTTGAAAATTGTAATAACATGTATAAAAAGAAAAGTAAGACAAAGTAAGATAAAAAGAAATAACAGAATAATGAAAGAGAGAGAGAGAGAAATGGGTGAAATTGAGCTAGAGAAAATGAAAGAAAGCATGTATAAGGAGACAAGATGAAAGAGAAACAGATGTGTAACTAACAAAAAGCAAAGGATGAAAGACATATACTGCCTGAAAAAGAAGTATAACTTGGGTTTTATGTGGTGATTTAAAAATCACCAAAGGGGGGAGTTGATGGAGCAGAGAAAATAATTTTTTTAACCCCTAACAAATTTTATAAATAATTAATAAAATGTTCGTTTAAATGTATTAATCAACACTTTATGTGTGGGAAGGGTAATACGCAAGTGTATGTGCTGAATAATTCATTAACGAAGGTCTGTGTGTCTAATTATAACATAAAAATAAATGCGTACTAATTTAAAATAAATGCATGATTTGTGCTTCATAGAAAATAAATGTGTCGTTGCAAAAACAATAGTGATGGTAAGTAAGGAACAGCTTAAATGTTGCTTTCTGCTAGGTAATAACTAATTGGGGTACGTAGATGACGGGAGGGAAACGAAAAGGCTATTTTTCTCTATTTTAATTATGTTTTGTTTATTTCAAAATAGTGCTTCTAAAGTATAACCGAGTGGCGATATAAAATGGCTGCCAGTTAATGAAGTGCGCAAGTGCGGGGAAACACGTGACAAGGGAGAAAAGTTGGAGAAAAGCTAACCTCGTGATGTTGCTGAGAGGCTAGGATGCGAGAATGGTCAAGGCTGATGTGACCTAATTGAACTGATAGTGTGCCGTGGTGATCAGCAAAGAACCGTGGGAAACCATTTTAAGAGAAAGGACAATGCCTGCAGAGTTCTCGAATGTATCGAAAGAAGTTACAAATGTACTGATCGAAGCGGATGGAAACATGTCTTGAACTGTGAGAAAGGAAATGATCCAAGGACCATTTGGATCCAAGAGAACTTGATTAAAAGAATGAATAAGATGACATGCATGGACCAATGAAAGAAAAGCGTGTTATTAATGTTGCAACAATTAGTTAGCAAAGTTAGAATTAGGGTATAAGAGGGCCTACTCTTAGTGGGAGGGGGTCACAGTCAGGAGCGGAATTGGAGAGTCGTGTTGGTGTTGGTGGCTTCCAGTGCTGGGTGGTCCTGATCGATCCATTACTGAGCGGGAGATGCTGAAAGACTGTTAGATGAGACGGGTTGCAGGTAGCTGATGCTGACGAGCTGAAGTTTCTGTTGCTGTCTTAATTTTCCAGTTGAGTATGAGAATCAGGTTATTTCTAATTCTTAAACTTAGGGTAGAAATCATTAGGCCAAATTAGGAAGGTAGGTAGGTAATTAGGGTTTTGCTTCATGACGAAAATTTCCTTTCTGCAATAAATTGATTATGCTTAATAAATATTTGAATTAATAATGAATGAATAATTGAATAAAAAGTTTAAATTCTTTCTCATGCTTTTAAATTTATATAAAATTTAAGATTCTTTAAATCAAACGACTCAGTGGTTATTTTCCTAAATGGTTGTGACACCAGTAATTGGTTATTGTGATTCAGCTGGTCTTAATCACTATGAACTAATTTTTTACATGAATGATTCATCGACAAAACAATGAGCAGGAATATCTTAAGAAATAACTAAAAGAAAGCGATAAGCTAAGGTAATAAGATATCCCGGCTCCTTCCAGCGGTACATAAATGGTGTTTTCCATTTAGTTCTCATGCTTCTCCTAGGAATACAGAATTTCGTAAAGGTGTAAAGGAAATCCAGGTGTGTGCGTGTGTGATAGGCGATGTTTATGGGCCCCATCGTCATGTGGATGTGAGAAAATATAGTTTGCCCCTGGATGACCGATAAGTGACCTAGGAGGAGAATAGTTTTTATTGTACGCGCTGCATCAACTGCATTAAATAACCAGCACTAGCATAGCTTCTTTCTGATAATGAACAAAAGTAAGCACATTTGTCAATTTCTTGCAATTGTTTTTGTTACAGATTTTTCAATACAGAGGCATATTTATCTAATACTTGTTAAAATAGCGTGAAGAATTTTGCAAAAAGATGTGGACCTCAATTGGTATAAACACTTTTAGACGTCAAGACTACAGGCCTAATTACGATGTCGGTCGGAGTTGCCTCCGACCGACACCGTTTCGGGTAAGGAACCACCCGACCATAGGTCGGCGGTTCCAACAACTCCATTAGGATGTGACCTCACATGGTGCGGTCACACACTTCCATTTTTCAATGGGAGCTTGTTTGGCGGGCTGAAAACGCCCGCAGCACAAGCACCCATTGAAAAATGTAAGTTTGGAAACATCCCTGCACCGTGTGGCAGGTACCTCAAGGTGCCAGCCACACAGTGCAGGGATGTTGAGGGGGGCACCATAGGTGCCCCCCCAGGCCCAAATGCGGAGGGCCAAGGGGGAAGGGGGCCCTGCTAGTGGTCCCCAAAGTCAGTTTCCGACAGCCAATCCATGTCGGAAAGGCCGACATGGATTGGCTGTCGGAAACCGACATCATAATCCTGACGGCGGAAACACTGTCCTTAAGGGATTATGGTGCAGTTCTGACTGACCGACTGGCTCCTTAAGCCCGTCGGAACCGAGTCGGAGTCCCCCGCTGGTTTAAACTCCAAACGCCGTCATCCTAATGCGGTGGTCAGTGTTTAAACCTACCATGTTGGTCGGAGGCTTTCCGACCGACATCGTAATTAGGCCCTTCGATGGAATCAACCAAGGGACCCAACAACACATTCCTTTTGTCAAGAGCCCCCCTATTTGTGAAAAAATTAAAAGAAAGATCTTAATGACATATTTAACTTTCAAATTTAAGATGGCAAAAAATTATATTCATTTCATTTATGACATTTAAGATTGCAACATCTGAGATTCTGAAGCGAGTTTAATTATTATTCTTTTAAAAATCTATTTAACAGGTTAACTTTTTTTATTTTTGCCTGGAATTCACAAATGTGCTGTTCTTAACCATGTTTTCTACATAATCTGAATTCCGTGGAAAATAAGATGGGGAGGAGATGAACTTTGGTACTATGTAGAGGAAAAGGAAATAATCTTAATTTGGAGGAGTTGAGCATGAGGCAGTTCAAGCTATTCGGTGCCGGATGGAGTAAAGGCTTTTGTTATTTTGCGCCTGGCTGATTGTTGCGAGGGAGGAGTAGATGTAGATGTTAGCAAAGAGGTAAAAGGACAATTTTAATTTAACAATGGCACTAAGACAGGCGGTATATAGTAAGAAGAAAGATGGGGCAATAATTGTGACTTGGGGGATTTTCACATGGTGATAGGTGCTGGTGTGTTCTTAGACATCATAGAGGTGGTAAAAAAAGCTTTCCCTGCTCTACAAATCACACATTGTGGATCAGAGGCTGCTATGGCCCATGGCATCAAAGGTAGGAGGGCTGCCAGGAGTAGTTTCTGTGGAGTACTGTAGTGTCCTACTGGACACTACAGGCATCACCAGTTAGGTGACCTGCTAATAACAAGCATTTGCAATGCAACAGGTCTCGCATTTACGCGAGTTTGAGCTATTGGCATTGTAAATGATAATGCCTTTTATTTATGTTTTGTTTTTTGAAACAGAAATAAAACGCATTGTGATTTACAATGCCAATAGCTTAAACTCGCGTAAATGCGAGACCTATTGCATTGCAAATGCTTGTTTCTCCTTGTTGCATGCGGCCGGAAAACAACCCACTCAGCTTTGCCAAGCGATCACTTGAGACTTACTTCAGCAGAGTGGCGTTGGCACCGAGGCGCAGTCTGAAGAAGGGAAGCCACACATGTGGAAATGATAGTGGGTACACGACCCACTGGAATTTGTGCGACCTCCTGCTTCGTCAGGAGTAAATCGCAGCCGACACGTGTTTCCTGCCTTGCTTGGAAACCCACAAACTGATGAATTCTGAGGACAAAGGGGCACAGAGAAGTCAACGTGCAATGTTATAGCCTGAGAAAATATTTTGCCGTTCATTTCTTTTTTACTCGCAAGATAACGCAAACATTACTTTCACATGGCACGCGCGCGAAAGTGAAAGCGCGGTGGGAGCGCACGAGACGCCGTGAGCGTGCACATCGGCTGTCCCGGCGTAAGCTGAGGATCACCGGAGAAGACACACATGGCCAGCATGACGGCGGCCGCATGGGCTGCGAGGTACACCGAGCACCCTGTGAGCTCTGGGGACACGCTGCAGGGCATCGCGCTGAAGCATGGCGGAACGACTGTAAGGAATGCTGGGAGAGAGTAGCTGTATGGAGAGGGCGTCAGTGTGTAGTCGTGGAGGAATATGGTGGGGGTTGGCAGATGGCGCATGGCTGGCTGACACTGGAGGGGGTGCAAGGACAGCTGGGGATTGTAGATTTAATTATGCGTGCACAGCTCATGTTTTGCGGCTGGCGAGGACGGAAGGGGGACAGGAGATGTGCACATCGCGTGTCTGTACGTGCGTGTTCACGGGCTCGTTCATAATTGCAGTCCGTCCTGCGCGTGCACATCTCCTGTCTCCCTTCCGAAGCAAGTCGGTAACAATAGATCTCGCTAGCAACAGCGCTTTCGCGCTGCGTCGCTAGGCGAGACCTAAAAAGGGTGTGGTGCTTGTGCCGTGCACCAGTTATGCACCATGTAGCCAGTGCCCGTGTCCTCCTTATCTCAGCATGCAGGCCTAGGGCCCATCAACTTTACAAGCACCTTGGGAAGGGGGTCTATAGCCTGTCGCAGAGGCTGGTGTGATTTGGAGACAATTCTCTCTAGGTTTTGAGGAGAAGAGAGAGGGGTGTGGACAAATGGATTTAGATTTGAATGTGAAGCCTTTTGAGGCCTTCTTGTTGTTTTGAAAAAGCGAGGAAGGCTGCTTCTGAAGAGGGCTCTTTAAAGTGTTAGATATGGTGGAGGGTCCCCTTGGAAAATGGCTTTGTGCCTTTATAGAATGAGGGAACAAAATGGGTTGAGTGAAGAATGAGGCAAGCTTCTCTGCTCCACACGTGGAGACATTTGCTTGTATGGGTTCTCATTTGGTGTGGGTATACCCCCAAGTTTGGAGTTATTCCAAGGTCCTGGTTGAACAGTATTAACACAGGCCACTGGTAGCAACATCTTGAAAGTGAAGAAGCGACACCAGCATGACACCACAAAGAAACCAGCTGCCAAGATCCCACAGGGGTCCCTTCTGCTCTTTAGAATCCCTTGCGAACCAAATAAACACTTTTTTCCGATTAAAACACGGCCAAAACGTTGGTATGCACTGAAACCTAGTTTCCCATTTTGGGAAACACATGCAAAACAAGGCCTTAGTACACCCTGGATCTATTAATACTAGCTATCAGTAATCAAGGTTTGTACTTTGTGTCTTTTTTATGCCTCACTTGTGATTGCTTTTGTGCACTTTTAACATCCTTTTTTATCTTCTAAAATGCTTTAGTTCTGTTTATATGTTTTTGTATTTCTGGCTGGCAACGGAGCACTGTACGGCTCCAGTCGGGATTAATGTGGGGAAGATGACAGGAGGGTGGGGAAGAGGACAGGGGTGTGTGGGGAAGAGGACAGGGGTGTGTGGGGAAGAGGACAGGGGTGTGTGGGGAAGAGGACAGGGTTGTGTGGGGAAGAGGACAGGGGTGTGTGGGGAAAAGGACAGGGGTGTGTGGGGAAAAGGACAGGGGTGTGTGGGGAAGAGGACAGGGGTGTGTGGGGAAGAGGACAGGGATGTGTGGGGAAGAGGACAGGGGTGTGTGGGAAAAGGACAGGGTTGTGTGGGGAAAAGGACAGGGGGAGGGGCAGAGCTAGCAGAACGGGTGAGAAGTCAGCCTGTCTGAGGCAGTGCTCCTGGAACAGGTGAGTTTTAGGTTAAAGAGGTGAATAAATAATCCATTAATGCTCTTTTTTTGGTGTTTTTTTCTATAGTTCAAACTTGGTCCAAGGTCAGAGAGTGGTTTACATGACAATCAGATTACTTTACAATTTGAGCTGAGGTCGGGATTCGAACCGGATTCTAAAGTGGGCAGCTTTGGATAACTACGCCACAGTTGCTCCCCTTCCATCAAGGGTATGGAATCTATTTTCACCATTTATTTCTGGGTGTATAATTTAGACGGGACTTTCAAACGTCTGATATACAGTTTAAGATTTTTGTATCAATGCATTGAATTAATCTTCCTTACTTAGCTATGGCCTGGTGTTCACTCATTTAAAAAAAAAAAAAATGTCTTTATTTATTTGTAGTGCAACTAATATGTCTGTCCACAAACTTTGCATGAATGATACTCTGCACATCCGTTTCGGCATATGAGCATGCAGTCTACATAATGCAGGGTACAGCTCTAGTCTCAGACACTGGTAGTTCAACAAATACACAAGTAGTGCATTGTATTGTATTGTATTGTAATTGCATTTATATAGCGCTTACTACCCCTGACGAAGCGTCAAAGCGCTTTTTTGGCAAGTAGCACGCCACTCCGGAACCCATAAAGGATTAGTGTTGAATTAGTATTGTGAAATATGAAAGTAATTTGAGTGGTGGATAGGTTAGTCAGTTATTTGTATTCAGAAGGATAGCGGAAGGATAGAAGAGGGGAAAAAGTTTGCATTTATATAGTGCTTGCTACCCCTCATGGGGTGTTGAAGCGCTTTTTTGGCGAGTAGCACGCTACTCCGGAACCCATAAAGGATTAGTGTTGAAAATTAGTATAGTGAAATATGAAAGTAATTTGAGTGGTGGATATGTTATTCAGTTATTTGGATAGAGAAGGGTAGCGGAGGGATAGAAGAGGGAAAAAGGTTTGCATTTATATAGTGCTTGCTACCCCTGATGAGGTGTTGAAGTGCTTTTTCGGCGAGTAGCACGCTACTCTGGAACCAATAAAGGATTAGTGGTGAATTTGTATAGTGAAATATCAAATTTGAGAAGTGGACATGTTAGTCTGTTAATTTAATTGAAAAGGATAGTGGAGGGATAGAAGAGTGAAGGATTTAGACTTTTTTGTTTGTTTTGGAGGTCATAGCAGTAGGAGGAGGCTTGGGATGAGTAAAAAGGAATGTGGAGGGGACGAGTTAGAGGGAAGAGTTTAGAAAGACTCAGTCATCAGGTTCACATTTCTATAACATGCATTCTAGAAGAGAAACAATTGCTTTTGAAATAACACCCCCACCCCCATTACCACAGCCGCCCGCCCCCCACCCCCCCCATGGCTGCCAAGGTTTCAGATTGCTTATGTGTGACATTTTCATAATTTCAGTGTAATTATGAGTGACATTCAGCGACTATGAGTGACACTTGCTCGCGAACAGTATAATGTCACCCACACTTCTTAGTAGCATGGCACAGCCCCCAGCCTAGGTCGGACACCTGTTGCCGGGCAGGGCGGCAGAGAAATAATACCTTAAACAGAGATTCCCTGCCTAAGCCAGCCTGCGCCTGCCTGGCTTGATCAGAACATGATCAAGTTGCAGAGTCTGTCCAGGCTCTTTGCCATGTGGGACCCAAGGCCGACTACAGGATGTGAGAAGGGCCCCAGGGGGATCTTCTCCCTGTACAGTTCTTCAAATAGGCCCCTCTGTTAATGCAGTTTAGACTGACCCATATTTTGGCATGTATTTAGAAGCTTTGTTTTGCGGCTGGACATCCACATCTGTTTGATCCTATGATTTGAGCACGGGGCGCTTTTTTACATTAATTATGTGGGTGTGTGGTTTTGTGTGTCAGTCTTCAAATCTCTGAATTTTGTTTGGCTGGAATATGAGTTTCTATGATAGCAGGATATTTCCATGTCATAATATATTGAGAATCCTATACCTTCAGTTGTACACTAGCGCCATCTTGTGGCATGAAAAACAGTACTCAGCTTTTATGCATCCGTCCCAGCAAAGCGAGAAAGTGATACTACACAGTTTTATTGCACTTCAGGAACGGTTCTTTTGCGTGACAATCTCAGGCATTACGGTAATGCTGCAGAATTAACGGGGAATTGCGTTATTCTAACGCAAGATGCATGGCACTTGGCTTGGCTGCCCCTCTAGGCTCCCATCTAGAGATCGGTCAACAGGTATATAATCAGAGATAAGTGCTGGCTGATCAACCATCGCAGTTGCCTGTCCCAGAGGATAAGTCCCGGGCAAGTAGGTAATTTAGTTGGACAGTGTAGCCAGGGCTCAGTATTTTGGAACAGGTACCAATTTTTGGGATTGTCAATCATGATTGAATGAAATGATGTTTTAGTCACTTGTGGCTTCCTCTATTAGGGTAGCCAGCGCTTGTGCCAAGAGAGTAAATTGTTTGTCAACTTGTCGTCCCCTCTCGTCCGCCGCACGTGGGCCTCTTCTGTAACCACCTATTCTAGTAGGTCAGTTCTCAAAGCCTGCGCTGTAGGGGGTCTGGCACTCAACCGTCCTATTGCAATATGTGGCTTGGCCACCACAAGGCCTAGTACTGCAAACCAGAGGCGCAACTAGAGCCAAATTTCGGGGGGGCTACCAAAAATTTCGGGGGGGGGAGGGGGCCAATTCTTCCAGCAATATGCAGAGTGGAGATGTAGGGGCTCTAAGAAGGGGTGAAAACACAACAAAGCCTCGTTAGCAAGTAAATGGTCTTTTAAAGACCTGTGAAGTACTTGGGTGCGGCTGTGTGTGTGTCCTGGAAAACTGTCTTAGCCCGGGCTGACACACACGGGGGGGGGTATGGGCTGAAGCCCTTTGAGCCCAATGGGCGTTGCGCGCCTGCTGCAAATCCATCTGCTTAATTTCTTTTTAGGATTCTCTGGAATTAGGCGCACCAGACATTGTTTCTGGTGTTCACTCATATTGCTGAAGTAAATACTACTAAGCATACCACCTGTGTTAATTTCTTAATGATACTTTATGAATTAGCTCAAAAGGTTTACGTACCGTGTTCAAATCCCGAGCCGGAGCTGGTGTCCTACTTATTGCTTTGTTCAAACAAAGGCTCAGTGGGTTATTTTTATTCTTGTATAAGGTGAAATCAGATTTAAGCTTTTTTGTGTGTTTTTTAGTGTCTAAGGGCTGATTTTCAGATACCTTAGGTTCAGGAAACTGAAAAGCCTAGAATCGTCTTTTTCCAAGCGAATACGTTTACTACCTTCCGACTAGAACTGCAATTTGAATTTAGCCAGAAAAAAGTTTTTCAGCATTATTAGGCACCAGATTCAAATGCTGTACATAGACTGCCACCAAGTGGTTAGGTTTGATTTATTTCAGGAGATTTGTTATTACTGCTGCATTGGCAATGTTTCAAATAGACTTTTTCTA
This sequence comes from Calotriton arnoldi, assembly GCA_963921515.1. NCBI lineage: Eukaryota > Metazoa > Chordata > Amphibia > Caudata > Salamandridae > Calotriton > Calotriton arnoldi. Next base: position 819,959 of record CAWUFW010000844.1, on the reverse strand, counting down.
TAGCCCCTTTATCTCTGTCTTGCAGGTACCGTTTGTCTCCCTTTGTGGCATGTTTTCCGTCATTCTGCTCCTGCGTCTTCCCACTTTGTGTGTTTTTTTTTCTTGCTTTGGGTAAATGTCTAATTCGGAAAACTAACTGCCAGTCCCCCAAAATGAATGCTGGTGGCCCCCACCGACAACAACCGGCTCAAATTAAGCTCAGAGTAGGACTAACTGTTGACACCCACAATGGACATTAAAGGTGTAAAATACAGCACCTACCAACACAAAAGAAAGACTTCACGGCCACACCAGACAAATCCATTAAAAAGTCAGACTACATATACAAAATCCCAGCATTTTAGGTCCTGTGCACTTCCTTCCATTTCATAACAAGCATTTACAATGCAATAGGTCTCGCATTCACGCGTGTTTGAGCTATTGACATTGTAAATGAAAATGCCTTTATTTTTGTTTTCGTTTTTAAAACATAAATAAAAGGCATTGTCATTTACAATGCCAATAGCTTAAACTCGCGTAAATGCGAGACCTGTTGCATTGCAAATGCTTGTTTATATCTCTCTTCAGCAATGAATATCAGGTGCTTCACACATCATAAGGGTGATTGATGATCGTGACTTCCCTGCCAATTCCTAGACAATACCAATTCTTGAGCAAAATTTCACAGCAAGCACATGCAGTGAGCTCGCACCCTAGTACCACTTGTGTGCTTGATGGATATAGAGGTTGTGAGCTTACCCTAAGCTAATATGTCTTGAGGCCACACGGAAGGGGTAGCCAAAGTAATCCACATTGTCAAACTCTGCTGAGAAATACGTCTTAGGTTATAGCGTTAAGATAATAAGCAATATGACATATCAAAGTCATTTTGTGCTGAGTATGCACTAACCTCCTCAAGAATTACCCCGTTTGTGTATCTAAAACCCTTGGCATCCAAACATTAGCTAGCATTCGGGCCAAGTGCCAAATACCTGCCCCACCTCGGTGTGTGATGTAACCGTGTACAACATGTCTGATGTTGCAGGTCTCTCTACTATGGAAAGCGGTCGCAAATTCGCAATGAGGCCCTTTCCACATCATTACATGCTAGAGAGGCCCGTAATTGGAGAAAAACTGGGTTGGGGAACTAGCTACAGAAAAGTGTTTTAGGCAGTGCTGGTTACTGGGGAAAACAGTCACAAAAGGTGACCGTTTCCACATTCTAAAGTGACACAAAGATCCAAAATCGGGTAAAAACTGACTCCGGCAAACCTATGTACAGAAAAAGTTGTGTGGAATGTAGTTATAAGCGAATCTCACATGTGCAACATTGGGGAAAAGGAACGCTGTTCCTTTTAGTGTTTACAACATAAACAAGCACGGAATCGAAACCTGTGGTGCGCGCGCACCACAGAGGAGCCGAACGCGGGAATCGAAACCAGTGGTGCGCGCGCACCACAGAGGAGCGGGGGGGCGAGGGAGCCTGTCTGTGCCGCGCGCTGATGCGCGTCCTAGACACGGACGGGAATGGGCGGAGCAAGGGTGGGACATGCGCCCGCCTTTGCCCAATTGCGTGCCGTTTTTTTTTTTAAAAGCACGCTACAGCCAATGCCAGCCTGCGAAAGCAAAACCACACGCACAAGCGTGTGGTTAGCTTTCTGAAGCCCATACAAGAGGTCTTGCGCTGCGCGAGCAGTTCTGCGCACTGCAACGCTAGGCGCGAGACCTAAAAATTGGAGTAGCCCAAGAGGGAGAGCGAAGATTTCAAACTGTCTAACATAACACGTTAAAAGCTTAACTCACTCTACTTTGCGTTCTGGGACTTATTGCCCTGTATTTATAATGGTACAAGGCTACTAGTCCCAGAAGGCAAAACATGAAAAAAGGAATGCATAAGCCTCAATGTGTGTATCCACTGGGAATACAAAAAATACATTCAAGGCCCCCTTTGTGCAAACTTCGAAAACCTAGATGAAATCTCTCCCTCTCCCATGTGTTGTGATGAGAACCAGGACATGCCTGGCCTTGGCTGATGGTCTCATGTGACACTGATTCACACCTAGTAAAAACCTGCTGTGCTGCATCAATGAGGAGAGGAATTCAATTTGCCCCTGGTGAGAAGAGGGTCGGTGAAAATGTGAGCATACACAAAGCAGTGCTTAATTTAAGCCGGGGATTTCCAGTGCTCAGCACCGCACTTAATTGTCAGCACCGGCTCCAGTGACAGTTCACCATATTGTGGTGCTCTTCCTTTTAAGTCTGACATGAACACAACAAGTGTGTTTAAAAGTCAAAACACATATAAATAGTCTGAATTGTATCACTTGTAGGAGTGTGATGGTTAGTATTTGTGTTGGTTCTGTCATTGGCAGCACTGGCAGGGGCAATGGGTGGTGAAGGCTGCCGTGGTCTCCCGAGAAGGGCCCTGGCACTTACTGTTTTTACAAATTAAGCCCTGACACAAAGCTGTGATTAACGTGCACTTTCACCCGGCCCTTTCTCAAAAGCTGGGACATGTACTGATTTACCATAAAAGTCTTGGGACGCTGGGGCAATCTGTGAAAACCTGTGACTGTCTGGGCAAATCAGGGATGCCTGCTCACCCTATGATCATCCGCACCGCGCTGAGAACGAGTTTTTCTGGAATGACATCGGAACATGTGTACTATGTTCACATTTAAACGGCTGCAACACTGAAGGAAAACAAATCGACATAAGTTGTTTATAGGTTGCAATCATTGCTTCCCACTGACCACCAAGCATCCAATTTTCTTAGCAGGCCATTTGACCGGAGGAAATCTAGCATTGTGGAAAAATGAAGCCAAAAACCCTAATGTTTTGTAAACAAACTGACAGGTTCTCTACACCAGGGGCGGCTCCTCCACGTGGGCGTCGGAGCGTCGCCCCACTGCTTTCTCGCAGTGCGAGAAGTGGAAACGTAAAATGGTATAAATACCATTTTACGTTTCTGCTTCTCGCACTGCGAGAAAGCAGAAGAAGGGTATGCCTGGTTGGGGGCGGGTGGGTGGGCGTGTTGGGGAGGAGTGGCTAGCCCAATGTTATGGGTGCTGACTGTTTGGTCGGCCCCAGGGCCGACCAAACCAGTCATAGCACTCTCCGTTTTCTTCATGTAGGCCTCCCCGTAGACGCCTGTAAGGACGGCCGGCGTCAGCGTTGTGATTGGCTTAGGGGAAGAGAGGGAGGCTGCCTGCTTCTGCTTCCTGTGAGCAGAGAGCAGGAGACGCGACGCGGGAGTCCGAGACCGGAGGCGAAGGTGTTTTTTTAAATTTATTAAATTTTATTAAATTAACCCCCCTCCCCGCGCGACCCCCCGCGATTCATGCAGGCCGTGACTGCTCTACACTAGTGGTTCTTCACCTTTTGACTTCAGTGGACCAACACTTAATCATTACTGGAACCCGGGGACCCCGACTGAAGTATTATTGGAATGCAGGGACCCCAACGTAGTCATTATTGCAAGCCGGGGTCCCCAGCCTAAGCATTTTTGAGGATTTGAACCGTAAAACAATACATACAAAATGCAGAAATAAGCATCACTCAGAGTTATTATGCAATTTCTTAAATGACCACGGAGTGTTGAGGGCAAACTGACAGCTGCTTCTTGGAAGTTAAAAAACAATATTATTCAAGAAGGGAACTAACTTTAAGAAATTGCATAATAACTCTGAATGAACCCCAGCTGGGGTAATGAATGGCTTCATCGAAGCCTATCCTTTGCTGATACACAATTTAAATGCGTGTCTTTGGTTGGAATTGTAACTCTTGAAGGCTGTCCCTCGTTCTGTTTATTATTGTAGTCCTGAGGAAGACCCGCTGTGATGTGATATTATTGACACGTTAACATAGGGTCGAAATGTCGACGGTATTGAGCAATGTCCTGCGTCATTTATCCTAATGTAGAAAACAAGGCTAAAGGATAGTGTGAACTTCTGAGTTTGGACATCAGACACTAAATGTTTTCATTGTCTCATGTATTGTGTGAATGTATACTGGGATCGTCTATATTCTCGATATCTAAATGTCATTTAATATAAGGTTTGTGATATATGTATTTTGGGCAGTGTATCAAAAAGTAAAGTAATCGAAAAAAGCAAAGTAATGAAAATTGGTGTATAGGATACAAATGTTTGGTATATGACAATGAATATATCAGAACAGAATTGTTTTTTGTGCCATATGTGGTTTTGTGGTTGATCTTTATGACTTCCTGTTTTGATTCATCCCTGTAAAATAGGCATTGCATTCAGGTCATGTGAAATAGAGGTCTCTAATTAGCAAGAGATTTTCCTTTCCTAAGGGATCATTTTGTGATCCATCTATACTGATGTTGATTGTTCAACATTCCGCAATTCTTCTGTAAGAATTGTATGACCCCATAGAACTCACTGTAGTTTATATAATTAAAAGAGGTGAGGCATTACAGTAATTAGTAGTGCATTACTTAGCCCTCCTCAGCTCCCTCTCCAGTTCCCCTCTTTCCCTTTTTTTAAGGATTTTTTTTATAGCCAGGAACCTGGCCCAAAGGTGTAGGAGCACTTTACACCAGACCCAGACTATGGTACACATTTTCTTTTTACTTTTTTACTTTTTAGACAGAGGGAGATTATGTGATTTGCCCAGAATCACACAATGTTGAATAGAGACTGGTATTCAAACCTGGTTCCCCATGTTCCAAAGTTGGCAACACCAAGCCACTAGGCTACACGTTTCTTTTCCAGGTATGCACAGTCATGCACAGACATGCAGACACACAACAGGAAAGACACACACACAAAGGATGTGCCCATTTACACATTTTGGCATTCACAAGCACTCACCCAAAGAACCCCCAAAGCCTCCTCATTTACCTCCCATGGCTCTGATGCAGGCAGCAGCAGCAGGTGGTGTTAGGAGGGAGCTACAGACCCCCTTTGAGTATCCACCATCCTCTGATGTGTGCAGCATCCTCTGATACATACAGCAGCGGTAGGTGGTGTAAGGAGGGAGCAGCAGGCTCCTTTCAGAGGCAGCCATGCAGCGCTGAGCCTTAACAGGGTTCTGAAGACACCGCTGCTGTTCACAGCCCTCTGGCCCCTGAACCTGCCCCGGCCCAGTACCAACACAGGGCTGGCTGAGTGCTCAAAGGAGAAGCAGGTAGTGGACAGGCCATGGCAAGCAGTTAAAGTATGGAGAGACCAGTTAAAGTAAGGAGAGGGCAGATAAGGATGGCAGCAGTGTGGGCAAAAGAGGGTACAAGAAGCAATAGCTGTCTGGGGCTGTGACTCTACCAGGTCCGGCCTCCTCTTCTCATTGGCTAACCCTTGGAAAGATCGTCCTACAAATTCTACAAAGTGTCTCCTCATAAGGGATTTCCTCCATGTCTTCTCAATAAATCTCTGTTGAAAGGAACACAAGTTTAAATTTTAAAAAGTGCCTGGTTGAAGCATTGTGCAAATTCTGCAATTACAGTTCAGGCCAACTTGGGAATGCGTAGCCCTTTTCTCAATAGTTTCCTGAGTTAATGTTTCATTTGGAACATTGATACTCAAAGTACGGCCCGGGAGCCCCTTGTGGCTCTCCTGACCTTTATTGTGGCCCCATGGTCTACAGCAGCACTGGACTGCTGTTTCCTCGATTCAGCACGAACCTTAAGAAAAATGTTAAATAAAGGGCAAGTATTTATTTACAAGTTAACTGAAGTTAAAGAAAGGAAGTAACTAAGGTGTCCTACACCATTACTTTAGGAATACCTTCAGTTTTAAAGACATCTTGCATGCAAAAATATGATGTCTCTTTAAAATTAAAAAAGTATTTCATTACCATGCAGAAGCATTTCACCCTAGTACATCAGATTCTATAAGTGGATTGAGAAGTATTTTTTTTTAAAGTAATAATTTGCAAACATGAATTTAAAAACATTCATGCTTCCTCCCCACCCTGGCGACAATGCAAATAGTAGGCAAGTCAGTTGTTATGAACACCCTCTGAGTGGCCTGGGTTGCTATTATACATGGACAACATTATAGTTTATTAAGTAAAGCACAAGAGAGGGTTTTGTACGGTGCACATCCTGAAGTCATGTATGTTGAGGTCCTCTGATATGTGATAATGAAGAAACAGGAGGAAAAGTGAAATAAAATAATTGCCTAGATTGAATCACGCAATTTGGTCAAGTAGGGAAGCTGGGATTGATCCCAGGTTTTCTGGTTTCACAATATGTAATTCAGCATTTAGATGTACATGCTTAGCTTTCCCTATGCCTGCCTCATAACACACCCCCAACCCCACCTGCAGCCCTCGGTGACACCACACAGCAAACCTTTTGGCCCCCTGGAAAATGCTTGAGAGCACCCATCATTTGGAATTTGGTGGCTTTCTCTGGTGACCAGGATGCAGGGGATCTAAATCTAATGGTTAGCTCAAAAGGATACACTTTAAGGCATTGTGTATGGCTCACAGAGCAATGCATAAAAAGGGTCACAAATTGATTCAAAATCTAATCACTCCTTACAACCCTACCAGAACGCTGCGGTCTAACAACCAACAATTGTTTGCAGTCTGTAGCATTACGAGGACCAGGAGTAGAGTAAGCTCCTTCGCTTTCCTGGTACCCAAGCTCTGCAATGCGCTCCCACAGAACCTAAGGCAAACCAAATCAAAACTAGTATTTAGGAAACTGCTAAAAACAACTCTTTTCTATATGTGATCTTCTCTGAACGGTACCTAGTTGTCATAGCTTTGGGAGGCCCTTCTGGGTAGCCATGCGCTCTAGAAATCCCCCATAAATAGAATAGCTTAACCACGAGTTTCAAAGTGTTCCAAATACCTATATGGTGAATCTTGGCATATTTTATTTTCTCACACTCAATCAATTGTTCTATTATTTTTTGCACAAATTCCCTTTACATGTCTTGGAGTCGCATTGGAATCTAGTTCTTTAAGAAGTTCATTATCAAAACCCTTGAAGTCCATCAATACTGTGCACCCCCAACCTATTCCAACATGGTAAACGATACTGATCTGTACGATAGTATGGTGTACAGAACCTGTCATTCTGCCTCCAAAGCCTGAAGGGTTTAAACTTAGTGTTTCCACAGTGGATGCTTCAGATTTCTTGTGGTTCTATGGCAAATTAATGTTACACACTTGGTGGTTGTAGGACAATTGGAGCCAACAATTTTGACCTGGAAAAAACTTTGGAACGTTTCCTGCTGGCTTCCACCATCTGAGTCTGAAGAAACATAAAATTACAAATATTATGCACATTAATTGTCTTGTAGAAATTATGCAGCCCTTTTTGAAACACCAAAGTGCTTCAGCAGATGGGTAGCACGCTACACCTTGGGGAGTGCATGGTTGTATCTGTTTGAAACCTAAGTCGAAAGCAATTCAGTGTCTTGCGAGAGTGACCAGAGAGGTGTTCTCATCATTCCTTGGGACGAAGCACCAAGTAGTGCGATGGAGTAAATGTGAGAGGTAGACACATGGGGCCTCATTTATGAGGAATTGGCACAGGGCGGCGCTGCAAGTCTTCTTGCTGCACTGCCGTACGCCAATGTGAAAGGGCAGGAATGCACTATATTTATGAAATACGGTATATTCATGTCCTTTCACCCTGCGCTGATGCATAATTTACTGCCTAGCGCCAATGCAGGCACCCTTGCACCATTGTGCAAGGGTGCCTCCGTTGCAGGCAGGATTGTTTTTGTGCAGGAAGGAGCACCTTCCTGCACAAAAACAATCCTACGAAGTGTTTTCCTCTTTCTATGTGTGCTACAGAATGCAGCACACAAGGAAAGAGGAAAAAACTAGGAGTAATAAAGTTATTTCTCCTTGTTACATCTCACCTCAGGAGGCGTACTGATTTGGTGCTTCCCCAGGTGTACATCACTTTGTAAATCTGAAGCAGCGTCAAATTCCATGGGTGTTGCATGGGGAAACCCACTGCAACACCCATGGAATGCCTCCCGGGCGCAGAGTAAGGCGACACAGCGATTTGCACTGCTTCGCCTTACTCATGGGCCCAGATTCACAAAGGTGTCATGCAACGCAGTGCGGCACCCAAAGAGGCTGCACAGCGTTGCGTGACAGGGAGGGAGCAAGAGAGCGCCATATTCACAGAGATATGGCACTCTCCTCCCCTCTCCCTAGCTCCGGCGCTGATTTGTGCTGCCGTGCGCCAGGCACATGCCTTAGCGCCATAGTGCTAGGGTGCGTGCCTGAGTCTACCATAGGTCTTGTACAGGAAGGTTACCGTTCCTGTACAAAATAGTATGGCTGGGACCAGTGTAAAACCTTTTCCTACTTTGTATGTGTGCTGTACAGTGAAGCACACATGCAAAGTCGGAAAAGCAGGGAGAAATGAAAACATTTCTCCTTTTAACACCTACTTTTCAGTGGCGTAAAATTTTGGCGCTAAACCCGGTCTACTAATGTTAGTAGATGTGTTTTGTGACAAAAAGCATTAGTGGTTACATGGGAACGCCCATGTACCACCCATGCAATGCCCCCTTGACGCAAAGTAATGCAGAGCAGTGTTTTGCGCTGCTTTGCATTACGTTTTCATACAAACCAACGCAAATACCAATTTGCGTTGGTTTGTTAATCCCCAAACAGGTTTAGAGTCGGGTGTGTGTTAAAAAAAGTAAAGCTAAACATTTGTGAATCTGGGCCATAATTTATGAGGCCACTAAAAAGCCACGCAGGGTGGCTTTATAAATCTTTATGAGAGCCCTGCATCACGCATGTACCACTTTACATGGTGCAAAAGTGACGCAGGGCTCTCCTAAATAAGCCCCACAATCTACAATAGTGGTTAGCTGGCAGATATACTCTGCAGGCGCCGTGTTATCTTTATGATTTTCATTATACATTCTACTTCGTTTCCCATGCTGACTGCAGCAGTCGGATCGGCTGCTCTGTAATGTCTTCTGAATCTAGCAGGGAGGGAGAGGCTCGAGGAAAGGGAAAGCTTCATGGAGGCAACCGGATGGTCTGCGTTAACCTAGGATGCATGGGGTATTGTGGTCGAGGACCCGATGGGTTCTCATCGTGCCACTTAGCCATACCCTTAGGTCTGCTAAGGTCCCAGAAGAGTGGAAGACATTATAAAGTTCCACTTTGGCAATGCAGACCTCTCTAACTGCTCAGGCCTTTGAGTTATAAATTCAGCAGCCCATTAACTTTTATTGTGTTTTTCTTTCATGTCGTGAAGAATTTGGTTGTCAGAAGGAGCAAGTAGTGGTCACTGGAGTGAAGAAGACTGAGGCAGGTGCCAGCCAGGTGTTTACAGCTTTTCAGAATTTAAGTGGGGAGAGAGTGCTTATGTGGATGACGAAGGGGTTCGAATTTCGTAGTCTGTAAACAGAAAGTCGTAAAACATGTTCTCGGTCAGCCACTTGGCCCAGTTGTAACATACACCAAACAAGCATTGGCATAGCCAATAGGTCTCACCTTTGGGGCCTTCTAAGTGTTTAGACAGAGCTATTGGCTTTGTTAACGTTTTTAATATGTGTTGTAGAGCATTGTGAATGTTGTGCAACATGTTTAAAAGTTATAATAAAAAAAGTGTTATAACCATTTTTGTCACCTTATATATAACCTAGAAAACATTATATACAACTGAAGTACCCTAATAAAAACCAGAATTAACACCAAAAATGTGTTCTAGTTTTTTTGTTTATGCAATGCTGTCAATTTTTCCCTGCCTGTTCTAATGCTTTTTTGTTATAGTTTTTATTGTTAGGTGGGGGCAGTTCATCATAGTAACAGAACATAACGTGTATTTGTAAAGCGCACTTTCACCCGCAAAGGGGCATCTTGGCGCTGAATAACTGACGTCTATTGGTTACCCAACTCAATAGTACTCATTTTCTCGACCTCAGAAAGGATGAAAGGCTGAGTGAATTTGCCGGGATTTGGACCTGTGACCACGAGGTCGAACACAGTCCCCTGCAGTGAGCACAAATACATGTAAAACCCGGGAAACATGGTGTAAGTTGAGCACAGTGCATGTGTGTATTGCACAGAGTAAGTGTAGAACACAGAATATACACCACACATGGAGCACATGGCAATATGTTGTACCATGTGTTGTACCATGTGTGCACCAACTCAGAAGGCTAACCACACGTTGAAAAGCCTATGTCCTACCCCTAGGGTAAAGTTACTGCTGTGTAATTGGACAAACTCTTAGCATACAATTGCGTAGGTGTAAATAGATGTACACCAGGTAAGTATCCTTTTCTGAATAATTCATCGTATCTTTATGGACAAAAACACTTTTGTGAATTTGTCACCCAGATTTAACCACCGTTTAGCCTGGCTGGCTGATCCGAAGCTGACCCCCGTGTATTCTGCACTTGTCAGATTCCAGCACTCAACCAAGGCATTCCTCTCTCGGGGGTAGTGGTGAGCGAGCCAATGACGGCTTGAGCATGGTTCCAGTCAGATGTCCACCACTGACTCGGCCTGAGCTCCCCTTAGTGCCTCGAGCCTAAAGAGAGCCGAGTCCAGAAACTGTGGATTCTACCTCCTGTATCCATACTCCCACAGGTACATCATTCTCCAGGCCCCTCTGGGTGCTCCGGTTTAGAGGCTGCGCAGTGTCTGCCTGTACTTCCACAATTAAGATGCAAAAAGCCTGTGTGACACGGGCTAGAATACCCCCAGGACCAGAGGCGCAACTAGAGCCAAATTTCGGGTGGGGCTGATAAAAATTTGGGGGGGGAGGGCTAATTCTTCCAGTCATAGGCAGAGTGGAGATGCAGGGACACAAAGAAGGGGTGAAAAAAACAACAAAACCTCGTTAACAAGTGAATGGTCTTTTAAAGACCTGTGAAGTACTCGGGTGCGGCTGGATGCTTAAAAACTGTCTGTGTGTCAGCCCGGGAAGCTGTCTCAGCCCGGGCTGTCACACACGACGGAGGAGGGCTGAAGCCCGTTGAGCCCCCAATGGGCGTTGCACGCCTGCAGGAGATCACACGGTCCAGCTCGTCTGGTTCTTTCATGAGACCTGTAGGGGTACAATGCTCCAAGCAGAAGTTTTACTATTTCTTTGAAGTGGAAAAGGCTCAAAAAGGTCCCAAATGTCAGCACTCTAAAGGGACACAAAAATAAAGCCTCATTGAAAAGGGGAGATGTTTCCCCAAGTCATGCATGCTGAAACCCTAAGCCTAAGCACACCTTTCCGCACTCTTGTTCAGAGGTCCAACCTGTGTGGTTTTTCGAAAGATTCTTGTGGCACTGTTGAGTTTAAGCACTGCAGATGCATTGATGGTTATGACGTCACCCCTTCCCTCTGCAGCTGGAGTATACGTTTGACAAGTGTCTTCAGCCAGACACAAGGATCAGACATCAATCCATTGGAAGATTTCAAGCTTTCAGAAACAAAACAGACACAAAACTTGGCTCATCTTGATAACATATGTAACAGCTTCTCAGCCCTTCAATGCTACTAGCAGCAGGGTGAGTGGACAGGCTCACACCCTCTACCCCTCCCCCTCCAAAATATTACCCCATGACCAAAATCCGAAGAAGGGAAGAAGCATGGGACACTCGCAACTAATGCCACCTCATTCCCCTAAAAGATTTGCCAGCCTTTCTGGGAGAATGCAGTCCCGGGACAAGGGGGGTATCCCAAGGGCGTGAGGGAGGGGTACTAGCTTTGTTGAGGGGTGGAGGGGGGGCTCGCCGAGTCCGGGGGATGTGATAGAAACATCATGAGATCGGCTGGCAGGTTTAAGGGATGTGGGCCGGTCACTTAAACCTGATCCGAGAGGGCAGTGTCTATGTTACTGCCCACAGGCATTTCATTCATTGCCGCAGTGAGTCAGAACTGCTTCCAAGGCAGAGGGACTTTCCATTTCCACTCAGACGTACACAGATGTATGTATGTATGTATGTATAAGTTAAAAAGAGGCCATGCGTAATGTAAACACTTTCCCACACGCCTCATGACTTCTGCTGTAACAGAATGTGCTCACCTGCTCATCCTCAGATCAGCCTATTTGCAAACCTGCTCGAGTGCAAATGTTAAACATACGCAGCGCACTGAAGGTTTAGTGAGCCAGACTGAGGCATGAAACAGTTGTGCGGCTTTCTTTACCAACCTCACCGCATAACACTGGCTGCTGGTGCATCAGACTGGTGGAGGTCAGCCCCTCCCACAGCACCATCAATCGCCTCACCGTGCATCACACACAGCTCACAGTTTTGCACTGCATATGAGTGTCACTTGCCTTTTGTGACCCACTGTCTCACTGCGTGTGTGTGAAGGGAAGGGATGAGGCCAGGGACCTTTGACCTGACTGGGGTGTTTGTCAGTTCTCAAGGCACTGAGTTTTGCTGCTCGCAGAGTGCCGAGCTGGGCGCGGGGTGCCAGGTTTGAGCAGGACAGAGAGTCTGTCCAATGGTCGTGACTGACATCTCCCGCATGGCCCCCGTCAACCACCGACTGACCACTGGGCCTTGTCCAGTTCGGCTCATCCTCACCCCCTCTTGTGCTGCACTGTGTCCCCGGGGCTTGACAGAAATCTGCAGGTCACAGGGTGTGGCGCGTGCATGTGCTCCAGCTCTCCAGCACCTCCCGGGGTAGAGAGGGAGGGCGCCGCCAGTATCCAAGATATGAGAGAGAGAGGAGAGAGAGAGAACGGCGTAGGGGCAAGCCTGCCATGTATGCGCATGCGTGCGTGTCTAGCCCTGCGCCTGGACATGTAAGGTAGCCAGGACCCAGGGGGCTTAGAGAATGGCGTGATAGCGCATAGAGGGAGGGGAGGCAGAAAGAAAGAACTAGTTGCAAGAGGGCTGACAACCGGATCTATAGGAGTAAGAAAGACGGGAAGAGAAGCGGGCGGTAGAGGGGCACTTAAAATTTGCTTAAAGGCAAATCGAGTGTGGCGCTGCTTGCAAAATTCACTTAAAATTCGCTTTGTGCATGTTTGTAATCTCACTTTTACACCAGTCCGTTAGATTCAACAAAGTGTAAGCGGTGGGAAGCATGATAGCAACTGCTCGTAAACAAAGGGACAGTGGTGGCGAAAGTAACCTGATACTGGAATGCAGCCTGCCGTGCAGCTGGCACACTGCGCGCCCCTAATTACTGCGCTCGCTCCTGAGACCCATAGGCCATGGGAGGGAACATTTAGAGATAAGGCGGGACATACACGAGCCTTTGGCCATTTGCGTGCTTTCTTTTGTGAAAGCCTTACGCAAATGGCCAATCAAATGCGTGGCCGAAAAAAAAAAAAGCATGAGGAAAAGATGTGTTAGCTGGAAGTCCTTACTAGAAGCCTCGCAGAGCAGCGCATGTGCTGGCTCAGGCGAGACCTAAAAAGTAATTTAAATCGTTCCTTTTTATTGCAGGAAATTACTGTTATTGACAGTGATTCTGAGGCATCCTTCTTCTCTGGTTTTTCCTCGGAACGCCTCCTAAATTTGCGACTGCACGTGAACCAGACTGTAAACCATAACAATCTAACAGGCCACGTTGTACAGCGCTGTTTGATGCCACAGATAAGTCTCCTTAGACATCCAGCTTGCCCTCAATGGCGAGCTATAAGGGAACCACAGTGAACCTTTCCAATCTAACCACTAGGGCAGACGATACACAGTATATGGATTTATAATTTGAAAGTGCTGCAAAAATGTTCTGCTCTGTGTATGCAGTCCCAGGAGTAAGTTAGCTAGCTACTAGTGCACTCATTTGACAAAAAAACGATTTAAAGCACTTCGACAAATATATAGCAAAATATTATCAATGTTAAACGCTGAAAAGAGTATCTTCAAAAATAGGCCAAATTCTCAAAAATAATACTTTTCACGTTAATTATTGTGTTGTATTTCAATGGTATTTCTATACCTTTCTTTCTGTTCACTGTGTGAGGCCTAAAGTTAGAGCAGGCTTCTCCAACAAGTAGTTCATGAGCTACTGTTACCACTACAGACCCTCCAGAATTTCGCGATTTGCCGCGAAATCGGCACTTTTGTAGAAATGCCGCGATTTTTACAAAAGTGCCCGCGAAATTGAAGGAATGCGTCTGGAGTAGATTATTATCGTATGAAATACCACTTTTTGTGGTATTTCATACAATATTAATCTATGGTTAAGCAAATAGGCTAAGCCTGCCACCCCGTGGCGAAGTGGTGAATAGCGGTTCCATTTCTTGGAGCAACAGACTCCCGTTTCTTTTCTGCAGCCAATGGCATCATCGTCGCAGGACTCTTACTAAATCCAGCGCTGCATTGTTGCCTTACTGCCAACAGTACGCAGCGCTGCATTGTGTGAATGTTTGCAAAACTGGGCTCGTGTATTCTGTTCCAGATGCTATGTGTGTGCCTTGATAAACACATCACACAAGCCACCACTCACTGGCCTTTGTGCTGTGGCACAAGGGTTTAGCATTTTGCTTGCACAGTCTTTTTTGTGCGAGCCTGGCCGATGGCATTTTCCGTATACAAATTTTAGAAAAAATTGTGTTGCGCAATGTTCTCCTGGTGCACGCCAAATTTTTGCAGTTTTGTGTCCTGGTTTCTCATAACCAGACAGAGACAGTCGTTTACATTTCCGCTTCCTTCAAACTGTGTGTACCTGCTGTTATTCTCTTTACTTGAGTCGCAGGAAATTCTGGAAAAAGTAATAAGTACTTTATTTTTAAAACACATGTTGGAGTAACATTTGAAAACAAAGATTGAAAAAGTAGACTTGAAACCAACAACTGCAAAAATATCTCTGATGGAGAAATTACTCCCTACAATATCAATATGTATCTAAAACCTACGTGTCCCAAGTAGGCGAACACTGGGTTTGAATGATAAATGCACTGTGCATCACAAAAGGTGGGAAGTAAGTTTTTTTTATTTATTTTTATTTGGGGGTATTAAAAGAGGTTGACATTTCTTGCAAGGAGATAGTCATGTAAGGTCAATGGTTTGCAAGTCTATATTTTTTAGTGTTTTTGTAATCTATGTTGTCAAATGAGACCCACGTTGCTCCACACATAAAATAACAAGTGTAGAGTTAGTATGGCTCCTGGATTCGATTAAAATCCTCTGTGCGGAAGTCTGCTTCTTAAGCAAGAAAAACGAATGCCAAGAGAAAAATCAGCTGTACTGTGTCTATTTGTTTGTGGATGCTCGCCCCCCCACCCATTGGTTTATCTGTTTAAGCAAAATACATTGTAAAATTGGATTCACTTCAGTGCTTAATTTGTAAAATATTAAGTGCAGGTGCTCAATTTTATTTAGGAGACCACACCCACTTCATCTACTGGCCCCACCCTCTTCCTCGACTGGCCCCACCCACTGAGCCTAACAAAACACACAGACACCCTCAGCTAAAGCAAAGTGGAGATCACCCAAAAATGTGAGTGAGCTAGAATCTGCTCTAAGAGATCCACCAACGCCATCATTTAGTACCTGTGTTTACAGTTTAAGCAGACACCTTGCACTTTGATTGGATCTGGCATATCCCCTGTGCCTAGAGCCCACATTCTCATCACCTTACAGAGTTTGGGGAAGCGGGAAATGTTTTTCACCTTCTGTACAACGAAGGAAAGGTGCATACAAAGCCAGGCTGTGGGACCTGCAGACAAACCCCTTCAGAATATGGCCCAAAGCAGGTGATCCCCAGATATCCCTGAATACATTTTCATGTCTACCAAGCAGCAGACACAAAACAGGGCCTCTCTGAAGCTGCTGCCTTTAGAGGCGATGTGACCCAGTGCACATGTGCCTAGGTTGGACATCCCTGGCTTACAGACCTGCAGAATGACTAGCCCCTTTCCCTTCTTTGCTGCTGTCATAAGCCGGTCACGGACTCAGTGCATATGGGCCTAAGTTGAGTTGGACACCCCTGGGTAACAGACCTGCAGAATGACTACCCCAAATCTTCTCCTTGTTGCTGTCATAGGCCTAGCATGGAGCCAGTGCACATGGACCTAAGTTGGACACCCCTGGATTACAGACCTGCAGACTGACTAGCCCCTTACATCTACATGCTGTTGCCATACGCACTTGGAAGAAGCTGTCCTGCAAAGGTACACCAAAAACAAGGGTGGTGTTGAGAAACAGATTCCGCACATGCCAGTCCCTTCGATAACCCGGTCTCTAGGGCTATAAAATGAGATTGGATGGTCTAAAACGGCATGGCCAGGCTCCTGAAGGCATACCTCCTCGTTACAATATGACTGAACACCTTCAGTCTCTTCACAGGTTCCCAGTGCAAAAGCGCTCAGTGCTTAGAGCTCTCTGTATGAGTCACCAGGCACTTTTAGGAAAAGAACCTGCAGACATCAGGTCTCAGTTCATTCCTGACAGTCCGGCTCGGAAAAAGATTAAGACTTGGTTATTCCTGTAGAGTGGTCTCTCCCTTCTTACCTTTATGGTATAGAGCGACAGGACGCCCTTTCAGGGTAGCTGTGGCACTATACAGGTACATTGTGATCATTCTTGGGGGCTTTGTTTGGGTTTCATAGCGCTTTCTCTCCATGTTTGGGAGTCTCTCTACCCTCGGTATTTTAAGTGAAGAAAAAAAAAGGGTATAACAAAAGTTGGGGGTCGCTTGCTGCTGCCATCTCTCCTGTGCACAGACGAATCTCAAAAACGAAGGATCAGTTTAATACAAAAACAATGCATCTACCACTGCACTGCCAACTACTGCCTGTATAAAAACAATGGTCAATGCAGTTTGACATCTTTTACACTCTCACGGTTCTGGAAGCAATCGAACAGGAACGTTGAATAGACCATACGCCCTCTACTAACTCTCTTCAACTAAGCTGTGAGAATGGCTGATTTGCGAGCAACTGACCCCGTCATTCATATCACTTTAGACAACTCTTTTCAAAGAGTGCTGCAGCCAAATTATAAAACTGTACACATTTGAGTGCATTTGGAAATCGAAGGGTGTCTTTTCTAAACTGCGGCTGCTCTCACCCTTTCATTAAAGCATATTTGAGATATTTGAGCATATTTGTTGCGAGCTCTTAGAGGAAGCGGCGCTAGGTTTTTTATTTGACAGTTGGTATCTTTTGTGGGAGTACATGATGGGCTAAAAAGAACTAGCCGCTGATTTTACAAAAGGAGGCTGCGATCAGCTGGGCAAAGGTGCCAGTATGCACGTTTTCTGGGAAAGTCAGCGAAGCAAGGTTTGAATATACAGGAAAAGTGTACGAGTACAGAAATTCGTTTTGGCGCGCGCATATTTATGAATCTTCATGCTCTCATCTCACCAGTGCTTGCATGTTCGTCCGACTTCCATAATCAATCGGCAACAGTTTTTGGGAACTGCATCAAACTTACCTTTTGTGCCTGCAGCTGCTTGAATTCAATTCCTGGATAGGGAATTATTAATCCTCCAGCATTGTTTTTGCTGCTTTCGCTGTTAAAAGGCTCTAACTGCAGCAAAGCATTAAATTCCTCCTCAGTGCGGGCCTGCTAACCGCTAACAGGTTACAAGCGCCTCCGAGAGTTCATTGAAAAACTGGAAACACGGTTTGTTCCGTGTAGTCTCAACTGGGCCTCTGGACAGCTGCATGACCAGAAGTAATACCACATTTAACAGGTCTCGGAGGCACGTCCTGAACTTTCCCAGCTTGCCTTGCCCCACATCACTATCAGCCCGCCCTCCGCTGTAATTATCCAAACGGAAGGAGCATGATGACGCTCTTTGGTAAAAGGCATGCGTGCACTGCTGACATCACTAACGTGATGCAGTCATCATGCCTGGACCTGGGTGGGCCGTTCTCTGCTGACAGACCAGGCAGGCATCCGAGCGGAATTGGGAACAGGACAGGTACGTACATTTATTTTTAATAATTTCTGGGCCCAGGGGAGAAAAATTCAATAGACCCGGCCCTGAAGTATAAGTGCCGGTGCTAAGCACCGGAAAGCACCGGCACAAATTAAGCACTGATTCACTTGTGCCATTGGCCACACCAATGCTGTCCTCAAAGACACCATATAAAGTACTCAGCTAATCTTTGATCTATTTTTGGAAGAATTTCAGGATCAAACCCAGGATTTTTAAAAATGTGGTTCTAATATCATAGGGTAGATGTTGAGAGGCAATTCTTTTTATAGGAGTGGTGTTGGGGGACCTTCACTCCCTAGAAATATTTCAAATAATTCGTGAATTAAGGTGCCTTTTTAAGCTATTACATCAATGAGAGGCAGCCACTGTCTCCCTAATGCACATTCTATTCTATTAATGAACATACTGCACGTTCAGTTATATTTGCTTGTTGAACTGGTGCACGATCATCGCCTCTGCTAGACCAAAACAGTACACTTTCCTTTCCAGTTTCTGAATAAACCGTCCAAACCATTTCCTTTTCCGATACTGGTTACACCATTGCATGCTCCTTTTCATTTCTGAATAAAGCTCACACCTTTCTAAAACCCTCCCCAAACATGCCCCTCTATTTTATTTCTGGCTAGCTCCTTGATTTTAAGATTATATTTTGTGGTTCTCTGTGATTGTGTCAAACGTGGTTAGTACTGTATGGTTGTAGATATTGTCTCAATCTTCCTGAAACTTTGGGTTACTGTCTGTGCAAAAAGGTTCAGTAGACTAGGACCATGAGGTTACAGTCATTTGGATGGGGACAAAAGAGGATTACCTGGGGGACAGCACAGGTTTTTAAATCCCTTGCCAATCCCCCCAGATGCGACACCACCCAGACAGAAATGACACTTTCCATAAGGTGATGGGGCTAATTAGGAATGGCTTGATGACCTATGGGGCTTGGCGGAATGCATACTCCCTGCGCTCTGGATCCACTTCAGCTCATTAACAGCACCCCTCTGCTCTCGCCATACATTCAGGAATACAGACAATGGCTTTCTACCCACACCGGGAGCACAATTGTCAGTTTTTGTGTCAGAGCGGCAAAAAAACTGCGAAGGCCTACAAAAAAAGTTACATAGTGTTCCCCTTAATGGGTTGCCAGGGTGCACTGTCTCCCAAAACCTTACGCAAGGGAGGTCATAGTATTGTAATTGCATTTATATAGCGCTTACTACCCCTGACTGTTAAAAGCAAAACGACAGTCGTGAACATTACCTGCGCCATCTTGTCTGGTGGAATTCTATGTGCACATAAGTTGCAGTCATTTTGATCTATCACAGCCATTTTGTACTCTGTTGGTCACCTTTGTTTCACCCTGCCCTTACTAGCATCCCTCTGACCCTCTGACCGACCTGGTATGTGTGCTGGGGGCTATAAACTCTATTGCCACAACAAACCTCAGCGCCACTTGCTGCCACAAACTCGTTTTTCCTCTCATCTCTGTTTTCAGGCAAACCTTTGGACACTCTACCCCTCACTGCACCTAGTTACACAAACAGGTTCCAAACACCAAAAAGACTCTTGCAACATGATTTATTGCACTGCAAACAGCAAGACTTGTTGTTACCAACAATGGGACCTGTTTTTATCAACAGAACGGACTCTTAGATCTGGCCGGTCTCACATGTTTTAGACCCTGAAGCAAGGTCCAGCTGCAAGATAAGATTGTCTGTTTGACCTGGGTGGGAAGAGAATTACTGTTGGGCTTGTGTGACAACCTGCCCGGGGCGGGGACCCCAAGCTTGTGTAACCATGTTAATGAAACAAATGCATTGTGTCAAACCTGTATAAAAGGAAGAGCCAAAGGAGTTATCAGCAGAACACCTCCCTCAGACATCCCGGTGTCTGCAGTTGACGTGATCTCCTCATGAGAAATAAACCTTTTTCTTGTCTTCCAGTTTCCAGCGCTTGCCTCATTATTTTGATAGCGAACCCAAAGTGAATTAGAGGTGGAACCCTGCACCGGGCAGCATTGAGGGTCTTAGAAGACTCGCTGCCTTTCACAAATTGGCGCCCAAACGTTGGGGCCCATCAGCGACGCGTGGGTCCGGTAGAGAGGTCCTAACGACGGAGTGAACGACTAAACGATTGTGGTATACCTGCCTGAGAAGACCCTTGTCTGGCTGCCGATCGACTGAACTTCACCGGTTCCGAACGGACCTCTCTCGAGTGACCTGCGGTCCTGACTGGGACCTTAGAGGAACGCCGCATTGATTGTTGGAGTGAGAGGACAACCAGGCGCTGGAAGGGGAAGACGAAGAACCGTCCATACGGTCCGGGTAAGGTCGTGAAAAAACGACTTAAATTGATTGATTGATTGAATAGTTTGATTGAAATACTAGTATTCCTTTTTTGATATTGAGTTATTTGCGACATTTCCCTGCTTGCAAACAATGAAGAATAGGAATATTCTCTCTCTTTGCAGGCAGCGAAGGACAGGTAGTGCAGACTTTTTGTCTAAATTGATTGATTGAGATATTCATTTTTGACCAATAAATACGTCATGCCTGTTTTCTCTAGATTGTTTGATTGTAATTGTTTTGGACCCGACCGTTCGTTAGAGGTCAGTCAGCCGGCACCGCCGGAAGGCACCCCTAACAAGGACATGTACGTAAAGTATGGATTAGCCACCGTAGCTTATAGCAAACTATGGCATAAATACACTAGGAAGGACCGGGTAAATCAGTGGCCACTGACGGGATCTTTCGATCCCTCTAAAATAGAAACGTTAGAATTAGCTCTCCACAAAAAGAAAACTAGACCAGCCATGTTTGACAGTTTTGGTTTATGGCGAAAAGAGGCAGCTCAAAGAAAGAAAAGGGACGAAGCTAGACAAGATAAAGAAACGCGAAAATCAGCTTACCAAGCCTGTAAAAGATTAGAAGAAAAACTAAAAGAAAATCGATAAAAAGGAACAGGAATCAAAAATATCAGGTCAATGCCCTGTTAGAACGCCCTCGACTCTTTACCCCAAGTTACCAGCAAAACAAAGGGTAGATGATGATTTATTGTTAGGTCTCCCAATCATATACATGCCACCCCCTTACGCCCCTACTCATCCCGTAGTACAACGCCAGGACCACCAAAGTATAGCCGGAGATGGCACGATCGCCTCAGTCTCCACCGCCTCTGCTCCCACCGAGTCACCCACACCAAATGCCTCATCAAAGGATACAGTAGTAGAGGTAGGATCAAAAGAAAAAGGAGCGCCCAGGGTCCCGCGATTAAGTAAAAATGAGCGAGCAGGCATTGATAAAATAGTTAAATCCCTCATAGATAGGAAGGAGACAGAAGAATATGTAACTGACATATGCAACTCCTATGTTGAAAACCGCACACGATACTTTATTGTACGTCTCTGTTACCACACTCTTACTGCATATGAAGAGAAGTACCAAGATGTAGGGCCCGAGCGGCTAGTGGCTCTCTATAGGAAGGTAGACACCGGAGATGAAGGCGACAACAATGTTACAGAACTCTTTTCATCCACACTGGAGGTATTCCGTCACCTCGTGGAACAAGGACGGATAGATAAGGACAGGACATCTAAGATAGCAGGACCCCCGGTGGAAAAACAAGATAGCATGATGCCGATAAAAGAAGCTGCCCCTTATTGGGTACCTCCTAGAGGACAAGGGACTCATGACGATATGAACCATCAAGACGCTAGAGGAAGGGTGGTCTACAATTGGGTGTATCAACCATGGGACAGACAGGACATTTTGACGTTCCGTAAATCTTTACCGGATTTACGAAAGAACCCCACCGCCTTTTACACCGAGCTAGGTACCGCTCTGGGATCAACAATAATGACACTTGCCGACATAGACTTGTTCTTCGGGTTATGTTTGCCAGCAGATGTGTGGAAACAGATTAGGAAAATAGACCATACCGAACTGCTTGGTCATACCTGGGAACAACTCAACACATTAGATAAACAGCGGAACCCTGGTCAAAAACCGGTTTAAGCAATATTGGACCTCCCTGACAAAATAGTGCAGAAAGTGAAAACGCTGATCCCAGAGAAAAAGATAGACTGGTCCATAGTAACCGCGTGCCGCCAGAAACCACAAGAGGATGTCTCAGAGTATTTCTCCAGATTTGAAACGGTGTTCTCCGATTACAGTGGACAAGACATGTCCACCGCAATCGGACACCACTTATTTGTGCAGAACTATGTCAAAGGACTACTGCCAGATGTATCCCAGAAATTATAAGCCAGCGAAAGTAGTTGGGCAGCATCTAAACCGGCGGCCATTCTCCAAATGGCCCAGTACTATGAGCATCAGAAAAACGAAAATGACAGGGCTACAGAAAAGAAAAAGAAGGACTTGAAGGAAAGGGTAATGGTAGCACAACTCCAGGGGGCGAATACAGGAAGGGAGCAATATAGGGGAGGATACCAGCAGAATACCCCTAGAGTACAGCCACCTAGAAACAATTCATCGACATCATATGTAGTACGCCAAGACCTAGGACAGGATCAATGTGCATTTTGCAAAGAATATGGACACTGGAAAATCCAATGCCCGGCTTTGTTAGGAGCTGGTAGGGGCAGAGGGGCGAGAGAAATAGCAAGTGGACAGAGAGGAAGAGGACGTGGGAGAGGGTACGCGAGTGAAGCAAGCGAGGAAAGGCCAGGAAGAGTGAACACATTTGAGCATCCCAAACAGAATCAGTACCAACAGACAGATTATGACAATACGTACAACTTTGCATAGGACAGCCAGGGGCAAGGGAGGGATCCAGTCGAGCTCTATGTTGATCAGCAAGGCCCTTATGTTACCGCTGAGGTCCTGGGCACAAAGTCGCCATTTCTGGTAGACACGGGAGCAACACGTAGTGCACTATCCAAACGACTGATTCCAAGGGCACCCTTGTCAGGCTCACATGTGACCTCAATAGGATTTGACGGTACGCCCTCCACCAACCCTTTGTCCCGACCGATCCCTTTTAACCTTGACAACAATAGCGTCGAAAACGACATTCCTCCTCTCTTCCAACACCCCAGACGCCATTATGGGTCTCGACCTTTTGAAACACTTCCATGCGACTATCAGATGCTCACCAGACGGAGTGCGTGTCGTCCTGTATGACAACCCCCAGCGCCATAGAGAGAACCCTTCTCAGCACATGTTTCCCATCTCCGAGACTGACGCATCCCTACTGGACACTTTGCCATCACACTTATGGGCTAGGGCTGATTCAGACGTAGGACGAATGATGATTGACCCAGTACACGTAACAATACGACAGGACGCAACCCTACCGAAAGTACCGCAGTACAAAATATCGCCAGAGGGTGAGAAGGCACTGACAGAGATCATACACTCTTTGGTAGAGGCAGGGGTGGTAGAGGAAGTAGTGAGCAACGTTTGTAACAGTCCCATACTACCGATTGTAAAGAGACAGGGAGAGGGAGACGGAAAAGCCTACCGCTTCATCATTGACCTGCGGGAGATAAACAAAATCGTAGTGCCACAATACCCAGTAGTTTCCGACATCACGACAATTTTGACTTTAATCCCCTCCACTGCCACCACCTTCACTGTAATTGACCTCAAAAACGCATTCTTTTCCATACCTATACACAAGGACAGCCGCTATCTATTTGGATTCACCCTAAACTCCCGTTCGTACAGATTTTGTAGAGCACCTCAGGGGTACACTGAGAGCCCAAGCATCTATAGCCAGGCGCTTAAAAGACAGTTGGATGCCATACAATTGCCAGATGGAGTGGCACTAATACAATATGTAGACGACATCCTTCTAGCAGCGGACACCATACCAATAGCCCTCACAGCCACCATCAAACTACTCCATTTTTCAAGTGACCTATTTGGGTCACCTTTTATCCAAAGAAGGGAGGAAACTCACGCCTGACAGGATCCAGACAATTCTAGACACCCCTGTCCCCAAAGATCAGAAACAAGTCCGCTCTTTGATAGGTCTCACTTCATTTTGCCGATAGAGGTTACCGAACTTTAGCCTCATTGTCAAACCCCTTCTCTCCCTCCTAGCTAAAGACATCCCCTCACCTCTCCCCTGGACCCCCGAATGCCAGTCAGCCTTTAAAGAACTACGCAATGCCCTTTGTTCAGCGCCTGTCCTAGGAACCCCGGATTACTCCAAACCATTCTTCCTCTACACGCACGAGAGGGAAGGATGTGCATTGTCTGTCCTAACACAATCAATTGGTCACAAACAACGCCCTTGTGCATATTTCTCTGCCACCCTCGATCCAGTAGCCAGAGCGCTGCCTGCACGCTGTGGCAGCTGCAGCAGTATCGATACGCCAGAGCGAAGGAATAGTACTCTCCAATCCAGTCACTGTTTTAGTACCCCATGCAGTCGACACACTACTAAACCAGACCAAAACCCAACACTTGACTAGCGCCCGACTGACAGGATATGAGTTGACCCTGCTAGCACCGCACATTACCCTAAAGCGATGCACCACCCTCAATCCAGCCACACTGTTACCCCTACCCGAAAATGATCCTAGCGTGACTCCACTACACGACTGTGTGACACTAACCGATGAACAAACAAAGAGTAGAATAGATCTCAGAGACACCGCCTTTCTAGAACCAGATGGAGAACTATGGGTAGATGGTTCGTGCATCAAACTCCCCGACGGCACCACCTCAGCTGCATACGCTGTCACCACAGCCCAAACCGTTCTGGAAACAGCCCGTATTCCCCAACGTTCAGCCCAGGCTGCAGAACTCATTGCCCTCACACGAGCATGTATCTTAGCGACTGACACGACAGTTAACATATACACCGACAGCCAATATGCCTTCGGGGTGGTTCACCATTTTGGGATCTTATGGAAAGAAAGAGGGTTCCTGACTTCACACGGTACACCCATTTTGCATGGAGATTTAGTCTCCGCCTTGACGCAAGCAGTCCTCCTCCCCAAGAAGTTAGCAGTGATAAAATGCCAAGCACATAGGAAAGTGACTGATCTCATTGGACAGGGAAATGCACTAGCAGACGTTACTGCCCGGGCCACGGCAGGAGACAGAACTACGACACGAATGTATGTGACCAGGTCACAAGCTGAACGATGGACTGACGCTAGGACCACTGTAAGGGACATACAGACTACAGGCAAACAAGACGAATTGACCGAGTGGGAAAAGGTGGGACTAAAAGACGAGGAAGATTGCTGGAGAACTAAAGACGGAAATAAATGGCTGTTACCCAATGCCTACCTCATCCCCATATTGACCATGGCACATTTACCAGCACACATAGGCTCCACCCCCATGATTGAACTAATCACCAGAGTATGGCATAACGTCAAGATAGCAGAATCTGCAAAACGCCTAGTACAACAATGTATAGTCTGCCTACAACACAACCCAGGGAAGGGGACAGTAGTACCAAGGGGAGGGTTTGGAGTCCCTGACCACCCCTTTGAAATCCTTCAAATGGATTACATTCAACTAGAGAGATGCCTTGGTCTAAAATATGTCCTGGTGGTTGTGTGCGCTTTTAGCAAATGGGTGGAGGCATATCCCACCCGCGACAATACCGCCTTAGCCACTGCAAAAGTATTGCTGAAAGAATTCTTCCCCGATACGGCCTTTGCAGAATTTTATGGAGCGACAACGGCCCCCACTTCGTAGCCGAGGTGATACAGAACATACTGAGAGGGTTGGGGGTAAAACAAAAGTTCCATGCCGTCTTCCACCCCCAATCAGCGGGCCTGGTAGAGAGACACAATGCAACGTTGAAACTAAAACTAGCCAAAATAGTTGCCACGACCGGGTTGAAATGGCCCGACGCCCTCCCATTGGCATTGTTATCGATGCGCTCCACCCCAACCAAACACCGACTGACCCCGTATGAGGTGGTCTTCGGCAGGCCTATGAGCATTTGGGCGGCACCAAGACCCACCTCCATTAACGATGTCCCGAACATATTAATGTCGGATTACTTGCATAAATTGACAAACGAGCTAACAATTATCCACCAACAGGTGCAGCAAGCCTTGCCTGACGTATCCAGGGGCCCGGGACATGAAATAAAGCCAGGCGACCATGTATTGATTCGCAACTTCCAAAGAACGAAGAATCTGGAGCCTAGGTGGACGGGCCCCTGGCAAGTCCTGATCACCACCCGAACTGCCCTCCGAGTGGAAGGAAAACGAAACTGGCTGCATGCCCATCACTGCAAACGAGTCCCTCCAACCCTGGCAACCTGTGAAGGGGTGGAGGTGCAAGAGGAAGAACTCGCGAGAGACCAACCAGCTCTGAGTTGCTACCCACAAGAAGACACCCTCGAACTATCAGAATTTCCCGACCCCACGGTGCCATCCAGGAAAGGGTACAACCTAAGATCGACGAAAGGAGGGAGCTCCAACGACCAGGCCACTAACTAAGTCAAGGTCTCAGATCGGTAGCACAGTCAAACAATGCTACCAGGAAAGCGCCAGACAAAAGTCTGTGGTCCTAACAGTTGTTGAGCTCCTCGAAGATGATGGAAGAAACTGAACACCTGCAAAACCACCGCAAAGACACCAAGACTGCTAACCTGCACAGCACAAAGACAATTGCACTTGTAGCCGCATTTCTCACCTGTCTCCTGCTAATGGTCGCACTCTGGATCATTGAAGAGAATGCACCTGCATACAGAACATTGTCACCCACCATGCAACCAACCACCAAGAAAGAACACTACCTGGTATCACTACCGCCACATCTCCGAGAACGACGCAAAGAATTCTGGAATAATTCTTTTGTGCAGATGTTGCACCAGCACAATCTTGCCACCAATGCTACCAACTGTTGGGTCTGTGGGCTGTTACCACATGCCACTGAACATTCCATCCCTTTCATCCCTTCGCCCTTTTTTTATTCACGGATCTTGCCTTGCCTGGATGATGCTCCTACAAGAAAGTTACAAAGACAATGCCACTTCCGACGGAACAATCGCCCAGTTCTACAACGAGTTCTGGCGAAACAAAACAGGAAGGACAGCCGCCCCCTTCTGCCCTCACACCTTCAATGCGACATTCCAGATTAATGTCCCCTCCAAAGAACGAGTGGAAATGCAAGTGTTCAATAATCCTAACAGAGCCACATTTTCCTACCTGAAGAAAAGAACTGCTGCAACACTGACTGTGGCCCTATCTGTGGTGAACGTCTCTGGCCTTGTATGCATTGAAGGCCGTGGGACTAAGAATGTGGGTCACAGCACCTGTAGCATTGTAAGGACTTTGAACACTGCCAACCCCCCAGCGCTTGTTGCATCACCCAATATGTACTTTGTTTGTGGAACCAAAGCCTACACCTGGCTCCCAAGAAACTGGGGGGCACGTGCTACATCGCCTTTGTTTTGCCACCAACCTACACAGCCCCTGCAGAGCATCATCGAGAAAAGCGTTCTAAAGACATTGATCAAGCAGACTCTGCCTCATCACAGTTCCTCGACGCAGCAAAAGGGCTCGTCCCGCTATGGGGTCCGATGGCAAACAGCCGAGCCATCAGACATCTGTCCCAAGCGGTAGAGACCGCCCTGAACGTCACTGCTGGCATCCTCACCAACAACACTGCTGAGCTCCAAGCGATCCGTCTGGTTACCCTGCAAAATCGCATAGTCCTGGACGTGGTACTAGCGGACCGTGGAGGAGCATGCCGCAACATCGGTGCCAGCTGCTGTGTATACATTCCTGATAATTCACCTTCTGTCTATGAAGCAATCGAACATCTCCATAAACTATCTTCAGAAATTCATCAAGGATCAGAGACTTGGACAATTGGAAGTTGGCTTTGGGGCATCTTGAAGGAGTGGGGTTGGAAAATATCAATGATTCTCTTGGTCCCAGTATTGACAATATGTGGTTGTTGTTTGGGTATACACTGTATACCACCTTTGTGTTCTCTTTGCATAACTACCTTGCACCCTAAGACTATGGACACTCAGCTAACAAAAATGAGAGTAATGTATGATCAAGAGATACGGGACATTATGGAGATCGAAATAGACTGACAAGCTGGCTAGTTATGTTCAAAGAGGCCACTGTTAAAAGCAAAACGACAGTCGTGAACATTACCTGCGCCATCCTGTCTGGTGGAATTCTATGTGCACATAAGTTGCAGTCATTTTGATCTATCACAGCCATTTTGTACTCTGTTGGTCACCTTTGTTTCACCCTGCCCTTACTAGCATCCCTCTGACCCTCTGACCGACCTGGTATGTGTGCTGGGGGCTATAAACTCTATTGCCACAACAAACCTCAGCGCCACTTGCTGCCACAAACTCGTTTTTCCTCTCATCTCTGTTTTCAGGCAAACCTTTGGACACTCTACCCCTCACGGCACCTAGTTACATAAACAGGTTCCAAACACCAAAAAGACTCTTGCAACATGATTTATTGCACTGCAAACAGCAAGACTTGTTGTTACCAACAATGGGACCTGTTTTTATCAA
This sequence comes from Calotriton arnoldi, assembly GCA_963921515.1. NCBI lineage: Eukaryota > Metazoa > Chordata > Amphibia > Caudata > Salamandridae > Calotriton > Calotriton arnoldi. The sequence goes on along the minus strand of CAWUFW010000844.1, from coordinate 791,692 downwards.
CAGAACGGACTCTTAGATCTGGCCGGTCTCACATGTTTTAGACCCTGAAGCAAGGTCCAGCTGCAAGATAAGATTGTCTGTTTGACCTGGGTGGGAAGAGAATTACTGTTGGGCTTGTGTGACAACCTGCCCGGGGCGGGGACCCCAAGCTTGTGTAACCATGTTAATGAAACAAATGCATTGTGTCAAACCTGTATAAAAGGAAGAGCGAGGAGTTATCAGCAGAACACCTCCCTCAGACATCCCGGTGTCTGCAGTTGACGTGATCTCCTCATGAGAAATAAACCTTTTTCTTGTCTTCCAGTTTCCAGCACTTGGCTCATTATTTTGATAGCGAACCCAAAGTGAATTAGAGGTGGAACCCTGCACCGGGCAGCATTGAGGGTCTTAGAAGACTCGCTGCCTTTCACATGACGAGGCGTCAAAGCGCTTTTTCGGCGAGTAGCACGCTACTCCGGAACCCAAGAAGGATTAGTGTTGAATTAGTATAGTGAAATATGAAAGTAATTTGAGTGGTGGATAGGTTAGTCAGTTATTTGGATTCAGAAGGATAGCGGAGGGATAGAAGAGGGAAAAAGGTTTGCATTTATATAGCGCTTGTTACCCCTGCAGGGATGCATACATGGGCACTAGAACATCCCAGGGAGAAATACAGCTCCCTCCCACGAGGTTAGGACTGGAGCTGTGCTTCCGTAGAGCTGCAGACACTTTAAACATGCATATTTCAAAGTGGAATACTCTGCTAAAACAGTTTCCATTGATATCAGGCTGAAAATGAATGATTATTTGTAAAATAATGTGCCGCAAAAATGCCGCTAAATTTCAACATTTGTGTCGCTAAATTTCCATATTTGTGCCGCTAAATTTGCTAATCCATGCCGCAATATCCTGGGTAGTCTGACTACAGCTACTTGCAAATAGCTCTCCTGTGTTCAGACCCGCCTAGTAAATGTGGAGATTGTTTGGTTGAATTAATATATGTGTACCAAAAGTGAGAGAATTCAAGAACTAGAATGCTTGTATTTTCAGCACTCGTAAGCTGATGTATATAGAAAAAAGGGAACATTTCCATAATATATTTAAAACTAAAATTTGATATTGAGAATATTTGGGAAATGTATTACTAACATTATTATCTATGTGCCAGGGGTATTGCAGATAATGCTGTTATGTAATACCCATGTAGAGGCACTTCAAATTGACAACGCCTTTTTAACCTTACTGCTGGCAACCCTGAAATGACCACTGCTCATAATTTTGCATAGGGCGGCCATTAATGAAACCTTGCTTGTTGTGGTCATTATCACAAAACTAATAATATCAGTAGCTCGGGATGATTTTCATTTAACAGAATACGCTCTTAATACGGAAAAGGTTGGAGACTTGTGGCACAGAGCGACTACAGGGCTTTAAGTGGCCTGGGGCCTGCCGGTGCTCTGCACCAGCAGTTCTAAAACGCAAGTGCTGAGTCGGGTCTTCATTTTTGCCCTCAACCTCGGGGTGAAAAAAAAAATCTTAATTCTGCAGCAGTGCCACTGCTCAAAGGCTTTACTGTAACTTCAAAGAGACTCGTTTTAGTTCTTTCAGTCTCATCATTTCAGAACTGAAGCATTTTCAATATTATATACCACAAAGCCATAGTTGTTGCTTATTAATTTTATACTAACAACCATTGACAAAGCCAATAGTCCTGGCTTGTTGTAGGTGTAATGTTACTTGTTGTATCATATATCTGAATGCAATGACAGAAACAGCAAAATACCAGTCGGGCGGCACACTATGATAAGCACAGATTTTTAGCTTAAGGGTTTTTAAGCCACGCCCTTAATTACATCGGACACGCCCCTTTGAGTGACCCCCCTAGTTTTTTTATCCCATGAAGTCCTGAGTGACACCATGGTATCGCTCGCAAATATATAAATAGTACATATTTGGTGACATACATTACATCATAGTACAAAGTTTGACTGGAATGTAGTAAACAGTGGACTCACCCATCACCGTTCGTCATCAGCCCGGACAGGGAGCTGTGACTGGTGGACAGGACAGACGCCACGTTTTTGTTGACCTCCGTTACCCCAATGTCCTCGGTGTTCAAGGCCTCTTTCCTCCGCAGGAAGTCATTGACTTTGGCCCCAACCGCCTTCCCAAGGTTCTTGAGGTGCTGCGTGCTCCCCATCAGGAGGCCCACCCCGGAAGACTCTCCTGACATTGGGGTTCCTTGCGTCGCTGTTGCCAAGTGCGAAAGAGACCGGTTGTGCTGCAGCTTTGGCGTGAGTGTTGTATTCGAGTTCTCAAACATACTTTGGTCAACTGAAACACAGAACACAAGGGCTGTAATTGTCAACATATACAGAAATTTGTTGTTCAACATAAAATCACACTTAAGTTTAAATATTCCTTCACTGCCAGTAGGCAATGGTGTGGAAGCAAGGAAATTTACTCCAGGATACCTACAAACAGTATTAGATTTTTATGAAAACACCCAATAAAAGTAAGACATTTAGCTTTTGAAGGAATAAAAATTAGCACCTGCAAATATAAAACAGCAATGCACCCTGATAAACAGAGGTAGCACCATTTTCAAGGGTTCCATCACTCTATACATACATTGAATTCAGCGTCTAGGCATTCATAGTGCAAGGAAATGGTTAAAAAATGTCTTTTGATAGAAACTGTTTGATTGAAATTTTTAATCTAAAATGAACTGTTGTAAAGTAGACACTGGAATCTTTGAATGAAGTAACCGTTGAAGTACCTCAGGAACACATTGCTCAGAAGTGCCCCGCAGGAGAAGTAGGACCGAACCATGGGATGGAAAAAAAAGGGGAAGGGGGGTGAAGGAAAGGCGGAAAAGAAGCAAGGGTAAAATGAGCAAAGTTACAACATAAATCCTTTTCACATTTATCTGACAATATTTAACTTAAAATATAGCTTATCTTTCCTCAGCAATACTCCGACACTAGATAAATTATTATTCTAACTGGAATTCCAGGACATTTAGGGCAAGGTACTGTCTCATAACCAGAGCCACTGGAATTATGCGATTCTGAGTCCGCGGCTCTTTTAGCATAGTTATGGAATTGCTGTATTTTCCACATAATTTATCATCTGCTGCATAGTCTGCAGATTTCAACAAAAATATTTGTTTCTAGCGCTAACGGATCGAAAGTTACTGCAAACGTGGCGACTTGTTCAGGCGTAGTGGATGGAAGACCCTCGGCAAAGGTTAACTAGTCAACTTTCAGTTGCTTATTTCTGTATTTGGTTGTTAAACTGGTACTAATGAGGTGAAGTCTTTGCCCAGACAGTATTATGTGCAAAAATGTAAAAATAATGAAATAATACTATAAAAAATATGAATGCGTGGATGAAAAGAACCTTCAAGAGTGAGGTAAAGGGCAGTGGGTGTCTGGTGGAGTGGCGGCTCGTCTGCTAAGGCGGAAGAGTGTTGCCCCACTGCGCAAAAAGGAAAAATAAAATAACAATAACGTATCGTTAATATTTTATTAATTCGAGCCTGGGAAGCGTTTGCGCTGCTGCAAGGCATGCAGTAGTGGAGTATGGAATAGAATCCCCGTCCACTCTCCGCCCATATTTGTCATTGCCTTGTGTCATTGTCCTTTGTAAACACTGGCTTCCAAGTCGTTATTAGGCTTGTTAGTCCCTCCTTTGTACCGCCTTGTCTGCATTTGCAACCTCCCATGGCAACTGGCCCTTTTACTTCTGTTACACGCTATGTCTTATTTAGTCTATAAGATCTATTTTCTTTAAAGAGTTTCTCCTACTGCAGGCACGACATGCTTTCCTGTAGCATTCAGCGCGCCATGCTCACTTTCAAGCAGCCGGGACAATGGGGGCTGCTTCTTTGAAGTGAAATAGGTCTCGCATTCAGGAGAGTTTGAGCTATTGCCATTGAAAATGACAATAGCTTAAACTCTCGTAAATGCGAGACCTATTGCATTGTAAATGCTTGTTTTTCCTATTGCATGCAGTCAATGGCCTGTGTGTAGTGTGGGGCGGAGTGGGGCTGGCCAGAGCAGAGGAGGAGTGGTTTGCACACCCACAGTGCGCATGAACTGTTTGGCCGGCCCTCTTGGGCAGACCAAACAGTTCATGCGCACTTTGCATGTTCCCCACCAGGCTGCATTAAACAGCCTGATGAGGAATATGCACAGGCTCCCACTGCCTGTCTGAGCGCCGAACCACAGCGCTCAGACCAATCACAATGTTGCATTGCAGTGTTGTAATTGGCTCAGGGGAGCCTGTGTGCCAGGTGCTTCCTGCTGCCGGCCGGACTGGAGAAAGGAAGAAGGAAGAGGACGCAGGGGAGGCGGCGGACGGCCGTTCCAAGTTAAGTGTTATTTTTTTATTAAACCCCTTCCCCGCTCCACCACCCCCATCCGGTAACAGCCGCTACTGGTCTGGTGGTGGATTAAAGTGGCACAAGGTGGAATCAAGACTAGGCAGCCTTGGTATTCTGCACTCTGACCTTTGATAGCGCTAGCCACAGGCTTCTTAGCAAAACACTGGGCCCTGTCAGGTATTCTTTTACGAATTAAGCAATGCATGTAGCAGCCTTCACCATGCCAAAATGCTCATTAAATGATGGTTTCAATATAGTTTTACTAAAACCGTTTGCTGGGGGGAAAAAAAAAGTATGGCCATATTATTTTTGACTAGACTTTTGAAGTTAGTTTTTGTAACAAGAGTGATCGGTGACCTTTCTAAATTCAGTTTTGAATAGCTTGCAGAGTCATTGCTTACCTCTAAACCCTCTACACCAGCACTTTAGCCCTATTTAGGTGAGGGGATAAGGTGTGTGGCAGGAAATAAAGTTTACAGCTGATATGTAAGACGTTTTTCCAACTGGAATGGGTAACAGGACACAGAGACAATTTTACTGGGTAAACATTAACATGCAGGTCCCCATTAAGGCAGGAGCAATGACAGTGTTCCGATCCTATTTGCCAACTGCTTTAAGAAGGTGGTAAATGGGGACTGTGGGGTCGGTGAGGTGCTGGGAGGGGTCTGTGAGGTGCTGGGAGGGGTCGGTGAGGCGCTGAGAGGGGTCGGTGAGGCGCTGGGAGGGGGTCGGTGAGGTGTGGGGCGCAGGAGAGTTGGTGCAAGAAGATAAGGGAGGCATCCGTGTTCCTCCTGTGCCTTAGGAGGGGGTCAGGTGGAAGTCTGGTCGCTCTCTTTCCAGCAGACCCTCCTGCGATTTAACCTGTAGGATATTCCAGCCAGTAATACCAACCCCGGTGTTCCCGCACCTGTAAAAGTAGGGCGTGCGAACGCCTGGGCAGTTGTGATAAGTCACAGCAGTTGGCTTGACTCGTAATCAGGGCCTTTGAGTTTAAAGTATTTGTTTACTGAAATCAAAATCCATATAAACATACAGGACAAAAAAAATCACATTTTAAACAACACACAAAAATACCTAAAACGTCAACAGGTTTTTGGAGACTGAATTCTGATAAGAACAGAAATACATAGCATTAAAAGAGGCATTAACTTTAGATATAGGAGCATGACATTTAGTTCGAAAAAACCCTACAAAAATGTCGTTAAAAAAAAAAATCAAAGAAACGCAATGGTTTGAGCCTTCTACTCAGTCAATAACTGATGTGCTGTCAGTATCCGTGATGCAAGTAAAATTTACTTTAAATAAAGCAGTCTCTTTGCCAAAGTTAATGGACTAGTTACTAGCCTGTGCAATATTTAGGGTCATTACTCCTACAATGGCACAGTCAAAGATATTGACTGTATAAATAATAAGGTAAAATGGTTCCTTTAAACAGTGGGCTTTGTAAACTGTTTACTCACACGATGCATGGTTTAATCATGCATCAGCCCTTTAATTGTATTTCTTTTATATCTGCGGATCCCAAAACAAAGAGAAACAAAATCACACCTGTATAACCTTTATTGACCACATATGCAACCCATTCCTATATCTAGATTGACACATTACAATACTGGTAAACTGAAGAACCGGATATCTATGAATTAGCTTCTTGGGTATAGTGATGGGCTTAACAGGGAGTTTGGGCTTTGTCCACTATCTTCTGCGGGTGGGAGAATATTTTTTAATCCATGGTAAGTGGATGTGAAACTGTAGGCAATTCCACCATTTCTGTTTCCGCATCGGCCTGCCCCAGATAGGAGGAATGTAGGCAAAATGCCACGCAGAACCAGAATTCCGGGCTTAGACCTGATGGCATGGATGTCCAGCGTAGGTCCTGGTTGTTATAAAGAATACTCCACTCTGGTATTCAGAATAAGAGTATTTATTGGGAGCAAGCAGGTACATCCATTCAACAGCAAGGCTTCTCTCTAACTGCTCAATCTAGTTCTAGAACACACATAAAGCATACAGCATCAATCCCCATAGCAATGGTTACCATGATAGCTGTGATGCCACATCTCCTCTCTTTAATCAACAAATTTAAACTAGAATAAATGCATATATAATAAAAGAAATACAATATATAAAATTAAGAATATAATGCAAGAAATAATATGCAAAGAGTACATAGGATCAATAGCGGAGCTCTACCCCTTCCTTTGCAAAACAAATAATAATTACATAGCATAGTTCCTATATTTCATTGGTAATCTTATCGCTCTACCAACACGTGTCATCTTCCCTGAGCTACCAGAAGGTTGTACAGCGTCATTAGAATCAACCATAACAGATTGAGGATGGATACTTTTTTGATTAGTAACAGTGGTATCAGTGACTTCATCCCACATCCAACTCATTGAAGAAGAAGGTTTCTCTGCTCTTTTATTGTGGCTAAAATTTCCACATTTAGACAGCCTGTTGTAGTGCCAAACTTTCCCATCACTTAACTTGGCAGACTTTGAGTAAGAGTTAACTACTTGCAATGGTGCTGAGTATTTGCTCTGTCCCTTTTTTACCTTAGAAGCAAGTTTCACCTTGACCCAATCACCTTCCTTAAGGTTAATGTCAGATGTATTGTGTGTCTTGTCAAAATGAGCTTTACAGGTTTCATGCATTTTCCTCAAGTTAGATCTGACCAAAGCAGGTGACCATTTACCACATGTCTTCATGGTGTTCCAAGCAACATTGTCTTTAGTAAAGGGTTCTCTGCCTCGTAATATTCTGAATGGACTGTAACCAGTACCTGTGGGTGTGATTCTGTAGGCCCACAGTGTGTTTAAAAGTCCCTTTTCCCAATTTTTACCTGCATTCAATGACGCTTGTATACTACCCATTAAGACTCTGTTAAATCTTTCTACAATACCATTTCCTGCTGGATGATATACAGGGGTTTTCTTCCCACAAATTCCATTTCTTTCTAAGAATTTTATGTATTTCTCAGATGAGAACTGTGGTCCATTGTCACTTAAGATATTCTTGGGAATCCCTTCTCGTAGAAACACACTCTCCAGAAATTTGATGACCTGTCTCGTGTCAAAGTTTTCTGTGATCTCAATCTCCGGCCACTTTGAGTAATCATCGATGACTACGAGAATGTGTTTTTGATTGCCTTCTTCATCATCGATGGGACCTAACCAATCAATACTGAGATTTTCCCAAGGTCGATCAGGAAGGAGTCTGGATCCAAGCGCAGGTCTGAGTACCTGTTGGGTTTTATCAGCGTCTTGACAAATAGGACATTGTTTGACAAATTTTTCTGTGTCTCTGTCCATACCTGGCCACCAATATGACATTTTAATCCTGGCTTTTAACTTTTGGATGCCAAGATGACCTTCATGATTTAATTCCAAAACTTTGGATCGTAGTGTTGTGGGAACAACAATTCTCTCTCCTCTACAAACGTAACCAGAATTGTCAATTGATAGTTCATTTTGTATTTCCCACATAGCTCTTAAGTCACCTTGGCTTTAATTTTTGCTGGGCCATCCTTGGATGATGAAAGATGTTGCTTTACACAATACCTCATCCTGTGAATACTTATTGTCCCATTCATCCTTGGTGATAGCACTAGTATTGTCATATACTGCAGCTACATTGAAGTCATCCCAGTCAGTTTGTTCCGAAGTTTCATATGGTAACGGAGATCTACTGAGGTAGTCCGCTACCTGATTTCTTTTCCCAGGTAGGTATTCCACTTCATAACTGAAGTCCAAGAGTTTCACGTTCATTTTGGCTATTCTTGGAGTGGCTTTGAGTACACCTTCCGAGGTTAACACTTTAAGCAGTGGTTTGTGGTCGGGACGGAGAATGAATTTAGTGCCCCACACGAACTGCCTAAATTTTTCCATAGACCATACAGTAGCTAGCATTTCTTTTTCTATCACCGAGTATTTTTCTTCAGTCGGGGATAGTGAACGAGAAGCAAAGGCGATAGTTACTTCTTCACCTTTGTCATTGATCTGAGAAAGTACTGCTCCTAATCCTTTGCCACTAGCATCAGTGGTGATGATACTTTGTGCAAAATTGTCATAAGCTTGGAGAGGAAAGGCAGAAATAAGATCATTTTTTATTTTTATAAAGTCACTTTCAAGTTCATTATTCCAGAGAAATTCTTGTTTTACTTTAAGTAGTTGTCTCAAATTGTAAGTCTTGGTGGCAAAATTTTGTACAAATTTTGAGTAAAATTCAGCCATACCAAGGAATGATCTTATTTCATCTTTTGATTTGGGTACGGGTGCTTTTCTGATGGCTTCAATTAAGCCCTTTTTTGGGGAAATCCCATCACAACTTACTTCATGTCCCAGGTATGTGACTGACTTCATGCTAAATTTGCATTTATTTAGTTCCGCAGTTAATCCTTTTTCAGAAAGAATGTGGAGGACAGTCTTTAGTCTTTCATCATGTTCGTTCTTGTCACGACCCATGATTAAAATATCATCTTGGAAGTAGGTTATTCCTTTCAAACCTTTAAATAGTTTGTGCATTAACCTTTGGAACACGGCAGCAGCAGAAGCCAGGCCGAAAGGCATTCGTATGAAGTGGTAACATCCAAATGGGGTTATAAAAGCTGTTAGGCTTCTGCTGCTGTCATGTAATTGGATTTGATGATAGGCTGATGTTAAATCTATAGTCGAAAACCACTTAATGCTGTTGGTCTGTGCAAGTAACTCATCTATTCTGGGTAAGGGGAATTTATCTACTATGATGTTTTTGTTGAGATCTCTCAAGTCAATGCATAGGCACAACCGGCCGTCAGGTTTGCGCGCCACGACTAAGGGAGCGAGCCATTCTGCGCTTTCTACAGGTTCTATTATTCCTTTTCTTTCTAAAGCATCCAGTTCAGCCATGACACCTTCTCTTATGTTAATGGGTATGTTTCTGGCTTTATGACAGATTGGTACAGCATTGTCTTTGAGTATAATCTTATGTACAAATCCGCATAATTTTCCCACTTTTCCTGAAAAAACATTGGGGAATTGTTTGACAATGTCATTAACTAGGCTTTTGTTTGACTCTTCTAAAAGCATGACTTGGTCCTCCATTTTTGGATTAAGAATGATCCCTAATTCTCCCTGATCAATCCACCCTAGTACAGAGGGTCCTTTTTCTGCTACATATAATTTGCACATAGCGCTTCTGTCCTTGAACTTGAAGATAACCTCCACATAACCTACCATGGGAATCTTTTCACCAGTGAAGGTTACTGGTTGTATGTTAGGAGGCTTCAATTCCAGCTCAAGAACATTTGCAAATTTGCTCTCCCATACATCACGTTGAATGATGGTGTAAGGTGAGCCTGAGTCAGGTACAATTTGTAAATTAACTCCTCCTATATTTACTTCACAAACCGGTTTCTTTTTCCTTGTGGTACTAATATTCAATACTACATTATCAGCATCATTTATGTCATTTATGCATAGTATACTGTCATCACTAGATGAATTTCCATCATCAATGGGATCTTCATGTTTATCCTCAATACATCCTACCATCTTCTTGTTACCTTTCTTAATTCTCCTTCTGCAAGCTTTTGTGAAATGTCCCATAATGCCACAAAAACTGCATCTGGATTTCAATGCAGGACACCATTTTTCATTAGCGTTATGGCCTTTGTACCCACATCTATAACATGTTAATTGTTTGTCATCCTGATAATTTTTTTTAAAGTTAACCCCTTTCTTGTTGAATTCTTTATAGGTGTGTTTGTCAAATTTCTTTCCCTCAAATTTATTACTGGAAACTTTGCTAACAACATTACCTTCTTCATTGTTTTTAAGTGCGACTTGTGCACACCTTTTTGACATTTCTCCTTTTTTAACAATAGCTATTATTTCATTCAAAGGTGCGTCTCCACATACCCACAACTTTTCTTGAATAGCAGCATTATTGGAGTGCATCACCAGTTGGTCTCTGATGAAACTATCATGGAGATTGCCAAAATCACAATTAATAGATAGTTTCTTCAAAGTAGAAACATAATCTTCAACAGATTCAGATTTATGTTGTTTTCTCTGAAAGAATTCATATCTGTTAATTCCCACACATACTGTGGGTTGATAATGAGCATCAAGATCTTCTAAGGCCTCCAAAAATACATTGGAAACCTCACCAGATCTTGTTTTTTTTTCCATTTGGTAATATATTCTAGATCCTTCTGGTCCCAAGCTGTGTAAAAGCATTTTCTTTTTCCTAGAAGGAGAAAATTAATCTTCATTTTCTTCTTCTAGAGCAGATATATAATTAAGAAAGTATTCCTTCCAATCTAACCACTTCAATACAGGTTCACCAGGACGGATAAGAAATGGAACAGGAGGAACCAACCCACACCCTTGGGTAGCCATGTTAATTACAATTTTGTACTAAACACCGCTTTTATGTCTTTTTTTTTTTAATAAATAACTATAGTGTACAGAAGAACAGTGCACAAATCGATTTCTCTGTATATATTAATATGATGCTAGAAAAACGATTTGATAATAATAATTAGGTGGTTAACTGTTGTGAAAATGGTGAAGTGAAAAGCTGTTCATATCATCGTTGAAATAATATGGAGTTAGAGAGTATTTATATTAAGTATGCACTAATTCCAAGAGGTGTGCATATCACCGTCGAGAATAAAATTTTAAAATATGTTACCATTGGTTAGATCGTAGTTCAAGATGATCCGGTCTTCCAGTACTTCCCAGTTGACTAACACGCAAGGTATTGCGGTTCGTGTAAAGAATTCCTGACTGAAATTCAAAATGGCCACCACGTAAGGTCACGTCGCGTGACCCTGCGTGATGACGCGTGTTACGTTGACGCGAGTGTACAGACTTGCGTGTAGACTTCCTTCCGTGGGTGATAGAAGGAAGCAGACGTAATTCCGAACGGTGGCAGCTGGAATGGATTCCTGGAGTCGACAGTGACGACTGGAGAACTGTAGAATGTCTCCGCCGCTCAAAAAATGCGGCCGAAAGAAACTGCTTCAACGGTCACAGCTGGTAGGCAACATTGATTAAGTTACCTTATGAGAACGCCGCACAAGATACTCCGCGTTAACGATGGCGGACACTGGTTCACGTAGGCAAACTCCGTTCACGTAGGCAAACACCACTCCACCAAGTACTCCGCGTTGTAAGATGGGCAGGCGCTGGTTCATGTAGGCAGACACTGCGGTTGAGCTTGCTGCTGACGTTCCCAATACAACAGTTCTTTCTTTGTGTAAATCCAGGAAAATCGTTTTCTTCAGAGAGGAAACACATACAATAATTGAGGTTTCCAATAGAAATGAGCAGTACCTTACTCTGCTTGCTCCGAGGACTGCTCAATAAACGAAAAGTTTGTAGATCTTGTACGATCCTTGATGAGTACAGGACAATCCTTGATGGGTCCAGATCCCTTCCAAAGTCGCCAAAATGTAAAGAATACTCCACCCTGGTATTCAGAATAAGAGTATTTATTGGGAGCAAGCAGGTACATCCATTCAACAGCAAGGCTTCTCTCTAACTGCTCAATCTAGTTCTAGAACACACAAAGCATACAGCATCAATCACCATAGCAATGGTTACCACGATAGCTGTGATGCCACAGTTGTCTTAGCCAATTCCAGAATTACATAGGGTCCACATAAAATAACTTACGTACAATTAATCTAAATGAGCTCATATACACAAGCAGTGGTTATCCCGAATATGTCACAAGATCTGGTCCTCTATGACCTACATTTGACACCTCTGCCATAAGGGATTTTGTGATCAATCAGGCTTTTTTGTCCCTCTAGGCTGGAGAGGCCGGTGCAGTTAAGCACGGTGGGGTGGGGTCAGTCGACAGACTACTACGAGGGAAAACAAAATGTAAAAGAAGACCACTTACCTTGTGCTCGCCACATCACCGACTTGGCGATGCGGCCAGCGTAAGGTACGTGGTTCCCTTTTTGCTTATTTTATTTTCTCTTGTCGTCGTCTGTCGACCCCCCTCGCCCCCACCGCGCTTACCTGCACCGGCCGCTCCTGCCTCTAGGCCTCTTTTAATTTCATAGCAAATCATCTCTTGCGATCGATTGGCATCAGTTTCCTAGACTGATCATTTTGACCTCAAGATTACTGAATTCCTTGGTGTTGGCAGTTAATTTTTTGGGCACGGTTTATAGGTTGGTGTTCACTAGACCGACCCTCAAACAATTCACACCAACTCTCCAGTAAGATGTTGAGTTTATTGAGGCCAGCTTTGGATCCACTCATGTTACCTGTTTATCTGGATTGTCCTTTGGAATTCGATCTCGAAAGGGAAGAGGGTACTTAAGTTGCTCATTGTCAAGTGAAAGTAATTCTCTCCATTCCTTGCTTTTCTATGCTGTCTGGTACTTGTGGTTCTGGATTTATGATTAAAAAAAACAAACCCACACAGAATGCAAAGAAAAAAAGTCAACAAGACTGGAAGTGCTTCTTGACCCAGACAAGGGGCAACTTGAAATCTTGGTAGTTGCCATCAGCCATTTGCATATATTTCATACGGCAAGGACCCCTATTTGTCGATGCAGTGTTGTATGCATGGCTGTGCTTCCAAACCTTGACTACGCATGCGCACCAAGGTTTGGCAGAAGAACTGTGGTCTGGTGTCAGAAAACAGAAGAACTTGTAATGACCTTGAGGAAGTAGCAACAAGGATGATGTATTTTTGCATACAAGATTACATCTCTTTCGATGCTATGGATGGTGGTCAGCTATTGCCAGAATGGATGATTAAAAATACTTTTTTTCTAGTGTGAAATGAAATAGAATAAAATAAGCAAATGTGTCCACCTTCTTTTTGTTGGCAAAGGTGGAAAACTCTTAAGATCATAAAGAAATATTTTGGGGAAAAGGTGTTCTGTGCAGAGCAAGTGTTAGGGCACACACTGCTGCTGCCTTGTTAGAAATCAATACATCTGGGCACCTAGGGGTGCAGTGTCAGTTCTTGCTGTTATGTATGTTCAACGGGTGCCTGCGGAGCCCAAACTAGCTGGAAAGCAACAGAGAGGTCTATATATAGCTCTAGTTTCGCATAGAGACACAGAGGACTCTGGATAAACCAGGGTGCCAACATGACTGTAGCAGACTAACTCTACAAACAACTACAACAGACAGAAATTTACAAAGAGAAGCATGTCTTACCTTACAGAGAGAAAACTCGGGAAGCATTTTAAAGGAGAAAGGAAAAGATAAATGTAATCACATTTGTTTCACTGAATTGAGACAAAGGAAGACAGAATGGAAAGGTCGAGATGAATGGAAAGATGGAGGAGAAACAGAGGATTGGCGAGAGCAAGGAAAAGAGAAACACACAGCCACACGCACAAAGTAAGTATGTGGTTGTGAGGAGGGAGAATAGTTAGAAATATAGAGTGGGACAGACAGACAGACCAACCGGCAAGATTCCAAGCAGTACTAGACTGACAAAAAAAAGATACACAGAACCCCCCCACAGAAGCAGACAAATAGGGTGATGGCGACAAGCAGAGACTGCATAACTTACCAAGCATCTGGAGAACCATTCTGCATAGAGTAGTCTTGCTCCTTCTCTAGTACATTTCAGAAAAGAAGCTGAAACACATCCCTACAAGCAGCTTCTCATCTGTCCCATAAAGGACCCCAAAGCTCCTCGCGCCCCTCGTATTCACAGTGAAAAGAGCACCATTCCTCCTCCACCCCCCGCTCCAAGCTTGGTCCCCAGTGCGGAATCATTCCGGTCCGAACTACTATGCAATGATGGTTTGGGTAGTTCTTGGGTTTTAAGGCAAGGGGGTCTGTGGTAGGCGAGTAGGCTGGATCCGCCAGTCAAGTGATATGGTGTGATTGCATGCACAAGAGATGCTGTGGTAGTGAACGACCTACCCAGTATAGGTAGATGCACTTTGAAAGAGCGGGCACATAGCACTTTCCACTAAATGGTAAAGAGAAAACGTTCCCAAGTAGTCAGCAATTCATATTTTTTTTTATTATTAGTAGAATACAAATAAAAGTAGTATCCTAATGCAAGCCAGATGAGCATAGATATGTTTAGTTGACACATGTTTCGCTCTGGCTATACTAGACATCAAGATTTTTAAGGTGTTCTCTAAAGTACTGCTAATATTGTGGCGTTTTGTAGGTTGAAACTGTATTCATGTGTTGGTCAGATTGTGTGTCAGTTCACTCCTTGGTCATGTTCTGCGAGTCAGACCGAAGTGGCATTTTACTTGACAGAGACACGTGATTACATTTCCACTGTGCCATTGCGAGGCTGGATTGCATTCAGTGCTGATCATCAGAGACTGCAAGAATTCTTTCATTTCCTTCTGCTCACCAGAGGCCGTATTATGACAAATGTGCACTTTTCTTATTTGCACCATGGCACACCTTCAAACAAATGCTCTGTGCAGAAATAGGGAAAGTGTGGCCTATTATGCTGAATGCGCTACCCTTAGGGCAGCAGTTACCTCACGCTGCCCTCGGAGTAACGCATTCAAGTAAAATACAGAGCAGTTGTTTAAAAGCTGCTCCGTATTTCACAGTGCAGGCGGCAACCCACCTGCACTTTCAAGGGGGATTCGAGATCTCCTTACAGGCAGGTGCAGTAAGTGACTGCACCCGCCTGAAGGAGGATGTTTGAGGGGTCCATGGGGCCCACTTTCTCACCCCCATAGGGCTGCCTTTAGGAGGTGCACTTTCACTTTGCTACCTTTTTGTGGCGCACTTTGAGTGAACATCCTAAAAACATGTTTGCCTTTGCACCCACATCAGTAATACGATGTGGGTGCAGAGGCAAAGTAATTCAAGCAAATGAGGGAACGCCCTCTCATGATGGCCCTGGCACTACACGTGCATCAGCACAATCCGTATTGCAGAAGGGAGCATACAAGTGTCTTGAGACCCCTTCTGTAATACCAAAATGCCCCGGAGTGCACAAAGCGGGCGCACACGCCTGTTGCGCCCCCAGGGAACTTTCTGCAATACGGCCCCAAGAATGAACCATGACTACCCATTACATCCATGAGGATGAAAGGGATGTCCAAAACATTTTATTTCACATTCTGCTCCCTGCTGTCTACATGAATCCCACACGCACACTTTCCTCATCCATTTGTGGTTGACCGCCTGTCCTTGCTCTGTACCTCTGCCCTTGCCTCTTGCCAACACCAAGGCTGCCACTAATCGCTGGGGGGCTTTCGTGATGTTTCTCAATAACCAAAGGACACTGTGTAGCATTTCCTTCCTGACTCTTTGCCGCTCAAGGTATACATTGTGGCTTAGGTCTTAAAACAACATCTGCAGCACACACAGCACCAACTGCGCGTACCAGACCTAATATATTGGGTATATTGGATACGTGTATACTGCATGTTAGAACTGACAAAAGCAGACACCAGCAGTAACTGTGTGCACAGAAGTTACTTATCAGTATGCACTATCCCCTACTCGTTCCTTATGCGTAGATCATTTTAATTTTATAGTACACAGGTTATGTTTCTAATCCATAGACTAAGAGATGATGGTGACGTGTATCCCAAAATTCCTCCCAGACCTCTTTATTTCTGGTGACATGCAAGGTACAACATCCATCTTATTGCCCCAAAAGTGGATCTGAGCCAGCCCCAAGGTGGCTCACCCAACACATCTCCAACAACACTGTGGGAATCTCTGAAGAAACTCCACTGGAAGCACCTATCACCTATCCTTCCACTAACTACTGCCTACCTCAGATCACCCCCAGACCTTCCTGGGCCAATCACCTCTAGAGAGGACAAATAGGTGAATGATGGAAAGCGCTGAGTGTCCTTTTATGCTTCAAGATGGGGACTGATCCTGTTTCATAGGGTTTTTAGGCTGACCCTCTAAGTGGAGCTACCTAAACAACTACCTAAACTCTCTGCATCTTAATGTTTGCAGAGAAAGAGACAAGTAATCAGGAGGGGAGTCTAATTATAGCAATAGACAGAAGCTATTATTTATCCAAGTCCGGCTAGGTGACATGAAGGCCACTCATTTTGTTGGATTATCTCATCTTATCTTAGATCACTGTGCCGCGTTCATCACATGACTTTTGAAGTATAGAACACTGGGAAGTGCATCCTAAAGGAATGACCCCCTTTTGCCTTTTATAATTCAGAGAGAGACCTGGTAACATTCTAGCCATGACCTGAATATTGCGGTTCAAGTCCAGATGCAGTGCGTTTGTGCAGCCTAAATGTCAGAAATGCCTAGCTCACTATTCAAACAAGACCTTATGGTAGTCTTCTTGCTGAATTATACTTTAATTATTATGTGTCAGCTAATTCCTAATTAACTAATTACTTTTTGTCTTCTGTAATGATCATGTTTTTAATAAACCCTTTAGGGTTTTAACCTGGAATCCTTGTCTCGCACAGGTTTGTTTATTAGCTTTGGACTAAGTCTTATGAAGGCTCACAAGGAATTACGAAGACTTAGACAGTCCAGATCTTGTGCATCAACCCTCTAAATTAGTTAATTAGAGTGTCAACATCATTGAATAGAGGAAATCAGGGTTGGACTTCAAACAATTTGAGAGCAATACATTGACTTATATCGGTAAGCGCCTACAGTTAAAGAATGAACACTAGGTTTAGTAGATGCCTTCATGTCACCTGCTAACCTTTTTCTGGTCCTGTGGGTTTCATTTACCTAATCAACGGAATCTGGGAGCGAGCCATCTGGACTAATGCATCTGAAAACAATGATTTACAGAAGGAAACTGCTGGACTGGAAAATGTGTTTTCTGGTAACATTGAGTCCTCTGATAACCCTAGTGACTAGAATGATAGGAGCATTAAATCACTTGCCTTGCAGAGGTCACAGCTTCAATGGCACAGAACACTCAGTTTTCCACCCTTCAGGAGGTAGGCATTGCTTAAGGTACAGTGACATGCTCAACCTTTATGACCTCACATGACTGAGCACACTTGGGATCCTGCTGCCATGGTGACCAGGCTCCACCTTTGCATTCTGTTTATAGTTTTAGAATGTAAACTGGCTGTTTGGTCACTCATCCTCACCTGGGAAATGGACCATTTCTCTCTGCTGACCATCTCCGGCCCAGTGATGCAAGAGCCTGCTGTCCACATGCCTGGAAAAACCTTTGTGCCCTATTTCACTACAGCAATCAGAGAGCTGGCAGGTAACAGTCCACTCGGCGTTATGGAGAGGATCTGAGATCGGAACGAGGCCTTGAATTATAAAATGGGGCGCAGGGATTTCAGAAAGGCCACCTCTCACATTTTGCGTAAGGAGATACCTTCTTCGAAATATAGACTCCCAATTCCTTATCTAAAAAATATATTAATTTTACCATAGCTGCACCACAATTCATCTCAACATGGAGATGCCTCATCAACCCACTTTTCGCTGTCCTGGATGGCGCTAGAGTTAACTGTTTGAGACCAATGAAGGAATATGTAGCTACTGTCACAGACATGCGCATCACCATTCTTAGCTGGTATACTAAATTTCAAAGTTAAAAAGATAGTGCTCTTAACAGCACATCAAGGGCAGCACTGCAAGACAGCACAATATTTAAGAAAGGTTGTCTAGTTTTGAAGGGCAGTCCCGGGAGGTGCTGATTGCGGCCCCTGTCAATAACTACTTTAGAGTGCTCTTCCCATTAGACAATATTAATACTGTGAACATGTCCATGTTTTTTTGTTTGTTTAATATTAACTCATTTTGATATTAATCGAGGATAGTTAATTTCTGAACGTTTAACTTCGGAGTCCTATTTTATTTAGATTATTTCAACAATATTAATGGTTTCATTTATTTGGGAAAGGCAGAGCAAAATCTCCAATCTTCCTTTTTTAAATAAATTGTATTTACTGAGTCCCTATAGTCCAGCTGTCCTTTGCTACCCTTTGTCCTTTTTAACATTAGACCTTTTCTTACCAGAGCTGTGACTCTTAACCCTCACTAGACCACTTCCTGATTTTTTTTAATCAAATGTTTTATAATCCTTTTTTATTTCCTTGAAATGCTTGTATATGTATGTTTTTATCATGAAAACAGACAGGGCACCTCAGTCAGCATCATGTCAGGCGACTTCAACTCCTCTCCTCCCCAAAGAGATTTTGATCTCCATCTAACAGGAGTCATTCAATGGAAAAAGCTTCTCCCAGTTCACATGCGCTGCAGGCACAGTAGGTGAATTGCAAGAATAGATTGGTATGGTTTACTGCCAGTGTAGCACTAGAACACAAAAGGGTACTCTAAAATGAGATTATCCGTTATCCAAAGAAAATCAGCACAATTTTGTTATATCAAGAGCTATACCATTCACCATCAATTGTATTTTTTAAATTAATCCACATACTTGCAGCTAAAGTATTTTAAATTTTCAAATTCAAAATATATAGGATGGTCTTAAAATTGTAGGATACAATTGTGTTTTTAATCTTTTCCTTAACTTGCAATGCATCCATGGCCAAGAATCGCAATGAAGGATGGCCACCCTTATTGTGTCAAGGGTCACATCCAGTGTGGAAATGTTCCTCAACTTACACCAATTTAAAAAGACATATTAAAAAGGTATGCTTCTTCAGTTTGAGGTCAGAATTTACTATTTTAATACCCCTCTGTTTTACTTCTTCTTTAGTAGAAAGTTACAAAACTCAAAGAAACACATTGGAAGCCTAGCATGTTTCATCCATGTTGAAAGGGTCTGGTTCTAAAGCATAACATCTGTCGAAACTTCTTGGTGCTGAAGTAGTGCACTGTTTAAAAGAGAGCGAATTGAAAGTTAAACAGGTGGGTCTTTAAAGATTTTCTACATCATAACAAAAACAATTCTGCCGGTACCTCGATACGAAGGGTATTCCATTCTTTTCCGGTCTATCACCGCATTAATGCCATGTCTTCCCACAGACCTTATAAGAAATTGACGGTCTTTTTACAGAACTAATTGGAGGTTTTCTTATAAATAAACGTGGCTATTATTTTCATTGAAAACGATAAAAATGCACTAACATTTGGCCAAAAGTACTCTTTTGTATTGTCGGATAACATTAAAAAGCTCTATTCAATTTGGTTTCACTTCAAGAAAAGGTTGTGTCCCAGTTTTCAGTACAATCCACTGCAGTCACCAGACCGTGCGTGGTTACAAGATTGTTATTCTTCAGTTTCTCACATGGTGTCCAGAGACTGTGATCTTAATGTAAGTACCGTAATGACCAAAGTCATGTTTCATCTCAACAGGTAAATATTTCCCATGAAAGATGTTTTGGACAGAAAACTGAGAAACTGTACTTGGTGACATTTGTGGTGCAAATCTGCTGGGCGTGATTTGTGTGGGTGTGAAACTTCAGATATTGCCCACTCAGCAACAAACCACATGGCAGTGCCCTTTATTTTATTTTTATTTTATATATTTTTGCAATTTCTCGCACAAGGTCAGATATTGTCATACGTAATCAGTTTTCCTAGCACATTTCTGCCCTTGGAATAGCCTCATAGGATTTGCCAGCTATGCGGAGTGAGACTTTTCTCAAGGTTCTGAGGTATTTCACATGGACCACAGTCAAAGCAGACAAGTATCTGTGTGTCTGGTCTGTGCATATATGTTTGGTAGGGATACTAGTTATTTTGTATGTGGCTATACTTGGGGGGCGGTCCGGTATGAGTGACTTGTAGAGCACTTCCATTTTTACTGATTTTCATAAGTGAACGTTGTCCATAGCCAGAGGGTTCTGCTAGGGAGTATTGTCTTGTGGCCAAAATAATATATATCACTCTGGTGCTATATTGCGTTGTTTGGGTGTCTGGTGTTTCTGCAGTAATTGTAGGGTAGGGCTAATTGCGGTTTGTGTTGAATTGGTTGAATTGTTGGAAGCATCCCAAGCCCACTTACGGGCCATGGTACAGAGCTGTGCTGTGGAAGTGGGAGTACAGTGTAGTGCAGTCTTCAATCCGTGGGGCGCGACCCCCAGGGGGGCCGTGGAGGCCTGGGAAGGGGGTTGTGCGTTCCCCAGCTTCACTTATGCCTGCAATCCAAAACGTTTGCTTTCGTTTTGGATAAAGACATCAGTCCTGGGATGGCTAATTTAGATTATTATCAGCTAAAGTTCCATCAATTGAGTCTCTTGTGCTGTGAAAAGTTTCCATGCCAGGGTCCTGGCTTGCCTGAGTGAAATGCAAATGTGCCTATCAGTTAATCTGCAAGTGTAAAGGGTGCTTGGGAGCTGGTTCTGGCTTTAATTGATCAAATCACTCCAGCTTTGTGATGACAAAGATTTGGTTTTTGAGTGGTAGTGCAAAGAGTTAACAACTCAGCTATGAAGTGCATGCTTTTAATTTTAACTGCATTTACACAGCCCTTAGTACCCCTAAAGGTGTATTGAAGGTACAGTTATGTTAAAAAGAAAATTGCATTACATACGCTCTGGTATTACTAAAATCTACATTTTGGAAGCACCATTTTATTGTAAAACTATTTGCCCGTTTTGCAGCACTCTATCTTACACTGTGTAATGCAAGTATAAAGTAATGACTTACATATTTACAGTGCTTTCTGTCATAGGCTGTGACCTCGTAGCACTAAAAATACACGTCGCTATTCTCCACTGCACCAACTAAGATTTAATTCTGTGGCTCTCTGGTTACACACAGACCTCTGCAGTGCATTAACTAATAGAGGTTTCATAATGTACTACAGTGCATTTCTCACTGAGTAACAACTTTTTAAATTTAGTTTTCATTTACGCTGCCCATTATTTTATATGTAGATACCTGATAATGAAAGACCTAAAAATGTACAGAATATTTTGTGGCTTATTTATGAGAGGCTTTCATCGCCAGAGCATTACTTTTTTTGACGCTCCGGCGGCGCAAGCGTCTCAACCATACCTATGAGGTTGTGCAAAGTCACCCTGCATGGCTTTGCATGGCCTCATAGATATGGAGTAAGACATATCCGCGCAAGTCACTGCGTTGCCTTACCCTGCGTCAAGGAGGTGTTCCATGGGCTTTGCGTGGGGTTCCCACGCAACACCCATGGATTTTGATGCTGCCCATATTTACAAAATCACGTAAACCTGGGGCAGCTCCAAAAACGGACGCCCCCCCAGCGGAGACGTAACTAAGAGAAATGTTTCATTTCTCCTCGTTTTTTCCTCTTTCCATGTGTGCTGCATTCTGCAGCTCACATCGAAAGAGGAAAGTGCCTCTCTGGATTGTTTTTTTGAAGGAAGGTGCCCCTTCCTGTACAAAAACAATCCTGTCTATGTTGGTGCTAGGCAGCAATTTATGTGCCAACGCAAAGGAAAAGGACAGGAATGCACTGTATTTCATAAATACTGTGCATTCCTGCCCTTTCACATTGGCATAGGGCCGCGCAGCAAGAAGACTTGCGGCGCTGCTCTGTGCCAATTCCTCATAAATGAGGCCCTTGGTTTTAGCTACACCTTTGACTACACCCCCAAGCTCACTGACCTTTGGTTTGCTAAACATTGTTTAATATTATTTCCCCACCGTAAAAATTATTTGCTGTGATAATTGGGGGCGTTTATGGTTGTCGATAGTGGTCTATGATGAGGAGTACCAGGTTCTAGAAATTTTCGTCAGAAGGGGGTCCTTACGCCTAAAAACGTTTGACAAGGGGATCTCAGCATCAAAAGGTTTGAAGACCTCTGGTGTAGTGTCTTATGTTTTTTGTGAATATGTGGAGTGGACTGTATAGTCGGAGAGTGGAGCATCGCGTTGCCAGCTATATGGCTTTGGTACTTTACTGTATGTGAAAGGGTGTTGGAAAGATTGTCTAACAAGCTCTGTTCTCTCTGGTAATTATGGCTGTGTTATGCGTATGGACAAGAAGAAAAACATTTGCCAATAGTTCCAACTATCTCAAGAAGTTTAGACCCAAAGAGTTTGGAAAAATGTGGGCATTCATAAAATGTGTCCTATGTGATAGAGACAAAGACTGTTTTTTTTTTCATAGTGCTGAATGAAGAGCATTGATTGGTAAAGGTCCTGAGGACTTTGAAAATCCACAAATTGTGGATCCCACCCTTGTCCACCCATTTGCCCAATTAGGAACATTCTCTCTGTGCATCTGACAGGAGAGTTAACATAGTCCCTTGGCGAGTCAGGTTCGGAGGCTAGGAATGGATGCAGGCACTCGCCAGCCATGTGTGGCACAACCAGGTCTTGTCTGTTGTCCTTGTGGCCCACCATATGACTAGTATCTTGCAGAGAAAACAATACTGGTACGTTGAATCATTACTGTAGTGTACTGTAGTCTTACGTTGGTCTTTAACATGCGGGTACATACATGAATTACCTCAACAGGATTATTGGTCACTTCCCTCTGGATTAACTGGCCTTCCCAACTGTTTCATTTAGAGCACACACCACAAAACACTTCCTGATCCATGTATTCCAGGCCGGAGCAGAAGAGCCGAGGGACAGACAAAGGACACTGACACACATATGAGACAGATGAATCACAAGACCTCTTCCACCATACACAAGAAAGCCAAAGGATGCACTAGACCAGACACACCTGCAGGGATGAAAGTATTAACCTACAAAATACACCATCAGACACTGTCAATCAATGTCAGCCTCCCCACATATATTACACATAGGTACCACTCAGTGGCGGCTGGGCGAGGGGCTAAGGGCTCTGTCCCACGTCGTCTCTCCTTCGTTGGCCGAAGAGGAAGCAGCCAGGCTCCTCTGAGCCAATCACAATGCTGCAATGCAGCGTTGTGATTGGACTGACCACCGTTATTCGGCGCTCAGATGGGGACTGGGGGCCTGGGCATGTTCTCCACCCAGGCTGTAATGCAGCCTGGGTGGAGAATATGCTAAGTGTGCATGACTGTTTGGCCAGCCCGAGACGCTGCAACGCAGTGGGGCGACGCTCCTCCGCCTTAGCAGAGGAGTCACCACTGGTACCACTGCTTGTAAGTTACTCAGAGTCTCAAATCCTCCCTGAAAATTGAACTATTTAAACAATGATGTGATGTGCGAATGACCACAATGAACACAAATGAATAGATCGAAACACTTGCTAACTAGCCAAACTGGCATTCAGCATGGAAACAGGCCAAAGTAATGCTTAGAACACAAATGTGGTAACTTATACGCAGTGGCGGCGGCGGAGTGTCGCCCCACTGCATTGCAGAAGTGAAGGAAAGGAAATATAAAATGCTAATAACGTGATGTTATTATCATTTTATTTGTTACTGCTGCGGCAGCATGGGGGTGGGGCTGCTCTGCTCACAGAGCAGGGCGGGGGAGGAGTGGTGGACACACTGAAGTGCGCATGACGCTTTGGCAGGCCGTCTTGGGCTGGCCAAACAGTCATGTGCACTTAGCATGTTCTCCACCCAGGCTGCATTACAGCCTGGGTGAAGAACATGCCCAGGCCCCCATTCCCCATCTGAGCGCCAAATTACGGCACTCAGACCAATCACAACGCTGCATTGCAGCGTTGAGATTGGCTCAGGGGAGCCTGGTTGCTTCTGTTCGGCCGGAGGAGAGACGACGTGGGACAGAGCGGTGAGGAGATAAGTGTATTTTTCTTTTTTTACGCTCCCTTACCCCTTCGCCCCGCCACCCCAGATCCGTGCCGGCCACCACTGCTTACAGGCACTATTCAGCCTAAGTAGTGAACGGTGTGCATACCGCCTACAGTGGAACACAACTTAAAATAAAAAACTAAACGTGCAAATGATTCAAAGTAGTGCACACTGTGCAAACAACTTACAATGGATAATGTACAGTACATTTAGCAAGCTGGACTATTCGCCTGACTGTTGTCAGAGTGCACCAACCAGTATAGAACAGTACACATCCAGCAAGCTGCACTCTTGCAATCACGCCAAAGATACCCCATGATGCATCGCCTTCTGCTAGTACACACGCGAGCACAAAGCATGCACCAGACGTGCACGCAACTTTGTCATCATTGTGAAACTGCTGTTGAGGCAAAGAGCAAAAATAATGAATTTCTATGGACGTGACTAATATTGCTGCTCTCTGCTACTTCCTGTGTATAGCCAATCACCGTTTTAGTTTTGTGTTGGTCACATTTTTGGGTAGTTGTTTGGTTCACCAGCACCGTTTGTTCACTTTTTCACACCGAGTTATTTTGAATAAATAATTGCTTTATGTCTGTTGTGATAATACAAAGGCCAGTCTGGGTAGTAATGTTTCTGTACATGGCCTTTATATCTTTTGTTTTTCATTTACTGCCTGTCTGACTGTATTAAAGCACAAGTTACTAACTTGTGTAACGATATATCTGTAAGAGACAGTAGTTAGTGACAGATTCCTTACCTTAGAATATCCCCAGGCGTCAGGCTGGATCCGGAAAGTTTTTGCGTAGCAGTACCCTTGCGCGTCGGTAGGCGGCGTCGTGCGGCTCCGCGTCCGTCGTCGGCGTCGTGATCGCCGGGATGACGTCGCGGGCAGTACTTAGACGCCGCCCCTGCGCGCTGACGCCAGTTCTGTACACGACTTTCCGCGCCAGGAACGCAGAGCCATGCAAGAAGCTGACATAGGTGTCTGAAAAATACTAGGGCCCTGAAAGGGATGTCCTTAACCCTAGAAATCAGTTCGCAGAACGGGGAGGATGGGTGGGGCGGTAAGGAATCTGTCACTAACTACTGTCTCTTACAGATATATCGTTACACAAGTTAGTAACTTGTGCATCTGAAAGAGACACGTTAGTGACAGATTCCTTACCTTAGAATAGATACCCCAGCAATACCAACCCCGGTGGTGGGTCTGCGAACAAAGATCAGACAAGGAAGTCCCGGAGGACAGAACGGCCAAAGAAGCCGTCCCTCCGGACCTGGCTGTCAAGGCAGTAATGCTTGGTAAACGTGTGCAGCGAGGCCCACGTAGCTGCCTGACATATATCCTGCAGCGGAACACCGCGGCCTAAGGCCGTGGTAGCAGCCGTTGCCCTGGTGGAATGGGCACGCAGCCCAACAGGAGGCTCCTTCTTAGCCAAAGAATAGCAGGCTTTGATACACAAGGTTACCCAGCGGGAGATGGTTCTCTTGTGCACCGCCCCGACCTTTTTGGCACCCACGTAGCCAACAAAGAGCTGGTCATCCACCCGGAAGTGTTGTGTGCGGTTGATATAAAAGGAAAGCGCACGTTTTGGGTCCAGACGGTGGAGCCTCTCTTCCTCTCTGGAAGGATGCGGAGGCGGAAAGAAGGTGGGCAAAGTGATGGTCTGCCCAATGTGGAAGGCAGTAACCACCTTTAGCAAGAAGGACGGACGCGTCCTAAGAACAACCTTGTCTGGATGGACAGACAGAAAGGGAGGTTTGCTTGATAGAGCCTGGAGCTCACTCACCCGCCGAGCGGAGGTGATGGCCACCAGAAAGGCTGTCTTCAGAGTCAGAAGACGAAGAGGACAGTTATGTAGAGGCTCAAAGGGAGAGCACATAAGAAAGGTAAGAACCAAGTTCAAGTCCCACTGAGGCATCACAAACGGAACAGGAGGGAAGAGGTGTGTAATGCCTTTTAGAAACCTGTTAACAACAGGGGACTTGAAAAGGGAGGGCTGATCAGGAAGCCTGAGGAAGGCCGAGATGGCACAAAGATAGCCCTTGATGGTACCCAGGGCAGAACCCTGTTGGGCCAGGGAAAGAAGGAACAGAAGAACCTCAGAAAGAGGGGCAGAAAGGGGATTCACAGCCTTTGCTGTGAACCATGCCACAAACTTCCACCTGCAGGCGTATACCACCTTAGTGGAGGGACACCTGGCTGCCAGAATCACATCACAAACTTCGGGAGGCAAGTCGAAAGGAATCAACTGCTGCCGCTCAATCTCCACGCAAGCAGGTGGAGGCTGGACAGGTTCGGGTGGAGGACCGTCCCCTGCTGCTGTGACAGAAGATCCTCCCGAAGAGGCAGACGGATCGGGGATCGACGCTCATACGGAGTAGCTCGGGATACCAAACTCTTCGAGCCCAGTCCGGAGCCACAAGGATGACTTGGGCCCGGTCGCGCCGAATCTTCTTCAACACTCTGGGTAGAAGTGGTATAGGCGGAAAAGCGTACAACAGACCGCAACTCCACTCGCGACGAAAAGCGTCGCCGAGCGAGTGCTGCCTTGGAAATTCCAACGCGCAGAACTGATGACATTGCGCGTTCTCTTCGGTGGCGAATAGATCTAACCAAGGCTCTCCCCACTGTAGAAAGAGTCCTTGCGCCACTTCCGAGTGAAGACGCCATTCGTGATCCATCATGCACCTGCGGCTGAGTTCGTCCGCCCTGGCGTTCAGGGAACCTGCCAGGTGTTGAACCATCAGGAAAATGCCCTGATGTTCCAGCCATGTACAGAGGCGCAGAGCCTCCTGACATAGGGTCCACGACCCCACCCCGCCTTGCTTGTTGCAGTACCACATGGCGGTGGTGTTGAATTTGAACACCTGCACTACCTTCCCTTTGACAGAGGGAAGGAATGCCTTGAGTGCAAGTCGGATCACCCGGAGCTCCAGAATGTTGATATGGAGCCGGGACTCTGCCGGAGACCAGAGGCCTCTGATCTCCGCCTCTCCCATGTGACCGCCCCATCCCAGAAGGGACGCGTCCGTCACAACTGTGTGCTCTGGCTGGGGAAGGGAGAGTGATCTGCCCATGACCCATTGCCGGTTCGAGAGCCACCACTGCAACTGTCTTGCAGTCCCCTCCGAGATCTGAACGTGATCGGACAGGTTGCCCTGGTGCTGCGCCCACTGGAACTTCAGGTCCCACTGCAGAGCCCGCATATGCCATCTGGCATGATCGACCAGCAGGATGCAGGAGGCCATGAGGCCCAGCAGCCTCAGGGTCATCCGTACCGAAACCCAGGATAAAGGCTGAAAGATCGGAATCATAGCCTGAATATCCCGGACTCGCCGTTCGGGAGGATAGGCCCGAAACTGCGTCGTGTCCAGAACTGCTCCGATGAAAAGGAGCTGTGGAGAAGGAATCAGATGCGACTTCGGCACATTGATGGAGAACCCCAGCGAGTGCAGGAGTTCGGCCGTAGTCTGGAGGTGGGAGACGACTGCCTGGGACGAGCCCGCCTTCAGCAGCCAGTTGTCGAGGTAGGGGAAGACTGGAACCCCTGCCCGGCGCAGATGAGCTGCGACCACCGCCATCACTTTCGTGAACACCCGAGGGACACTTGTAAGGCCAAAGGGGAGCACGGTGAACTGAAAATGCTCGAGGCCTACCGTGAACCGAAGGTAACGCCGGTGGGCCGGCAGGACGGGGATGTGAAAATAAGCGTCCTGCAAGTCCAACGCTACCAACCAGTCTCCAGGGTCGAGGGCAGTCAAGACCTGAGCTAGGGTGAGCATCTTGAACTTCTCCTTCCGGAGGAAGCGATTGACGTTCCGGAGGTCCAAGATAGGACGCATGTCCTCCTTGTCCTTTTTGGGCACCAGAAAGTAGTGGGAGTAGCAACCACGTCCTACTTCTGGGGTCGGAACATGCTCGATGGCCCTCTTGGCCAAGAGGGCCGTGACTTCCTTCTGCATAAGCACCAAGTGATCCCCTGACATGCGGTGGAATTGAGATGGCATGGCTGGGGGGGTGGTCTCGAAGGGGAGGGAGTAGCCCCTTCGGACAATGTCCAAGACCCACCTGTCCGAGGTGATGGCACGCCAGTGGTGAAGGTGATGGCGGACCCTGCCCCCTACTGGCGTGCTGTGCACCTGAAAGGAGGGACTAGGAGGGCTTGGAGGCCGCGGACGGGGCGGAAGTGGTGGCCTGACCCGCACGCTGGTTGCCCGAACCGCCACGGCGGTAGCCACGTCCCCGCGAAGACGCTTGCTGCGCAGGCCGGTGGCTGGGCTGCGGACGTGACTGGGCGCCCCTTCGTGGCCACGAAAGGGGCGAAAAGCAGAGGTTAGCGGAGGGCGCACAACAGAAAGGCCCAGGGACTTGGCAGTAGCCCGTGAGTCCTTGAAACGCTCCAGCGCATGGTCTGCTTTGGAACCAAAAAGACCGACTCCATCAAAGGGCATGTCCATGAGTGTATTCTGGACATCACCCGAGAAACCAGTTGTTTTCAGCCAGGCGTGGTGACGCAGCGCCACCGTCGTTGCAAGCGATCTGCCCAGCAAGTCGGCGGTATCAAGGCCACATCGTATGGTGTACTTTGCCGCATCCCTACCTTCCGCAATGGTGCGGGTAAGCAGTGTCTGGACCTCCTCAGAACACTGGGGCAAAACAGCCGCCACCGAATCCCACAGGGAGTGGGTATATCGGCCCAAAAGGCAAGTGGTGTTGACGGACCGCAAGCCAGCACTGGAGGAAGAAAAAGCCTTCTTCCCAAATTGGTCCAGGCGTTTGGATTCCCTATCCGGAGGGGCGGTAGGGAAGGCGGTTTGGGAGGCAGAGGCTTGGACAACCAAGCTCTCGGGGGTGGGATGTTGAGAGAGAAACAAGGGGTCGCCCGGAGCAGGGCGATGGCGTCGGGCCACGTTCCTATCCACAGGAGCCCCTGTGGTGGGCTTGGACCAGGTGCCCAAAAGAACGTCAGATAGTGCATCATTAAACAGCAGCACAGTCTCCGAAGAGGAAGCTGCCGGCTGAAGCACTTCGGTCAGGAGATTAGTCCTGACAGCCACAGTAGGCAATTGGAGGTGCAAGGCTCCAGCTGCTCTACGCAACACCGTTGCGAAATTTGCTCCCTCCTCCGTAGCCACGGGAGGAGACAGCATGCCAGTGTCAGGGGAAGTGTCTAGACCACTGGCATCCCCAAGTTCCTCTGCCCAGTCCTGATCATACTCACACTGCCGTGTGAGAGGGTCTTCCGACCCCTCCCAGCTCTCCTGGTCCTCCTCTGGTTCAAAATATGGAGGAGGAGGGACATCTGGGACCCAAGGTCTCATCGGCGCCGGGGCCGGCGTCGAGCGACGTCGGTCCGGCTCCATGTCCGGAACCGGAGAGAACCGGGGAACGACGCCGCCCGGAGCCCCGGGCGGCGTCAGGAATGGCACAGGGGACATCGACGCCGGAGGAGGCGTGGTTAGGTCAACCGGCGTCGATGGGGGTTGCGGCACCACCGGAGCCGGGATCGAGGCCGGGGCCGGAGCCGAGGCCGGGATCAAGGCTAGCGGGACAGGCGACGCCGGGACCGGAGTCGTCGGCGACGCCGGAGCAACCCCATCAGGGCCCGCGGGGCCTGAAGGCGCACCGGAGGGACCTTGAGGCCCGAAGAGGCGGGCCATGGCCGACAGGAATTCCTGTATTTGGGCCGGAGTCGCCCCCGAACCCGGAAAGGACGGGTAATGCGGGGGCGGCTCCACAGGCACGTCCGGGGCCGCGGAGGCGGGGACGGTGCCGACAGGGGCCTCAGCCGAGTCGCGAGACCGGCGAGGCGAAGTCTTAGAGCGATGATGCTTCTTAGACTTTTTGTGCTTCGACTTACCCGAGGAGCGCGAAGACTTGGACTCCGACGACCGGCGGGGGCTCCGCGACCGGCCCCTCGACCTCTCACGGGACCTGGGCTTGGTGCGGCGCGGAGCCGACTGCCGGACCTCGAGGAGCTTTCGAGACCGCTCTCGCAAAGCCTTCGGGTTAAGTTTCCGGCAGTCAGGGCACGACTTCGTGTCGTGGTCTCGGCCGAGACAGTAGAGACACTCTAAGTGCGGGTCTGTGATCGACATCATTCGACCACAGACGTCGCATGGCTTGAAGCCGGGCATCCCTACCGACACCCAGGAGTCGAGAAGACTCAAAAAGAAACAGTGAAAAAATTCACCAAAAATGTAGTCAAAAATTGACTAGGGCACTGCTCTTCCCGGATCTGCGCTTACTGGCGCGGAAAAAGAAGAACTGACGTCAGCGCGCAGGGGCGGCGTCTAAGTACTGTCCGCGACGTCATCCCGGCGATCACGACGCCGACGATGGACGCGCAGCCGCACGACGCCGCCTACCGACGCGCAAGGGTACTGCTACGCAAAAACTTTCCGGATCCAGCCTGACGCCTGGGGATATTCTAAGGTAAGGAATCTGTCACTAACGTGTCTCTTTCAGATTGATAGATTGATGCACATTGTTGTTTCTCGACATCATCTCACACTCACAGCGAATCCTGAAACAAGGTACACCCATACAGGGTCCAGGTACAGACACACCCATCTCCTCACGCACGTTCACTCATTGTCACACAACTGACAACATCCCATAACAATACTACAAATCCAAAACTGAACAATACATATTAGGACTGTCCAGTCTCATTACCTAGACTCAACAACCATAAAATACTTTTAAAATCAGTAATGAGAACCTGGACTGGAAATTAACAAGACGATAGCACTTGAACTGGTGCTCCAACCACGTATGCCCCTTTGTTTAACATCGGGTAAATGCAGAAGTTTATTTTAACTCTGCAGTACCCAGTCTGGGTAATCATGGTGCACAAAGCAATAATGCCCATAACTGCACTTCCTCGACTCCTGCTAAACACCTCCAACCAGCATGAACTTCTCATCATGACATAACCGGGAAAATCATGCCTGCCTTGGCACACAACCTTGGCAGTTATTAGGTCTTGACAGACACACTGCTGGTTATCCTCAAGTACGCCCAAAGCCAACTAGGCTTGGATAGTGATCTGAACGAGGCTTGGAACTCAACACCCCAAGGATTGCGCGTTGAATCTGGCGCCCCCTATTTTGCGCCCCTAAGAATTTTACGCCCAGGGCTACCGCCCCTGTAGCTCCGCCCACGCTATGCCACTGGTTTGTGGAGGTCTATCCAGAAGGCCATAAAGTTAGAGGAATCTGTAGGCTAAACTAGAATATGGGGAACATCATGGTATTATATCGCCAATCAGGCATAGTAGATGAGGAACTCCCTCTCCCTAAAGTACCTCCCTTGCTCTTAATTTGTGCGAGTCACAGTGCTGTTGTACAGTCAGATTTATGGTCAGTCACAACAGGAGCATGGGGAGTAGTACTCCTCCATTACTTTACATGCTACTTGCATGCATGCTTTACATGCTTTGTGTGAATAGGCCCCATTATCTTTGGGAAAAACGTCTTGTCCTTTTGGGGAAACATACCCCACTCACCTTTGTCATGAAAAAGAAGTGGAACATGCACAGCCAGCTTGTCTGGACTCAATTTGTGCTTAATTTGAGCCGGTGGTTTGAGGGGGACCCACCAGCACTCATTTTTGGGGACCAGCACTTATTTTTTAGGTCGAGCCTCGAGTAGCGCGCAAGCGCTGCTAGGCGAAGACTTATTGTTAGGGGGTTTCAAAAGCTGACCACACGCTCGTGCGTCGTGGCCTTTTTCGGGCGGTTACGCGCGTAGGGCCGACATCTGTTTCCCATTATCGTGCCCAGCCTCGGGCGCGATAATTGGAAACACATGCCTGCCGTGCGTGTAATAGCAGGCAAAAGGCCATGACGCACGAGCGTCTGGTCAGTTGTTTATCGTGGATCTCTTTTTTTTACATTGAGGCAAGCGTGTGACGAATGGATGCGTGTGTGCGCGCGCCAGTTGTTTTTCTTTTCCACTGCCTCCTCTGCCCCGGGGTGAAATACCAGAGCCAGGAGCCGTTACGTCAGCCAGGAATCAGAGAGATGGGAGGGAGACCGGAGCCGGTACCGGGCCACTTTATAGAGCCGCACTAGTAGCTGAGGGCGCGGCGGGCGCAGGAGCTGTGTTACCACCTTGAGATGCAGAGCGGGGGAGCTGTGTGACCACCGCCTAGAGCAAATGGCCGGATCGGGAGCTGGCTGGGGCTCCCGATGCTCAATCCCGGCTGGGGGTTAGTAGTTAGGGAGGCGCTGTTCCCCACGAGAAGCTGGGGGCCGGAGACGCTGCGGCGCCTGCACTGCCCCACCAGGAGTGCTCCGGGCGTGTTTAAAAACAGGGCTGCAAAACATATGGGTTCGCGAGGCGCAGCTTGCCTTGAAGTCTTCAGTTCAAGCACCTCGCGAGACCAAAAACCTGAAGCAGCTTTTGCCGAATTCAGAGCCTCCTGATAGGCACGGGGAGGAGAGCTGACGTGTTTGCACAGTGCCTTTCTCACCCAGCTGTGAGTTTGATTTCAGGGTGTGGTTGGTGAGACACACCGGCCATAGGCGGCCCAGTTTCATGTGCGTGGGACAGGGAAACCACGCAAGCGCCAGGTCTCGCCTCCTCGACTAGTTGCCGCATTAATAACCAGCTGTCTTTCTCGCGCTCCTTACAGTCTCTGCCGCCCCGGGGCACGGACCCGGCTCCTCTAATGAGTTCCCAGCTCTGCTGCCGAGAACCTGCTGCCTTCCCCAGCGAGCACGTCTTTCAGATTTCAAATCGACTTTAATATATGGCTAGAAAATACCTTCATGCCCAGCAGGGTAATCTCGCTGACTTTCAAAAGCTATTTTAAGGTAATGTTGGGATATGAAAATGCGTCGAGGGACATCTAAAATACAGACCTCTTGAGTTGCCCGGGCGTGCATCCAGTACATGTATTTTGTGCTCTCTGGAACTACAATTCCCAGAACGCAAATAAAGTGCAAAGTTGAGTTAAAAATGAATACTAAACTGGACAGATGCCCTCTATAATCAGACCAGGGGGTCATTTTAAATAGTACAAAAATTGCGGGGCTTTCTTTTATAAACCCTTACCACCTGGAAATGATACTAAGTTAAGGTCACCAGCTGTCTCGGTGCCACATCGGCGGGACCATGGTACCATTCTGGGTTTCTATTTTACAAATCATTTTACTTGGTTAAGTTGAGCGGAACATAGACTACAACTCCCATAATGCACTGAGTGCTAAATGAAAGTTCAGGGTTGGGAAATGGTATCCCCGAAGACTCAATCGGCTAGCAATCTTAAACCATATTCCATTAGTGTGAGCATAGACGACAAGTCCCAGAATGCAGCATGCTGGTAAAAAAAACCTCAGAGCCAAAGAGCGGAGCAGCAGGCGCACGCACTGACTCGCCAGGTAAACTTGTTTTAAAGCCTGATAGTGCAGCCTGCTCTCGAGTCCTGAGGAGGACATGCTGTGTCTCCGAGCCAGTACGGAGGGATCCTGCCTGCTACTCTGGCCCCCAGGTGACACGCATGAAACGCGTGCTAAGTCAGGGAAATAAAACATTCTCTTTCAGTGACTCAGGAGGGCAGGCAGCAGAGCATGAAAGGGCGGGAGGAGGGCCGGCGCAGGTAGCGAAAGAAGCAAGGTGAAACAGCTGTTCACAAGCGAATGCGTGGCGCGTTCCCTGACTGCATAATGCGAACAGGGATTCGAAATATTTCCCCAGGAATCATGGAATTTTGATTAGCTGTTCTCATGTATATTTGATACAGCTATATTTCTGCTAAAAACTGCGCTGTAGATATCCTTTAATACATTTTATATTATCTGAAATTCACGAATAAAACAAAAAAATGTTAGTGTATTTTCCTTTGTTTTATATATATATATAATAATGTTGTTTACAAAGTTCGAGGTCAGTCTGGCCTAATTTCACAATCTGCTGCTAAATCCATAGTGTCAGACACAGCAGGCAAAGTAAAAATGGCAGTAGTCATGAGAAGTGGATATATACAAATTTACAGAGAAGTGGAACTAAAATAGCAATTCGTCAGTAGCAAGTTGGGGGACCGTGAAAAGAAAATGGCGAGTATGGTCAGTTCTTTAAATGGTAATAGAGAAGTTGCAGGTGCTTACTCTTGAGTTTGCTCTTGAGAAGTGGCTGTACTCTCCCTTTAAAGGTACTGTAGTGGTGCTGAGAAGTGCAGGTACTCTCCCTTTCAAATTAAAGAAGTGCAGTTACTCCGTACCGGACAATACCTGCGCATTTAAAGCACTGAGTATGGTAAGAAACAGCGGTTGAGGTGGGGACTGCATAATGAGCATGCGCAGTACCCCTACAAGAACCAATGAGGGGCTTAAGTAGCTTGATAGTGACAGCTTTGTTCTCTACATCCCAAAATCCTATATGTTATTGAATTTTTAGTTTGGTTACTTTTTTTAAAGTTTACTAGTTAAGGAGCATTAACATGATTACACCAAACAGTGCCATCACTGGACAAGAAAAAGTGTAAATTGCATTATTGTGCAGTTTGCTGTCGACCACTAATGGTCGAGAGCAAACTAATTTAGAGGTGGGGGGCGGGGGGGGGGCAGCTGATAGAGTCTGAGGCTGCGGCAAGACCCATGATGATAGAAGAAAACATGTTGCGGTGACCAGAGACTCTTTCAGAGTGCTTGCTCTCCATGTGAGAGGGTGAATGCGTCTAAGGGTAGGGAGAGGGAGGAAAGGCAAGAGGGCAGTGGCGCATAGTGGCAGGAGGCCAAGCATTTTGTTTTTCCAGTTTTCGCGAGCAGAGGAGGTTATATCCAGAGGGTGGAAGGAGCATGCCTGTTTTTTTAAAAATTCTGGGCAGAATGGGAAGGTATATGCATAGGTTGGTGGGGGTGGATGACAAGGTGGTAGGGCATAAAGTTGTGATTTCATTCTGATAGCAGTAGGGCAAATACAGCAGCTAGCGGGGGTGAGGTGGTGGATGCCAGGGGGGCAAGTAGGTTGTTTTCTTCGTTTTTTTTTGTTTTTTTATCTTTTGGAGTGTGAAGAGAGGCCATGTATGGTTCTCCATTACTCTTCCGCCCCTGTGTAGCTGTTGAAAGAAGGGACAGATGATTTAGAGGAAGGGCCAGACATAATATGAAATTGTAGATGGGTAAAAAGTGAATCAAGGATATGGTTTTCACCTTAGCATTCTGAATTACATCAATCATAGACAACTCAAGCTTTGCTCTTGTTTATTTGATATCTGTCAGGACCCCTTGGAGAAAAATTCCTTGTTTTTTACTGTTACCATCCAATAATTCTATATGGTCACAGATTGTGCAACTGCATTGTTCATTAAACAGAATACAACAGGTAAAGAGGAATGATCGAAGAATTTTGCTTTTCATTTTGGAAACATGTACCAGCCTGAGTCATAATACACTACTATCAGTGGCGGCTCCTCCGCTAAAGCGGAGGAGAGTCGGCCCACTGCTTTTCAGAAGTGGAAGGAAAAATAAAATGATAATAACTGAAAGTTGTTATCTTATTTCTTCCTATTGCAGGCGCAGCATCTTTGCCAGGCGGGGCGGGGCTGCTCTGCTGACAGAGCAGGGGAAGGGAGGAGTGGTTTGCACTCCCTAAAGTGCGCATGAATGTTTGGTCGGTCCTCTGGGGCCGGCCAAACATTCTTGTGCACTTAGCATGTTCTCCACCCAGGCTGCATTACAGCCTGGGTGGAGAACATGCCCAGGCTCCCTATCCCCGTATGAGAGCCGTGGTTTGGCGCTCAGACCAATCACAATGCTGCATTGCAGCATTGTGATTGGCTATGGGAAGCTTCAGCCTAGGTGCTTCCGGTGCCTTGTTCTGGCCAGCAGAGGAGAGACGCGGCGAGGGAGGACGCGAGGGAGGACGCGAGGGAGGGCGCGAGGGAGGGCGCGAGGGAGGGCGCGGCGAGGAGGTAAGTTTAATTCAATTTTTTCTTTTTTTTAAATTTACACCTCGTTCCTGTCTGTCGCCCCCCCGCCTCCACGCCACCACCAATCCGTGCCGGCCGTCACTGACTGCTATGTTTTACAATTATGAGGATATAGTGGCGATAAGCAGTGCTAGGAATGGGAGATATTTAGTCTATGAATCCACACTGATTAGGGGAGCATGCAAAAAGGGGTTTGAGCCTGGAAGTATAGTGTCATAAGGGCAGAGTCAATGACTGCCCACCTATAGCCTGCTTGTTAATCAAAAGAGAGTATGCATCATTTTTACAAAGTCTACCTCCAAAGAAATCAAGGACAAATGTGACTGTAAACCTGTTCTGGCTTACTTTATCTATCACAAACATTCTGCATTTTAAGAAAGATTAGAGGTTTCACACACTTGCTCCAAATGTCTGTTTGTGTCCCGAAAGTGTCAGGGTCCCCTATACTCTCAACACACAACACATGGAAGAGTAAGATGTTCAGCAAAATGTGACAAGACCATATATAGGGTACAGGACCAAACAATGGTACTGAACTTAACAAGGGCACCATGTCCGGGAGTTACTGATGCTTATTCAACTGTCACAGACCTGGTAAGAATGTGTTTTTATCCAGGGACCCAACACAGCCGTCACATTAACCAACTCTGCAAAAACACACGGAACACGTATATACTACACCCATACAATATATATCTTAGTGGCTCTGACCGTCTGGCATGTCTCAGAGTGAGGGGGAGGAGGGACGAAAAGGGATATAATCAGCAGTAGACACAGGTGCAATCAAGGTAAATGGCTCTTTGTCTGCTGTTGGGGTAGTAAATACAGCAATTATCAGGGTTCAATGGGCCCAAATGCTACTGTGCCTGCTGCATCCATAGTAGTTCACTCCTGGATATAATGTAGTGGGGCTGTTGATGTGGTTGGTTAACTGCTGTGAGAAGCATGTTATGTTATGTTATTGGAATTTGTAGCGCGCTCAGATACTCGATAGAAAAAAAAGTAAAGAAGGGCTGATTTAGATGAAAAGAAACATTTTCAGACTTTTTTTTTTAAGAGAATGGGGTCCTGGGTGCTGCGAAGGGCGAATGGAAGCGAATTCCAGGCCGAAGCGGCCCTGAAAGCAAGAGAGCTGCCACCCATTCTCTTGAGACGAAAGCAAGGTATGTGAGCTAGAAGCTGAAAAGCTGAGTGCAGATGTCTAACAGGAACATAGAACCTGAAGCGTTTCCTTAGATAGATTGGACCAGATCCATGCAAGGCATAATGTGCCAGGACAAGGGCTTTGAACTTAACTCTTTCGGCCACAGGCAGCCAGTGGAGTTTGCGCAGATGTTGTCTTACGCTGGATCTTATAGGGATGTTAAAAAGAAGCCTGGCCGCTGCGTTCTGGACTACCTGCAGTCTGTTCAGCAGATAGCCCGGCAAGCCAACGTACAAGGCATAGGATATTATAATTACCTTGACGTTAACCATATTTAGGAAATGTTTTGTTTTAGTATCAGTTTATCTAATGTTTAGGTCTACTGTTATACGGGAAACAGTTCAAGTAGAGCAGAAACTCACTTTATAGATTTGTCTTGCAAACAAGCTATGTGAGAAAGCATGCAAACATCATTACCTTTTAACTTCTATGAGAAAGACACCTTGACAGTTATTCACTACTCTCTAAAGTGAAAGGATTTTGATGACCAGTTCAAGGTTTCACTAAATGTCAGGCCACGCCCCACCTCACTCCTCCCATGCCATGCCAGCTCAGGACCAAAGAACAAGACCGCTTGGGAAATGTAATTCAACAATCTTATCAACTGCACTGTTTTCACAAAACATTTTGTTGTCTCGTTGTTAGCTGTCAACAGGTTTTACCTTTTTGGAAGTCAAAATTCTCCTGTGGGGCAAGATTGGAAGCGGTAGCCAGGCAGGGCTTCATGAGGCCTGATACATGCTGAACCAGTTTTCAGTGTGGCAAAAAGCTCTGAGTGTGTCAAATCTTGTTTTCTTGGTAGTCTGGAGTGTGACCTTCCTGACCAAGCCCTATTAACTTGTTATAGTCCTGAGGAAGTGGAAACAAATGACTAAATCCCACTTATCTCCAACTGCTGGGAACATTCCTTCCCATCAATCCTGCAGGACCTACCTCCTCAGTGCAGGCTTCTACACAACAGGTCTCTCTCCACCCAGGTCTCCTGCAGACTGTAGTCCTCTGTGACCCTCTTGGAACAAGAAGCCTTTTTGTTTTTCTGTCCCTGATGCAAGCAAACAGGAGGCTAACCACTTGAGCCTTAGTGAGCAGTTCTGATTCCTGGGTACTAGCTGGATTCAGAGGTCCTCGAAAGAGGTTTCTCCTTCCAGCAGGGCCTTCTTCAGTTGGATGTTTCAGAAGTCCAGGAATGTTCTGGGGAGGTGATGGTTAAAGTGCCAGATTGATCCTGGGCTCTAGCCAGTGACTGGAGAAATTCTGACACCCAATCCTACTTTCTCACATACCCCCACTTTCTTTTGCAGCACTTCCTCTTTGCCTTAATGTAAAATTACTTAGAAGCCCATGTTCCAATATAGCAAAACCCTTCTGCCACCAGGGAGGCCTGTTTTCAGCTCCTTAGCCATGTCCCTATTTAGATGAGCTGCTCTCCCACCTAACAGTATTCAAACTGGTTTTTTCTCCTACTGTGGCTGGCGTCTGGATGTCTGGGTGGGTCTTGGGAATGAATAGGAGAAGCCTTCTCTGACACCTCCAAGTCAAAGGAGGTAGTGCTAAGGGTGGCCTTTGTTTTACTAACTGTTCCCGTCCACTCCCAGACAGCTGATCACTGCTAAGTGGTCAACAGTTAACACCCATCAGCTATTCCTGGGATCAAAGGCAAACTATTGTCCTCTAAATCATTAACTCTTCCAGTGAAGGATGTGTACTCTAGTAGTAGAAGGGCTGTGTGGCAAAACTAGTTTTACACCAGTTTTGGCTCAGGCAGACCAAGTCCATTTTTATATATAGTTACTTTTCAACTTGATCAAATAGCTGATTTCACCATTAAATCAGATTTTGAAAATGTAGTAAGAAATAACTTTGAAGCATTTTTCCAGTTGGATATAAGACACAAAGATGTTATCTCCATATGCCAAAGAAAACTTTAAGAAGGTAATTAAGCAATGTTAAAAAATAGTCCAGATAACTAGAACCTCCTACTTTACAAATAAAATGTAATCCACAAAAATCCCACCAGATAGCTTTTTTCTATAATAGAAATAGAATACAATAGTCTTACGCAGAAATCGGTAAAAACTATATCAAACCCTAATGGGATCTATTTGACAGATTGGCCTTTTTCTTCCAATAAAACCTCCACAAAATTGAGGCAAACTCCTCTCCATCTAATACCACAGAATAATTTGATACTTCTCACCTGGAGAGTGATGATTTTGAACCTACGTTATCTAAATTTAACTAATATCCACCAATGAGATGAAAGATCTCTTCTTATCCATCAAGTTGGGCTCTTCCGTCGACCCTTGCCCCCCTGCCCCCGTCTGTCATGTCTATAGGGGACCATATTGCAGATTCACTGACACTCCTATGCAATTAACCATTAAACATCGCCAATTCACTACTCTTAAAAAAAATCCACTTTTTACCCAGAGGTTCTGGACAATAATAAACAATGGCCGTTCTACCTTTTCAAGCAAAATTCATAGAGAAACACGTGAACACTCAACCTACCAGCTACTCGGACAACACTTAATCAGGTTTTAGGCCACACTACAGTACTGACACTGAGCGCCTAGCTACGGGATATGATCTGAAATTTATCTTAGCTAAAAGGCGGGGCAGTAGTGCTGATCCTCATTGATCCCTCCACAGCTTTTGATACAGTCTCAGTCTCGCTCAGTAATATGTTTCAAAGGTTATAGGAAATAGAGATATGCAATTCAGCCTTGAATTAGCTAGCAGGCAGTGTATCTCAATACAACCATTTAAATCAACTACTTTCATATCTACTTGTGGAGTGCCACAGGTCTCTTCCTATGTAATTTAATATCTATTTTCTCCATTATACGTGATAGTCAGATTTTTTTTTCAATTACCTGCCCTATGCAGATGATAGACAGATTGTAGTATCAATTTCAGACTACATCAGCCTTGCATAGGAAGCTTCTCTTCCTGTATGCCGGACAAAACAGAGATACTATTATTTGGTCCACAGCATGGCCGGACTGGCCAGCCGGGCAATCCCCTGGGAGCTGGAGCCCTAGGAGGCTGGCCGTTTTTGACACTTGGAGGCTGGTTTTGGCCTACAGGAGTGGTGGTGCACGTTACGCGATCCCGGCTGCAACTTGAAAGAGTTGCTCTGGTTCTAGCACGCATTATCACATCTGCCCATGGGGGCTGAATTTATCATTTTTGATAGGGCTGTTATAAGTTCCCAGTCCGTCCCTGGCCCACAGTCTTCTATCTGGTCTTCAGCTTGGTGGTTGGCTGAACTTGGAGAGACCCCGAATTCCACTATGTGTACTAGAATCCTAGGGATTGTCTTCAATGACCATCTATCCTTTACACCAAAAAATCCTTCAAGTAGCTTATACTTTATGACACTTCCCACTCTTTGCAAAATTCTACCTTTCATCCCACTCTCAGAACTGTGTGGAATCTTCTATGGTGGGAATCAGTGAGTACACATGTTAAATCCTTACACCAGCTCACTATCCAGAAATGCTTTACATTCAAAGCTAAAGCATTCCACAACACAAGGAGACTAACTCATTACCTACCAAATTGACTTCAAAGGTCCACAAGCTCTAAACTCTTCCAGGTTTCACATATGAAACAGGCCAAACTCTGTGGCTGCTCTTTCTCATTGCCAAATATTGGAACACCCTGCCAATGGCAATGAGAAGCATAACTTCCCTTCCGCAGTTTAGAAAAGTAAAAACCTCACTGTTTAATGCTAAGTAATACCTACATTAGCTTTCCTGTCCCTGAATGTCTCAGATATCTTAATGCCAGGATGCCAAGTGTGCTCCATAGATTTA
The DNA here is from genome assembly GCA_963921515.1 of Calotriton arnoldi. Taxonomy (NCBI): domain Eukaryota; kingdom Metazoa; phylum Chordata; class Amphibia; order Caudata; family Salamandridae; genus Calotriton; species Calotriton arnoldi. Next base: position 750,793 of record CAWUFW010000844.1, on the reverse strand, counting down.
TTATTTTATTTGCGAGATTTGTAATGCGCACAGCTACCCCAAGGGGTTTCCCGGCGCAAGGTTGAAGCAGATAGATAGTCCCGGAACCGATCACTAGAATACCCAGGTTTTCAGGTTTTTGCGAAAGGCAAGTAGGGAGTTGCAGTTTCTGAGATCGATAGGCAGAGAGTTCCACAATTTGAGACCTAGATAGGTAAAAGAACGGCCCTTCATGCGGGTGAGACGAAATCTAGGTATATAAAACAGCGCTTGGCTCAAAGATCTCAATGAGTGAGTGGGCGAGTAAGGAGTAACCAGCTCCTGAATGTATTGAGGTGCTAAGCCGTGTTTGACCTTGAACATATAGCATAGAGCCTTAAACTCAACACGCTTAGATACCCTGAGCCAGTGAAGTTCCTGGAGCAGAGGAGTAACAGATGGTCTCCGAGGTAAACGAAAAAGCAGCCACGCTGCAGCATTTTGACCCATCTGCTGACGTAGTATTGAGGTCTTATCAGCTCCCAGGGATAGCACATTGCCGTAGTCCAGTCGGGACATGACCAACGCCTGAAGAACAGTTTTTTGGGCTGCTGGGGGAATTAATCACAGAATATTTTTAGCCATTTAAGGCTTGAAAAACAGATTGCAGTGACCTTAGTTATCTGTGGTTTCAGTGAGAGTTTGTCATCAATAATAAAACCCAGATTTCTGGCTGAAGTGGACGGCGTGAGCACAGGCCCTAAAGAGTCCGGCAAATGTCTGGGGCCCCAGAGGACAGCAGTGCTGCCCAGGACCAAAACCTTAGTTTTATCACCATTGAGCCTAAGCACGTTCTTATTCATCCATAATGAGATGTTCCTCAAACCCAGATTCAGAAAAGATGTATCATGGTGCTGAGCCGATGATAAGGAGAAGATGATCTGTGTCATCGGCGTATGAGAAGAGAGTAAGCCCACATTTCTCTATTAGGTCTGCTTCATTCATTCATCTAGGCCTATTTAGATAAACGTCTAGCAAAGCCTACAGGGTGAAATAGCTTTTGTTTTTTTCACCATGAATGGCGCATTAACCTCAATACGCAGTGTGCCCTATTTTTCTATATATTAGCACCCTGCTGGCTTATTAGGCACACTTTAGCGGAGACTTATGAATATATAAAATTATGTTTTGCTCTTTTCTGTTCCATGTGTCACTGCAGTGCATTTAAACTGCAGCCCAGCGAGAACACAGAGGTGCTCCTGGCAGATATGTATTTTTGTCCTAAGTGAAGCTACTGTAAATACAAACTGCAGCCCAGGTATGCCATTTAACTTCCACATCATAGGTGCATTTTCTATGCCATCAGTGGTCTTATAGGATGGTGAAACAGGCCAATTAGGTGAAAGCAATTTTACCAATACCATTTTAGAGTGACAGCACACAGACTGTGGCACTGATTAGCAGTGTTACATGGCCTGCACTTAGAATACCAGCAAAACTAGGGCCCAGTAAACCACCAAAAATCTGGGGTGACCATTCAAAAAAGGCACATTTGGCACTTACCGCATAATCTGAATGTGGTCTGGGGTGGTATATCATTAGGTAAAAGCATAACTGTGTCACCTACTTCTAGAGGAACAGTGGAAGCAGCAAAGAATTAAGCTTGTGAAAACGCCATTGAAGCATACATTTTGAATTACTACTTTGTTAAAATGTTAACATAAGGACTGGGATTTTTTTATATGCGCATACTGTGTACAGTTATTTTGTGAACCTTATATATTAAGTATTGAAAATGGAATCTGTAAATATATGTGGGACTCTCACGTGTAACCAGTGGGTGGCTGTGGTGAGGGTTAGTAGTCTTTCTGCTCTATTGTTTGTTTATTCATCAATTTCATGCCCAGGAACCCTTGCACCCATGTTGCTGCATTTGGTTGTGGGCTGCTGCAGAAATCCAGACTCATTGCCAATACTGATGCAGAACATATCTTGAATGTAGATAGGAAACCTAGAATAGTAGTTCCATGAATCAGGCACTAGCTACCACAAACCACGTGAGAATGGTAATAACTATTGGAAAATGCTAATGCCAGCTATTTAGCGATTTATGGGGGACGTATGCCGAGCGAGGTTGATGGAGTTTGCTGATTTGTTGTCCTGCAGGTTTGCCGAAGCTCGTCGGGATGACTGAGCACAGGAAGGAAGAACGACACAAACACCAGCGACATTTTGTGAGTAGTGATAGCAGCATGTCCAGTGCTCTTACGATGCAAGGTGAGTCTCTCTACCCCTTGCATCTCCCACCCAACGCTTGCAAATTCTTTAAAGATGCAGTATTCAATAGAAGACAACATAACAGAACATAATTAAAAAAAAACTCCACACATAGTGGAACGATAGGGAATAGGTGACATTCATTATCTCAAATTACTTCAGCCACCAGGAAATGGCATATTCAAAACTTTCCAAATTCGCATATTTTGCATACTTTTTCAACATTCTGACGGGTTGCTACCTTATTTAAGATGATGTAGGGGAACACTGCCAGGCCCACTCACAAAACGCTTTTCGTAAAACAACCAGTTTTTGTAAAATACTAGATTTTAGCTCTCGTACAAATTAGCTTTCAATTCTCAGCAAAAGGCTTGTATAGTAGATTTGGGGGGTGCCTAGAAGAGGGTTCAATGGGGCTGGCGTGTAGACACTCGATAAAGGTCTATGCTGTGTGCAAATGATCATGGGAAGGAAAATGCTACTTACCTAGTATGCATCTGTTCTTGGCATATAGAGCTGTAGAGTCATATGCTTTAGCATAGATCACCATCTGGTGTTGGGTCCGGATGTTTGCACTTTGTTTTTCTTCGAGGAAGTCTTTGCAGTCACGAGGTAGGTGACTCCTCCTTTTGGTGATAGTGCGCATGGGCATCGACTCCATCCCCAGATTGTTTTGCCGTAAGGGTGATGATGGAGTTAGTAAGAGTAGAAAGAGATGTCCATGTATAGTGTATCTAGGTAAGATAATACTGCAACGGATAAAGGTATCCAGGGAGGCGGGTGGGCGCATAAGACTCTACAGCTCTATATGCCAAGAACAGATGCATACTGGGTAAGTAGCATTTTCCGTTCGAGGCATATGAGCTGTAGATCATATGCTTTAGCATAGACTATACAGCAGTTATTTCCCAAGCGGTGGTTAACCTGTATCCGTTGCAGTAGTTTGAAATAGTGTTCTTAAAACTGCCTGGCCCACACTAGCTTGTTGTTTTGCTAACACATCCACACAATAGTGCTTTGTGAATGTGTGTGGTGTAGACCATGTTGCAGCTTTGCAGATGTCATCTAAGGGTATGTTCCCTAAGAATGCCATAGAAGCCCCTAGTTTGCATGTAGAGTGCGCCCTAGGGGGTATTGTTAATGTGCGCTTAGCTGTAATGTAGCATATTTGGATGCACTTAACTAGCCACCATGCAATACCTGCTTTTGATATGGGATTGCCTTTATGCGGTGGTGAAAAAGCAACAAAGAGTTGTTTAGTTTTCCTAAAAGATTTAGTTCTTTCAATGTAGTATAGTATTGCTCTTTTTACATCTAATGTGTGAAGAGCACGTTCTGCCACTGAGTCTGGTTGAGGAAAAAACACAGGTAACTCAACAGACTGGTTGAGATGAAAGGCAGAAACGACTTTGGGTAAAAATGTGGGGTTAGTCCTAAGAACCACTTTGTTTTGGTGAATTTGTAAAAATGGTTCTTGTATAGTTAGTGCCTGGAGCTCACCTACTCTTCTAAGAGATGTGATGGCTATAAGGAAGCCTACCTTCCAAGTGAGAAACTGTAGCTCACATTTGTGCAAAGGCTCAAATGGTGGGCCCATGAGTCTTGTAAGGACTATGTTAAGATTCAACACTGGAGAAGGTGGAAGTCTAGGAGGAATAATTCTTTTGAGTCCTTCCATAAAAGCTTTGATAGAGGGTACACGAAACAAAGACAAGTGTTGTCTGTTTTGTAGGTAAGCCGCTATTGCAGGAAGGTGTAAGCGTATAGATGTATATGCTAAGTTAGAACGCTGTAGGTGTAACAGATAGCAAATGATGTTTTGGATTGAAGCATCCTGTGGATTGATTTTATTGCCTGTACAGTAAATTACAAATTGTTTCCACTTTGCTGCATAGCATGCTCTTGTAGTAGGACGTCTAGCCTCTTTAATGACGTTCATGCAGTCTGGCGGAAGATTAACGTAGCCAAACTCTATGATTTCAGGTGCCAGATCGCAAGGTTGAGTTGACTGGAATCTGGATGTCTTATCTCTCCATGGTTCTGAGTGAGAAGCTTGGGGGAGAGGTGTAGTTTTTGATGAGGAACTACTGATAGTTCCAGCAGGGTTGTGAACCAGGGTTGTCGAGCCCATGTGTGAGCAACTTGGATCATTGTGAGGGAGTGTTGTTTGAGCTTCCGAACCACTAATGGAATTAGCGGGAGAGGTGGAAAAGCGTAAGCAAATTTCCCTGACCAATTCATCCATAGCGCATTGCCTTTGGACAATGGGTGTGGATACCTGGACGCGAAGTTTGGGCATTTTGCGTTGAGGTGTGTGGCGAACATATCTATTTCCGGGTAGCCCCACATCTGGAAGAATGGGATGAGAACTTGAGGATGTAGTTCCCATTCGTGGATCTGTTGTCTTTGACGACTGAGCAGATCTGCAATCTGGTTGTTTACTCCTGGGAGTGGTTCTGCAAGGAAATATATGTTTTGAGGTATGGCCCATCTCCATATGCTTTGAGCTAATTGTGAAAGCTGTAGAGAGTGTCCCCCCCCCCTGTTTTTGTATGTAATACATTGCTGTCATGTTGTCTGTACGAACTAAGACAGCTTTGTTTACTAGATGCAATTGAAAGGCTTTCAATGCTAGAAAAATTGCTAGTAGTTCCAGATGGTTTATGTGGAGTTGTTTTTGTTGTACGGTCCACATGCCCTGAATGGTATGTTGTTGAAGATGAGCTCCCCAACCAGTGAGTGATGCGTCTGCTGTTAGCACTATCTGTGGAACCGGGTCGACGAATGGCCGCCCCTTGGAAAGGTTTTGTGTATTCCACCACTGCAGAAAGCGATGGGTGCGGCCATCCACCAACACTAGATCTGTCAACTGACCTTGAGCCTGGTTCCACTGACGTGCTAAGCAGTCCTGTAAGGGACGCATTTGGAGCCTTGCATAAGGAACTATTAGAATGCAAGAAGCCATCATTCTGATCAATTGCATGAACACTCGAGCTGGTAGTGAGTGTTGAGGCCAAAATTGTGATATTAGATTTTGTATGTTGCGTATCCTTACTGGGTTGGGGTATGCTAGAGCTTTGCAAGTGTCTATTGTGGCTCCTAGGTACGCTTGCATGTTGGACGGTTGGAGGTGAGACTTGGTGAGGTTTATAGTGAATCCCAAGTCGTGAAGCAGCTGAACTGTTTTGTGAGTATGGTGTATGCAGCTGTGTTGCGATCTGGCTTTTATTAGCCTGTCGTCTAGGTAAGGGAAGAAGTGAATGTGTTGTCTTCTTAAATGAGCTGCGACTATTGCCAGACACTTGGTGAAGACTCTGGGTGCTGTAGTTACCCCGAACGGGAGAACTTTGAATTGATAATGTTGTTCGTCCACCACGAACCTGAGATATTTTCTGTTAGCCGGGTGAATGGGAATATGGAAGTAGGCGTCCTTTAAATCTAGGGTGGATAGAAAGTTGCCTTGCTGAAGCAATGGGAGCACCTGTTGGAGGGTGACCATGTGGAAGTGGTCTGACTGAATGTAGAGATTTAGCTGTCTGAGGTCTAGAATAGGCCTGAGAGAGCAGTCCTTTTTTGGAATTAAGAATTACAGGGAGTACACTCCGGTCCCTTGATGATGTAATGGGACTGGTTCTATCGCATGTTTTTCTATCAGAGAGAGAACCTCTTGTTTTAAGAGGGTGAGATGTTCTGGTGACATTGCACGTTCTCTTGGAAGAATAGTTGGGGGAGTGGTGGTAAGTTCCAGGCAGTAACCATACTGGATAATTTGTTTTTCCTACTTGTCTGAGGCGATTGAATTCCAGACAGGTAGGAACTGTGAGAGACGTCCCCAGACCGGAGTGGAATGATCGAGGGGTAGTGGAGGGAAGTCACTGTTTGTTGGCAGGGGAAGTGCGGGTGGAGTTACCTCTGCCTCTTCCCTTATTATTATTTCCTCTGTAGCCTCCTCGAAAATAACCTCTGGAAGAGGGGGATTGGTTATTACCCTTGTAAGAGGAGAAGGGATTCTCTGAGGACACCGTTTTTGAGCCACCCCTGTAAAAGGAGCGGCGAAAGGAAACCCTGCTAAAAGGCAATAGTAAAGCCCCCATGGACTTTGCAGTTTCAGTGTCTTTCTTCATTTTTTCCAAGGAAGTATCGACAGCTGGTCCGAAAAGATGCTCCTTATCAAAGGGCTGATTAAGTATGGAGGACTGTACCTCCTGCTTGAATACAGAGATTCTAAGCCAAGCGTGTCTGTGTAATAGCACACTAGTGTTGATGGCGCGAGATGCTGTGTCTGCCGCATCTAGTGCGCATTTAATGGAAGTGTTCGTAATGAGCTTACCTTCCTGAATGAGGTCATTAGCTTTGGTTTTATACTCCTCTGGCAAATGTTGCATGAGTTTTTCCAACTCATCGTAATGAGCCCTATCGTAGCGTGCTAACAGAGCCTGAGCGTTGGCAATACGCCAATAGTTAGCAGCTTGAGAAGCCACTCTTTTGCCTGAGGCATCAATGAGTTTGGGCTCCTTGTCAGGAGGAGGGGCGTCGCCTGTGGTTTGGGAGTTAGCTCTCTTGCGGGCATTGGACACTACGAGAGAGTCTAAGGGCAACTGACCTTTTATATATGCGGGGTCTGTAGGAGCGGGCTTGTATTTTTTTATCTACTCTAGGGGTGAGTATTCTTGCTCTGACCGGTCTTTGAATACCTCATCAGTGTGCTTTAACATGCCCTTGAGCATTGGTAAAGTGTGAGTAGACCTTTGTGAGTGAGTTAGTGTCTCAACGAGGAAATCCTCTTCTAGAGGTTCCTTGTGAAGCTCCACCCCGTGATATTGAGCAGCCCTGTTGATAAGCTGAACATAGCCAATGTTGTCGTCAGGTGGAGAGGGTCTGGAGGGATACAGGTCGGGGTCGTTATCTTGATCTGGGTCCCTATTATAATTTTCCCAGGGGTCAGTGTCCTGTGGTATGTCCTGATCCTGTGGCACATCCTGCTCTTCATCCCCATCCCCATCATCTTCGTCCTGTGGGTCAGGTGATAGTGGAGGTGGTGGTGAATTTGATGGTGTAATTCGTAAGTTTGGATTAGGAGGAGGAGAGGGAGGTGGCATGTAAGGAGGAGAAGGGTTAGTACCCATGTCCATTTTCTTCAGAGGTATAGGGTAATCCTCTGTGAGATCTAACTTGCGTTTTTTAGGCAGAGTGGCATGGATGTGCCCCGTTTCAGGGTTAATACTTAGTCTCTTTTGTTTTGGATCCAAAGGTGGTTCATCGGACCGAGGCTCTTTGGATGGAGTATCCTTTTGTTTGGGAATTAATTTCGGCGTCGAAGATTTAGGCTGAGAGTCTTTGGGTGTCGAGTGTTTTGAATCCGAGTGCTTGGTTTTAGCCGATTTCGGCTCCGAAGCTTTCGGAGTGGCAGGTTTCGGCTCCGAACTTTTTGGCGCGGAGGGTTTCGGCTCCGAGCCTTTAGGTGTCGAGGATTTCGGCTCCGAAGCTTTAGGGTGGAGGATTTCGTCTCCGAGCTCTTCAGTGTTGAAGGTGTCTTCGGTGCCGGTGGTGTCGAGACCGGAGGTGCTTCGACTTATGTTTCGGTGCCGAAGGTGTTGGTTCGGCACCGGAAAGGGGCCGGCTTGAGCCCGAGCCGGAAGGCTTTTCTTTGTGTTTCGGAGACGGGCTGGAGCATCTGAAACTTTTTCTCGGTGCCGACCTGAGCCCGAGGGCGAAGGTGGTACCGGAGCCTTAGATTTGTGTTGACTGGGCACAGGGGGATCTGTACTCACGGTACGCTGACCCGGAGTGATGTTTTCTTCTTCCATGTCGGAATCGGCTTCGGACACGGAGACCAGTTCTTTGTCCTCGGCTTCAGCAGCTGGATGGTGGATATCGGAATCTTCGCCGAAGATGTCCGGTACGGAGCCACGGCCGCGTCGCATCTCATGGCGTCGAGCCCGACGATCACGAATAGTCTTCTTTGATCGGAACGATCGACACGCTTCACAGTCCTTTTCGTCGTGTTCTGGGGATAAGCAGAGGTTGCAGACCTCTTGCAAGTCGGTGCGTGGAAATTTAGCACGACACCCGGGACATAGGTTAAATGGAGTCCGTTCCATCGACTGCTGGCGTGGTCGGCACGGGTAGGCCCGACGGCCCGCCTCGAATTTCCCGAAGGTTTTCTTAGTTTGAACGATACGCGTCGAATGGGGAACCGCGATCGATAGACAATACCGTTGAGGGTAGAGGATTGCGCGTCTAAGGGGTTCGAAAACGATACCGAACCGGAGCGCAGCAATACACATCCGAACCTGATGGCGGAAAAAAACAATCTGGGGATGGAGTCGATGCCCATGCACACTATCACCAAAAGGAGGAGTCACCTACCCTGTGACTGCAAAGACTTCCTCGAAGAAAAACAAAGTGCAAACATCCGGACCCAACACCAGATGGCGATCTATGCTAAAGCATATGATCTACAGCTCATATGCCTCGAACATACTTATTTTCAGTGGCGGCTCCTCTGCTAAGGGGGAGGAGCATTGCCCCACGGCGCAAAAGGAAAAATAAAATGACAATAACTATAGTTATTATCGTTTTATTTTTCCCATTGCATGCAGTCAGTGGCCTTGTTCAATGTGGGGTTGGGCAGGGCTGGCCAGAGCAGGGGAGGAGTGATGTGCACTCCCTAAGTGCGCATGAACTGTTTGGCCGACCCTCTTGGGCCGACCAATCAGTTCATGCGCAGTTTACATGTTCCTACCAGGCTGCATTACACAGCCTGGTGAGGAACATGCACAGGGTACCTGTTCCAGTCTGAGCGCCAATCCACGGCACTCAGACCAATCACAACGCTGCTTTGCAGCGTTGTGATTGGCTCAGGGGAGCCTGTGTGCCGGGTGCTTCCTGCTGCCGGCCGGACTGGAGAAAGGAAGAGGACGCAGGGGAGGCGGCAGCCGTCCGGTCTGAGGTAAGTGTTTTTTTTTCTTAATTAATCCCCCCCACCGCCCCCGCCCGGTAGCCGCTACTGCTTATTTTCTGTTGTTCACTCAGGTGGATCATATTCCCCTATTTTGTTTACTTACCAGAACAGTAATATGTTTTTTTTTAATACTGATCTCTTAGAGACATAGTCATATAACAGTGATGTTTTTAGAAGTAATGCTCTCCATTCTTCTATCAATACCCAGGCTATTTAGAGATTAAAAAAAAAATCATTGAAGTTTAAATATTTAGATCCAGGAAATTACTTTGGCAATTTCCAGGAAATTTTGACATTTAGCTCTAGAAATCCAGGGCATTCATTTTCCAAGCTCCTTTGAAGATTCATGACATCTTGCATTAGAGACCAGGGAGGATGGGGCTTGCTGGGTCCTGTAGAGGTCTCACTTTTTGGAGCTCTGATATGGCCTTATCTCTGGGGGCCCTGGGTGGCATGCATTGGGTGGCAGATCCTAAAGACTGATTCCCCACCACAAATACCTGCCCACAAAGCCTACAGAGGCTGCCTTCCTGAGGTCCGAAAAGGCTCCTTGACTGTATAGGACAGTGGTGGTGGAGCCCCGTAACCTAGGCAAAGGGGAACTGCTATTGCACCAGGCCAACACAAAACAGAGCAAGACTCAATGTGAGTGAGATTTTGATATTTCTGGACTGCATCACATTGTTGTCAGTCCACAGGGAGCACTGGAGATTGGTTGATGGTTTATTTTTTATGTATTGTACTCTTGTTTGATCTAAGCATTAAGTAAATGCTCCAGCCTCAGCCTATTTGGGGACTTCATTTGTTGAGTATCCTGATTTTCTAATCATTAATTTTGACTCTGAGTTTTAAACAAGGATCGAGTTTTATTTCCTACCTCCTTCCCTCTATCAGCTCTTCCCTCTTAGTTTCTACTAGATGGGAGAAGGGTGATAAGTACCATGGACTGTGGTCTTTTTTGCTCAATTGGGAAATGATCCAAGGTTGTTTGAAATAAAGTATTTCAGCATTTTCCAATAAAACACTTCATCCATAAGCAATTATACTTTGAAGGCTTGTGGCATTTAGTTTGAAAGCATTATAGTTTTAAAGGTTCACAACTTCAATTTTAAAATCCTACAACACTAAGGGGCCGAATACGAGTCTGGTAGTCCACGGACCGCCTGACTCGTGGGGGCGCAGCAGCGGTGGTGGTCTCCTGACTGCCCTATTATGATTAGGACGATCGGACCGCCATTGTCCCTCCGCAGCCGCCAGGGAACCGCCGTTCCCTGGCGGTGTTGCGGCAGTCAGGAGGCCGCAATATGCTTGGACTGTCGCGGTCCCGCCAAGCATATTACGAGTTTCCTCTCCGCCGGCAGTGCCATGGAGATTCCTACTCCATGAACACCTCCTCAGCATGGGGATGCATGCAGTATGTGCCCCCCTGTGTGCTTGCACCCCAGTTCCTGCACGGCATGGATCTTATAGTCCATGCCGTGCAGGAACTGCTTTTGGGGTTTCCATTGCGGTGCCCATTTTCTGAGGTAACGCTGTGGGAACGCCAAAAACCAGCCTGCCAGGAGGGAGGAAACTCCTAATCTGGCGGGCAGTCTGACCACAGCTTTGGCGGTGCGGCGGACCCAGCGCCGCACCGCCAAAGTCATAATCAGGCCCTTCGTTATACCAGCCCAAGAATGTTTTGGACTTTTTAAACTAAATGTCATTCACCTTTACACCTATATGCTATAGATCTTAAATGTCTAGTGATCCACTGACTTTGAAACTAGCCCAAGTGTTTTCAAGTAAATGTTCTAACAGAATGGTTTGGGTATCTAAAACGAAACCCAGCAGCCTTTAAATCAAAGTCCTTGCTTCTTTACCTTCGAAAGATCAAAGGGCATTACTTTTAAACCTCCTTGAAAATTAGTCCTACGACCCAAAGCCATTAAGTTGCAAAATATATATACTTATTTAAATACACAGGACATTTAATAAAAGAAACACCAGTAGGACGGGCTCACTTAGCACAAAATTAAAAGAAAATGGCAAAACTCCTATGCTGAAGATATTAGTACTAAAAACCATAGTCAAATTGTGGGTGGGACCTGCAAATGCTAGAAGACACCAGGGACAGAGGTCATTGGGAATAGCTTTATGCATAGGTTGAGTTTTCAGGAATCAGGTATGTGTTGAAGATTGAAAATCCCTCACAATAATGTTTTAATATTTTTTTTTAATCTACTATCACAGATGGAATCCAATAAACACAAATAGCCCTTTCCATCATGCTTATACGACATGGGGCTACAATGTACTTCAACTTATCCATGGGCTTACACCTATGAGTGAGTGTCAGGCTACCAATATACTGTCTCTATGAGTGTAATATGAACATTCTGTCACAGGTTGGGGGGGGCGGGGGGGGGAGTGTGTGCGTGTATCTTGAGAAATATATACCCCTCAGTGGTGGTCGCTGCTGGGCAGTTATAGTTAGGACAGTAATCTTGAGATAACGTTTTGTTTTAACTGCCATTTTCACCTAACTAGAAAATTAACTTTTGACACTTTGGCCAGATTTGTGTGCAACATGGCTAACTACTAACTCAGTTAGTTAAGTGTTGGCATGCCTCGTTTCATGAAATCTGTCCACTGGAGAAACGTTAAGCAGGTTGGGGGCTGAAAAAGTATAATTTCCCCTTTTAGCTCGCAAGGAAATTTTGCTGGAAGACAGAGCAAAAAATGCTGAACAGACTTGCACCAAAGTTGGTATGAATGTAGAACTTATACTCGAAAATCATACTTTTTTTATTTGGTTTAATTCTGTTAATTAGTTTTTGATATATAAGCATCTGAAAGAGGTGCCATATGGGCTAGAGAGGTTAACGCTTTTGTATATCCTGTCAGTTGAAAAGTTGTTTGTTAGTGTGCTTATAACTTTGACACCTTTGATGAATGTGCCTGAATTTAGCAGACACTTGGTACATTAAGATTACTATTGGTATTTTTCATAAAGAAGAGGACACTGTTAAAAAAGTTGCGTATAATTTTCCCCTGTGCTATTAATTGGCACAAAATCTGACATAAGCTAGGAAAGATTCGTTTTCTATTTGTATGCCATGTTTTGTGCCAGTCCATAAATGGAGGGCTTGGTTGAAGGGTGTGGGGGAGGGTCAATAACATTTTTATCTGCTTATAACTTTTGTGCTGATTGATCAGTCCGTCTCAAGTGTGGTAATAGTGAGTCATAGCTAGAGCTGGTATAACAGGTTTCGTGAAGATCCAATGTGAGGGCAAAGATAAAGAGGACCTGGTGGGGGGTCACAAATAGTCTTGATTCACAAATAACTTTGCCACCCATCTGCACGTCACTTGGCAGATACGTAGGCTGAATGAAGTGCTCATCTGCTAAAAACGTTTGCAGTATTTGATGAATCTACAGAAAATTTGGGAGACGTCTAGTGTGTTTGGCTTACTGCTAGTTATGTCCATTTTTGTGCAGATCTGTCGGAGCCAAAGACAAATGAGAGGGCAATTATAGTTTCATATACTAAAAACTTTGGCATGGTTGAATTATTGGGCACAAACTTTGGCAGCTAGCAACTTAAGCCGGGAGCAAGCTCATGCAAGCCCTACACACAGCAAAAGCTAGTTGGGTCTGGCCAAAGGCTGTGCATAGCTTAGAATGGGGGCATGGCAGGTCATGCGCAGCATGTGATAGAAAGCCATGGCAGACTTGAAGAGGGAGGCATTGCTCTGCGTGGGTTGAAAATGAAGTAAATCATGAAAAAAACAAATGAAATTCACAGAAAAAAACACTTTTTTAGCTAAAAACAGAGTTATGCTTGAGGCCCAAACACCTAAAGCCACTGGAATTTAATAGTTATGTGAAGAATGCACGCAACACATGACCTAATTCACAAACATCTGCCATGTTGTTCTCCAGTAAGGTCTTTTGTTCATGGCAGTCGACCAATGCTTATGTCATTTGTGCTCTTAAACATGAACTGGCAAATTCCAGTGGTTTTACGCGTGTGAGCCTCAAACATTACTGTTTATAACTGTGTTTTTTTCATTGAATACATTGCAAATAGACAAAATCTCTCTGATATAAAGGTCTGTGAATCATAATCATGCTGCAATTGTACAACCCGTGTACCTAACCTGTATAATAGCGACTATACCACCTGAGTAATTATATTAACATTGTAACTATTTTACCTGTGTAAAATTCTAATGCTGTAACTATAGAAAATGTGTCTGCGACTGTGTGGATCTGTGTCTAGCGCTGTAATTATACTACACAGTTAAATATGTTAATGCTGTAATTGTACTACCAATGTTACTATACTAACAGTGTAACTATAATACTACTGTAACACTAACTATATGTGCTCTGCAACAATTGCAGTACTGCAACATTACTACCTCTGTAACTATACTAACATTGCAGCTATGCATTCTCTAACTATACTGTGCAGTAACTATAATAACCTATTAACCAAGTATCCTTTGCAAATATACCACCTCTGCAATAATGATAAGGCTGTAACTAAACTAACTCAAACTAAACTAACTCTAGAATCAGACAACCTATATTTCCATAAAATTACTGAACCTAACGTAAGTCTGCAGAATAACTGTGCTCACTTTGTTACTTTACTAATTGTAAACTCTTCCTAGTAATATTACGTCTAACTGTCCTGTCTAAATATAGTACATTTTAACTGTACTACCTCTGCACTGTACTGTCAAGATACATTGATGCGCTACTATACACCACTAACATTAGTGAGCTAGTTCAGTCAACAATACTCCAAAAACACTTTTTAAGTGCAGTAATTGTACTTCTTCTGCTACTCTGGAAACTGTACTACTTGAGTAACTGCATTAACTGTGTAAGTGTAATGGTTAAATATACGTATTGTAGCAATACTGTCTCTTTAACTGCACTAACTTTAGTAACTCCATAAATGTATGCTGTAACAGAATGTTTTTGGTCAAATGCAAATTATCTAGCTGTATTTCTCCCTAATTTCAATTAACACCTCAAACCATTTTGTGAGCATCCTACATGATTCTTTCGTTGTTAAATTCTGCAGTATTCATGAATATCCCTTAAGGTATTGTTGTTAAAAAATAATTTAATAATATTGTAATTATGAATAATTTTTTACTACAACCTTTTCTAGACTCCACAGGCAGAACAGCTGGCCTTGTGCTTCTGGGCAATTCCATTGCCTGTAGTCACAAGCCAAGCAGGACATGTCTTGCTGTCACATTGACAACTAATTCTGCTGCCATAAAGCACCAATTAACTTTTTTCCCATTTTCCAAATAACATTGGTGACAACCAAAAACAAAGCCATGACTGTCAGTGGAATTCATGTGGAGGAAAAACAGCGGTTTATTCATTAGCGTTCTCACATCTTCATCCTGCAGGAATGCCCAAGCTATCTATGGTAACCGAATCCAGAGAAGAGCGGGAAAAGAAATGGCGCTGCTCTTTATGCAGCGACAGCAGTTTGTCCGGTTCACGCATCTGCCATGGTGAGTCAACATCCCTCTTGCATCTTCATGTAAATACATAAACTATTTTGTTAACCCAAATTTAAAATGAGACTCCACCTAAGAAAAAAATCTAAAACTGTCGCAATAACTCTTCTCAATTAGCATCACTGCATCTTGTCATTGTAAATACATCTGAACTGATCAAATCGCATGTCCTGTGAGTTTATGAGTTGTCCTTTGGGGTCAGAGGTGTGATTTTGTAGCTTATAAAAACAAATTAATTTCAGTGTGTTTAAGACCCCAAGTATAGCTTTCAATTAGGGTTGGAAGGACACACACACCTACATATACATGGATCCCTTGAGGACATAATTGTAAAAATTAGAAAATTGTTTGAATGCTTTTAGTGCACAAAATGCAGTGGCATAAAACCCATATTTCACAAAGACCCATGAACCAATGAAAATATTTAATGGGCCTCTGTAAAATAGGGATTTCGTCATCATGATGACAGCCCCCAAACCACTCTGCGACCTTTAACATTGTAAAGCCACCAAGATTAAGGGACAATGGAATAGCAAATTATGCAGGAAGGCTACCCAAAAATAAGGCAAATAGAGGTAAATTATGGAGCACGTTTTCGGGCAGTATTATTTTGATCTGTTTGAGCCAGAAATATTTTTTGGGTGAAATCTGTAAATGATGTGCCTAATATGTGACAAGTGCAGTGCAGTAAATTCATAATTCCGAGGTAAATGCTGCAACCAGAGAATTGCATGAGTCCAGTGGTCCTGGCCATTTTCCATTATTTTATCAATAATCTAATCATGAAAGGTAAACAGAGCCTGAACATTCAAATTCTAACCAGTGCTCACTGTTAGTTGCACCTTCAAGAGAATAGCTTCAACAACCCTTGCCTTGTACAGACGGAATGAGTTCTTTAATAATGCAAAAAGTGTTTTTGTCTAAAATTCTACATTCTAAACTACAACTACAAAATGAAGTATTGTTTTCTTCTTTTACTGCAAACACTCAAATAGTATAGTCCAATATTGTATTTACTATTTATAATAAACCTTTCCCTATTTGAAAAAAAACCTTTTTAGGTCACGCCTACGCAGCGCGCAAGCGCTGCTTTGGAGTGACCTCTTGGAATCACTCCGGACTTTTGTGGAAACTCGTGCATGTTCTGCACTGTTTCCAATGAGCCCTCGTGCATGTATGGCGTTTACCTTGCGGGAGCGAGCAGCGACGCCATCTGTTTTCAATTATCGCGCCCGCCGCTGCTCGCTCCCGTAAGGTAAACGCTGCGCGTCGCTTTAACTTTCGCGGCCGCGGGGCCGCGCTTGTCTTTCAGCGCTTGTTTTTCTTCACAACGGCTCCATCCGCAGAAACAGTGCAATGATTTTCAGTGCTCCGGGCAAAATAGCTTTATAGACCATATCCCGCTTTTCTTGACTGTTACCACCATCTACTGGTGATGCCTCAAAACAACTGCCCCGACTTTGCCCTTTGGCAGGGCTGTTCCCTGTCTGTCAAACATCTCCTACAACTCCGAGCCCGGATTTGTCAGCCACGGGGGAAACAGCGACCAGCTTTGAAATTAATCCGACCCGCTCCATTTCATATCCATTCATTAAGTTGTTTTAATTTCCGGCACTAATGCTATAGTCTCCATAAATTAGCATGCCTGCCATTTTTAAAGCCACACTTACAGTCTTGTCATGGGGATCGCTCCCCCTCCTGGCCCACTTACAAGCGGAATGGGGCGGGCCTGACATTTTGAAACAAGACCGACATTGTAAATGTGTCAGGAAGAAGACAAATGGGTGACGGCGGACGTTTGTGGGACTCCCAGCTCCATTAAAACGTAATGCCGTAATGCGTTCTATTACCGCTTGTCATATCTCCCCTTAAAAACAGTTACCTCGATTAGCTTAACTTAGTCTGTGTTGGCTGAGAGCATCCTTACTTGGGGTTAAGTGGTCTGCTGTCGTGGCCTACAGCCTGCATTTTTCTGGACGAAGACACGAGCCTCCTGTTGTGCACATAGCGCTTAACCCTTCAACTTGTTTGTAAGCACTTTCCATTTAGCCGATAAGGGAAGCAAGCACTGGAAGCTAAAGGGGTTTGGCCGGTTTGCCCAAGATCACAGTGGCTGTCCAAGTTTGTTTTCTACACTTTTACTGGAGAATTTTAGAAAATGTAATTATGGCGTTGCTTAGAAAGAAACTTCTAGTGGTGTGTGTGGGGAGGGGGGGTGAGAGAGAGAGAGGGAGAGAGCTCTGTAATGTTAGAATTCTTCTTCTGGGGGCAGACCATCTCCACTCATGTGAAACAGCTCAAGGTGTTCGGCGCCGGCTGCAGCATCGTAAACATCGTCACAATGTACATAAAGTGCTTCCAATGTCATGCACTTCCCAGCATATGGGTCCCGCCATCGCAGCACCAACCCCTTCACCCTTCTTTCCTTGACGTGCTTCCCCCGCCCCTAAGAGTTATTCAGTATTCACATACCTGCTGGAATAGATATTTCTAAATTGTTACTTTCCCTCCATGTATTGTACAAGCTTTTAACATTTTATAGGACATGGAAGTTCGTCAACCTGCACTTGCAGACTAACAACTTTCTTTTAGAATCGGGCTTACATTATAGCTAAGTGTTTCTGTCACATCTGCATATTGTGTACAGCAATTACCACCTCACCTGGTGCCAATAATACCATACTTTACTTATGCTTTTCGCCTTCAATCGATGCTAAGACTGAGCCGATCATCAACTACATTCAGCTTAGTCACCTAAAGACAGGGCATTAACCAACTCAGCTACTTTATCATCACAAATCAAGGGCTGTCTGATTTATATATCATTTTTGTAACCCAATGACAGGATCTTACAAATATTTCTGATATCATTATTTTCTTCACAAATCAAGTTTTTTTTGGCGGAGGCACCATGAAGAAAATGTGAAGGTTCATACATTCAAATTTCACAAAATTCTATTAATGTGTTCAGTATCTTGTTTTTCAGATTCATGTGGATTCCCAAAATGACAACATTAAACAAGCATTGGCATAGCCAATAGGTCTCGCCTTTGGGACCTTATAAGTGTTTAGCCATGCAACAGTTGATGTTGTTGTACCAAGGATATTGTGCTGGATAACAAAACACTTATAAGGTCCCAAAGGAGAGACCTATTGGCTATGCCAATGCTGGTTTAAGCTTGCTACTCATAATACAATGCATAATGGGAAATGCATAATATAGTTCTAAATTGGCGTGTAGGGGTTCTGGTAACATTTATAAACCAGTTAGCCATCCGTCTCCTGGTTTATGATGTCACCGGAACCCCAAAATGCCAAAATTGGATAAAATTACATGATATGCATCTCTCTCACTCTCTACTTTAATATATATATATATATATATATATATACACATATATATATATATATACAAAATCCAAAGGTTAAAGTTATAATTAAGTGAATTGGTCAATGACAACGTTAATGTTTTGAACAAAAAAAATCACAGAAATTCACTAGTTATAGTTAGCGGCAGTAACGATAACTTGTGCCTCCGCTCATGACATCACTCATGACATGTTCTATGACATCATTTCTGACATCACTGAAGTCATATCAAATGACATCACTGATGACATCACCCAAGCTTCATTTTCCCACATATTGCTCTATAAATTGCCTAATAAATTACTATAGCATTAGAGGCCTGACAGTAAGGGCAAAATAGCTCAGGAGAATATCAGCCATCATTACTGCCATCACAGATACAACTCCCTTAGGTGTAGAAAGTTTGCATTATGTGCAACATTGACCCTATACCATACACTTTACAGCTAGCATAGTTCACATTAACAATCAACCACAGATATCTAGGAAACCCCCCTCCATACAGCCAACCCCATCGGCAAAGGGGAAGGGAGGCCACACGACCAACCCTCCCCGAGCCTTGTTAGGCCTTGGGGACCCCATACCCCAGCCCCATTTCTAAAAAATAAAAGGGAGGGGTCCTCGCCCCCCCCCCCCACTCCCCGAGCCTCTTTTGGCCCTGGGGACCCAACCCCCAGGGCCACTCTTTTACATAAAGGGGAATGGGCGCGCGTGGCTCGCCTTCCCTGAGCCAATTTCGGCCCCTGGGACCGCATCCCCAGGGCCCGGTGTACTTTTGAGGGGGAGGGGAGAATGGGACCCCCTTCTCTAGGCTGATTTCGGCCCCGGGGAACCGCATCCCTGTGGCCTGGTGTTCTTTTGAGTGGGAGGGGGGTGCACGTGGCCCCCACACGCTGAGCAGATGTCAACTCCGGGGATCCCATCATTTTTAGAGGGAGCGGAGCACATGACCTCCCTCCGCAGGCATATTTTGGTCCCAGGGACCCCATCCCGTGGGACCTGGCATAGTTTACATGGGGAGGGAGGCACACAATTCCCTTGCCCGGGCCAACTTCGAACCCCGGGGACCCCATCCTCCAGGGCCTGGCGACATCGTGCAGGGGCAGAAGGACACGCGGCTCCCCTTCCTGATCCGATTTTGGCACCTGGGACCCCATCTCCCGGGGCGCTCAACTCAAAGGTGGGTGCCTACCCATGGCACCCACCATAGTGTTGTTGGTGATCACGAAGGCCCAAGCCGGCTCCCTGCATACAGCGGGAACGGGCATTGCTCTCACCAGCAGGAAGCAGATCCTAATGCTGCTCCCTGCGGGCGGGGGCAATATTTCGATCAGTTTCCCTGACTGCATTAATTAAGGTTCAAAAATATTTGCATATCTGGACTCTTGAGTCTCTCGCAGGAGCACCAATTTAAAAATAGAGCAGTCTGATTGACCCGTGGATCTTTTTACCTCTTGGGTAAATTCGCTTCCGTGGGAGCAAGCTCTCCGATTTGCTGCCAGCAACATCAGAAACATTTTGCTGGCAGTCATTACATGACTCGGGGACATAGTCCCCTGTACTCAACTTTAAAAAAAAAAAGATATAAGGGGTCAGGATGGGGATACCCAGCCACTTGGCCCCATGGGAGGGACCCGGAGGAACCGCTCCTGAGGCCAAAATTGAAAATACCTGCAATTTTTGCTGCGACCCCACTGGGCTCCAGCGGGATCTGGAAATAAAAATGGTGGCCCAGCCTGAGCGTATTCTTTAATTAAAGGGAGGCGGGGTACACGCCCCCCCTCCCAGAGTTGTTTTCAGTCCCTGGGAGCCCAATTTAGGTCACGTGCCGGTGAGACCGCCACCGACAGGCCGTCGGTGGCGGTCCCACAGACAGACAGCCCTTCAGGTCAACCATTCCCAGAGCATTTTCATGGCGGTCCCACTGCCATGAAAAGGTTATTGGAAAGGGACTTTGGGGGCCCCGAGCAGGGCCCCTGTTCCCTGTGGGCCACTGCTAAGTGGCCAGGGGGGCACATGTGGTGCCCCCCGAAACATACATGCACCGTGTCCCAGGCACCACATGGTGCCTGGCACACAGTGCATGAATGTTTGTAAAAGCAGGAAGTGTTGCGCGACGTCCCAATGGGACTTGCCCGAGAGCAGAGCATTCTGGGGCATTGGAGCTGCATTTTGCAGTTTGGAAAACCAGCGGTCCTGTAACGTGCAGTCCTTCAACAAAACAAACTGTAAGATGTGCATTTGATTTTTGGGCGTAGTCAGCTGCCCAGAGGTACAATTTGCGCGACAACAGAACCTCACAGGTTACTGGGGGGTGAGGTGCCGATAAACGAACGTTATGTCCAGTGATCAGTTAAAGAAACATTCAGAATAGAGGAAGGACTGCCATATAAGTTCATGCAGGTGCTGTGTAGTATTTGATCAATGCTCAGAGTACTGTGTGTATGTTCAGGTGAGATAGCACTCACCGGAAGGGAGGAGTTTGAATTTGCTGCCAGAGAATATATATTTTTTAATTCTGAATTCTTTGCATGTGATGCCAGACTATTGTACATTTTGCTCATTTTATTCTTATCTTGTGTGGACTGAGCAGGAAAAAATGTTTTTATATTAGTTGCATGCAAATGTCTTGACAGGAGTTAGTGGTTACAGCTAAGTCCATGTTTTGCAAGCACACGATTGAAGTATTAGGCCAGTGGTTCCCAAACTGTGGTCTGCGGACCCCCCCGGGGGTCCGTGACACTTTGCCAGGGGGTCCGCAGGCAGCAGCTTTAAAAGCACTGCAAAGTTCCTTGTATAATGAGCAGTTTTCCGGCAATAATAAAATTGTCAAGATAACTCTAGTGATTATTGTACCCGCTGGAGAGAGATGAGAGTTTTGTCCAGTGGCAGCTTTGACTCATCAAAGGTAGCACAGATGGTTAATATGCCTGCTGCATAGAACGTTTACCATGCATTTAAAAAAACAGTATTTTATGTGCATACATCAGTGGGTTACTGCTTTTACCACAGAGATTCTTTTGTTAGTGTGCAGTTCATAAATTACAATCGTAATCTAGCACAGTGAGCTATGAACTGCCATCAAAGAGCTGCATGCAAGACGTATGGTACAAGTTAGTAAGTTATGTTTTTTCTCGGTCTTTCATTATCCGCGGGGGGGATTTAAAAATAAAAAACAAAACTTACTTCACTGGGTCCCGCGCCGCCTCCGCTCCTGGCCGGGTGCCGCGTTTTCCTGCTGCTTCAGGAGAACAGGAAGCAGGCATCCTCCCTCCCCTCCCCTAAGCCAATCACAACGCTGCAATGGCAGCGTTGTGATTGTTGCGGACGGCGCCCAGCCGGGCGCCTGTAGGGAGGCCATTTTCTCTATGTAGGTTGCATGCAGCCTACAAAGAGAACAGGCAGAGTGCGCATGACTGGTTTGGTCGGCCCCAGAGGGCCGACCAAACAGTCAGGGCCCACAGCATTGGGCAAGCCACTCCTCCCCGACCCGCCTGCCCCGAACCAGGCATACCGTTCTGCTTTTACGCAGCGCGAGAAGCAGACACATAAAATGGTATTTGAAATACCATTTTATGTTTCTGCTTCTCGCACTGCAAGAAAGCAGTGGGGCGACGCTCCTCCGCCCTAATGGAGGAGCCACCCCTGCAGTAGAGTGTGAGTGTAGTGGTCCTGCAAGTGGGTGCAGTAGAAGAAAGTGGCGTATGTGTCCCTGGTCTTGCAAGAGTATGCAGTAGAGCATGAGTGTATTGAATCTTTCTTGGTCCTGCAAGAGTGAGCAGTAGAGGTATGTTATAGAGTAGTAATTGAATATGCAGTAGAGGGTGAACATGTGGTACGTGTCTCTGCACGAGTGTGCATTAGAGGGAGAGTGTAGGATTTATGCCCCTAGTCTTGTGACTGACTGGGTGGCAGTAGAGATAGGTGTAGAACCCGTGCCTGGTCCTGCAAGTGAATGCAGTAGAAAGAAAGTGAACTGTATGTGTGTCACTGGGGCAAAAATATTGTTCCCCTGGTACTGTGCATGCTAGTGGTTATGTTTGGATCGGTTCTGCGTGACCTGTATATGGCTGTGCTTTGGGTTTCATATAGATGGGGTCAGATGCGACCACGGTGTGAATAATTTATAGGGCTTGTATTTTTATTATCGATGCTAGAGTCTCTTACGGTTCTGTTGGTATTTTATTGGTCTTGTATTATTATTATTTTGTAAGGGAAGAAGTGTTATAATCTGCTGTTCATTACTCTCTTAGGAAAGGAGATGTATTATAATCTGCTGCTGGTTGTAATGCATTCTCTGCACAGCTTCTTTGTTTCTCTGCTCTGCTCAGTCAGTGTGTGATGCCATGGAATATTGGTGAGTGACTGAAAGAGTAGACAGAGAGAGTGGGCTGAGCAGAGAGGATGCTGCTCCTGGTGGGGTTCCCTATTAAGTAAGGTGTAACCTTTCCAATAAACCTAAAACCTGCTATCCTACGTGAACTGGCTACTTGAGGGGGCACCATTGGAGGGTGGTAGTGAGAAGTTTAGAAGGATCTCACTGGGGGCCTGAATGGTGTCAACAAAGATTGTTGTACTGAGCACTACCAGTGCTAAAACTGGCCTTGTTCGGTAAACATGCCCATATGGCAGTAGCAGGGTTGGGCTTTTAAGAAAAACTGTAGGCCTCTGCACTTATTTTTTCCTTTTTACTAAATAAGGACCGGATATATGGAAATATTAGAGGCAGCACAGGCAAAACAAGGGTGAGAGGATGTGGCAGTCAGAGAGAATCTTACCCCCACCAGAAGACCTGCCACATTAACTTCTGTCCTCCTTAAATATACGCCTAATCGGTACCACTAAAAGTTTGTTGCTCACATTTGTGTGCGAATGTAAGTTTATCTTGCTGTGTGTATGTGAGTGCGCATATCTCTGTGTACATCATATTGTCATATGGTGTATTACAGCAATAATTTTATTGAAGCAACTTCTAACTCTATCATTTTGCTTTCTTTACAGAAGATTCTTCGGACTACAAAATCCTAGATCTGACCCGGGCAAACTGCACTGTATACCGTCCTTGGTTCTCCCCCTACAGCTATTTTGTGTGCCTGGAGACAGACAGCCTTTTGGAACCCTGCTGCGTAATTGATACACCTGTGGACGAAGCCAGGGAGACCGCCGTCGACGTGCCCGGACATTGTGGCGCAAATAGCAATTGCTCCGCTCCGTCTTCACCGTGTAGCACCTGTCTCCATGGCTCAAAACGAAAATCTACATCGACACTGAGCCCTAAAGACACCATTACCTCCCAAGATATTATCATGGCCGCCAAGTGGCTCCCGCCGCAGCAGAACGGCCACAAATGCATGGCTTGCTGCAGGATGTTCCCCACCCTCCACTCGCTGCAAAACCACATTAAGAATGGGATGCAGGACGGCTTCAGCTGCAAAGTCTTCTACAGGAAACTTAAGACATTCTGGCAGCGGGACAACAAGCAACGCGCCCTGGAGGTGTCATCGTCCGAGAAGGACCATTGAAGAACCAAGCAAATCCTATCCCAGTACAAAACAATAGCTCAGAATGATTATATTTATACATCTTTGCTTTCACTGGTAGTTTTTACTTCCCAAAATCTGCTACTCTGAGGTCACAAGGTAATAATGTGTGACTGACACCTGTTGGGTAACAATAAAATCACATTGTATATTGCTTTTGCTGCTTCCTCTTGTTAAATTGTGGTGCCGGTTCCAGATTGTTCTGTAGTAAACAAAGCTGATACTTTCCATGTAGCCGCCTATACTTCAGTGTGAAGTACCCCTCTCTTTTGTTGAAACTGCTAAATATATGTCTTTTCATGGGATGGCCTTGAGGTTCCTCAAGTTGGAATGTTTCGCAGAGGACTGTGGGAAGGAATGACCAGGAACCAGAAGAAGAAGATCCCATTATAAAGAACTACTGATCGATAATATCGCCATCTTTCACTTTTTTTTTTTTTTTTACAGTTTTGTGAAATTGGTATTTTGGATTGAAGAAAAACCATTATTAAGACACTGGTTTGCCAAATGATGACATCACTGTATTCAGCGCTTTTAACACAATTATGTCAATAGTCTGCTACAACTAAATCTTAATTGGCTCTCAGGTACCAGAAGCACTTTTCTTAAAAGGCAAATCAGATCAGACAGCAATTCTGCATCTGCTGCAAGGGAACACAGAACAGACACTTCAGTACATGAAATCTTGGCTTTCAATACTTAAAGTGGTCTCACAAGGGTTGGATGGGGGAATAATTAGATTTGTGCAAGACATGGAGTACCATATTACAAGACCTGCCCCCGAAACTCCACCTTCCATGAGAGGGTTTTTTCAGTCTGTTTAAACGCTAGGTAATTTGTCTTGATGTGGATGCCAACGGGAAGCCCATTCTACAGAACAGGGAACTCAATTTGGATGAAAGAATCAACTCAAGATGGCTTCTCTATGTCTTTGGAATCTGATGTAATATCCAGTCGAAGAGAATAAGATGTCTGGCCTAACGTACTAAGGTCACAAAGTCTGCTAATCTTTCTATGTTAATGCTTCACAGTATTAGAGCGCATGTCACCAAGGCAGGCTTTAGATCATGGATGTAGGTTTTTTACCATCCACATATTGAGTCCAAGTGTGGTGACACATTGCTTATCTCTGTATGCAAAGATTCAGCTCAGGGCAGGTCGCTGTACTCCAAAGGCAGTGAACCGTAGGTCTTGAAAGTTTGAACAAATGTTTGGGGACCCCTTGTGAGAAATTGGGTTGTTGGGTGACTGGGGTGTGAGCCCTGGTAAAGCAATAGCCACAATCCCTGGCAGGGTGAACCACAAAAAGACACTGAATCAACCTGTGCTTAACCCTAGGTAGCTGGGCACAAAAAACAGTCTGGCTTAATTTAGAAACAATCTGTAAATTATTTATGCAGCACACAGACCGTAATAAAGTGAAAACACAACACAAGAAACATCCCACACCAATTTAGAAAAATAGAGTAAATTTGTATAAATTATTTGACACAAAAACAACAAAAATCCAATCAGTAGAACCAGTGTTATGTTTTAAAAAAGTTTTGAGTAAAAACTAGCACCTAAAAGATCTAAGCGCCAATCGCGGACATCTAGTAACGCGAGAACGGGTCATAGTTGAAACATATGGCTGACCGTGATGGATTGCGGTTCGAATACAGTAAGTGGATTGTGCCCAGTCGGCGCTGACCTTCGGACTTAAAAGAATTTTAAAGAAAAATATCCTGAGTGTGCAAAGTTCAGCGGGGCAAGGTTGCACGCAGTGTCCGTGAAGGGAGCGTCCTCGTCAGGAGCCTCTGGATGGAGCCGCAGTGAAGATTTCTGCGTTTCGGACTTAGTCACTTTTTTGGAAATAGAAACTATCCAGCAGGACGAGCCAAGAGGCTGTAGCTAAAGACAGTTCCAAGAGGTCGGATACCCTTTTGGTGAAGGACAGCTGGATAGGATTTCCCAATGCTTTTCGGGCGCCTGTTACGGATGGTTCCCTTACGAGCCGGCTCCAGCCGTTAGTCACGTTAGTGTCTTCTCCACCACATCACTGGCCAGTCATCGGCTACAGCGTTTCGAGATACCCCTGACGAAGGGCTATTGTAACGCCCGAAATGCATTGGGATCAACCACTTTGATGTATCATCTCATGTCACCATTGAATTCAGCATTTTTGAGGAATACTATTGCTCCGACATCGTTTGGAAATAAAACTGATTGAGCAACAGTCAACGTTTTTTGTTATCGTTTGGACCATGAACTTTGTTCACTGATTCATTTTTTACGCTTATGTCTTCAAATTGTGATCAATTGTGAGAAACATGTTTCACATTTCGTTGTTTACACTGTTCACACTTTTATAGTGATTTGTGTTAGTGCACCCAGTGTCTAGGACACTCATCCTAGTTCTCTTGTTTCTGCTTACTAAAAGTGGCATTTTCAAAATTGTAATTTAAAATCTGACTTTACCATGAAAGAGAATTTTTCATTACAATTTTGTAGATACCAAACATGAAACGTTTACCTGGTCCCAATCAAAAGTTAGCACTTATTAAATGCAACCCAATGTTATCCTAAGGAGAGATAGGTCTCACAGTAGTGAAAAACAAATGTAGGAGTTTTTCACTACTAGTACATGTCCACCCTTTTACTTACAATGCACCCTTCACTATGGGTTACCTAGGGCCTACCTTAGGGGTGGCATATGCAATAAAAGGGAAGTTAGAAGTGGTAAAGTGCAGAGTGCTAAGGCCAACAAAAAGAAATTCTGCAAAAAATAGAAGGGGTGGAGGAAAAAGTTTAAGGTGACCCTACAGAGTGGGCCAAGTCCAACACCCCCTAAATTTGAAAAAAAGTTTTTAAAAAACACATAAATGAAGTCCTTTTCAATGATAGCTGTGTCATTATCGATCTAGCTTCAGATATCATGGTTTTGTTCAATCATACAACAATGCTATTGATTTAAGTAACCTTTCTCCAAATATTCCCCTTGATAGGTTTAATTCTGCCCATCGACTGCAAAGGTGGAATTTTTTATATTCGTTCTTGAGCCTTTTGTCTGGCTTTCAGCGCTTTGACTCAAGTTGAAGGCAAGAGCTCTATCTAATAAGTTGAGAGCTAGAGGTACCCATCCTCTGCCTTTCTGGCATTCATGATATAAGTAAGAGAGCCAAAGTGGCATGAACGTCTGTTCCAATAGACCTTTGATTAAGGGCGGAACAACAAACAGTAGGAAAGTTCTCTATTGTGCACAGCAGGACCCTCAAAGAGAGCCAGAGCTCCTAAGTCTACCACCTGGCCCTAGTCAATACTTGTTCATTGCTGGTCTGGTATGCCAATTCATGACAGTTTCAGGATACCCATTTACATAGACTTAATCTAAATCTGAATCATTGCATAGTTAGTGCTTATCCTAAAAATCTGACATGGCTGAACATGTAATTACAAGACAGGCCATGCATTAATTAATGTTCGCATCGCTCAACTATTAGCTGCGAGTCTGGTTGCACAGGCCATCGGACAAGGCAGTTTTACCTTCCCACAATATTCACGTCAGAAATGCACAACTATCTGCTCCTGTTGCCATGTATCCAGAGAATGAAATAGTTTCTTACCTGTAAGTGTAGCTTTCAGTTTGAAGAACTTTCTGGATTCACATGCAGTGCATTATTCCGCCATTTAGTGGTTGGGCCTGGAATTCTCCACTTTTTTGTTGTCCTTCTAGTTTTGATTTTTTCTTGTTGTTGGGCGTCGACGGATCCCTAATTTGGTGTTTCCTGTGACGTTGTACGCCCTCCATCAGAAGCTCCCACTCTGTCGCCATCTTCAGATTCTTTTTTTTTGTCTGTTGTTTTCCTTCCATCTTTTTGGTGGGTGTGGGTGGGTCGCTTGTGAATCCAGAAAATTCTTCAAGCTGCAAAACTACACGTACAGGTAAGAAACAATTTTGTTTTGCAGTGCGAATCTTTTCTGGATTCACATGCTTTGTAAAGATTTTGTAGCAGGTTTGTTAGTTCTGTGGTGGTTGGTTTAAAGATGAACTTAGATTCATAAACAAAAATGTTGTCCCACTTGAGCTTCCTAGTCATTTGCATGCCTATGCAGTAGTGTTTTTTTGAATGTGTGTACAGATGACCACATTGCTGCCATACAGATGTCCTCTAAGGGTATATTTGCTAGAAAGGCAATGGTTACTCCTTTCTTCCTTGTTAAGCGTGCTTCTGAGGTAGAGTTTAGTTTTACCCCCACACCTCTGTGGCACAGCTGAACGGTTTTGCGTGATCCATTTGGCAATTATGCCCTTAGTTACTGGTTTTTCCATTTTGGTGTCTGCAAAGGCAACAAATAGTTGTTTATTTTCCTGATTGTCTTTGTCTTCTCGATATAGTACATTATTGCATGTCTTGCATTCAGCGTGTGAAATGCTCTTTCCGCTTGATTCTTTGGCTTTTGGAAAAAGATTGGAATTTGTATTGTTTGACTTATGTGGAAGTGTGAAACTACCCTAGGTAAGAACTGTGGATCTGTCATCATGACTATTCTGTCCTTGTGGACCTGTAAATATGGTTCTTGAATCGCGAGTGCTTGTATTTCACTCACCCTGCAAAGTGATGTTATAGCCACTAGGAATGCTCTTTAGTGCGAGCATCTTTAATGTGGCCTTGTGTGCAGGTTCAAAAGGTGTCTTCATTAGTTGAGTAAGCACAATATTTAGATTCCATGTGAGTACTGATACTTTGCTTGGTGGTACAATTC
The DNA here is from genome assembly GCA_963921515.1 of Calotriton arnoldi. NCBI lineage: Eukaryota > Metazoa > Chordata > Amphibia > Caudata > Salamandridae > Calotriton > Calotriton arnoldi. The sequence goes on along the minus strand of CAWUFW010000844.1, from coordinate 722,407 downwards.
TTTTTGCCCCATCTAAAAAATTGCTTTATTACTAGAGTTTTGGAGAAACTTCTTCCTATGTGACCACTTGTGCAGGCCACAATTGCGGCTAAATGCACCTTCAAGGATGTATACGTCAACTTGCAGTCTAGTATGCGTGTAAGATATTTTAGCACAATTTCGTCTTTATTGTTTTTCGTTAATAAGCCCACTTTATGGCACCATAATAAGTATCTTTTCCATTTGGCAATGTAGCACTTCTTTGTTGTTGGCTTTCTTGCTTCTCTAATATCAGACATTATGCTTTCTGGTAGCCTTAGATGATCGAATTCTAAGTCTTCAGGAGCCAAGCTGTCAGGCTCAAAGACGCTGGTTCTGGGTGTAGTACCTTCCCCCTCTTCCATTGACAACAGGTCTTGTTGTTTTGGCAATTTCAGAATGTTTCTCTGTGCCATTTCTATTAGTTCTGAGAATCACATTTGCCTTGCCCACTGAGGGGCAATTAGTATTAGAGTCATTTTGCTCCTTTTGCATTTGTTGATCACTCTGTGTAACAGTGGTATCGGAGGAAAAGCATATGCAAATATCCCTGACCAGTCTATCGACAGAGCATTCCCTAAGGATTGGTGGTGTGGCTGTCTGGATGCAAAGTTTTGGCATTTTGCGTTCTTTGAGGTTGCGAATAGGTCTACCTTTGGAGTTTCCCCAATTCCAGAAAATCTGTTTGAGTACTGCTTGATTGAGTTCCCATTTGTGAGAGCATGTTGCTTGTCTGCTCAGTCTGTTCGCTTCTACATTGTCCTTCCCTGGTAGATGGACTGCTGTTATGTCTACATGTCTCTGCACTGCCCACTTCCAGATTTCTTGGGCTAGCTTTCATAGGACAAAGGATTGAGTGCCCCCTTGCTTGTTGATGTAGAACAATGTAGAGGTATTGTCTGTTTGGATCCATATTGTTCTCCTAATAGCTCTTTCTGAAAGGCTTTTAAGGCTAAGAACACTGTCTTTAGCTCCAAGACATTGATATGCTGTACTGCATCTTGTTCCTTCCAGACCCTTCGGACTTTGAGTGAACCCATGTGAGCTCCCCAGGCCACATGAGAGGCATCTGTTCTGTTGTAATGGTTACAGTTGGAGTTGGTTGTGCAAATTTCCTTTCTTGTGTTATATGTGATCTGTTCCACCATGCTATTTCTTCCTGCAGCTTCTGCATGACAACCACTAGATCTTCCCAACTCCCTGTTGCTTGGGACCATTGGTTTTGTAGCCATTCCTGAATTGGTCTCATATGTAATCTTGCATATGCAATCAAAGGGATGCATGAAGCCATCTTCCCCAACAGTCCTCACTGTCAAAGCCTGCCCTTTTGATAAAGGTGAGTTTCCTGAAGTATCAACACTACTTTCTTTTCACTGGGATATACCTTCCTTAGTTCTGAATTGATTCTTACTCCTTGAAACAAATTTTCTTGGTCTGGATTTGAGGATGACTTTTCTATGTTTATAGAGAAACCTAGTATGAAGAGTATCCTCATGACCCATTGTATATGCTCTTTGCATTTGTTGTGGGAGTGTGCTCTTACTAACCAGTCGTCCAGATAGAGATAAACATGTATCCCTTGTCTTCTTAAGTGTGCTGCCACTGCTGCTAGTCCCTTTGTAAATACTTTTGGAGCTGATTTTATTCTGAAAGCTAGTACTCTGAACTAGTAGTGAGTCTTGTTCACCACAAATCTCAAGTATTTCTTGTGTTTTGGATTAATTGGGATGTGCAAGTAAGCGTCTTTTAGATCTATAGTTGCCATGTATTCCCCTTTTTGCACTTGTGGAATGACTTCCTGTAAGGTTGTCATCTTGAATCTTTGTGTCTTTATAAACTTGTTTATGAATCTGAAGTCTACATTTGGTGTAGACACCAGACTACCTTTGGGATTAGGAAATATGTTGAGTAATTTCCTCTCGATCTCTTCTCTGGGTACCTTTTCTATTGCTATTTTTTCCAGATATTCCTCTACCTCCTTGAGTAGATGTGATGTTTCTTTGTTTGAATGGACCCTTTGCTGGTGGTATCTTGGCAAGTTCTGTGCAATATCCATACCTTATGAAGTTTAATATCCAGTTCTCTGACGTTATCTTCCTCCACTCCTAAAGGAAGTTCTTTAGTCTGCTTCCCACTGGTGAAGAGTGTGAGAGGCTGTTTGTGTAGGGCAAGTCACTTGTTTGCTGGGGTTGTGCCTCCTCTGTGAGGCTGTCCTCTCCCACCTGATCTTCATCGAAAGGACTGGCGCCCTTGTTGCTGGTACTGCCATTGCTGCTGGGGTGCAGAATGATTGCCTGCTACTTTGGAAGCCCTAATGTGTTGAGCTAGATTGGAAACTGCCTCTTCCTATGGGCCTGCATGTTGACGCAACCCCTCTTCTCATGTTTGTCCTAAATTGCAACGCTCCCATGGACTTTGCAGTCTTGTTGTCCTTTTTGAGCTGTTACAGTGTTTCATCAATGGTGCCTCCAAACAGCTGTTCTCCCATTGGAGGGTGTATTTATGATGTTGGCTTGCACCTTCGGTTTGAATTCCAAGATTCGTAACCATGAATGGTGGCATAATGTTGTTGGTGGCATCATTTGGCGACTTGCTGTGTCAGGTGCATCTATTGCCAATTTTGGGCATGTATTTGCAATATTTTTTCCTTCTTCCGCCAAGCTTGCCGCTCTCTTTCTGTATTGCTCAGGTAGGTGTTTCATGAGCTCTGCCATCTACTCCCAATGCTGGTATGCATGCCTGTTCAGGAGGGCGCTAGAGTTCGCTATACGCCATTGATTGGCTGCACTCCTCTCACATTTTCTGCCCATGAGATCCATCTTTTTACTCTGTCTGGAGGTGGCCCAGATGTTGATGGGATTTTTGCCCTCTTCCTCGCCGTGGAAGTGATAATGGAATCAGCCGGCACTGTACTCTTGATGTAGACAGGGTCTTTTGAGGAAAGTTTATATTTCTTCTTAGCCCATTACGTCACTGCTCTGCATGTAGCGGGCTCTTTGAATGCCTCCCTTCCTTGGTCCAGTGCACTGGGTAACATTGGAAAGAGTTGATTCCTTGTTTTCGATGGTATTAGGGTCTCCACTATGGAATACGATTGAGACTTTTCCACTTCTAGCTGCACTCCAAATTTGTCTTCAGCCTTCTTTATTATGTGATTGTACATCCCCATGTCATTTGAAGGCGAACGCCTCGGCGGATAACAATCGACCCTTTCTTCCGGGGAATCCGTCTCTATTGCATGTCTCTGAGTTTCTGTTTTATACAGAGTCTTCTGACCCCTGAAAAATTCCCAGGCCTTCCAGTTCTTCTTCCTCTACACAGAAGGATTCCTCCTCCTCTCTCTGAGGCTCTGGTGTCATGGGAGGGTCCATTTTCTCGACCTCTTTCTCTTCCAGATCTTTTGACGTTGAAGTTTTTTGTGGAATCTGAAATTCCTTTGGAGAGGCGTTGAAATCCTCCTTCTTCTGGATTAACGCAGCCATTTCGGCTTTGAGGCGCCGCTTCTTTCTCTCGATCTCCGTCGATCGTTCCTCGGGACCGAACATCAATGACGATTTTTGTTTCATCGCCAAAGAATCCTGCAACGTGTTGGCCGTCGAGCTTATTGTCTCCTCACAAGATTTTTCTCGTCTCCACTTCCGAACGTCTTTCAACAAATTAGTGTTTTTGGGAGACCTGCCTCCTGCAGTGTCCCTTTCGAGGGATCCGAGGGGTTCCTTGTCTCTGGACTTGCCTTCGATCCGTGATCTTTCCATTGTTGAGGCTTCCTTTATTGCCTTAGAGTCTGATTTTCAAGACCAAAGCTTCTCCCTCTACACCTTCGGTGATGGTTTCTTCTTCGTCACTCAACAGACACTGGTCTTTCAGGGACTGTGTAGGCTTCTGTCCCTGCATGGCATAGTGCACTTGTCTCTGCTTCTCTCTTGACTTCAGCATCTTCGACTTGAACCCGTTGCAGGCTTCGATTTGATGGTCGATCGGCAGACAAAGGTTGTAGACCTGATGTAGATCCTTTTGTGTGAACTTATGGTGTCACTTCAGGCAGAACTGGAACGGAGTCTTCTCCATCACGCGGAACAAGGAGCCCCCTGTCCAGGCATTCTGAAGCCGACGAGGAAACCTCCCTTTACACTAGGGATCTCCCCCGGTACCTCTTATTCGATGATCTTCTTCCGAATTTCTTTGACTTCTTCGACAAATTTCTTCCGAACTTTTCTTCTTTTACAATTTGGAGTTCCTTCAGCAAAGCCTTCAGACCCAATGGCGGACTAAGAGAATCTGAAGGTGGCGACTAAGAGCGGGAGCTTCCTGGGGAGGGCGTACAACGTCACAGGAAGCACCAAATGGGGGATCCATCAACGCCCAACAAGAAAAAAATCAAAAATAGAAGTACTACAAAACAGTGGAGAATTCTGGACCCAACCACTAGATGGCGGAATCCAGAAAAGATTCACGCTGCAAAACACTATTTTTAGACCTTGCATCTTTGGCGTGATTTCCCATTACTTTTTTGCCTTCTGCATCCTGTTTTGCTGACTTAGTTTTTGCTGGCTTTATAACTCTGGGCACTTTTCTATTGCTTACCGGTGCTAAAGTGCATGTGATCTACATGTGCCCAGGGCCTGTAAATTAAATGCTACTAGTAGGCCTGCAGCACTGATTTTGCCACCCACTTAAGTAGCCCCTTAAACATGTCTCAGGCCTGCATGTCGACATGGCAAGTTAACCCGCTTGCCAGGCCCAAACCTTCCCTTTTAATACATATAAGTCACCCTTAAGGTAGGCCCTGGAAAGCCCACAGACAGGGTGCAGTGTATTTAAAAAGTAGGACATGTACTTAAGTTTTACATGTCCTGGTAGTGAAGAACTCTCAAATTCGTTTTTCACTACTGCAAGGCCTATCTCTCCCATAGGTTAACATTGGGATTACCATATTACCGCTTATAGGTGTAATTTCTAATAGGGAAGAGATGGGACCCCCAAGTTTGGTGTCTCTGAAATCACAGTTTAAAATCCTAACTTATGGTGAAGACAGATTTTAAATTGCAATTCTGAAAATGACACTTTTAGAAAGTTGGCATTTTCTTACTTTAGCCAAATGGTGCCTTCTGCCTATCTCTGAAAGCACATCTGGGGTGGGTGACAGCTGGGCTTTGTGCATTCCCTCCAGACAGCCACACACAAAGGAAGCTTAGGTGTGACTGATGGGCCATTCATATCCTGATGGGCCATCCTGGGCAGGATGGGAGGAAGGAGCTGACACACACCTGCATGGGCTGGGGTCTGCTCCCGCATAATGGGCTGCATATCCCCCCTGTAGTGAGTCTGGAGCCAGAGCAGGGACTCTGTGCACTTCAAAGGCCTCTCTTTGAAGTCTCCACCACTTCAAAGGCACAAATGGGTATAAGTACTGGACTTCTGACACCACGAACTCAGTACACTTCTGGACCTGTGGATACTCTGCCAGGAAGGACTGCTGTGCTGCTGAAACGGCTGTCACTCTGCTGGACTTCCGCTCAGCTGCACTGACCTGCTGTTCTCTTGCTTGGGAGTGAGAAGGACTGGATATGCATCTCTCCAACCCAAAATCAGACTGACTCAAAGGGCTTGTCTGCTTGCCTCCTGTTGGAAGTCTCAGGGACATCAAAGACTTCATTCCATTCATCAACAGCACTGTACTCTGTCAACTGAGAGTTTTGACCTGCCAAGGGGTGCCAATCCAGTCCTGGGCCCTTGGAAGTGGGTTTAAAGTGCAGCAACTTGCAAAATCCACGCATCGCCATTGCCGTGCGGATCGGAACCGGTGCATCTCCCTTGACACCGATGCATTGCTGCTGCCAGGATCGAAGACATCGCCGGCTGCGGTGACCGAAAAAGATGCATCGCCTACATCAGAGTTTGACAGCGACACATCTCCGATTTGTGCGGTTCAGAACAGAAGCATCGGCTCCATCACCAGTAAAACAGAGGAAACACCACACAAAAAGATACCACACCTGGTTAAAACAATAGAGCTTAATTTAATGAACAGAACAAGACCAAAACAACACAAATCCAAACAGTATAACCAGAGTTATGAATTTTTAAAGAATATCTTGAAATATTGTGCTTAAAAGCATAAAGCGCCAACCGGGGCTATATGGTCCCGCTAGACGTCAAATCCAAAAGTTCAAGCCGACCATGATGGAGCGTGAGTCAGATACAGGGACCAGCCTTGGCCCGCCAAAACAGTACCTTGGTTCGGGGTTGTGTCGATTTCGAGATGCGAGGAGCAAAGGAGGCGATGCGTCGGAGTCGAACCTGGTGATGGAGCCGATGCTTCTGTTCTGAACCGCACAAATCGGAGATGTGTTTTATATAGCGCTGGTTAGACCCGAAGGTATCAGAGCGCTTTACATGAGGAAGAACATAGTTTCAGAACATAGTTACAAAGTTACATCAGTTGCTGGAGCATAGTTACATGAGTTACAAAAGCATAGCATAAACATAGGAGGGAGGGGGTAGGAAATACAACGGGGAGACGAGGAAAAACAGTGTCCGACGTCCACAACAAGGGCACCAAGATGGCCGGCGGAACGGAGCCCTGAACGGGAGCTCCCGGGCTGCGGCATCAATTCTTTGGAATATCCCTCCCTGACCTGCCCCCACCGATGCCACCGACACCATACTGAATCCGGAGACCCTGCTCACCTCATCGGTTGCGCACTTGATCAACGACTGACCCCTCCACTGTCGTCCGAGCTCTGGTCCCTATCCTCGGAAGAGCCTCTTCCAACTGCTCTCTCTCCAGAGCCGCGACGGGGGTGGTATTTGAGCTGCCCAGTCTAGCAAGGAGCAGATTGTGCAAACTCCATTGAGCCCTGAAGGAGGAGACACTCAAGCCGACAAATCACTCTTACCAAGGCATAATTTCGAGCCGAAAAGTAGTTTTTGATCATCGCTTCGGCTCCAATATGGCCGACGCTCCCGATCACAGCGCCGTGAGCTTCTTCTGTTCTCTTCACTGTACGGCTGATTCTTGCTGAAGAAAGCAATTTGTGACCCTCTGATCAAGGTACCCCTTTTGGCTTTACCTTCTCTGCGATGTTTTTCGCCCCTCGCGGCGACTGCTCCGGAGATACTGCCGGTAACTGCCTGACTTTAAAATGGCGGCCAAAATTTCCCTCGATCCGCATCTACCTTCTTCTCACCGCAATATTTGTTTCCCGTGTTATTGCGGACCCCAAAGTTTGACAGCGCTCTCTTCACTCTGTGGCCCCTTGACCCGCTTTAATCTGCTCTCTCACCCATTTTAGTCTGCAAGTGTAACTGCTTTTGAATAAGCTACGATCAAAATGGTTCCCAACACATGTTAATGTACTGGTCTCTACCTGCTACCTTCAACATTTGCTGCATTGGGGCAGCAGTCTCCCAGGCTTCTGTACCAGCGACCCAACTCTCAATTCCCCCTACTGCAGTGAGGGTCTTTCTCTACCAGCCCGACTGTCCCTAAGAAGCCCGCCATGAGTGGGCCCTTCGCCAAAGCTCCCCTTGTTGGGGAGGGATCCAGCATCTGTGCTCTGGAGTTTCAGAGACCCCTCTGAGAGAGACCACAGCGACAAGGGAGTCACACACAGCAGAGGATTGGGAATGATCATACTACCGTTCGGAGCCCAGCTCCGCACACCGTGTCCGGCGCTCACGATGGAACTTTTTGACGATGCCCCCCTAGGCGGAATCTAGAACTTTCTGTATGTACTGCGTTGCCCGAGCAACCTTTGGCCGATGACCGGTGGAGCTGTCCTATGCAGCTATAGAGGAGTTTGGCTCTGGTTCATCCCTCGGCCGTCACCTACCCGAGGTCTTCTGCAGCCCCCTGCTCCTCGTCGGACTGCTGGCCGCCTGCTGCTGCAGCTGCTCGGAAGGGACGCCACGGGGATCAGGTACGTACCCTGGATCAGGAGGTGTCTTCACGGGAAGGCCCCGCCGTCCCCTGCGCAAATCCACGCTGTTAACTAACTTTTTACAGACACTGCAAACTCTGGCGTCCCGCCGCTTCTGTCTTACTCCTACGCTCGTTGTCACCGAGCCTGCTGTGTCCGGGTGCCCTCAGGGCAGGCAAGCACTTTACTCCGGCAGAACAGACGAGGGTGCGCTGCCAGCCAGCTGACCACCTGCGAGACTCCAAGCTTTAACCCCATTGGTGCATTTTAGATCGCAGTTCAAGCTGGACCCATATTTCGACCGACATCGCTTGCATAAACTGCAGCCTGGAAAGAGTCCGCGCTGTCTGCCGCCCTTGGCACTCTGAAGCTAAATGTGCCGTGAATATAGCACATTGTACCATGCCTGCCAGGAGTTGTACTGGGGATTATCGTGTTAATATGAGCTCATGGTTTCCGGATGATCATAGAACTGGGGCACATTGAGATATAGTAATATGCCCAGGAGCACACCATGTGTTCGTGTTGTTATATTTCAAGTCAGCCTTGGCCACTACATCAGATATCGTCCCGGGGGACCAATTTAGACGTGCCCTTGATTTCCAACTCCCCCTCCCCCATTCCCCCAGCAATTACTCCTTGGCATAGATATGAAATGTTTTTGTATTGATTTTTATTATTCAGGCAATAAAGATTATACGATTAAATTTTACTCCTGTGCATAGTGACATTTAGGAGAGGTTACAGATGTAGCCCAGCTGCCCAAGACGGCTGCGGTCCGGCTAGGGTGCAAGGTGTCCTGAGCCTGAAAACACAGGGGACAAGTCAGCTCCCACACTTGCTGGGTCTTGAGTGCCCAGTCGCCTCTGGAAAGGCTACCGGCGTAGTGCCTTGTATGACTTTGGGGGAGTGGGCGTCTTAGGTAGCCCAGGGCTCAGTGACATGCTGCCCAGAAGCTGAGAGCCTGAGTGTGAACTGAGAACCAGGTGTGCCCTCTCCTCCCCTGGACGCAGGCGACACACATCAGTGTCTGAGAACCCACCCTTTCATGGGAATGAGTGCCGGGCTACCGCAGGCGCGCAGCGTTTACAGCTGCAGCTGAAGGGGGAAGGAGTTACACAGGGGTGTAGTGTACACAGCGTCTATCCCACAGTCCTTGTCTAGTGCCCAGAGGTTCTGCTCCAGGGTCTTGGTGCACATAGCGTCTGCACCAGGGCCTTCAGGCGCACACAATCAGTCCCCGTGGTTTTAATGGTGCACGTCAGTCTCAGGGTTTAGTGCCTACAGAGACTGCCCCAGGGTCTTAGTGCACACACAGCCAGTCGCCAGGACTTGAGTGCACATAGCGTCTACCTCTACCACCAGGTCTTACTGTACACAGGTCTGCCTCGTGGTCTTAGTCCACACCAGGTCTGCCCTGGGGCTCAAAGCACACAGAGCCTGCCCCACGCTCCTAGTGCAGGCGCTGTAGGTCAGGGTCTTAGTGCACACTGCATCCGCCTCATGGTCTCAGTGCACACAACGTGAGCCACCAGGGTCATGGTACACAAAGCATCGGCCCCAGGTTCTTAGTGCACACCGCCTCTGCGGAGGGGGGGAGGGGGAGGAGGGAGGAGGTGGGGGGGTTTCAGTGCACCCACTGTCTGCCACTAGGGTGTCAGTACACACAGCGTCGGGCCCTGGCAGGGTCTTCGTGCACACCGGGTCTGCTTTAGGGTCTTAGTGTCTTGCGTATTTAATTATAAATATGCTTGTTTGCCAGCATTGTTACTGGAAACGCTGATTTTATGTTTAACATATTAGAACGGATGTGCTATTTTGTTTTATCCACACCATTTCCAAAAACGATTACATTATAATTTGAGATTATTACGATCCCCTTGTAATAAGGTACTGAAAATACAGATTAAGTTACAGCCTTTATTTATTTCAAAGTGCATAATAGGGGGCAGATTGGTAGAATGTGACAGTGAAACTGAGGAGGCTTGGCGTTCGAGAGAAATCTTTTGAAATGTGATCTCTCTTTTATTTCTGAAGGTCAGAGGTCAAATGTTACGTTGTAAAACGGAGGCTACAGTCATCAAGAGTGGACATAGTCCTAGAAATGTTGATGTGTGCGTACCTTTAGAAAGATTCTCACCAAAAGCAATATATGCTTTTATTTTTGGAATGGCCTCAACTGTATGTCTCAGCCACGGTTTTGAACATGTGGCGGGTCTGCTTTCTGGATAAAATCGTGACTCAGCTTCCAGGAGCTTAGAGGTGCTCATCTTGAGTGGGAGATGTTTACAGCTATGAAATGCGCGGAAAGCACAAAAGAATGTTTCCGGTTCAGAAGTTGTTCAGGATGAGCAATGGGCCCGTTCTGTGAATTGCAAGTGCTTTGTATCTGTTATGTGTTTGATGCCTTATGCATCAAATATTATTTGTGTGGATTTTTGGCATATGTTACAAGGTTGGCGCAGGAACAAATGACAGACATGTTCTGATTAGTCGAATATAAAAAACAGCAAGCAAACATCCAATATAATACAATATTGGGATAGATGTAGAACACAACGTCCTTTTTGCCTACTTTGCACCTGTAACAGATCCAGGTGAAACGTGTTTTGGCCAGTAAAGCAATGCATTTCATCAAGGCATACATATATGAAGTCATAAAAACAAAACTGTCAAGGTCTGTGCCAAAATAAGGACAGGATAACTACCACTGCCCTCTTTCATTTACATAGTGCCTGACATGGTAAACTGAAAAGAGTGTACAAGAGGTTGTTGTGGTAATCCCAGATCAACATCAAAAGAAAGTAAACCCTGCCATCTGTCACAGCTGCTTTAATTTCTGCAGATATGGATTTAACTAGCATTGGCCACAGAATTATTACTGTGCCTATCTACACGCAAATTGTAAAACATGGTTCTTTGAGATTACTATTGCCATTTGTGTATTAGGGCACAGCCCAGCTTGTAGGTGCATGCAAGCTATTACTGTCACCGCTAGAACCTTTTCTCTCATGGCCTGATTAGTAAACAGTTTCCTATAACTCATCACTGATTTGCATATGGCTGGGTCCAAACTGGGGTGGCATAGTGAGCAAAAGAATGATGGATTTAACCCAGATCTCTTGACTGGGGAAGAATGTTTGATTTATTCAACATTCCATCCATCATTTGTTGCTGCAAAGAAAGCATTGCATCACTGCTATTAAATACATAGGCACCACCCTCGGTCGTTGGAATGGGCTCTCCCCTACAGTTTAAACTCAGAGAAAGGCACACTGTTATGTATCCATGGTGATGGGCAGGCGTGAATGAGAATAACTAGTGACATAGCCACTTAGTGCTTGACACTGACGAAGTTACTCAACCTCCGGGTGCTGCAAAGAAAAGCTACTTAATTTGCATTAAATCCCCCTTAAAGAGGAACACACATTTCACAATGTTGAGTAGGGGCCATGACAATGAGGGAAGTCAGAATTGCTCCAATATTGTTGACTGCTTGTTCCTCTTTAGTATTGATGCATGTGTATGTTGGGAAGGTAAAAAACAGTTCTAATAAGTTTTAGTAGTGCGAGCACATACTAAGCGCTAGTGTCCAAGTAAATTCATCACCCTGTCAATCATGGTATTGTACATGTTAGCTTGTGGTTCTATCCAGTATGATTAAGAATAGTTGTACTACTGCGGTACCAGTAAATTGTTGTTCATTTTAGTTCCATATTCCCAGAGCATTCTCATTATGTGTCAAACTTCTATAAGGTTTCTTAACTCCCACAACTCTAAACAGTAGTATTGACTGAGCTATTCTTCACACCTATCTGGTTTGCTTGAAAATGCACCATTTGCCCACTCTTTTTTCAAAATTTTCTCAGGGGGAGGACCCCCCCCGACGCCCCTGTACGTGGTTCAGGCTCGCTCGCCGCAGTGAGGTACGGCAATTGTTTTACGCCCCACCACTTTCAAATGTCACCAGCCACCACTGATGACAGCTTCTGCAGCACTATTCTTCTAAGAAGAGTGCACTGATGTCCCCTGTCTGAAAACCCTTCCATTGGCTGTGCAAGAACTCCACATAAGCCAAATGTTTACCAGCAAGCTGTTGGCAAAGTGAGATAAAAGGATAGACAAGGCATGTAAATCTTTATAGCATGGATGGCTCTAGCAGCCGTGAACTCTTACCTTTCAGGCACCTCAGTGGTAAGCGTGCCAGAAAAAGCGCTCTTCGAAAGTAGCAATCATTGAACACGAAAGCGTGGAAAGGCCTTCCACTCCACATTAGAGCCGCCTCCTCCTATCTTCTTGAATTCCGCAAGAAGCTGAAGACCTGGCGTCTCAATAAACCACCCTACAATAGGTTGATTGTGATAACGCAGTGCCCTGTCTCACTTGTCAAAACTCATGGTCAAAAACTTGGCCAAGCATGGTGGACCATTGAGAAAACATGAATACCCAGAACTTGTCGATTAACATAAAATCAGGATGAAGCAGCGATAGTTTCTGACTAGTGCATAACACCTAGGTGAGAGTATCTTCCTGCCCAGTATGAAAGATGGTGTCAATTTTTTTTTAATAGCCACACATATTTCAGTTTCTCTCTTCATATATAGTTTTACAATTGGAACCCTCATCGTCACGTGGAAAACTGAAATCCAATGCTGCTCCAGAATCCAGAACATTTGGTTCACTACACGCTGTCATTATCACTTTCAGCTATTGGCTAGATACATTTCACCACATTGACCACTTTCACAGCGACATGACCTTCACGCTGACACAAATTTTGTCCAACATGGTCATTACTTTGACCTGCTCTGACATTGAACTGAAGATTTACTATTCTAAGTACAGTACTAACTATTTGGATGCCAGGAGCATGTTGTTATCCAATGAAGTCATTTAATGGTCATCTTAACTTAAAAGGTTTTATCAGTATGAAGGTCTGACACTATTGGTTGTCGATGTGAGGGGGTGGCCTCAAGAAAGACCTCTGTACTCTCTGTAACACAGATTTTTCCATGTTTTTGGATAGCGGATGGGATATTACTAGGTCATAATCATTCATAATACTGCCCCAATTATTATAGCTCTATATTTAAACATGTAACTCAACAAAAGATAGGGAGAAAGCAACTAAGTATATGCATTTTGGGAGAAAGGAAATACAATGTTTTGACAAAGAGGTGAGTTCCACTGAGCTTAAACACTTCATAGCAAGGGTCAAAAAGCGAGCCACGAGTACCAATGCCAACGCCAGTGTGCAGAAAATAAAGACTAACCGACAAAGCAACCACGCAGCATTAAGACAAACAGGATACGATTTACCTTGATGGTGTTGGGGTAGTGGCACCATTTACACAAGATGGTGTCAATAGCCTTTCCTGTTCCCTATGTGTTACGTTTAAAGATAATAGTGTATGGCAGGGATATGATTGGCAATGTTTTTCTTTTTGCTCCATTTGCATGAACCTGTGGACACTTAATGAAGTAATCTCAATGTATATGAGCACAATGGCAATATATTGGGTTATATAGCCAGCTCACCACCCACCTCACACTTGGGCTCCCGGCTGGGACCCATGTGAGTATCCCTTTTTTATCCTTTGCACAGTGCCACACCCTCCACACGAGCCGGTCCATTACCCTTCAGGTGTCCCTACGATCATAGGTCCTGAAGAGACCCTACACTGCACACAGGGTCGAAACGCCGTCGACAAGTTGCATAAACGAACCATTGTCCACCAGCACTGATCACTGTATCTAGCGCTGTATACTGTACATATATATGTAAATGTTCGTTTATATTAAGCATTGGAAACCTTGTATATATTTCACATATATGTCACTAATGTTCTAGGTTCCGTTTTTCACTGGGACACCTTTCACTCAGAACCATATGTCCAAATGCACTATTGTGTAACAGTATTTCATTTCAAGGATTATATAAATATTTTTGATTTAAAAACAAATCAGAGGTGTATTTGCTTCCTTCTCTCTCCAATATCTCTATAACCCAATATATTGCCATTGTGCTCATATACATTGAGATTACTTCATTAAGTGTCCACAGGAGCCTTTGTCCTTTGATAAGTTTATTACCCTGGTTCCGCGTGAGTAGGGTTCCCTTGTTCCTGTCCTACCATTTGCATGAACTGCACAACGTGTCAGGGCAACAGGCTCTGGTGTCTCTGGCAACTATTTCTAGTGCAGTTTGATCCCAAAATTACATTTCAAAGGCACTGTAGTCAAAAGTCATGCAAAAAAGGCACGCATGCCAACCAGAAGCTTTTGCAAAGGACCTGCTGCTGCTGGACAGACTGATAGCCATTTGCCTTGGAAAAGGAATGGAGATATGAAGGGTGTTGGACTTATTGTTTCTGCCCCAGGTGCTTCAACTCAAAATGCATTTACCAAGATTCACTTTTATCCATCTGAGGGAGCCTACTCCGGCCACGCTTGGGAGTCTCCATGCATTGCCCTAGCACTACTGACAGTGGCTTAGCCATTGTGCCATGGCCCCCCCCCCCCCGGCCGCTGTTTCAACTGTGAAATACAGCAATAATGATGGTTCAGTGGGCTCTTCTGGTCTCTGACCCCAGTGCCTCTTCACCTGTTGCACAGATGGAGGCTACGCCCCTGACTACCAGGCGGCCATACTCAACATCCCCCTGGCGAATACAGTTTATTTTAGACACAAGGATAATAAATGACAAGAACCTCGGCCATGCAGGTGTGCACCCTGAATATCCATAGCAAAGAATATAAAGGACAACGCATCAAGCCCAAAGCATGGACAGGTAATGTGGGCTGTGCGAACATTAAGCTGTAACTGTGTTGCTCAAGAATTCATTCTGTGTCCTGGTTATTCCAATAAGTCTCTTGTTGGTACTGCAAATGTATGTACTTCTAAAAATGTATTAATAAACATTTTTTTTTTTTAAACACAAACATGGACAGGTAAGTATAAATATTTGGTACCTAACTCCACTTATATGTACCTATGCAATGTATATATATTCAAGGTACGTAGATGTGGAGTTAGGAATAGTACACCTATACTTCCCTACTTGCTCTTTCTTTTCAGCATTTTATCCCTCGATGTTCTGTCCTCGATATTCCACCAGAATATTCTCGGGCTCGCTATTTAGTAGAACAGCACGCCACGCAAGTTTATTCCCGCTTGCACAGACCCGCTTTGCGTCTCTCGAACGCCTCAGTCAGGGCACAATGTTATTTGTCTGCACCCGCATATAAAATGTCCCGATGGCGCCGTGCTGCGTCATTTAGAATGCAGCACCACCCTCAGAATCATGCCTTTGACGATTTTAAAAGCAATTAAGTCGGCCCTCTGCCTTCATTCGCTCAGCCATGAGTCATTCAGCTGCCAGAGCACCGCTGGCTAATAACATAAGGCAAATTAGTCGATTATCACCTCAAAGTCGAAATTAGAATAACACGCCGAAGAAATGGCCATTGCCGCGCAGTGACCAAATGGTCTATTGATTATAAACGGACACCTATCAATTCCGCTTAGAGCGTCAGAGCAAGGCCTCTCTGAAACCCGCCACCCCTCATTATCAGGACCCGAAGAAAGTTCAATAAATGGCGGACCACTCTACATTCCGCCCAGGCAGGCGGAGAACGCGGCGGGACCTGGACAGGGCTGCCGTGAGTCAACATGGGCGCGGCTCTCATTTATTAGCTTTCTTTTCTGAGCTATTTGTGTTCAATTTACTGAATGTCCTTTCTGAAGGATTTCCCAGGGCAGCCTGTGCAGGTGTCAGGCACAGAATGAGTGGCTGGCAATTAACGGGCAGCGCTGCTTGGATGGGAGTCAATGGGCACCCGTCCAGCACTTCTCTTGACCTAGCTTCTCAACGACGAGCGCATGACGTCATTAAACAGTGAGGGGTGCAACCAAGGCCCGATGGCAACCAGAAGTACAACAGGCGCGGTGGCACAGGGCCCAGAGCCTTGAGGGCCCATGAACCACTACCTAAAGTAAAGGTAGCTGCCATGGCCCAACCCTTAAAGCCTTCTTGTATGTCATGGAATGTGTCCATCACATTAAACATGCATGCTTTCCAGCCACATTAAAACTCATCAGCAATCATTCAATCACCTCAAACCATCAATCTTTTTACAGGTAGCTTATTCGTCTGTGCTGGAAAAGCAAGCAACCTGTGAAACGATGCTACAGCGCTTAGGCTCTTCTGTCTCGTATTTTATCGCTTTCTGTCGCTTCTCGATGAGGTTTCAATCCCGAAGTACTCTGCCCGTTAATCCTGCTGATAACACTAACATATCCTTGCATCGTCTTATCGGGCTTTTTGGTCTTCGACCCTTCTTCTTTCCACCTTTGAAACTGATTTCGACTATTCAACGTATTGAGTCATTATGGTTCTTATAATGTTACCTTGCTTTTTTTACCTTTAGCAGTAGCTGAGCCCTTTTCTACAAATGTTCACTTGAAATTATTTGTTTTATTTGCTGTTCTTCTTACCAAAGTTAATTGTAAGAGAAGGATTCCCTTCCTCGTGTGGTAGTTTAATGTGAAGTGCGCAGGCGCCACCTCGTAATGTTATGCTCCTTAAGAATGTAAGTAAATAAATAAAGGAACAGACACGTATTTGGAAAGTTTAATCTGCAGGTGATTGGAATAGGACGCAATACTTTCCTGCAGTAGCAAAAAGATATGAGGGCTTCTGTCTAGCTTTGCAAAGTAGCTAGTCATAGAGTCGATCATGGAGGCCTACAACAGCAGCACATAGCTTTAGAGCGGCTGGCCTGCTATCTGTTGCGATCCCAGCCATTAGAGCACTAAGGTGAGGAGAGGAGGTGAACAAAGAGGAGGAAATGTGGCATAACAGCCAGATCTGTCAACTCTGGATCTAGGAACCAGGTTCGAATCTCCCCCCAGCTCCCTGCGCCTAAAAAGTCATGTTTGTGCTATATAAAACTGCAAAACAGTTAAAGACTGGCATTAGAGTTTGGGTGGGTAGCATGTTGCTTGCAATAAAATGGGAGTTTTACATATGGATCTAGCAGCAGAATAGCAAGGATGCCATGAGCCCTAGTGCAAGGAAAATGGCCCCTTTGACCGCTGTTGGGGTAGTAAAATTCAGCAGTTATCATGGTTCTATCGGCCCCTTAGGGCTCTGGGGCCCATGGTGCTGCACCAATAGTTGCTAGGAACTTGGGAAGCAGTTTGGTTTCTAGCATGACAATGCAGCCGTACAGTATGGATTTAGAGGTGTATTGACTGAAGGGCCTGGCCAAGGAGGCTGCTCAAAACAATCTTCGACTTAGTTTTCGTTCAGAAGCAATAATGTGATTTGTTCTGAAAGGATGTCAATGTCATAGGCTGTTGAATCAAACTGAAGAATTTACCAAGGTCACCTGTGGCCAATGTTGGTCTACTGGTAGATAAATCAAGTTGTCACATTACTAAGCCTGGGCGAAGTTCGCGAAGTAGCGCTACGCGAAGCTACGCAAAGTGCAGTTCGCACTACGCGAGCTACGCGTAGCACTACGCGAACTGCGTAGTGCACTGTTCGCAATGATTGCACAGTGCCGGATGCTTGTCCGCACTGTGCAATCATTGAAAACGGCATCTTGCACAGTGCGAGCTGTCTTTTACTGCCGCTCGAGTAGATTTTTACTCGAGCGGCAGCTTTCTCAACGCGGACTGGTAGTTTCTCATCGCGAGCGGTCGCGAGCATACGCGACCTCTCGCAATGAGAAACCTGACCTCCCCGCGTTGAGAATCTCGCCGGGAGGTTTATTTTCCACGCTCGCGATCGGCAACTTGATGTTGCTGATCGCGAACGAGGAAAAAGTCTCGCCGGGATGTCATTTTGCTTGCTCGCGGTCGCCAACTTGACGTTGAGGACCGCGAGCAAGCAAAAAATGACCGCTGCACTACGCTACGCTACGCGTGTTTGCACTGTGCTACGTGCAATTCGCGTTGTGCGAAGTAGCGCAAACTTCGCAAACTACGCAAGCATAGCGTAGTGCTTTGCCCAGGGTTACACATTACCCAGAGGGCCTGTCTAGATGTGCCATCAGAGGATGGGCCTAACACAATGACTGAATTCCTGCCAACATGATGTTTTGGGAAAGGGGGTGGGGGGGCTCTATTCTTTGATTCAAATAAGAAAATTAGGTAATTTGAATGAGATTTCTGTGATCTGTTCTGAAATGAGCAGACAATGGTATTGATCTCCTAAAACTTTCTGCTCATTTCCATCACATGCCACCAATTCAGATAAAGATCTCTGTTAATTTGCATAACTCACAAAGGCTTCACGGAGGGAGCCGTCAGACTGCTCAGCTTATCTTTTGTATGGTCGATATGCGGAGGAACTTGCCAACAGTGTAACAGCAATGACCAGGAGCAAATTCAAATCTTATAGCTTGCTTCCTAAAAAGGAGTTCTCGTTTATTGTGACTCTTTAAATACGATCTCAGGCGTGGTTTTGAAAAGTGTGTCTGCTTTTCTAAATTAAGATTTAAAATAATGAAATTAACATTTTTCGCACCTGGAGGTAAGGAACAGCATCCTTGACCAATTTACGAAAAAATTTCCCTAGGGAAAGAAAATTGCTGTATGGGATTGAGGACTACAAATTATCCAGGGTAGGTTATGTGCGGCAAACTATCATGTCCAGAGATGATAATAGAAACTTTAATTTGCAGTGATACCGGCTTCTGTGACTAGGGTTTCCGACTCACAATTTCATGCTGTTAGAACTGGGGGTCTCTAGTTGGCAATGGTTTGCACCTTTGTCCAAATAGGGACCCTTGCTTCTAGTCAGGATAAGGGGGATACACTCCTAAAATAACCCCTGCTCACCCCCTGGTAGCTTGGCACGAGCAGACAGGCTTATCTCAGAGGCAGTGTGTAAAGCATTTGGGAACACATACAGTAATACAGTGAAAACACTACAGATGGACACCACACAGGTTGTTATGTAAAAATAAGTAATCTTTATATAGACTTATCACAAGACCCAATAGCAAAAATCCACAATACTGTACTCAAAAATAGACTTTAAAAGGTTATAAAATAGTTCAGTTCTCTCAAGTTGTAAATGCGACACTTTACTCTCAATGTACCTTGAATGCGTAACGCAAAGAAAACAAAAGGGTGGCAGGGAAGGTGATGCGTCGGTTCCTTACACTCAGGGGAGTGGATGCGTCGGTTCCTTACTGCTGCGCAGGGGAGTTGATGCTCGCTTCCTTACTGTGTGGGGAGGTGATGCGTCGGTTTCTTACTGCTTTCCGGTGCGATGCGACAAGATGGCACCTCGATGCGATACTCTTCTCCGGTACGATGCGACAAAATGGCGTCTTGGTTGCGATGTGACAACGTTGGTGTGATGCGTGCACGCCCTACGGCCGTGCGGCGACTCGATGATCTTTGGAGCCGCGACAGGCCCTGCGACGCGCTTCTCCGGTGATGCGACGATGACCTCTGTGGCAGCGTCCCGCTTCTCCGGTGATGCGCCGCGCTTCGGCGATGCGAGGATGGCAGCGGCGTCTCGCTTCCTTGGCGATGCGATGACCGCGGCTGCGACGGCGACATGCTTCTCGTTGTTGCGTCGCGCTTCCAGCTCCCAGTGACACGCAGTCTCTCAGAAGGCCCAGCACAACAGCAGGCACTTCAATTCACAGCAAGGGAATGCAGGGGGGGAGCTGGTTGGTGAAGTCTTGTATCCCTGAGACTTCAGGCAGGAGGCAAGCTCTAGTTCAAGCCCTTGGAGATTCTCTTCTTCAAGATGACAAAGCACAGCAAAGTCTTTTCTCCTGTCCTTGGTAGAAAGCAACCACTGCAGGCCAACCCCAATCAGCAAAACAGCACAGGGGCAGTACTCCTCCTTCAGCTTCTCCGGTTCTTCTCCTTGGCAACAGGTTTCTTGATTTCCCAGAAGTGATCTAATTTCCTAGGGGTCTGGGTCCCCTTTTATACACAGTTTCTCTTTGTTCTCTGAAGGCAGAGAGGCCTCTGCCTAGTCCAAAACCAGTTCTGGTCAGTCCTGGAGCACTTTGTTTTTCTGACTCCTTCTTTCCTTTGTGAGTGAGGGGCAGAGCCATCAGACGCCCGGCAGGAGGTGGAGCCAGCATTGTGGAAGGCAGGCACAGCCCTATTCAGACCCAGGTGCAACTCCTCCCTCCACTCTGGATGCAGATCTTTCTATTCAGCCCTGTGCTGACTCACCCTGTCTCCTGTAGCCACCCCAGCCCCTGTCACTCAATCTCCAGACAAGGAATACACAACCTAGCAGAGGCAGGCTTGGAAGTTTAGGCAAGAAAATACCCACTTTCTAAAAGTGGTATTTTCAAACACAGAATGTTAAAACCAACTTCACTAAAAGATGTATTTTATCATTCTGAGTTCAGGCATACTAAATTCGTTTTTCTACCATGTTCCCTGGGTCAGTTAGGATTATAAGGTGTAATAATCAAACTGCCCATTCTGGCCTATGGAGAACAGGTAGCCTTGCAATAGTGAAAAACGAAAATGGCTGTAATTCACTATTAGGACATGCCACACACACCAGGGCATGTCCTACCTTATACTTACAATGCACCCTGCCCTTGGGCCTACCTTAGGGGTGTTTGATATGAAGATAAGGGAAGGTTTAGGGACTGGCAAGTGGGTGCACTTGCCAAGTCGACATGGCAGTCACAGACCGCACACAGGCTCTGCAATGGCAGGCCTGAGACACATTTTACAAGCTGCTTCTGTGGGTGGCACAACCAGTGCTGCAAGCCCACCAGCAGCATTGGATTTACAAGCCCTGGGCACACTCAGTGCACTGTACTAGGGACTGACAAGTAAACCAATCATCCAATCATGGAGTCACTAATCCATACATCAATTTACAGTAGGGAGCACTTGCACTGTGGCACTGAACAGCAGTGGCACAGTGCCCAAAAGCATCTAAAACCAGCAAAACATAAGAGGCAACAGCAAAAAAATGGAAGGGAGACCCACGCCAATGGTGCCAAGTCTAACACATGCCTTCTGTGTTATTGGTGGCAGAGTTTCATCAGATGGATTCTTTGAGACACAGCTAATGGTGGTACAGCAGTCCCTAAAGTGGTACATTTGCTCAGAATTTCTCAATATATAGGTTGATGGCAACACAAGATTGGTGAAGCAGACAACCAACATCTGGAGCCCTCAAACAAGTAGAAATATAACTCAACACCCTGTTCACATCCGCAGAGGCGGCACCAGCATACTGGACGATTCCAGACCAGCAGGCTGTTGGAAACTTGAAGCTTCTTTGGGTAAAGCGTTCTTTTTTTGGGTGAGTACGTGAAAAATCTTACCCTACCCCCAAGGATTCCAGACAGAGAATTGGCTATGGTGCAGTATGGAATAAAGAGCGCATGTAAACTAAATTAGAGCGGTATCAACTGAAGACAGTTTGTAAACTAAGTACATTGCAGTGCTAGTAAAGAAACATGTTCACCATCAACTGATTTTCAGAAACCGCATACTCGAGCTATTGATCACACGTAATTGTGTGCGACACCATTCTTTGTGTGGGTCAACTACACCGCAGCCCCTTTCAGATTCATTTTTATAAATGTTAGTTTGGCCATGCCTGGTCTCCTATTAGAGATAAAATGCTAAAGAGGCAGGTCAAGTCTTAGGAGTACTAGTGCATTAGTTTACAATGGAATGTTATGTTGGAACTCGGCCCACCCCAACAGACCACACACACAACCTCTGCATCATCTTGGACAGCAAGCTATCTATGAGACAGTAGGTAAACACAGTCTCATCCACCTGCTTCCACCTCCTCCGCAAGATCTTCAGGTGGCTCCCAAACGACACCAGAAAGATGGTCACACAAGCCCTCATCACCAGCAGGTTGGACTGCGGTAACACTCTACGTAGGAATCACCACACGTCTACTGAAGAGACTACAAACACTACAGAACTCAGCGGCAAGACTCGTCCTCAACCTCCCTAGACTGACCCACATCACACCCCACCTAAAGAAGCTACACTGGCTCCTGATCCAGAAAAGGTGCCAATTCAAGATGCTGACCCATGCAAACAAAGCCCTACACAACATTGGACCAACTGGACACCTACGATCCGCCTCCCTCTTCCTCGCAGACACCCCCCGGATCCGCCGAGCCAACAAGGGAGGACGCTCCTTCTATCATCTGGCGGGCAAAGCCTGGAACAACCTCCCCCTGAACCTCAGAACCACCCCATCGCTACAACAATTGTGGAAAGGACTCAAGACTTGGCTGTTCGAAAGAGCTAATCACTACACAGCAGCCAGCACTCCAGTGCCTTGAGACCCTCACGGGTGATTTGCAGTGCTTCACAAATAACTGATTGATTGATGGCTACGAGAGGATCAGGGCCCTTATTGCAGGTTGAAGTCCTCTACAGGTATAGGCCTACAACCTAATTTCCAACGAGACCGCGGACAGTCTCGACCACAGCCACCATAATAGAAGGCGAGTGATGCTTGTGTCAGGATTGTAACTTCTGCTTATTCAACACTATTGAACACCAAGTGCACATTGCTCTTCATTATTAATGTTATCAGATAAGTTTAAAGCAATCTGCCTTTATACCGTTTGTGGCTTTGCAGCTTCTAAGAAAAATTCTTACTTGAAACTGAATTCAATGAAGCTAATGCTGTAGAGCTTGACAATATGAAAGCCGCGGGAATTCAAACCATAAACCATCCGCTTACTCATAGGTCTCTGCAGCAGACTCAGCAACATGCTGAGCTATCTTTTCATATCAGCCATCATGCGATCCTGTTTTGATAACCAGCATTAGGGTGCAATGCAGCAGTATTCTGGTGGATCCGTGCAGTAATGTCTATGCTCAGAAGATGGACTTCTCTGAGAGATTGTGATGTCTTTCAATGTTGCTCAGCCCACTGGTCAGTACATAGCAGTCAGAAACTGAACTGGAGCTGGCCTTGAGCAATGTGTAGACTGCTTTGTTTAAGGTATTTTTTCAACTTATGACCTGGCTGTTAGGCCTTACTTCAAGTGGCGACAAGTGGTTTGAAGCTGCTGAGAAGCACTGTGCCACAGCTTTCAAAGAATGACATTCAATGACCTGTGCAGGATAGAATTCCTGGCATGTGAGCTCATGCACACATACTGGTGGGTTGTGTGTGTTACTGTTATATCCCGCATAGATGCCCTAATGTAGATCCGTTCGTACATGCCCTAAAATGGACTTATTCATATTTACCCTAATATGGTCATATTCGTACTTGCCCAATTATGGTCATGGCCGCATATGCCCAATTATGGTCACAACTGTACATGTCTTATTATAGTATGATTCCTTATATAGGCATGATCTTTCACCTACATTGGTCCCAGCTAGTACACAACGAGCTCTGAGGGCTGAACGTTATCTATCCTGTGGTTTTGAATGCAGCAGGGTTCTTCCAAACACAGGCCCACACTGTACTCATTAATTATGCATGGCTTTCTAAGAATACACCACCAGCATAATGTATGTACAAAGTTCACCCCTGACGTCTTCCTCATGTCCAATACAAACCATACTGAGGACCGAGACTCTTTAGGGTATAAATACACCACATCTTGCCCCGGTAAACCAGAGGGAACCGAGACTTCCATGCTGACACACTGACCAGAGACGCTGAGGCTCCTGCATGCAGTCGCTCAAGCGGACAGTGGTCTGACACAACCCGGACAGGGTGTCCAACTCGAGACCAGGACGGGGTCCCACACTCTCTCTATTCAGGTATGGGGGTTCGACTAAATCCTAGGAGGATTCTTGGCTCTTAGCTTCTAAGACCTACACACATATGCTAGGTACACACAGGTACATCTAGGTAGGCATCGTAGGAGTACGCACACTCTGCATAATGCTTTTGTATTCATGTATGTATCCATGATTATCGCAATATGGTAGAATTGTTCTATCCCTTTGCTTTTATCGTACTGCTAATAATAGATCTCTGCTATTGCCTGCTGGTCTCTGCAGCACATATATTTTACACTAGAATAACAACTGTTCAATAAATACTTATTGAAACGCCCGACTGTTTATTCTGTGTAACTCTCTGAGACAAACCGAATAAGTAAGCAGCGAAAGGTAGTACATTGTTTCCACGATTCTGAGGGAATCAGGGTTGTCATGTTCTAAGGTTGCCAGAAACTAATCTCTCCCCGATAAGAGGAGACACTAGTGGCACTGCGAGCTAGCTAATGCAAAACAATCTAACATAAGTGGTGGGGGTGCACAGAGTCAGTCTGCCACCAAGCCCACAGCTTATGTGAGACAAACGCGCAGGTCCTGCATGGGTACTATAGGAACTACACGACATGGCGCCCAACGTTGGTTTGGTACTTATTTAACAGTAGAATCTGAGTAGTTCAGTCGTGCTATTCTCAGAGAACCTACCCACAAAACCCCAGAGACGTCTGGAGTGGGTGGGCACAAACTCCGCCACAGCTGAGTAGTACGAGAATACTATTTATTGGCTGTTGGTTACTCAAGTTCGAAGGATATTTAGTTCCTACAATTGTGCACTTACACCTTATTTTAAGAACTCTTTAATCTCCCTTCTTCCAATTAAAAATGGTGGAAGAAACTAGCGTAACAAGGAGAGTTGACACAGCCCTCTTCGGAACAGAAGACCCTGAAGATGCAATACAAATTGCACCAAATTTCAGAAGGGCAGTCACCATAAAACTTCTAGAACATCTCTTAAGAGTACAGTAATTTTCGTGATTGAGGCACACGAATCTAATAAAACAGAGGTGTTCTATTCATGGGTTACATTCCAGGCAACGAATGCAATTACAAATGTGTTTCACTACTACCTAGAAGGTGAAACACCAGCAGAGTATACTCCCTTTGAGGAAGTAGAGGTCCCGCTCACTTACCAGGAGCATAATTACTGGTTTAAAGGCGCCCTACCCCACATACGAGGAAGAGCAAGATTAGGTCCGCTCGGAGGAGCAGGAGCCACATGGCCCATATTAGCGGCGTACATACCGCATCCTGACATTGACACAATGCCACAGCCAGACTTACTCATACAACACAGAGATTTAATTAAAATCTACAGAAACCTCACAATTTGTGATGAGGACTTTAACAGTTCAGCCTGCACCAGCTGCAGCACAAGACACTCCAGTCCAAGGTACAGTTAATAAAATAACTCCACAAACATTACACGCAATAATGGGCAAAATGCCAGCAAAACGCGAACAAATCCCATTCTGGATAGCTCAGAAAATAACTCAGCTTGAGGCAGTATTCCCGAAAACTACCACCTGTGAGAAACACAGAATTCTAACAATCTGCTTGCCCATGGGTCTTACACCACAAGTAGAGGACTGCACCTCTTGGGGTTCAGTCTTTGCTGCCATATATACCAGAACACATGGTATCCCGTCCTTAGCAGTAGTACCTGACGTACTGAAACAGATACAAAATGAGTACAGAGCAGAGCCTGCCCTTAACTTAGGGATGAAGTTGCTAAACAACTTTGAACAGGTCACAGCCATAATACTAGCTAACATTAAGGGGGAAGTAGCTTCTGTGGCGATCCGCCAATGCCTAAGGGAGTTCGGTCCAGATGACCAACAACATGAACTACCCAAAATAATTGAAACTGCATATGCAGAATTAGGCAGAGACAGTTTGGGTGGGAAAGCATTAAAACCACAACTGGCGGGCAGTCCTGAAAAGGACACTACAAAGCAGACACCTACTTCTTCTAAAAAGAAGTGGGAAAATAAAAAACAACAAAAGTCTAAAGACACTAGATCTCAGTCCAGAGGTAGGTCTCCTCAACAGGAGCCCTCTGAAAAGAGGTATAACCTCAGGAATAGGGATAATATTAAAAAACCTGACAGGTATCAGGATACTGATACTCGTTCCTCTCGTTCCTTTCAGGGTTCATCAAGAAACTCCGAGAGGGAAGGACGGTCAAAGGAGCGTACAAAGTCCAGAGACACGCAACACGCTGCGGACTACGCACCTAAAAAAGAGGATAAACAAAAATCAAAACCTCAATTCAAAAAGAAGGTAGCAGGTCTCAAGAGCAGACATGCCCAGAATTCTGAGGACACAGCTTCTGAACGGGGAATGGGCTCTGACGATGCTAGACAGCGTGGCAGAAGTAACAATAGCTCGCCAGAACCTGAAGGAATTTCTGGTGACAGCGGAGTTGAGTGAGTATATCACGGTGGAAACACCTGATACTCGGGTAAGTGTCCCACATAAGTTACATGAGATAACACTCCGGATGGAGGGGGACAAGCCCAGAAAAGTTAAGGGTCTCTTTTGGAAAAATCTGTCATCTGGTTATGACATTCTATTAGCAGAACAAGACTGGCCGCCTGCATTCGTCATGGAGTGCCCTAGGGGAGAAATGATAATTTTTCCAGCCTTTTCTGACCTCGTTCCCATTCACCTAAAACATGCATATACGCAGGAGTGGGCGGTTGCCCTAGCTCCAGCATTGTACGAAAATCATGCTGGTTGGGATGAGGATTCAACCCACCACGTGATCCCTTTAAAAGTTTCCTCAAAGGCAATATCCTATAAAGCAGGAAGCTAAAAGACAAGTCAGGGAGATTCTAGACCAACTAGAATACCAGGGGGTGATAGAAAATTGCACTTCACCTATGAACAATCCTTTGTTCCCCGTAGCCAAACCTGACAACACATATCGTCTAGTTTTAGATTACAGACATTTAAACACTTGCACAAAGACATTTGCAGTTCAAAATGCACACAGTGCCGCATTAATGAATAACATTGTGCGGAAAAAATATAAAACACTTGATATCGCAAATGGATTTTTCTGCCAAAATATAGCGCCTGAAAGCAGGTATCTGACCGCATTCATTGCGTTAGGGTCACAACGGCAATTCTGCCGACTCCCCCAAGGGTATAAGAATAGCCCGGGGTTGTTTTCAGCAAGGGTAACAGAGTTACTCCAAAATTTGGATGAAGAAGCATTGTCCTAAGTGGATGATATTTATCTGACGGACTATGACTTAAAGAGGCACTTGACCAGGGTAAGCACCATTATTATGGGATTCGCCTCTGAGGGCTATAAATTTAATTTCAAAAAATCAAAAATTGCCCACCTCAATGTCCTGTTTTTAGGATACGAGCTGTCAAGTGAGGGAAAAAGCCTAGCAGCTAACTTTTTAGAAAAATGTGCGCTGCTCCAACCTCCAAAATCATTAAAGAATTTACAATCAATTCTGGGATTCCTAAATTTTGGTCGAACATACATTTTGGATTACGCAGAAAGAGTAAAACCTTTCTACGACTTAATAAAACCTGACTTTTCAGTCAAATAATGGACACAGGAACACACGAATATCCTGCGTTCCCTACAGGAAGACATGATAGCTTCTAAACATTTACAGACACGCGTAAACATATGCAACTTGGTGATCCGAGTAATAGCGGGTCAATGCGGGTACACATATTTAACTTTTAATGAAGGTGAAACAGTGCCAATCGCATACAAATCACACCTGTATACAAACGCAGAAATGCGTTTCACTTCAACAGAAAAAATCCTGACAGCAGTGCAGACCGCTGTAGCAAGAGAAAGAGCTCTGGCTCAGGGAAAACGCATAATTGTCGTGACCCCAGTACCAGCTTTAGAAGCTGTTACAAAAGCTAGCATTCCAAATTCTAAAGCCTTACATCCAAGATGGATACAATGGGCTAATTCTCTTACTGCAACGGATGTTGAATACAGATTTGATCCTAGTTTAAAAACACAGGCATTCCTGCAATACGAACAAGAATACCCTCTACCAAATGAAATTTTGCCTCTAGATCAGTATGAATACATTATTTACACTGACGGTTCTGCTCAACCCGCCACAGGAAGCAAGCAAGCTTGCAGCGCAGCGTGTGCGATTGTTAAAGGTCGCATGCGTGATGGCAAGTTCCATCCGAGTTGCACAAAAACGCAATCTCTAGGAGACTGCACGGCTCAGTTGGCAGAACTGAAAGCACTAATACTGGCACTTATGAATACAGATCACGAATTCCCCACACTTATTGTGTTTGATTCCTTTTACTGTGTACAGTCGTACAATGAATATCTACATCATTGGGAACAAAACGGGTTCAAAGATGCAAAAGGTGGCACAATAAAGCATAAAATGCTATGGGAACAGGTAGTGGAGTTGAGAAACGAACTACCAAGGGCTCACGTGATACATACACTGAGTCATCAGCGTGATGGCGTTCACGTTGAAGGGAATTCATTGGCTGATGAAGCCGCAAAGGGGGCTGTTCGCACAGCCGCCGTAGCTGCAGTTACTTGTTCAAAGACGAGAATAGACAGCGAGATTATGGTAGCTGTCAATGCTTCACGCAAAGGCAGCTTAGCAGTACCTAATACATTTCCACTCAAGTACTCCTACAAGTTAGATGCACAAAACATTCCATATGCTCAGATTCCTGGAGTGGGGGATAGAGTAATACCAAATATGGATCGTAGGCTAGGCTTGATTTTAGCGGCACACGAGGGTTTGGGTTCTGCGCATACAGGCGTTACAGCGACTATTTCTTTATTGAAACAACGCTACTGGTGGCCAGGGTTAATGAAGCAGACTAAAAACTATGTCTTGAAATGCGACATCTGTCAGCGGATAAAAGGATCCACCGTAACACGCCCAGCGCAGACACCATTGCTGAAATCAGACAAACCTCTCGCATGTGTGTATTTGGACTACTGCGGACCCTTACAATCTGATGGGTCCAAGAAATATATCATGGTTGCAGTGGATTCCTGCTCTAGATTCCTATGGGTTTGGCCTCAGCGCTCGGCTGACGCTCGAACTGTTATAAAAGATTTGCGAGTCTTTATCAGCACATACGCAGTTGGCACGTTACATTCTGACCGTGGTCCGGCGTTTAGCTCTCGGGCTTACAAAGAGGCCATGGAAGGAATGGGCGTAGCATTGCGGTACTCCTCTCCGTATCATCCCGAGGGAAATTCTGTTGTGGAGAGGAAAAACCGAGACTTAAAGCAATCTTTAACAGCTAGGGTATTAGGCAAGGGCGGTAGATGGGTCGATCACCTTTGTGGGGTACAGCGCACGCTCAATAATCAGCCAAGAAGCTCTCTAGGAGGTGTCACTCCTTACGAGGTCCTATTTGGGACAAGAATGTGGGTACCTGATCTTGATTGTGAAGGCACAGTGGCGGATGAAAAACCATTTGATATCCATGATCGTTTGGCTGTTTTACAGGATCTAAATGAATCCAGGACACAACAAAGTAACGTGCTCCAGAAACAGGCCGCCACTGAGGAAGTCAAGGCAGTAACGGCAAGACCTATCTGGATCCCAAAGCTTGGGGATCTAGTCAGAGAGAAGATTGCTGACAAGAAAGAATTTGGGCCATCCTACAGAAAGCCTGTACCGGTCCTTGCAATCCACGGCACAAGAACTGTACTTCTGCCGCCTCTTGCCGGAAAAAAGGAGAACAGATTCGTCTCAATTGACTTAATCAAACCACACTATGTGGCCGATACTAAACAGTAGGCCTCGTGGAGTAGCAGACGCCCTCCTCTCGCTACAATCCAAGAAGTTCAAACAGAAAGAATCATCACGTTTGAAGAGCCACCTGTACTGAATGATGGACTAAGCAACAATGCTATGGAACTTGTTCCACTCCGACAAGAAATTCATCTTCAAAATGAAAACCAACTTAACAACCAAGTTGCAATCAGACCTAATACAGACATCTACGTCAACATGCCTCGTCAAGAGCAAAATCCGATTTCAACAAATCCCGATGCAATTCCAACAATTGGTCGAACTGCTTCTGGCTATTTCATGAACTTTGATACGTTTTCACTGGACCCAAGTGAGCCGGAAACGACGCCAGCCAAAAAATCATTCCAACAGAAACTCAATGACTTTTTGAACTTTTTTAGAAAGACTTACCTGGTGTCACCTTAGATAGAACTATGGTATATCACTGGGATTTTATTTTTCATTTTCTGGCTAGGTTTAATAATAACTTTTAGTATGCTTATTAATGGACGATACCTCCAGCCAAGCTCCACAGCCCAAAGAGTCAATTTGATTTTAAAACCACACCAGTCTTCACATCGTGAACCCAGAGACTTGTCTTCAGTGAACATTACAGCAGTTCCTATACCGGACGGTGTAGTATGGGACAAGACTGATTATGATATATTAGGTCCGACTGAACTTTTGAAGCTAAAACATGTATTTAAAATTTCTTTAAGTGATTTCATTACCTCCAGTACATTTTCTGATGATTGGGAAACTGCAACTGTAAATGCTATGATGTCTGATTTAGAAAAAACAGCTGCATTTCCGAACAATGAAATGTTAGAAGGTACTTCAGACTATGATACATTGTACTGTTACCAACATTTTGGTGATCATTTCTTACTCAAGTCTATAACACCTAGAAATGTATTTGAATACTACCAGTGGGAACATTGCCCAACGCCTCCAAAAGGTAGTTCACAAGCATTTGCACAGAAATTCACATACTTCTCAGGGTTTAACACATCCGACCTGAAGTCATTTTATTATAAAATGGAGAAAATTTCAACTCAGAAAATTATGTTAACAAACACCAAACATATTTACTCTGCATCCTTTCTGAACCAGTTGTCTAAACAGGGTTTCGATCTATGGAAAGACACAATAGAATCAAAATCAATCTGGGGTTCTAGGGACTGGCAAGTCCAGGGAATAGAAGCACTTTTTAGAGTATGCATCATTCCACAGCAGATTTTATTTCTGAACGAAACTGTGCAACAGACATCCTGTCTTGGATTAGCCAAAGGCAAGGAAATGAACACACTGGGGTTTCCAACACCATCACAGATGGGTGGGGGGCAGAACTCGAGTACACAAGGGGTAGGATTAGATGCCATTTTCCAGTACAACAGATCAGATCCTGATTGGACAGAATGGCTGGTTTGGCCCATTGACACAAACAAGTGTCAACAGAGATTTCTGAATACAACCGCAGGGTTTAGTATCCATAGGCCAGACCCACGCTATGTACAAAGACAACACCCAGGGGTAGTGACATCGTATAATGTTGGGAAGTTGTGCCTTGATTGGCTAGAGACCTCAACACTCACAGAAGTAAAGCACCACTTGACCCTACTCACACCTGACATGGATCTTAGAGAGTTTCTACTAGGACCCAATAAACGACGTCAGAAACGTTTCATATATGCAGGCCTTTATGCCTACTATAATGAAAACTGGAAAATATCCCAACAAGAGGCCGCAGAAAGGATACGGGAAAGAGACCGTATTAACTTAGAAAAAGCATTAGCTGTAGTGGATAATGGGTTAACTACTTTGACCTCCAGGATTTACTCCTTAGGCAACATTGTGTCCTCGGCAATAGACATATTAGAACAAGATCTGACCTTGTTGCAACACGGGCAATCTCAACTACGTTCTATTATGATGTTAAGCTGGACGCTACAATCTTTGCGTGCAGGCTATGTGCCATGGCGTTTTATAAACAACACGTCTCTGTTTTCAGAATACAATCTAACTGATAAACAGACAGAAATGGCACAAAGGGGAGCCAAATATACAATGCTGCGTATTGAGAAACTGGAAAGGTTACCATTCACTGTAGCCGAATCACCACCAACAGAATGGCTCATTCATGGCCAAATAACTCTGCCGGTCACTACGTTTCAGTTTCAATATTGCCTTGAGCAAAGGCAGGCAGGCAAATATGTAAAAATGGGTAAGGGATACATGAAGGAAACTTGGGAGTTACCATATAGATACCGATGCTGGAATGGGGATCGAGAAGTGTATCTGAGTGGTACAAACTGCAAGAACGCTTTGAGCGGTTCTCTCATGTGTCAGGATATTTCTCTACACGGAGCCTGCAGTGGTTCAGTGGCGAACTTATCTTGTCACATGTCAGGGACCCCAGCGGCCATGATCACGCCGGTTTTCCAGCTGCTCTCGAATGGGAGTTACTTAATGCTAAATGATCAAGGTTGTTGTGGGATGCTTCCGGGCGTCGCATATCTAGTAACTGTTAACTCCAGGGTTACTTGCTGTATGCAAGTATTGTTCCCGCCACTGAAAACACTCGGGGAGGCGCCGCTATGGCCTTCGCTGAAAGTTTCTTTTATACAGTTTGATACTCTGAGCAGATTGAAAGCCATGCTTTTACAGCAACCCGTGCCCTTAACCTCCGCTCGAGAAACCTATGAACTTCAAGTTGCAAGGACCTCGACCGAGATACAGGCACTCATACGTACAAACTGCCCCATTCATTTTGCAGAAATGGTGGGACGTATCTTTAACATGTCAGATACGAGCGGAATTGTACACCTATTTAAGACCGTAGGGTCAGGACTGTTAAGCACCTTTCAGACAGTCCTCGGAGTAATCCCAAATTTTATACACTCCGTGTTGGGAAGCGTATTTGGAGGATTCCCGCTCATCTTGTTTCTAATCGCAGGAATCCTGATTGTAATATTGCTGCTACGCAATGGACGGCCCACTTCCCGAGGGAATGGTGAACACGCTCCTGGAGCGGAAATCCCGTGAAAGCATGGTACAACTTCTGGGCATTTCTTGCCTGCGAGAACTCGGTGCCTCCTGGTTTCTATCATTTAGACCAGTCTGGATAGACTGCATCTTACCTGTGCTTCGATGCCTGTTCTGCGGAGAAGAATGCACGTTGGATCTTTGTCTAACATTTCCATCAGATGCGCCTCCGGACACGGATGCAATGCTGGACCCCATAAAGGCCCATGCTCTGCGTTGTCCCCAGCGGCTTCCAATTCTGATTAATGCATTCCTGGAGAATCCTCAGGTGCCATTCGCTCCTGCTGGGTTAGGTGACTCCTCCACAGGCGCCCAGGTTACAACTGCCGCACAAGCTGCCGCAGCACCGACTGTTGGCAGTACTACATGCCATCTATGTGCGATTGACGTTCTCTGTGAGGCGTTGGATTTATCATCTACAGCGGCTGAAAACAATAATATTGAGCTTCCCAGCCAGGACGCGTAATCTTGAATTGGCTCATCGTGTCCTGGGAAAGAATTCGGCTTCTTCACTCGTTTCAAAATAAAACGATCTAAATTTGGAACATTTTCTTGCATTGACACTTTCGCTTGAGAAAAGTATGGCCTTCTCCTGCTTATGGTAATCCAACTTCTATAGAGAGACGATATTGACTTTTCAGTGGCAACTAGAAAAAGCTGAATTGAAACATTTTTTTTTTTTAAAGCACCAAAAATTTTTAACGATTTTTAGAACCATGTTTTTACTTGCTTTTAAAAATGTTTTTAAATTGTCCAGATTTTAAGTATGGTCATTTATTATCCAGTTCGGAAGTGGAGTGGGTGTTATATCCCGCATAGATGCCCTAATGTAGATCCGTTCCTACATGCCCTAAAATGGACTTATTCATATTTACCCTAATATGGTCATATTCGTACTTGCCCAATTATGGTCATGGCCGCATATGCCCAATTATGGTCACAACTGTACATGTCCTATTATAGTATGATTCCTTATATAGGCATGATCTTTCACCTACATTGGTCCCAGCTAGTACACAACGAGCTCTGAGGGCTGAACGTTATCTATCCTGTGGTTTTGAATGCAGCAGGGTTCTTTCAAACACAGGCCCACACTGTACTCATTAATTATGCATGGATTTCTAAGAATACACCACCTGCATAATGTATGTACAAAGTTCACCCCTGACGTCTTCCTCATGTCCAATACAAACCATACTGAGGACCGAGACTCTTTAGGGTATAAATACACCACATCTTGCCCCGGTAAACCAGAGGGAACTGAGACTTCCATGCTGACACACTGACCAGAGACGCTGAGGCTCCTGCATGCAGTCGCTCAAGCTGACAGTGGTCTGACACAACCCGGACGGGGTGTCCAACTCGAGACCAGGACGGGGTCCCACACTCTCTCTATTCAGGTATGGGGGTTCGACTAAATCCTAGGAGGATTCTTGGCTCTTAGCTTCTAAGACCTACACACATATGCTAGGTACACACAGGTACATCTAGGTAGGCATCGTAGGAGTACGCACACTCTGCATAATGCTTTTGTATTCATGTATGTATCCATGATTATGGCAATATGGTAGAATTGTTCTATCCCTTTGCTTTTATCGTACTGCTAATAATATATCTCTGCTATTGCCTTCTGGTCTCTGCAGCACATATATTTTACACTAGAATAACAACTGTTCAATAAATACTTATTGAAACGCCCGACTGTTTATTCTGTGTAACTCTCTGAGACAAACCGAATAAGTAAGCACGAATGACTGAGCGAAAGGTAGTACATTGTTTCCACGATTCTGAGGGAATCAGGGTTGTCATGTTCTAAGGTTGCCAGAAACTAATCTCTCCCCGATAAGAGGAGACACTAGTGGCACTGCGAGCTAGCTAATGCAAAACAATCTAACATAAGTGGTGGGGGTGCACAGAGTCAATCTGCCACCAGGCCCACAGCTTATGTTACACAAACACGCAGGTCCTGCATGGGTACTATAGGAATTACACGACAGTACTGTGGCTCCTAGCAGGCCCTGGCATGGTTGCCTAAAGTGTGGCCCTGAAGGGAGGAGCACTGTCCCTCTTGGGTATTTTTGTCTTACCAGAAACTCATGCTGTGGGTTGGGTTGCCACCTATATAAAAGAAAAATTCTAGCCATTAGTGTGTGTTATGAGGTTCTCTGGAAGGGATACCCAGATAACAAGTTATGTAAAAATCTCTGTATTCCATTTCAACATAGAAATTCATTCTCTGTTTGCTTTAAGAACCATTGAGGAACGGTCCAGATAGCATTAAAATTACTTTTGACTTGTTTTTATCTTGTGTTTGTTGCTTTCAGTTTATATTTCAAAGAGGGAAAATGGCGGATTTTAATGATTTTCCTGATTTATCTTTAATTTATGGGGGCAGGAAAATACAGACTGTTAAAATACTGGTCAGGTGGGAACCATAAGTTTCGGCTGGCAGGTGTACTGTGGCTATTGAAAATCTATTGATGAAGCGATATGTTGTACAGCACAGGGATTGCATGCAACAACTACTGTCCCACAGAGGTGGAAAGAGAGTGCAATTGTAGTTACATATAGACACCAACATTTACATTCTGTATGATGGCTCAAGGGCACTAGAATAATACGGCAATGGAGGACCAAACCATGCCGCAGGGTTGACTAAATTATGCTGCAAGAAAAGGCAAATTCTGCAGCATAATGCAACACATTCTGTGGGATTATGTATGAGCCATTTTGTCATTTTAACAAACATTAATATTGTTTGTACAGAAGTGTCACCTCATAAGCACCAGTTTAACACCTGGCAATCAAAACCTGAAAGGTGACTAGTTAATCTTTGCAAATAGTCTTCCAGTGAAGGGTGTTGCATGCGGCGCTTAAAAAAAAACCAAAAAACTTTAGATCTATTTGTGGTAGAGGCATTTTTCTTCTTGCAAACTGCACAATATGCATCAGATTGAAGAATATGTGGCAAGCGCAGTAAATGCTTCATTACGTGGAAAATGCCACAGTAGCAGGAACACACATTTTGAGTGGCCCTTCTTTAGACACAGTTGAACTGTGAATGAGTATATTCATTTCAGTTAATTAAAAATATTCTTAGTACATTAAGCAAAAACTGCAATTAACAAAGGATGCAAAAAAAGACATGACTATTGCGTAGCAACGAGAACCGAGTTAACAATAAAGTTAGTGGCATAGTAAGAACCGGTAGTCACAGAAATTAGGCTACACAAAGTTCACCTATTGATCCAGACTAAAAGCCTTGTTCATTGTCATTAAAAAGAGATTATCAGCAACAATAAGGCCAAATGGCAGCGCATTAAACAGTACTAGTAAAGCTGGACCTAATGCTCAATTTAAGCCCTCGTCCGATGCTGTAAATTCGGGCTTATTGCGCTGATATTATGCGTTTTTCAAAGTATTACTTGAAAAAGGCTCAGATTGGCAAGTCAGCCTGTGCGACTACTAAAAGTTAAGTTATGGTTTGAGAAAGAGTTAAAAAGAAAGAGCTTCGTGCTTTAATGTTACAAATCATGAGCGCCTGTCGCAGGGAGCAATGACTGCTGATTGGTTTAGTTAAGAGCCTTTCTGCACCAGCCATATGTTTTATGAACGTGGTCACGAGCTGAAGGCGCTCACCACTGAGCAGCGGCGGACGCCACATAAAAAAAGTGGTGGGGCGGCGGGGGGTGGGCAGAGCGCGGAGGGCGAGCGCAGGGGGAGGGAGTTTAATAATAATAAAAAGTTAAACTTACCTGCTACTGGCTGCCTTCTGCATCGTGCCTCCGTGCTGGTACTTCCTGGTCCCAGCAAACACTGGGACCACGTCACAGAATCCCTGTCCCATCCCCGCACTGCTCTCCTGCAAGGAGAGCAATGTGGGGATTGGCCTGAGCGGGCTGGAAAGACGCTCTGCTCAGGTCAGGGAGTCTGTGGGGTTTCTCCAGCCCGGCTGTTCAATGCAGCCAAGTTAGAGAAAACCAAGTGCGCATGTGTGTTTTGATCGGCCTAAGATGGCTGGCCAAACGCACATGCTCACTTAGAGAGTGCACATCGCACTCCTCCTCTCCTCTCTCATGCCTCGGGCCGGTTCTCCCTGCACACACTGGCTGAGCCAGCTGCTTAAAAATAAAACGATAATGAAATATCGTTTTATTTTTTTAGCTGCTGGCTCTGACCTGTGGGGCGACGCTCCTCTGCCATTGCAGATGAGCCGGCCTCAGCAGAAAATGGCTGCGTCACTTCAGGCAAGAATATTGTGCAGGTTAAATAAAGACCGTAGCCAATCTGTGTTCATCATGTAGTGCCGGGCTGGTGCGTCAGTGAATCCAGTTTCTAACTACAGAGTCTGCTCTCTTGTGTGCTTAGTTTTGGATTTCAAGGAAGGGAAGTTCCAGGGTTGGAGTGCGCCCAAAACGCAACTGCATTAGCTTTAGTTTATAATAAGTTGGGTAGGACTCTCTTTGGTAATTGTGTGCTGGCAGTTGCTTGTAGCTATTGATAATGAACCTACTGAGGGCTGCTTTGTCATTTTGCAGTGTAAGGTAATTCATATTTTTATTTGTGACTCTTCCAATATGTAAGCTTTTTTCCCCATAAGTCGCGTATAGTACTTCGATTGCAGAGTGAAAAAAAATGCTCCAATTTGGGTACCATGGTCTCCAGTTCTTTCTGTCCAAATATAAGCCTTTAATGTGCGACCTTCAGCTCCCTTTAATTTGTAGCAGTATTTCAAAAAAGATGCTTCTATAACTAGTTGTTGGTCTATAAGGCCAAATTCCAACCTTATTTGTGCTCGCGAGGAGGTTCTGGGGAATTTAAATAATTGTCTGGAAACATTACATTGCAGGTATTACATGTTTGGCTCGGCTTTAGGGTAAAGGTTTCGGCACCATATGACATTGTGGTGATTAATCTGCCTTGAACGACTCTTAGTATTGGGGGGGTGGGGGGGGGAGGGATGTTTGTAGCTTTTAACAAAAAATTGAAAGAGTAGCATAATGATGAGACTTTCCGTTTGTTGATGTGCTCTACAAGTCCCTCCTGCTCAAAGCAACAGTCCTAGACATTTGTAATGTGTAGCGTTTGCTATTGGTGCACTTTCGATGTGCCATGACCCCTTTTTGCCAAACAACAATTTTAGTTTTGTTATAGTTTCTGATCATTTAGTGCTCCTGGCAGCAGATGGCTAATACATTCAGGAGCTTCTGTAGGAGTTTGATTTAATAACAATGTCGTCTGCATAAAGCAAAAAAGTGACAGGACGTGAGCCCAATTTGAGCAGGTGGGTCTTAGCCGCATCCAATAGGTGGCTCAAGTCTGCTGTATACAGGTTGAACAAATATGGAGCTAGTATGCATCCTTGCTTCAAGCCTTAATTGGTGTAGATCTTTGCAGCCAGCAATTGATTGGCTCCTATTTTCACTCTTACTCAGGTTGATGAGTAAAGTTGTATTGCCTGGAGTGGGTGAGTTGCGATGTTCTAAGCTGCTACTTTTGCCAGAATAGCTTTCTATTTACACAATCAAATGCTGCACTAACTTTGATGAATCAGATGTATAAAGGAAGTTTCTTTGCTTTTGATTTGTGGATTAGCATGGCAAGACTGACCAATTTATCGGTGGTACTTGCTAATGGACTAAATCAGGATTCATTAAAAGGTACTAAATTAACGTCAGTTGCCCATGACTCTAGTTCTTTCAGCAGCAGTTTTGCAAAGTACTTAGCCTCTGTACCCAGGAGTGCTATTAGCCCGTTGGTGCTTGGGTCTGACATTAAGCCCTTTTTTGGTGACCGCCTACCTTACAGTGCAGCTGTCTGGCTATGCGAAAGACATCTTGGGGACTGTCAGAAAGTTGACCTGGGAATGCATTTCGCCTGTTGCTTGTTATTGGCTTTGTAGCTTGTAACTCACGTTTTCTGCCATTTTTTAATTTGCTGGCTTTATTTGCTTTAAGCTGTGCAGCTTGAGTATGCACCTCCCCATGCTAAAGCAGTGTTTACAGTATTCTTCCATGAACTAGTTTTCTGTAATAAACAGACCTTTACATTTTGTTATATTGTCGCATTTGCTAGGCATTCAGAGACCGAGGTCAAATGTTAAGCTGTGTTTTCGTGGGAGCCTGGTGTTTATTTTGCTTTCGGATGACTTCCAAGTGAGAGAGTTTATAGGAAAGAGGAATGCAGCGTACTTTCTTCATGGAGCCTGCTTGTGCCCTTTTAAAAATTCGTTTTTTTTTTTTTAGAAATAACCATCTCAAAAGGTATCTCTTTCTTCAGCTGCACAAAACATTTGCACGTTTTTTGCAAAATTCCTCTTCTTTGGGGGTCCATTTAATTTGTGAAACTACCTTTTTAGGAACAAAGTACAAAACCGCACTTTAGTCTCAGCGTCAGCCTACCATTGTGATCTGGGCAACTTACACTGTTTATGGCCTATTCTCTGTCAAGCACAGGATAAAATATTTTCACAGGAAAGAGCCAGCCACATTGTCACACAATTTAAAAATGTTTGGTTTTCACTTTGAAGTGTAAAGCATATGCTTTATTTATGACATCAGTGGGAACTCGTTTTGGAGAGTTGGATAAGTTTAAAGGTACTTTTTACAAAAGATTTTGTGTTTATGTTTAGCTACAAAATAATTATGTATTCCATCTGCAACTGTGCCTTTTTCGGAACACATATTACTGGATATAAAAGAACTCCTTATTTGTCCTTGCAGGCACTAGGGTAAGGATTTCCATGGTGCAGCATGTGCAGTGGCACAGAGGCCAAAAGGTTTAGGAAACCCATTGAGCACTGATTATTGCGATATTTTACTACTAAACAAGCAGTCACAAGTGCAATTACCTTGCAGACACTAGGGTCATGATTTGAATGGTGCAGCAGGTGCAGTGGCACAGGGCCAAAAGGTCTAGGAAACCCACTGAACACCAATTATTGCTATGTTTTACTATTAAGTAACCAGTCACAAGTGCAGTTACCTTTCAGGCACTAGGGTACCTTTCAGGCACTAGGGTCGTGATTTGAATTGTGCAGCAGGTGCAGTGGCACAGGGGTAAAAAGGTCTAGGAAACCCACTGAACACCGATCAGTGCTATATTTTACTATTAAACAAGCAGGCAGAAGAGCTTTTTTGTAACCATTGTAACCATTGCACCCAAAGTAACACATAGCCTAAAGCATCACTGTAATAAAAGCTGTAACCTATTGGACTTTTCTGTCTACCGACAACTGATGTTACATTCAGCCCATTTATATGGCACATTTTCTATGGTCCTAAAATGCTTCTGAATCTGGACACACTAATACCTTGGCGACGGCATTCTCCATTTTATAACATCAGCACTTCAGCTGTTGTAAACAATATATAAATACTTATAACTTACCATATGGCATTCCATACCAAGCTCTGACAAAGCCAATAGGTCTCGCCTATGCAAGATCTATTGGCTTTGTCAATGTTTTTTTAGCCATATTATACAGCAGCACTAGCTTCAGTGCAGCATAACTCAAAATAACAAAAAAGCACTATAACGCTGACAACACTGGCTGCGTCATACAGTTTTTTTACATTACTTTCAGCCATTTGCAACACAGCTAAAAAACATTAGCAAAGCCAATAAATCTCACATAGGCAAGACCTATTGGCTTTGCCAATGCTTGTTATAGGTTGGCTTTAATATCAATCCACATCAGGCGTCTAGAATTATCATAGTGGTCACAATATGGGAGAATAACTTTGTAGAGTGAAATCCAGTGCTCCTTATCACACTTGTAAAGTGCATTAGTGTTCTATTGGATTTTGTAATCTGATCTCATATTTGTTCAGACCTGCAAATCATCTGCATTAAAGCTAAATTGCTCTTTTTGAGTTATCACCTTAGAGGCTGGTAATGTAGCTGGTCCAGGCATCAAGAGGAACATTATTACTGTGTGAAAGGAGTTTACTTTCCTGTTGGTCGTCTGCCAAAAGTTTTGTTGGTTTTTCCTAGTGCTGGCGACAGAGCTCTAAGCAGTCCCGTTCTTTTGGCATCCTTTTGGTCACCCAGATTGATTTTTGTTGAAGCTTTTATGTAATTCCTTAATGTTTTATGCTAAAGCCTCATACTTTGGGTCATTCGTTAATATTCTTAATTTGTTTTGTTTTTTCTTCATTTTTTCATTTCCTTTATTTACACAAAAATAGCCATAAAAGATACATATATTGAAAAAACATTAATAAAAATCATGTAATGCATAGTAAAATGTAAAAAATTCGGAAGAAAGCACGCCCCCCCCCCACGCGTTTGTCAACGGCCAATCATATCTCCCTCCATGGCCTATTGCATCAATCCGTTTACTTATACCTCCAAGGATAAAGTCTAACCCTAAATCGTTCTCCTGGATCTCACCGCCGCTTTTAAAAACGCACAAACCACACTGGTACTTAAAAGTTTAAGATAAAATAATGCATCCCTGCATTTCCTAAATCCTAAAGGTTTCAAAATTGGTTTAATAAAATTTTTAAATGCAAAGTATAGAAATGTGCAAAAGAACAAAGTGCAACAATGATTTGTTCTGAACGGCCATCACTGGGACAAGCCACCTCTGTTGTCCCCTGCTGAGTTTTTAGGCCAGCAAATGTCAAAAGCCAATCCACTGTATAAGCCCTGAAGCGAAACTGTAAGGATTGTTCCCATTTTGAAAGTGGCAATGCAAGATACAACACAAAAGCAGCCGATGCAAGAGACATAAAATACTCCTTCACTGACCTCTTGCTTAATTCTTTTTCTAATCTCTGAGAATGACCTAGGTCCAAAACCGCTCTTTCACCTCCTCCTTGTATGATTTCCTTATTGAAAGTGGTAAATAAAACATATTTCGTATAGTCAGAGATTCGCAAGATTTACGGACATGAGCCAATCAAGGGATACAGTGGCCCTTGTCTAGATTCAGACAATCCATGATAATTTCCCTATTAACATTGGCCTCATTATTAGTTCACACGCTGACCCATGAAAGAAGCGGTGCAAACGTAACTGTATCTGTAATGTACTTGAGGCTGAGCTCCCAGTGTAGAATCATATGGAGCGCGTGGTGGGTAGCAGGGCTGGACTGAGAGCCAAAAGCAGCCCTGGCAAATGTTGTCATACCAGCCCCCTCACTGCATAGTCAGTCTCAGGCAGCTCCGTTCGGCTGTGCTGAGGCTTGTATTTTCATTGCACTACGCTGCTGGAATTACTTTGTCCCGTCAAAGCCTATAGTGAGAGCAGCCCCGATAGGCACCCAAACCAGCCC
The DNA here is from genome assembly GCA_963921515.1 of Calotriton arnoldi. NCBI lineage: Eukaryota > Metazoa > Chordata > Amphibia > Caudata > Salamandridae > Calotriton > Calotriton arnoldi. Next base: position 680,581 of record CAWUFW010000844.1, on the reverse strand, counting down.
CACGCCCACCTCGAAGGAACTGGAGCAAGGTTACTGACGAGCAACTTAACTCCACCCTCACCAGACAACCACACCTGGGCACCCGACGCAAATGACGCAAACAACGCAGCCAGAGAACTCCACACCTGGATCTTCAACTGCGCAGACGAGCTCGCCCCGCTACGCAATCCCGACAGACAACGCCCCAGGAAAGCCGCCTGGTTCACCACCGCTCTCCAAGAAGCCAGACGCACCTGCAGACGCCTGGAGAAGAACCTCAGAAACACCAAGACAACCGAAAACCACACCACCTACAAGGACGCCTTGACTGACTACCATAACCAGATCAGAGCAACCAAGAGGAACTTCATCCACAACAAAATCCTGGCCAACTCCACCAACTTCAAGGAACTTTTCAGTGTCATTCAGGAATTCACCAACCCACGCAGCGAAGCCACAGACATCACACCATCCCAAGACCTCTGGGACAAGCTTGGAACCTATTTCCACCTCAAGATCAAAAACCTCTATGACAACTTCATCGACCATCCACCAGGTGCCAGAGACGGCCCACCGCCCCCCAGAAACACCAGCCAGCCCACCATCTCCAACTGGACACCGATCACGGCCGAAGACACTGCCTCGACCATGAAAAGCATCCACTCAGGGGGCCCCCACCGACCCCTGCCCCCCTCACATCTACCACAGAGCTGCGCCCGCCATCGCACCCGAACTACAACGCACCATCAACACCACCTTCAAAACAGGCACCTTCCCCAGACGACTGGAAGCGCGCAGAAGTCAGACCCCTGCTCAAGAAGCCCACAGCTGACCCCACCGACCTCAAGAACTATCGGCCCATCTCGCTCCTCCCCTTCGCAGCCAAAGTTGCAGAGAAAACAGTCAACAGGAAACTGACACGATTCATTGAAGAGAACGCCGTCCTCGACCCGTCCCAATCCGGATTCCGAAGCAACCACAGCACAGAGACCGCCCTACTCGCCGCCACAGACGACATCCGCACCCTCCTGGACCAAGGCCACTCCGCAGCCCTCATCCTACTTGACCTATCAGCGGCCTTCGACACCGTCTCCCACCGCACACTAGTCGCCAGACTACACGACGCATGGCATACAAGGAACAGCCCTGGACTGGATCCGATCATTCCTCACCGGAAGAAGCCAAAGGATCAGACTCCCACCCTTCCTCTCCGACCCCACGAAAATCACCTGCGGAGTCCCACAGGGTTCATCACTGAGCCCCACCCTCTTCAACATCTACATGGCCCCCCTCGCAGCCATCGTCCGACAATATGGCCTCAACATCATATCCTACGCCGACGACACCCAGCTCATCCTCTCCCTTACCAAAGACCCCACCACTGCCAAACTCAACTTCCAGAAAGGAATGCAAGATGTCGCAGTCTGCATAATCAACAGCTGCCTGAAGCTCAATACCGAGAAGACAGAAGTCCTCGTCCTCGGTACCACCCCTTCTGCATGGGACAGCACCTGGTGGCCGACCGCCCTTGGAAGCCCACCTACCCCCTCAGACCACGCCAAGAACCTCGGCATCGTACTCGACTCATCACTCACCATGAACCGACAGGTCAACGCCGTCACCTCCAGCTGCTTCAACACCCTCCGCATCATCCGCAAGACCTTCAAGTGGATCCCCCCTGAGTCAAGGAAGACAGTCACCCACGCACTCATCACCAGCAGACTGGACTATGGAAACGCACTCTACGCCGGCATCAACAAGTCCCTACTCCGCAAACTCCAAACAATACAGAACACCGCCGTCAGACTCGTCCTCGGCATCCCCCGACACGAACACATCAGCCAACACCTACGAAGTCTCCACTGGCTCCCCGTGGAGAAAAGAGTCACTTTCAAAATCCTCACTCACGCCTACAAATGTCTACACAACAACGGACCCAAATACCTCAACGACAGAATCAACTTCCACGTACCCAAAAGAAACCTCCGATCTTCCAACCTCGCACTGGCCGAAATCCCGCGCATCCACAGAGCCAGAGCAGGCGGAAGATCCTTCTCTCACATTGCAGCCAAGACCTGGAACGAGCTACCGGCAGACATCAGACGCGCCCCTCCCTGAACACCTTCAGGAAGACCCTCAAGACCTGGCTCTTCGGCTAAACAGATCTGCGGACCCCCCCCTCCAGCGCCTTGAGACCCTCACGGGTGAGTAGCGCGCTTACAATTCCCTGATTGATTGATTGATTGATAGGTGAAAATCAGCCCGATAGGTCAAAATCGCCCCCCTGGCCTCCAGTCCACCGGAAAAATGCCCGATGCCCGGTATGGCCAGTCTGGCCCTGGGGGTCGATGCAAAAACCTTTGACAAATTTTCTTCCAACTACAAGCTATCTGTATCACAATCTCCCCAAACCCCTGCTTCATAAAGGCCCGCTGAAACACACTGAGCATTTTAAATATTCAGAAATGGAGATACAGTGCCCATTCCAATGTCCTGGGGCAGGTTAAGTAACGCACCCACAGCTCTACTAAGCTTTAAACAAGAATTTCTGACCTGTGAGTGTCATGACCCTGCATTACTAAAGGTAATACCCAGATAATTGAAATCGTTCACACTGACCAAAGGATTTCCTCTAGCCATTAATTTGGTCATTGGTTTCTTGCCTGGTCCGCCACCACTATATGTGACTTTCTATAAGAAGTAACCAAGTCCAGATCACTCAAAGGACGTGAATGATTTCACAAGCGATCGCAGGGCCCCTGGGGTCCGGACCATTCGCACCGTGTCGTCTGCATAAAGCAGCACTGGCACAGAAACCCGCTTAATCATCAGAATGCCGTTAGAGACCTTAGACAATGTTGGGCAAAGATTACTCACATATAAAGTGAAAAGAAGTGGGGTCAAAATATAACCTTGGCGCACACTACGAGTAAGGGAAAATAAATCTGACAGTTCACCTGCAACGCCAAACCTAACCGACGCTGCCAAATTCTCATGCAAATAGTGCAGAAAATTCACTGGCCCCACCTCCACCCCCAAAGCCAGCAGCATCAGCCGCAACTTTGTTCTGTTAATGCAGTCAAAGGCAGTTGACAAGTCCATAAAGGTCAGGTACAGTGACGGCGCTTTGCAATTGTATATTTATCAATGATCAAATCAAATTTAAGCACTGTTCCACTGCACCCAGCCCCTGGCAAAACCCAAACTGACAGGGACGCAAGATTTTATTAGTATTTGCCCATGTCTTTAAGCGGTTGAATGTTACCCGCCCGATAATTTTGACCGAGCTGCCTATGAGGGTGATAGGGCAATAGCATTTCGGTGGATTATGATCACCTTTTTTAAACATCGGCACTGTAGTAGAAAGTGTCCAGGACCCTGGGATCTCACTTCATATTGCGCTATTAAAGACATTCCTTATCAGGGGCCCTCACATATCAATATTGCAGTCCATGGGGACGTCATCCGATCCCGGAGATTTGCCATTAGGACTGTGTCTAATAGCACAAATCACTTCCTCAAGGGGTGATTGTCAGAAGTAGTATGCCAGAGAGTTTAGCTTTTACCTGCTCCTTAAGGCTCTCATCTTCCTCTAGATGATCTATACCTTTATAATGTGCAATCCACTCATGGCCTCAGACATTGCAACTTAAACAGGAACATACACTTTCTAATAGTCCCCAATCCCTATATATCAAATCCTCCTTGCGAGACCTCATGGTGAGCTTATATGCTTTGCAAGCCTCCCGCACCATAGTAGGGTCTTTAGGGGTAGCAGAGAGGGCCCTCCATAATCTACGGTTTGCCAAAGAGCAATGCTTATCGAACCAGGGGGGAGTCTCTGCCCACTCTTTACCGGCTGTAACAATGATTGCCTTATATTCAGATTTAAAAGGTTGAAACATTTCAATGCCCAGTGCGTCAGACAAGCACGACAAATGTCGCAGAAAGGGATTTCAGCAGCGTTGTTAATTTTGCCCATGGGTCTTTTAAATGCCACACAAGCTTTAGGCCATCACTAGAGTGCTGGTCTATGGGAATCGATACCTCAGGAGAGCTTGTTTTTAGAACCGGGAAATAACCTTTGAGATACAGGGCATTATGATCACTCCCTTCCATAGCCACAATAGCACCATCGAAAGCCATGTTGAGAGATTGCTTGTCAAGAAAGTATAATCAGTAACCGAGACCAGACCGTGCCCTCTAAAGGAGGGTAGCAACATACTATCTGTACAAAGCAACTCAACCAGATTGCCCAGATCGTGTTCAGCCAGGTGCCTCCCCTATTCTTCCCCTCTACGCTTTGGTCCTTGTGTGAAGAGAATGCGGTATTCCTCAAGGATTGGTTGTACCATCTATTGGCCTGGTTGGGGACTAGCATATGTCTTTCTTTTGACTTTAACTTAAATATGCTAATAATGAAATGTGTAGCTTTTCCCAGATGGTGACTATATTCACCGTCAATGTTGGTCAGGATGGTGAAATTTTTGTTTTGCACGTTTCATATAATGTCTTGGCTTTAAAACTCCAGCGTATTCTCCTATTGCTTTCATAGACATTACTTTGGCCTATAGCGATTACTCTACCCAGATTAAAGTTGATATTAATAATGGCAAAAATGTGTGGGAATGCTTTGAAATGGAAAAGCCTGTAATATGGGAGACGAGTGAGCAGGAAACAAAGGTGTAATCCAAGACTGCAGACCTGTTGGCAGTATAATGGGTGTGTGACATGGGTTAGAAAAACATCTGTTAAAGGCACGGTGGGACAAGCACTCTAGGATAGACACTAGGTACTCTCCATTGGTGGCTTTTCTCTGTTGGCATGTGGCTTGCGGTGGTATCGCTCAGATAACATTTTTTATATGGTATTGAGCACCCCTTGTCATTGAATCATTTAGATTAGAATTAAAATCTCCTGTAGTTATCCAGTGGAATCCTTGCACTTAAGTTTCATATCTGTCAGACTAGCCCTTTCGGTGCGTCGAATGGCCGGGAGCCGTCCGACGCACCAGTGCTATTGTGCGTCGGACGGCTCCCGGCTGTCCACGCACATGGCACAGGAAATACCTCTGGTGTGGGCACCAGAGGGATTCCCTTTTTGTCAAAACGCCCTCGGGAGCTGGGGAAGAGCTTCCCCAGCTCCCGATGGTGTTTTGATTATTTCTCCGAAATGACCGTCAGCGCGCACGTCGCGCTGATGTCATTTCGGAGAAACTGAAACTCAGTTTCAGTTTCACTGCCTCAGTGTTCAGGGGGCTATCTCAGCCCCCTGAGCACCGAGGCAGACGGTAGAGGTATCATTGGAAAGGGGAGAATCTCCCCTTTCCAATGGTACCCTTCCCTAGTGGATCCCTGCTTGGGGATCGCCTCAGGAGGGCGATCCCCAAGCAGGGGTCCACCCGCTAGGCACCAGGGAGGGGGGAGCAGCCCCTTGGGCAAGGGCTTTTGCTCCCCCCATTACTTTGGGCACAGACAGTCTTTCTGTCCCCCTTGGGGGGGCAGATCGGGGCAATAGCCCCCAATATGCCCCCCCCCCGGGAGGACAGAAAACACACTAGGCGTTTTATTTTTACGCTTGTAGGGGTGGGGGCTGCCCGAAATGGGCATGCCAATGCCTCCACCTCCCCCCCCCCCAAATTCCACAGTCTTTCTTCCCTCCCTGGGAGGCAGATGGGGGCAATAGCCCCCAATCTGCCCCCCGGAGGGCAGAAAGCACACTAGGCACCAGGGATTTTATTTTTACGCCTGTAGGAGTGGGGCTACCCAAAATGGGCATGACAATGCCCCCACCCCCCCAAATTCCACAGTCTTTCTGCCCCCCCTAGGAGGCATATGGGGGCAATAACACCCAATCAGCTCCCCCTGGGGGGGGGGGGGGCAGAAAGCACACTAGGCACCAGGGATTTTCTTTTGTTTTTACACCAGTAGTGGTGGGGGCTGCCCAAAACAGGCATGCCAATGCCCCAAGCCCCCCCAACCCCCAAATTTGAATCTTTCTGCCCCCCTGGAAGGCAGATGGGGCAATAGCCCCCAATCTGCCCCCCGGGGGGGCAGAAAGCACACTAGGCACCAGGATTTTTTTCTTTTTACTCCTGTAGGGGTGAGGGCTGCCCAAAATGGGCATGGCATTGCCCCCCCGCCCCTCCCCCGAATTCCACAGTCTTTCTGCCCCCCCAAGAGGCAGATCGGGGCAATAGCCCCTGACCTGCCCGGGGGGGGGGGGGGCAGAAAGCCAACTAGGAACCAGGCATTATGTTGGTTTTTTTTATAAGTAGGGGTGGGGGCTGCCCAGAATGGGCATGCTAATGCCCCCACACCCAAAAAAGTCTTTCTGCGCCCCACTGGAAAGGCAGATTGGGCAATAGCCTCTAATCTGCCCCTCCAGGTGGGGCAGAAAGCCCACTAGGAACCAGGGATATGTTTATGGGCATGTCAGGGAGAAGCCCCATAGGCATGGGTCACTCCCCTTTTTTTAGGCACACATTTTGGTTGTTTCAGTATTATTTTTAGTCTCATCTACCCCCAAGCGGGGGACCGAAAACCACTAGAAACCAGGGAGAGTTTGTGTGTGTGTGAACTGGAGTTTGGCTGACGGTCTGCGTGTACTGACCTTTGGCTGGCATTTTGCTGGCGGTGTGTGTGGGGTTGCACTTGGCTAATGGTGTGTGTGGACTCGCGCTTGATGACGATGTGTGTAGATTGGTGCTTGCCTGGTGGTGTGTGTGGAGTGGCACTTGGCTGATAGTGTACGTGGACCGGCGCTTGGCTGACGGTGTGCATGGATGGCGCTTGGCTGGCAGGATGCGTGGATGGCATTTTGCTGGCGGTGTGTGTTGGCTTGCACTTGGCTAATGGTGTGTGTGGACTCGCGCTTGATGACGATGTGTGTAGATTGGCGCTTGCCTGGTGGTGTGTGTGGTGTGGCACTTGGCTGATAGTGTATGTGGACCGGCGCTTGGCTGACGGTGTGCATGGATTGCGCTTGGCTGGCGGGATGCGTGGATGGTGCTTGGCTGGCGGAGTGCGTGGATGGCGCTTGGCTGGCGATGTGCGTTGATGGCGCTTGGCTGGTGGTGTGTGTGGATGGCGCTTGGCTGGCGGTGTGCGTGGATGGCGGTGTGCGTGTACTGACTCTTGACTGGCGGTGTGGCTTGCATGGATCCCGTAGCGTTTTCTTACCTAGAATCCCCTGCAAACCTCCAATTTACTTACAAAGTCACATTTTCCTCACATTTCTGTGTGGGTAAGTTGTAGGATCACCGTGCAGGCACAAATCTCCTACCACCCAGCGTTCCCCTTGGTCTGGCGAGAAAAATGATACCTCACTTGTGTGGGTGCCCACAGTTGCGTCAGCCTAAAATCATATAAACAAATTGCCCTTCTGGACCCGCCTTGGGCCCCCCTCAATCTCTACACGTTTTTGGCCCTTTCATGTCATAGACACTTGGCCCATCCACACAAGTAAGGTATCATTTTTATCGGGAGACTGAGAGGAATGCTGAATGGTATAAAAGTTGTGCCGTGCAGTGATCCCACAACGTTCCCACACAGATTTTCCATACCTCCCTGGACTCCCACGGGTGTCTAGTTTTTAGAAATGTCTGGGTTATTTAGGTTCCCTAGATGTCTGCAAGCCCGGGACCAAAAACACAGGTGTCCACATATCTATCACAAAATGACCTGGTTTTTCAAGGGTGTCACCTGCGTTTTTGGTCCCGGGCTCAGCAGCCATCTAGGGAGATCTACCAAACCCAGACATTTCTGAAAACTAGATACCTAGAGGAGTCCAGGGCAGTGCGGCTTGCATGGATCTCCCAACATTTTCCTACCCAGAATCCCCTGTAAACATCAAATTTAGCTAAAAACAAAATCACATTTTCCTCACTTTTCTGTGTGGGAAAGTTGTAGGATCACCGGACCGCCACAAATTTCCTACCACCCAGCGTTCCCCCCAGCTTCCCGATAAAAATGGTACCTCACTCGTGTGGGTAGGCCTAGTGCCCACGACAGGAAACACCCCAAAACATACTGTGGAGACATCGAAATTACCTATCAAAAAAAAGACCTGGTTTTGCAAGGGGGGGTCACCTGGGTTTTTGGCCCCGGGCTCGGTGGGCATCTAGGGGAACCTACCAAACCCACACATTTCTGAAAACTAGACACCGAGGGGAATCCAGGGTGGTATGGCTTACGTGGACCCCCAACATTTTCCTACCCAGAATCCCCTGCACACCTTAAATTTAGTTGACAAAATCAAATTTTCTCCAATTTCTGTGTTGGAAAGTTGTGGGATCACCGGGCTGACATTTCCTACCACCCAGTGTTTCCCCAGGTCTCCCAATAAAAATGGTACCTCACTTGCGTGGGTGGGCCAAGTACCAGCGACAGGCAAGGGCCCAAAAGTATTGTGGAGACATCAAAATTACCCATCACAAAACAACCTGGTTTTGCAAGGGGGGTCACCTGGGATTTTGGCCCCAGGCACGGAGGCCATCTGGGGAAACCTACCAAACCTACACATTTCTGAAAACTAGACACCCGGGGGAGTCCAGGAAGGTATGGCATGCTTGGACCCACCAACGTTTTTCTACCCAGAATCCCCTGCAAACCTCAAATTTAGCTGAAAAAATCAAATTTTTCTCAAATTTCTGTGTGGAAAAGTTGTGGGATCACCGGGCTGACACAAATTTCCTACCACCCAGCGTTCCTCCAGGTCTCCTGATAAAAAAGGTACCTCACTCATGTGGGTGGGCCAAGTACCCGCGACAGGCAAGGGACCAAAACGTATTGTGGAGACATCAAAATTACCTATCACAAAACGACCTGGTTTTTCAAGGGGGGGCACCTGGGTTTTTGGCCCCGGGCTAGGCGGCCATCTAGGGAACCCTTTTTTTTTTTTTTTTTTTAAACCTTTATTAAGGAAAGTACAATAAACAAAGGACACATCTTCTTTCTCAGGACGTTACCACTGACAAATAGGTCCAGTAAGTACACATCAAAATATTTCAAAACGGTTAGCAAGCAAGAGACATTCCTGTATCATGCACTGTCGATCAACACCTCCCCTTGACCCCCATGTATATCTGGTGCGGAATACAGCGGCGTGAACACCCCGCTGTAAGCCGAAGGACACTTTGCACAGTGTGGTTGCGCGCTATTCCCTTGTCCCTTTGTGGTAACTGTATCCCAACCCCCCGGACCTAGTCGTCATGACTGGCTACCGGCAGATCTTGGTGTGCCTCCTCTGTGGACGCCGCGCCCCCTTCCTGAGTGGCCCTGTAAGTTCTGTACAACGCCCGGAAATTCTTAGGCATGTTGCGTGGGGGGAGGAGTTCGCTATAGTTCTCTGTTTGGGTACTACAGTATAGCATATCATTAGCCCATTGTGCTGTGGTGGGAAGCGGTCCCTTCGACCAGAAAATAGCCACTCTGCATTTGGCCAGCAATAGGCCCATATCGACCAGACGCCTCACCCCCTTGGGCACCAATTTAGAATAGCCCAGTAGGGCCAGTGCTGGTTCCGGCTCCAGCTCCTGCCCAATCACTGCCGCCAATTCACTGAACACTCTCACCCAAAATCTGGCAATCCCCGGGCAAAACCATGCTAGGTGTATAAGCGCCCACATCGCGCGTCTTCTCTGAGGCCATATCTACACAACCTCTCTGGAGTGTAGTAAACCCTGTTGAGGTATTTGAAATGAATCAATCTGTGTCTGCCGTTAAGGGAAATGCGCTTCGTGCCGGTGCAGCAATATGTCCACATTTCGTCGTCAATAACCCTGCCTGGGTCTCTTTGCCAAGCCAGTCGAGCCTTAGTGAAGTAGTTCTCTCTATAGGAGATGGACTGCTTATAAATTTTGGATACTATACGCGATGGATCATCATTTCCTATGACGTAAGTCAGGGCAGTCAGCTCTGGCGGTTCTACCAAGTCACCCCCTAGAATCTGTAGTAAGGCCTGTCGTGTTCTGTAAAATTGGAATTTGGTGAGCAGCGTGGGCCCAGTATCTCCTGAGTCCAAGTCTTCCCAGTTTTTCGCTACTCCATCATTGAACAAGTGGCCAATAGTTCGGAGCTCTAAGGAATTAAGCGCCCTTACTACTCCACCGTCCCTACATGGGGGCAGCCAGCGGCACCAATCTAGTGGGGCCAGTGGCGAATACAGAATGGCACCTGCTTGTAGCTTTAATAGATAGTGCCATGCATGCACGGTCGCGTTAATTGCGTCCAGTATTCCTGTTCTGCGATCAGGAGGGGAAAAAAGCAACGACGGTAACGGGCAAGGGGAGGCCACAACTCTCTCAATGAACAGATGGGGAGTGTCCGGTGGACCATGTATCCAGTAGTGAGCATGTGCACACTGCGCAGCCCGATAGTACAAGTCAAAATCAGGCGCTCCCAGCCCTCCCATGTGGTACGGGAGAGTGAGAATGTGCCATTTGACCCTTGGTTGCTTGCTGGCCCACGCCAGCCTGACCATCAGCGTTGTAAGTCGCTTAAAAAATGTACTCGGAAGTACCAATGGGATATTGGCGAATAGAAAAAGCAAGCAGGGCAGTACTACCATTTTCATTATTGAGACTCTGCCCAGTAGAGACAGCGGAAGTCGGATCCAGCTCTCCACCTCATCCTCCAGCCTACTGACAGCCACACCATAGTTTTCCCTGAACACAACATCTGAGTCTGTATGTACTTGAATACCCAGGTATCGGACCGAGTCCGATGTCCACTGCAGCGGGTAGTCAGGCTCAAACCGGGTTGTGGCTGGAGTAAGAGGGAATATGATTGACTTCGGCCAGTTGACGCGAAGCCCCGACAGCCCTCCAAAGCGCACCACTTATCGCAGTATAGAGGAGAGGTTGCGCTCAGGATCACGAATATAGAGGAGCGTGTCGTCCGCATACATGGAGACGATGAGTTCATAGCCAGGAAATCTAATGCCTTTGAATCTATGGTATTTTCGCAATGCACAAGCCAACGGCTCTGCCACCAAAGCATAGAGTATAGGTGACAGCGGGCAGCCCTGTCGCGTGCCCCTAGAAATGCGAAAAAATCAGTTACCAGATTTCCGATTTTGACCCTAGCAGTGGGCGAGCTGTATAGTACCCCTATAAGCTGCAGGAAGACTTCCCCCAGTCCCATCCTCGACAGCACCTGTCTCATAAACGGCCATTCGACCGAGTCGAAGGCTTTTTCCATATCAAGAAAAACCGCCACTGCCGAGATACCTGGTTTAGTGTGCTGCATCGCTCCGAACACAGTGCGGAGATTGTAGGTAAGGTTGCGGCCCGGGACAAACCCCGCCTGCTCCGGGGCTACTAGGGTTGGGACCAGCCTGTTTGCCAGGATCTTTGCGAATATTTTCGTGTCGACGTTAAGCAAAGAGAGTGGTCTATACGATGCACACTCCTCGGGAGGCTTGCCTGGTTTCAGGATGACAATTGTGGCATCGTGCCCGATACACACATGTCGTCAAAGAGAGTGGCTAGGTGCGGTAATAGAAGGTCTAAGTAGGCCTTGTAAAAAGCGACGGTCAACCCGTCAGTGCCCGGTGCACTGGCAGGCTTCATGCTGGATAAGGCCAGTGTAATTTCCTCTCTCTCCAGAGGGCGCATCAAAAATTCACGGTGCGTGTTCGTTAACCAGGGCAGCTTAATGTGCGCGAGGTAGTCTAAAATTTCCTCGTCTCTACCACCCCCAAGAGCCGAATAGAGCTGCGAGTAATATTGTTTAAATCTATCTGCGATGTCTGTTTCGTCAGATAGTGAACCGCCACCAGCCGATTTAATTTCAGCAATTACAGTTTTTTCTCGGCGCTTTTTCAAGAGCCGGGCCAGCACCGCTCCCGCCCGCTCACACTCTCCATAGGTGCGGGCTGTAGCATATTTGCCAAGGTGCTTAATTTCCGCATCAGCAAATTCATGGTATTCCTCTAGTTGGGTCTTAAAGTCTTTTAGGACATCATCATCCGCACCAACCTGGAGGCGCGCCTCCAATCCAGCTAAGCTCGTTTCCAGAGCGGTAAGTCTCTGGCGTATAGCACGGAGGGCACCAGAGTGTTTGGACATAGTCTCCCCGCGAATGTAAACTTTCAACGCTTCCCATACCTCTTGGAAGCTATCCACAGAACCAACATTGATGGTAAAATAAGTTTCGATGGCTACTGCAAGCTCCTCCCTAAAAACTGCATCTAGCAGGGAATACGGAGGGAACCTCCAAGTGAAGGGGGGGACAGTCTTCCGTGGCACCCGCAGTTCTAATAGTATCGGGGAATGGTCTGAGAGTGTACGAGGAAGCACCTCACAGGACAGGACATTCTCAAACAACTGCCCGGAAGCGAACCAATAGTCTATTCGTGTGTGGAGGTCGTGAAAAGCTGAGTAATGAGTATAACCCCCTTTGTCTGGGAATCTCTGCCTCCAGACATCGTACAAGCCAAGCTGCACCAAGGCAGCAGATACCGTCGGGGCCGCCGCAGTGACTTGGCGCTCCGGCCCACCCAATCTATCCTGACCCGGATGTAAGACTAAGTTCAGGTCACCCCCCCAAAGTTGGTGCTCCACTCCGTAGGAGCATACTTTCTCGGTCAGAGCAGCATAAAAATTTGGGTTGTCATAATTGGGGCTATATATATTAATTATAAGCATGTCAAGCCCATTACCCCGGAACCTGGATATGACATACCGACTGTCAGTGGTTATGGGATCAAGCGTGTAGGAGGCCTTGGGGTTAACCCAAGTGAGGACGCCTCGGGCATGTGTGGTGAAGCCGGCAGCGTGAATGCAGCCTTGCAGACCTCTACGGGTAAGCATGGGGCTATCAAGGGGAAGGTGTGTCTCCTGCAGCAGCGCGATATCTACCCCGTGTCTCATCAAGTAGGCCAAGACCTTACGCGACTTTCTGTGGTCATTGAGACCTCTCACATTCCATGTGAGCGCGCGAAGATTACCTCGCGCTGTCCTGCTAGCGGGATCTCTGCCTGCTTCCCTATGAGCAGCTATTGTCGACCTGTCTGTGTTACTCATCAGGGAACTTAACAAGTATCATCATGTTGTGTAGCGTGCAGTGTCCAATAAAAGTGTCTATCCAGCGAATTCTGCAACCCCTCCCACCCCCCACCCACGCCAGGGCTACCCCAACTGTGCCGCGGCGAAATCCCAATAAACAACCCACTTGCCTCATATTAGGAAAACCAACGAGCAGAAAGGCTGCTCAACTGCAAACAAGAGGGATCCACCACCCTCACCACCCAAAAAAATAATACCCCAAGTGTGTGCTTCACGCGTGAGCAGAGGTTGCCAACCTAGTCAAGCGAAACTTCAAAGCTTATGCAGCTAACCACCCCGCACACCATCAAACTAATATAAAGCATCTGCAATAAGGAGTGAATTTCCAACCCCCACAGTGTTCACGTAGAGTAGGGTCAGGCAAAGTCCCAACAGTACCTCCACCCGGAACTGAAAACCTGGGGGGGCTGGGCATCAACATCTAAATGTCTCGCATAGTCCGTCTGAGACCCAATGAGTCAATCAGTGTCCCATGGAGCCGATGGATTCTGACATTAGCACAATAGGTTATTCCATACCACCCCCAAAATAATAATCTTATCTGCTATGTGGGCGGGCTCGAGTTCAGTCCTGCTCATCTAAGCGACCTCCTTCCGCACCAACCAAGGAGCCCCTGTCCGGGCTGTGACGCTGTTCTTTAGCCCAGTCTTTCAGGGCCTTCTGCAAAGCCTTGGGGTCAGTGAAGATTCGCGAATGGCTCTGGCGATTAACACGAAGTCAAGCCGGGTACAGCATGGCGTAGTCTATGTTGTATTCTTTTAGCTGCCTCTTCAGCGGCGCAAACTGTCGCCGCGCCTCTTCGACCCTCAAGGTAAAGTCCGGAAACAACAAAAGTATGGAACCTTCATAATGCAGGGTCTGTTTCTCCCTGGCCACTCTCAGCGCCGCGTCTCTGTCGCGATAGTTCAACAATTTTGCAATAATCGGCCTTGGGGAGGGGAGGGGGGGGGGGCACCAGGCGGCGGGCGCGGGCCAAGGGAGCGATGTGCTCTCTCAACAACAAACATGGGTGAGAAGGTGTCACTGCCGAGGAGTGTTACCAGCAACTTTTTGACAAATTGCTCCATGTTGCCAGTCGATGTCGACTCCGGCAGGCGCGTTATTCGCAGGTTACTGCATCGGGACCTCGCTTCAAGGTCTTCCGCTTTGTCCTGTAGCACCTGTATCACCTTGCCCAGCTGTTTATGGTCCGTATCCAACGTTGTCTGCGAGTCTTCCACTTCCGTGATACGGCTCTCCGCCATGTCAATGCGTTCTGCGTGCTTGTCGAGTCTCTCGGACATTCTATCCATGCGGTAGGAGAGAGAGTCCATCTTAGTGCCCAGGACTGAGAGAGAATTCTGTAGGCCTTTCTCCATCGCCGTGAGCATGGATCTTATTTCACCCTCTGGTTCTTCCCGAGGCAAATCCTGCCCATTGTCTCCCTCATCCACGGTCGCCTCTCGCCCCCTGGGCTTCCGTTGATCAAACGTTAGTTTCGGCTGCGTTTTGTCAACTCTGCCCATCTTCACCTGCCAGTTGAGGGTACTGAGGTCCAAGACACGCTAGTGTACAGGCAGTAGTCGCCGTCCAAATGGGCGAGCCAGCAGCGCGGAGTCGGGGTCAAGCCACCCAAGCCAGCCACCACTGACCGGGTACTTTGCTAGGTCAGCACCGCAGCAATCGAGGTTGCACCAATCCCTGCAGTATGAAGGGCCCAGAACTCAGATGGCACAATGTACTCCCTACCACGCTGACACACCGGCTGGGGTGGGCCCCACGCACCCCCACAGACAGGAGCTTCAGCAGATCAACTTCATCCCCAGTGCCTCAAAGGGGGGGCACAGTACCTGGTGCACTGGATCAGACAGCCAGGGACGGCAGCGCCGCGCAGAAACAGCGGTCCCCCAGCGCTAGCGTCAGCCGTTTCGGCGTCCCTCCGCAGCACGGGAGCAGGTCAAGGCTAATGTAGGCTTCCTCACGCCGTCCTGGGACGGCCTTGCAACAGGGGGCATGAAATTCAATGGTCCTTCAGAAGCGGTCCGATAGGCCTGTTACCGCCGCCGTTCAGACTACACAAAATGGCGGGCCCCGCTCCTCTCACGGTGCCGCGCCCAGGCACTCACGGGCCAGACCCCCGCACTCCCGATCTCTCACGGTCTCCAAACCTCGTCTGCAGGCCAAGGGGACACAGTAGTGGGTCGCGGCACTTCTCCACACCGCCCGCGCCGATACGCCAGCAGCTACGGGTTCCAGCCGGTGGAGCGCCTCCTAGTCTCGGAGCGTCTTTGCACGGCCCCAGCTTCTGGTGTCCCCTCCCAGGAGGTCTGTGTGGTGCGAGACTTTTTTATTGCGTGCCGAGGCAGATAACGATGTGCCAGAACTCGCCACAGCCAACGCGTCCCCTCCGTCTTCACAGGGGCTCCGCGCGCCACAGAGCTGCTTCGCTTCCGGCTGCCACGGGGAGGTGCGGCAGGCTGGGGCTTGTGGCCTGCACAGCACGTCGCTCGGCGGAGGACTCCCTCTCAGCTGTCCGGGTGAGCACAGGGGCCGGAGTCAGCTCTTCGCGCTCCGGATCTCCACCGGGACCGAAAGCGGCACCAGGGAAGCCTTTATATGTCTGCAGATGCCGGATTAATGAAGGATAGCTTGATGGTTGTACGGAGCTCCTCGCTCAGGCGGCCATCTTCGGCGCTGGCAAGCTCCGCCCCCCGGCCATCTAGGGAAACCTACCACACATTTCTGAAAACTAGACACCCTGGGGAGTCCAGGGAGGTATGGCTTGCGTGGATCCCCCAACGTTTTCCTACCCAGAATCCCCTGCAAACCTCAAATTTAGCTGAAAAAAATCACTTTTTCCACACATTTTTCTGTTGGATCACCATGCTGGCACAAATGTCCTACCACCCAGCGTTCCCCTCGGTCTCCAGAGTAAAATGATACCTCACTTTTGTGATAGGTAATTTTGATGTCTCCTCAATACGTTTTGGGCCCTTCCTGTCGCGGGTACTTGGCCCACCCACCCGAGTGGGGTACCATTTTTATCGGAAGACCTGGGGGAACGCTAGGTGGTAGGAAATTTGTGTCAGCCCGGTGATCCCACAACTTTGCCACACAGAAATTTGAATTTTTTTGATTTTTTTCAGCTAAATTAGAGGTTTGCAAGGGATTCTGGGTAGGAAAACGTTGAGGGGTCCATGCAAGCCATACCTCGCTGGACTCCCCCGGGTGTCTAGTTTTCAGAAATGTGTGGGTTTGGTAGTTTCCCAAGATAGCCGCTGAGCCCGGGACCAAAAACCCAGGTGACACCCCTTGCAAAACCATGTTGTTTTGTGATAGGTAATTTGGATGTCTCCTCAATACGTTTTGGGCCCTTGCCTGTCGCGGGTAGTTGGTCCACCCACGCGAGTGAGGTACCATTTTTTGGGGGAATGCGGAATTTTGTGGATCCAGGCAGATTCCAGAACTTACCATCACAGATATGTGAGGAAAATGTGTTTTCTTTTTTTTTTTTTTTTACAAAGTTTGAGGTTTGCAGGGGATTCTGGCTAACAGAACCTTGTGAGAGCCACACAAGTCACCCCCTCCTGGATTCCCCTGGGTGTCTAGTTTTAAAAAATGTATAGGTTTGCTAGGCTTGGTTTCCTTAGGTGCCGGCAGAGCTAGGGTTCAAAATCTACAGCTATGCACTTTGCCAAAAAAGGGTCAGTTTTCACTGTAAAAATGTGGTGTGTCCACGTTGCGTTTTGGGCCGTTTCCTGTTGCCGGCACTAGGCCTACCCACACAAGTGAGGTACCATTTTTATCGGAAGACTTTGGGGAATGCGGGGTGGGTGGAATTTTGTGGACCCACGCAGATTCCAGAACTTTCCATCACAGAAATATGAGGAAAATGTGCTTTTTTTTTTTTTTTTTACAAAGTTTGAGGTTTGCAAAGCATTCTGGGCAACAGAACCTGCTGAGAGCAACACAAGTCACCCCATCCTGGATTCCCCTGGGTGTCTAGTTTTCAAAAATGTATAGGTTTGCTTGGTTTCCCTAGGTGCCGGCAGAACTAGGGTTCAAAATCTACACTTAGGCACTTTGCAAAAAAAAGGGTCAGTTTTCACTGTAAAAATGTGGTGTGTCCACGTTGCTTTTTGGGCCGTTTCCTGTCGTGGGCACTTGGCCTACCCACACAAGTGAGCTACCATTTTTATCGAAAGACTTTGGGGAATGCGGCGTGGGTGGAACTTTGTGATCCACACAGATTCCATAACTTTCCAGGAAAATGTTTTTTTTTATTTTTTTTTACAAAGTTTGAGGTTTGCAAGGGATCCTGGGTAACAGAACCCAGTGAGAGCCACTCAAGTCACCCCATCCTGGATTCCTCTGGGTGTCTAGTTTTCAAAAATGTATAGGTTTGCTAGTTTTCCCTAGGTGCCGGCTAAGCTAGGGTTCAAAATCCACAGCTAGGGACTGTGCAAAAAAGGGTCTGTTTTCACTATAAAAATGTGGTGTGTCCACGTTGCGTTTTGGGCCGTTTCCTGTCGCAGGCACTAGGCCTACCCACACAAGTGAGGTACCATTTATATTGGGAGACTTAGGGGAACTCAGAATTGTAGAGGGACTGTTATTACCTATTGACTTTCTAAGCATTTCTGCCTTCCTAATGTAAGACAATGTGTAAAAAAGAAGTCACTTTAAAAAGTGTCCTACAATTCACAGGCCAGTATGGGTAACCACAATTTCGGAGATGTCCAAATAGCTACTGTTTCTAAACTCTATATTTTGTTCCCATTTCGGAAATACATAGGTGTCTTTGATACCTATTTTTCCATCTTTATATTTTACCAAATTAATTGCTATATACCCTGTACACAATGAAAAACCACTGCAAGACGCTGCTCAGTTATTGGCTCTGGGTTCCTCAGATTCTTGGTGAACCTACAAGTCCTATATATCCTCACAACCAGAAGGGTCCAGCGGATGTAATGGTATATTGATTTCAAACATCTGTCATACTTAGAAGAAGTTACAGGTGAAAACGTTGGCACAAATGGCTGTTTTTTCAACTCATTTTCAATTTTTCTTATTTTCAACTGTTTGTTCCTATAAAAAAAACCTTGAAGGATCTACACAAATGACCCCTTACTGAATTCAGAATTCTGTCTACTTTTTAGAAATGTATAGCTTTCCGGGATCCATTAATGCTTTCAACACCATTTCTACCACTAACTGAAAGGAGGTTGAAAGCACAAAAAGTAGCAAAAGTAGGCTATGTCCCAGTAAAATGCCAAAACTGTGTAAAAAAAATGGGTTTTCAGTTAAAAGTCTGCTTGTCCCTGAAAGCTGGGAAGATGATGATTTCAGCACTACAAACCCTTTGTAGATACCATTTGCAGGGGAAAAACCAGATACTTTCTTCTGCAGCACTTTTTCCCCATTTAAAAAAAAACCCAACAAAATATAGCTGTATTTTGGCTAATTTCTGGGTCCCCTCCAGGGGAATCCACAAACCCTGGGTACCTTTAAAATCCTTATGATGTTGGAAGAAAAGGGCGCAAATTTGGCGGGGATACCTTATGTGGACAAAAAGTTACATGGACCTAATCGCAAACTACCCCAAAAAGCCCAAAAAAGGCTTAGCACAGGGGGGAAAAGGTCTAGCAGTGAAAGGTCTAGAGATGATTGAGTTGATGTGTTGTTTCTTTAGTTTAGGTGATGGGTTTATGTACAGGTTGATTAATAATAAATGAGTCACCCATGCAGGGCCAGACTGAGAACTCAAAGCAGCCCTGGCAATTTTGTCAGACCAGCCCCCCGGGGTGAGGGGAGGGATATAGGTGGGTTGCAAGTGTGAAGCACTGCTTGCTACTTTTGTTACTGGGGGCTGATATATAGCAGCACCACTGCAAAACAGGCCCCCAGTAACAACGCCAGCCCCCAAAGATACAAAACCGGCCCCAACCCTTGCAGCCTCCCAGAAAAATGCCCGATGCCCGGTACGGCCAGCCCGGCCCTGCACCCGTGGGCCTAATGCCCAATTCTTGATTGAGATTGCAAAAGTGGATGGGTTGTCGATCTCTATTTTATTTACTATTATATTTCCAGTGTCCCTTCTTAAGGCAAAGTTAACTATGTGAAAAAAAGGCCCTGCCTAAAAGTTGCCACTAGGGGAGACATACTGTGTGATGGATGGAACAAACTATAATTTGGGTCAGTACAGGTATTTGAGGTACAGCAGAGGGCAGGTTATCAGTGGCGGCTCATCCGCAATGGCAGAGGAGCGTCGCCCCACTGCCTGGCTCAGAGCCAGCAAATGGAAAAATAAAACGATATTCTAGCATCATTTTATTTTTCATTTGCCGGCTCTTTGAGCCAGCTTGTGCAGGGAGGGGTGGGGCATGGAAGGAGGAGTGCTATGTGCACTCCCTAAGTGCGCATATGTGTTTGGCTGGCCGTCTCAGGATGACCAAAACACACATGCGCACTTAGGCTCCCTGGCCTGAGCGGAGCGTCATTCCAGCCCACTCAGGCCAATCCCTGCACTGCTCTACAGCACAGGGATTGGATGGGAGTCTGTCCCAGTGTGGAAACGTGTAATATTTTACATTAGCATATGCAACAGCCATTTTGGCTGTGGTGTCCATTTCGTTTCCTTCGTAATTCTTCCGTCCTCTGCTGCTCGTCTTTTCACTCTGCTTGTGTTATCTATTTTAGTTGACCTCCTGACATGGCTAAGCAATGTACGTGCTAGGGGTTTGTAGCTGCCGGTGCACCTGGTCTTAGACGTTATCTGTTGACTGTTTACTGCTGCCATAAGCATTCCTGCTCCCCCTCCCTATTTGCTGACCAAGTGGTTATCCATCTGCCCTTGTTTGCTGATAGCTATTTCTAAACTTGTTCTTTCCATTTCTGTCCATATGCTTACATTGCAACAAAGCTGTATATAAGGACAATGGTTTGTGAGTTCAGGGTACCTTCTCCTACAACACTTGAGAGTGTTGTGTGGACGTGGTCCCACTCATGAGTGATTAATAAACTTGTTGTTTTACTTCAACTCCAGTGCCGATCTCTCTTTTTGTTAGTCTTTGGACCCGTGGACGAGAGGGTGACCCTGCACCAGTGTGCTCACTTTTGGGTACATTTCCACAGTTGGCGCCCAGCACGTGGGCCCCCATTGGAGACGCGGCCGTCCGAAGGAGTGGTCTCGACGGAGGATGCGCACTGCATGAGGAGACCCTTGTCTTTGCAGGCCGACGTGACTTTTCCGGTTTTCCCAATTTGACCCTCCGGGTGGTGGCCGGTCTCGACTGGGGCTTTCTTTGGCGTATTCTGCAGTGACCATTAGGTTGACCAGAGATCAGCAGGTGGGAGTTGGAGACTTCTGTTTGGTAAGGTCGCTGAAGCGGCACTCTTGATTTGCTTGGTTTGGTTTTTGGTTTGGTTTTTGTATTCATTCTTTGCAAAGACTGAAGGCAGGTAATGTGGAGATTTTTCTCCTTTTTGGAATATTTGTTTGGAGTAGTAATATTTTACATATACTTGGAAAAACATGCCTGTTCTCAGCACACTCCGTAAGTGGTGTTGCTGTTCTTGTGGTACCAAGAATATTTTAGAGCAAAGTCAGCCAGCTCCTCCGGAAGGGACCCCTAATAGAGAAATGTATATCAAATATGGTATTTCTCCCATAATGTACGGTTCATTATGGAACAAATACACAAAGAAAGAGTCCGATTTACAATGGCCAGTGAATGGGTCATTCGATTTTAAGAAGGTTCAGTATGTGGAACAGTGTTTGTTCAAAAGGAAGAGTAGGCAGGATATGTTTGACAGTTTGCACCCTCTAAGAAAATAGATTGGACTGCGTTAGCGTCCTGTAAACAGAAAAAGGATGAGTTAGTTTCTGATTTCTTTTCAAGATTTGAAGAGACATTCCATGATTTTAGTGGTCAATCATTGGCCGATGATACGGGTAAGCATTTGTTTGTTGATAAATTTGTCGCTAATATGTTACCGGAGATAGCTAGTCGCTTAAAGGCTAGAGAGAGTTCTTGGACCACGTCTTCCCCAGTTTCCCTTTTGACTATGGCCCAATATTATGAGCGACAGGAACAGGAAGCGAAAGACAGGGAGGATAAGAAGGTTAAAGATTTAAAGACAAAAGTTATGTTGGCCCAAGTATATGGTCCACCATTTAGGGGAGGTGGAAGAGGCGGACGTTCAATGTATACACCTGGAGCACTCCCTCTCCCTCGAGCAAATGTGTCCCCTGATCAGTGTGCTTATTGTAAAGAGACTGGGCATTGGCGTTCTGAGTGCCCTCTTTTGCGAGGTCAGCAGTACCAGTGGGGAAGGAGTAGTATGAGAGGACGCCCAGGGAATTCAGGAAACAGGGGAGGTGTAGGAGCTCGTCCCAGGTTTGAGGCAGTTGAACAAGGACCAAGTTACTCTAATACTTTTGATAGACAAAATCAATACCAAATGTCTGATTATTCTGCTGATGCACTTGCAGATTCTGATTACGCATAGGGATGCCTAGGATGGGGTAAGGAACCGGTTGAGGTGCCAGTAGATCAAATAGGTCCTTATGTTGATGCAAATGTCTTGGGATCTACTGATCGGTTTCTGGTTGATACAGGGGCTACCCGTAGTGCTCTGTCTAAAAGATTGGTTCCTAGGGCTCCCCTGTCCGGCACAATGATAACATCGATAGGGTTCGATGGAACACCTACACCTAGCCCGCTTTCACAGCCACTTGAATTCGGACTTGACAAATTCACTGCAGCATGTCCATTTTTGCTTTCCCCTAACACGCCGGACAACATTGTGGGTATCGATATGCTTAAGTATTTTTGTGCTACAATACGTTGTTCTCCGGAAGGTATGCGTGTTATTTTGAATGACAATTATCCACTGGTTGAGAGATCTTGTCTTATCAATGAGGATGCCACTCTGGCGTCCCTACCTTGTACCTTGTGGGCTAGATCAGATACTGATGTGGGTCAAATGGTTATTCCACCAGTGCATATCCAAGTAAGGGAAGGGGTTTCATTGCCTCGTCTGCCCCAATACAAAATATCCCGAGAAGGTGAAGAAGCATTAGCACACATTGTTCAGGATTTGATCAAAGTGGGGGTAGTGGAAGAAGTCCCCTATAATACTTGCAATAGCCCTATCCTTCCTATTTTGAAAAAAGACACTGACACTAAAATTTACAGATTCATTATTGATTTACGGGAGGTTAATAAAATTGTAGTGCCCCAATATCCGGTAGTTTCTGATATCACAACTCTTCTTACTATGGTCCCTCCCACTGCCACTACATTTTCAGTGATCGATTTGAAGAATGCATTCTTCTCAATACCCATTCACCCTGAAAGCCATTATCTGTTTGGATTCACATTGAAAAATAGATCCTTCCGGTTCTGCAGAGCTCCACAGGGCTATACAGAGAGTCCTAGCATTTACAGTCAGGCATTAAAAAGGCAGCTTGATTCCTTTCCTGTACCAAAGGGAGTGGCCCTTATCCAATATGTCGATGATATCTTGTTGGCTGCAGATACTCCTGAGCAGTGTGAAGAAGGAACACTGTTATTGTTATCATTTCTTGCCTCCCATAATCACAAAGTCTCGCAAAAGAAATTGCAATATTGTAGACAGCAGGTTACCTATTTAGGTCACCTCCTGTCTAAGGAGGGACGTGCACTCACACCAGACCGCATTCAGACCATTTTAGATACTCTGTGCCCCGTACTCAGAAGGATGTTCGTGTACTAATTGGCCTCACTTCTTTTTGTAGACAGTGGATCCCCAGTTTTTCGCACATTATTAAACTTTTGTTGGCCCTTTTGACTAAAGACACTCCGATGCCCCTCCCATGGACTGCTGAATGTCAGAGTGCCTTCCAACAGTTACGCCAAGCTCTTTGCTCTGCACCAGTATTAGGAACTCCAGACTACACTAAGACTTTCACGCTCTATGAACGTCAGAGTGAAGGAATAGTTTTGTCACATAAACTGCTTGTGTTAGTACCCCATTCAGTTGATGACACAGCATTTGACTAGTGCTCGTTTGACAGGATATGAATTGACACTTTTGGCCCCTCATATCACATTGAAAAGATGTTTGACACTAAATCCTGCTACACTACTACCATTTCCAGCTACCCAGCCTTAGTCGCAAGAATCACATTATTGTATATGTATGTGGTTAAGTCGCAAGCTGAACGTTGGCATGATGCCAGGCAAGAAGTGCTGGACATGCAACAATCTGCCTCTGCTGACGAACTAGACCAATGGCCCAAGGAGGAAACACTGGATGATGAGGGCTGCTGGAGGAATAAAGATATGACCAAATGGAAGTTACCCACAGCATACTTATACCCTTTGATTCACATTGCACATGGGCCAGCACATGTTGGTGCATCTTCAATGGCAAAACAACTTATGCAAGTTTGGGATCATCCTGATATTGCCGGCACTGCTAAAAAGATAGTCCAGTCTTGTCTGGTCTGTCTCCAGTATAATCCTGGAAAGGGAACGCGAACTCCAACAGGAGGGTTTGCGACACCAACTGCACCTTTTGAGGTCCTGCAAATGGACTACATTCAGTTTGAGCGCTGTAATAATTATTGGGCAAGTTGTAGAATATGTCATGAAAGGGTTGGGGATCAAGCAGAAATTTCATGCTGCCTTTCACCCACAGTCAGCAGGCTTGGTGGAACGCTACAACTCCACCCTGAAACTGAAATTGTCTAAAATACAGGCTTCCACGTCTTTGAAATGGCCTGATGCACTGCCCCTAGCCTTGCTTTCTATCAGATCAATACCACATACACGATCTGGCCTTACGCCACATGAGATCGTCTAAGCCTCGCCCTATACATGATGTTCCCCACATGTTGATGAGTGACTATTTGTCCCAGTTAACTGACAGTTTGTCTTCTATTTATCAGCAGGTACGGGAAGCTCTTCCAGACAGGTCGCAGGGTGAAGGCCACGATCTGCGGCCTGGCAATTTCGTGTTGACGAAATCGTTTCAATGGACCAGTTCCTTGGCACCTCGGTGGCGTGGCCCAGCACAGGTCCTCCTTGCTACCAGAACTGCAGTCCGAGTGACCAACCGGAAGAGCTGGGTGCATGCCACCCATTGTCGAAAGGTTCTGCATGCCCTCGTGAGCCCAGCTGTGCCGACAGATCACCGCGACATCCTGGTCACCGAGAGAGGACGAGCAGCGTCACCTGAAGGGCCTGAGGAAGTCTTCCCGGACCACACGATCCCTGGCGCATCTAGATATTACTTCGATCCAGGAAGAAAGACACTTCATCGCAAAAAGAGACTGTTTGAGCCACTGTCCTGGGTGGTTAAAGACTGACTACAAAGGGGGGTAAGCCTTTTAGTGGCTACTCGTCTCAACGTTAGTGAAGAAACCAACGCCTGCCCAGGACCTTAGGGCATCATCTATTTTGTTGTTTGCCGACAAGATGAACATGCCCGAGGAGAAGAAATCAAATGCTGCAAAGATCTGTAGCGGCTGCACAATGTTTATTACTGGATTGACTGACTGCTGTCATCATTGCTGTGATAATGTGGGTTGTGGAGGAAGTAACTCCGGCTCGAAACTTACTGCCTGCTACTACTCCTGTCCCCACAGAACATTATTACTTCACTCTTCCCTATCATGAACAGAAGCACCGAATGTCATATCTCAATAACACTTTCATACAAATGTTGCATCATACTCATAATGCTACGAACACTACCAACTGCTGGGTATGTGGAATGATGCCAGCTCATCAGAAGAAGGGAGGAACGCCTTTCATTCCCTTGCCATTCTCGCATAATGGCTCCTGTAGAGCCTTGTTCGCACTGTTGTGGGCCTCTGAAATCAGTAATATTACTCTAGTTGATGTAGGAGGACTTAATGCGCGATTAAACAAGGTTTGTTACCCCGATGAGGAAGGGGACCCACAAGCCAAAGGAACTGTATGGGAAATGGAGGAGTATCGTAAAGGAGATTCCTCCACAAGCTATGTTTTCCCCAACACTCGAATGGCCAAGGGTAACGGGCCTCCTGCTATCGCTGTTACTAGAGCCAGAGCAAATCTTTGTGTGAGTAGTTTTGGCAGTATTCCAGTGGGAAAAAGTGACTGTACTACAGTATTGAATATTACTGGAACGAACAATAGCAGTTTTCTATCCTCACATAACACTTATTTCATTTGTGGAAGTAAAGGTTACTATCATCTACCAATTGGATGGTCTGGAATATGCTATGTGTCTTTCTTGCTTCCCCCTGTGTTCTTAGCACCTGCATCTTATCATAAAGATCAAAAATTGTTTAATGACATTTCCTTGAAAAAATAGCCACTGAGATACATCAAGACCCAGGAACATGGACTTGGACTGGATGGTTCTGGAGCATATTTTCTGTATGGGGTCTGAAAATATTGTCGGCCTTGTTCATAATTATTGCAATTCTCTTCTCTTGTTGTTTATGTATTCAATGTGGGCCAATGCTCTGTTCCCTCTGTATTTCCACTTGTACTACCTGTTTACCATCTAAAACGAATGTCCAAAATGCAAATGCCCGTTCAGCAATGGAACGAGAAATCTGTGAAATGATGTTAATTGACATCCATGATGTTTATCGTACCTCTTTAAAAGCATAAGAAAATGTCTTAGCTTATGCTAAAAGGGTCGTCTGTGGAAACGTGTAATATTTTACATTAGCATAAGCAACAGCCATTTTGGCTGTGGTGTCCATTTCGTTTCCTTCGTAATTCTTCCGTCCTCTGCTGCTCGTCTTTTCACTCTGCTTGTGTTATCTATTTTAGTTGACCTCCTGACATGGCTAAGCAATGTACGTGCTGGGGGTTTGTAGCTGCCGATGCACCTGGTCTTAGACGTTATCTGTTGATTGTTTACTGCTGCCATAAGCATTCCTGCTCCCCCTCCCTATTTGCTGACCAAGTGGTTATCCATCTGCCCTTGTTTACTGATAGCTATTTCCAAACTTGTTCTTTCCATTTCTGTCCATATGCTTACATTGCAACAAAGCTGTATATAAGGACGATGGTTTGTGATTTCAGGGTACCTCCTCCTACAACACTTGAGAGTGTTGTGTGGACGTGGTCCCACTCATGAGTGATTAATAAACTTGTTGTTTTACTTCAACTCCAGTGCCGATCTCTCTTTTTGTTAGTCTTTGGACCCGTGGACGAGAGGGTGACCCTGCACCAGTGTGCTCACTTTTGGGTACATTTCCACACCAGGGGCTGCTGGGACCAGGAAGAGGACAGGAGGTGCGACACAGGAGGTAGCCAGTGGCTTCAGGTAGGTTCTTTTATCCGTAATATATTATTCCTAACACCACCCCCCTGTGTGACCCCCTCTTCCTGTGCTCCCACTCCCGCGTTCCCTCCACTCGCCCTACCACCCTTTTTTGTGCTCATGAAAAGGAGTCATCCACGGAATTGTATTTTCTGGTGAGCAGAGGGGATGAAGATTTTCTGGCATATAAGTCGGGTGAGGGAAAGGATGTTAGGAGGTTGTGTGATGTGTTTGAAACTTCTATGCTGAATTTTGAAAAGTATGTTGGCTCAACAAAGGCATACATTTTTTAGGTCAGGCAGAAGTAAATACCTTTCGACTTTACTAAAATAGTATGCATAATAAACTTATTTGTAGGGGCTTTCAGCTAGCCCTCTTGATCTATTGGCCTGTAATTGTGTCATATACATATTTCTTCTGCCCACTACAGCCTAAAGAACAAGTTACTTACCTTTGGTAATGATGTATCTATAAGAGACATATGTTAGTTATTGATTCCTTACCTTAGAATTACCCCCAGGCGTCAGACTGGATCCTCAGAATTTTTCTCTTAGCAGTACCCCTGCGCGTCAGTAGGTGGCGTTGGTCGACTCCACATCCGTTGTCGTGGTCGCCGGGATGACGTCGCGATGTCTACTTAGACGCCGCCCCTGCGCGCTGATGTAAGTTCTGACACGACTTTCCACGCCAGAAGCGCAGAGCCATGCAAGACACTGACCACTGGTGCACACAACTAGGGACCTGGAAGGGAGTCCCCATCCCGAGAAGTCAGTTCGCAGAACGGGGAGGATGGGTGGGGCGGTAAGGAATCTATAACTAACATATGTCTCTTACAGATACATCGTTACCGAAGGTAAGTAACTTGTTCATCTGAAAGAGACTGTTAGTTAAAGATTCCTTACCTTAGAATAGATACCCCAGCAATACCAACCCCGGAGGTGGGTCTGCGAACTAAGTTCACACCAGAAAATCCTGGAAAACAGAATGACCAAAATAGCTGTCTCTCCAGACTTGGCTGTCCAGGCAATAATGTTTAGTAAAATTGTGCATGCCCACGTGGCTGCCTGACAGATGTCAATGAGGGGAACTCCACGTCCCAAGGCAGTAGTAGCTGCCATAGCCCTGGTGAAGTGGGCACGCAGTCCCACTGGAGCTTCCTTTTTCGCTAGGGAAAAGTAGATTTTGATACAAAAAACAACCCAATGAGAGATGGTACGTTTTTGCACAGCCCGACCTTTCTTGGCTCCCACATTGTCGACAAAGAGTTGATCATCCACCCAGAAATCCTTTGTGCGGTCGAGATAGAAAGCGCATGTTTTGGGTCCAGACGGTGGAGTCTCTCCTCCTCCTTGGAAGGGTGCGGCGGTGGGAAGAAGGTGGGCAAAGTGATAGCCTGTCCAAAAGGAAAGAGGTAACCACTTTTGGAAGAAATAAGGGCCTCGTGCGAAGGACTAATTTGTCTGGATGAACAGCAAGAAAAAGAGGTTTTGAGGACAGAGCTTGAAGCTCACTCACTCTGCGAGCAGAGGTGATGGAGACAAGGAAGGCAGTCGTCAGAGTAAAAAGTCTGATAGGGCAGTTATGTAGAGGCTCGAAGGGAGCACACATAAGGTACGTCAAGACAAGAGTCAAGTTCCACTGGGGCATTATGAAAGGAGAAGAAGGAAAGAGATGAGTAATGCCCTTTAGAAATCAATTTACAATAGGGGACTTGAAAAGAGAAGGCTGATCAGGAAGGCGAAGAAAGGCAGATATGGCCGAAAGGTAGCCTTTAAGAGTGCCCAGGACAGAGCCCTGCTGGGCTAAAGAAAGGATGAACAAGAGTACTTACGAAAGGGGGGCAGAAAGGGAATCCACAGCCTTTGCTGTGCACCATGCCACAAACTTGTTCCATCTACAGGCGTATACAGACTTGGTTGAGGGATGCCTGGCTGCCAAGGTGACATTACAGACTTTGGGTGGAAGATCAAAAGGTGTCAACTGCCGCCGATCAATCTCCACGCAAGGATGTGGAGGCTGGACAGATTCGGGTGGAGGATCATCCCCTGCTGCTGTGACAGAAGATCCTCCCGAAGAGGCAGTCTGATCGGAGGATCGATGTGCTCAAGAGCTCGGGGTACCGCTCTCTTCGTGCCCAGTCCTGGGCCACAAGAATGACTTGGGCCCGGTGGCGCTTGATCTTCTTCAGCACCCTGGGCAGAAGTGGTACAAGCAGAAAGGCGTACAGGAGGCCACAGTTCCACTCGCGACGAGAAGTGTTGCCGAGCGAGTGCCGCCTTGTAAATTCCAATGCGCAGAACTGCTGACACTACGCGTTTTCTTCGGTGGCGAACAGATCTAACCAAGGCTCTCCCCATTGCTGAAAGAGACCTTGCACCACCTCCGAGTGAAGACGCCATTCGTGATCCTTCATGCACCGATGGCTGAGCTCGTCCGCCCTGGCGTTCAGAGAACCTGCCAGGTGTTGAACCACCAGGGACATGCCCTGATGTTCCAGCCATGTCCAAAGGCGAAGAGCCTCTTGACATAGGGTCCACGACCCCACCCCGCCCTGTTCGTTGCAGTACCACATGGCGGTGGTGTTGTCTGTGAACACCTGCACTACCCTTCCTTTGATAGAGGGAAGGAATGCCTTCAGTGCCAGACGAATCGCCCAGAGCTCCAAAAGGTTGATGTGGAGGCCGGACTCCGTCGGAGACCAGAGTCCTCTGATCTCCGCCTCTCCCAGGTGGCCGCTCCATCCCAGGAGTGACGCATTGGTCACCACTGTGAACTCTGGTTGGGGAAGGGAGAGGGATTTGCCGCTGACCCAATCTTGGTTCGTTAACCACCGCTGCAATTGACATGCAGTCCCCTCCGAGATCTGGACGACGTCGGAAAGATTCCCCTGATGCTGCGCCCACCGGAACTTCAGGTCCCACTGCAGAGCCCGCATATGGCATCTGGCATAATCCATAAGCACGATGCAGGAGGCCATGAGGCCCAGCAACCTCAGGGTCATTCTCACAGAAATCCGGGATAGAGGCTGAACCATCGGTATCATAGCCCGAATATCCCGGACTC
Source organism: Calotriton arnoldi (assembly GCA_963921515.1). NCBI lineage: Eukaryota > Metazoa > Chordata > Amphibia > Caudata > Salamandridae > Calotriton > Calotriton arnoldi. Next base: position 651,174 of record CAWUFW010000844.1, on the reverse strand, counting down.
GCTGTTCAGGAGGATAAGCCTGAAACTGCGCGTGTCCAGAACCGCTCCAATGAAAAGGAGCTTCTGAGAGGGAGTCAGGTGTGACTTCGGCAAGTTGACAGTGAACCCCTGCGAGTGCAGGAGGTCCGCCGTAGTCTGGAGGTGGGAGACGACAGCCTGGGGCGAACTTGCCTTCAACAGCCAGTCGTCAAGATAGGGGAAGACTGGAACCCCTGATCTGTACAGATGAGCTGCGACCACCGCCATCACTTTCGTGAACACCCGAGGGGCGCTGGTAAGGCCAAAGGGGAGCACGGTTAACTGAAAATGCTCGTGGCCTACCGTGAACCGTAGGTAACGCCTGTGGGCTGGCAGGACGGGGATATGGAAATATGTGTCCGGCAAGTCCAACGCTACCCTCCAGTCTCCGGGGTCGAGGGCAGACCAGACCTGAGCCAACGTGAGCATCTTGAACTTCTCCTTCCGGAGGGAGCGGTTGAGGGCCCTGAGGTCTAAGATAGGACGCAGGCCTTTGTCCTTCTTGGGTAAAAGAAAGTAGTGGGAGTAGCAACCACGACCTACTTCTGGCACAGGGACCCTTTCGATAGCTCCCTTGGCCAAGAGAGCTGCTACTTCTTGACGGAGAAGGGCCAAGTGATCCTCCTACATGCGATGGAAGGATGGTGGCATGGAAGGAGGGGAAGTCTCGAAGGGGAGGGAGTAGCCCCTTCGGCCTATATGCAAAACCCACCTGTTCGACGTGATGGTTTGTCAGTGGGGGAGGTGATGGCGACTCCTGCTGCCCACTGGCCTCTGATGGCCCTGAAAGGTCGGACTAGGAGGGTTTGGAGGCTGCTGCAGGGGGGGAATGGGTGGACTGGGCCGCCTGCTGGTCCCCAGACCCACGTCGCTGAGTCCCACGTCCGCAGCCACGCACAGGCTGGGCAGCTTGCGTGAACGGTGGCTAGATTGGGACGAACGTGGTAGGGCACCCCTTCCGTAGCCACGAAAGGGGCGAAAAGCAGACTGCGTGGGGCGATAGGTCGAGGCGAGGCCCAAGGATCTGGCTGCAGCCCTAGAATCCTTGAAGCGCAGAGTCTGCCTTATCACCAAAAAGGCGACGGCCATCAAAGGGCATGGCCAGTAAGGTGGATTGGACATCCCCAGAAAAACCAGACATCCTCAACCAGGCGTAGCGCCTCAGGGCTACTGACGTGAAAAACGTTCTGCCCAGTGAGTCGGTGGTATCCAGCCCACATCTGCTGGTGAATTTGGCTGCGTCTCTACCCTCTGCCAATGCGCGGGTGAGAACGGCCAGGGCCTCCTCCGGGCACTGTGGCAGCACTTGCGCAACCATATCCCACACTGTATGGGTATAACGGCCCAAGAGGCATGCGGTATTCACCGACCGCAGTGCTAAGCTGGCGGAAGAAAACATCTTCCCAAGATGGTCCAGCTTTTTGGACTCCCTATCTGGGGGGGCAGTAGGGAATGCGCCCTTAGAGGACGAAGCTTGGACCACCAAGCTCTCGGGGGTCGGTGTTGGGAGAGGAAAAGAGGGTCGCCCGGGGCCGTGGCGTTGGGCAATCATCCTGTCCACAGGTGCCCCTGTGCTGGGCTTGGACGAAGTGTCCAGAAGGACGTCTGTGAGGGCTTCATTGAAAGGCAGAAGGGGCTCAGAAGAGGCCGCCGCCGGGTGAAGCACCTCTGTCAGCAGGTTAGTCCTGACTGCCACTGTAGGAAGCTCCATGCCCAAGGCCCCAGCCGCCCTACGCAACACGACTGCATATGACGCTCCCTCCTCCATACCACGGTAGGGGGAGAAAGCATGCCAAGGTCTGGGGAGGTATCCAGACCACTGGCGTCACCCAGGTCCTCTCGCCAGGCCGGCTCCTCCAGTTGGTCAGCTAAAGGGTCCACAGACTCCTCCCAGTCCTCCTCACCCTACTCTGGTTGCCAAGTAGGCCTGAAAGGAACACCAGGGATGAACAGAGGCACTAACGTGCCTTCCGGCGCCGGTTCCGACGTCGTTCCGACGCCGCGTCCAAGTTGGGGGTGAGGCTGGGGTCAGCGCCGGTCGGGGGCATGGCCGGCTCCGGGGGCGTTGCCATCGGGATCAGCACCGGGGAAGGTACCATGAGGTCGACCGGCGTCGATCTGGATCCAGGCCTGGATCCTTGGGGGCCCTCCAGCACCAGAGCTGCCGGCATCGAAGTCCCAGGGCCCCCAGCCGAGTCCGTGGGGCCCGAAGGCGTGCCGGCAGAGTCGGGCTGCCCAAAAATGCTGTGAAGCGCTTCGTAGAAAGCTCGAAGTTGGGCAGGGGACACTGCGGCACCGGGAAAGGGAGGGAAGCTCGGAGCCGTACCTGGAGCAGGCTCCGAAGACAGAGCTGGGGAGCGGCGACGCTCCAGGTCCCGCGTCGCGTCAGCCGACCGACGGGGAGAAGGCAAAGAGTGACGCTGCTTCTTCGCCTTCTTCATGTGCTTCAACTTACCCGAGCATCTCGAAGACTTGGATGACGAATGATGGTGGTGGCTCCGCGGCCTTCATCTCGACTGGGACTTGGAGCGACGCGGAGCATGACTGCTGGGCCTCCAACAACTTTCGGGACTGCTCCCGCAAAGATTTCGGATTCATGGCCCGGCAGTCGGAGCACGACTTCGGGTCATGGTCGCGCTCCAGGCACCAAAGGCACACGAGGTGGGGGTCCGTAACCGACATCAAGGGGGTGCAGGCCTCGCACGGTTTAAACCTGGTCTGATGATTGGACATCCATCGCACACCAGGAGTCGAAGACTCAAAAAAGAAGTCGACAAAAGTCGAGAAAAAAAATGTAGTAAAAAATGTACTAAAGGGGTAACTCTCTCCGGATCTGCGCAAGGCTGGAGCGGAAAAAGAAAGAACTGGCGTCAGTGCGCAGGGGCGGCGTCTAAGTAGACATCGCGACGTCATCCCAGGGACCACGACGCCGACAACGGACGCGGAGTCGACCGACGCCACCTACCGACGCACAGGGGTACTCCTAAGGGAAAAATTCTCCGGATCCAGTCTGACGCCTGGGGGTAATTCTAAGGTAAGGAATCTATAACTAACAGACTCTCTCAGATGCATGGGTCAATGGGTCAGCCCACTTCATCCATTGGCTAATTTCACTGTGAGTGATGGCATTCTGCTCTTTCACAAGGAACATATCCACCTACAAAGTAGTTCCTTTTTGTGCCAGGGACTGCTAGGAAAATGCATGCTTTTGGACATCAAAAAATATTTCCACTGTTTTTTAAGATGAGGCTCTGGTAGTTCCTCCAATAATAAAGTATTGCAAAAAACAAGCAAAACAAAACATGCATTGGCAAAGCTAAAAGGCTGGAAGCCAACACCAGACCTATTGGCTTTGAAAATTGTTTTTTTTCTTGAAATCTCAGCACAAAGGTGCCAATAACTATATAGATAAATACTTTGATGCTCTAAGGCCATTGATGGCATCCTGTAATTTTACTAGAATGGAAGATTAATATGTCAGTGATCAGCTAATGCTACGTATATTATCATATAGATCAGGACCATTGTGACTTTCAGAGAACTCTGCCTTACCGAAGGCTGAAATCAAAGATTTCAAGAGCATGAATTATTGAGTAAATGTGTTGCTATCGCGAGAAACATATTTAATGAGTGAAGATATGCACATTTAGTCGGCAAGCAAGGGTAAATACAAAAACGAGTTGAACAGTCGGAAAGACAAATTTGTGTGAGAATGAAGGGGGGAGGGGCACCTGGTACAGATGCACGTCTCTATAGGGCCCATCGGCGAATGCTTCAGATGCTGCCTTGTATATTGTAAGGAACCATCCAAGCATTGTTTGAGTTTAAAGGGATGGACCCCAGCACTCATTTGTGAGGCCTGAAACACTTAATGCCAGTGTGTTGCACATGCAAGTGCCACACCGCAGCCGTAATTTATTACTTTCGTAATTTTTCTTTTTTTAAGTACTGCACAATATTGAGGCCACGTGGAGGCCCGCCTGAGCCTCGCATTGTGTCAAATCGTGTTTGAAATGCTATTTCCCAACTTAGGTCTTGCGAATTTTTGGGCACAAAACATTAAAAAAACAGAGGTTATTTATGTAAGATGTCAGGGAAAAATAAATGTGAATAGGGAAATACCACCCAGCGTCGCAATTGTATGCGACGCGGGCCGTGGGGTGCTATACCTATTTTTTATTGGCCAATACTGCCTTTAACTGGGAGGATTCAGCTTGAGTGGGCCATAAAGTGCCATCAAACATCTCCCACTGTCCACTCCTGTCCTCAGTTGTGCCTCCTACCTCCCATTCCCCGCCAACCGTACCCCAGGTCAGACCGGGACTTGACAGTCCCTATCTAGAGTTTACCTCCGTGCCATTTCCCCCGTCCAGACCAAGATGCGGCAGTACTGCCAGTCCCACACGCACTGTAAAGGTGCATGTGCGTCGCAGGAGGCAGCTACTCTAGCTCCTTCCGGCCAGTCACTGACACACTGCGTGCTGCGGCCCACCTGGCCCTGTTTCAGCACCACAGGCAGTTGGCTGGGTCACGCGGTGCCACGCAGGCCAGTGTTCGCGAGACGCCCAGATGCAACAGGAAGTGCGTATGGCTATTGAACTGCCATTCCCACCCTTCGTTCACCTCACCCCAGTACAGCCACATTCTACACGAAGTATTATTCTCAAGCATAGAGAAGGAAATAAGCAATTCAGCTCCTAACACTCATTTTCTGGTTGAATAAGACTCAATAATGACCACTGTAGAGAAAAAAGGTGAAATAAATTGGAAAAAAACATAGATCCGTTTTTAATTACCGGTCATATGATAATACTGATTTATTGTGCCTGGCCACAGCCCCTGCTGTCCTATGAGATGTGTTCACAGTGTGAGAAACAGGATCCTGCTACGAAAAGAAAACTTTAAATCAAATAAGAACACGTTTCTAGTGGGCCTTCCACGCGTTACCAGAAGTCTGTGGCTACAATGGTAGAAGTGGGTGGAAATGGTATTGGCGTGGGCAGCTCTCTTATAATTCTAAGATAATATTTTGCACTGATGGCACTTTATTGTTTTTCCTTTTTTTTTTTTACACAAATTACGCAATGGCCACCTCAACACATTATTTTATGCGTTCATACGTGCATATTACGAACCCACATGCAAAGGACATCTAATGCCAATTTCTTAAAGATCCCTTGTTACCTGAAGAAAACCATGGGTGACTGGAGCCTGAAAATGAGTTTAAAAACTTTATAAAAAAACTTCAACCTTGCCTATTCAAATAGGCCTGTTGCTGTTAGGTTTCTCGCTGTATCTGTATACTGAAAACACCCTCAGTTACTCAGCGCCAAGAAACCGTCAGATGAACATGTAGCTGTAACATAACATTTTAGAATTCATCTCTCCACATTGTATCTATCAAAGAAGGTGTAACCTTGTGTGTTATAGAAAAGAGGAACCCATACGACCAGGACTCTGCATTTAGTTTCTTAACACCGAACCTATTTAAACAAATACCTGCAGCGATGCCTTTTTTCTCAAGTTGTTTTTTATAGCCATGTACCCGTCTCTGTAGTTTTGCATTCATGTCCATGCCTTAAAAATTACAAGACATCTATCTTGAAGAGAAGACACCCCCACGGAAGTCCGTATTAGATATAGGCCTTAGAACACCAGAAGCCTCTATAAGGGCCAGTTATGTCAAAGTTGGTATGAGGTCTACACAGAATGACCTAGTTTAATTATTTTTAGTCGAGAAAAAGAAGAGTTAGTAGAGAAAGAGACAGGAAACTTTTTTTTAAGAAAGAATGATTTATTGTTATTGAAGAAAAGCAAAAGTTTGAGTCAGCAAAGACAGCACAGAGGTAAATGCACTTGACATGAGACACCACAGACCCCCAGCATATCCCGCAGAACAGATGGAAAATACAGAGTTATTCACGCAAGGGTTAGCTGTAGGGGTGGAGGAAAGGGTGGGGCAGAGTGATAAAAGAAAAATCAGTTATAAGTTGAGAGAGAAAGAAGCAGCTATCTCAGACAGTGCTAGTATACAATTAGTACAGTATTTACACATTTACAATTGCAATGTACATGTTTCACAGCCACACAGAAGTAGGTCTATCCACCTCCAAGGTCCTTAATTTCCAGAAACAACTGGAAACACGCCAGGGAAGTGGTTTCCCACACAGTTGGTAAAGGACTTCTTAACAGGGGTTAAGTTTGGATAATCTAGATTTAATTTGGGTGACGAGATGCTCATTGCTCCTCTGGTGACCTTAGTCACGTTTCATGTGTCAATGAGTCATATACAACTCCAAAAAAAATGCCCTTTTCGGTCCTAGTGCAGTACTTTGCGCCACCACTAGATGGCACTCTACAGCAGCTACATTGCCGCACTTTTTGAAAGAGTCTTCTCTGCCAATAGGTGGTGCGCTAATGGCTCTCCCGTATGGAAACACTAGCCTTGTCAACATATCTTGCCGCCTTCCATTGGGGCTGCGAGCTGCTGTCTAGTGATGGGACCAGAACTCTCCTCACCTTTCTGCCCTCCACAGGTTCCTGGTTGAACAAACAGCAGGGCTAGCCCAGGGACTCGTGTAAGGCCATTTGTGCTCATTAAATAAAATAGCTTCGCTTTTGATTGATTAATTAAAGCAGTCTCTGCTCGGCTCAGCTCAACCTATTTATTTATGTGAGTTTTATACAGTGCGGACTTGGCACAAAGGCTTCAGAGTACTTTACAAGAGAACAGGATATAGTAAAACTACCTATTAGCATCAGGAAAACAAAGGAACAGACAGTTGGCTAACAATCCTAATGAAACAGTTGCACAGTACCCAGAGAGCAAACATTTTGAAACAGGATAGACAGATAAAGATCATGGACATCATTTAAGGGTCGCCAGGGGTCGCAGCTGCAACCTCTGGCTTGCCCCCTGCTACCTGGCACTGCCTCTGCGACCCCTGGTTTTAGAGGTGGTAAAATCAGTGCTTGGAACACAGGAGCACCTCGTCTTAATGGACGTCGTTTGAAGCTCCTATTTCCTGGTTTTCTGTCAAATCTTTCGTTAAACAAATAATGAAAAATATTATTCACTATGACTGTAATAAACAAGCATTGGCATAGCTAATTGGTCTCGCTGTTCGGACATTATAAGTATTTAACTATGCAACAGTTAATGTTGTTGCAGCAAGGATGTAGCGCTGCATAAGTAAATACTTATAAAGTCCCAAAAGCGAGACAAGAAGTGCGTCGTTGCAGCGCGGCACCCGCGCTTTACTTTTAACATCAAAAGTGAAACGCGGGTGCCGCGATTATAGCAGAAGTAAAGAAATAGATGTTTTTCTATTTCTTTACTTTTGCTATAATCATGCACCCGCGCTTACTTTTAACATTAAAGTGAGCGCGGGTGCCGCGATTATAACAAAAGTAAACAAATAGAAAACAAAAAAGAAGCTGAGGAGGTGTACAGCAAACAAATTAAGCTGACGAGGAGGGAGTGGGAGGGGGTAGGGGAGGGGATTGTGCACGTCGCGCGCACTAAAAGCAAACAAATTAAGCTGATGAGGAGGGAGTGGGAGGGGGTAGGGGAGGTGATTGTGCACGTCGCGGGCACTAAAAGCCAGTTGGCAGCTGCTGTGAACGTCGCGCGTGCTTGTGCGCGTAACAGCAAGCTGGTGGCCGGCTTGGTAGCACTTTCAAAAGCCCCTTACTAAAAGTCGAGCAAGCAGCGCATGCGCTGCTCTAGGCTCGACCTAAAAATGGAGTATAATGAGCGGTAAAATGACCCTATCTGACAGCTAAGTAGGGGCAGCTCCTCCGTTTGAGAAATGCATACAAAAAAGCCCCAGAGATGAAAAATAAAATGGCAATAAACTTAATTTATTACCATTATATTTTTCAATCCCCGTCCCAAACTGAGGGTCAGGACGGGGCGGGGCTTGCAGAGTGACGGCAGCAGGGAGGAGGGTGAACTGCCTGGGCACTTTTCAAAGTGCGCATGTCCCTTTGGCTGGCCGTCTTAGGACGGCCAGCCAGACATGCGCATTTTGATGGACCCAGTCTATTAAAATGCGTTGCCTTACCCTCGGAGAACTACTACTGAAAATCAGATGCCAGTGTTTTCGCGTGGTGGGGGGAGCTGGAGGTTCTAGGGGATAAACAGTGGTCTTTTTCTGCAAGAATTCTAAACTCTGGTTTTCTCTTGTAGCTATTGATGGGGTGCGTAGATTCAACCAGTAAACTCTGAAAGGTAAGGCAATGGATGAAAGTAACGCCAAGGTCCGTACATGTAGGCCTCTCTATCTGGAGAACAGAGAGTGGGCTGGGGGAGAAGACAGCGCAGTGGACAGTGGGTGGAGGGGCAGGCACTTTTTTTTACTCTCCAAAAACATGTCACTGACGGGGTCACAATTTTTCTCAAGGGAAGCCAAAATTTGTGCAGGAACAAAGAGGACACATTTGTACTCTACAAATGTTTATACTTGTTTTTTTTTTAAATCTACATTTTTTTCCTAGTCGTTTTTGCAACCCCTGATATAAACCATTCCCAGACCCTGGCTTTTATTTCCATTCTATGTTGCATAGCTGTTTACTTGAGTGCTTGATGCTCCCTGCCTGTGCTGTTGCGTCTGCTGATGTTAACACTGGTAGCTGACAGTTTTTACTATCAGTGCTACATATGTGCCACTATGTGTGTCTAAAAAACAAACGGCCGAGGATGCTGGTCATCAAAGGCTGCACTCATGTCAGCATTAATCATGTGATTGATTTAGATTAACTGTATGTCAATTTATCTCATCATGGATATAATGATTGTAATGGCAAGGAACATCATCACAGATCCATGCTCATCTTTAGTTTTGAAGAATTCTGAACACTGATCCTGTGATAGGTGTCCACCTCACAGTGTCATTACGAACACTGTTCCCATTTCATGATTTTCCTGTGACAACCTGATGACTTCTGGGTGTTGTAGTCTTGGTTTTTATCCTCTGGTCTAATTAGCCTAACACGCCATGATAATTACTAACAGGTGAAAAGGCTAGGACATGTGACAGTGTCAGCAATGACATTGAGTGAGGTGTAAACTAAATCTCAAAGAAGGGAATGGGGTGGGCCCATACAACACAGGCGGTTAGGCCACTGCAATTATGAACTAAAAAGGGACCTCGCGTGTATATCATTCACTGAATTGTTTTTTGCCATTTTGTGCAAACAATTAAGTGAATGATACACACGCGATAGAGTGAGGTGGTTACTCCACCCAGTACCGACAAAAGTTATCAGTTTTTAAAGCAAGAGGTGTTTGTTAGAGCCTTCTTCTGCCAGGATAACATTGAAAAGTGGTGAGACACTTAGGGGCATATTTACAAAGAAGTGGCGGAGCTGGTCGTTAGCCTCCTTGGCTTAACGACACGCTTCGCCACTTCTGAAATGCAGGGCTGCACTATATTTACAAGAATACAGTGCAGCCCTGCATTTCCCCCTGCGCTGGCGCTAAGTTTAGCAGCCTAGCACCAACGCAGGCACCCTTGCACCATAGTGCAAGGGTGTCTGCATTGGGGAAAAGATTGTTTATGTGCAGGAAGGTCTCCTTCCTGCACATAAACAATCTTTAAATGCCGTTTTGTAACTTCTATGTGTGCTGCTTAATGCAGCACACATACAAGTTGCAAAACGGCATTTAAAAAAAAAAAATTGTTTATGTACAGGAAGGGGGACCTTCCTGTACATAAACAATAATTGCTGTTTCCATGTGTGCTGCACAACGCAGCACACATGAAAACAGCAAAAACGAGAAGAAATTAAACATTTCTCCTCGTTGCGCCAGGGTAAGAGCAGGTTTTCCCTGGTCTTAATTTTGGCGCTACCCCATGTTTACGCTGACCTTGTAAATATGGGGCAGCGTCCAAATCAATGGGAGTTGCGGTGGAACGCCCACAGCGACACCCATTGCCCTCCCCTTTCACGCTAAGTATAGCGTGAAAGGGGGCCTTATTTACAAAGCAGTGTTAAGCCATGTTAAGTGGCTTAACGCTGCCTTGTAAATAAGGCAAAGCCCCTATCGCCACCACAACGTCACTAAAAGTGACGTTGTGGTGGTGATGGGGGCTTGTAAATATGCCCCTGAGTGAGCTGTCTATTGACATACCCTTTAGTAAAACTCTGAGTTAACCATAACGAAAACTACACTTCTGATTTCCAGCAGGCATCAATGTAGTTAATGAAGTCAATAGGAACCTGAGGCGTATAAGAAATAAAACTTTGTTTTTTCGACACGTTTCTGTTTTTAAACGAAATCGCGACATCGTGTACGTTTTGGTTGAATAGGTCATTGTTCTAAACCTCTGCTCTGCCTCTTTCAACGAAATCCAACAGGTCAACATTGCAACCGGCATCCAGCTAGTGGTCACAACCACCAAATGGTGCGTTTCTATCTGCTGGCTGTGAACTGAGAACATACCACGGGGCGGCGCCAGAGGACAATCTAAGGTTTCAAAATATTGTTTTCATTCTAAATGAGTTATTTTCCAAACCGGTAATTTGTGGGTGATGGTGTGAGGTTTCTCTTAAAGGCGAGTCCCATTTAAAATTATATATGGAGACACTAAGAATACTGTTCAAGGCCCCCCACACCCAATAACAACTTGTACTGTCTGGGACTATGTCATGCTATATTGGGGCTGAAGAAAAGCATTTGGTCTGCCCCTCTAACTAAACTTTTCCACTGTGCACTCTGCGGGGCTCTTACTCTCTAGTTCCTCCAGACTTTGTCAACTAGGTCTAGAAACTACCCCTATTCCCGGTCTAGAGGCGTCATGAGGGGGAGCGGGAACATGGGGGGGGACCCACACTCCAGTTGCAAACATCAGACCTCCATCTGGGCCCCCTTCACCAGAGACGGCTGTCAGCACGTAAGGTCCTTGGATTCTGTTACATAGGAGCCAACTGCAACCACACCTGATTTTTCAGATAAGAGCACTTTGGATTCTGGGACTTGTAGTCTCATTTTCCATTTTAAGCATCTGCCAACAAAGCAGAATACTGTGGGATGAACTGATTTACGATTCCACTCACGTTTTTTCCTCCGCTCATACTACTCTAGTCCCCTCACTGTAACCTCTCTCTACTCCCTAGTCTTGCATGCACCCTCACTCCCTATTTCTCATCCAATTTCTGTCTTTCCCTCTTACCCTTGATTTCGCCTCTAGTCATTCTGCCCTTTCTACTGATGATTGTGTCGTGCTGGTCACTGGCAGCGCTGCAGAGCACTCAAGCATCCTATTTCCTTGCACATGAAGTTCATCCAGTGCATATTTTGTGTGTGAATTCTTGGACTTACATTCCATTCAGGGCCAGTCCCAGGGCTTTAAGTGGGCCGGGTCTCACTGGTGCTCAGCACCGGCAGTTTTTTAAAGGAGGCCTCGAAACGGGTCTCTATCGGGCTCTGTTTTGTGCCCTGGCACACACAGGTGGTCCGTTTTTTTCCGGACTGCGGTGACAGCAGGCACATCGATGTGCGCATGCTCACACTGCTCACTTCTCACTAGTAGAGAAGTTACGGCATGACGTCATGCCAGATGAGCGTTGTAGGGGAAGGGAAATCCTTTAAAGAGAGCCATTTTCTCTCTGGATTTCCCTTCTCTTTTTGAAACTCAGGAGCAGCAACATTGTCGTGGTGTCACCAGGGCTTTAAGCGGAAGCTTTTTCAATATTACATACAATGAAGCCATAGATGCTGCTTATTTATCTTATGCAACTAACAACCATTGACAAAGCCAATAGTCCTGACTTGTTGTAGGTATGATGTTACGTGTTGTATCATATATCTGGATGCAATGACAGAAACAGCAAAATACAAGTCGGGCGGCACACTATGCTAAGCACAGATTTTTAGCTCGTGTTTTTAAGCCACGCCCTTAATTACATTGGCCATGCCCCTTTGAGAGACCCCCCAGTTTTTTTCATCCCACTTAAAGCCCTGGCCGGCCCTAAATCGGATTGACCGGGACAGCGCCCTGGGCCGAAAGAAAATTTTGTGTTTTTGTAGGGGTGGGGGGTTGTTGTGGTGTGACGTCAGGAGGTGTGAGGAAGACGAGAGGGGGCAGGGAGTTGATGGGGTTCCAACAATTACGCTGAGGTACATTAAGGGCTGATTACTAAGTTTTTAACGGGACTCGACTGAGACCAAGTTGGATGGGCGAGCAGCTGTTTGAATGACATGAAGTCAGGCAGCTCCCAGCTGCTTTCCTCGGAATGTTGGCGCTCCGGGCCTGGGCCCAGCTCGCCCGTGCCCAAGGTCGGCCCTGATTCCATTATAAAATAAAGACTACAACTACCATAATGCAATAAAAAAAGAACCTGCACTGTACGAGCTACTAACACATGGACTGAAGGAATCATGAGAGTTATGCTATGGCAGTATGACCCTGGCATCAGAGACAGCAGTTCTCTCTGTCCACTGGTGTTGTGTGGAGTATTGCTGGGGGCACTATCTGTTGACAGAGAGAAGACGCTCCATTGCTGACCATGCCGCTGTCACTGAAGAGAGCGAACCATGGTTTGGCTGAACGTCTGCAGCTTCAGTGCCTTGGATATACCAGGGACTTGAGTGTAATTGGGATTTGAATATCTGGGATCCAAGCACAAAAACTCCAAATGCTTTGGCATTTATTTCGGCCTGTGCTAATTTACACAGAATTGTTATTTAGCAACACATTATCTGTTTGTAAGTGCTTGTTACTTTGCTCTATCACTTTTTGTATCCACCAGACCTACTTGGCATTAAAAGAAATAAATAATTTAATTTTAGCTGACAAACAAAATACCTGTCCCGTGCCACAAGCTGAAGTATCCATTTCAGCTCCTATGACCACGCTAGCTTCCTACTACCTGTCCGGCTTTGCCAATATGCAGAATAAGTCACTACCTTGGAAACACCCCCAATCACTATATTCACCCCTTCACTTATTTGTGTGATTGCTGGTTCCACAAAGTTCATAGAAACCTTAAACAATTCTGTTCACACTACCGGAGCACTTGGTACAAGCATAAATCTGATGACAAGGCCTATATTAATCAAACAAATCATTCACTGAATGGCATTTATGCTGCAAAAACACCCTACTTCATGTCTAAGATCAGGGGATCCATAAACAAACCATGATAGATGTCTAACAACATCTAAAAATTCCTCAAAACCACCAGCACCAAACCACTCATTCAGTTTCCAAACATAACTTCTCAAATCCAAACAGCAATTCTATGGACAATCACAGCTTACAAAAGGTAAACACCTCTCACCTTTTCTCCTTCCTTTTCAATACCTTTGACAACTCCCACCATTGTCCTATGCTCCTCCAGCCCATTTCTTCCAGAACAACCCAACACGCTCCATCATGCTCTCTGCCCAGCCAAAGTCTTAAATTTATGCATTCAAAACCCTCCTTCACAAGGAATGCACCAACATTATTTCAAACCATAGTCACTTGAGGGAATTTGTGGAACAGCAGAGACGGCTGGACAAATCTCAGATCAGGTTCCGAAAACAACATGGAACTGAAACTGCTTTGGTCTCGGCCACGGACTATTAGGCAATTAGGGGACGAGGGGCAAGGTGCGGCTTTGGTCCTTCTGGACCTGTCCGTGGCTGTTGATAACATCTCCCCCTCGTTGCCGATTGAGCACCTCCAACGCTTGGGCATTACAGAACGGGCTTTGGCCCTGCTGTCTTTCTTCCTCAATGATCGCTCTCAGAGTATACTACTCAATCAATTCCACTCTGATGTTTTCTCCTTGCCCTGTGGGGTGCCGCAGGGCTCATCTTTGAGTCCTACGCCTGTATGTGTCTCCACTTGCTGCCACGTCATTAATGCCTTATTTCATCCGCCTCTAACCAATATATCACCTTGATGATTTTTCTGTCAGCTTCCATAACCTCTTGCCCCTGGGTTTTAATTTACGAGTAATTCTCTAGCATACTTATGCGTTGCTGGCAGCACAGTGCATGGTATGCCAATTGAAATCATGCTTTACAGCTCGTGTTGAGACGCAGTAAGACACCAGGTCACACTGCATGGCCTGATTGTTTGGTATTACCCAGTAAGAGTAGGGTCACTAATTGTTTTTCCCTTTTTTCTCTCCCCCTCCCCTTGCTTCCTTTCTTTTTTCCTCCTTTCTTCTCTAGCAGGCATTTTTTCTCTCAGGCATAATTGGTTTTGTCCTGATAATGATCCCTGCTTCTCTTTAGGGGATCGAAACGTCGACCACAGTACCATGACTCCTATTGTTAATGTATATTGGTTTTTGCGAGCATAGGTACTTAACAATATATGCAACATACCTAGTATGCTTTCATTGTAAGTCACATGGCGAAATGTCTGAGTCTAGATTTTTAACTTTCTTTTTGGTTGTTCTCCCACTCTATTGATGTGTTATTTTAAACTTAATAAATGTAATGGTTTTACATCTGGACACTCAACATAGACTTCATTGCACTTCTATGTAAAGCTTGCTGTGTTACTTCATGAGTAAGGGACCTTTGTTCCTTTAAAGATATGGGATGTACACACTATCATACGCTGATGACACCCAGATCATTGTGTCAGTCCTTAGCAACTCCACTGCTACTGCAGATTCTTTTTCTAAATGCATGTCGGAGGTCGCGGACTGGATGGAAGGGAATTTCCTTAAACTGAATGGGGAGAAACCTGAAGTGGTATTTTTGGGATGCAAACCTCAATCTGGAATGATAACTGGTGGCCGGACCCCCTAGGCATCCTCCTGATTCCAGCTGAGAAGGCTAAAAATCTTGGGGTAATCCTAGATACTGACCTGCCTCTGAATGGACAAGCCAATCGCACGGTTGCTACCTGCTGCTGGTTTATAGGGAAGTTAAAGAAGATCTTTCATCCCCCCTTTCTGTGCGAAAGCAGATTGCACTAGCCTTGGTCATGTCCAGACCATATTACTGTAACTCCCTCTACCTGGACTCGAACATCAGCACCCAGGCAAAACTTTAGGTGGCACAGAATGCGCTTCCCGGAGCCATTCTTAGCATTCCTAAGCACCAGTCAGCAGCTTCGGGGCTGGGTGAGTTGCATTGGCTCGCCAAGAGGAAGCGCTTCCTGTTTAAATATATCTGCATTGTTCATAATAAGGCTTTTCACCTTCTGATCCCTGCCGGGATTAAAGATATGTTTCATCTGTATTTTCCAGGTAGAAACCTTCGCTCTGATAACTGCAACCTGGTCATCGCACCCAAGGCCCGGAAGAAGAGATGAGGAGACAGAGCCTTTTCAGTCGCCAGATTTTAGAACTTCCTTCCTCAGTCTCTGACTTCGATTATTGAACATCTGCTTTTTAGAAAGGCTCTTAAGACCTGGCTCTACACTATTTAGGCAGCCTTCCCCAAAATAAATTTGGTCTGATTGACTCTGCTCAATGTCTGATGATCGTGACTACAGCGCCTTGATGCCTAAGGGTAAATCTTGTACATTTGATGAATATCAACAACAATAATCTTAGATATGGTACTCATAATCCTCAAACAACCTCTGAATATCAAGAAAGCCAACTCTGGACGAACCATATTTAGGAACTGAAAACCCACCTCTAGGTTTCCGACAAACTCAAAGAGCCTAAAAACGTGGTAGCCTGCAAACGTTGACAATTTTTCACGTTTGAACACATAGTGGATGACTGCCATGAAGATGCCGATGCAAACAGAGCTTAAAAAATGCCTTGGTCTCTGCCTGAGATGACATTTTCTCCCCTACAAGCCTACAATTCCTCTAAAGATTGATCTCATAGATCTATCAGCGTTCTTTGATAGTGTCATCCACATTATCTCGTTGTCACACTCCAGGTGGCTAGTGCAGTCAACAAGTCTTAACTCTAAACTAATTTAGATCTTTACTAAGTGAAGGAGAACAATGGACCCACTCAAGTTCACACTTATATGATTAGGCCTTGTCACATACTTTCTGGTTATCTCACCATCTCACACCTTTTGTAGTCACTTAATGGCTTTGGCTCCTCACTAAAAAAACAAAAACACCTTCACCTCAACAGGGACTTGCATACCAATAGGTATCCTCCTTTTACTAGTCTGATCTCAGTCACATTTAGTTAAATTTCCCAATTTTAGTTCTGTCTTCCTTGAAATCCTCACTGTGGGAGTCACACTTACAGACTGAAAAAAAAGAAAAAAATCTCTGAAGGAGTGCTTCTGCTAACTGTTCTTTGGGGACATGAGTAGCTCGGGCTCTTCCTTCTACACGGTCTCTAATCACACGTTCCAAGAATTGCCCGCTCAGGGACATCCTAATAAATTTGGGGGCCGTGGGCCAAACGTATTTTGGGGGCCCCTGTTCAGAACAGCTTTGAATTCATGATCCAGTTTCAGCTTTCATACCCTCTTTGGCCAGGTCATTGACAGTGCACAGGCACACTTGTTCAAATTCTTAATGTACTTATATCTAATATTCAGGGATAGTGACAATATTGTAACGCAGTAGCTACTATTACTAATAATCTCTATGACACCCTCCCATTTCTCATATGAAAGGTCCTGTTTTGATCTAAAAGAAACTTTTTTATGGATGTTGCATAAAACAAACAACATTTCTCTGCAAAATGTCTGCAATAGACTCTCACACATTGCCCACATTAAAAATAAATTAAAGGAAAACAGTTTTTAAAACAATCTGTTTAATAATTATTCAAGGTCAGCAGGGCAATACTCTCTGCAGAACAGAGCTGGCTCTATCAAGGGCTCCCTGAAAGGCTGGGGCCCTGGGCCAGAGCCCACTTTGCCCATGCCTTAATACGTCTCTGTGCCCGCTTTCAGGAAGAGAGGTACCAAAGATGATTAGCCAAACTTTTGACCTCCTTCTGCCTTTTGACTACCCCTTTTTCCAGCATCTAGAGAACCATATCTGAGTTCCATAACAACCACTTTGAACTAATTCAAACGCCTTCATCTGCTTTATAGTGTATGCATTAAACACTAAACTTTCACGCAAGAACCTTGTTTTCGAGGGCACTGAATGGGCAAATTGGTGTTTGAATTCCCTGGTGTGTGCTCAATTGTAATGCACTACTGGGTAAGCCTGTAGGTTTACACTGCTGCTTTTTTTTTTTACATTTTGTTACTTTCTTTGTACCAGAATGTGTTGCCTTCATTGCACATTTGCACTATCAATGGTCACTCCAGGTGACTAAAATATAATAAAAATAAGGAAATATTAACTATGGTCAAGTCCCTAAGTATTGCTTGTCAGGCACTGTAAAAATGAAAAAAAAAAGTTTCAAAATGTTTATGTGTATCATAGTCGCAAAACATGAAAATCAACTCTGCGAACAGGGGGTGTGCCACATGGTGAGATAAAGCTAGGTGGCGTGGTCACGACACTTGTGAGTGTGAGGCAAGTGAGTGTAGCGGTAAAGATCATGTTATGGATGTGGCAGGATTGCAACGAGTAGGATATATATATATATATCTATATGCCAAACAAAATACAATAAAGCGCACACTTGACCAGTCCACTGCGAGTGCAACAAGAGTTTATTACTCAGACGCTACGCGTTTCGGCAGCAAACTGCCTTAATCACACCTATATATATATATATAGCTCCCGTTAAATGACTGCTGAACATGCCCTGCCAAAGTGTAAACCTAAACAATGCCCATGTATGTATCAGTACTTATTAAGTGCAAACTTCATTAGTTATCAATGGAGCGCTCTACATTGTGGTAGTAGCGGAGGGGCTGTATTCTGTGTTTGAGGGGAAATCAGGGGACGAGTTACGATCATGATGTAGACCCAAAGAACTGTGAGGCCCTCACTGAACATCGATGAGGACCGGTGTGGGAGTGAGTAGATTTGTGGGTGCAGTAGAACAGCTTGGCGGGTCCTTATCTGTGACTAAAGAGCTGTCCCTTAAGACTTAGCATTGGAGCATGTAAATAAATGGGCATTGGATGATGAAAATATTGCGCCCTTAACATTGATCTAACCCTTGCATCCCATAGCAGACGTGGAGTTAGGTATAGTAAATATACACTTACGCTGACGATGGAGAAGTAGGCAATGCAGTGGATGCTAGATTTTTGTAGGTCGACATTATCGACCTCTATCTAGAGCCATGTAGCCGCTGGAGGTCCTCGTCTACGACTGATGAGATACCCGTTAAGCTCTAGTTTTGGGGGCAGTACACAGACGGACACTGTTGAATGCTTGGATGGCCCTATCGATGACTGAAGAGTTCCTGCTTGTATAGTGAAACAAGCGCTTATATGGTATCCAACCCATTGCTCAAGTCCATAGCTGATAAGTCGATCTACCCACGTTATATGTTATGGTACGACTCACCCGCAAGGGTATACTGGAACTGAAAAGCCGGGGCAGCATGGGCCGAGCTAGGGCAGAGCCTAGGTAAAGAGCCAGGTTTTCAGTTTCTTGCGAAATTCAAGAACCGAGGAGGCGGCTCTGATGTGCCTACGTAGTGCTAAATTCGCCTTTTCTGTGACCCCACATTAAAATCCACTCAGCATTTTCTGCACATCCACCGTTAGCCTCGGCGGCGCAGCTTCTTATAGTCATTCATGCTTACTTCTATACAAGTCACTCCGCATATTGACCTCATTCTCCCGACTGAACACAACGTTCTCCTCCAAGAGGCAGTCCTCGCGGCTCGCGCTCACCTTCGCTGTCACTCATCCCGAGGTACTCTTTAGAGCTATTGCTTCCCTCTGAACTGCACAAATTGCCCATCGATTCCTGGAAATGCAGCCGCAGCCGCTCACGACACAACAAAAACCCCTGAAACCAATTAACCAACAAGCTCGGAAATATCAAGGACGGGCGCGTGACCTTTCTGCGCTCAGTTCGTGGGCAGCAATACATTTCATTTTGACCGACAAGCCCAGTGTGGCTGTATTTTAACGTCCCTTCGTTTTGCTGTGATTACATTTTAACGTGCGGCGCAGAATGGGCCGTAAAAATGATTGCATTACTTGCACCTGTCGAGGCAAGAACGCCTTGGCACTTATAGTACATTAAACTATATTCCCAAGAGAAAAGAACCAAAGTCGCTCTGAAGTGGGACTGAATTCGTCATACTTTTGCTAAAAATAGTAATTTTGGAGCCCGGGTTAGATTCACAAAACATCGCCACATTACAAGGTTCGTTCCCAATCAATGAAATGAAGGGGGAAGGCAGCAGTGAAAGTAATATTTCTGTGACATTTATTTAGCGGCTGGAACTGATTGGGTTTCAAGGCGCTGTAAGACTCATCAAAAGTTGAAATAAGGCCCAAAACAGAAAGAAATAGAAGCCTTTTGGAAAAGTGACAGATTCTCAGTATTTCTGATGTTCACTGGAAGCGTTTTGCTAGAGAACGGCTGCATTACGGAGACAAGCGTTGGCAAAGCTAATGGGTGTGGAATTAATGTGACAACACATGCAGCTTTAGCACATCAGAGCGAGACAGGTGGGAGGGGGACAACAAGAGTGGACACAGAGGTCTACCGTTGTAAAGTATTCCCTCATGTAGTTCAATACAAGCGCTCAAATGGAGGCGGAAGGGAACACCCTAACAGCAACCAATTAGATGAAAGATAAATGCTCCACTGGGCTGAGCCAAGACGTGATTGACAAAGTCTCAAGCCAGTGGCCAAAAGACGCTGATTGAAGAAAGCCAATGGTTGAAAGGGGGGGGACCCAAAGTGCACTCTACCTATCTTGTTGCAACAGGTTTGACAGAGCTCCTCCAGGCTTGTTTAAATGAAAGAATCCACACAGAGTGGTGCTCATTGTCCAGCACTGACTTACAAGGGCCAGAGCCATGCCAGATTTTCATTATTTCCACACAGGATACATCTACCTACAGTGACTGTAAATGGGTATCATGCACGCTTTAAGTTCAATTCTTCGCCTGGCACAATAAAAGTAAACTGTTTTGCCTGAACTTGGGCCCTGAGCTCGAACACCTACGGCAGACATCTCTAGGTGCTTAAAGTGTTTTCAAATCAGCGTAGAGAACTCACCCATAGTCAGTTAGGCACCATCCATTTTTAAGCAGTTTGCAAAATTTGTGAGCTCTCAAGAGAATCCTCGAGCATATGCCTAGTATTCTTTACAAAAGGATTTGTTTTTAGTACTTGCAATAAGTTAACGTATTGACTTGCCTGGAAGGCTGTAATGTTTGTAGCACGTATCCATCAATTACTGTGAATTCACCTGTACCTGCCCCTTATCAAACTGTTGCGGCACACAACTCATTTTTAAAACATTACCGTATCAGGTAAACTGGGGTGTAGCCTTTTAAAGTAAAAACCCCAGTTCGTGCCATCAGGAGATTTTAATTTGTAGGATTGCCACTGGACCCCTAAAAGTACCAGTGGTTTCTCTCTCTCTCTTCTCTCTCTCATATCAACTACCAATATATTGTCAAGGTAATTGTACATAATGAACTATAGATCTTCTTAACTCTATATCTACCTTTCAAGCCCTTTACCATTTCCAAATGCCTCAGACCACCGGCCTGAGTATAGTCTCTTCAAATATCATTTCTCAGCTACACTGGTCCAATACGAATTCTTGCTCATTGTCACAGAATCCTCCATATTCAGGCAAGCCTCTACCAGCAGGCCCTTTAATAAGGTTCTGTATTAAATTCACCACACCAGCGGTAGCTTGTGTTAGTCGTTCCGAGACTATTTGGAGGCTTTTATAATGTTACAGTTTCTTCTTTAAGGATTTTATGAAGGTTTATGTCCCTCTTTTGCATGTATTTTATGCTCAAAACCACTGGCATAAGGCAGGCCCATTAAAAAAAATCAAGGCAGAGGTAAATGGCCAGCTCCAGCGTTACTCAACTTAAAGCAGCTTGGTGGGCAAGTAGGAGGACATAGTACTGAATGAAAATGAGGGGGTATTAAATAAAACTTGACTATGTTATCAGTCCAATCTTATCAGAAATTGGTCTTGCAGACACAAAATACAGCGACTTGGGAGAGCCAAGCCCCACCTTCCAGCCGCTGAGTGGCCATATCATGAACGCAAGATCTGGGATTGGCTATGCTGTCGCCTTCTGTGCACTTCTCCTATAACGCAACCTGGAAATACACCTAATTAGAGAGACAACAGTACAATGCAATACATCACCCACAGAAATCAGCCTTCCACCACGGCTGTAGTCTCTTGCTCATCCACCACCAACAACAAAAGCACTTAAACTTATCAAGACTCAAGGGGTTCTGGGTATTATCACCCGTCTCCCTTCACTTAACTCGACCCAATGTGAAACAGAAAGCAAAAAGTAGAATGGACATTCCAGAAGAAACTGAGCCACTGAAGGACACCCCATGACTGTTCACAATTGGCATGTCTTCAATCAAGACCAATAGCTCCAGAGATGCTGAATGTGCCCATTTACATTTCCCCTCCTCTACTCAGCCCAAACTTAAGTGATGTTCTAATGATGAGAGCAAGACTCGCCAATCTCAAAGGACCACCTTTCGTAACAACATTTGCTAATAATAGACTGTCTGCTGTAAGCCTGGTACAACACCTATACACTACCTCAGTTATAGCGCTTGCGTGGCCCATGATGATCGAACACTTCTAAAACCCTAAGTTTGCACACAACCATGTCCCAGGTTGGACACAGAGGAGAACTGTACCATCAAATGCTGTGCCATAACTTATGAGAGATTTTCTAAAATATAACAAACTTTAATCATTTAGAAGCTCAGGGTCATCAACAGGCCCTACAAAATGGTAGAGGTCACAGTAAAAAAATAGGTACACTAAAATATGACCCCATCTTCAACAAAAACCTCAGAGTTGACACGCTATAATCAATTTTACCATCAGAACCGTGCCAAAATATTCACCAACTCATTACCACTAAAATCTTACTTCTCGCGACATCTTTATCCATAGAGCCAGCTCAGCTCCTTAGAACAATAATCCTGATGAGACCACAGGATGCTGCAATCCATGCAGACGTGCACTCCGTCCTGACCTTGTTGGGAGGTATTGAGACTCTAGTCAATGCCACAAGATATTAATGTGTGCTCCAGAATTGTGCTTCACTAGCATTTGACAGACTGCACCTCTGTCTAAGCTGCCATCACTGAGTGTTCTCAACAATGGACTTTCAACAGATGGCTAAGTACTTCCTGCTCTTGAAACCCTTCCTTTGAAAGAGAAAAGCCTAGACTTTTGTGACTCCATTGGCAAAATGTTTATCTGCAATACCTACTTCAATAAAGACTTGATCACAATGCAGCCGCCTACACTCATTAAATACCCATGCTCTCCCACTGCACCTCAAGTTGAGTATAAAGCCTTGCACAACACTGATTGGGCCACGACCTACCTACTTTACGATTGGCACTGTATTGTGGACCAAGGCACCTACCTGCTCAATTACGTATGATGCATTCTGAACAGGAATTTAGAAAGGCCTTGAAGACCTGGCTTTTTAGTCGTAATGACTAGATGTGAACCTACCACTGCTTATGTTGCTGTCCGTGCTAGCACCGGGACACCCCATTCGGGATAGCTGTGCGCTCTACAAATATCTTTTATTATTATTATTATTAAGGCAAGGAGTCAGTGGTATTCCTGCCTGACCTTGCCATGGCATGTGCATTCTTAGATCACACAATTCAGAGACTTAACAGCATGACCGTGGTCCTCTGATCTTCCTGCACCACTTGAACCTCTTGGGACTGAAACCTTTCTCCAACCACAACACTGCTGCTCATATGGTTCGCCAACTTTATATTAGATTAGGTGACAGAATTCAAGCCACAGCAGCTGTAGGCAGAGAACACAAACCAGTATTCCTACCCTGAAACAAGCATCCAGAGGTCCCACTCGGACAATCACAGAATTCCTGTGTGAGTGCTAGAGGGAGGGAAGGTCATCCTTCTGGAAGAGGAAGCCTCACACACAAAACTGTGTCATGCTTCATCATCGGCAACCTCTCCCCACCCTGGTAGGGCAGTACCACCAGGGCGGACTCAACCTCCTGTTGGACTCTGCGCAGGAGGGAGTTCTTAGATAAAAGCTACTAAATAACAGAGGGATACAGATGGGTGAGTTAAAAATACCTTATAGTACCCCCGCTAATTGCTTTTATTGGTGGGAACAATAGGTACATTTAAAACTGGTGGGGCAGTAGTTTGAGGACAATGGCTCACACTGTCACAATAGCTAGGACAACATGTTACTGCCACAATAGAAGCCCATACAGGTCTGAGACATTCCTCAGGGCCAGGGATCCGTAATTACCTCTTGGAGGACTATATGCCTGGATTTTTAGTGAGGTGAAATGAAAATGTATTAAGAAAAACACAGTGCTCTGGTGAGTCCTACCTGATGTGCACAATTAGAATAACCCTAGACTTTTGAGAATACCGGCTTCCTGGTCATAGAGAGAGTCGGTGTTCTTTGTAGTCACACATTCGTCTAAAGGTATGCTGTGCCATTTCACCTAGACAAAACCTGCTCTCCACTGCTGCCCCCCACTGACCTGTCCCTGTATCCGGGCTGGAACAAATTGATTGACTGCAAGTCATTTCAGCGATGAAAACTGTCTCAACAGTCCTTGGCATGGTGCCAAACGTCCCCATCATTTCTGTTCTCCATTCGCTCTCAGATCAAGCGAGGAGCAGATGACCATAATATTTGATCATATTCATTACCAAGTGGGCATCCTTTTTCTTGTATAACAACAACTCTTTACATTAGACAGTTCTTCTGCAACAAAGATGGAGACTCCTAAAGTCTAATCTGTCACAAAAGAAGACGGGTAAGGGGCTGTGACGATTCAGAACTGGAAACCTCAATTTAGCTCTAGGACTTCCTAAACAAATAACCCTTTCTATTGCCTAGTGCCCCTCATCCAGTGCAACGCTGCACGCATTGACATCTACAGTGCCCCATAGTCAAAAATGCAGCAATGCTGGACGTTTCCTGTGGCTGTTCTCAGGATGAACTCTCTGATGTAGAGGCCCAACCTGCAGCATATGTGTGAAAAGCATAAATATGGACATAAGTGCTCTGCTGCGCCGTGCATCAGAGATGGTAGAGTGATGGGCATCAAATGGCCCGTAGACCGTGAAACTGCATGCAGAGGTTTCTTGAGTAATGCAACCATTCCTCACATACAACTGAGGACATCCATAATGTTGCTTTGAACCATAAAGTATGTGACCTGCTGCCCACTACTTCTGAGATGGTCTGCTCAAAGTGCTGTTTCCTTGACGGCTAGGCGATGCTCTGAGACTTGACGAACCAAAGCATTGTTGTCGCCCATCAAGAAAGGCATCTCCATAACTGACCTAAGAACTTATAGCTGCCATGAATTAAGGTCCCTCTTTAGCCATTGGAAGTTATCTCACAGGACCTCCAGATGCACTCTACAGCATAGCAAGGATAGCAGGGTATCTTGCTGAAGGGACTACAACAAAGTAAGTGCAGGAATACATAAACCTGCATTCTACTCCGAAGGTCTGAGAGGCACTTAAGCCTTTTACTCTCGATAATATAGGGCGCTTGGACACCAAGAGCCATTTTTTCCTCTGTTAACAAGACCTGAAGATTAATGGTTTTGCACCAATGAAATTACAGTTTGCAACATAGTGGCACACCGGAAAAGCAAAATAAATGAGGACGTGATATTAAACTCAAAAAACGCAAATCCATACTTCCTCACATGTTTGAACCATGGGGAAAACTTGACACAATTCTTGCTTTTTTTAAGGGAGCACACTATTGCTTAAATAACTGAATGGTATCACTCAACCAGTTTCTAAGAAACCTTCCAGATTACCAGTAGCACAAACAGGGCCAGGCTAGCATCTGTTTCACTGCTTTTGGAAATCCATGATATCATCTCTGTGATGGCACCAGAGCCACATTAGTCAAGTGGGAAATCGTTTTTTGTTCCCCAACAGGACACTGTGTTTATGAGCCCCTAGTATTGGGTAAGAATCTGTCTCATATCAGACATGTCACAGCCCTCCAATACTCTCATGCCTGACTTATGACTGACTCTTTCCCAGCTTTCCTGACTCAGAGAGGCATTTGGTCTGTGAGGTATTCTTTCAATTCCCTGAACTCTCAGTCTTTTCTTGGAGAATATACCATCCTCTGTGCATCCCAGTAGTGCTTACTGCACTGAACAAAGTCCCTTTTTGGTTGTGCCTATACTGCAATCTCATCTTCCAGGCTATCTCCCATCATCTGCTTTTGCAGGACATTCATTAGGCGCACAGGTTCCTCCTGAGCCCAGGAGTCCCGCTCCTCACTCTCGTCTGTGTTGGACTCGTACTCTGAAGCAATGCCCGACTCCCGGAACTTGAAGAGCTCCAGGCTGCCAAGGATCTCGTCTGGAGATTCTTGGCGGTCACCAGGCAGAAAATGGAAACACTCAAGTTTAACTAAGCAGTTTCCAATACCTAAGGGACTGCTGAAGCCTTGGGAGAAGTCGGTGCCATCGTTCAACTGCGGCAGTGAGAGGTCCTCTGGACGCGGCGTGGTGCGGTCGCACAGCACAGGGAGGACGTTGGAGCGGAACGTGATCTCCAGCAAGCTGTCTTGAGATCCCACTAAAATGGAAGACAAGAAAGAAAGATTGAGAACACCCTAGGATTTTAATTAATAAGAGTGAAATCAAAGTAACATGGGCTCTTTGGCGAATGAAATGACATCAAGCGATCATCGTAGTCAATGCTGCTTATCTGTAGCCAACTCAAGCATGCATGCTTCAGCAGTAGGCCAAAGTAGTTGAGTGACCCTGTGGAGTGAATACTACAAGCTGAGTAACTCAAGGCATTCCTTCAGTGCTGGGCTGCGGCCACTAATGCTCCAATCCATCTATAGCCTTGGTGCTACTTTGAAGCATGCTGTATCGACAAGGCAAGACCATGCTTTATATCGGTAACAGAAGCCATATTTCTCAGTTAGAACGCACACAGTGGATACATGTCATAAACAGATCCCTTACCTAGTGCAATGGATTCATTGTGTTAAACCCTCCTGCTTACCCATAATTACCTAGACACGTACATAAAGCTGATATTAGTAGTCGCTAACAATCTGCTACTGACACTTACTGCACAGATGTGGGACTGACACAGATGGGTGGAGGGATTATGGAACCAACAATAATGTCAAGGATTCTGCACTGGATAACAATGGCCACTGAGTTCCTGTGGCAGATTCTGGAACTTATACTGATGGGCTGTGAGATTCTGATGCTAATGGGCGCTGTGATTCTGGCACCTCCGACTGATAGGCACAAATTCAGGGCAAAACCTCAAGGTCACAAAATGCTCTCATTACGCTAATTACACTACTTTACCACCCAATCAGTGCCCTGCTCATGTCCTCACACAATATCATAAATGATAATACAGACAAAATTGCAAGTGACAGGTTCACTTCACTGATACCAACATGGACATAACAAGAGACATCATCAATGACAAATAATAATACTCAAATAATATCTTATTTGCAAGACAGGGGAGCTCTCAAACTGCGAATGTGTGTGCAGGGGCGACTCCTCCGTGAGAGCGGAGGAGCGTCGCCCGCTACCTAAATTGCCCCCAAAAGTCCCAGAGATGAAAAATAAAATGGTAATAAAATGTATTACCATTTTATTTTTCATCCCCTTGTCCCGAACTGAGGGTCATGACGGGCGGTGCTTGCCGAGTCAGCAGCAGGGAGGAGGGTGGGCTCTCTAGGCACTTTTCAAAGTGCGCCTGTCACTTTAGCCGGCCGTCTTGCGACAACCAGCCAGGCAGGTGCACTTACAAAGCTGTAACCCAGCTGTCTTAAGACAGCTGGGTTAGAGCAATTGCAGGGCTCCAGTGTCCTTGGGAGGGGCGAGAGGCGTCACTCCATCAAATCCTGGTGCTGCTCTCATGCTGGTGAGAGCAGTGCCAGGATTGGTTAAGGCAGTTGGCTTGGGCCCGCGTTGGACACCAGCAGGAGGACATGCAGCGAGGAGGAGGTTGTGTTCAAGGTAAGTGTTTTTAGGTCTCGCGCCTAGCGTTGCACTGCGCAGCCCGAGACATTTAGTATCTAAAAAACGGGGATTCAGCACTGACCTAGGAATCGCACACGCTCGTGCGTGTGCGATTCCTTTTGTGCTCCCCCATTGGCCTTTTCGTGCGTCTTTTTATAAAAGACTGCACGCAATTGGCCAAAGGCGGGCGCATTGCTCCGCCCATGGCCTATTGGTGTCTATTACGCGCTTGGTGCGTGTAATAGACACCAATAGGCCATGTGGTTTCAATTATCGTGCCCAGACACGGGCGCGATAATGGAAACCAGATGGCTCGCTGTGGCGCGCGCGCACCACTCGCGGGCGTGTTTTTTTTTTTTAACAGTAGCGATCGCTTTCACTGCCGCTTGTTCTGGTATGTGGTGAATGTGCAATCTTGCACGCCTGACATTTGCAGATAGTTAAACATGATCACCTGGGAGGAGCTTAACTGTGGCGCTCACGTATGGTAACATTTAAAAATATATAGTTTTTTTTTTTTTAAATTATGAAAGGAAACCTGAATATGGGTGGACAGTGCTGAGACTGGGGCATCGGAGGCACTGCCTCAGCAGAAGCCCACCAGCCAGAGGTAGAGTTTGCCTCAAGTGCGGCTGAGATTTTTCACTGAAAGTGCTCTGCTGCAATGACAGGGGCAAATTTGTAGAAAATTAACAATTCTGGATAACCGCCATGGCATGGCTGATCCATCCAAAGTAGGGATATCTGTTTTTTAAATTAGCACACCAATGCCCCTGAAATGATAGTTTTATCCCAGCACATTGGAAATATGGTTCGTTTTCTCCTCGTAAGGCCCGCCAAGCCGTGCGCGAGGGGGAGGAGCTAGAGAGTGGACTGCAATCATTGTGCGTCATACACATTTTACGTTCGTCAAACGGCGCTATTAATGTCTGGCTTTTTACACCAGTTACCTTTTTTTTTTTTTACATATTGCCACTAAGAAACGTGAAAAAACCACGACGTTTCTTTCCTTCTAAAGTTGTCTTGGGGGCCTGAAAGCAGACGTGAAACAAAGACATCCATACTTACACTTTCGGCCTCCTCAGTGTTCCCATCGCAGAAAGGCCAGCGCTGGCAGGCAGTCTGTAAATATTTGCACATGGAGCTATACCCCGAGCCCTGTTCAGCGAGCCCATAAATCCACATGCTAACCATACGTGCATGGAAGGGGTCAACCTGGAATTCTAGCGCGGCCTTTGGAAGCCAGGCCCAGCAGCTCAACACCCACTCCCAGACTGTCTGCGGGGCCCAGCCGCCAAATGTGCTGACGTATTTCTTCTTTAAAAAAAGCAAAAAAACTTGGACGAGTGCCACGGAATAGACACATGAAATTAATTGTATTGTTTCTGATTCTCTCAAATTCGAACCAGCGAGGGTGCGCTGGCGGAGGCGTGCATTACCCGCTTTGAAGTTTTCTACCATCTCCGTCTAAGAGCTCTCTTGATTCCATAAAGCAAGTTCAGCTCTTGGTTCAACTGGAGGGGGATGAAATGATACCAGATTGAGATGTCAACCCCGATGTGCCTCCAAAAAGTGGGGTGTGCCGATTTTCCCCAGGTCTCTGGGATGTGGGCTTTGGGACCCTTTGTCTGACTTAGGCCTTTGCTAATTTGTGGGGTGGACCACCTAGGAAAAATATTAGGGGTCTCACACCAAGCGCAGGGCAAGAAGCCCATCAATTTATGTGTGCGTGGGTGTCAGAGGCGCAGTGCAGGCCCCTGCTGGAAGGGTGGCCCCTAACCCTTCAAGGACTCCCATTCAAGCCAAAGGTAATGAATATCTGGGAGATATGGGAGACTCCGTGGTCCCTCATTACATTCTGCAAGGCGGGGCATCATTTTGTGTCACGCCACTAATGTATATTATAGGGTATTAGCATGCTAGTTGTGCTTTACTAATGTTTAGCGAGGCCCCACAGTGTTTACCTGATTGGTTACTACTAACATCATACAAGGACCACTGATCCATCCACATGTCCAGGTGATGTCACACATCATTAATGCTTTCCCCTACATTTTATACTTCCAATATTGTATGCTACAAGCATATAAATGCAATCCACTGTGCTTCGTTGGAGGTATTGCTGCCTCTCCCCCACCCCATCAGTGACAGCAGCTTACAAAACAAGCATTTGCAATGCAATAGGTCTCGCATTTGCGAAAGTTTAAGCTATTGGCATTGTTAATGACAATGCCTTTTTGATCTGTTTTGAAAACCAACTCATAAATAAATGGCATTATCATTTACAATGCCAATAGCTCAAACTCTCGTTTATTTTTTAGTCATCCTTGCGTATTCATCCAATACGTCTTCAGTTACAGTAATTCCAAGTCAAAAGTGCCTTATATTCGCATCACTAAGAAAATTTTTCCTGCCATGTGCATTAAAACTAAAAAAGGTTTCTGTACCTGCTCCAAGTAAACCTGCCTGCCATGGAACACTCTCACTGTTATATTAAAATTATATGTGGTGGTTAATTATTTTATTGTTTAGTCAGAGGCATGTTTTTTCTGCTTCTCATTTTTTGTGGGATATGCTTGCAATATACGCATATTAAAACAAGCATTTGCAATGCAATAGGTCTCGCATTATTAAAGTTTGAGCTATTGGCATTGCTAAATAATGCAACACCAATAGCTCAAACTTTAATAATGCAAGAGTTTGAGCTATTTTTATTGTAAATGACATTGCCTATTATTTATGTTTTGGTTTTTGAAACATAAATAAAAGCCATTGTCATTTACAATGCCAATAGGTCAAACTCGCGTAAATGCGAGACCTATTGCATTGCAAATGCTTGTTATTTTTTTACTCCTACCCACCACCCATTTGCCCGCCTCACCACTCCCCATAGATGCCAGCAGCGACTGTGTGTGTGTGAAGGGTATAGTCACATGCACCCAGTTGCCATCCACACATTCCTACCAACCATGTGCCTTCACACACATTGAATCACTGAAATACCCACAAAACACCCACCCAGCATTACTCCTGCTTCCTCCGTACACACACACGTCCACAACTCATATTCCTCATCAGACCACCCCTGTGCTCTTGCAACCACATCACATACCCCAGCATCCACCCATTCTCTCATACACACAACCAACCATCCACGTGCAATTCATGCTCATCCCTAGCATCTGTTTGCCGTCCCTGCAGGCTCCAGGATTGGATGATCTAAAACGCGCACCTCAGCCTGCATGACACTTCATACACAATCCTCTGATGTGTGCACCATCAATACACAGACCTATCACCCATTCTTCCATACACAAAGCCCAGCACTGCTGTGTCCTCAACACATAACTTGGTGGTAATGTGCCTACCACATATTCACTCCATGCATCCTTGTAACCCTCACAGAGATTTATGACACCTTTTGTCCCTCCTAAAACATCTGATAGGCATGAACCCAACAACAAACTGCTGCCACACATTTGCATGATAAACATGCCTGACCTACACTGCTCTGCACATAAAATCCTGTCTCTCCTGTACAGGATCACTTGGTGCTATATATAAAACAAATTTGCTCACAAATCTTGCTAGTTTTTGGCCTTTTGATGGATCTGACAAATTGCCAATGACTATGATCCTGACTGCGTCTTATGCTTGCTAATATAACACACACTTGCATAATACTGAGAATGCAGTTCATGATTTATGAGCCTGTTTGACTTTCTCCAGAATTTTAGGGGAGTTGCAGAAGGTACTCTTCTTGAGGGAGCATACAAACACCTCCTGGCATCCATCCTGCATTATCCTTGGCCTGGAAGAAGGACTGGACTCTGTGCCCTTGCATGACGTCACACTGTGTACTGATACCATGGCCTCAGAAAAAACGGTATCACTTACTTGTATTGTGCCCCGACAGCTTCAGCTCTAGCTCCTGCACTTGTTTGACCAGCAGGGAAATGTGCTGCAGCATGTCTTTGTTCTGCAGCAGGAGCTGATGCACGCGGGCCTGCGCTTCTAGGCGCGCGGCCGCCTCAGCTGCTAGTTGGTCCTTAAGCAGATGCACCTGTGGAGAAGGGAAAAGGAAGGTAATTAGAGGACTTCTACAGGTCGCGTGGAAGAAGAGGATCATTATAGAGTGGTGGTGATGATCAACCTCATTACAATGACAGGATGTGGCTTAACGGCTAGAGCAGCCAACTTTGAAGCTGGGGAACCGGGTTCGAATCTGAAGGGAGATTCAAGCATCCTGTGATTCTAGGCAAATCACTTAATCTCCCCGTGCCTAAGATGAATGTGCCCGTTTGTAATGCAACTGGTGCTCTGATACCTTCCGGTCGAGTTGGCGCTATATAAAACTGCAAAAAAAAACAAAAACAAAAAACATATGGAACCCTTGCCATCTGCACTGGCAACGTCAGTGCAGATGCCAATGTCTCTTATTTTCATTACATTTTGAGGATCTTCTTGAATTTTTAGATCATGAAAACGGCTTAGCACCAAACGGGGCAGCGTAAAAGTGAACAACATGGCCTATGTGGATGAGTTGATAATTCTATTAATGACCCACTTAGGGCTTCAACAACAACTGCACAGGGTTGCGGACTGCTACAAAATAAACAGTTTTGGGATTCATGGGTCGAAAGCCAAATTTAGGTGATTTGGTTGCAAAACACCTGGGCTTTCCATAGGAGATCAGCTCCACAACTCTAAAAGGTGTAACCAGTTATCCATATTTGGGTATAATTGTAGATAACAGGATAAATTGGAAAGCACAGTTAGCCAAACATAAGTACAAGAAGCAGTGAAATTGTTTCTGTGATTAAGAGATTCTCAAATAAATAAGGCAGCGGAGCCATTGGACCCTCAGTTGATGCAATCAGGCGTTAACAGTGTGGAATATTCTAATATTTGTGCAGTTGTGTTGCCTTGGGCTATAACTGTTGTTAAAGGCCCTCTACCTCGTTAAAAGCCCTTGCCTGTGGGTCTGTACCTAAGGTTCACGGCCATCAACAACCGGTATAGCCCTCCATAGTGGGCTACAATACCACATTCTTCCGCTGTCACTCAAACCTCAAATGGAAATCCCGTAGAACTGCCACTGATTCACATTCTAGTCTTAGTAGGACTCACTGTGTACTGTGGGAGCTTGTCAGGGCTTACACACATCTCTTCTCTTGCCCAGCAACCCAAGGCTTCAGGATGCTCGCCTGGCACTAACGCACACTCTGTTTTATCACAACAGCAAGGGAGAGGGCAGCCAGCCCCACAGAAGGGCTCAGCATAGCAAAGAAAGAAAGCGATTCTTGGGGTCAGGATTCCAAAAGGAGCAAAAGCAGTGCAAAGACAAAATACTAGCTGTAGAGGATCCTTTCTGCCTAGACCCCACTGTGTGAGGGACATGTGCTCTGTGGCACTTGTCTCCTAAGATGCCTCCTCCCACTCAAGGAGACTTCACGGCTAGCCTGGTTTTCTGGAAGCATTGAATGAACCTGTGCATTGGATAAAGGATGTAAATCAAGCTGTGGAATGTCTTGCACTGTCGTAGATGGCGCCCAGACTGACACCAACCAATTAAAATAGGCATAGAGCCCTCAAACAACAAATAAAGCATTTCTCAGTGTAAGGATATCACAGAATTACCTGTGCCACGGCCACTTGCGTCTGCTGCTGCTGCTGTTGGAGCTGCTGCTGCAGGAGCTGGATTTGGTGGTGTGTGGACAGCGGTGTGCCCACTGGCAGCGGACTAGAAGCAGGTAGGAGCATCTTCGGGGATGCCGTCAACATGTTCTCCTGGCAATGCAAATTCTAAAAAAGAAACAAACAGAAGAAATGATAAAATGTGCTGAAGCAAGAGAGATGTCTCTGACTCTGCTTTCCTCCTATCACATATGTGGAAGGGGTTTAACTAAAGAATTCCCTGGGCGCTGTACACTGGCTCGGGAGGCATTAGTGGAAGAGTTGAAACACTCAGACCTTTCCTCCCTTGAGGAGCCACCAGACACCTCCTGGTTACATGAGTAACACTCTAGACCCCGCGTTGAGTCACCGTTCGGAGGGCATGTAGACTTCCCTACTATAGGAGTCAGTTGATGGTTTATGACCTGGATTATAATACCATTATGGGGCACTTTCTTATACCCTCTTGTCTCCACGACTTGAAAAGTATACAATTACTTCCTTATAGTTAGTAACTGCCCTTGCCATGGCACGCCTGGGGAGGGTGGGGAAGGGGTTATTTTGTTTCATATAGTTAAATTTGTAGTCCATAGACCGAGGGACCCTTGGGTACCTATAGACGAACTATGTATTACACCTTAAGCCCTGCGCAGGGTATGATTTTTCTTTACCAAGCATTTGCTCCCCTCCCAGTTCACTATGTACCAGTTACTATTTTATTC
The DNA here is from genome assembly GCA_963921515.1 of Calotriton arnoldi. Classification (NCBI taxonomy): domain Eukaryota; kingdom Metazoa; phylum Chordata; class Amphibia; order Caudata; family Salamandridae; genus Calotriton; species Calotriton arnoldi. The sequence goes on along the minus strand of CAWUFW010000844.1, from coordinate 617,718 downwards.
TTTGTTAACCCCTTTCGATTGTAACCTTTTTGTTTGGTATGCCTATTTGATATGTGTTTTGGTTGGTATTCCTATTTGATGCCTGTACTGCAATTGTTACCTTCCTCCCTCCAATTGTAAAGCGCTCTGATATCCTTCGGGATCATGTTCGCGCTATATAAAAATTTATAAATAAATAAATATAAATATGTGCAGGATAGCAAATGTTTCCAGCCTTGCGGTATCCATATTGATCGTTGGTCAATTGTCATGCAACGCCAGGCCCTGCCACGTGGGAGGATGCACGCACTTTCAGATTGTCTGGATCTATCAGCATTTGATTGTCTATCTGTTTCCTAGTGTACCAGGAACCTGGTTTCTCTCAAAAGCAATAAAAGTTGTTAAAAAGAAGAGTCTGAAACACCTCATCACTGCGCATCCCTACATAGTGGACACCATTGCCCTTATGTGTGTTTCTATAGTACTTTTTTGTTAGATTATACAGGGAGCCCAGTGAAAGTGGCACAGATTAAGGGGGGCTCTACATATGACTAACTAAGGAGTTATTCAAGTTCAGACTGGGCTCTGACTGTAAGCTAAAAGAACAACTACCAATAGCTGCATCTCTATTGAAGGAGGATCAACCATGATGGTCCTGCAGCATGAATGGCTAAGGCTCTCTAGCATCAAGAAGAATTACCAGGGCTGTTCCTTACCACATCCATCTGTGTGATGACAAGAGACCTTCTAGTACCAGAAAGCTACCTCCGCCTATCAAATGTAGCTCACGCAAGGATGCCTAGTCATCACTTTGCTTTTGCTTCTGATAGGTAGCTGGACCTTCTTTTCCTTATCTATGCAGAGGATAGCTCCGCCAGCTCACCGAGCAAGAAACTGGAGCAGGAGAAGATCGACATCAGCCATGGTCCACTGTACGTCAACGTGCCCAACACTGGCGCAGCTGATACTAGAGAAGGGTATGTGGGCCATCGACACCTGATAGGCGCAAACTGGCTGCAGAAACGTTCTATGATGGGCATACCGCGATGGAAGTTCAATGCTCCATGTGAGTAGGGATAAGGCCCTGTTAATCACCCTGTGATCACACCTTTGGCTCGGCAGCTAGTATAAATTTCTGCGGTCTACCTAATTGAATGCAAATATCTCTACAGATGGGACAGTCTCTGTTCACCCAAGCCCGCATCTGCGGATATATTTCACTCCATGGGAAAGAATTAAACTACAAACATTCAAACTGACTATTCCTAAACATTTGGGTGTCTGCTCAACTGCATGGATCACACAGTGGTTGGGCTTGAAAAAGAGTCTGTTCTGTGCACGTGGGTTTACATGGATTTGACCCAGCCTTAGTGAACATCTGTGAGATATAGGTTGGATTTGCCCAAATTGCTGTTCTGATGGAGTCACTTTGCCTAGTTGCAATAGATAGGAACAAACTCCTTTGATACACAATTTTAGGAAAACAATAGGACTAGTCAAGGAAAAATAGATTACATTGAAGGCTGCTTTCAGCACTTATTGTATAATATGTGGCTGCAAAATTAGTCAATATGAAAGTAGTAGGCGCCCTTTTGAGACAACGTAGAGGGTCTTTAGAACAGTGGCTTGACCTCCTGCATGGGGAGGAGGTGTCGCCCTGTCAATGGCATTGACCTGTAAGACTCCTTGCACTCTCTTCATGTGTGCAATGGGTTGCACGTCCTTGAGCACTAGGTCTGTCTCTTTGCCTCCTTACAGACCCTTCCTTGTGAGTACGAGTGCTATGGATGCAAGGGTGGGTGGGGAATCTAGCTTTTGGTATGGACTGCTCCTAATGATGCATGGTGACCAAATCCCCCTCCCTCACCATATTGGCGGGTCTATCTGTACCCTGGATCAAGGTGTGGACTGAGATTTGTGGTGCAGCCCTCACAACCACTCCAGCTCCAGGGTGTTTTCCGATAGATCGGGAAAGACAGACAAATCCTTCAGAACCAGAAGCTAGCAAGCCCTGTCCCCCATCTGGGGTACACAGTTGCTGGCAAGGGCAAGGTGCCCCAGCTCCCATGGTTGTCCTCTGGCATATACTAAACATACCAATAGAAGCAGAACCAATCAGGAGTATCCACACATCTTAAAGCTAGCAGATGCCCAGCCCTGGGTAGTGGGCCAATAGCTCATTCTAGACTAGCATTTCCAACTCTGTCTCGTGCGTAGGGAGGGGCGACTTCCGCCACATCATTATATGGGACATTCTTGTGGCCCACACATAAATGTTCATTAATGGAGATGCCAGGAGAGTCATACGTTAGCCTAATATTGGGCTTTCTAAGTGTCTCGTTTCCACAGAGGTGGTGTTCAGCTTTCACAGTACCCGGCCCTGACAGCTCCGGCCAAGAATAGGCTCTTGGGTTGAGGTGGCACTCAGCCAACCATGGGTAGCATCAGTCTGTAGAGTGTCTGACGAACGTAAGCAACATCTCTTTTTACTTCTGGGGCAGTCTCTGGTGTGAAATGGAGGAGTCTCGGTCTCCAAGCACAATCAGTAAGCCTTAGTCTCGGAGGATGATGGATATCTCACGGTGCGCCCAGGTGACAGATGTCACAAACGTCCTCACCATCTTGGAGTTCAAGACTCGAGGTCCTGGTGTCTCGAGTTTGATGCCATAAATGGCTATGGGGCACATGCAGGAAAGCTGTTAGGTCCAAGTTGGTGATGTTGCAGCACATCTGTGAAACAGTGCCCCGACTGGAATCGAGGCACTCCGCTGCCCTTGGGTGGTTGGCCATGGCACAAACAAGCTGTGTTTTCATTGCAATGCAGTGTCTTCTCCCCTGCGGCTGGCAGCGTCATTTAGCAAGGTTCTGGCATCCTTGGCTATTCAGTACTAGGGCAGAGCATCAGCACCTACACTGGTCCCTCTTTTTTTCTTGGCATCACCGTCCACATAGAACTTTACTGCACGTGTACACCACCAGGAAACACTACATGGTTAGGAATGCACTCAATGCTTAATTTGAGCCGGTGGTTTCTGATGCTCAGCACTGGCACTTAATTGTCATCACCGGCACTTATTACCGTCGGCCACATGATGGCACTAATTAGCTAATTTGAAGATGAGCACAGCAGCAGTTGTTTATTTATTAAATATACAGGAAAAATGACCTGCTGCCGAAGCCATTTTTATAGCTTTGTGGGTCTGAAATAGTCCGAATTGTCACACTTGTAGAAGTGTTATGGTTAATAGTTGAGTGGTTACTATCATAGGCAGCATAGCAGGGGAAATGTGTGGCGCAAGCTTCAGTGGCCTCCTGACGAGAACCCTGGCACTTTTTTGTACAAATTAAGTACTGATTGCACTCTCAGGGTATGATTCAGCAAAGGAATGTCTTTGTGTTTGGCATCTACAGTGGCGCACTCTATGTAATTTTGAGTTGTTACATCTACTCTTTTGTAGCAAACTAGGAATACATTGGAGTTTATTTGCATAATCTTTCTGAGGACGGCCTGTATGCGCTAAAAGTGGTGTTTCAGTTATTTTGTATAGAACCGGGTTGTATTTACAGTAGTGAATGAGTTGTGTCTGGTCCAAGCGGCATCTGTCTGCCCTCTCGCTCTTACCTCTGAACCACCCTCAGCTGAGGCACACACTTCATCCACACACCTCTCACTAGGCCAGCCCCGGTCAGCAATGAGGGAAGCTCCTTTTCACTATCCAGTTCTCGAAAAAGACCCCATATCCCCCCACCCTCTTTAAGTATGAATGCTGAACACGCTACAAAATTTGCATGAGGTTCACTGAATTGAATTTGTTTAAGTTTGGCTCAGTTCACTTTATTCTTTATTCAGTTTAAAATAATCCACCATAAAAGATACAATTAAAAAAAATGTTTGGCTCATCTGAGAACCCAACAGAAATGCTAGTCGATGGTACAGAGGTTTGTTTGAGCCGGCAAGAAAGAAATCTGGATTCTGTGCTCAAGGCCAGGGTCTCCGTCGTGCCTCGCGCTGTGGGCGCAGGGTTCAGACACGCTGTCCGCAGTTGCGAGGGCCGCTGCTGACGGGAAGCAGTTGCTAGGTACCGAGAGCGGACAGTGCAAACAGAATGACGTAGCATGTCTTTATTTACAGAGAGTACCCTCTTCAGCATCTTAGGAGGATTTGGAGAGTCTGCCAATCCTGTTTTTTTTAAAAATTAGTTATTGTGCTGTATGCTCTGCTTTTCAGGGTGCCCCACATCCACGTGGCGCACTCCAAAAATGAATGCGCTTTTCGTGGCTCAGAAATCTCGTATTTATTTATGCCTGTAATGGTTAGATAGGATTTTAAAAGTGATAGTACCAGGGAGGGCCTTTCATCGTTATTCGCCTTTATCGCCAAATTCGCCTAAGAAGCTACTTCTGCGCCCTACAACACGAAACCTTCAATTCCAAGCGAAGAAATAACGCTTTATTTCCAGAGAAGACACCATATTTCCAGCGAGACGTCTAGTGCCCACTCGTGGTGGATGGGTGGATTGCAGACTTATTATAGGTACGAATCTAGAACAGCAGTTATGACTTTAGGGGGACCCCCAATGAATGAATACTGGACACCCAGGGAGCCCCACCTAAGCAACCGCTAAGATTTGAACCTCAAAACAACACATAAAACTACAGAAACTAGTAAACAAATACATAAATTATGAAATATTTTGTTTCATATACAGACAAAAGATATACAAAAATCATTTTTTTAATCTGCATTGAAAGGTTGGAGCATTTCAAAATGTTAATTTATTTCTAAACAACAAAGCGATAGGATAGGCTCTAGCATATCGCTTTGTCTTTTTTGCTCCTAATGTATGCTGCTTGCTCCTAATGTATGCTGCTTGCTCCTAATGTATGCTGCTTGTCAGTGCCTATTCGTTCTTTGAGGTCGCCTATTGTCCCTAATACTGTTCCCTGTGCTGGAGGAGCTCTCTCGAATCAAGCTAAGGATACCAACCTAATTGTTAGCTCCCAATTTATGAATTCCTTCACATTTACAGAATATTTAACAATTTTACATTTTACATTTATCTTTGTTATGAAGAAATACTTTACTAATCTGCAAATATTATTATTTAATTTTTTAACAGTCACGGACCCCAAGTAGGTGTGGCAGACTCGGTGGCGGCTGGCATCAACTGAAGGTGGGAGGGGGCAGAAACCACTTACCTGCATCGTGACCGACGACGTCCTCCTCACTCCGACCTCTTCTGCAGGGACTGCAGTGCAGGCCCCAGCAAACTCCCTCCACCAATCCTAGCCTGCTCAGGTGCTGTTAACCAGCATGTGAGCAGTACCCTGATTGGTGGGAGCGATCAGAGGGCACTGGATGCTTGCACTTGTTCTCAACCTAACTGTCTTAAGACCGCTGGGTTGCGAACTTTAAAGTGCGCATGTCTGGCTGGTCGTCGCAAGACGGCCGGCCCAAAAGACATGCGCACTTTGAACAAGTGCAAAGGCAGCCCTCTGCCCACCACTCCTCCCTTCTATCACTCAGCAGGCCCCGCCCTGAAGCTCGGTTTAGGACGGGAAAATGAAAAATAAAATGGTAATGAATCACCATTTTATTTTTCATCTCTGGGGTTTTGGGGGGCACTTAAGTGGGGCGACGCTCCTCCGCTCCAATGGAGGAGCTGCCTCTGGGCGGACCCCCGGGCATCCACAGACCCCGGATTAAGAACCACGGGTCTAGAGGGCAGCACGGGTGAATGATAGTGTGCTGCTTGTATCTTCCTTTTATGAAAGGGTGGACACACATGCAACAGCACAATTAACTTAAAAATGGAGATGGAGGTTTGATTCTACTGTGGCTAGGATTCTGCTTCTTCTGGCAGTGAAGGTTACAGACATGGCAAGGAGTAGGTTGTCGTCCTCCCAGGAGCAATGCAGGCCCTTTATTGAGCGTAGGAGAAAGGATTTTGAGGCTGAGGCCTGTGAAGAGCGGCGGCCAGCTCAGATTATGCGATTCGCCTTCATATCGGTACCAATGGAGTCATTGGCCATGGTCCTCTGGCCCCTTGGTCTTCGGTGTGCAGTGCTTTTAAATCTGATAAGTCAAAACTTGCATTGGAATTAACTGATTAACAGGAGAACGGATAGTGCACTACAAAGCAGCTCTTTTATCGCTTTGCCGCAACGGGAATAAAGCGACAGTCGTCGAATTTACTGGTTTGAAGTACATTTCACCAGGGCTTATATTGTATTTATATCGGTACAATATTTGTAGGTATGTGTCTGCTGTGCACAGGGCTGGATTAACCACTAAGCAAAATAAGCACATGCTTAGGGCATCAAGGGAAGGGGGGGCACCACAGACATTTTCCATTGCTGGATTTACCATAGAGCATATGGCAAAAAAACTGCAAATGGTTCAGCTGAAGTTATTAAGTGGAAGTACACAAAAATAAACATTATTTTCCAACTTACTGTAAGTTTTGTTTTATTTCGAAAAATAATATTTAATTTTATGGTTTATTATTGTTTATATTTTGAATTAGATACATATGGGGGCACCAAAGTCATTTAAGTGCTTAGGGCATCAAAAGGTCTTAATCCGGGCCTGGCTGTGCAGAAGGTTCCAGTGCTAGACGAGAGCTCAAGCCTCCTAGGACGTCATCACTGGAACGCTGAAGCTGGTGCTGAGGAGAAGGAGAATGAATGCTTGGAAGTTGCAGGACCCTTGATAACAGCAGTTGGACATGAGAAGTTTAAACAATAAAGTTGTAGGCCAAGAGATGTATCCGTTTTGACACTAACCCTGAATATGCCTTTTCACAGGTGGCCCCTGGATGGCTTAATTTGGGGCACTAGCCAAGGCCTCTCTCAGGTTTATCCCTGCTAGGTCCCAGGTTCCCGAGACCAGAAATGATGCTTCTGTGGAAAACATTCCCTCCTCCATTTGAGCGTTGCATGTTCAAAGGTGGACTCTGAGGTAACTAGTACTGGGTGATCATGAGGTTGCCATAGTTTGGCAGCAGTGAGGTGATTCGGACCCTCTTTTCCTTAGGCGACCCAGGACACTGAGGTAGGACGGGGACAAAGTGAGGAATGATGAGCAGTGGGTGATTGTGCTTGAGAGTAGAAGCAGAAAGAGTGTATCTTACCAAAGAGAGAGAGTATAAGGAAGATACTGAGTATCCAGAGAGAACTTTCCTATATGTATGCAGCTCAGTTACACACAATGTATTCACTGGAGGGCGCAGGGAAGGGCATTGAAACAGATAATGTGAGGTATTCTCAGCATGACATTGTGAAGGTAGCTTTGTACGTGAACGACGAGGCATTTATAGTGCACTACAAGGTTGCTTGATTTCATAAAAAGGTTTCTTCTTTAAGCATTCCCAGACTTGGTTTTATTCCAAGTAATGTAAAAGCTTGAAAATGACTCATAAGTCAGAAAAGGGCTTAGCGTTAATATTTTCCATGAGAAGGATGCTAAAATAATCAGGTCAAACAGAGTCCTACGTATCATATAGTTTGCCTGTCTGAAATGTTAAACACAGAAGAGACTGCTTCACACCTACTTCCGGTGTGCACAGTGTTTAATTAATTTAAAGCAGGAAACTGGTTTATGGTTACAGTGATGTCTGCTTCTCTTGCATATTAAAGGGGTTTTCAGTTCAGGCAATTCGAAGGCCCCATCATATTAAATAAAGGGTCACGCAGGAACGTTTGTGCACTGCTTTCTTCTAAAGAATGAGTAATTTGTATCAGGAGTTCAGGATGGCTTAGCTTTAGGATACTCAGAGTGAAACCCCATCTGCTGGCTATACCCCATTGCACAATGAGATGAAATGGGAAAGCTCTTCATGCTACATTGCACAATTAGATGAAATGGGAAAGCTCCTCATGCCACTCATTGGCTGTACAACTTGTACATGTGTGCATATGGTGACAAATAGGATCGCAGGAAATACTACAGTAACAGGCACATCTGTGCCTTGGGCTTACCGGAGGCGGTCCGCCACTAGAGGAAGACTGTGCGATAATCACATAGTCTGGATATCACGCGCCCAGCTCTTTGCTGGGCGTCTTCATGACCAGGACCGGCTTTAGCGATCGTGGCGCCTGGTGCGACAATCTGTTTTGGTGCCGTCCCACCCCATATGACAGCTTCCTCGGACTCCTTCACAACCATCCGGCAAAAAGTGTCCCTCATTTCTCCATTGCCCCTCTCTCTCACATACATTTCATTTATTTTAACACGCTGGTAAAGGCTGGCTTTACTAATCCATTCAGCTATCCACATAAAATACAGATCTGTTCTTTGCAGCAGGCACATTAACCCTCTGCGCTACTTTATGGCGGGTCAAAACTGCCACCAGACAAAACTCCAATCTCTCTCTCTAGCAGGAACATTAATCACTAGAGTTATCTTGACAAATGTATTGTGCCTGAAAGCTGGACGCACAAGGATCTCTGCAGCAGGGGCATTTAAATCTTAAGTTATTGCTAAACACAGCGCCCCCCTCTGAGGTCAGTTCCCCCCCTTTTCCAGGTAGCGCCCAGTGCGGCCGCACCAGTTGCACCGCACTAAAACCGGCCCAACTCATGACTTGGGCTGGGCGGATGGTTCTTTGATTGTGGTCATGCCGAGGGTGCTGTGATTGTGGTCATGCAGAGGGTGCTCTGCGATAAGTTGGAAGTATTAGTCAGCGTGGGCAGCAGTGGAGCTACGGAATCAGACAGGGGACAAAGTTTGTCAAACTTGATCGTCTCCTTCATGTGTTTTGCCAGCACCATGATTCTGAGGGATCCGGCATGGTCAAGCACATCAACTACCCTTCTAAAGATGGTGGATTGTCCCAAGAAACCTATTGGAATTTCTCAATCCAAGATAAAGCATGACTATTTCCTGATGTCATTTTCTCTTTGAATCCTACCTAAAGGAGGCAATCACATGAAGGTGTCACAACACATTCATTCCCTTTTTTTGTCACAATCCTCGCACGCTTGTTTTCTTTTTTTCTTTTTTCTTTTAAAGTTGATTCCATTTGGAGTCATCTTGTCTTCATGGTATCAGGGTGAGTGATGTTTGTCTTTTCTACTGCAACTTAAGCATTCATCTCATCAGACTACCATGGAGGTATTTTTACATTCATGTTTTTTTCCTCCTAACTAGTACTCTCTTAAGGAGACACGTGACACCTTTCATTTGTCTTACGTTATGCACGGTGACACCTTGGCTACTGGGAGTAGTTGCCCTTTCCTCAGGCAGCCAAGAAGGAAACCTAGCAGAACGTTTCCACAGCTAGACCTTGACAGAGTGCAACGTCAACGACACCTTAAATTTGCTCCTGCTAAGAGTTACAACAATTACACCTTGAGAATTTTGTGTTGCAACAGACCTTACTTTCTAGATCTACTGACATCCCAGTAGTTACCTCCAGTGACCCATGTTCCTCTGTCAAGCGTGTGAGGTTAAGAGAATTTGAGAATTCTCGGACTATTCAGTTTGCTTTTCCTGCACAGTTTAATCCAGGTAAAGGTAGGTCATCTTTCTATCTGCCTTACTGGACCTGCATTGGCTTGGGCTACCACTGAATTCAGATGCCTATTTGGAAATAACGATGTCTTCCTGCTTGCTTTTAAGCAGGTGTTTGGACATCCTGATTTGGAGTATTCTGCAGCAGAAGTCTTGTGTGATAGAAAAGTGAAATTGATGTTTTGACTTCTGTGACTCGATTAGGTCAACTGGCACCTGAAACTGCTTGGGTTGAGAGAACTCAAAGAGGAGATATTGGATTAAGTGTTGCATTCCCAATGCCCTGTCTCTTTTTCTGAACATACTGACCAAGCACTGTTTAAAGAACATAAATGAAAAGATAAGCAATTTTCCGTCGATTTCAGGTAACATTCGAACAGCCTGGTGGCCATTACAAGTGATTTTTGGTGATCATACTGAAGTGCTTTCTTTTGATGTTATTACCTCTCCCATTTATGTTGTAATGTTTGCTATTTCTTACCTGAAGTCATAACTCGCATGCCAATTGGTCTACCCGAACAAAATCTGTTTCATCAGTTTGGCAAGTTTTGTCATGATCATAATTACACTTCAGGAAGTTAGTAGTCACCTAATGAAGATATAAGATAGTCTACTTCATATCTGATAGTGGCTAATCCTTCTCTTGTGCCACTTCAGCACCATGTTTTTCTCCAAGTTTTCGCCAAGCCTTAGGTCACATTATTACACCCTCTTAGGGAATATGTTTGTGGCATTCCAACTGAACCTCGTACTATTTTTCACTCTGGATAATTCTATTTATTAATGAAAGAAGAAAGGGAGATACTGAAGGTTTTCTTGCAGTGGAATTTGCAAAATGGGTTTATGTACCATCTTATTCATCAGCCGAGACACCTTTGTTATTCATATCCAATAAAACTCAGGACCTTCATCTTTTCATTGATTATAGAGGTCTAAACCAAACTATGATTAAGGATCACAGATGCACATAAAAGAGGGTGTTAAATGGAATATTGGGTTTCGCACCCCACTTGAGCATTTTGAATTAACATGCAATGCCCCAGCTATTTTCCGTGTTTCATTGAATCTATATCTTCTGTTGTTCTGAATTCGTTTTTATTGCTCTGTATGGTTCACATACTGGTGCTTTCTAAGAATTTAGTGCAATATTAAGAACGTGTAACTCGAGTGCTATCAAGACCTCAGCAACATCATTTATTTAGTAAACCACGCAGAAGGAATTTGAGAAAGAAGAGTTGGTGTGTCTTGGATTCAGGTTGAATGTTGCTGGTCTTTTGATGGAGCCAACGAAAGTTTTGACAATTTTAGAATGGCCTTTAACTACTAGTGTCAAACAGACTCAAAGTTTCCTTGGAGTCAAAAACCTTTGTCATCTATTTACTAAGAACTTTGAAGAGATAACTAGTGACAACACTTGTGTTATGACAAAGGAAAATGTGAGAAGGTGTATTTTTTTGGGATGACCAAGCTGGAAGAACTTTAAAGACATATAAGTGTGTGTTTGCTCAACCACCCATCTTATGCCATCCTTATGCTTCTAAGAAGTTCATTGTGGAAACAGATGCCTCTGAAAGAGCTTGTGGGGTAGCTTTGTAACACAAGATGGATTGGAGCATCCTGCTTTATTTACTGCATGTTTTGTCAGAGTTTGAATGTCATTATTCAGTTCTATAAAGATAACTTTTAGCAATGAGCATGGCCTGTGTAGAATAATCTTTTGATGGGCACTTGAGACCCATTAGAAATTCAAACTGATCATCACAATTAGCAGTGCTTGTGGAATCTTCAGTGCAGGAATAATTGACCAGCTAGTTGGGCTTTTTACTTTGCCCAGGAAGATCTTACTGCCACTTATATTCTTTGTTATTTTTTGGGCTGAAATGTTTGACAACTGACACCTTTCACGTTTGTTATACTGTGCGACATGGCACCGTGGCTACTGGGAGGAGTCGATCTTTCCACAGGGAAATTAATAAGGAAACCGAACAGATCTTCTCAGCCTCCATCCTTGCTGCTTATACATTAATGGCATCACATAGTCTGAACACCATCACAGTGATATTCTTCTCGATGACACTTACTTAGCCCCCATGAATGCAGTGCATACCTTGGGTGAGGTGAATGCCTGTCTTACAAACAAGCTTCTATTAAAATTCCTGGGCAAAATGGAATTCACAACAGCCATTATAAGTACTGAGACGAGGTCTGGGCTCCCCTTCAGGTCAATTTGTTTAACACCACTCTAGGAAAGGACACCTTCTCCCATTTTACACAAGCACTGGTAAAGCCTGCATTTTGATTTATATGCTCGACAACTGGTGTTGCTGATGCTTGTTAGTAACAGCCCAGCTCCTGACCCATCTTCAATCATGGGCAGATGACATTGGGGTGGTCTGGGCAGACTCAACTGGGTTTAAGAATGGAACAATGTGAACAATATGGCCGGGTAGCCGCACTCTCAGCGAGCTCCGGCTGAGCAAGAAAGATCCGACTCATCCTCCCTCTACAAGGGCCATCCTACTATGCTCTGCTGACACTAATCATGGTGCAGTTGTCCTGAATGGCTGGCCGCCGACTCCTGGCCCTGAGGTCGGCACATGCCGCTGTCGGGTACTAGCCGACTGAAGAGGTGCAAAATGGCGGTATATACAGAGTGAACAGCTCACAGGTTGGGCCGCCTGCACACACTTGCGCCACTGAAACTGAGGCCGCGAGTACCCCTCCAGCAACAAAGGGGCGAGAGGACCCTCCCTGAGGATCCTCAACCCAGAAACTGAGTGATTGTTCCACAGCGAGGCCTGCAGTCGCCGGGGGGCCGCGCGGTCGGAGAACAGCATTGTGAGCATTGGGCCGGGGTGGAGCGCAGAGGCAGGTCTCGGACATGAGGTGTGGCACCCCTGGGCCTCAGCAACATCATTGGCAACACACCCCGGGGGGCATCAACGAAACGGCCGCAGAGGCCCAATGTAGCGACAGTCCTCCAATAACTGGTTCCCCGCCAGCCACCCGCAGCTATAAACGCCACCAAGACCAAGGCCGCAAGTGCCCCCGTCAGTATTAGTAGGGCAGGAAAACCATTCCTGGAGATTCTCGGCCCTGAAACGGCAGTACTACATTCCACTGGGCTGCGACCACCGGGGAGTAGCGCGGACATCAGGAGACGTGCTGCAAATAGGTGGCCTTTAACACAGGCCCGGGGTGGGCAAAAAAAAAAGACCCCAGACATGAGGCTTTTAAGAAGGTGTTTGGACATCCTGATTTGGAGTATTCTGCAGAAGAAGTCTTGTGTGATAGAAAAGTGAAATTGATTTTTTGACTTCTGTGACTCTATTAGGTCAACTGGCACCTGAAACTACTTCAATCAATCAATCAATCAGACATGAGATAACCTGGGCTCCAGTAACAACATTAGCGATACTCCCCTGAGGGTCACTACCAGGGCGACAGCGCCGTCAGGGGTCAGGCAGTGACCTTGGCACTCTTGGCGGGCGTGGAGGCAGCTCGCTGCCCCTTGGCGCCCATCTCTAACAGGGGCTCCCTAGCAATCTCGAAGAGACAGATCGGCCCCCACCCTTTCCGCCCCCCCCTGCTCCCCCATTAAGGACTCAAAGATGCGGCAACATCAGTGTGGCTGTGCTGCGGTGGGCAGCATGAGACGGGGGGTAGGGCCTAGGGCAAAGGCCTACGATCGGCGGCCAAGTGAGAATCCTGGTGCCCCCTGCCGCAGACCGGAAGACGTGGGCTCCGGGGGCAGTGAGAGCGCGCCCATGTGTGGCCTGGAGACCGAGGACAGCTAACCATCGTAAGGGACTCAATGGGCATGGGGCACCTTACATGCAGCAGGCTCCCTGAGTAGATGAAGGCCGTAATCGTACACAGGAATCTACTCCCAGGGAGCGAGTTAACTTCCCCCGGTGTCCTAGACCACAACAAGCATGAAGGGGGAAATAGAAGTCAAAGTCACAGGCCCTGCTAAACTTCCTGTCTCGCTGCCTAATACTGCACAGCAATAAGGCCTTCTTTCCAGATGTAGTTCAGGGCACCAATATAGGTGTGTTCTTGATGAACTGGTTGAAAGATCTGATCAATTCTCTGCGTGCTTTGTGGTAGAACGGCACATAGGACCCTGGTGGTAGGCCACCCCCAGGAGCCCCACCTCGAACCATAATAGCGGAGTTCCTCCACTTCTTAGACCATGGCATGATCCTTCGAGAAACATGACGCAAAGGGGAAGTGCAATACGACAACTCGAAAATCATTGTATTCCCAGACTATACTCGAGAGGTACAAAGTCGACGCCGCACATTTGACTCAGTAAAGACAACACCGAGAGTCCTCTAATTGCAATGCAGACTGTTGTTTCCAGCAGAGCTAAAGGCCCTCTATCAGGGAAAGTTAATTTTCTTTCAAAACACTGGGGGAGGCATGGGCATGGCTGGAGGAACTGCCATGACTCCCACCACGAACAGGACAGGGGCCTGGACTGCAAACATTCCAGTACATGGGTGCTAGACCCAAAGACAAACCGCAGAGGCACTGGAGGAAGGGCTGCACATCTGCGCAGAGGGACTTCGAACCCAAGAAAGGGGCCAGGTCGCAGAAGGGGACTGTCTTCAGACACCGAGGGAGAACGAGGGCACACCCCAAAGAAAGCTAGGGGATTCAAACTGTTAAAGACCTCCTGATCAGGGGAGCAGGAACTATCCTCAGACTCAGAAGGACCGCACCCACTCGCAGAAGCAATAAATGTCCTGAAACAAGGCACCGAAGGTCAGGGACCTGGTTTGCAGATTAATGCCCTTGACCCAAGACGACAAGGTCCTTGAGAAGGCAACTAGGGTGATGGACACACACCTATTACCCACAGTACCCCTGAGAGCTACTGCTTGAACTCAGAGTACTTTTTACATAATTGTCTTGCTCTCTATGCCCTTGTTTCTTTATTTGCTTTCTGTTGTTATGCTAAGTGTTTGGGTTGTGAATGACAGAAGGAGGTGGGGGACTGACCTCTCCTTTTCTTCTAGCAAACAGTTGTTCTAAAATGATGCGGTTAAGTGTTGCAGGGAGACAGCATGGGGCGGGGAGGGGGTTGGTTGAATGGGGGAATTTGAACTGTTCCTTCTTCTCTGTTAGTTGTGATTGTTTTTGTATGGTACACACAGACACAGTGGCACATAGGCTCTGTGAGACACTTTAGTACCAGCAGGCAAGGTTACCAGAGTCCTCCATGGCATTGACTAGATCCCCGGAGTGCAAGGGTTTCTCCATCTTGACATGGAATATCAAAGGCCTGGGAAATAAGATCAAGCGTGGGTTGGAGGCACATTATATCAAACGCATACAACTGCACGTAGTTATGGTGTAGGAGACACACCTACAGAGAACCCAGTGCTGATTCTTGGGAAAGGTGGCATACACAACCCCTGGCACACGCAGGCTATACATCTGTGTCCCGGGGAGTGGCAATTTTGGTTAAAAAGGCTCCCCTCTTTACGGTGGCCTAAAGCTGGAACGACCCTCAGGGCAGGTACGTGGGAGTAAGGAATACCTGGGGACGAAAGGAGATTACCCTGGTGTGTGTTTATGCCCCTCCTCGGCTGCAGGCCCCCACACTAACTAAAGTTGTAGATATTCTCTTGGAGGCACCCTCCTCCCTCCATATCATAGGTGGGGATTTAATTGATGTAATGCAAGTGACACTTGATAGATCCGCAGCACCCGCTGCGGCCCCACCAACCACCCCTTTGGCTCGATTTATGAGCACAATGGGGCTGTCTGGCTTATGGTGATGTAAGCACCCACGAGACCAGCAATACTCCTATTTTTCAGGGGTGCACAAGGCATATTCCCATCTGGATGATGTGTTCATACCTGATGGTGATGTGGGAGAGGTAGCTCAGGCAAATTACTTAGCCCGGAGACTATCAGACCATTCCACCCTCCTCATCAGATTGGGACCAAAACCCAGACATCAAGCCATGGGGTGGAAACCGAATGCCTGGGACCTGTAAGATAGGGAGGTGGACTGGGGCCTCAGGGTAGATGCTAAGCTCTTTTTTACTGAAAACAAAGAGACAATTTAGGCCAGATTTATACTGTGGGAGGCATATAAGGCAGTTTTGAAGGACAGGGCCCAAAACCTGATCTCCAAGATAAAAAAGCAGGGGGTTGCGAAATTAGAGAACCTAGAGCAACAGATCCTTTATCTAGAGGAACAATCAGTTGCCTTATCGGACCCAGGGATCCTCACTATGAATAGAATACTGCAATTTGGCGCAGGACAATGTCAAAAAGCAAATGTTAGCGACATTATATCGGCTATATAAAGTAGATGATAAAGCGGGGAAACTCCTCACGAAGGGGTACCCCATAATACTGATGCACAGATTATTCAGGTATTCGTTCAATAATACAAGTCTTTCTATGAAGCACACCACCTTTGCAACCCCACAGATATTGTGCTCAATACCTGGCTGACGTCCCTACCCCATTACTAGGGGCAGAAGCTGTGGAGGCACTTGAGGGTGTGCTCACTCTCAGTGAAGTGCAAGCTGCCATCTCTAAATTACGGGTGGGTAAAACCCCGGGACCCAACGGCATCCGGGCCGAATTTTATTAACGTTAGCTAGATCTCCTGGGACCTCACCTGTTGAACCTCTACCAAGAAGTGAGTGAAATGGGTGCTCTCCCCCAGATCACCGAAGGCCACGATAACGGTATTGCATAAGGACATCAAACACAGAGAAAGGTACAAATCATATTGCCTAATCTCTCTACTGAATACAGAAGTCAACATTTTAGCTACTATATTGGCGACACGTTTGTTGCAGGTTATCACACCACTTATCCACAACGACCAGTCGGGCTTAATGCCAGGACGTGCCAACCAGTTGAACTTACGTCATACGCACAACTGTATGGGGGAAGTGAAGGACCGAACACCCTCATACGTTTTCCTGTGCCTTGACGCAGGGAAAGCGTTTGATGCGGTGCACTGGCCGGTCTTAGAATGTACACTGATTAAGTTTGGATTTGGGCCCAAATTCCGGAACTGGATGGCAGTGCTATACCATGACCCGATAGCAGCTGTAAAGGTTAATGGGATGTTGTCCTCAGAATTCCATATTAGAAGCGGGACAAGACAGGGTTGTCCCATGTCCCCGTCCTTTTTGCACTCACCGTGGAATCCCAGGCATGTAAGATACGAACCCACTCTCGAGTCAAAGGATTCTGGACCACCCCCAATGACAACGTAGAGGAGAACATTTCCCTCTAAGCGGATGGCATCCTTTTATATATAACAGAGCCCAGAACAACTATCCCAATACTATTTCAAATACTAGAAGATTATGGGCTGCATTAGAGTTAAAAGATTAACTGGGATAAATCTATGCTATTTTCCCCGGGGCCCGCCCTGGAATTGCCTTCACTACCCAGAAGCCTAAAGGTGGTGCCTGAGGTTTTTAAATACCTCAGAATTTTTATGACACCTAATTGAGAAGTGTGCCATAACCATAATTTGAGGAGAATAATTTCCAACTTCCAGAAAGATGCGCAACGATGGAGGGATCTCCCTCTCTCGTTGTTAGAACAGGTAGCCGTCTTTAAAATGATCACCTTACCCCAGCTAGTGTACTCCATCCAGAATACCCATTATCCACTCCCACAGGCCACGTTCACCAACATCAATGAGGAAGTGAGATCTTTAATATGGAAGGGTGGACATCCCAGAATAGCACTTAAGACTTTACAGCGCAATTCATATAATGGGGGATAGCCCTCCCCGATATTGAGGCCTACTATTGGGCGGTATACCTAATCCCCATTAATCACTGGGTACATGCACCACAGGAATACCCCACATATAGGTTGGAAAGGGCTCTTTTGGAGCCGCGTTCACACCTACACTACCTATATAGCAGCAAAGGAATTCGGAGGTTGCTTACGGCGATCCAGGTGACCCTGGAGGTATGGAAAAGAGCAACGAGGGCAATTGGCTGGACCCGCAGAATTACTAGGGAGACACCATTGTGGAGGGATCTGCGGCTTAAAGAGATAGGAAAACTACAAGGATTTGGGACATGAGACTTGATTGGAATTTCCACTGTCTGAGACATCCTAGAACATGGAAATCTTAAACCCCTAGCGACTCTTAGTAAAGTATACAACTTACACCAGTCCCATTTTCTCAAATATGCACAATTGCGACATGCCTGGCTAGCGGATGGGTTTGTAGGCACTGGGATACCCAAGTATACACCATTAGAAGGGAGACTACTACAAGAAGAGCAGACGGGGGAGCCATATCCCTCACTTATAAACCATTGAACAACAACATGCCTGACAATTTGGTTCAGCTTCGGGAGCGTTGGGAGTGAGACACGGGAATTAGAGGACATTGATTGGGAAGCTGCCATTGATGCACCCCAGGGAGGTGCCCATTGTGTCCTGACTGCCTAATACAGTATGAAATCCTGCACAGAGTCTACTATGACAGATATAGACTACAGGGAGCAGCCCCAGCATGTCTTCGATGCCGGGCAGCAAATGGTGACTTTATACACACTATGGGGGTGTTCCCACATTCAGGCCTATTGGACCAAGATTATAAAAGAGCTTAGCGCCAGCCTTGATGTCACTCTCCAGACGGATCCCAAATATATACTATTGGGAATCCCAAACGACATAGATGCTCCACTTCCCCAACTCATCTTTAGTGCCATGGGCCTGGTTGTTGCCAAGAGGAATGTGGCCAGGCGGTGGGGGGCGGCAGGGGTACCCACTGTCCAAGAATGGAAGTGAGGGATGGACCTCTATATGGCAGCAGAGAATGTCACATATCACAATAGGGGCTGCCCTCGAAAATTTCGCAGCGTATGGGGCCGTTGGATAGATTACTTTGGGCTGGGCCTGATAGATGAGGCTAGCACAGAACCCTGCACGTCTCACGGGTGTTATGATCAACCGACATGAATACAACGTACTCTAGGCAAGGATACGATGGTGCTTTGATGTGTACTGTAGAGCTTTGTCAAAAATGTGCGGATTTGATCAAATGGACTTGCTCCTGCCTGGGCAGCTGTGTATTGTGTAATTTTCCTCCGTACAACTGTTGTTACTGTTTGAATAACAATGTGGTTATTACGGAAAATAAAATAAAAAGATATTTGAAAAAAAAAAGAATGCAACAATGCCTCAATATATATTTAACATATGCTAAATGTACATTTGGAAAGCAAGGTTTCATTTGTTTGGCCTTTATCAACTTATGCTGTATGAACAACTCCAAATTAAATTATGGAACAAAGTAGCAAAGATAGTGATGAACATCCCTTTTAAATATCATAGTAAGATGACATTCAGACCTGCCTGTGACAGCCTACCTCGATCAGGGGTGGAAAGTGTTGGGGGGAGGCAGTGGCAGAGGCAGGCAAAGAGGGAATGCAAACGTTTTATTTCTAGTCAACCAAATCCATCTAACAGTGCTCTGTCTTGTTGTCCTTTTCCTTTAGGAACTGTCTAGAGGCCTTATTGAGCAAAGGGACCCCAGACCCTTCTAAATCAAGTGTCAGCCTTGTTAGCAGCCACTTAAAAGCACCATGTGGGCCCCTACAATAGTCTCACTTCTGCCTTACAAAGGTATTGGAGTTTCAAACTATTGGTTGACCAGAGGAAGGGAAGACCTGGCCTGGCAATTCGGGCTGGATTGTTCCCATGAGGAGCAGGGTCAAGACTGATTTGCATATGGCTGGGTCCAAACTGGGGTGGTGGCAAAGTGAGCAAAAGAACAATGGATTAAACGCACATCTTTGACTGGGGGTGAGTGGTTGAAAAGTTTCAGCACTCTGTCCATCATCTTCTTGTGTTTGCTATGACCAGAGGAATGGCGCATGATCTTTTGCTTGTTATGGAGTCAGGTTTTAAAAGTGTCAGTCATTTCAAGCCAGCCTTGTATCTTCCAGACTCCCACATTGCTACCAGGTTCAGACTGGCCTATAGGGCAATCAGGCAGTGCCCGATTGGTTGGTCTGACAGGTCAGTGTGTGGGCTGGTTTTCTGGCTGTTTGAGGGCCTGTTTTATGGGCCAGTTTTACTGTTGATTTCCCTTATATTAAAACAAACGTTGACTGCGACAACTGCAAATTCATGCAGTCGTCCATACCTGCAAAACATTTATACAGCGTGTCCTTACAAGTGCAAAACTTCCCTAATTTGCAAACATGGGCTACTTTTTTAGCTTTCCTTTCACTAATGGGGATCACTTTTGTTGGGGTGCCCGGGCCTGTTTTCTGACCCAGTCCGACCCTGATTACCAAGCAAATCAGGAATTGAATCCAGTGATGTTTGAATGTGTCCCTATCCATGTACCACCGTCTCATCTGGCCCTACCTCGCCATTGTCTGCACACAGCTCGTTCGCACGTCTTGCTGTTTTGCTTTTTAACTTGAAAAACGTTAAGACCAGGGCTTTAAGTGGGATGAAAAAACTGGGTGTCTCTCAAAGGGGCGTGGCTGATGTAATTACAGTGTGGCTTAAAACACATAAGCTAAAAATCTGTGATTAGCATAGTGTATCGCCCGACTGGTAATTTGATGCTTCTGTCATTACATCTAGATATATAATACAAGTAACATTATACCTACAACAAGAAAGGACTATTGGCTTTGCCAATGGTTGTAGTTGCTTAAGATAAATAAGCAACGTCTGTGGCTTCCTTGTAAAGAATATATAAAAATTCTTCAGTTCAATGATGAGACTGTGAAAGACCTATAAAGAGTCTCTTTGAAGTCACATCAAAGGCATTGAAGGTTGGAACTGCTGCAGAGCTAAGATTTTTTTTTATCTTGATGACGAGGACAACAAGCATTGGCATAGCCAATAGGTCTCGCTTTTGGGACCTTATAAGTATTTAGTTATGCAGCACAATATCCTTGGTGCAACAACATCAACTGTTGCATGGCTAATCACTTATAAGGTCCCAAAGGCGAGACCTATTGGCTATGCCAATGCTTGTTTTATTTAGCGCCGTGATATCCCACTGGGATGAGTGTTGCGCTCTATAAAAACTGTAAATAAATAAATAAATATGTATTTGCTGATTTAGACAGTAATGCAGTAACTTGCCTTTATGCCCACCAATGTTTGCTACATAAGAAAATAAAAATAGAAACACTACAAATAAACACAAGCATTTGCAATGCAATAGGTCTCACCTTTGGGACCTTATAAGTGTTTAACTATGCAGCATATTATTGATCAGATTACATTAGACATTAAAGATAATAAAGTTTGTGGTAAAATCTGTGCAATCTGTGCATTTCAGACCCGAGACAACACATAAATACATTAGGTTTCGCCTATCTGATTAATATTTTTTATTTTGTTGTAAGATTTCGCTTGGTGAGCAGTTGTGCAGTGTGACAGTGAAGAGTGCAGCACTGGAGGCGGGACTGCGGTGTGAGAGTGAAGAATGCAGCACTGGAGGCAGGGGTCCAGTGTGTGAGGAATTTGGCAGGAGGAAGTAAATGTTATTGATGTGCACAGTGTTGCGTTGGGAATCAGTGGCATTTTTTTTTATTTTTAAGAAAATTGTGGAGGGGTGGGAGAACAACCTGGAAAGCACATGGGGATGGGAGCGTTAAGTGGGAAGCAGAATACGGTAGCGAAAGGGTAAGCAAACACTTGCACTTTCATAGAGTGCTAAAAGCAAAAGAAAGTAGCTTACACTTTCAAATGTGCTTATAGAATGAAGCAGGTCAGAGGAACATCAGTGATTTTTTTTTTTGCAGTTCCCGATAGCGCGAACTCGACTTGAAGGTACTGTAGCGCTATACATAAGCACAAGTTACATTACACACAGTCGCATTTATATTCTTTTTAAGGGACAGGAAGATTACGTGATGTGTCAAGAATCACAGTGTGTTAAGCCGACGCCGAGACTAACAGCACCGAAAGTGTTGAAGGTACTGTAGCGCTATACATAAGCACAAGTTACATTACACACGGTCGCATTTAAATTCTTTTTAAGGGACAGGAAGATTACGTGATGTGTCAAGAATCACAGGGTGTTAAGCCGACGCCGAGACTAACAGCACCGAAAGCGTTGAAGGTACTGTAGCGCTATACATAAGCACAAGTTACTTTACACACGGTCGCATTTAAATTCTTTTTAAGGGACAGGAAGATTACGTGATGTGTCAAGAATCACAGGGTGTTAAGCCGACGCCGAGACTAACAGCACCGAAAGCGTTGAAGGTACTGTAGCGCTATACCTAAGCACAAGTTACATTACACACGGTCGCATTTATATTCTTTTTAAGGGACAGGAAGATTACGTGATGTGTCAAGAATCACAGGGTGTTAAGCCGACGCCGAGACTAACAGCACCGAAAGCGTTTTAAAGAGAGGAAGCATTGAAAAGCTAGGTTTGTTTATAAGCTAAGCCCTGTTACCCTGAGGGGTCTTATCAGTAGAAACCAAACGTGTAGCAACACAACCGCAAGTGAAGAGTGCAGCACTGGAGGCAGGGGTCCAGTGTGTGAGGAATTTGGCAGGAGGAAGTAAATGTTATTGATGTGCACAATGTTGCGTTGGGAATCAGTGGCATTTTTTTTTATTTTTACGAAAATTGTGGAGGGGTGGGAGAACAACCTGGAAAGCACATCGGGATGGGAGCGTTAAGTGGGAAGCAGCATACGGTAGCGAAAGGGTAAGCAAACACTTGCACTTTCATAGAGTGCTAAAAGCAAAAGAAAGTAGCTTACACTTTCAAATGTGCTTATATAATGAAGCAGGTCAAAGGAACATCAGTGATTTTTTTTTTTGCAGTTCCCTATAGCGCCAACTCGACTTGAAGACGACGCCGAGACTAACAGCACCGAAAGCGTTTTAAAGAGAGGAAGCATTGAAAAGTTATGTTTGTTTATAACCTAAACCCTGTTATCCTGAGGGGTCTTATCAGTAGAAACCAAACGTGTAGCAACACAACCGCACTTGATATAAGTGCGGTTTGTGCAGCGTGCAGGATGTGTGGGTGGGAATTATGTAATCTTCTGAGTACACCGCTTCTGCTCCGTTGAGTTGATGACCCTAACACAGATGTCTAGAGCAGAGATGGCAGTGGGGAGAAAAGGTCCCTGCGCACAGATCCCACCATTAACAACAACCATTGGCCGCGCACGCGCGAGCGGCCACGAGACACGATATGTGGTGGGGGAGAAGCGGGAGTTGTGTGCGTGCGCGGCCAATGCTTGAAAAGCACGCTCGGAAAAAAAATGAAGCTGACGAGGAGGGAGTGGGAGGGGGTAGGGGAGGGGATTCACGCGCTGTAGAAAGCCAGATGGCAGCTGCTGTGCACGTCGCGCGCGCTTGTGCGCGTAAATGAAGCTGACGAGGAGGGAGTGGGAGGGGGTAGGGGAGGGGATTCACACGCTGTAGAAAGCCAGATGGCAGCTGCTGTGCACGTCGCGCGCGCTTGTGCGCGTAACAGCAAGCTGGTGGCCGGCTTGGTAGCACTTTCAAAAGCCCCTTACTAAATGTGTCGTGCGCGCTTGTGCGCGTAACAGCAAGCTGGTGGCCGGCTTGGTAGCACTTTCAAAAGCCCCTTACTAAATGTCTCGCAGAGCAGCGCATGCGCTGGCTCAGCGAGACCTAAAAATGGAGAGCCTGATAGGGACCCGTCTCAGCCATTGCTTTTTAGAACTGCCGGCAGGACCCTGTCCACTTAAAGCCCTGGTTAAGGCGCTTTGCGGATGAACATGAGAGAATAGTGGGAAGATTTACTTGAAAGTGGCATGCCTTAGCACCTATCCTTTCAGAATTTGTGACCTGTACATCTCGGCATGCGTCAACAACCCGCATGTAAATAATTGAGCAACATGGACACGTAATTCAAGAGCACACAGCTTGCTCTGAGGTTTGGAAACTAGGACGTGGCCTTGCATTCATTTCCATCTGTTGACTGACTAGTGGGATTTAGAAGGCAATATCTCATCAAGCCACGATGCTGCAAGGGGATGGGAGGTGATCGGGGCCGAGCTATGTCAAGCAGTCTGACGCTGTTCCTTCTGCACATAACACAGAGAACACAAGGAAATCAGCAGCAGACACAAATCAATTGCAAGTATGCTCATGTTTGAAAAGATTATATTCTCCATTATAGGTGCAAACTATTTTAATGTGCATACCGGCATGCATGCCAACATTTTAGAAGAGGAAAGTGGGAGATTTAAAATAAAATAACCGGGAGAATGTATTTCTCCCATTGACTTCTATTAAAGCAGAGGCAATTTCAGGAGGGAGACAGCTGAAATAAAGCCATTTTTGGCTTCAACAATAGGGAGTCTCCCATCTCAATCATGTCTATTGGCACTATCGTACTAATACAGTCATCTAATGGTGAGATTCTGCATCAGTGCATTGAGGTGGCTTCCTCCTGCAACAGGTGCCACTGTTGCAAGAGAATTCAGGCTAAATTAGCAACGTGGACAATGCTGTGCTGGTTAAAGGAATAATGAAACCCCTTTTTTAAACTTCTTAAACTAGGCCCAGCCTAGAAAGTTACTCAGAAAATAAAAGATATAAAAAATGTACTTTCAGTAATCACCCCTAGATGGCGCCACTTTGCAGCAAATAGTTATTATATGTAGGGCCCACGGTATTGTGATATATTTTTTTTTTTTAACATTTCTGTCCCTGCATTTATTTTTTGTACATTTTATTGCCATTTATCAATACTTCTCTTGTGTTTTCAGAATGAATGTAGTAGTAAAATGGAATATTTCCACATTTATTTAAATGATAAACATGAACGTTTTAGCAAATGAAGCAGTCACATATAAAAAAACACTACACACACAGGTAAATATTAGCATTATTTACAAATATATGTTAATATATGCTTGTATTAAAGTAAATCTCATCCAGTTTTTTAACTCCTCATGCTATTTGCTCAGCTGTTGGCCTGGAATTCATGAAGAACAACATGGAGAGAGTCATTCACAGGAAGCTCAATTTTCTGTGTTTTTCCGCTTTCAAAAATAAATACAGACAGGAAACACATTGTTTTCTGTCTGTACTTACCTGTAAATAACTAGTAATACGGAAAACTGGGAGTCTTAATTATATGTTAAAATTTCCTATGAACTAGGAATGTAGGTTTTAGGAGCTTTTGCCTCCAAATTGGCAGATTAATGAATTTGTTCACCCTGCGTGACTTGTAAGAGGGGTGAGAAGGGCAATCGATTAGGCCATGATGAGATGAACAGCATGGACTGTTGTCCACTTTCAATTTGAGATAGGCCTGCCTCAACCAAGACTGGATGGAGCAAAGGCGTATAGGATGTGCGGCATCATTCGCAGATTTTAGATGCAAGTACAGCTTAGACTTCGCTGCATATCAGTGGTGAGAGATGGCCAGCACATGCATTAGGACAGGCAAAGCCTCCACTGATATCCTGAAAAGCAGGGTGGCGTGGATTGGGCTCTGAGGGACATGGGGAGGGGGGGTGGAAGCCTATGGAGAGAACTAGCCCAAAGAGAATGACTTTTTCCCACCTGTTGACAGTGGTTCAATAGATACAGGCTAAGCCAATTCAGACCCAATGCATCGAGGCCCATCCTAAAAACAAGTTCTTGTCTAAGGTACTAGTTTCTATTCTGTACTTGTGTCTGAAACCTGCAAGTCTCCCAGCATGATATTCATTAGCGGCGAAAGCATTTTCCAGAATCTTGCCAAAATCAGCGTTGGTCTTCTTCAGAAGGCGTTTGGTGTGACCTAACCTCAGAGCATCGGGGATCACTCCATGAGACAGGGAGGAGTCAAGGAAAGGCAGTTGAAGGAAGACGGTGAGAAGGTGTAGTCTATGGTTAGTTGAACCAGCATGGGAGCTGTTCAAGTTACTCATAAAGCAGGTGGCTTCTTGGGGATAAAGTAGATAGTCACTAGGGAAAGGTGGAGGCATCAGGCAAAGATAAAACTAATGACTCAGTCACTCACTTCATGGCACTGGCCTACTGTGAGGGCTAGACCCAGGACTCATACTAACGTTGCATCGATTTGCCCTGAATCAAAATTTGGTAAGTGATTCAGTTACACCTGGAGCCAAAACAGCACACCTATCTGGGGTGCAGGTCTGTAGAGCAGCAAATGTAGAAATTGCTACCCAAGCATCAGTGTGACAGGAAGCCAGTGCTTAATTTGAGCCAGTAGTTTCCGGTGCTCGGCATCAGCACTTAATCATCAACACCTGCGCTTTTCATGAGTACCAGTTAAGGACACATTCATTTATGGTAGGCACGGGGAGAATAAGTGATTTGCCCAGAATCACAGGATGTTGAGCCGATGCAGAGACTCAAACCTGGTCCCCCAGCACTGAGGTCGGCAGCTCTGGCCATTACGCCACATCCTCTCCCCACTTTCATGGTTAGTAGTTGGTTCTGTTTTAGTCGGAGCTAACAGGAGATATGGGCTGGTGCAAGCTGCCTCCTGACGAGAGCCCCGGCACTTATTTTTTTTACAAATTAACCACTGCCGGGAGAACCTTGAGCTACAATGCACTTCGTGCCGTAACAAGTGGTACTGTGACACTGCTTTACTTAGGGTAATGAAACTCTGTAAAGATGGCGGAAAACAGACTGCACTTCAATTGCTGAGGATTCATCGCCTAAAAAACGACTCAAAGCCGGCCTTCCCAATACATGCCCAGCTTTAGCTGGCAATCACCCCGTAATCGTTTCAGGTTACAAATTGAATTTTTAGAAACTATTTACTTTTCTTGAGCATTTTGTAATTATTATATTTTTCACGTATTTATTGATGCTGGTGAGAACAGTTATGTTTTTTAAATAAAATGATTTATTACTTGTTTTAAAGTGTTCATTTGCAAAACTATGAACCAGAATATGGGATATCTCTTTAAATTATAACACAGGGTGGTAGAAGCATCTGGCCCAATCTCAAAAACTCACAATTTCTAGGGATTATTCTTTTCTTGACCTGTGCTGGGTCTGGTGGCTTAGTGGACTAAAGCATCTACTATAGAGGCTTGTGTTTGACCTCATGATCACAGGTTCTGAGTTTGATAAAATGAGTACCATTGAGTTGGGAAACAATAATCATCTGTTATTGAGCATCTATTACTATTATTATTATTATTGAGCTTTATTCAGTGCCAAAATGCCCACGGGTGAACGTGCGCTTTACAAATACACGTTATGTTATGTTGACCTCATGGCTACCTATGGATGCTGAAGATTGGAATTAGCAGAGATCCATTGCTGTCTGCTGGCTTTGTGCCTCTGTAAGGACAGATTATGCCTGCAACTTGTGGAAGTTTATATTACGCCTCTGCTGGTCTCAACACTCTTTGTGCCCCTCCCCCTGACTTTGACAAAGAGTCGGCTAGATGGAGAGCTTTGAGAATCAGCTGCAAGTGAGGGTCATGTTATAAGTGCTAGCCCAGACCACTTCTCTTTTTTTTTTTTTATATTTCAAAAGCCAGGTAGGTACAAAAAGGAAATTGGGTAGTTAGTTCATATAGATAATACTTTCAATACAGAGAATACATAGTTCATATTATGCATCTCATTGCACAAATAATTAAATACACAGATACAAACATACATACATTATTTTATCTGGAGGTTTCCTTAGACCTTTTATATCTATGGGATATGCTTTAGCTAATCTAGTTTAGGGCTGCTCTCCCTGAGCTCCTCTGCTGTTGCGCCATACCATCAAATGTTCCATATCTTCCTACCGTTCTCCCTGGCCCATCGGCTCTTGCTCCTATATAGTGCTGTCTCCTGCACATAGATACTTAGTAAGCGGTGAAGCCACAGCTGGTATGTGGGTGGGTCCATGTCTTTCCATGCAGTGACAATCAGCAGTCGAGCCATAGCTGTCATGAATATAAAAGTCTCTCTTGAATGCGTCTAAATTGACCTGACAGTCATATCCTGTAGCATCATAGCTGGGCTGATGGTAATTGCCTTACTGATTGTTTGGAGCCAAAAGTCCTCTATACCTTCTTTCAGAGGAATGAATTTAGTGCAGGAGTAAAACATGTGCGTGCTATCAGCAGGACCTGTTTGGCATCTGGGGCATTTGTCACTCTTCCTCTTCCCTCACCCATAGAGCTTGGCCGGCATATAGTACAGATTAAAAATGGTTTTGTAGTGTTGGGTCTTCAGGTTAGCTGATAAGAAGATCTTTCTCCCCAGTTCTATTGACATATCCAAGTCAACATCCCCATCACCCAGCTTTGCTGCCCATATTGCCTCAGTTTTTTCCAAACCGTCGGGAAGGGTCTCCATTAGAGCTTGATAATAGTCTTTAATCCTACTGTCCTGACGATTTGCAGTTTCCAAGATTGGAATTTTAGCCAGGTTAAGGGACCCGCTAGGGAGGCGCATGAGACACTCCCGGAACTGTATGTATTTAGGTTGTGTTCTACTATTAACACCATATCTTTGTATAAGCCCTGAGAATGATATGTTCTCTGTGTAGTTGTACAAATTTCCAATCCTGTCTATTCCAGCCTGCTACCAGTTTATAGCCATTACACAATACAGTGCAGTTGAAAATCGAGAGGAGCGCCATATGGGTGTATACCTGGGGACCTTCAACAGTCTGCTGACCTTTTTCCAGATCTTTTCCAGTCCGCCTTGACACACTTGAACCACGTCTTCTTATAATACCGTGGTTCTAGTTGCCAGAGAAAGAGCCCTTCCGCCTCTTTTCCAATAGATATATGGTATATTGAGGGCAGATCAAGATCATCATAGCTCACCTGACCAGGTAGTAGAAGAGTGCCCATCTGTTGTAGTGCGGCGGCCCAATAGTAAAATAACAGATTCAGAACTCCCCACCCGCCTCGTTCACGAGGAAGCGTCATACTTTTCAGAGCACGCCGTGTTTTCTGGTAGCTCCATATAAAGTTAGAAAACATAGCGTTCATTTTGTTTATAGTTGCATCTGCAAGTTCAAGGGGGATTGAGCGGAATAAGTATAGTAACTTAGGAAAGATTTTCATTTTTAGTACATTAGATCTTCCTATTATTGTTAGCTGCAGCTTATCTAAATGTCTTAGTTCCAGGCTTATTTTATCAAGTAATGGGTCAAGATTGATTGCCCACATTGCATCCAAATTAGATGGTATATTAACCCCCAGATATGTGGCTGATTCAACTTTGTGAAGATCTTGGATATGACATTGTGGAGAGCATATTATTTGTGTCCTCCCCTTGTTCAGAAGATACCCAGATTTCCTTCCAAATTCCTCCGCCATGCTTTCGACCTCTCTAATTGCCTCGTCCGGTTCTGTGGTGATTACTGCAATGCCGTCTGCATATCCTAGGATCTTTGTGTTGTACCCTTTACTAGTTACGGGTTTGATTGCAGAGTTGTGTATAATCTGGATAATAAAGGGGTCTAAGTATAGAGCAAACAGAATTGGAGAGCACGGGCACCCCTGCCTTGTCCCTCTGGCTAACTCGATTCTGCCCGATGTGTTACCCATCACCTGTAGTTGTGCATAAGGTTTGTAATACATGGCCTGGATAGCGGTTAGTAGACGTGGACCCAGCCCCCTCTCTGACAGAGCCCACCAGAGATATTGCCACGATACCCGATTAAAGGCTTTTTCAGTGTCTAGGAGGAGCACCGCCACATCATTACCTTCTACTTCTGCTATATCTAGTATTGATATAACCCGCCTGATGTGGTCTGTGGTCCCCTACCTGGTACGAAGCCGTGCTGCCACAGTGATACCAGTGACGCTATCATTCTCTGTAGCCAATTAGCTATGACTTTTGAATAGATTTTGGCATCAGAGTTCATCAGCGAGATGGGGCGATAAGAAGCTGGTAGTTCCGGTGGCTTCCCCTTTTTGGCGAATATCACTACGTCCGTTCCCTGCCATGATGGGGGTGGAGTCCCGCTATGCTGCACATCTGTAAACAGGTCATGCATAATCGGGGTGATCTCATGCAGAAGTAGTTTGTAAAGTTCCAGAGGGATTTTGTCCGGACTGGCTGCTTTCCCTGAAGGGAGGGAGCCTATTGCGTCCAGAATCTCTTCCAGTGCAAACCCTTCTTCCAACTCCAGATATAGGTTATTTCATCTTTTCTTTTGAGCACCGGCCACCTATCATCTTCAGTCGTTGGGTTTGCTCCTGGAGAGTCAGCTTGATATAGCTTCTTATAAAACTGCTCAAAAACGCCAATAATCTCCACAGGCCTCGTCTCATACTGCCCATTACTGTTCTTAATTTTGGCGATGTTGTTTCTAGCAGTTTTCTGCCTTGTACGCAGAGCCAGTAATTTTCCTGCTGACTCTCCATACTCGTACATCTCACCCCTATGTACCTGATAAGTTTGTGCCACTTTTTCCTGAAAATAGCTATTGATCTCTGCTTTTATTATAGCTAGTTTCGCTGTGTGTTCCTTTATTATTTCATCCCGCCCAGACCACTTCTCAGGGTGTCTGTTTCTGAAGTCTCAGCCTGAGCAAAGTCCTGGAGGTGAAATGAAGACTTCCTGTCGGCACCACATCATTGAAATCGGACTGTGCCTTAAACCACACCCTTAAATAAAGACCAACCGCTAGGTCAATGACAGAGGAATAAACTTGCATAACAAAAGAGCCAACACTCAACTTAAAGAAAAATGGAAAGCATTCCACAGGGTGAAGAAAGATCAAAGCAAGCAAAGCACACAAAATGACTAAAACCTCTAGTTGACATACTGTGGCACACTCTGGAGAGGCTTCAGTGAGCTTCCAATGATTGTGGTGCGATGAATGTATGAATCTGTCTGTGGCTTGGTCTAGGATACAAAGATAGCAGCGTTCCTTGTGTCTAACACCCTAGGAGCCCAGTCTTAATCTAGTGACAGTCTTCTCTCAGGTGAAATCTAAACATATATCTTCCAGGACGACCATATTGCATTCTGGTCAGTACTTCCATGCTCTGTCTAAGCATCTGCCAATCACATAAGATTCAGAGAGTGTGCTTAAGTCTACTGTGAGTGATGCTTCCAGTATCATGAATGTCTGCCCAAAAAACTATGTGATCCGCCTGCTCTAAGCTGATGTGACAAAGACTCTCAGTTGTAAGCAAATTTGTCTTTTGGGTCCATACACAGAGACCAACGTAACTTTAAGAGACAGAGAGCAGACCCTTGAACCGCCTGACCTTTCCACACTAACCTTGTGGTGTGTCGTACTGTGGGAGAAAATACCGTCGCTTGGCTCCCGTCCTGGGCACCAGCATACATCACCTCAGGTTGGGAGCAGCCACATATCCCCTCAGGACATTGCGCTTGTCTACTTGCCAGATCTCTGAAGTGGATGAGAAACGCTTCTCTAGCTGGACCACGCTTGGAATACACTCTAAAGTAATGATCTTAGCTGATCTATGTTCTACCCAGAAGCATTCCAAATATGAATCGATACCTTCCTGGGTTCCCACACAGTGTTAGCAAGCTAGAAAGCTACTCCTCCTGTCCATGTCCGTGTTTCCTAAGGGATATTTCCTGGCGGAAAGATATCATTCGCTCCTAACAAATCTCCCTTGGACTTGGGTGGCTTGGATGCTGCATAACCAGCCATAGTGTAAATAAAGTATTTTCCTAGAGTTGGTATAATCTTCTGTCCAATCAACACTTCCAGTCTTCATACGGGACAAAACATATAAAAACATCTCATGCCAGAGGAATGTAGGGTAACATTTGATTTGAATGTGAATACACTTGGCACAGGTGTGCAGATGATTGTGTTGATAGAGCGCGGACGTGCTCTTTAATTTGTAGGGGTGCATTATAATCATGAGTAGGTTGTACCTGCATTTATTCTTTGTCGTATTAAAATAATGGTGTTAGAGATGTGCTGTAATAACATGAAAGTGTCGTGTTAAAGTTGCATTTACATAAGCTGTGAAAGATTTGCATTTGAAAACAGTTCATGTTCAGTCAAAGGCCTAACGCGTAGCGATTTGTGTATGCCACTTACAATTATTCACGTATTTGATGGGCTCATGAAATGTATTGATTTAGCACTGCTCAATAAGCATTTATTATTGTGTACTTTCATGAGGCTTGTATGCCATTTTTCTTATGTTGGCCGAAGTCTGTGGGCCTGAAAATGTATTTTACCCTGGTCGCTCTCGACTGAGTTTAAACGTGTAGGTATGAATTTCATGTGCATGTTGAGTTTGTTCTTTCTCACTATTTTCCGTTGCAGGTCATGATTTCATCATTGTTAGTTAGAATAAGGCTTTTGTTCCAGGAGTTAGGTTGGAGAAGCAGTGGCTACAATAGGCGTATGAGAAGCTGATAACGGAAGACGGTGTTCTTTTTCGCTGGAACAGGCCTGGGAAGCAAGGTCATCGAGCCAGGAGCTGGGAGAGCAGAGGTGGAGTGGAAATTCACCTATGAGAAGATGCCCAGTGGGACGGGTCGATGAGGAGACCTAAATGGGCGTGTTTTGTGATTTCGAAGTTTGAATTAGGGACAGTGTCCCGAGGGTGGAGAGAGGAGAAGATCAGGAGACATTAGGAGAAGAGGAGTATCTTAGAACGAGCTCGGTAGCCTATGCTACTTGACCCATACAACATGAGTGTACTTCTTAGGAAGTCTTCACGCGCTCACACCTTTACCTTTTCCTAACTTGCCTGGGGAGAAAATGCTAAGTAGGGAAGTCACCTTAGTGATAGTGTAGGGATAGGTTTATGCTTTTCACTTACGAACCTGTGATGAAGTCTGATTTAGACGTGGGAGCACTTATTGCCTGCGTTCTGTTTCTGGAAATTGTCATTCTGTTCATGCTTCATCAAGTCAACTTTGTTTGTAGGTTTGGCTTTGTATTAGTTCTGATGTATTTCCACAACCTCGTTTTGAGGTGCTTGTATGTCCAACTATTTTTGGCTTTGTAATAAATGGACCAACTAGAATTTGGAGTCTGTGATCCTTCAGGGTCATGACTATTGGGTCCATATTTATTTGTGTGAACAATTGTCGTAAGATATCTCTTTCCTCTACACTGCCAAGCAGGAACCAACAATCCATCCGCCAGAGAGTGTTCCAGAGTAATGTATAGGTGGAACCTCAGCCCCATCAGTTGGTAGCAATATCGGATGGTTTCCTATTGGAGTGAGGGAGAGAACGATCTAGAACATAGGGAAAAATTAGTGGCAGAACCCCAAAGGTCCTAGAGAATGAGAGCCCAAAATGTTGAGAATGGAGAACGGCGGAGCATGCTGGAAACCGACGGAGAATGATGGTGTGGCGGGAACAACGGTTCACGGTGTTGTGAATATGAACAGGGATGTGTGTTAGATTGCGGTGATGATTTGATTGTGTGATGTCTTGCGGAGTTGGAATGAGAGTTGAGTGATTTTGGTTTCGGGCTGAGCGTACGCAGTCCATGTGATAAGATTCGATGATTTGATGATTTTGATGTCAGGCTCGACGAGTAGCCTAAGATCCCGGGATAGAGATTGTGGTGTAGAAGACACCCAGTGCTGTAATTGTCTGACCAGTGATTGTGGGAGTCGTGAGGCGCTATCGACAAACCCACACGTGATAGGGAAACGCGTGAGAGAGTGTGATAGAATCGTGTGGGAAGTTAGTGCACAAGGGCGGACTGCAGCGATTCGTGTGGCCAACGCAGTTCATGGGTCACGGTGTGTGAATGAATCTGAGCGATTGGATCCTATCAATTCGTTTACAGGACTGCCGGACGTTCGTGGGCAGATGGTCTGAGGTGATTGTCCGGTCGTTTCGCGGACAGACAGTTGCCAGAGTTGAGGCAGACAATTACTTGTGAGACCGGTCGTTTGGTGGACAGGCAATCGGTGATGTGACTGTCTGGTCGTTTGGTGGACAGACAGTTACTTGATTCTATGAGTGAGGCGTGTGAATGTGCAGAGAGAGATTGTGAAGGAGGGTGAACCGCTGTGGGGAGGAAGAGTGACGTCGAGGGGTCCCGCGCTGCGATAGGTCGGTTGGTGTAAAGCCAAGCTGGGATTGGTGGATTGTCATCAGGAAGTTGAAAACGAAAATATCTGTGGGGAAAACAAATTGATTTCAAAATGCGATGTTTTAGAGTGTTACGCGACCTTTGTAGGGAGGATAGAGGAGTAGCGACTCAATTGGGTGAGGAAGCACCACCAGAGGACACCCCAGCACATTATATGGCCACAAACGTAGGACTCCATACTATAATTTGGCTCAAAAATTTGCACAAAATTTCAGAGAACGAGGGAGAATTGGCCTTTTCGCGTTATGGTTATTTTAGATTAGATATCCTGTACCAATTGAGGGTAGTGATGGTTTCACTACGGCCTCCACCTAGACCAACACAGTTTGAGGCGTTAGATGCATGGATAAGAGCAGCACATGCAAGGAAAAGGGACCGAAGTCAGGAGAGATTAAAGAAGTCGATGAGAGCACTTCAGGATGCGCGATGGGATGCGCAGACTAAAAGATGGAGGATAAACACCATTGAGGGAGAAAGGTTGTTTCCACTCTTAGTGAAAGCAGGAGACGCTCGCAAAGGAAGGGAGGAAGATGACAGTGACACTGATGACAGCTTGTTAGAAAGATTATTGGCAGAGCGTCCTCCACCATACAATCCAGATTCAGAAGAGGGAAAACGAGAGATTGCAGGAAATGTGGGGGAACCACAGATGAACCCTATTGCGAGAGTAGTGGGAACAATCTCAACAGAAACGGCAGGTAGTGGGACACCAGCATTGAGGGAAACAGAGATGAATGGAGTGAATTCCACTTCGCGGTTACCGGATGCCCTTACGGTGCCGGTCACCATCGGACCTATTGTGTCCGTGTATGGCCCGAACCAGAGGGAGAGCGGTAACCAGTCACAGTCCGAAGTAGGAGAAGGGGTTGGCTCTGGAGGGAATAGCACTGTAAGTGGACAAGGCCCATTCTTGACACCAGTGGAGACTAGCACTCCATTGCCAGCTACCGCAGACGCTTCTAGGGGTCAGAATGGCTCGAGTGCAGTAAGGTCAGCGTCACTGGCGGACTCACACTCCGATTTGAGGATGTGGGAACCTCCGGTTAGGGGCCCTAATGGAAGAGTGACAGGAGGACCTGATCAGGGAACATCTGGGAATCGGGGTATTCCACAGCGCACAGCAGAAGGTAACACTTGTAGGGGTCAAAACAGTGAAGGTGAAGAGTCGAGTGGTGCGTCAAGTCAGGCAACGATCAAGGCTGCAATAAGAGCGAAGGTGCTGGATGTGGTGAGGCTCAAGGTAGAAGTTGATGAAATAATAAGTGGAAACTTACCCTTAGAGAGGATGGAGCTTTATGAGCAAAACAAATTGTTGTTTGTGGCGAAGGATGTTACTCGGAAAGCAAGGAAAGCACATGAGAAGTTGACAGAGCTAGCGCGAAGGTATGAAGTGGATCTGTCCAAAACGAAAATGTTGCAGGGAAGCCACAGGTTACAGTATAGCGATCAGGAACTGGAAGAGAAACGACTTATAGGATTGAAGACCCATATTCGAGAATTGATTGTAGGAATTCGTGCATGGAGCATGCTTGACAAATGGGAAGAGAGGTGGTCCAAGAAAAAGAGCGTTAAGAAAGGGATAGGAGATACACCACCTCCAGGAGGGGGAACAGCAACAGTAGAGGCTTACCCACTCCGAGAGGTACCAAGCGGAGGGTATGTACATGCGCCTTGGAGTAGGGGTGACTTGGCAGCATTTTCAAATAATTTTCCTCGGCTGAGGGAAAACCCGGTTGAATGGTACAAACAGGTTGATCGGTTTGTGAAAATTTCGAAGGTGTTGTGGGTTGATTTGAATACATTGTTTGACATCGTTGTACCTGGTGATTTTTGGTCGGCGTGTAAAATAGCAGTTGAATGGCCATCTTCAGAACCAGACCGAGATCCTGTAACTCATGGTCCTTCACCTAAGGTAATGAAAAAATATGATCAGGTAGTCACATGGTTGCAGTCCAAAGTTTCTCCACAAGATATCGATTAGGTCAAGATTGATCGGACGACCCAAGAGTCCAAGGAATCAGTACCTGAGTACTATGAGAGGCTTCTGCAAGCCTTTAAGCAGTATAGTGGATTGGACATCTTGGAGACAAAAGACATGGGACAGTTCGTTTCCAAATTTGTGTTAGGTTTGAGACCAGAGATTAGCTTCATGATTCAGCAGCACCTGATCTGTTGGCAGAATAAGTCTGTGGACAAGATTCTGCGATATGCTAGATACTGTAGTGATGAGGTGGATTCGAAATATCGGAATCTTGAGGACAAGCTCATGCTAGTCCAGATGAAGAACGCAGATCAAGTACAACCTAGTGGGGGAACGTTGGGAAGGAGACAAGGAACCCATAGTGGAGGGACACAGAATGCAGGACAAGGAAGAGGGAAGCCCATCGATCCTAAAACAGGGATTGACGTGGGTACTCTAAAGAAAATGACCGCATGTCATTATTGTCACAAGATCGGGCATTGGAAGCGCGAGTGTAGATCGAATCCAGCTAATCAGGTTCAAGGGGAAGAAGTAGTACAAGTACCCGAAATTGCAGATACAGTAGCCAGACCCAGATCAATGTATGGGGGAAGCTCAAATCCACAAGCGCAAGTTCCCCAGCCACAGAGAGTTCTGCAAGGGAATCGAGTATGCCAGCAGATGCCCTTCATTGAGACTTTGGATGAGTTTGATCCAGACCCGTTACAATGGCATTGCCTGAGGGGGGAGGGAGACTGTACTCTTGGAGCAGTCTTGGAGGTAGACCAGAGAGGACCGTATGTAGAAGCAGATGTTGACGGTCATCCCATCACATTCTTGATTGACACTGGTGCTACCCGTTCTACTGTGAGCAGCAGTAGACCCAAACCTACCCCTCTAGGGACAATCAATCCAAGTTGTCGGAGTTGCGAACAAGAAAATGACTAGTCCTTTGACAAATGCGATACCTGTAATGATAGGGACGTTTCAAGATCGTCACCGGTTTCTGGTGTGCGATTCTAGTCCAGTCTGTCTGTTAGGTCGTGATCTTTTGTGCAAATTGAATTGTAACATCTATTGCACGCCCAGGGGAGTTGAGTTGCAGACGAATGATGATGACGTTGCCTTCAAACTGGCAAGTCAGAACCGCTGTATGACAGCATATCCTTTGCGGACTACAGAGGAGTTGCCATACGACCTGAGAGATTCAGTTGATCCTGTGGTGTGGGATTTTACAGGAGAGGAGATTGGTCTGAATCGAGGGGCTGAGCCGGTTAAGATCCAGATTAAGCCGAATGCAGAATTCCCAAGGACGCCCTAGTACAACTTGACACCGGAAACGGTGGCAGGAATTAGACCAGTGATTGAGTCTATGATCGAACAGGGCATTCTGAAGGAGATAATGGGGAGCCCATGTAACTCACCCATTGTGGGATTGCAGAAGCCTAGTGGGAAGTACAGAATCGTGCAGGACCTTCGAAAGGTCAACACGATTGTAGTTCCATGTTGTCCTGATGTGCCGAATCCGGCCGTGGTTTTATTTCAGATTACCTGCGAGGCAGAGTGGTTCACGGTGATTGATTGTGCCAAGCATTCTTTTCGATCCCCTTGCATGAGGAGAGCCAATTTTTATTCGCTTTCCGTCTGGAAGACCGTGTGTTAACCTGGTGTTATATCCCACAAGGGTATACTGAGAGTCCATCGATCTTTAATCAGATTTTGAAAAAGAACCTTGAGAGTCTGGTGCTGCCACAGAACTCAGTTCTTGTGCAGTACATAGACGATCTCTTGATTGCGTCCGAGACGCAAGATGCGTGCAGGATTGATACTGTCGCATTGTTGAATCACCTAGCAGAAAATGGACATAAAGTGTCTCCGAGTAAACTTCAGTACTGTGTGTCTGAAGTTCAGTATTTGGGTCATCGCATTGAAAAGGGCAAGAGGAAGGTGTCACCAGATCGAGTCGAGGCGATCCTGAAAATCACTGCGCCTACGACCCAGAAGGAGGTCAGGATGTTTTTGGGAATGGTTGGCTATTGTCGTCAATGGATTCCCAACTTCTCCTTGAAAGCAAAGCCTTTGCAGAGGTTAACGCACAAGGATGTGAGCGATCCGATACCATGAGATAATGACTGTTTGCTTACCTTCCTGGAGCTGAGGGACAGCCTGTGACGCACTCCAGCTCTGGGAATGCCAGATTACAACAAAGCCTTTTCACTGTTCTGTTGCGAATGAGAAGGTTGTGCATTGTCGGTGCTTACACAAAAACATGGAGGTGTCCGTAGGCCAGTTGCTTACTTTTCAGCCACTTTAGATCCGGTGGCTTCAGCGTTGCCCGGATGTCTCAAGTCCGTTGCAGCAACAGGTGTCAGCATTGAAAGATGTGAAAGTATTGTCATGGGTCATCCATTGGTTGTACATGTGCCACACTCTGTTGAACTGTTGGTGATCAGGACTAAGATGTATCATCTCACAAACAACAGACTCACACGCTACTAGCAGGTTATACTTGCCTCGGAGAATGTGACTCTGAAGAGGTGCCCCGTACTGAATCCTGCTACTTAGATGCCAATGCCAAATTTTGATGAGGGTGAAGATTGTGAAGACCGTGACTGTCTTGATGTGACTGAACTGTGCACCAAACTGAGGCTTGACATTGTTGATGAACCTCTGACTTTGTCTGATGAAATATTCTTTGTTGATGGTTCATGCGCAAGAGACAATGCAGGTTGTTTGAGAGCAGCTTTGCTGTTTGCACCATCACAGGAGTGGTGGAAGCCGCTTGTTTAGAGGGAGTACACTCCACACAGGTGGCTGAAATCATTGCCCTGACGCGTGCCTGTCTGGCCGCAGGTCAGATCCGGATCACTATCTATACCGACAGCCAGTACGGGTTCGGTGTAGTTCATGATTTCGGACAGCTATGGTCACAGAGAGGGTTTCTAACGTCATCAGGGTCCCCAATCAGAAATGGAGAACATGTTCGAAGGTTGCTAGACGCCTTGCAGCGTCCCAAGGAAATTGCGGTGGTTAAGTGTGCTGCCCATGGGAGGGGGGACGACTTTGTGACCCTTGGCAACAGGTATGCAGATGAAGTTGCCTGGTTTTGTGCTGAACAGAGATGCATTTTTACTGGGGATTACACAGGAGAGAACGGAGCTCAGCATGATGTTAGCCATAGCAGATACTTGGGATGAGATCAAGCGTTTGCAGGAAGAAGTGTCCGAGCAGGAGGAAGCTATTTGGATCAAAGCAGGTTGTGAAAAGAGAGATGATGGCATTTGGGTTTCGGCTGATGGTCGAGCCGTGTTACCAGACAATTTATTAAGCCCTATGGCTAGACAGATTCATGGAGCAGTTCATGTTGGAAGGGATGCAATGGTGCGAGTGTTTCGACAGACGTGGTTTAACCCACGTTTCTGTGCGTTTGCTGAAGCAGTGTGTCATAGGTGTGTAACTTGTCAGCAGATGAATGTGGGGAAAAAGACTGTGGTTGCACTGAGTCATATCGGGAGATCTAGAGGTCCCTTCAACAGAATCCAGCTCGATTTTATCGAGATGCCTAGGTGCAATGGTTTGAGATACATTCTGGTGATTGTGTGTGTTTATTCACGTTGGGTGGAAGCATATCCGACCAGGAGGTGTGACAGTCTCACTGTATCGAAGCTGTTGCTTAGAGAATTGATACCACACTTCGGATTTCCGACCTCATTGGAATCGGATAGAGGAACTCACTTCCACAGTGAGATTATGAAGCTGCTTTGCACCGCATTACAGGTTGATCAGAGATTGCACTGTAGCTACAGACCTGAGGCATCGGGTCTAGAGGAACAAATTAATGGGACTTTCAAAATGCGCATGGCCAAAGTCTGCTGTGGCACTTGAGAAACGAAGCAGAGGTTCTTTAGTGTTTGGTACTTGGTTTATTTTCTATTAAAGTATAATGATACAGTCTATCTCCTTCTTGGTCTTGCTTCAGAGGTCCTCAGGGGTTGATCCGTCTTGAACTCCTCGGTCAGGGGTGTCCATCGGGGAAAGAAAAGGGGATTTTATAAGGATGGTGTCTTTATATAGAAGCTTGTTGGGAGTTAGGGAGTGGAGGGAGGATCACAAATCACCCGGTTTTGCCACCACCAGTGTCGCGCTACATGCAGGGTTTGTACGGGGTTAGCCTATTTCATCAAGCAGAGTTATACTGACAGCCACCCACCCTGTGCGCAGCGCAGTTAGGTATCATCTCCCTTTTTAATCGGAGGTGTGTTATTGCCTCCAGCACCTGTTTTGAATAAGCCGCTGAAGCGAGCACGTACCTCAGCGAGCCACGCTCCTCCTGGAGCGCGGCGGGACAGCTCGTAGTGCCGAACGGGGTCCGGCTCTCTTCTTGGCTTTGCCTCGCTGGACCTCGGTCCGTAGGTGGGCGGCGGCCGGTCTTCTCTTTGGTTCCTGACGGTCTCTTTGTTCGCCGGGTCGCTCAAGCAGGCTCCCTGGGCATCACTTGCGGAGTCTTCCTCCCGTCTCCAGTCGTCGCGGGACAAGCAGACTATCAAGGAGGTGGTGGTCTCTGAAAGGCCTCTGATTGGTTCATGTGACCAGGTCACGGGGGTCAGTCTTGGATCCAGGAAATCGTTTTCATTAAAGGCGCTGCGTTGTTCTTGAGCTCCCGGGCCAGGTGGGGACTGTAAATAGAGGAGAGGAGACACATAAGGGGGAAACTGATCGACATCGTTCTCTTCTGTCACGAGACTTCCAGGTACATCGTGACATCTGCTCATCCACGTCTCTGAAATGGTCTGATGCTTTGCCCTTGGTGTTGATGAGTGTGCGCAGCATTCCTGATAGAAGGACAGGACTTTTGCCTCACGAGATCCTTATGGTGAGGGCAATGCGATTGCCAGCAGTGCCATCTACAGCATTGATAAACATCACAGATGATTTGATCCTTGATTATTGCAAGGGACTGGCTGATGTGGTACGTTCTGTGTCTCACCAGGTCGAAGCTGCGACTGCCACGACATCGAAAGATCTCTGTCACGACCTATGTCCAGGGGACTGGATACTGGTGAAGAAACACGTGAGGAAGAGCTGCCTTGATGCTCGCTGGAAGGGCCCCTACCAAGTGATCTTGGTAACCAACACAGCTGTGAAGTGCGGGGGCCTACTGAACAGGATTCACGCTTCTCACACCCGTAGAGTTTCAGCACCCTCGGATGAAACTGCTCCTCTCCCTATAGAAAGTCCAGCTGTGGCTGCGAGGCCACTGGAGGGGACAAGCCAAGCTGTGAGGGTCACTGAAGAGGCTGGCGATACACCAGAGCAAGCTGAGGGTGGTAGTGCTACACAAGGCCCAGACAGTGACTCTGAGGGAGACGGTAATGTTGTGAACGATATAGAGTCCGACTCAGCAGAGAGAACTGGTGTGCAGGAGGATCGGGTGCAAAGAAGGAGAGCAAGTTTGGTGGACGAATAGTGGCCTGGGAGACAAAAGAGACCGAACCTGAGACTTGCATCGGAAAGAGATCTTGCCCCTGTGACCGAAACGTCTGAATCGGAGCTAAGTGACACAGAGCAAGGCCAAGAGGGCTTGAGGAGATCGAGGAGGGCAAGAGTGGCTTGCCGGAGATACGCTACTCCAGAGTGGACTTACGTGATTGCAGATGCCAGGAGTAGTGGGAACAGGGAGGCTGAGGTCTTCGAGAGTTGTCAGCAGAGTTCCTGAACTGAAGATTGAGATTGAACTAATAGTCCCAGGGTTGTAAATAGAAGGAGTGTTAACAGTGACTGTACCGAATCCTCCAGTGTTGAGTGGCGTGAGGAGTTTGGTTCTGAGAGATTTGACCTTTCCAACCTTTGGATATCAGCCTCCAGCTCAGGAGATTGCAGCTATTCGTCTTGAGATCTTGCATCATGTTATTGCTGAAATTAGTTCTGAGCTTGTGAGAGACTGTTAAATGAATTGTGAATTGTAAATAAACCAATTGCTGCCTGAAGAAGATAACCTAGGTCCGAGTGGAAGAAGAATACATTTAGGGATTTTCAGTAGAAGAAGAAAGAGGGCTAGGGAAGTCTTCTGAACTGTGTGAATAATTGTGCAATGGACTTTGAGTTTGGTTTCCAGAACTCCGAAGAAACGGTGCACGAACTTTGTTGAGGAATGGTCAGAGGAAATGAAAAGCGACTCTTGAGAGATCTTCTTGCTGGGCCAAACCGAATTCAGTTGGAAATGGAGTCTGG
Organism: Calotriton arnoldi; assembly: GCA_963921515.1. NCBI lineage: Eukaryota > Metazoa > Chordata > Amphibia > Caudata > Salamandridae > Calotriton > Calotriton arnoldi. The sequence continues at coordinate 575,997 of CAWUFW010000844.1, read as the reverse complement.
AAATCCGAACCGTAGATCAAAGTGTTTAGTAGGCACACTCATAGTGGGTGTAATAGTGGTAATAGCTATAGTAATTGTAGCGTCTGTAAAGTTTTCACATGATGTATGTTAAGAACAAAACACAATCATGAACATTCTGCGCCATCTTGTCTGATGAAAGTTCCTACGTGCACATAAACTACAGTCATTCTGATTTACCACAGCCATTTTGTACTCTGTTGGTCACCTTCATTTCACCCTGTCCTCTAGCAGCCTTCTGACTCTCTGACCAAACCTGATATGTGTGCTGGGGGCTATAAACTATTTCCACGACAAACATCAACATCACCTGCTGCCTCAAACTCGTCTTTCCTCTCATCCCTGCACAAACGGGTTACAAATACCAAACAGACTCTTGCAAACATGGTTTATTGCACTACACACAGCAAGACTGGTTTTTTGCCAACAATGGGACCTGTTCTTATCAACAGAACGGACTCTTAGATCTGGCCGGTCTCACTCGCTTTTAGACCCTGAAGCAAGGTCCAGCTGCAATTAAATTGTCTGTTTTTGACCTGGGTGGGAGGAGAGTTAATGTTGGGCTTGTGTAACCATGTTGATAAAACAATGTCAGGCTTGTGTGACAACCTGCCCGGGGCGGAGACTCCAAGCTTGTAACCATGATAAAAGAAACAAATACATTGTGTAAAACTGTATAAAAGGAAGAGTCAGAAGCATTGCCAGTAGAACACCTCCCTGAAGACATCCTGGTGTCAGCAGTTGACGTGGTCTCCTCTAAGAGTAATAAACCTTTTTCTTGCCTTCCAGCTTCCAGCCCTGCCTCGTTATTTTAGATAGTGAATCCAAAGTGGATTAAAGGTGACTTTGCGCCGGGCAGCATTGGGGATCCCAGGAGACTCGCTGCTTTTCACAAATTGGCGACCCAACGGGGGCCCATCAGAGACACGTGGGTCCAGTAGAGAGGTCCTAACGACGGAGTGAACGACTAAATGATTGGAGTGCACCTGCCTGAAAGAGACCCTCGTCTGGCTGCCAATTGACTGAACTTCACCGGTTCCGAACGGACCTCTCTCGAGTGACCTGCGGTCCTGACTGGGGCCTTACAGGAACGCCGCATTGATTGTTGGAGTAAGAGGACAACCAGGCGCTGGAAGGGGAATACGAAGAACTGTCCATACGGTCCGGGTAAGGTTGTGAGAAAACATGACTTAAATTGATTGATTGATAGAAATACTAGTATTCCTTTTTGAGTTATTTGAGACATTCCCTGCTTGCAAACAACGTAGAATAGGAATATTCTCTCTTTGCAGACAGCGAAGGACAGGTAGTGCAGACTTTTGTCTAACATTAATTGAGATATTCATTTTGACCGCTAAATACGTCATGCCTGTTTTCTCTAGATTGTTTGATTGTTTTGGACCGGACCGTTTGTTAGAGGTCAGTCATCCGGCACCCCTAACAAGGACATGTACGTAAAATATGGATTAGCCACCGTAGCTTATAGCAAACTATGGCATAAGTACACTAGGAAGGACCGGGTAAATCAGTGGCCACTGACGGGATCTTTCGATCCCGCTAAAATAGAAACGTTAGAATTAGCTCTCCACAAAAAGAAAGCTAGACCAGCCATGTTTGATAGTTTTGGTTTATGGCGAAAAGAAGCAGCTCAACGAAAGAAAAGAGACGAAGCTAGACAAGATAAAGAAACGCGAAAATCAGCTTACCAAGCCTGTAAAAAGTTAGAAGAAGAACTAAAAGAAAAGGAAATCGATAAAAAGGAACAGGAATCAAAAATATCAGGTCAATGCCCTGTTAGAACGCCCTTAACTCTTTACCCCGAGTTACCAGCAAAACAGGGGGTAGATGATGATTTATTGTTAGGTCCCCCAATGATATACATGCCACCCCCTTATGCCCCTACTCATCCCGTAGTACAACGCCAGGACCCCCAAAGTATAGCTGGAGATGGCACGATCGCCTCAGTCTCCACCACCTCTGCTCCCACCGAGCCACCCACACCAAATGCCTCATCAAAGGAGGTAGTAGTAGAGGTAGGAACCAAGGAAATAGGAGCGCCCAGGGTCCCGCGATTAAGTAAAAATGAGCGAGCAGGCATTGATAAAATAGTTAAAACCCTCATAGATAGGAAAGAAACAGAAGAACACGTAACAGACATATGCGACTCCTATGTTGAAAACCGCAAACGATACTTTATTGTACGTCTCTGTTACCACACCCTTACTGCATATGAAGAGAAGTACCAAAACGTAGGGCCCGAGCGATTAGTGGCTCTCTACAGGAAGGTAGACATCGGAGATGAAGGCGACAACGATGTTGCAGAACTATTTTCATCCACACTAGAAGTATTGTGTCACCTCATAGAACAAGGACAGATAGATAGGGACAGGACAACTAAGGTAGCAGGACCCCCAGTGGAAAAAACAGATAGCATGATGCCAATAAAAGAAGCTGCCCCTTACTGGGTACCTCCTAGAGGACAAGGGACTAATGATGATATAAACCATCAAGACGCTAGAGGAAGGGTGGTCTACAATTGGGTGTATCAGCCATGGGACAGACAGGACATCCTGACCTTCCGTAAATCTTTGCCGGATTTACGAAAGAACCCCACCGCCTTTACGCCGAGCTAGGTACCGCTCTGGGATCAACAATAATGACACTTGCCGACATAGACTTGTTCTTCGGGTTATGTTTGCCAGCAGATGTGTGGAAACAGGTTAAGAAAGTAAACCATACCGAACTGTTTGGTCATACCTGGGAACAACTCGACACACTAGATAAACAGCGGAACCCTGGTCAAAAAACCAGTTAAAGCAATATTAGACCTCCCTGACAAAATAGTGCAGAAAGTGAAAACGCTGATCCCAGAGAAAAAGATAGACTGGTCCATAGTAACCGCATGCCGCCAGAAACCACAAGAGGACGTCTCAGAGTACTTCTCCAGATTTGAAACTGTGTTCTCTGATTACAGTGGACAAGACATGTCCACCGCAACCGGACACCACTTATTTGTGCAGAACTACGTCAAAGGATTACTGCCAGATGTATCCCAGAAACTACAAGCCAGCGAAAGTAGTTGGGCAGCATCTAAACCGACGGCCATTCTCCAAATGGCCCAGTATTACGAGCATCAGAGAAACGAAAATGACAGGGCTACAGAAAGGAAAAAGAAGGACTTGAAGGAAAGGGTAATGATAGCACAACTCCAGGGGGCGAATACAGGAGGGGAGCAATATAGGGGAGGAAACCAGCAGAATACCCCTAGAGTACAGCCACCTAGGAACAATCCATCTACATCATATGTAGGACGCCAAGACCTAGGACAGGATCAATGTGCATTTTGCAAAAAATATGGACACTGGAAATCTCAATGCCCGGCTTTGTTAGGAGCTGCTAGGGGCAGAGGGGCGAGGGAAATAGCAAGTGGACAGAGAGGAAGAGGACGTGGGAGAGGGTACGCGAGTGAAGCAAGCGAGGAAAGGCCAGGAAGAGTGAACGCATTTGACCATCCCAGACAGAATCAGTACCAACAGACAGATTATGACAATACGTACGACTTTGCATAGGACAGCCAGGGGCAAGGGAGGGATCCAGTCGAGCTCTGCGTTGATCAGCAAGGCCCTTATGTTACCGCTGAGGTCCTGGGCACAAGGTCGCCATTTTTGGAAGACACAGGAGCAACACGTAGTGCACTATCCAAACGACTGATTCCAAGGGCACCCTTGTCAGGCTCACATGTGACCTCAATAGGATTTGACGGTACGCCCTCCACCAACCCTTTGTCCCGACCCATCCCTTTTAATCTTGACAGCAATGGCGTCGAAACGACATTCCTCCTCTCATCTAACACCCCAGACGCCATTATGGGCCTCGACCTTTTGAAACACTTCCATGCGACTATCAGATGCTCACCAGACGGAGTGCGTGTCATCCTGTATGACAACCCCCAACGCCATAGAGAGAACCCTTTTCAGCACATGTTTTCCATCTCTGAGACTGACACATCCATACTGGACACTTTGCCATCACACTTATGGGCTAGGGCTGATTCAGACGTAGGACGAATGATGATTGACCCAGTACACGTAACAATACGACAGGACGCAACCCTACCGAAGGTACCGCAGTACAAAATATCGCCAGAGGGTGAGAAAGCACTAACAGAGATCATACACTCTTTGGTAGAGGCAGGGGTGGTAGAGGAAGTAGTGAGCAACATTTGTAACAGTCCCATACTACCGATTGTAAAGAGACAGGGAGAGGGAGATGGGAAAGCCTACCGCTTCATCATTGACCTGCGGGAGGTAAACAAAATCGTAGTACCACAATACCCAGTAGTTTCCGACATCACGACAATTTTGACTTTAATCCCCTCCACTGCCACCACCTTCACTGTGATCGACCTCAAGAACGCCTTCTTTTCCATACCTATACACGAGGACAGCCGCTATCTTTTTGGATTTACCCTAAATTCCCGTTCGTATAGATTTTGTAGAGCACCTCAGGGGTACACTGAGAGCCCAAGTATCTATAGCCAGGCGCTTAAAAGACAGTTGGACGCCATACAATTGCCAGATGGAGTGGCACTAATACAATATGTAGACGACATCCTTCTAGCAGCAGACACCATACCAATAGCCGTCACAGCCACCATCAAACTACTCCATTTCCTTGCTGAGAATGGTCACAAGGTCTCCCGAAAGAAACTGCAGTTCTGTAAATCACAAGTGACCTATTTGGGTCACCTTTTATCAAAAGAAGGGAGAAAACTCACGCCTGACAGGATCCAGACAATTCTAGACACCCCTGTCCCCAAAAATCAGAAGCAAGTCCGCTCTTTGATAGGCCTCACCTCGTTTTGCAGACAGTGGTTACCGAACTTTAGCCTCATTGTCAAACCCCTTCTCTCCCTCCTAGCTAAGGACATCCCCGCACCTCTCCCCTCTCCCCTGGACCCCCGAATGCCAGACAGCCTTTAAAGAACTACGCAATACCCTTTGCTCAGCACCAGTCCTAGGAACCCCAGATTACTCCAAACCATTCTTCCTCTACACACACGAAAGGGAGGGATGTGCATTGTCTGTCCTAACACAATCAATTGGTCACAAACAACGCCCTTGTGCATATTTTTCTGCCACCCTCGATCCAGTAGCCAGAGCACTGCCAGCGTGCCTGCGCGCTGTGGCAGCTGCAGCGGTATCAATACGCCAGAGCGAAGGAATAGTGCTCTCCAATCCAGTCACTGTTTTAGTACCCCATGCAGTCGACACACTACTGAACCAGACCAAAACCCAACACTTGACTAGCGCCCGACTGACAGGATATGAGTTGACCCTGCTAGCACCGCACATTACCCTAAAGCGATGCACCACCCTCAATCCAGCCACACTGTTACCCCTACCCGAGAACGATTCTAACGTGGCTCCACTACACGACTGTGTGACACTAACCGATGAACAAACAAAAAGTAGAGTAGACCTCAGAGACACCGCCTTTCTAGAGCCAGATGGAGAACTATGGGTGGATGGTTCGTGCATCAAACTCCCCGACGGCACCACCTCAGCTGCATACGCTGTCACCACAGCCCGAACCATTCTAGAAACAGCCCGTATTGCCCAACGTTCCGCCCAGGCAGCAGAACTCATTGCCCTCACACGAGCATGTATTTTAGCAGCTGGCACGACAGTTAACATATACACCGACAGCCAATACGCCTTCGGGGTGGTTCACCATTTCGGGATTCTATGGAAAGAAAGAGGGTTCCTGACTTCACACGGTACACCCATCCTGCATGGAGATTTAGTCTCCGCCTTGACGGAAGCAGTCCTCCTCCCCAAAAAGCTAGCAGTGATAAAATGCCAAGCACATAGGAAAGTGACAGATCTCATTGGACAGGGAAATGCGCTAGCAGACGTTACTGCCCGAGCCACAGCAGAAGACAGAACCATGACACGAATGTATGTGACCAGGTCACAAGCTGAACAATGGACTGATGCTAGGACCACTGTAAGGGACATACAGACTACAGGCACACAAGACGAATTGACCGAGTGGGAAAAGGTGGGACTAAAAGACGAGGAAAATTGCTGGAAAACTAAAGACGGAAATAAATGGCTGTTACCCAATGCCTACCTCATCCCCATATTGACCATGGCACATTTACCAGCACACATAGGCTCCACCCCCATGATTGAACTAATCACAAGAGTATGGCATAATGTCAAGATAACAGAATCTGCAAAGCGCCTAGTACAACAATGTATAGTATGCCTACAACACAACCCAGGGAAAGGGACAGTAGTACCACGGGGAGGGTTTGGAGTCCCTGATCACCCCTTTGAAGTCCTTCAAATGGATTACATCCAACTAGAGAGATGCCATGGTCTAAAATATGTCCTGGTGGTTGTGTGCGCTTTTAGCAAATGGGTGGAGGCATATCCCACCCGCGACAATACTGCCATAGCCACTGCAAAAGTATTGTTGAAAGAATTCTTCCCCCGGTACGGCCTTTGCAGAATTTTATGGAGCGACAACGGCCCACACTTCGTAGCCGAAGTGATACAGAACATACTGAAAGGGTTGGGGGTAAAACAAAAATTCCATGCCGTCTTCCACCCCCAATCAGCGGGCCTGGTAGAGAGACACAATGCAACATTGAAACTAAAGCTAGCCAAAATAATTGCCACAACCGGGTTGAAATGGCCCGACGCCCTTCCATTGGCATTGCTATCAATGCGCTCCACCCCGACCAAACACAGACTGACCCCGTATGAAGTGGTCTTCGGCAGGCCTATGAACATTTGGGCGGCACCAAGACCCACCTCCATTAACGATGTCCCGAACATATTAATGTCAGACTATCTGCATAAATTGACAAACGAGCTAACAATTATCCACCAACAGGTGCAGCAAGCCTTGCCTGACATATCCAGGGGCCCAGGACATGTGATAAAGCCTGGGGACTTCATCCTAGTTCGCAACTTCCAAAGAACGAAGAATCTGGAGCCCAGGTGGACGGGCCCCTGGCAAGTCTTGATCACCACTCGAACTGCCCTCCGAGTGGAAGGAAAAAAAAATTGGCTGCACGCCCACCACTGCAAGAAAGTCCCTCCAACGCTGGCAACCTGTGAAGAGGTGGAGGTGCAAGAGGAAGTACTCGCAAAAGACCGACCAGCTCTGAGTTGCTACCCACAAGAAGACACCCTCCAACTGTCTGAATTTCCCGACCCCACGGTGCCATCCAAGGAAGGGTACAACCTAAGATCGACGAAAAGGGGGAGCTCCAACAACCAGGCCACTAACTGAGTCAGAGTCTCAGATCGGTAGCACAGCCAAACGACGCTACCAGGAAAAACACCAGACAAAAGTCTGTGGTCCTAACAGTTGGTGAGCTCCTCGAAGATGATGGAAGAAACGGAACACCTGCAAAGCCACCGCAAAGACACCAAGACTTTTGAACTGCACAGTACAAAGACAATTGCACTTGTAGCTGCATTTCTCACCTGCCTCCTGCTAATGGTCACACTCTGGATCATTGAAGAGAATGCACCTGCATACAGAACATTGTCACCAACCATGCAACCAATCACAAAGAAAGAACACTACCTGGTATCACTACCGCCACATCTCCGAGAACGACGCAAAGAATTCTGGAATAATTCTTTCGTACAGATGCTGCACCAGCACAATCTTGCCACCAATGCCACTAACTGTTGGGTCTGTGGGCTGCTACCACATGCCACTGAACATTCCATCCCTTTCATCCCTTCACCCTTTTCTGTTCATGGATCTTGCCTTGCCTGGATGATGCTCCTACAAGAAAGTTACAAAGACAATGCCACTTCCGATGGGACAATCGCTCAGTTCTACAACGAGTTCTGGCTAAACCAAACAGGAAGAACAGCAGCTCCCTTTGCCCTCACACCTCCAATACGACATTCCCAATGAATGTCCCCTCCAAAGAACGAGTGGAAATACAAGTGTTCAATAATCCTGTCAGAGCCACATTTTCCTACCTGAAGAAAAGAACTGCTGCAACACTGACTGTGGCCCTATCTGTGGTGAACGTCTCTGGCCTTGTATGCATTGAAGGCCGTGGGACTAAGAATGTGGGTCACAGCACTTGTAACATTGTAAGGACTTTGAACACTGCCAATCCTCCAGCATTTGTTGCATCACCCAATATGTACTTTGTCTGTGGAACCAAAGCCTACACCTGGCTCCCAAGAAACTGGGGGGCACGTGCTACATCGCCTTTGTTTTGCCACCGACCTACACAGCCCCTGCAGAGCATCATCGAGAAAAGCGTTCTAAAGACACTGATCAAGCAGACTCTGCCGCATCACAGTTCGTTGACGCAGCAAAAGGGCTCGTCCCGCTATGGGGTCCGATGGCAAACAGCCGAGCCATCAGACATCTGTCTCAAGCGGTAGAAACCGCCCTGAACGTCACAGCTGGCATCCTCACCAAGAACACTGCCGAGCTTCAAGCGGTCCGTCTGGTGGCCCTACAAAACCGCATGGTCCTGGACGTGGTACTAGCGGATCGTGGAGGAGCATGTCGCATCATTGGTGCCAGATGCTGCATATACATCCCTGATAATTCACCCTCTGTCTATGAAGCAATCGAACATCTCCATAGACTGTCTTCAGAAATTCATCAAGGATCAGAGACTTGGACAATTGGAAGTTGGCTTTGGGGCATTTTAAAGGACTGGGGTTGGAAAATATCAATGTTTCTCTTGGTCCCAGTATTGGCAATATGTGGTTGCTGTTTGGGTGTACACTGTATACCACCTTTGTGTTCTCTTTGCATAAGTGCCTTGCGCCCTAAGACTATGGACACTCAGTTAACAAAAATGAGAGTAATGTATGAACAAGAAATACAGGACATTATGGAGATCGAAATAGACTGACAAGATGGCTAGTTATGTTCAAAGGGGCGACTGTTAAGAACAAAACACAATCATGAACATTCTGCGCCATCTTGTCTGATGAAAGTTCCTACGTGCACATAAACTACAGTCATTCTGATTTACCACAGCCATTTTGAACTCTGTTGGTCACCTTCATTTCACCCTGTCCTCTAGCAGCCTTCTGACTCTCTGACCAAACCTGATATGTGTGCTGGGGGCTATAAACTATTTCCACGACAAACATCAACATCACCTGCTGCCTCAAACTCGTCTTTCCTCTCATCCCTGCACAAACGGGTTACAAATACCAAACAGACTCTTGCAAACATGGTTTATTGCACTACACACAGCAAGACTGGTTTTTTGCCAACAATGGGACCTGTTCTTATCAACAGAACGGACTCTTAGATCTGGCCGGTCTCACTCGTTTTTAGACCCTGAAGCAAGGTCCAGCTGCAATTAAATTGTCTGTTTTTGACCTGGGTGGGAGGAGAGTTAATGTTGGGCTTGTGTAACCATGTTGATAAAACAATGTCAGGCTTGTGTGACAACCTGCCCGGTGCGGAGACTCCAAGCTTGTAACCATGATAAAAGAAACAAATACATTGTGTAAAACTGTATAAAAGGAAGAGTCAGAAGCATTGCCAGTAGAACACCTCCCTGAAGACATCCTGGTGTCAGTAGTTGACGTGGTCTCCTCTAAGAGTAATAAACCTTTTTCTTGCCTTCCAGCTTCCAGCGCCTGCCTCGTTATTTTAGATAGTGAATCCAAAGTGGATTAAAGGTGCCGGGCAGCATTGGGGATCCCAGGAGACTCGCTGCTTTTCACATGTAGAGGTTGACGGGGTGGAAGTGAAGGGAACATCCATACCAGCTACTTCTACTACAAAAGAGGGTACATTAGGAGCTGAAAAAGCTATGCTAGAGAAAACTAGTTGCATGTTACACGTAGATTTGTCCAAGGGTGATTATACGATGAATGCCTATGCGAAGTTGTTGTATGAGTATATGAAAATGATGGATGTGAGGGATTGTTATGTGTGTATGCAGTTGCCAGCGTCAGTGGAAGAGTGAATTAGGTATCATCACCTCCCACTGACATATGGTATCACCTGTAGCCTCTTGCTTAGTATGTTTTACGGAAAGGGACATTATGAATATTATTTCTCCAATTATGATGCAGTGCTGTCAGAAGTTCCAGCTTATAAGCACCTTAACAAGTATGATTATTATAAGCAAGATGATAGATTGGGAAAGTATTTCATACCTACAGTAACCTTAGATACAGCTTATGCTCATCACCACAACCTAACGTGTTTATTGACTGATGTAGAGAAGAAATTTGTAGATCAGGTAGAAGACAGACATAGACAACTAATGGTTAAACCTACCAGTAGGGAAGGAAGACTTGATTGGACTAAGGAGGAGTTAGCTCACAAGGCAAAGGGAAGTTATGGTCCAATAGCTTTAGATTTTGAGCAGCGAGGAAAGTTGTGTATTCGACAGGTCCAAACTTACTATGACAAAATCTATGTGGGCCAGAGTGTATGCGATCACATATTCACGATTGAAACGTCAGCGAAGAAGTTTTTGCGGGAAGCTGTGCAAGTGGTGCCAAATGTGTATTTTGTGTGTGGGAAGAACGCCTATGTGCAATTGCCATTGAATTGGTATAGTACATGTTATATAGCTGTTGTCTTCCCAAAGATCTATCACGTTGAGGATTTGAAACACTTGGAAAATGGGGAACACCATAGAAAGAAGAGAGGCGCTAGTGCAGGAGAGATTGTTGGAGATGTTTTTGGAGCAATGATACCAAGCTTAGGAGTGATTCTGAATGATGTGAAGATTAGAAGGTTAGCAACCATCTTGGATAAGCTATCGGCGAATTCAGCTCAGTCTTTGTTGCTTGTAGATGGAGAGATGGTGTCGATAAGAGTAATGGTGATGCAGAACCGCCATGCATTAGATGTGCTGTTGGCGAAGGAAGGCGGAGTCTGTAAAATGCTGAAGGTTCAGGAGTGTTGTACTTTCATTCCTGACAACAGCAAGGATTTGAAGAAATACATAAGTAATATTACTGCAGTTCATTTCGAGGTACACAAGATGGCAAAGGAAGGAGTATGGACGAAAGTTGGGAAAGGATTTGAAAGGGTTGGGAGTTGGTTTGTAAATCTTGGAAAAGGTATTCTTGGTTACATCTTGAAGCCTATCATTATAGTGGTAGTCTGTGTGATCCTTTTGCTTGGGATGATAAAGGCATACAAATGGCACAAAGCAGGACAGGCTGAGAGATCTCTTCGGAGGCGAGAGAGGAGAATAGAGAGATTGCAGGAGAGTCACTATGAGAATCTCAAGAATTTAGAGAAGTTCCGACAGGGTAGAATGGCTACACCTTCTGTTTAGGTCGGTTCTTTCTCCAGGGATGGTGTTGGAGGGTGATGACACTAGTCATCAGAGGGGGGAACTGATAGAGCGCAGACGTGCTCTTTAATTTGTAGGGGTGCATTATAATCATGAGTAGGTTGCACCTGCATTTATTCTTTGTCGTATTAAAATAATGGTGTTAGAGATGTGCTGTAATAACATGAAAGTGTCGTGTTAAAGTTGCATTTACATAAGCTGTGAAAGATTTGCATTTGAAAACAGTTCATGTTCAGTCAAAGGCCTAACGCGTAGCGATTTGTGTATGCCACTTACAATTATTCACGTATTTGATGTGCTCATGTAATGTATTGATTTAGCACTGCTCAATAAGCATTTCTTATTGTGTACTTTCATGAGGCTTGTATGCCATTTTTCTTATGTTGGCCGAAGTCTGTGGGCCTGAAAATGTATTTTACCCTGGTCGCTCTCGACGGAGTTTAAACGTGTAGGTATGAATTTCATGTGCATGTTGAGTTGGTTCTTTCTCACTATTTTCCGTTGCAGGTGGTGATTTCATCATTGTTAGTTAGAATAACGCTTTTGTTCCAGGAGTTAGGTTGGAGAAGCAGTGGATACAATAGGCGTATGAGAAGCTGATATCGGAAGACGGTGTTCTTTTTCTCTGGAACAGGCCTGGGAAGCAAGGTCATCGAGCCAGGAGCTGGGAGAGCAGAGGTGGAGTGGAAATTCACCTATGAGAAGATGCCCAGTGGGACTGGTCGATGAGGAGACCTAAATGGGCGTGTTTTGTGATTTCGAAGTTTGAATTAGGGACAGTGTCCCGAGGGTGGAGAGAGGAGAAGATCAGGAGACATTAGGAGAAGAGGAGTATCTTAGAACGAGCACGGTAGCCTATGCTACTTGACCCATACAACGTGAGTGTACTTCTTTGGAAGTCTTCACGCGCTGACACCTTTACCTTTTCCTAACTTGCCTGGGGAGAAAATGCTAAGTAGGGAAGTCACCTTAGTGATAGTGTAGGTATAGGTTTATGCTTTTCACTTACGAACCTGTGACGAAGTCTGATTTAGACGTGGGAGCACTTATTGCCTGCGTTCTGTTTCTGGAAATTGTCATTCTGTTCATGCTTCATTGAGTCAACTTTGTTCGTAGGTTTGGCTTTGTATTAGTTCTGATGTATTTCTACAACCTCGGTTTGAGGTGCTCGTATGTCCAACTATTTTTGGCTTTGTAATAAATGGACTAACTAGAATTTGGAGTCTGTGATCCTTCGGAGTCATGACTATTGGGTCCATATTTATTTGTGTGAACAATTGTCGTAAGATATCTCTTCGCTCTACACTGCCAAGCAGGAACCAACGATCCATCCGCCAGAGAGTGTTCCAGAGTAATGTATAGGTGGAACCTCAGCCCCATCAGTGTCACTTCCCAATACAATGTAATTGACACCAGTGGGAGGACGGGGTGGTTCAAATAGTTTTCACATTTACCGAATTGTTGCCGCAGTGTTTGTAGTTAATTTTACCAGGTGGACCAATTAAGTTCCAGCCCAAAAAGTAATAACTAAGAAAGTGGCAGAATGATGTATTGAACTCTAGAGACAGAAAAGGAGAAGAGCATGCCGAAAACAAACCTGGAAAAGGTTTCCCATCCCAGTGCACTAGCCCTCTCCATCCTCTCCCCACCGCCATTACCAGTCAGCCTCAAAAAGTGACAGTGATTGGTTACACAACTGAACCAACTTTAAAAACAACACATTTAACATTATCACACACGCATCAAATCAGAAATGATCAATACTTTGCAGGAATATATATCCCCACCTCCTTTGGTAACTTGTGCATGGCAGGGGCCATCTGATGTGTTTTTGCTGTAAAGCAGCCTCAAATTTCGATATTATATAAGATTTGAAATATTATTTTGTACATTTTAGCTTATTTTAAAGCATTTAGCATTACATAGGACCCATTTTGAAGAAATTTTTACAAAAAATGTGTAAAGTCTTTTTTCTCAGTGCCTTACTAGGATTTCCTGCCATGCTTTTCAGGTCAAATTTTAATTTACTCTTTTTTTAAATTTTAATAGATTATTGTATTTCTCCAAAGTGTTGTCATTCTGTCTGTCTGACTCGAACTTTTCACCTATTACCAGCTGAGTACTGGGAGAATCTGAAGGGCGCGAGTTACCTTATTTTCTATTTCGCTGTCCAAGTCCGTTCTCACAGCATCCAAGTCTGTCACTCCTCGACTGAATTCCAAACCCTCCCTCCCTGGAAGAGGACTCTCCACTGCATCAATATCAGTCTCCTCGGTGGGTGCTCGCTCCACAACAGCTGCCTGGAGAACTGTGAATGTAAAGTAACACCAGAGATATAAAGTAAATTCTCATTCAAAGTCTGGTTTAGTTTCACTCAAAAAACAGAACTTGTAATGGGATCGGACATGGAACATTCAAAGATATAGGCCGGGTATAGAAAGACCAGCATGGGCCTACACCAAATTCTAAGACTTTATGAATGAGCGGAGACTGGGCACAGGGATATGAAAGACTCCCACGATCATAGAAAGACTTTGAAAAACTGGCAAAGAATCACCGAACAGAGGAATTCTGGTAATATGTGAAAAGGATTGTAAGTGGCACCAAATTTAGAACCGAGCAATCCTTGGGCCCAATTGTATGTCAAAATATTGAGAACCTACATATCATGAAGGTGAGTGCGTACATCTACATACCTTGAAAATGTGTGTGTGTATGTGTGTGTGCGTGTGTGTATGTGTGTGTATATATGTATATATATGTATGTATACCCATATAGAGATAGAAACTTGGTTTATGATACATGCACCAATAGCAAACAATACTTATATATAATATTCAAAAGATAGAAAAGGGAAGGGAGGGGTGAGAGAATAAGCTACAGAAGGAAGAAAGTAAAGAGAAAGGGAAGAAGGACAGAGAAAAGGAAGGGAAGAAGGACAGAAACTACAAAGCAGAAAAGAAAGAGGGGAGGGAGAGGTAGTGAGTACAATGATGGTAATGATTCTAAGCGAACTATGGGGTTAGGAGGAGGGGCAACTTGCAAAAAGGGGGACCATATCAGAAGAAAAGTATCTGCTTTGTCCATTAAATTGTAAATGATCTTTTTCTTATTATGCGGTCCTGTACATCTCTGCAAGCCATTCCTCATGTGACCGCAATTGTGGAGAGCGCCAATGTCGCAAAATACAGATTTTGTCAGCTGTAAGGGCAGTGACGAGCAATCGACAAGCATGGCGGGTCAATTCAGGAATGTCCGATAAGTCATGGAGGAGAATTAGGGGGTCTGGAAGTAGTAAGGGTAAATACATAGCTTCTCGGAGCGTAGACTCTGCTGACTTCCAGAAGGGATGTATGGTGGGACAGTCCAGCAAAATATGGACAATATCACAGTACGTTAATCACATCGCTAACAGGCAGAATGAGGGAGCAATCCTGCAGCTTGGAGCCGCGCCGGGGGTCCAGTGCCATCCCTGAAGGATCTTAAAAAGACTGAGTTTCATCTGTGATTCACGGACTCCTCGTTCTAGGGCCTCCAAAAGTTCTGTCCATTCTTCCTCATCTGCCTGCCAGGTTGTCCTGAGGCTAGCCACTTGGGGCGGAAAGTAAAGATGACGAGTCAGGAGGTTAATCCAGACATCACACCTTTAAACTGACCAAGTGTTGAGGTAAGAGAGCACTAGGTAACAGTGAATTGTCCAAGGTTGGGGACCCAATTTGCTCAGCAGACAATGATGTAATTGTCTAGAGCAACCTGGCAGGCAGATGAGGAAGAATGGACAGAACTTTTGGAGGCCCTAGAACGAGGACTCCGTGAATCACAGATGAAACTCAGTCTTTTTAAGATCCTTCAGGGATGGCACTGGACCCCCGGCGCGGCTCCAAGCTACAGGATTGCTCCCTCTTTCTGCCTGTTAGCGATGTGATTAACGTACTGTGATATTGTCCATATTTTGCTGGACTGTCCCACCATACATCCCTTCTGGAAGGCAGCAGAGTCTACCCTCCGGGAAGCTATGTATTTCCCCTTCCCATTTCCAGACCCCCTAATTCTATGTCAGGACTGGAGGCGAGGAATATGCCTTCTCTCTTCACTTTTATTAACAGCAGCCAATTTTAACACAACAAGACTACATTTCCCATGAACCCTGGGGAAATTTGTAGTAAAAGAAAAATGCCCAATTAGGAACAGTCCTGGATCCTCCATCAGGTCACTCCAGCTCCAACATAATCTGTCCTCACTGGCCCTTCATCCTCTTTCTTCGCTGCTGCGCAGCCGAGATAAGTGCTTTTCCTACTCTGTGGGAATATGACCTTGTTAATTGTGTGCTTTGTGTCCCTAATTGCTTGTAATTAATTGAAGCCTGCGCGTTGCTCGCGCGTACTAATGTGGCTTTGTATTATTTGCCTTGTTTAAACATTAGATTGCTGTGTATTGTATTGTATTGTTCTTTATATTGCCTTATTGTGGTGATTTCATTGCGCATTATAGCTGTTGCTGCCTTTTTTCATGTCGCGCGTAGCTGCGCGTGCCGATGCGGCGTCGTTAAGATTGCCCTTTATTCACTTTCGGTAGGGCTTTGCCGCCGCTGTTCTGCTTTGTTTATTGTGAGTTTTTTCTTTTCACCCGGATGCTCGTGAAGTGCTTCGTCCTTTTCTGTCAAACCGCGGGAGCGTTTCCACTCCTATGCTGCTTTTTCTCTGGTGCGCTCGCGGACCTCCCACCGTGGGAGGCAGCGGGAAACGTTGCGCGTGTTTAAATCCTGAAGGATTTGAGCAGCGGGCCGTAGTCCCCGCGAGCCCGGCCTGAGGAGGACGCCTCTTGAAGTGTATGTGACTGTGCCGCGCTGTTCAAATAACGGCCGATCCGAGTTTCTTACGCTCTGCTGCCTCAGGCACTGATTTATTCTAAGCAGCAGAGTCTGTATTCTCTGGATGTTATGCCCTCTGTGGGTCTGTAGATTTCAGGCGTCTGACGTCTGTTGGGCACTTTTCCCAGGCCGGTCCTCTTCTCCAAGAATACAGTTTTACACCAGGTATTTTGTGCCCAGGGCCTGGCCCTTGAAATTACAGCGAGATCTTCGCACATGATATCAGGCTGACACCCAGCCCTAAAATAAAAGCCTTTCAGATTAAGGCTGTCAGGTCTGTCTCCCAGACCCCACTGTTAAGTCTCATCTACCCTTATCTATTCTCATTATAGTCCAGGAATATGGAGAGGGACTATGAGGAAGACTCCCAGGGAGGGGAAAACACCCTGGCAGACCTCCCTTGGGACGATGAGTTCTATGAAGCTGTAGATGCTTCAATCTATAGAGCGGTGGGCGAAGCCATGTCGCCCCTAGAAGAGAGGTTATCGCAAAAGATAGATCAGGCGCTAGCACGACTGGCTAACCTCCCTATGGCACCCGTCCCTCAACCGGGGCCCCCACTGATTCCCCTGACGGCAGATCCTGTCCCCCCCCCCCTGCCAAACACGCACGCAACACTGGGGTGGATCTTAGCGCCTTTGACAGGCTTAAACAAGCTTTTCTAGCCACCCAACCGAATTTGCCACCAGCAGGGGACGATTTATCAACCCCACAAGATGCTCTGCCCATTGACAACGCAGGGGACGCTAAGCCCGGCCCTTCCAGACCCTGGCTCCCTTCCCGACCTCAGGACACCTCTGACATGTTCGATCCTGATGAAATCATTCACCCCCACTCATCGGACTGGGCCCCAGCTGATAAGGTTGCCAGTTATGTGGCAATGCACATTAGGAAGCCCTTAGAGAAAGAGGCACGTAACTGTCTCCGTGCAGAATGCCCTCGACCTACCCTGGAGGGAAAAGTTGCCCTCACTCCTGAAATTGATACCAGCATGGCCACTTTTTTGCAGAAATTCATGAGAGATCCCAAGAAAGGGATGATAGGTCCTGGTGTGCGTGCCAGGACAAGCTCCTGGACATTTTAGGGCCCCTCACGAAGATTTTGGACATGGCCGAGGAGGCCAAGACGTCAGGCTCCCTAATCTCCCTAAGTCCCTTTCCGGGTGGGCACAAAGGGCAATTGTGGTTTTGGGCAACTCTAATTGTGCCCTTTTCACGGAGTGCCGTCGCTCCCTTCTTATCAAGATAGACCCCAAACTTGGGGATCTTGCTGATTCCGAAGCGGGGGCAGTAGAGCAAGGAGGACTTTTTGGGGAACCGTTTGTCAAGGAGTTGGGAAAATTTGTCAACACCTTTGCCTCCCTTGACAAATCGCAGTCCTCCATTAAAAAGGTTTTTCCACGGGTTTTCCGAGGGGCCGGTCGAGGTAGGGGCCGCTCGACCGGCTGCCCTTCCAACCAACACCCAAGAGGGCAAGGCTCCAGACAGGGACAGTACCAGGACCAGTCCCGTTTTGGCAACTTCTACCCTGCAAGAGGCCGACGTGGCAAGGGCAGAGGGTATCGAGGAGCTGCAGCCTCATCCAATCCCGGTGAGTGTTCTCCCTTCTTCCCGATTAAAAGTAGGGGGGAGGCTGGGGAGTTTTTTCCAGGCCTGGACTTCCATCACAGGGGACCCATGGGTATTGCAAACAGTTCGAGGCTTCCATATAGATTACGTGGGCGAACCCGTCCAACATGGCAGACCCCGTCCCATCCAGTTCTCCCAACAGGAAGCCTCCTTAGTAGACGCAGAGGTCGAATCCCTTCTGGCCAAAGGGGCCATCGTCCACTCCACTCCTCATCCCAGGGGATTCGTCAGCAACATCTTTTTGGTGGACAAAACAGATGGGGGCAAGCGACCTGTGATCAATCTCAGCGGGTTCAACGAGTGACTGGTCTATCGCCACTTCAAGATGGAGGGAATTCATCTCCTCAGAGATGTCGTGTGTCCCTCAGACTGGATGGTGTGGCTGGACCTAAAGGACGCCTACCTGTTTATTCCGGTTTTTCCTCCCCACCGACGATTCCTCCAGTTCACCTGGCAAGGGCAGACGTACGAGTTTGCATCTCTCCCTTTTGGCCTATCCTCAGCCCCTTGGTGCTTCACCAAGGTCCTCAAGCCAGTGGTGGAGTGTTTAAGAGCTCTGGCATTCGAATGATCGTATAACTGGACGATCTACTCCTGAGGGACGCGTGTCCTCTACAACTTCTGCGTCATCTTTGGATGGCGGTGGATCTTCTCCAGAGCCTGGGGTTTGTAGTCAATGAATCGAAGTCGGGTCTCACACCCTCCCAATCTCTTATGTTTCTTGGCTTCGTGATAGACTCCACTTCCTCCACTCTCCGCCTTACGGCCAGGAAGGTCTCAAAGATTCGACACAAATTGAGACAGGCCCTCACCAAACGACAGGTGTCTCTCAGGGATTTAGCCCGAATAGTAGGTCTGCTCTCCGCTTCTATCCAGGCCATCTTTCCGGGGCCCCTCCACTACCGAGCCCTACAACGCCTCAAAGCAGTTTATTTGCACAGAGGGTGTCCCTACTCCCACAAGGTGATCCTTTCCGAGGAAGCCCGGGAGGAGATCCAATAGTGGTTACAACACATGAAAGCCTGGAACGGCTGGGCAATCTTCGGGTCCGCCCCAGATTTAGTGATAGAGTCCGACGCCAGCACAATAGGCTGGGAAGCCAGGTGCGGCGAGTTTTCTACAGGAGGGTTGTGGTCTCCAGAAGAACGGAGATTACATATCAACTGCTTAGAACTCCTGGCAGGCTCCTTCGCCGTCCGCTGTTGGACGAGAGATTCTATTCAGTCTTCCGTTCTCCTAAAAATGGACAACATATCCGCTGTCCGTTATATCAACCATTTAGGGGGCACGAGATCCAAAGCCCTCTCCGTACTGTCTGGATCATCAAGTGTCAGTCACGGCGGAATATCTCCCTGGTCGGGAAAACTTGGTGGCGGATTTTCAATCCCGCAACTTCAGGGATTCCAGTCTTTGAATGCTGGACCCAGACGTTTTTCGGAGGTTAAACGACCTTTGGGGTCCTTTTTCGATAAACCTCTTTTCCTCGAGGCTCGACCACTAACTCCCACGGTTTTACAGCTGGAGGCCGGATCCGTTGGCAGTGTCCACGGACGCCTTCCTCCAGGATTGGAGTCAGGAGAAGGGGTACGCCTTTCCCCCCTTCCCAATGATCACAAGAGGGACGGCTCAGATCAGGAGGCAGCGAGCGGAGATGGTAATAGTCACCCCCTTTTGGAGATCTCAAGTCTGGTTTCCGGTTCTTCTGGAACTTTCTTGGGATTCTGCAATCCTACTCCCCCACTTTCCGAATCTTCTTCTGGACCCCGACCAAGTTCCCCACCCACTGATTCAGGGGAACTCGTTGTGGCTCATGGCGTGGAGGATTACCGGGGACGGTGGGAGGTCCCGGGCCTTTCGGAAAAGGCTGAAGAGTTCATGTCTAAGGCTTGGGCGGACAGTACAGTCAAGCGCTACAGGTCCGCTTGGGGCAAATGGTCCCGCTGGTGTGTGCGACGGAGTCTCAATCCCTTGGATGCAGATGTGGTTCACATCCTGAATTTTCTGGCCCACCTAGCCTCTAGTGGTTTGGCTTACAGGTCTATAAACACCTTTTGTTCAGCCATTTCGGCAGGCCACCTGCCACTTAATAATGCTGCAGTCAGGGAGCACCCCCTCATGTGCAAGCTTCTCCGGGGCATCAGACTATCGCTGCCTCCAGAATCTCGGTACTCGGCCTTATGGGACGTGATCCAGGTCCTTAACTTGTTCTTATCTTGGCAACCTAACCATTTTTGTCACTGAAGGAGCTGTCGGCTAAGCTGGCTATGCTGCTCTGCCTTATTTCCTGTCGACGTGTGTCTGATGTGAGAGCTCTGGATGTCACAGCCAGGATTTTTACTCCGAATGGAGTGACTTTTACTCTGCATAGAAGGACTAAGTGTCACACAAGAATAATCTCATATCCGGAATTTCCAGATTCCCCATAGTTATGTGTGGTCCGCTGCCTGAAGGCATATGAAGAAATGACAGAGGAGAACGTCAACTCCTTATTGCATTACGCAAACCATTTAAGGCGGTGTCCTCTCCCACCATAGCCAGATGGGTTAGGTGGGTTATGCCAGAGGCAGGTATAAGTCTCAAGGACTTTGGAGCTCACTCAGCTCGAGGAGCAATGGCCTCGAAAGCATTTGGCTTGGGTGCCCGGTTAGAGGATATCCTCAACGCGGCAGATTGGTCTTCAGACTCTACCTTTAAAAGGTTCTACTTCAAGCTTGTGCTGGACATGGCTCACCTCGCGGTGAGCAAGCTTTAAAGTAGCATAATCCTCGCCTCCAGTCCTGACATAGAATGAAAAATGTCCTAGCTATCGTAACGGAAAGTTTCAATTCTATTAAGGACTCGGAGGTGAGGATTATCCCGCCCTAGGGTTTTTTGGGATGAAGATTTCCCATCCCGTATTGGAGTAAGTATCTCAGTTTGATTCTAGACTGTTGAGAGATCTGATTTCGTTGCCATTTAGTGGAAATCTGCGTCACTGCTTTTGGTTTACAGGATTGACAAATACCTATTCGTTGAGTGACGATGTACCTTTGTCCTCGTAGGTTCGGATGCGAATAAACAGGACGCATGAATGTGATCTAATGGCTGACTTCGCGCGACGAAAGAGGATGAAGGGCCAGTGAGGACAGACTATGTTGGAGCTGGAGTGACCTGATTGGAGGATCCAGGACTGTTCCTAATTGGACATTTAACTTTTACTACAACTTTCCCAAGGGGTTCATGGGAAATGTAGTCTTGTTGCGTTACAATTGGCTGCTGTTAATAAAAGTGAAGAGAGAAGGCATAATCCTCGCCTCCGAGTCCTTAATAGAATTGAAACTTTCCGTTCCGATAGCTAGGAAATTTTTCATTCTCCTCCATGACTTATCGGACATTCCCGAATTGACCCGCCATGCTTGTCGATTGCTCGTCACTGCCCTTACAGCTGACAAAATATGTATTTTGCGACATTGGCGCTCTCCACAATTGCCGTCACATGAGGAATGGCTTGCAGAGATGTACAGGGCCGCATAATAAGAAAAGGATCATTTACAATTTAATAGACAAAGCAGATACTTTTCTTCTGATATAGTCCCCCTTTTTGCAAGTTGCCCCTCCTCCTAACCCCATAGTTCGCTTAGACTCATTACCATCATTGTACTCACTACCTCTCCCTCTCCCTCCCCTCTCTTTATTTTCTGCTTTGTAGTTTCCGTCCTTCTTCCCTTCCTTTTCTTTGTCCTTCTTCCCTTTCTCGCTTTACTTTCTTCCTTCTATAGCTTATTCTCTCACCCCTCCCTTTTCTATCTCTTAAATATTATATATAAGTATTGTTTGCTATTGGTGCATGTATCATAATCCATGTTTCTATCTCTATATGGGTATAAGCTGGACTTGCATGTCACTGTATTTGCTGTTATTTCTCAATTCTTAATGTTATCAATAAAATAATTAATACACAAAAAAAAGAAAAAAAAGAATCTGGTATTCACAAGAGGCTTCCGATGGAAGTCATACACAACAAATTATTTAACTTGCAGTATTTGATGGCAATCCTTCCCTTATTATACTCTCTCTCAAAATTACCTTGGTGGTGAAATGTAATTTCTAACTGGATCACTGCAACAACATTTACATTGGGGTCTCAAACAGAAGCCTAAAACATTCAAATAATATCGAACACCTGACCCCAGTTCTCATATGGCCATAACTGCTACACAATACCACACCGTTCATGAAAACCCTTCAATAATTTGCCGTTAAGATTAGATCAGGGTGAAATTTACCTTATGCCGGTGTGGTCTGCAAAATCTTGGGAATTTTTTGTTATGCTTGTTCTTGAAATTTCATCATTAGACCACTTCGCATAATTATGCACCATTCGCTGACACAATTTAGTGCAAATGGCGCTATTCACGGAAAAAAATTATTGCAGAAGTATGGAAACAACAGAACGCAAGTGGCTGTTCGCTGTGCTTTGGTGAAAAGGGTCTTCGTGCTAAAAATGACAAGGACGATTTCATCATAAAATATTGTGCAAATGGATGGATCTGCATTTCACATAATTTTGCAGACATTTCGCATAATTCTGCTAAACCAAACTGCATGAATTTCGCACATCTCTAGTAAAGATCTCAAATCAAACCTGTACCTCGTCCCACAATGCAATGCCTGGCCACACCATGTCTACCTTTTCAAGTTCTTCTAATCCTATCATCCACACAGACACAAAGGTCAGGCGCCAAGAAAGTATTTGCCATTGAATCAGCCACCTAAATATAGAAGATCTGGTGGAAGGTCTCACCACCTTCAAAAATATCTCTGCTTTGGAATGCCCGCTTTGCACATTTGAGAAACAAATGAGACTGCCTAAAGTTTCTCAGAGGCCTGAAAATACACCTCTGCTGAACTCTCCCTAACTTCAGCCTCACATGAATCTAATTTTTTCCTACCACTGTTTTACAGTCAGTAGTCATTTGCCTGATACTAGCCCATCCATTACTCAGTATCTTGGGTGACTCATCCTTATAGAGTCTTTACTATCCATCTCCTTATGTAGTCTAAGCAAAGATGCAAAGTACACCCCCCCACCAAAAAAAGAATTATATTCGGATTCTGACAAGTACCCAGTTGATTTCTTCTCCAATCCCCTCCACACGCAAATACATTAACATCTGTTTATTTCGATGTAAACAAACTTCTTAAACAGCATATTTGAACCCCAGAAGACACTGTCATTTTGACTGCATTCTTTCTGAAATGCTTAAGAAAAACACATCAAAATACCTTGATAATGCAGGATATTCTCAAAGCTAATACTTTCTCAGACCTTGTGGTGAATCAATAGAAAAAAGCTGACACGGTGAGGTCAAGTTAGATCTCCTTTCAGGTGCATATGTAAATATTGCCTGTAGGGTTTTCTTCCCTTCTTCATATGATACAGGTGGTAACCAAAACTATCCTTTGAGATTTCATCATGTTAGAAGAGAAATTTGGTAACTACGTGCAGATGTAAGCAGATCTCATCTAGAAACACAGTCTCCTCTGGGACAGGAATATGCTGGAGCCTGACGGAGTAGAATTGAGAAGTTATGCCTTCAATCTATACCAGCTAAGACTAGGTAAAATTGACTATGGATCACATATGGAGACTTGTGCTGTTATCGCTATGACGACTGAGGCCTCTTGGGAGCTGTCAAGACTCTTAAGTCACTAAAGAAAAAATTTCTTGGGACACTTTTGCGGTCAGTAGGAAAACGTCTTGCAGAAGGGCATATCACTTGTTCTGCGAGAAAGATTCTCCTGGTGACGAAAGGTGATCCATACGCAAATCAAAGTGACAATATTGTTTTGAAAAAAGCTCTCAGGAATACAAGCTCGAGAAAAACACACGTCAGATGATCACTACATGCCCTAAAAAAGGAACAATAAGACTTGCTAAGGCTTCATAAATACAGTGTATATTGGTAAATTGGAAATATTTCCAAAGTGCTCGTTTTTGTAACCGTCCAGTTCAGCGGTTCTTAACCTGTGGTCTGGGGACACCTGGTGGTGCGCAACACCTACTCAGGGGGTCCGCGACTGCTTAGAAAATAAAATAACATTAACAGATTAATAAAGTGTATGTCAACAAAGAAGCAAAATGCAAAACAGGACGGAAGGCATGTGAAGGAATTTGAAGGCTAAAAATTAAGTTGGTATCCTCGCAATGATTTGTGGGAGCAGTGCAGACTATAGTATGATAATGGATGGCCTCCATTGAATTTAGAAAAGCTCCAACCTTCCCATTAAAATTATAATTTTGATTGGTTTTATATTTGTTGGTGAATTAAATAAAATATTTCATTATTTGTGTACTTGTTTGATCATTGCTTGTTTACATAATTTTAAGTATTGCTTTGTGGTTCAAACCATCAAAATTGGGCCGGGATTGACATCCAGACGTACTATCAAGCAGCGCAGCTGGTAGTTATTAATCAATGGGCCCACCAACCAATGACGGACCCCGCATACCGTATGGACAGACTAACATTACAACCAAAGGGATATTTGCATGGGCTCTATACTGCATCAGGGAAACATTCCCTAGGGGGGCTGACGGCACAGACAGTTCAGGTCTGGCACTCTACACTTCAAAAGCTGGGATGGGAAAATAAGACCACACTAGCTACGCCCTTATGGGTCTCTCACCTCCTTGGGGACATGGGGAAGTGGCAGGGATTCAACAAATGGGATCTACTGGGAATCTCGAGAGTGGGAGATGTTTACTCAACAGCAGGAATAATGCCCTTTGTAGACCTACAAAAAACATATAACTTAGCACCTACTGAGGCGCTCAGGTACCTACAACTCCGCCTCGCCCTAAGCGCGGTAATACCCAGAGAAGAAGAGCTGCAAGAATCTTCGCCCTTAGAGAACAGATTACTCGAGGAACATATATCCCAAAAGGCAATCTCGCTAACATACAGAAAGCTAGTAAATAATGCCGCTGATATGTTAACAAAGCTGCAGGAGAAATGGGAGAGGGACATCTCAGACATGCAAGAAGATAATTGGACTGAAGCCCGATTTTCCCCTACAGAAGTAGCCATTAGGTCCCGCTTTCGCCTCATACAACTCAAAGTGCTTCACAGAACCTATATCTGATGCACTGCATTGGTGAAGATGGGTAGGCAACCAAATCCACTCTGCCGAAGGGGATGCGGTCAAGAGGGAACATTTTTTCATATAATATGGGCCTGCCCCAAAATCCAGTCCTACTGGGCTAAGATAATTCAATGTTTAAGTCGTCTATGCTGAGTCACATTGCCAATGCCTGCCAAGCTGTGCCTGCTTAATGTGTGGGAGGCGATGGATCTGGGGAGATGGGAGAGAATTTGAGTGACCTTAGCCCTGATAATTGCAAAAAGAAATATAGCGCGCAATTGGGGCGTTGATGTAGCACCGCCACTGGGCGATTGGAAAAAAGACATGGACTGTTGCATGGTGGCTGAAAAAAAGATCTATCAGAACAGGGGCTGTCGTCAAAAGTGGGGTTAAGTCTGGAATAAATAGAACAAGTATAGAGGCCTTCCGTGCACCGCCACTACGGCCCAATCGAGACGAGAGAGTTGGAGGATGGAAATGAATAAAAGGGAGCCTTGGGGGGGAAAGCTGACTACAATTGTATTAAAAGGAATATAGAAGAATTGATGCGATGTGTTGGTATGTTTTTGGAAAAATGTAAAAGACCAATGAGTGGTGTTATGTAACTTTTATGCAAAATTGTAATAAAAAGAAGTTTTTAAAAAAATTGGCCCGGGATTCCCGGATTTCAAAAACGATTTAGTGGTGGACCCCGGATTCCAGTAAAAATTAAGTGGGTGTGCACAGAACTTAAATGGTTAAGAAACACTGGTCCAGTTATTTCTCATTCTCTGGGTGATGCAATGCAGCACATGACCAATTAAATACCTTCAGATATCGAACATTAAAGAAGTCCACCACTGGCTTACATTATTATACGCGTGGCTACTTCTGACCTGTTATACCTTTAAGGATGAAACTTAATGCAAGGTGCAATAAATGTGCTATACTTTGGCCTGTACTAACATATTGATAAGTATTCTAAAATATTCATTAAAGACAGGGAAAACCAATTTATTTTCTTCCTCACCTAATGTAAACATTGTAAATACTACCTATTGAATTTTATGTGCACCATTGAGATATGGGAGTTTTAACAAAGGATTGCTGTAGCAAAGCATTACTGCAGGCGCTCGCCTACAAGCGAGACCATGACCGTGTGTTTTAGTGATTATTCTTAATCCAAGCCTTCTGCGTTTGAGCCATAAATGTCATCGAGTTTAATAATAAAAACCAGTCCGTTTTTCTTCAAAACAAAAAAATATGCAACAGTGTCCACTGAAACTCATTGTATTCACATGTTTCTGATACATATTCAGTGTGAATAACTTGAGAACATGACTGACCTTCACTTTTCAGTGAGTTGACAAGCCAAGTCCTACTTCACCCATATAGGTTTTTGCTTGCCCCAATATTAGGTGCCACCTGTATGGCACTCATAGGACCAGATGTACCATTCAGAATACTCCAGTGAATGAACTGTGGTGACCTATCACCCCCACTTTATATCCAATGGACTGGTGAGTCCAGGCTGGAACCATGCAGAAAGGCTGCAATTAGCGTCACTCATTGTGTGAGGCTTGCAGCCTTTAAAGAGGTTTCCAGGGTCAAGCTACAGAACCATGAGAAGGGGTACCTCTAATTACCAGAGACCGAAAATATGGACTACTGTTTAAACATGAAAGGCGGTATATAAAATATGAGAACGGACAAACCACAAATTGGAAAGGCATGTTGGTGCAATGGTTTTAAGACTGCACTGTAGATGTTTGATGGTTTTGAATGTGGATATGTATGTAAGGTGAATGATGCTTTAATTTGAAGAATGCAGTATTTTGAGGAGACCTACAATAGTGATGTTTATGACATTTTGCTTGTTCAACTAGAAGGAATGTCAGGATGTTTGACTTTTACGAATTTACAATAGAAAGATATATTGGTGAACAATAAGACTATTTCTGGGCCATGTATTTCTGAGACAATATATATTGCTTGAATAGATGTTGGAATTTTAAGGTTGCTAGGGTATTTCTTTGCTATAGTCTTTTCCCTGCCCTAGGAACCGAATCAAGGCAGGGGGTCCCTTTGGGCTTTCAAGGAGACGTCTACGATACTGACCGCGCCAATCAAGGTCCTCATTTATTATAATGGCCGACTAGCCAACGAATGGACACCTGCATACGAGTCTTTGTAGGGAAGCCTTCAAGCCAGACTCACTCAGTAACCCAGTGAAGGCTGTTCTCATGGTTGGTGCTACGTTCCGACCCTGCAGGATGTCGCATTATGGCGCCATCAAAATGGCCAGAACAGGGTTCTAGATCACAGATTTCCTCAAACAAGGGAGTGCCAGATCAGCTAAATGTCACTTTGCCAGGGGATATTCTTGCATGAAATCTATCTTCGAAGACTTAATGCGCCAAGCACCTGTGCACTTTTAAGGGCATAAACATGCAAAAGGAGGGGCGTGGTGGTGAGGCGTGTGCAAAGTGGCCAAAAGTCTGGCAATAGGGCACAAGAAAGCTGACAGCATCTTTGTAAGGGAACATATCTCGACATGGGAATAGTTGGGGCTTGTTTAACTCATTCATAGTTTCCAGGTGGAATCTTTGTGGGAGTTACTAGGCGAAAGTTGCAGTTTGGAAGTTGCTGACATTTAGGAGATGTGTGAGAGTTACTGGGGTTTCCTGGGTTCGGCAAGTGAACCGACACGCGCTGCCAGATCGGGGACGGCTGCTGGCTGTGTGTGCTTATGCTTCAATAAAGGACATTAATACTGTGGAGGACTACATGGCATGGTACCTCATTTCAAGGAAACACACCTGAGGGAAGAGGAGCAAAGATGCGTGTGAAGGGACAGAGACCCCACAAATTCCAATTTCTTTAGAATATTTCATATAAATCCTGGCAGTGCAGTTTGACATAGTCTGCATAATGATCATGTGGCTTTACTTTGAGAAGATGAATATACTTTGTTCACTGTAGTTTCGGCAGTTTCGGAGGTTTCCCCTGCAGATCTGACCTTGTTTTCCCAATATTTGCAAATTTTCACATACTGACCATATGTAGAGGCTATCCTCAGACATGACTTTTAAGAAACTTTTATAAGGCACCGAACCCTCAATTTCCATGCTGGACCGCAAGTGTACATTCAGAATCTATCCAGCACATTCAGTATCACACAACAGGCAATCTCTAATGACACGTGAATCCCTTTCAATTGACATTATTGAATACTAAGCCTATCACAAGTGAGTGCAGCAAGCATACAAACATTCTAACCAGGTGTGCAGCACAAAATACAGAGCTCGTCCAACAGGAGTCAAACTGGACACGCCACATCACACGCATACAAGATATAATAAGCAAACATAGTTACTATCATAACAAATACAAGGGCGAGTTTGATTTTTAATTCAAACCAGAATCCCAGATTCAACAAACTGCAGCGCCCTGTGAGAAAATTCATTTATTTCTGTAGTCATTAAAATGCTATAGCAACTTCTATATAGAATACTATAAACTACAAAGATGAGTAAAGTTCAGTGCCGAATTACAGAACGTGTCAGTGCCACACATATCGATTTTCAATAAGTAAATCTTTTGCAAGCTATGTTTTTCTAATCGATTTTTTTGGCGAAATTTCCACACGTCACAGGCCAACAAAGGCAGGTCAAAGAGGAGTTCAGTTCTACTAAACATGCAATGCTTAAATGATTTTCAAATACTAGAATACACCGATCCAGTCACAGCCCTGGTCAGTCGGAAAAAAGAAGGTAAAACAACTAAGCTTTGCAGGTACGAAAGTAAATCAATTCACTTAAAGAAAAGGCGATGATTTTTTTCATTAGAACACGAATAATCTGGGGGTAGTATCTTGGACATAGGCCTATATAAACCCACCGTCGAGATTGTGTGTATTATGACAGTGGAGAGTTTTAAGAAGGACATATTGAGGTCTAGCGTTAGCAAAGACCTTTTGTTTTTAAAAAAAATACACATACACAGTGACTTTCAGTCAACTTCTGTATCAACTGGTCTGCTGTAACGTTGATCACATGTTGCTTTCACCTACCACAGCACACAGCAAGGGGTCGGTTCACTTCAGCCACTGGCTACTCTGTCACTGTGATGACATTTTGTATCAGGACGAGCACATTTAAAATTAAAATTAATATTAAAAGTAGCCCATTTCAGTGCCATGGACTCATGGGCCAATGGATCCTTTTTTTCCGAAAATAATGTTCTTATGTTTTCCAATTATTTAAAAACATTTTGAGTGAGGAACCATCAGCTCCCCAGACACTGCCATTGCCCGTTCACTGCCACTCGCAGTGTGTGTCATATCCTCCACAGGCATTCCAGGTGGAGCCTCTCTTTGAATGAGCTTTAGAGCATTCCAAGATGGCTGTTGTAGTGTTGCAAGATTATGGGCGAGCCCACCTCTCCCATCTGAGTAGGGGAGAGGTTAGTTGGGACCCCATGTACGTAATGATAATGGTCTGAACTGGCGTACGCCCGCCAGTTCAGCGTAGAAGGAGTTAATAAAAAGCCCGGGGCTCCGGGCGTGGTTCAGTTCCTGACCACCATCTAAGCACTGTGTCCCGACTGTCTATCAGCGCCTGGTAACTACGCCCGTGGTCTCACCCCGCAACACCACACTGGCGACGAGGTGGCTACGCTCTCACAGTGTGCACCACCGTCTGCCCGGCGACCCCAACGCAGCCATCAATTTCGGCCGTCATCCCTGCTGTGTCACCACCGCCGGCGGCAGTCCTCCGCCTCAAGCAGCTGCTGTGACGCGTATCGCGGCAGGCAGATCGGCGGACCATTGGTGGTGGGCGCCCCACCCCCCTCGCTGCATCCAAATGACCGGAGGTGAGCGCCCCACTCCTCGCCGCATCCAGACAGTGTTTGCTCCATCCTCCTGCCTCGTGCAGTGCCACTGCCGGTGCATTGCCACAGCGCCCCTGCTGGAGCAACGGTCTCAAAGGGGCATGCAACGCAAAGGCCCCCTGTAGCGGCCCCCACGTGGTGGGTCTGTCTGCTGCACCTCCCCAGCCTGCAGCTATCACTGCTGTCCCTGCTCCCTGCCAGCCCTGAAGGCCCAGGCCAGTACTGTGACACGCTGCTACAGCACAGGACAGCCACGCAACCCCTACAACCCCACAGCACAGGCAGCTTGGCTGGCCCAGGAAGCTCAGGAGGAAAATCCCTACTCAGTCCAGACCCTCCCAGTGGACCCACAGTTTCAAGCTCCCAGCCAGAGCCCCTGTGACGCCGCGCAGAATCACAGCCACTTTCACTGCAGGTCCAGGCCCGTGCTATGGCCCCACCTGCCACCAGTGCGCTCAGCACCGCAGCGGCGCGGTACTCCAATTACCTGCCCACCATCATGACGTCAGTCCCACTGCTGACACTGTTCACCATCACAGGGCCCCCCCGTCCCAAGCAGCGTGCTGGAAGGCATGGGTTGAACACCTGGAGACCTAAACTTCGAAGCAGCAGAAATTCCAGCACCGCGCAGACACCACATGCTCCTCCAGCTGGGTGGAGCTGACATCCACAAGATCTCTAAGACGGTACGGAAAGCAGGCCCTCCGAGAAATTACGCCACCATGCGTGATGCTATCACAGTACACTTTGAACCCTACGCCAACCCTGACTATAAGCGTCTTCTCCTCTGCCAGGTGCGCCAACTCCTGAATGAGTCGGTAGACGTCTTTTACAGTCGGCTGAAGGAACTGGCGAGCACTTGCACTCTCCCAGACGAAGACGACGAGGTTCGGGCACAGTTCATTCAGGGGTGCGCCTCATCCAAGTTGCGTGAACTTGTCCTGCAGGAGCATAACATGCCCATGAGAGACATCCTGACGCTAGGGCGCTCCAAGGAACTCTCCAAGGCCCGAGCGGCCCACATGGACCCTTCCTCCCTGACACCTATCAAGGAAGGACCCATCAACGCCATACATACAGAGGCGAACGGGCGCAGATCGAAGCTCGCCAAACCGGCCCCCCACTCACCCAAGCAAAACCCACAGAGTCGCACGTGTGGGTGGTGCGGAGGCCCCTACCCCCACAACGGCACCTGCCCTGCGAGTGGCAAAACCTGCAGTGCGTGTGGTAGACTGAATCACTTCTCCAAAGTTTGTCGCTCCTCCCAAAGAAGGCAGGCCAAAGGCCCACAGAAGCAAGTGCGCGCAATCAAACCGCACCCAGACGACTCATCCAGCAGCGACATGGACGAAGACGACGTAGCCACTGTCCACGTGGTAAGGATGTTGGACACGCTCGCGGCTACCCGGTGGACCGCGCCGATGTGCAAAGTCGGAGTGCAAGACCACCCTGTCGCCGCGCTCAATGACACGGGAGCCACTATCAACCTCAAGGCTGAAAGCGTCTACCGCAGCATACCAGGTCTACCAACGCTCCGCAGCACTAACGTGCAAGTATACGCATTCGGCAACCGCTCACCGCTGAAGTTGTGTGGCGTCTTCCAAGCGGATCTCTCTCATGATGCTACCCACCAACGTGCAAAGGTCTACGTGTCGCAGGAGGGGTCAGGGTTCCTACTTAGCTGCCGCACCGCTCAAGACCTTAACCTGATCCAGTTCGCATACGACGTGAATCCCAATGACCTAGACCGCCTATTACAAGATTTCACATCATTGTTTGAAGGAATCAGACATCTGAAAGGGCCTGCCATCGAATTGCACATTGACAAGTCAGTAGCTCCGGTAGCCCTCAGGCATCGAAGAATTGCTTTCCATCTCCGGCCAAAGGTGGAGGCCGAGCTCCAAATCCTAGAGAAAGCTGGCATCATAGAACAGGTGCGAGGACAGATGCCGTGGGTATCGTCGTAGCAAAGAAGCCCAAACAGCCAGACGCCGTATGCATCTGTGTAGACATGAGAGTCCCAAACTTAGCAATTAAGCGGCTGTGGATGCCATCATCAGTGAGCTGACAGGGTCCAAGTGGTTCTCCAAGATGGATCTCCGGTCTGGCTACCATCAAATACCACTGCACCCAGACTCTCGCCCCATCACTACCTTCTCGACTCACGCAGGGCTCTGGAGGTACACAAGGCTCAACTTCAGAATCTCCAACGCCGCCGAAGTTTTCCAAAACATCATCAAAAACGTTCTCCATGGGCTGAAGGGAGTGCTCAACATAAGCGAAGACATCCTGGTGCACACTCCCACGTTTGAAGAACATCTCCTCCGTCTCCAAGCTGTCTTTTCCCACCTCAGAGAAAGTGGGCTCACACTACACAGAGAGAAGTGTGATTTCCTGTGGAAAGACATCAGCTTTTTCAGCTACCGATTCTCCGATAAAGGCATCGTCCCTGACCCTGACAAGGTGAAAGACGTCCAAGAAGCACCTGCCCCAACCTCAGTGTCCGGAGTCCGCAGCTTCTTGGGCATGGTTACCTACTGCGGACGGTTCATCAAGAATCTGTCGGACCTAACTGGCCCTCTCAGAGACCCAACCAAAGCCACCAGCCCATTGATATGGGGACCCGAGCAAGAAGAATCATTCCAACAAACCAAAGGAGCCCTGTCAGCGGACACCACACTGGTATACTTCGACCCCAAGAGAGAGTTGCAGCTCAAAGTAGATGCCAGTCCCACCAGCCTAGGCGCAGTCCTAGCCCAGTGACAAGAGTGTGGTGAATGGTCTCCAGTGGCCTATGCCAGCCGAACACTCACCCCAACGGAGCAACGATACTCACAGATCGAGAGGGAAACGATCTCAATCCTGTGGGGCTGCCGACACTTCTACATATACTTGTACGGCCACCCATTTGCTGTCATCACCGACCACAAGCCTTTGATCCCGCTATTTCAAGACTCCTCGTCACGCCTTTCCCCAAAAATCGAGAAATGGATCCTGCAACTGTTTCAATTCACCGTTGAGTACTGGCCTGGCACCCGAAACACCGGCAGATTTTCTATCAAGGCATGCCCGACCTGTCACACTACCCGAGGCAGCAGAAGCTGCGGCCACAGAAGACGATGTAAGAATGATCGTAGAGAGGTCCCGGCCCCTTCCAATGTCCTTGGAAGATGTCATAGAGGCCACGAAGAAAGACGACTGCCTTCAGATCGCCATTTAAGCAGTCGCCTCGGGTGACTGGAAGGCACTGCAAAATCCAACGCCACTCCGCACAGAGACAGCCCAGTCAATCCTGAAAGCGCTGTGTCAGGTTCGCCAAAAACTATCTGTGACCACCGATGGCTGCCTCCTTAGGGGCCCTCGACTTGTGCTACCTGAGGGCCTGGCCCACAAAGCTGCTCTCCTGGCTCACGGAGCCCTCCAGGGGATCGTCAAGTAGAAAAAGCGACTACGAGGTAAGGTCTTTTTTTCCCGGCTTAGACCAGAAGATAGAAGCAGTGGTAAGGCACTGTCCCGTCTGCCTAGCAACCAGCCCACCAGATCGACCCACGCCAATCATCACCAAAGCAGCTCCTGACGGCCCGTGGGAGAGGGTGAGTGCGGACTTCGGCAGTCTCCCTGGAGGGAAACACATGCTAGTCGTAGTGGACGATTTCTCACGGTACCCCGAAGTAGAAATCATTAACGACAGCTGAAGTGATCCCAAAGCATGAAAAGCTCATGGCTACGCACGTTCTCTTCAGAGAAATTCATACAGACAATGGGCCGCCATTCACCAGCTCCGAGCTAATGGACTATCTAGCGTCCCACAATGTCAAACACCGCCGGATAACCCAACGGTGGCCCCAGGCCAACGGCGAAGTGGAGCGCCTGATGAGGACCCTCAAAAAAACGATCCAAATCGCTCTCACAGAGAACCGCAACCTGGAGCAAGCCCTGTACCAATTCCTACGAGAATACCAGCTTACCCCACACTGCACCACAGGCATTTCTCCGAGCAAGCTATGCTTCGGTCGAACGGTGATGGACGCCATCCCACATCACCCTGTGTGGGAAGAAACACCCAACCCCCCAAATCAATCGGACTCCAGGAGGACCCATGACAACGAGGAAGTCTCCCGGAAAAGACACGCTCGAGACAGCTCGATCCTAGTGGGGGACCGTGTGTTGGTGCAAGATCGCCATCCCGGAGGGAAGTTCCGGCTGCCGTTTGAACTAGACCCGTGGGTTGTAGTGAAAGTTAAAGGCACCAAAGTAACCGCTCGAAGAGGCCAGGAGAGGGTAACCCGCAACGATTCGCACTTCAAGAAAGTTCCGGAGGACAGCACGGAGGAGTTCCTGGAGGCTGGTCCATCGAGGGAATCAGTCTCTGCACACCCTCCAGGTACAGGCGGAGAGGGCAACCAATTCTCAGGTGCAACACCAGAGGACTCAAGTGCAACATCTTCCCTCGGGGTTTCCCAAAGCCCGGAGCCGGAGCTCCTCGCAATCAGAGGCGAAAGTGCTGGAACTGGACAGAGCGAAGACCCGTCAGTGCCCTCACTAACACCCTCAATACGAAGCAGCCAAGGCCGGTATGAGTTGTGGTCACACCTGAAGCCCTCCCAGAGGTACAAAGACTTTGTATCCAGCTAACCTGAGACGACTGCCAAGCCGAATGCTGTAAGCGACTGCCAGTGTGTCCAGTTACCAAGTAAGAATGTTCCAAGAGCGCTATGTTATAACGGACATTTCAACTGTGAACTCTAATTTTGTCAAATGCCCCGTGTTTGGTTATGGAAGTTTGTTTGTGTATTGCTATTTCCTGGTAAAGGAGGAATGTAGTGTTGCGAGATTATGGGCGAGCCCACCTCTCTCATCTGAGTAGGGGAGAGGTTAGTTGGGACCCCATGTACGTAATGGTAATGGGCTGAACTGGCGTACGCCAGTTCAGCGTAGAAGGAGTTAATAAAAAGCCCGGGGCTCCGGGCGTGGTTCAGTTCCTGACCACCATCCAAGCACTGTGTCCCGACTGTCTATCAGCGCCTGGTGACTTGGCCCGTGGTCTCGCCCCGCAACACCACAGCTGTCTATGTGCATGCATGCACCCTCGAGGGTGGCCATCTTTGAATGTTTTTTGTTATGGTGCGCAAAAAAACATTCAAACATGGCTGCCTGTAACACAAGATAAGTTGATGGATGTATACTGTAAAGCTCTATCTCCTAGTGTTTTTTTGTTTGTTTTAGTTTTATTTTAATGTAAGTTCTTTGTTGTGAAAAGCAATAAAAGAAATATAGATTTTAAAAAAGATGCCCACCCGTGTGATTTTTTTATACTTTATAAAAAGTGCCCACGGCTGGAACTCTTAAGAATTATTTTGACAAAAAATCAGATACGGATGGACATTCAAAGAAAATAAGCCTTGACAAAGCCAACAGCTTGACACTGAAGTTGGACCTATTTGCTGTGCCCAGTGCTGGTTACAGTAACATGAGGGTCTAAAATTTGACATGCCGCAAATGAAACAGATCAGGATTCTAATCTGGTGGTTTAAATGACACCATTTTGCAGGAGTCATGAAGGGAGGGGGAGTAACAAAGTGGGACAGTTGTGACAAACTACACAGGTGACTTTTACATATTTACAATACACATACATATAATTCAAAGCACATTCAAAGACTTTGCTAAAATTCCACAGTTCTTTGCTCTGGTACTTAAGATGACATTAGAACCCTTTTCTCAAGGTTCCTTACATAGCAATTTAGCCAATAGGCCACTTCTCCTCCCCCTGCAAGATCGGCCCACTCTAGTTACGTTTGCTGGCCCTAGGTACGAAGGTGTAAAGTCAATGGGTCAGCAAGACTTATGTTTTTTTACATTTATATAGTGCTTATCAGGCCCATGAAGGCATCAACTCACTCAACAGGAGATGCAGGTTGTCATGTATACATTTAGTATTGAGAAATCTCTCATAGGGAGACATATTTCGTAGTTACAATACATTATCTTTTTCCCCAAGAGCTCATGATCAAGAGACAGATTTTATAATAAAAAAACAGATTCAGGCTAGCAACTGGGTCGCCATCGCAGGAACCTGCATTTTCTAGCTGACATTTGAAGTTCGGGCTCCAAATATAGAATGCATTATGTGGCAAGTGACCAGATTGCCTGGTAAGTGCTTTCTTCACCGAGCGAGCATCACGACAGAAAGGCTAGTCTAGCTGCAGGCTATGGAAATGTACAGGAAGCTCCTGTCACAACAAGAGCAGATGCCATCACTCAAGGGAGGCCAAGCTACAGGAAGAGACAGATGCAGTATGCCCGCTTAGGAGGCACTCGGGCATGCACGCCACAGCGCACCCGACGTGGAGTCACGCACAGTGGAAACAACATCCATGTACCTCGCATCAGGGCAGTGGTTAATTTGTAAAACAATAAGTGCCAGGGCCCTTAGCAGAAGGACACGGCAGCTTGCACCATCCATTGCATCCATTGCACCTGCCAATAACAGTACCGACACAACTACTAACCATCACAAGTGTGACAATTCAGACTATTCAAGGCCCCCAAAGTTATATGAATGACTTGGGTGGCACATATTAGTGATTGCTCATGTATATTAAATTAATAAGCAGCTGTGGTTGTGCTCATACCCAGATTTGGCAGACAGTGCCATCATGTGGCAGATTGTCACGTGTAGGTGCTAAGAATTAAGTGCCGGTGCCGAGCACCAGAGACCACTGGCTCAAATTAAGCACGGTATCAGGGTTTCATTTATGCCAGTGGGAGCAGATAGTGTGGGCCGACACTGGTGTTTAATCATCATACTTGGGACCCAGAGCATGAGAAAGGCAGAAAAGGGACAAAGGAGGAGGAAGAAAAAGATAGGAAAACATTGTAAAGGGAAAAGAATGGATGGAAAATAAGTTAGATAAAGAAAGAGCAGGTGCAGGGTGGTAGAAAAAGAGGCACGGGTTGAATTAAAATCTAGGCAGCACTAGCATTCAGCCAACCTGACATTTAGTAGCACAATCATAAGCAGTGGCGGCCAGCATGGCTCGCAGGTGTCGGGCGACAGGTCGCGCTTATTTAAAAAAAAAAAACATTAAAAAAATAAATAAACGCACCTTTGCGCCGGGTCCCATGTCTCTGCTCCTGCTCTTCTCCGTCTCGGATGGAAGCACAACCAGGTCCCACTGACCAATCACAACGCTGTAATGCAGCATTGTGATTGGTTTTGAGCATCCTGGTTTGACGCTCAATCAGGGAATGGGGGCCTGGGCTTGTTCTCGATGCAGGCTGTAAAGCAACGAACATGGAAAGTGCACATGACTGGTTTGGGCGGCCCGAGAGGGCCGACCAAACAGTCATTGCGAACTTAGGAGTGGGCAAACCACCTCTCCCCTGCCCTGCTCCGAGAGCAGAGCAGCCCCGCCCACTCGCAAAGCAGCACGAAGCATAAAATGATAATAACTTAAAGTTATCATCATTTTATGCTTCTTCTTTGCACTGCTTAAAAGCACTTTTTTCTTTTAACAAGTTAAACACTAAGTGGGCATCGGAATGGATAGACGAGTTGTACTTGTAGTGCCTTCCATGATGCAACTGTGGACTACGTGTGGGCATTAGGTAACCACACAAGTGCTCCCATGCTGCTTGGGCCTAGGTGCTCACTATAGAGATACCTCAAACAAAAAACAGCTATGTTGGTACAGTTAGGTGCTCTTTATTATTTTATTATATTAGGTCGTAGATCGCCTAGTTGTCTTTGCAGCGTTCTGTGATAAAAAAAAGAGCTACAAATTAAAGGTGAGTAAATAAATTAGAAAGGGGGAAGCCCATAATCTGGTTTGTCAGTTTGTAAATTAGGTTGCTGATGAAACTTTATCATGATTTTCTGCAACTAGTTTAGTATAACAGCTCTGAAGCTCTTCTGAACTTGGCCTATACAGTGAGAAACGATGCATAAACACTCATACATTTTAAATCTGACTGCTGTATTTACATTGCCTCCTAGCCATGAAATATCTACCAGCAATTTTTAATTTGAGCCGGTGTTTGCAGGTGGTGGGCAATAGCGCTCATTTGTGGGGGCGAAACTAATTCTTCATTATCAGACTTTAACCCAGAGCAACAAAGACAGCAGCAGAAAAGGGAAATCGAAGCAGGAAGAAAAAGATAGTAGAACAGCAACAAAAGGAGAAAGCAAGGATTAAAAACAAACAAGAGAGATAAAAAGGAAAGGGGGCGTGGCTAAATGACAATGGAGTAAGATGTGCCTTGCGGAGCTCCCGACCGGCGATCCCCCATCCACAACCATCCTGACACCCCACACCCCCACGAAATGTATGAGGGGGCTAGGGGAAACCAGCTGAATGAGAGTGGAGCGCTGAAGGACGGCGGAAACACCCCGGGGGCGCTACACACGAGGGAAGCGGAGAGACGGTCTCATGGTAGCCGAAAATGGTGGCTGCTAGCTGAGGAGTGAAGAGCCCGGATGCGGACCTGGAGGTAGGAGAGAGGTGATCGCTCCCATAGCCGAGTCCGACCAAATACATCTGGGATCAGTTCTGATGAACGGAGCCTCGTGGGAGTCGAGCTGCGGCAGGAACCAGGCGGCTTTACGAACCCGAAGGCTTGGATTGGAGCGAAGAGGCAACTATGGCGGGACTGTGCCGCTGCCGGGCGACCCGTGGATGCTGCTGCTGAGGCAGACGAAGAGTGTCGTTGGCCCTGAGGACGCCGAGAAAAGGAAAGAGCTAACGACGAGAGGCCCCTCTCTGAAGCGACTCGAGGCAGGGGTAGTCTGATGTGGAGGACGCTGCTGTCGGGCGGAGGTAACCTAAAGGAGGCCTGACAATGGCATTGGAGGCCACGGGATGAAGCAAGAAACCCCAGAGGTGAGGAGAAGAGCTGCGGCAACAAAGAGGGGCGCTCACCTGAGGTCAGAGAGTTGAGGACACCGCAACGGAGCAGGAGCTGAGGGAGAGGAGGCAGAGGCAGTGCGGCCCAGGCGAACATACCTGAAGTGGGGGGAGGAGGTCCCACAGCGAAACGGGGGTCGAAAGCAGGGACGAGGCAGAGGCAGACTTCTGGCAGCAGGGGAGATGAAACGACTAGAGAGCAGAGGCCTACCGAGACAGAGAAGTAAGCCATAACACTCGAGCTGCTCTAGGGGTTAGAACCTGGTCGGCTCAAACCAAAGGGTAGCTGGAAATTGGAGGTGACTCCCTGGGTAATGCAAAGCCGGTCGTGGCAGAAGACCTGAACAATAATAACGTGAAGTCAATACCTTCCACAAAGAGGGGAGAAATTACATAGGCCGGTGTTTGCCCAACACATTAGGGGAAGAACAGTGAACAAGCTTGAGGTGGCAGAGAGCCCTCACCCAGCAAGAACCAAGGGAGACTGGTCATATGGTCCCGAAATAAAACATGCGGGCGGGATAAATAGCAGACCAAGAGAATGTCGTCCACACACTGCCGAACAGCCACAGATAAGAAGCCACATCTAGGGAGGAGTCCTCAGTAACTGGAAGTGGGCAGTAAGTTACCCCCAGCAAAGATGTCAGCAATACCCAAGGATAGTGTGCCTCAAGATCGAGGAATCGCACAGACAGTGATCACCCCCGATGGTTGGACGCCCATTGCAACAAGGACGGGCATACACCCGCCGGGAATGGGGAGGATATCCAAACGACGAGGGCAGGACAATATAGATCCCAGCAAGAGGCAGGAACAAACGGACGACGAAGACGATACAGGGGGAGCGACAAAGGAGACTACCCAATCCCGTGCCACATTGGCGGACATCATGCAGGCGATCACAGCATCCTGCGAAGCCCTTGAGACCAAGATAGACGCCATAGGTACAGACTTGAGCCTACTAAAGGATGATTTTCGCCGCTTAGCAGAAAGGGTAACAAACACTGAACGCACGATTGCAGACATCCTGTCGGAGGTCGCAGAAATGAGTAAATCTTTGTCAGAAGTAATGCACAGGGTGAAAACCCTGGAAATGATAGCAGAAGACAGCGAAGGAAGATCCCAAAGGAATAACATACTCATTAATGGGATACCGGAACGCGAAGAGGGTAGCGACATGGTGCATATCTAGAAAACTGGTTGAAGACGGAGGTGGCCCCGGAGGGCCTTTCACAATTCTATGCGCTGGAGAGAGCGCACAGGGTTCTGGTGCACCCTCTAAGCCAGGTGCGCCTCCTCTTCCAGTGTTCACGTGCCTGCTCCACTTCAGGGATCAAGGCCATATTCTGTCACAAGCCCAACAGAACAAAACCCTACAAATTGGAAATAGCAAAATAATTATATTTCCGGACTTTACGAGGGAGGTGCAGAGAGGGCGTGCTTCCTTCTTGGCTGTAAAGAGGCGCCTCAGGCAGTTGTGGATTCCCTATGCAATGATGTTCCCGGCCCGACTGAGAGTGGTCTCACCAACGGGAACACAGTTCTTTCAGACTCCCCAAGATGCATGGAACTGGCTTGATATGGTCCAGATGAGGAGATCACGGGAGAAACCTACCAGAAGAAGCAAGGAACCCCGGAAAAAGCCAGGACACCATCATCGGCGGAAGCTAGAGAGGAAAGGAGGTCGCAGAACTAAGCCAGGCGGGCTCCAGTCCTAAGTTCATGCGGAATGACATTGAGGAGAGAACACCAGACAGCTCCAGAAGAGCTAACTCAGAGGAGGAATCTGACATGGACTTTCCTAAAATCACCCCCAAGTCGATAGACAAGCTCATCTGAACAGAGGTCCATGAGAACGACATGTGCAAAGGGACAATAACTCTAAACTCTGATATCCTTTTGACCCCAAATAAGGGGTAAACAAAAACAATGGTGGGGAAATTTAACAAGAAAGTGAGGGAGATGTGGGGTAAATCTCTTACACTCATGGAGGGGGGAGAACCAGGAGGTGTGGGGCCCGGGGACACTAAGTCGAGTCTTCACCCCGAAATACTCCTGCGCAGGTACTCTGCGGAACTATACCAATTGGTATCGAGTTTGGATGGGTATTGGACTGTCACCTGTCCTGGGGAAGGGATGTTGGGGAATCTGTTTTTCAAGGGGTTTTCAAGTTGGGTCTAGGCATGCCTGGACTAAAGTAATTAGTAGATTAATACTGACACCAACCCAATGGTTTCCACCGTAGACGTTAAATACCTCTTGTGGAATGTGAGAGGAATGCACACCACGACTAAGCGCCATAAAATTCATGCATACCGGACTAGAACGGGCATACATATAGCGCTGTTGAAAGAAACACATATTACTGCTAAGGAGGGCAAAGCCCTACAGAGAAGATGGAGAGGTGAGGTGTAGTATACGAATTATTTCGCTTCTGCATAATAGACCCAGAAGGGCCCTTTGTAGTCCTAGTAGGCAAATTAGATGGCAGAGACATAACAATTGGGAATATATACGGGCCGAATACAGATCAAGCCTCATTCCTAGCAGTTCTGTCCAGGAAGTTGGCCCTGTACTTGACCGGTTCGGTGATTCTGGGTGGGGACTTTAACTGCATCACAGATATTGAATTAGATTGCTCCCATCCACCCCGGAGGGATTACCACATTGTCCGAGTGGCCGAAGCGCGGAGTGCATGGCAACACCAGTGGGGACTATTAGACACTTGGAGGGCATTACAACCACAAGACAGGGATTACAATTTTTTTCGTATCTGTACGATCTGCATGTTAGACTATACACCATACTTTGCTACCCAGACGTACATGAGCACGTGAAGTCAAGTGAGTACCTCGCCCGGACGATTTCTGACCACATCCCTTGTTAGTAGGGCTTCAGTGGACAAAAGAAAGACCGAGCATCCCCCCTTGGCGACTAAGACCAGAAGCCCTGGAAGACCAGGTCTTTCAGACAACAATAAGGACAGCGATAGGGCAATACTTTGAGGATAATACAGGGACCGCCACTAACTCAATGGTTGAATTGGATGCCTTTAAAGTTGTGATCAGGGGGAAATACATCTCTGAGGTGGTGGGGATTAGGGGAACACTCCTGAGAGACACACTAAAAGCTGAACACCACCTTAGGGAACTAGGAAAAGCGAGGCCAGAGCATAGGGGACTACAAGAACAATTTCTAGCAGCCAAAGTCTCGGTAGCGGAGTATGTTGAAAGGCTTTCCTGTTTTGATTATAAGAGCTACATGATCCGGGCTCGACTATACTTGAGATCAGGGATGAACTAGAAGGGGAATCATAAAAGCAACACAATATTAATAAGGTGTTCTTTAGATACTATGCTGAATTGTATAGGAGTAGGGCGATGTGCTCAGAGGCTGATATGGACGACTTCATAGGGCCCCAGGCCTTGCCAACTATAGGCGAGGCGGCGGCTGAAACACTGGGAAGAGATATAGAGTTACAGGAAGTTAGGGCAGCTATTAAAGCTATGGCCAGGAAAAGTCACCGGGCAAGGACGGCCTCCCAGTTGAGTTTTAC
The DNA here is from genome assembly GCA_963921515.1 of Calotriton arnoldi. Taxonomy (NCBI): domain Eukaryota; kingdom Metazoa; phylum Chordata; class Amphibia; order Caudata; family Salamandridae; genus Calotriton; species Calotriton arnoldi. The sequence goes on along the minus strand of CAWUFW010000844.1, from coordinate 533,680 downwards.
TCAACGTGCGTCGAAACCTTAGGACCGAGACTAGTGGAAGTTTATAATCAAGCAAAACAAGGGGGGACACTGCCGGGCTCTGCAATAGAAGCACTGATTATCCCGCTGCTAAAACCAGGCAAACCAGCAACGGACAAAGCAGTAAATACCCCACTCTCCATGCTGAATCTAGATTAGAAAGTCTTAAGTAAAATTCTGGCCACGAGGCTACTTCCGCATATGGAAGACCTAATACATATACACCAGGCGGGGTTTATTCCAACACGCAACACAGCAATGAATATTAGAAGATTAATTTGTATCCTAGAGTCGGAATCCTATGATGAAGACGAGGCAGTCATATTCGCGGTCGATATCGAAAAGGCTTTTGATAGTTTAGAATGGCCTTACCTATTTAGAGTAATGGAGAGATTTGGCCTGGGACCAGAATTCGTAAAATGGACGTCCCTACTATACTCAGACTCTAGTGTCCGAGTCAAGACTGGGGGTTTGATCTCCGAAGCCTATCAGGTGAGGAGAGGAACATGGCAGGGATGCCCGCTCTCCCCACTGTTATTTGCTCTGGCTATGGAGCCCCTGGCAGCCAGGGCCAGAAGGGGTCTTCATTATAGGGTTGGAGGTGATGGGCCGAATACAGCATACAGCGTTATACGCTGACGACTTATTATTATTCCTTCGGAACATGAGGGACGAGCTAGAGGGAACAGGGGAACTGCTTACATCATTGGCGAGAGTATCGGGTCTTTGACTTAACTGGAGGAAGTTGTGCCTTTTTCCCACTAACGCAGGGCATGAGAAACCACAAATGGAAGTGGAAGTGTCTCGGGAGAGCAGGTGTCTCCCCTATCTGGGAGTTACCGTCTGCCATGAAAGGGCGGATTTACTGGAAGGAAACCTAGGGAAAGCAATCAGTGGAGTGAAGACGAGTCTCGCCTTCTGGGGAACACTACTCTTATCAGTCATGGGAAGAATATCTTTACTGAAAATGGTGACACTGCTATATCTGTTTGGGGTGCTGCCAATTTGGATACCAGCAGGAATGTTTCGCTACCTGAAGTCACTAGTGATACCCTTTATATGGGGGACGGGTAGGCGAAGGGTGGCGTGAGCTACACTAACAAGGCCAAAGAGTGCAGGAGACCTTGCACTACCGGACTTTGAATACTACTATCTCGCAGCACAGATGCAGTGGTTCATGAAATGGGTAGCTGGAAGAGTGAGAGGTACGAACCAACCAGATGAAGCAGTCCCTAGTCTGACAGTATTGTCTAACATAGTGCTCCGATTAACTGCACTTAGGGGGGGATGAAACCAACAAAGTCAAAGTAATACATAAATGCTGGGTTAGGAGTCACCAGAGATCTCAAACTAAAAAACCATACGTCCCGGAGATTCCACTAACCCTCTGAATGGCACTTCCCACAGAGGGAACTGGCGAGGTCTAGAAGTCTGAGCAGAAGCAGGAGTGACCACCATAGGCATGTTGTACGAGGAAGGAACCCTACTCCCGTTCAATGAATTTAGAGAACGATATGACATACCCAGAGGTCACTTTTTACTTTATAATGCCCTCACGAACGCAATACAAAAACACTGGGGAGAAGGAGGATGCCAATATGTGGTGTCAGCCTCCGGGACTTTTAAAGCGGTTACCAGTTTATGCCGACGCCTCAGAAATTAAACACTGCCTGCACTCACCTGATTACGGGAAAGCGGGGAAGAGGATTTGGGAACAGCTATAGAGGAGAAAGCATGGGACACATTAGTGGAGAGGACAACAAAGGACGCCAGGTTCCAATTAATACATTTCTGTGTGTTCCATAGAGCTTACCCCACACCAGCACGCATTAATAAACACTTTGGGATACGAACAGCCATGTGCCCACAATGCGGGGAGGCAAACGCTGCATTTCTGCACATGTTCTGGGACTGCCCTAAGATAGGAAACTTCTGGAGAGAAGTGTCAACATCAATAGCGGAAATAACAGAGAAAGAGGTACAAGTAACACCAGGATACGGTCTCTTACACTGGTTCCCACACACATCCAGGGTTAAAGTCACAAGTAGGTTCCAAGAGTGGTGGAAAAAGGAATTTCCAAGATAGGCAACATACGAGGGAGAAGTTATTTGGGCGAAGCCAGACGAGGCAGGGGATCCCTGGAAACAGCCAGAGCTTGGGAAGCAGTAGTGACACTACTAAAACACCCACCTAATGAAGAGGACAAAGAAGAACGGGACGAGGCCTCAGGGGAGTGAGGTCAAGGGTGATAAAGAATATACTATCTCACCATAACTAACAGAAGACAAGTGTCTAATGAACCCACGGAATGAACCTGCATAGAGTAAAATTAATAGAAACTTATTATGCTAAGGGACGCCTAGGGGGAGGGAGGGTGAGGAGAGGGAGTTGGGTAGTTAACTGTTTTCACAAGAACAAGAAAGTATGCCTCAGAAAGACTGAGCTAGCAAAACTAATGGTTGTATAAGAGACATAATTCTATACCAGGTATCTCAGAGGACATAATGATAAACTACTATATTGAGATTTGAACATGCCTCACTGTGTGAAAATATAATCGACCAAAGCTATTAATACCCTGTATACACTGTAATTATGAAAATCTTGCAAGGCTCTATTAGATAATCTGAAATGTAAGAGGAAATGGAAGAAAAGCTTCATAAAATTTGTTTAAAAAAAAAGATAAAAAGAAAGGACGTGTAGGGTAGTGAAAGAAAGGCATGAGGTGGAATCAAGAGTAGGCAGCCTTGGTATTGGCAACCCTGTAACTGGTCAGTGCTGACTGTAAGCTCCTAGGAACAACCATGGTCAGAACATAATAGTTACATTTTTTGCCAGGGACATACCTGAAGCAGTGGCGAACAGTTATGAGAAGGTAGTTTGGTCCTAGTTTCTATGCGTTGAGGGTAGTGAGGAACAGAGTCTGTGGTCCCTGTGCTCATGCATGAAAAATTGCCACTCAGACCACACTGACATTTGGACACCCACCCAGAGGCGTGTTCTGCGGCTTGCATGGAGCTCCGGTCGGGATGGGATGGGGAGGTAGCGTCAGGGTATGGAAGGTTGCAAAGGTAAGAGGGAGTCTTCTCGTAACTGCATATATCTGAACACGTAGGCGAGGCGTGACTAGCCTCATAAAACACCCTTCCCAAGATGGTGACTTTTCCAGTGATTGTTGCTTGAAGTTTCCCTCCAAGATGCTGCTTATATAGGTTATTTCCTTTTTAGATCACACATAAGGCGGCACTGATAATAGATGGATGCTTCACAACATATTAGTTCACTTATTTTTGATCAGGTTCATCGACCACTTTCTATCAACCATTTTTGTCCCTGATTTTTGTTTCTACTTTGGAACTGGATTCCTACCTGGATTTCTAGTTCTGTAATTTCTAAGCTGGGTTCTTTATCAACCTTGGTTTAGGGTCGTTTTGGTGACTTGCTTCAACAAAGGAGGTTTTTATCTGCCCTTTGTGGCTTTTTACTCTTAATTGAGACCCTCTTAAAGAGGCCCTTGCCACCTTTCACATGTATATTAAGTGCAGGGTGGCACTGTGGCTACCAGTAGGATTCACCCTTTCCATAACCAAGAATGAAACTTAATCGACCTTCTTATCATCCCGTTCTTTACAATTATACGAACTGAAGTGGCAGTATGTAGGCAGAAAACCATGTACTTGCACACTGAGCAAACCAGAAGCAGCCTTTAGTAAGTAACAGCCAAAGCAAGCACAATGGTTCAAGAAAGTAAAAAAACTTTATCCGGCTAAACATTGAAGCACAGCATTTCGTAAAAATAAATACTACCTACAATAAAAACAGCTAATTCACAGTTTAAAATATTATGTATCCATATTTTGTCACCTTTTCCATAACTTTTCCTGATTTTAATACATAGCAAAACAAATAAAACTAGTTACAGCGAAACAAGTTGATTTAGATAAAAGCTGTTGCATTAAAAACACGGCCATTTTATACATTTTAACATTAAAAGAGAGAAATAAAGGGACTAGGAACCGCTTTGAGGGGGCGCCATCCAGTGTGCAAAAATGCGTGCTATGTAAAGTGCTTTGTGCAGAGACACTATCACACGGACAAGTGGGAAGATATGAAAACCTTGAGTCACAGCCGGGAAATGGAAATAAATAATGCAACGTATTGAGCCTAAGGCACGTCAAGAAAAATCTAAGATGGACATTTCTCATGAATACGAAATAAGGCTCAATTCCTGATGTTGTTAACAGAGCAGAATGACACACTTTAACTGGCTCAACATTTTCTCTCTCATAATGTTTGAGTAACATATACTTCACTCTTAGTCTCCCTGTGGCCTCAATGCATTCTAGATTTTCAAGCAATTAAGGCATCCCCAGGTCAGTGAGAGACTGCTTAATATATGAGAGCCAAGGAATAGCTTTCATTTTGTCCTGCAGCATGCAAGCATTGAGAACTGCCCCGAAGAAACCAGTGGCGGCCGCCACAAACAAAAGGTGGTGGGCGGGCGGAGGGGGCGGCAGGGGGAGCACGGAGGGGGTAGGTTTAATAATAATAATAAAAAAGGAAGACTTACCTTAAGCTCACAACTGCCTCGGTCTTCCTGTGCTTCCTGGTCCCAGAAGACACTGGGACTGCATCACAGACTCCCTGTGCAATCCCAGCGCTGCTCTCATGCTATGAGAGCAGCGCTGGGATTGACCTGAGCGAGCTGGTTTGACGCTCTGCTCAGGCACAGGGAGTCTGTGCTGTTTCTCCAATCCAGCTGTTCAATACAGCTGAGTTGGAGAAACCTAAGTGCACATGTGTGTTCAAACACATATGCGCACTTTTGGAAGTGCACCAACCAGTCTTCCTCCTCCCTCCCATGGCCCCGACCCTGCCCCTCATTACACAAGCTGGCTGAGACAGCAGCTGAAAAATAAAACGATGATAGAATACTATTTTATTTTTCAGCTGCTGGCTCTGAGCCAGTGGGGTGATGCTCCTACGCTACTGCGGAGGAGCCGCCCCTGGAAGAAGCCGGATTCTGGTTTAGCCTAGATTGAAAGCCGCAACTTTATGGGTAGGAGTTTCATTAGATCCTTATGTAGCGCAATCCAACCTCAGAATGACATTTGGGAAGAGGGCAAGCTTTTGGGAATGACAAATGTCTGAGTAAAGAAATATATCTTGGAATCCTGGAGAGGCTCTGGGTTAAAATGACCCCATACCCCACCTCCATAAAGATCAACTGCGATGCATTTACTCTGATACATTTCTAACATTGTCTTAATTGGGCTTTCAGCCAATTTAGAGGCAAATTTATACACCTCTGTTGTTTTTGTGAATTGTTGCACTTTTATAGTAAGCAAATGTTCCCAGTTTAAAGAGGACCCAAATGGAAGACCTAGAGACATAATATGTGTTCTTCTCTATACGACTTTACTTCTGAAACAAGGAGTTCTCAGCTTAGTGGTTTTACGTTTGCACGTCATAATAAAAGATTTGGTGAGGCTGGTGTTTAGGTGGACATACCTCAAGAAGGCGGTGAATCCATCCAACAAAATGTGAAGACCATTCGCTGTTCTGGATAAAAGAACAGCGCCGTCCGCGTATATAATACTGGTACGGGGCGTTTCCCTAACCCAGGCAGATCCTTTCCTTTGCTAATCAGATCAAACTGCATGTTGTTATCACACAAGAGCAAGGGCCACTGGAGGACCAAATTATGCTGCATCGTGGCAAGAAGGGGGCATAGTTTGGCACACTTTGTGATAGTAGTACTTAATTATTTTATTTTTATACCTGGGAACAGGGTCTGGACAAAGCTTTCACCTTATTAGTATCAGTTTAACACCCAAACACAGCAATAAGCAAATGAAAGATGACAAGTCAACTTTGCGAAGGGCCTTCTACTGAGCGGGTACATGGGTTGCCACATTTTTTACTAACTTTGATCCTTTTGAGCTAGAAATAAAATTAGTTTTTTGTTAAAATCTGCAGATTATGCAGCAGATAATGGATTATGTTGCAAATCCATAATTATGTGGAAATGCGCAGCTGTAGAATCGCATAATTTCAGAGGCCCTAGGTATAGCTTGACTGACTTGAGAAAACAATCCTTATTGTTCTACAGATTCCATTCTAGAATCATCTGAAAGAAGAAAACAACAGGAACAAGGCGCACAAAGCTGAGTCAATTATTGCAGCCAGGGCCGGCTTCAGCTGGTGGTGGCGCCCGGTGCGACAATCACTTTTGGTGTCCCCAAATCCCATGACCGCCTCCTCGGATTCTCTCTCTACCACCTGCAAAAGTGCCCCTCATCTCTCCTATCATAAGATAATGCTAAACACCGCGCCCCCCTGAGGTCACAGCGCCCCTTCCACAGGTCAGTGCCCAGTGCAGCCGCACCAGTCGCACTGCCCTAAAGCCGGCCCTGATTGCAGCTGTCTCTCGCTGCATGGATTTAACTCCTTGTGCTGTGCTAATGTACACACACCCTTTTTTCAATAACTGCTGCAGATGAGAAAACAACATGGTATAAACCATACATGCGGGCCTCCTGACTTTAAAAAGGTATTACAGTTGACTTCTGACGTCATAATGCCTGCTGCTAGAGCAAGCCCCCAGGGCGAAGGGCAGGTCAAAGAACTTAATTACAGCTGCAGTTTAAAAAAGTTATGTGTTTTTCTGAAATGAATAGCGTCAGAAGGAAGGAGCTTTTCATGGTGACGTTTTTTTTTTGCTGCTATAGGTTATTGCAGGAAAGACAGACTCTCTCGTCATGTTCCTACACCTTGTGAGCAACCAACTGTGTAATCCGATTTAAATTAAACTGATTCTAATAATTTTCTGCAACAAATTACTAACTGCTTATTGGTGTCTAATTTCGGACTGCAAATTTTCCTTTTATTCAGGTCTGCAACCAGACTATCTCTTTTATGTAAAGGAGCAAGAAACCAAGGATTTATAAGGCGTGTGGGATGGGTAATGGTGTGACCTTGTATTATAAGGAATAAAATACCATCTGCTGTACATTAAAATGGTATTGCACGTCACCTTGGCGTCCCATGTCCTTATGAAAGAACTCTGCCTTCGGCCTTGTTCCTCCACACGGTCATGGGATTTCTCAGTGACTTGCAATATCCTTATAACGTACAGCAGAGGGTACTTTATGCCATATATAACCTACTACAAATGAAGCAACAAGGGGAATGGATAGGACCAAGCCGAAGAAGGATTCGGGACATAGTTAGAGAACTCTTTCCTTAATTATGTTCAGCCATATCAAACTAGTACCATAAATCTCTAATACCTTGCTTGCCCTTAGCATTTCTGAAGTAGCACATTTCAAATGATCAAAAACAGAACAAGTAAAGTTTCTATTGTGCCCATTTCCTACACCCAGCTCTGTTGGAATTGCTGTAAATACCACAGCTCCTATTTTGTTTCAGCAACATGGCGTCCTGTGGTGCATTACTTACATTCGTCATTTAATACAGAATGTTAGCACCCTGGCTCTTCAACAGAACTCTGTGGTGATATTACAGGACCACACTGACAAAGGGTACCAGTGGCAATATTACAAATGATTCAATATTTTTGAGTTCCTTGAAATTTATGAGGAAGTGTCTACATAGTGGAAGTACAAGCTGATTTCATCTCATTGGGCCACTACTGTCGTCTCACTGACATGGGAGTATGGGTGCAGGATGGGTTACGTCTAAGATGGAATGGAGATATACTGAGGGTTTTGCTGAGATGGTCGTGTGCTGCTGGCTGCATGATGTGCGAGGAAGCTTTATTTGTGTCTACATGGGTCTATCAACTGAAATGAATACTCATATTGAAATAAATGATTTCCATTCCTCCTCCCGGCTATCGCCACAAACTAACAACGTGCAGGATCCTGGAAACTGCTGAATGGGCTTGATGTCAAAAATTGAGACTTCACAGAACCATAAGGACAGCAGCAGATAATCAGAGTAATAGTAAAACCCTTTTCGAAATCATCATTTACTAGCACACACATACATTATGAAAGAGAGCACCCACTGCGCCATAGGAGAGTCCTTTGTGTCAGCTGAAAACACTCTTTTTACCACTCAGACGGAGCTTGTCCATCCGCAGGGATTCAAGATCTATTATTTGGGTTTTAAGAACCTTGGGCTTGCTTCCATTCTATTGGTGCTGGGAATGGACTGGGACTTGGTGTACGGAGCTTGGGCAATGGCCAGTGTTCTGCTTCTGATATAAGGGGATTATCATTTTTAAATACTGCATGCCCGCTGCATGCTGGCCCAATAGTGGCTGCTGGACCATGGGTTATGTAGTAAAGGGACTTTAGTTATCAATACATATCAGTGCTCGATTCATATTTGATCTCCTGTTATGGTGAAGCAGAGGACATGGGTACATATTAAGGAAGCCACCTCCACTGCCAGTTCTTCAGAATTCAGGACAGCTTCCAACAAAATGGAGTCTTTTATTCAGAATATTTGCCAATGACATCGTAGCTATAGGTAGATAATCATTTAGAATGCAAAAAAAGTCTTATTACAACTCCCGGGGTACTGAGGGCTGCCTGGTGTTGCTTTATCTTCAGATATGCGACCCAGAAGGAGAGAACAAAGATGTGGATGATTGTCAGGGAACAGTGAAACGTTCAGAAGAACATTTAGAAGAACATTTTGACGTTGAAGAGAAAATCTCTTTACATTCACCCAATCCACAAGGGAAAATGTAGTAAAAAAGAATGAACATTGGCTAAGCCAATAGGTCTGCAATGATTGGTTTTTTGTTGCACGCATACGCCACTGTTAGGATGGAAAATCCTCTGTCTGGTGATGGACGTGCACCCCTGCCCTGAGTGCCCAACTGTACTGATGTCTGGATCCCAAATGGTAATTTTTTTTGTCATAAGTAAACATGGATCATGCGTGTGCGCCAATACAGAGGCCTGTCTCACGGACTGTGGTCTTGTTGGACCAGGAGGAATGCCCAAAGTGCTACCCTCATAGTGGTGGAAAGCTACTGCCTTCACCAGGAGTTAAGCTGCACAAGTGCAATGATGGTAGAAAACCATGTGCGGATCAGTAAGAGTGAACAGGTCCTTTTTAACCTGTGTTACTAGAGTGAGGCCTTCAAGAAAACTCATTTTAAAGTTCCGCTGCTGTGTGCTTAACTCTCCCTACATCGGTTTGTTGTGAAGTGCTGCGCCTCGCAGAAGTGGTGTATCTGCGCTGGGTGTATGTGTGCCTGGGAAAGCTACAATACAGGGATAATGAGGTACTGACGTGTATGTGTGCCTGTGAATGGTACAAAACACAAAGGATGTAGTGCTGAGCAATGCGTGCATGGGGAGTACACGTCCTGGGTGTATGTTTGCCAGCGAGTGGTACAACACACAAAGGATATAGTGGTGGGCCATGCATGCATGGTAAATGTATGTGCTGGGTGTAGGTGTGTCTTGAGGGGTACGATACATAAAGGATGCAGTACTGTGCAGGGTGCGTATGCTGTATACATTCACTGTGGGTATGTTTTTCCAGTGGATGTTACAATATATGGAGGGACCTGGGCTCCATTTTGGGAGACCTAGGCCTGCATGGTGGAGCATGGAGGAGGTAGAGAAATCCCTCTAGACTGATTTGTGTATTGCTGCATTCCTGCAAGTTAGATGGGACACACACTGCGGAGGGGAGAGTGAGGTTTCCCCTGTACACTTCACAGAGTGCTCTTTGATTCAGTGAGAGGTCACACGGAAGGGACCTGGGCACAACTTAGAAAGGGAATGGGGCTGATAAGCCAATCATGAGAAGTAGAGCTGGGGGCCCTGGGCTAACCTTTTGATGCACATATAACTGTGGCTGACATCCAGGTGTGAACTCTAGTTATTCCCATGGCCTGTGTTGTAGGGCTATCAGATTTTCCCAACATAAACTTCAAAGACTCAGACCCTAAATCACATTTGATGTCTGAAAATGGACTACAAGAAGAGGAAATTGAGATTAAAAAAAAATTCATCTGCAAAGTAGCCAGACAGGCTGTGTGAGGAGTGGTAACACTGCAAGACTTCTTCCTGTGACCAGGACTGGGGCCCAAGGCCTGCTAGTCTCCCTGGTGGGTGAGGGGGCATCACCCAGGGATTCCAAGGCCACCTAGCCTGGAGCACCAGCGCCTGCCTGCTTGCCAAGACCAGTATACCCTGTGAGAAAGAGGAGTGTGTTGGAGTGAGCAAGGTCCAGTCGGGAGCCCTCTCAAGTGGACTCCCCCTGCGAGGTGTGAGGAAATGGCTGCTGCACCGCTCGGGTCGAAGCCTGTGTGCAGGACAGAGTCGGCGACCCTAGGGGAGAGCCACTGTGAAGTGAGCTGTATGCTGCGCTTAGCGGATTGGGTCAAAGCCCTGCATAGTGACGAGTCGGCGACCCCATATGCCAGGATATGCCGTGCGGTAAGGGTCGTAACCTTGTGCGGTAGAGGGCCACGACCCCGTTTGTCAAGAGGAACCCCCGTCAAAGACTTCATTGTGCCCCTTGGGCAGGTGCCTATGTACTGTGAGATACGTTGACCCTGTATGCCAGAGGAGCTCATCTGGAGCATCAAGAACTGTGACCTGATCTGCAACCCCCCGCAGGAGAAGCAAGGATGCCATGGGAGCACCTGCGCAGCATCATCCAGGCGAGGGAGACGAACTGGACACTTTGAGTGCAGCTGCCCGGGATGCATGTCACCATCTGCCACCCAAAGCGCAGTTCAACTAAATTGCTATTTTTTAAGATAACATACAAAAAATAAAAACCACACTCTGAAAGACCTTCTTCATTGACCAGAAAGCAACTATTTTGAAGCAGATGTGAACAATGTGCACAAGGTCTGTGCAGTCACTCAAAGTGAAGGGAGCCAATGGGTAAATTAGGCTGACCTATTGCCCCATGCTGCATGCAGACGCAAAATGTGAATGACAGTTCAAAAGACCAATGGATGAATCGTGATGACCAAAAGCTCCTCTAGGTAGGACTGTTATGTATGATTTTTTGGGAAAATATTAGTCAAGCCAGACAAATAAATCGGTTTCTAAAGTGAGAACTAAAAATGCCCACAAAAAGGGCATTTTCTTTTTGCAATGAAAAAGGGGTTTATAGGAGATACCCGACTGGAATAATATAAAGAAATACGGCAGCACAATGCGATATCGAAGGGGTCTCTAACCAATTAATAAAAAAAAAAATGGCTGTGTATTTTTATTATAAGGCAATCCAGGAAATGTTATTATGTTTTTAAAAAGACTCTACACCACAGCACATAATTGCCACTGCTAAAAGCACACAGTAAAGCAGTTGAAGGATTATGCAACCACAGAGGTAAGGCACTGGAAGAGCGTCACGTGCACATGCGGGTGAAGAAGCAAAGAGGAAGTTTAATACCATATGTGGGATTAAAGTAAACAAAGCTGGAATCACAAATGCAAAACAGGAACAAGGCATGTTCACACATGGTTTCTGGCGGAGGACGTTCCCAGGCAGTGAAAGAATGCTGGTAATGCAAGTGAAAATGTAATTTTGCAAAGGTTTGTAGAAACCGTATAAGGTATGGGTAAGCACTTGGAACAGAACTGTGTGAATGTTACTGAAAACGTAGAGAACATAGATTTGATGGTGCAGGAAGGAGGAAGTGAATCAAAGTGGTGCCCATACCATACTATATATGAGTTTCACACAGAACACAAGAGCTGACCTTGTTGATAGAGCTTTTGTCTAACTTGTGGTGGTACTGGCTGTATTATAGGACAGCTTACACTGCTGCCCTAAAAGTACAACCGCTGTGTGTTAGGGAGTCTTGCACTGCTTGCTATCAGCTCGTGTTGTCCATCATTTGTGTCCGAGTTCCTTTTTATTGGGGGGGGGGGGGAGGAGGGAGTTTTATATAGCGCGAACTTGACTCAAGGGTATCAGAGCGCTTTACATGAGCACCAGTTGCATTACAGACGGACACATTCATTTTGTTAGGCATGAGGAGATTAAGTGATTTGCCCAGAATCACAGGATGTTGAGCGTCCCTGCCGAGACTAGAACCCGGTTCCCCGGCTTCGAGGTCGACCGCTCTAGTCGTTAGGCCACATACTCTCCTACTTCCACTGCCACTCCTTGTGCTGTCCATCATTTGTGTAACAGCTACTTGCACTGTTGTTGCCTTCGCTCCATTTCCTTTGTGTGTTTGTGCTGTCTGTCCCCTTCCTCTTCTTCCTCAGTGACAGTATCTTGTGCTGCCACTGCTCTTGCTGTGCTTCGTTTGTGTTAAGGTAAACTGCACTGCTGTTGCCAATGCTGCACATTGTGTTACACTGCTATTCTTTCACTTGTACTTGTCCTGTGCCGAGAGAAGTTTGCAATGAAACTATCAGACCCCTTCTGAGTCTAAGGGAAGTTGCACTGCCAGTGCCTGAGCTGTATCTTATTTATATATTCATTAATACAAGGGATCCAGTTATTCCTGTATTAATGACCCATCTAATTAATTTATAGTCAGTGACTTGTGCTGCAACCAGTCGACTATTATAAAGAAATGAAATGACGTAGCAACTCAACTGTAACAACTTATTACAGTCGAGTTCTGAGGTCACAGTGCCTGCTGCAGTAGCCAGCAGCAGAGGGGAAAGGCAGGTCAGGTCAATGAGCATAATTAAAACAGCTTTTTAAAAAACGAAAATGAAACCTTGCTTTTCTTTCTTCTGCTTTGTATTTTATAGCTCTATAAGGACAAGCAGAAAAGAGATATTTATTGCAATAAGTTTATTTGTTGCACTCCTTAGGTATTTATAGAAATTTAGAATCGTGCTGCATGTTTCTAAACATTCCGATTCTATTATCTTTTTGCAAATGTTCCTCTATATGGTCATGGAACTTGCAATACCCTTATAATGTACGGCAGGGGGTACTTTATCTCATATATATATTTTTACAGAAAGCTAAAACACCCACTAAAAAGGGCGTCCTAGCATAAGTGCAATCACTCTCTAACCTGGGCTAAGAATGCTTTTGTGGTCTTTGACTGAAAGATTGCGCTGCTGCTGCCTGTACTGTACCTGTTCTATGCGTGAAGAGAAATGCATGCTACTGGCTATCTGTTCACTGCACTGCTGCTGCCTATGCTGTATCTGCTCTGTGTGTAAGGGAATCTTGCTGTCTGTATAGCACATGTACCGCTTCCTGTGCACAGCTTTTCAATGTATAAAATTGGTTATATTAATGCTTGTTAAGTAGGTTCCTGAAGAAAAGCAATCTGGTGGTTTCTCCATCATTTCGATAAGCTGTAATGCCCAAAGGCACCTAAGTAGTAGTAAAGGTACCACAGTGGTCCACACTCACCATTCCTGCTACAAGAGTGATTGGGCAAACCGTATTGCCCTGAATGATTTTGGGTGGGATAAATGCATGGGTGAAAGTTGAGTGACAGTTAAACAACTTGGAGTTTGCATCCTCTATTAATCTTTTCACAGACCCTTACCCCCAGTTCCCACGCCGCCACCTATTGAAACCAAAGGGAAACTGTGCAAGCGCAACTCAATGAGCACAGAGCAAATCAATTAAAAACAGTGTGCTGTAAGACAGCCTCCAAAGAACGGCCATCAAGTCTGGAGAAACCGTCAAGAGAATTGAATGACTTAGATGTGCTTAAGTGGCTTGGCTCTTCAAGCTGGAGGAGAGTGGATAAGGACTTGCCCATTCAGAGATCGCTACATCTCCACACAAAAGGATTCACAATTCACAAACATCTTTCTACATGGCAAATCAGAGTGCCCTCCCTTGTTCAGCGCTCTCTTGCTCTCTAGCAAGGTTCACATCTACAATTTCCTATAAACACATACGCATTTGCAGTCACTGGTGATAGATGGCGCTGTAGATTTCGATGATGCCACAGTACGTCAATTGTGGAACAACCATTCCCTGTGCCATGTTTACACTTCCACGTGCAGTTTAACAAATCTTAAAAGCCACCGCATGAACTGGTTCCAGAAGACCACCACCTGCACCACACCACAAAGTATGTTCCACAACAGGGTGTGACACTGGCAACTGGTCAGAGTGTAACCTGGCTGTAAAATAACTGCAGCATGGTACTTTAATGAGGAACTGCACCACACAGGCGGTGTTAAAGTACAGGCCAGCCATAGCTCCCAAACCTAGGAAAGTGGGTATGCGTTGGCCCAAAACTAGCCCTCTTTGATCCTTGGGAAACGTTAGTATATACTATACCGTGCATGGGTCTCTGCTAGTGCTGAGCAGGTCGGCACTGGTTCTCAAGTGAAATGTACTAGCTCTTAGAACTGGTCAGAACTAGTCCTAAATTTCTTCGCATTAGTCCTCTGTGCAAACTGGTTCTTTAAACCATGTGGTCAGCGCTCTGTGTGCTTAAAGTAATAAGCTCCAGTCATAGGCATATAATGGTCCTCATTCAGACGCAATAAACATGGTAGCAACGGTGTCTGCTAGGAATGCAAGAGTAAATCAGCTGACAATCTGGTCATTAGCACCCAGTTGTTGCTGCCACTAGAGATCACCAGGAAGCCTCAGCAGGAACAGATTTACTGTCCTAGAGTGCAGCTTTTCCAAATGCTAGAAGAACTAGTGCATAGAGCCATCAGGTCCTAATCTATCATGATGGTTAAACTACCAGAGTCTGTAAATGTGGATTTAAATCAATCAAAGACATGAGTCATTCAATGGTGACATCTGTTGTTCATTTCTTTCCTAGTCACAGTAGCAATCACTACAGGTACTCCTCAGCCTGAGTTCAGTAAAATAGTGCAGCAAAACACTTAAATAATATTGGAACATCTGAAGAATAATGTCACTTTGTCGACTATATGCTCAGAAGTGTAGAAAGTAGAGCCAGGTCTTTAGTCACTTGGGGGCTTAACAGATGTGATTGGTGCCACTGAGGGCAGTCATTTAAATCTAGCGTTGACAAATCCTTGAGAACAAATCTTCAAGAACAGGAAGATACGTGGCTCGATCAATGTCAAAGTAGTCTGGTTTCTCAAGTGTAACTATGCATTGCAATTATTCGGGTTCAACTTATGATGCCTTCATTTTACGACACAACCACAACCCTTCAATTATGACTACATTTCAACATGGAGGAGACAAAGCATGCTCATCATGGGAAACACTAGAGGGGAACAAACTTAGGGGCCCATTACGATGCCATCGTGGTGGTGACCGGGACCGTCCGCAATACATGCGGCGGTCCCGCACACCCAATTAGGATGCGACCGCCACCATGGCGGTCGCATTTTGCACTTTAACATTGCGGCGGGTGCTGCTAACTGCAGCACCCGCCGCAATGTTCAAAATGCATGTTGTGCATTTCACTGCACTACGTGGCAGGCACCACATGGTGCCTGCCACTTGGTGCAGTGAAATGTAGGGGGGTACCCAAGTACCCCCCCAGTGCACAAACACCACCCCCAGACACACGGGGGGCCCGCAACGGGCCCCCGAAACCAATCTCCACCAGCCTTTCAATGGCGGTTTATCCGCCACGGAAAGGCTGGCTGAAGACAGCATCCTAATTTGGCGGACGGTGCCTGCTAGGCACCGCCACCATTTTATGGATGCAGACCGCTCCGCCAGGCAATCGGAACGATTGCCTGTGGCGGTTCCGTGGCAGACGGTCTTTGCGTCCGCCACAGTCGCAGTCCGGATCCCCCCGCCATCGTAATGTGGCGGGGGAAAATCGAGGTCCGATGGCTAAAGGAACCGCCACCGCATGGCTGGCGGTGGCGGTCCTTCCGCCATCGTAATGAGCCCCTAAGTATCTGCCACTATCTACCCCCAAATGTGCAGTTCCTGGCCTCCTACCCTCCTGAGAAACAACTATAGCAGCACCCATGAATTGTATCGGCACTCATGGTTCTTCACACAAGTTGTCCTTCCAACAGCTGCGGCCCGTGCAGCTAAGAGCAGTGTGGCCGGGTGGGGGGGTTTCGACGGACGATGAAATTAAATAAATAATGAATTTTCCCTCATCATCGGCCGTCGAAATCCCCCCCACCCGGCCCCACCGATCTTTTCTGCATGGGCCGTGGCTGCTTTCCACAAGAAAAATTATAAGTATAATATAATGCAGCACATAAATGGACTAGAAATAAATTAAGCTTTTGGGCTAGATATTTCTGGGGGTTATCTAGTGTATAATCCTGACAAGGTCTGATGGATTGGTGTAATGTGCTACAGCCTTTTAACGTGGTGAATAGATAAAAATAAACGTTCACACTAATCCCAAGGGTACCTTGCACTACAGACCATAATGATACAGACCATAAAACAAAGACACCTTGAATGTGATGCAAACCAAATCAACAACTAAATGAGAGACATTGATAATGATGCATGACAAAATCAGAAATGCCACTCCCAAACATGTCTTTATTTGAAGAAACTATTCACAGATTGATCATATGAAACAACTAACGGAAGAGTTAAGAAATTACTTTGATCATAGTTGACAAATAAAAAGTGAGGTTTGTTGGGGTGGTAGGATGTGGCTGTAGGGTTTAGAGTCCGCATGTTGGAAGAGGGCCTCAATTAAGCACTGTTTTGTATCAAATATAATGCTTCAGTTGCTTCCCATACATTGTGACCAAATCAAATCTTTTCCAGAAATACGCACTTGAAACATATCTGTGGTGTATTCTAATTAACACAAACAGTTGCATGAATCAAAAGTGAAAAATCAGCAAGATTTTGAAAACACACGCTTCTTGAAAGGCGGCTGAAATAGTAAATTGGCCTTTGATAAATAGTTGATGGCATGCTGGCATGATCTACCAGGTCATAGACGGACAGTGACTTGGGAGAGCATGCTATTGGACAGCCAGCAGCCATGTGACCTTGCCATGAGGATAATCAACAGCATGAGTCAGCTGTCGAAATGCATTAGTCATTTCAGAAAATTATGTTTTCAGAAGGCTGAAATCTGTCATGGTTGCCAAGCTATTTTTCTTATGCTATACAAAAGACAACATGTCTCCTCATTGCTAATGGCCACTTAGCTAATCACTGATGTCATACCCCCATCTGCAGCTGAAGGACAACTTCCAAACTCATTTTGTTTAAGAAGCATTGGCAATGCCAATAGGTCTGGTTATAAAGGAATGTTATATGGTAATGTGAAGCATACAAGTAAATAGCACTGGAAAGGACATGTATTTGGGTGGAAGCAAAGAACTGTAGAATAATATTGATGTAGGTTAATAGGTCAAGTGACAGTTGCACTGCCAAGCCAGACCTAATAATCCATGCAGGTTAATGACTGCACTCCTCCCATCTGTCCTGTTGCCAGAGAATGACATTATCAAGTTATATAAGACACTTGTACAGCATTACGATGTCATGCATGTATCCCTGAAAGTTCTATCTCAGCCAGCTGGATAAACCAAATGATCACAGCTGGTAGAGGGAAAGCACTTTTTTTTCTGTGGAAGCACACAACTTTACCCAATCAAAACATGTACTCTGGGCTCCCAACATGTGGGCGGAGCCAAAGCCAGTGGTACTCACATAGTTGTCTGGTGACAGCTGCGCCGTCAAGCCAGACCATAAAAAGTTGAACTTGGAAGCAATGCACAAGTTATAGCTTTTAGAGCGGTAGCCGAGTTTCCGTTTGAAATGATGTTTCTAGGTTTGTGCAGATGACCCACCAGTTGACCTTTAATGGAACTATTGTCTAAAGGAATATCTGATTAAATCCATTATACACCGCTATCTGTTTTGCCACTTAATTTTTCTGCTCAGAATATTCCCTTCCCCAACATGAGTAACACGCCTGCATTGAGATGTCTTCCACTGCATTGTCTTCCCTTCCGCCAGGAAATAGTCAAGCATATTAAGTTGTAATTTAATTGCATTTTCCGAATCACCAGTCCCCGATTCATTCTAAGAATCAGGGGCTCAAGAGGCTCAGTAATGTCTAAAGCACATCAAGCCCCATTCCATAGCTTCCCCTTTCCATCTGTGCTCACAGGCCTGTTAGCCTTGCATCCATCGCATCTTCCATGAATGGTGAGTAGAGCAACCTCAAAGGATGGTGTGGTATTGAAAGACTGCATCTGTTAGAAAGAGGGACCATGGTTTGGGTGCATGGAGATGTCTTAATTGAGGCTTCCACCTCTCTGACAAGCCAGGAGGTGGTCAATGCTTCCAGGATTCACCCCTCCACAAAGGTGCCTGAGATTGCACAGTCAAAAGAGTCGGGTTTCCCAATCCAATAAGGTACCTAAAAGTAGGTACCTAGAAAATATCACCCTTGGAAAGGGTAGCTCTCGTCAGGGCTAGACTGGCTGTAGTGGACACCAGGCGTTTTCCCGGTGGGCCGGAAGGGTGGGGGCCGGTTCGCGACCCATGGGGGCCGGTTTTGCAGCACCAGGGCCAGTTGAGAGCAGATTGCCAGGGCGGGTTGCTGCTCCCAGTCCTGCCGTGGTTCACGTAGATTGAGCCCATAAGATGTCAAACCACTGCACTAGCCAATGTCACCCATGAGCAACAGATGAGCAGGCCCTAGATTCGAAGCAGGTGGTTGCCAGTTACAATGAGGACAGAGCATTAAGGCAGGTCCCTGAAATGAGGCTGCAGACTTGATTGGTGGCCAACAGTTGGATACGTTCCTACTCAATAGTCTGGATTTTAAGGCTTTCTTCTACATTTGCCTAGAACATTTATAGTAGGACTTTGTTTTTAATGTATGCTTTAAGTCAATTTCACTAGGAGGGCAACCTTCACAGGCCTCCAATTCTGTGAGTGAAGGCTGCCTACAAGAGAGATAAATACATGTGAGGGGATATAATATTTAATTGTGGGTAATCTTAGGCATTTACTGTTGTTGTCTTGTGTCTTTAGTTTCCTCAGTTGCTGTGACTTATTCATTTCACCCATGCACTAGAATTGCCTTCCCCAGTTCAACTATACCTTTCAGGTGGACATTATTCTGTCAATCCTTCGAAGACTGGGAAGAGCTCAGTTATGGGGTTCACTGCTACTCTACATACTGTACACAATTTCTTGGTTTCTTCTCATCATCATATTAAGGATGCCTTGCATCTGGTTTGGGTGTTATCCCTTGCTTTCAATATGTCTTCCAGTAACATTTTACCCATAGGCTATAGGTTCAAAGATTAGTTTATTATTATTATTATTAATTCAATTTCTAGAGCGCACGGCTACCTCCTTTGGAAGTGTCCCGGCGCTAGCGGTAAGTGCAGATAACAAGCAGGAGCAGAAGAATTATGCAGTAATTTGGGTTAGGCTGAACAGCCAGGTTTTTAAGGCCTTTCTGAACAGAGGCTCTGAGCTCGCCTTTCGAAGGTGAGCTGGCATAGAGTTCCACAAAGAGGCTGTTTTCACAGCAAAGGCACGGCCCCCCATCCTGGCCTTTTTTAAGCGTGGGGTCACCATTAGGTCCTGATGGTTTGACCTTAGCGATCTTGATTGGCAATATTTCCGAAGTCTATGCTTCAGATATTGAGGGCCCACATCTCTCATGGATCTGAAATCTAGAACCAATGCCTTAAATTCAATCAGTCTTCTGACAGGGAGCCAATGAAGGCTACACAAGTGAGGAGAGATGTGGTGGCGAAGAGGCACATTTCTGATCAGCCTAGCTGCAGCATTTTGTATAATCTGCAATTTTCTCAACAAATAATCTGGGAGCCCCAGGTAAAGACTATTTGCGTAGTCCAATTGAGAGGTAACAAGTGCATGGACTACATTTTTTCTGCAATTCATTGGCAATAAATGCAGGACTCTTCGTAAACCTTTTAATTTCCAAAAGCATGCAGAAGAGACTTTACAAATTTGGGCACTACCCGAGAGATTAGCATCAAATCTAAATCCCAAATTCCTAGCAGAGTGCACCGGACTAGGAGGGGGGTTAAGCTCTGCCGGCCACCAAAGTTCAGACGAAGGGGAAGATGATTGATTAAAAAACAGAACCTCGGTTTTATCTGTATTCAACTTCATGCAATTGTTCGTCATCCATGCCAAGATTTTTCGTAGACATAGTTTAAAATTCATGAAAGCTACCTCCGTGTGTTCTTTAAAAGAGAACACAAGCTGCGTATCATCGGCGTACGAGACCACCTTCACCCCACACTGTTCAATCTGTGTGGCGAGAGGGGCCAGGTACACATTAAAAGGGTGGGGCTCAACGCCGATCCCTGTGGGACCCCACAGCTAATGGATCTAGAGGCCGAGATAAAAGGGCGCAGGAACACATTTTGAGAACGGCCCTCTAAAAAGGTGCGGAACCAGTTTAGAACGGTGCCCTTCACACCAAGGGACTCAAGTCTCTCTAGTAAGATATGGTGTGACACAGTGTCAAAGGCTGCGGACAAGTCCAACAGCACTAACATTGCACATCTGCCTTGGTCCACCGTTTCCCGTATGGTTTCCGCCACTTCCAGAAGGGCCGTCTCTGTGCTGTATCCCTTCCTGAAACCCGACTGGGAGTCGTGGAGAAGATGGTTGATCTCCAGAAACTCTGACAATTGCATTTGGACTACCTTTTCCAGCACTTTGGCCGGTGCCGGGAGGAGAGAGATCGGTCTAAAGTTTTTTAGATCTGAAGGGTCCGCGTCATCTTTCTTTAAAATAGGTTGGACATAAGCCGTTTTCCATGACACAGGAAAAGTGCCCTGGCTCAAGGAGGAGTTCCATAAGGCATTCAAGACGGGATTGAGCCGAGGAGCCAGTAATTTAAAAAGATTAGCCGGACAAGGATCGGTCGGAGCACCTGATTTTATTTTACTAAGTTCCGCCAGTGAAGTAACTGTACATAATGGCTGAAATTCCGACCAGATGTTAGAAGGATTGGGATTGTGGGCTGATGTAGCTAACAGTGGAGGGAACCCAGCTAAGGGGAAAGAAGAGTAGATTTTCTGAATCTTATCGTAGAAAAAACTGGAAAGATCTTCACATAGAGAGGCTGAGGGGGTAATAGTACTCTTCAGGGCTAATGGTTTCAAAAAGCCTTGAACAATCTTGAATACTTCTTTGGTAGAATTATCTGCAATTTTAATCTGGTTGGCTATATAATCTCTGATTGTGTTACGTTTAGAAGTATGAAATTTCTTTAATGCCATTTTATATCTACATTTGGCGTCGGTGTTATAGTTTTTTCTCCACAAGCGCTCCAGTTGCTTACATGAACTTTTCTCCGTCCGGAGTTGAGTAGTGAACCAGGGGGCAGAGGGACTTTTTCTGGACAACTTCATACTTTTAAGTGGAGCAACCTTGTCCAGGGCCGATGTGATCCAGTTGTTGAAGAGAGAGGCGTCTTGACTTGGCTCTCCCGTCAGTACTGGGACTGTGTCATCTAGCACACAGCCAATGATCTCTGGTATAACCTTCCTCCAATCCCTTCTTGTTTCAGGTGTGGGGCTAGCCTGATTCTTATTAGAAGGGATAGTTAAGTAAAAAGGAACTAAAAAATGGTCTGACCAGGTCAATGGGAGAGGAGTGTCAACTCTTAAAGAGGGGATGTTGGTAAAAATGAGGTCCAACATGTGGCCAGCCACATGTGTAGGGGAAGAAACTTTTTGAGTCAAGTTCAACCCTTTAAGGGTATGTAATAATTGAACGGCTAGTGGGCATATATCGTTGTCCATATGGACATTGAAATCTCCAAGGATGGTGCAATTTGCGTATTTTAGAGAGAGATCAGCAATAATATTATATAGTTCAGACCACTGAGCAGTCGGTGAGTCTGGGGGTCTATAAACCAGCAATCCAGCGAATGGGAAAGTGGGGGAGATTTGGACACAAAACGACAGTGCCTCAATTATCCCAGTATTCTCTATTTTCTTCACCGTAATCTCCCAGTCCCATCTATGGATCACCGCGAGTCCACCTCCTAGTCTATTACCAGGCCGATTGGCTACTGTAATCCTGTAGCCTTCTGGGACCGCAGAAGATAGGTCAGGAAGAGAATGATCCCTAAGCCAGGTTTCGGTTAAAAACATAAGGTCCCAAGAGCGAGACTCTAAATGGAGCCAAATGTCATCAGCATGCTTAGGAGGGATCTACAATTGACTAAACAAGCCCTAATTTCTGATTTGATAGTACCAGTGGGAGTACAGGCTGTCTGTACGGATACAGGTGGAACCAAGATATTGCTTTCTTTCCCATATGTACTGCTATCCAATGAGTAAGAGCATGTATCACAGCATCCATCCTGAGTGTTCCGCCCAACTTCCATATGACCCGAGTTTAAACAAATGGGCCTGATACATTCCTTCGACGCAAACTTTAATAATTGTTCCCTAGTCCAAGTGCGGCGAGCTAAGTCTCCACGGGCATCGTGGCTAGCGCTAGCCGCGTTCCAGTCGCGGACGGGCGCAGACGGGCTTGCCTTAGGCAAGTGTGCTCTTTCCAGTAAATGCAGCATTTTGTTCATCAATCTGTCAACCAACTAGTCTGTGGGTTTAATTTTTCTTTCCACTGGTATAAATGTTTGTCTCACTTTCTGTGCTTGTACTGGTTACATAGTGGGGTGTCTGTTTCCATAATTCTGGTCTTTGTGCATTCATCCGGTGATTGTGATTTACAGTTGGTTTAAATCTATGTCCTTCATGGAACAAAGTGAATTTCGCAGATTAAGACCTTTCTGGGTCATGATTGTTCCTCATACTGTAAGAAGGTTATTACCCTTCTTCGGGGCTAGACTTTCTGTACATTACAGGCAATTTATGTAAAATCTCATGTGGACCTAGTCCATTCCGTATAAGTACATATAGCCCTACTGTGTTTCCTTCTTTTGATGGAGTTTTGAGCTTACCCTTAATTAGAACAACTAAAGGGGATGCCTGTAATATCTGTTCCTATTTATTTAACAATTTTATATAGTGCCAATTGCAATTTACACAGAACAAGAATAGTTACATACTACAAATAAACAAGCCTTGCTTTTATAATAAAAGAATAACGATGGGAGGGACAGAGGAGAGAAGAAAAAGATCTGTAAAGGTGGTTAATTCATTCTGATATGTCCATTGTTATGTTTCTGACAAATCACAAAGACCTGTGAACTTAATTGAGGAACAGGAGAATGAGTGAGTTTTTAGACGCTTTCTAAGAGAGAGGTGGGATGGCACAGTCCTCAGATTTTGGGTAGACCATAGGTCATACCCGAAAATGATTTTTATAAGTAGGACTGTTTTGAATTTAGATGACTCAAGTAGGAAAGAGTTCTTTCTCCTCAACCCTTTAGTCACCCTATGACAGTCAACAAATTTGGTACATATGTAGGGTTCTTCAAATGGATGGCTTTATATGTCAGGAAGAATATTCAGAATTTCAAAATCGCTTTCTAAGGTAGGCAATGAAGGTCTTTTAATATAGGTATTAAGTGGTTGCATTTTATCTTTGAGGAGAACCAGTTTTAAAGTAGAATGAAAGATTGCTTTTAACAGGAGATTGGTTGTTTCAGGGAGACTGGTGAGCAGGGCATTACTCAAGTTTAGCAGCAACATCACTATTGTATGAGCTGCAAATTTCAATTCTGGCGGAGTGACAGTTATTAAAAACATTTTCCTAGAGAGTGGAGGAAAACGTTTGCTGGTTTTGTTTACATGGGGAGAGGGATGCCCAGTGAGGTGTTCACTTAAGGTGATAAGGTTGGGGAGAACCAATGAGTTTCAGTTCAGCCAGTAAAGTTGAGTGGAATTTGGTACCGGACGGTGATACCCAAAGGAATTTGACTTTGAGGGTTTAACATCATTAAATTTCCAGACATCTATGGTTGGACTCTTATGAGGTAGGATCATAATATGTGGAGGTCTTCCACAGTTGTTGTTAGGTACAGACTTGCAGCATCTACATATTGATGAATCTTCACTTTTGAGTTTGCAAAGGATGAACAGGGCAGTTCCATAATTATGTTAAATAATGTTGAAGCTTGAACAGAAGCTTGTGGGACACCCCATACTGTATGAGAAACTTCAGATGTGTGTAAGCCCAACTTCAGTAGTTTTATTTTTTTGTCGGAACGGACAGAAGTAAACCAGTTTATAAAGCGATTTCTGAAATGTATTCTGTGTTCAAAGGCATGTAACAGCCTATAATGGTTGAAGGCAGCTGAGAGGTTTGATAGGACCTCCCCTTCATCCAGTATGCAATACTTGCCATTGAGAACTTTTAGAGTTGCTGGTGCTGTGCTGACACCTGCTCTGTAGCCAGGCTGGGAGTCAGTCAGACGTTTGCTCTCCTTGACGTAATTATATATCTGAAAAGAGAAACATGGTTCAATTGTTTTCCATAACCAATATTGTTATGCTAGGTTTGGTTGGATCATCTGGAAGCTTGGTTTTTGTTTTTACTTCTCAGATTTTCTGCTAAATTCATGGCAGCACACATTTTGGTGTCTCTTAGAAGGGTGATTCCCTTTTAGTCAATTCTCTACATTACTGCGGACCTTTGTTCTCTCTGATGGGTACGTCATCAATGAGTAAGAACAGTGAAAAGAAAGACAAAGAGGTACTATGAGCCTGAATACTTTCCAGTAATAATCTTCACACTATTCTGGGTCTTCCTCATCACAGTTCTCTTTCTCAAATCACGAGTTACTTACAACTAGATTTTTTTTCTTGGTTTGTTATAGGACGTCGTCGTGGGAAAAAGGAGCTTATGTACTAGAGGAATGGAAGAAGCTATTCCCAACATACTTATATTCTGGATATACAAAACTGTGCATCATAGATGTGGAACCGTAGTAAATATGGAAGTTATTCAAGCACAAGCAATCCATCGGGTGGTGCGGACTGCATCAAAACAGCAGGTGAGAGAATGAGTGATTAAGGGCCCTGTCAGAATTCTGCTTGATAAGGGGACCCAAAAGCCTTGCATGTTTGATGGAAGCATTGCACAAAGCCCCTTTTGCCTTCCTGGGTCTTGGTGTCTTCTTTTCCACCAGTGAAGAAGACTTTTATAAGATTTAAAAATCCAGTGAAGGCCCATTATCTTAAGCTTATTAGATGCAGCATGTGTTTGGTTACACGAGACCCATTCAACAACCTAAACCGGTGGCAAGTTCAGGATTCAGTCATTGTTTCTGTTAATGTCAGCAGTTGAAGGTGGACTAACAAATCCTGCTTGACATTTACTTACATACACAGTTCTTTCGCGTCATCTAGACAGTGGTGTCTCCACCGCTAAGGCAGAGGAGCATCGCCCCACTGGTATTTGAACAGTGCAAAAATAAAAATAAAATGATAATAAGACATTATTATCATTTTATTTTTCTATACGGGACTGGAGCCAGCCAGGGCGGGGTGAGGCCAAGCAAAGCGAGGAGTGGTTTTCACTGCCTAAGCCCTCTTGGGCTGACCAAACATTCATGTGCACTTAGAATGTTCTCCATCTGGCTGTATTGCACAGCCCGATGGAGAACATGCCCAGGCTCCCAGGCACTGCCTGAGAGGCCAATCACGACGCTGCTCATGCAGCATTGTGAATGGCTGGGAGAGTTTGCTTCCGGTGCTGCCAGTGCAGACGAAGAAGGCGGAGGAGAGGCGTGTGGGGCGGCTGCGGTGAAGGGCCAGTAATTTCATTAAATTTTTTTATCCATTCCACCCCTGCCCCACCACCCCTGTGCCTTGGCAGCCGCCACTGCATCTAGAAAGGTTAGAACTGGAAGAGGTCCTCAGAAGGACACTTTGTGCTACTTCCTGTGCTCTGTCTGCACAGCGTAGTTAACAGGATGTGATGCAGAAAGGAAACGGTCATCCAGCATTCGTACCTGGAACCTCTGGCCCTTCGCTGTTCTTCTCGCTTTCCTCGTCCTCTTGGCCATCTGCATTCTGCTCCGTGTGCTGCAGACTGAGTTTATGGCACACTTCGAAGGCCTGACCTACAGTCCTTACAACCCGCATGGCCTGGCTCTGGAAGACAGAGAGAGGAACAGGATGTAACACTTGATCACAAACCATAAAGGACCATTGTCAAATCAGCTCATTGGGAAATCGCTTCGAAACCTCGCAAGTATTTTAAAATTTGCTACCATTTCTTGGGGAAGCAGTGAACTGTTGATTTTTTTTTCTTTCGACCATTTAATCACTCACTCATGGGTTTACAAACTAACAGCACAGAACTGAAGTAAAATAGATATACGGAAGCAAGAGACTATGAAAATGACGGTGTTGATGATGGTGCCTGATCTCACAACACAAGGAGAAGAATAATCCATTACCTCCAGTCCCTCCCTTCTTAACCAATGAGGCTCCCTCGTTAGGAGTACACAGTGCCTAGTGAATAGCTCCTACTTATCAAATTATGTTATATAGAATGGATCTATCCTCTTAGGGAAGCAGACTGCTCTACATCACACAGCAATGTATGAGGAAGGAAGTGCAATATAACAAGAGGAACGCAAGGGCGCTACATACGCCATGGAGGTTGCACAGGCAATACATAGCTCACACATTGGTGTTAGGAGTTCCCTCTCCTGTATGTGGGGTTGATTGGTGTGGTGGAGGAAGTTGCATTATCTGACAGATGATGTACTTAAAAGGGAAAATAGTAGTGAATGAAAGGAGGTTGAATGTATAAGTGAAGAGAGACGATTTATAGTTTTTTACATTAGGTTATAGGTTACTCAACATTACACAATCACAAAACGTGTACAACCATTACCCACCTCAATGCATGTATTTATTACATACATTGCCTAGAAGGCACCTTTGCTTCTTATATACATGTTCATCATTCCCAATGGTCATAGATTCATCGAGACTTGTGTTCGTATAGGTATTGAATTTCCATAATGCCTCACCGCTCTATTCAGTTCGAGAGAGGATTTACCGTTTTGAAAAAAGATAGGCAGTCATCTCAAAACTGCATACCCAGATTTATAATTGGGGGGGGGGGGTCTAAACAGAGTACACTGCTAGTCTGAGGACTGTGCATTGTTATAGATTGCCTCTGAGGATATGGGGACGGCTTCCAAATCTTTGGGGTGAGAGGACTTATGTACGGTTCTGAAAAGGATAATGTTCAGGCTGATAATCGTGGCGTAGCTATCCCTAGGCCTGAGTCCTTCCCCTTTGTTGTTTGTGCTGTAGATGAAGCCATTGGCTTGTTATTGTGGACCTCTAGCCCACAATGGAGCATCTGTCTCTTAGACATCCAAAGTATAGTGTTCCACGCAGATAATGTATTGTTGTATACTCATGACCCTTCTATTCACCTGTCGCCAGTGATGTATATAGTGAACAGATTTAGTATTATATCTGGTCTAAGACTAAACTGGGGTAAAGTTGTCTTTTCTGGTATGGACTAGAACCACGTCCACGCATCTCAGGATCCAGGTCTGGCACTTGGTTGGGAACCTGCTAGGGGCAATATCATCAAGCCCAAAGGGAAGATATGTAATTCTGTCCGGTTCTTGAAAATGTTGACTTTGTCAGTGATGGGCAGAGCAACTCTTGCCAAATTGATAATACTCCCGCACTTTATTTTGCCCTAAATCTGCCTATTTTACCAATGATGATCTTCAAAGATTGTGATTAACCCGGCGTGACAGGAGATATAGGATGCCCACATTTTTCCCAAGTAAGTAAATACATGCACAGGGCACATACATTTAGTGTTTAGCATAGCTACAACCCAGGATGCTCTCAATATTGTATCATTCCCTTGGTTGCTAAGGGACCCAGGGACTGGCAGGGAGACAGGGAAACGGTAGGGCAGGCAACAGTCAATTCTACACCAAGGAGAAAGCATTAGAGACTTGGGTCACAGGACCATTTCTCCAGAGAGTGGCTCCTTCAGCGATAGGAAGTAGGGATCCTCTTTAGATGTTCGGCAAGTTCAAACTAGGAAAGAGCAGACGGGGCAGCTCCTCCAGTATGTACTTTCAGAAATCTATACACTTTTGTTTCAGGGGTGGGGGTCAGTGGTGTAACGAAACTTGAAGGGGCCCCCCTGCAAAGTACTTCGAGGGGCCCCCTCTGTACTCACTCAGGAGCTCTCAGGCCAGGGTACTGAGCTGAGGGGGCCCCCTGGAGCTTGGGCTCCCCCCGCACTGCGGGGGCCTTTGTTTTACGCCACTGGTGGGGGTGTGTTTATTTGTAAATAATGAGGGAATGTTGATGCCTTTTTTAAGATGACAAAATGAGTGCATTTTCAAGATATATTTAAAGCTGATATTTTTCATGTTGATTTGGAAAAACGCATTGCTTATGATACTCCGTTGATTCCAGAGACCACCTGCCACCATGCTATTATTTCAGGAATTGTGTGGAGTGCTTTTTGCGTACAAATTCATAGTTTTTGTTTTATAAAATTCAGAATTGTTGTTGTCTGACACCTGAGCTTGTAAATTTGGTGCAACATTAGGAATTGCCTTCGGTCTAATCCTAGATGGCCTCCGTAATCTTAATAGAGGCTCTACCACTGGAGCCTGTATGACATGTCTGAACTAAGACATGCCTCCAGTATCAGGAATGAGATTGTGAGATATGGTAACTTCTTATTTTCATATCCTTCCCAAGCGTACTGTAATGCTGATCCTCTCCCCCAGAAAATCCTTTAGGCAAATTGTACAGACTGAAGCACTGTTTCCTTCCATTTCTTTCAAAACTTTATTTTTGAGTGGGCACCGATCCCCAAACACCTCTAGAGAGCATCAGACTTGTTTTCCAAACCATGAAAATATTGGAATAAGTATTGTATGTTGTGGAGATCAAAGTCCTTTCTTTTTTTTTTTTTATATTTATTTTATTCAATCCATAGCATTTGACAACACATATTTAATACATAATTGTTCATGGTCATGACAGACATAAATCGCAAAATAAAATAGAAACAGAACAGCGAATACAGGAAACATTTTACCTAGATCATACAATTAATTCAGATGTTCTATCATTGGGCCCCAAATCTGCATACCCAATTTTTTCCGCTTCATTGACTTAAGACAGTAAAGACTATATTCCAAATTAAAGATGTTATAAAATTTAGCCCGCCACATCTCAAACGTAGGGGCGTCCCGCTGCAACCAAACTGATGCAATACATAACTGTGCCATCGCGGCTGCAATGAATATAATATATCTGAATTTATATGCCGGCTGACCAATTTGTAGATTATCCCCAACCCCCATCAGCATTATATCCCTTGTCATATAAATTTGAAGCCCTAAGATTTCCGACAAGAACTGGTCTATTTGAAGCCTTAATTGCTGAAGCACATTGCAATCGAAAAACACATGCACAATGCCAGCTCTTTCCATACTACATCTAAAGCACTTCCCATCATTAGAGCCCCCCCCACTTCATCATCCTCTCAGGTGTATGATACAAATCAAAAATCGTCTTGTAGTGTTGGGCTTTCAGATTCGCCGATAACTTAATCTTCCCTACCATATCAATTGATTGCTGCACATAATCTCCTTCCTGGCCCAACCGTTCACTCCATTTAACAGTTTGTGCAGCCATATCATCTGGTTGTGTCTCAATTAATATAGCATACAATACCCCTAGCCGAACCCTCCCTCTAATTGCCTCAACCATCGGGGAAGTGGTTATTCCCTCGCCCATGTGATGTTTAAATAAGAAATCCCGAACTTGCAGATATTTAAAAAATTCCTTTTGTTGGAGTCCATATCTATCCACTAACCCTGAAAATGAATCTAATACTCCCCCCTCGTAGAGATCTCCTAATTGTCTAATCCCTTTAGCCCTCCAACTCTGCATCCTAAAGTCCCAAAATATAGCGGGGAAAATAGATGACGCATTTAACGGCGTATAATAACTGAACCGTGAGATGTCTAACATTTTCCGTACCGATTTCCAGACCTTATACACTGCGAGCACTACCTTAAAACGAGTTTTTTTAAAGTAACTTAATTCATAAAACTTGACTAAGAAGTTTCTAGCTTCTAAGCCTAACAACATCTGATATATTGAAGGTGATTCCGCTATCAACTCATCTTCACCTGTCAACAATATCCGTATGTTTTGAAGTATACATATATAATAATAAAAGGTAAAATTAGGAACCGACCACCCCCCCCGATCGTATGGTAACATCATATATTTAAACGCCCGTCTCGCTTTCCTTTGTCCCCATATAAACCTATCACAGATAGATTGGACTCCCTGAAGTTGTATTTTGGTTAATTCCAGCGGTACCGCCCTAAAGTAATACATAACTCTAGGAAGGATAATCATCTTAAGCACATTGCATCTTCCGACCATCGTGAGATGCAAGCATTCTAAACGATCTAGCTGCTTTTTGATCCCGTGAACAATACTACCCCAATTCACTTCTATCAAATCCTGCAAAGACATTCTAACTTTAATGCCTAGATATGTGGCTTCGTCAATTACCCGTACCTCGCCTGGGCATGCCAACTTAGTACATACAATCTATTTGTTGAGGTTTCAGGTTATAAGTTAAATGCCTCTAAAACACAGATCAAAGTCCTTTCACTGCTGGGAATTTGCACTCCCCAATCAATCCATTTTGACTTTTCTGGCCTGCACTGTGTTTTTCCTCACGTGGATTCAATATTTACAACGCCAATGGAAGGATCCAAATTTTAGTCAAGAAAGAAATCAAACATGTTGTACGGAGGAAACATGGCATGGTGATTAAAGTATTTGGGTTGAAACGGGCACTGAATGCCAAGACAGATAACAGGAAACTTGTATTGTGTGGCTGTGCGGGGCTACAGACACAGAGCACTAACCTACAGTCCTTTTTGAGAAATGTGGAGCCAGTGTGGGAATTGCTTTGATTGAGCGATACTCCACAGGGCGACAGCACAGCAACGGTACACCTCCGCACAGTACTCCCTCGGCGCGTTAGTGGGAGCCACTAAGTAACTGCAGAAACACTCCAGTGGGCTCTTACGCCCACCTGTCTAGATATCTTATTGACCAAGAAAAATAGACCTCATTTTTATTAGACACAAAGGTGCTTAGTCCTGTATAAGACCTCCAAAACCAGGACCCAACAGGGAGGCTGAAACATATCTCGTCAACATAATTTGTTGAGCAGCAAGGTGTAAAAGGATTAAAAAAAACTATTTTGCTTGGAAAGGGAATACACATAGGAAACAGATTACAGTACGTTTGGGACTATATTCGGCGTGTGAATGTATGGTTCTCCAATGAAAGCACATTACAGAGAATCAGAGGTAAGATAGATGAACTACAAAAGTCTTTTCAATGTTTTTAACATGTTTTTATTGCTCCAACAAATTTTTGGGGGAGGACCATGTTGGGTAAATGAGCTCTATCAAAATCAGTAAATTAATTCTGGGTTTGAGAAGCAAAGATTTATTCAAATATTTATATTAAAAAAAAGTCTACAGGCACTGGTATCAAATCCACGTGCTTGTCGTTAATACAAGAAATCATCACAGATTTCTGGCAGACTGAGGGGTCTTTTCAAAATATGCCATTACAAGCAACGAAGGTTAAAGGAACATTGGTCTCCAGGTCTCTGCTGCAAATCTAGAAAGATCTGTTATTAGAAACATGTCTAATATCAAACATGTAAATACACTCTGATGCATCATCTAAGGAATCGAAATGTGCGACAGTTCAAGAAGACAGCCATGGTTAATTTTATGTAATTTAAAAATCGAAGTTTGATTTGATTGTTGAGAGCTTATTGTTACTTCAACCGACTTACTACTTTGTGTAGTGCACTGAAACCCATTTTTGGGTTTGCCTGTGCTATACAAATTGACAAAAGTAAAATAAATTAAATAAAACCGAGCCCCAGTTCCATCTCCTTTCCAAATAAAACATATACAATGTTGCTCCTTTCCAAATAAAACATACACAATGTTGCACACAGCAGGACAGACATGTATGCACACAATTTCAGGTAAGCCTCTTTGATTCTGTCAAATATATGCTTGTTTTTCCCCCTTTCTGGACAATAGCTTCCCTTCATCAACGCTAGGAGATATCCTGGGGGTAGCTCCAAGCAGAACCAGATTTGCTGCAGCAGACCAATAGCACTTCTGGGCCCAGTGCCAGGACCTGAAGGAAAATATAATTTTCTCTAATCATGTGGCCTCAAACACTTCTGCAGAGGTTTAGACTTGCTAGCTCTGCTTGCTTGGGGCAATGGGAGTGGTTGTGGAACATTTACCAGGGCTAAATTTAGATCCAGTGTGGTCCAGAGGCGTCTTGGAAACTTCTATGGTATTCTTCTTGACTCCACTAGGGACAGTCAAGAAGCAAAACTCCCATGACATTCTTCTGGACTCCACTAGGGGCAGTCAAGAAGCATGCCACTCTTCAGGATGGCATGGGGGCCCACGCACTCTCTTGGGGACGCCTTTGGCACATTGCAGTTGTGCCTGTACATAAACCCAGCGATGCATAGAACCTGAGCGCTGACAGATCTTTAGTAACAGCGGAATGCCTCACTATGTGCTTCTATCTGAAGTTTAACTGCACATCAAACTGCATCAGCTTACCTTTAATACCCCAGCAACCTGTCATGTTGTCAGTATATTAAGCTGAGAATAACTGCTTGTATCCCCAGGGCGCCTTAGCAGAAGACCTGCATCGTCAACAGAACATCCCTCAGGACCTTTCTGGGATTTATATTTGCAGCATGAATTTTCAACCAAGGACAGTTTTTATGATCTGATCTGCCAAATATACTGCCTTTTCACAGTAAACATATACTGGAAAGAATTATTAGCTTGTTTTGTTAGGTGTTCAGTCAGACGTGGTCGCCACAGCATGTGCCAGTTTAACTAACGCTGTCAATAAATAAATGCAAAATTACCGGTTTTCTACTAAACTGCAGTTTCTTTTCTAAGCCCTGACCAGTTAATTAGGTATCATGTAACTGATTACACTGCATGCTCGTCAACTATTTTCTGAGGACGGGCATAACTGAGGGACGTCAAAATAGCAACCTCTAGGAATTTGATGCACTATATTGGTTTTTCATATTTACTTTAATTAGTTTACTTCCCTGGCTTCGATGCAACGTTTTGCTTTTATTTTTGACAAGTAAATTAAATTACGTAAACATTGCAGTTTACACAGAATCTGTAGTAATATTTCTTTGTTTTTCCTGAATTCACTTTCCACCTGATAATGCAAGCAAGCACAACGCCTTGCATATCTGCATTGCGAATTTTCATTGTTTAGAAAAAAAACATTCTAAATCCCCCAAAAATGTTTTGCTAGGTAATAGCGACATATTTCCCAGCAATAGAAATAATCAATATTTCACTGCAAGCCAACTAAATTAAGTTAACCACCAATTATGCAATGTCACCAGCCATTTTGCGTCTCAAAACAAATCTTTATTCGGCAAACAGCCATAAAAGACATAAAACACAAGAAATAAAAGCAATTCACCCCATAAAATTATTAAAATGCACAGTGCAAATCACATAGGGAAACAGCGTAAAAACATAGGTCTCTGTATATATCTAACAGACAGTACATGGGGATTAATAAATAAAACATTCCACACCTTAGAACATCTAAAAGAAAAAAAATGGGGACAGAATCAGCATCATAAAGAAATTAGTTCATACCTTATTCTAATCCTAAAGGCCTGTCTAAAAAAATGTAACACCGCTAGGCAAGTTTTTAAAGTACCTAATTTATGTAGAAACACCAAGCCTTTCTGATGGGTTTTCAAGCGTGATTTTCGTAAAACAGGAACCAGAAAATCATGCATAGGATTCTTCTATAAGAGGCAGAACAATATATGGCAGGGGACAGGCGACCTTAAAATGTATTAAACTCAGTCTAAAATATGTCAAGTAACATCGTTGGATGGGGTTCAGGAACCAAGTTAGATAAGGTTCCATGCTCTTGCAGGTTGATACCAACACGTAGCTATCAAATGAAACCAGAGACAGGACCCTCCGCAACCTCAAATCTGTACAGTGGTTATAGAAACATTTCTTAACTATCTTTTTACTTCCAATGGATATCATACGAGGGTTATCAAATATTTCAGCTAATCCTATGCCCTCAAATGTATTCTCAAGATATAATAACCATGGGATCCGTGCCACCCCATCCAGTGCTAAGCAGTCCAAAACACTAGACCTCACCAAATCCGCCTCCGGGTTTCCCCAGATCTTTAGCCACAGCAAAAGAGGGGAAAGACTCATCAGGGCCAGGAGCTTATCCGAGAGCACATTTCCTAATAGCGTTGACTACTTCCTTAGTTTCAATTATCAAACAGGAGGATTGTGAACATGGCACAGGGCTAGTAAAATTGTTGGCTGAAAGGCTGGATGAAGAGTAATTAAGCCCAGGTTCAAACATTTGTGAGAAGTGGGCCACCCATAGATCAGCTGGGATAATTACTTCCACCCTCCGGGCATCATGCTCAGCAAAGAACGGATGGTTAATTATCTCCCAGAATGGGGGGCGTGGCTAGGAGCCAACGAAAATGGCCGCACTGGTGTGAAGCTCCGGTAAGCCAGATCTCAATGACTGCAATCCGCACATAAATCCGCCCTAACATCGAGGACGAAACCCGGACCGTAGCCCCAGGAACCCTCTAAACCATAGAAGCGGCACTCCGCAGCTGTACAGAACCCGAGAATCACGAGCGGAGGCAGAGCTCGCTACGCAGCATCTAAGCACGGTGCGCGCGCCCGACATAAAGCAGAAGGCCGAGCGGGTGAAATAATCCGCGAGGGCCGGTGGCCGAAGAAGGTAATAAAGCGACGTAAGGGGCCAGAGAAGAACACAGAGGCGTACCGGGGGCCCGGAAGTACAGGAAGTGAAGGACGGCCGAAAGACGGAAGCCAAGCACTACGGGAGCACGAACGCGCAGAACAGCCCGGGGCCTCGCGGAGAGCCGGGAATAAGGGCGGGGACGTCCTGCTCCCGGCCGGATCAGCGTAGGAGAGAGAATCGGCCTGCCAGCCCTAAACACTCGGAGGATCCTTCCTCAAGCCTGCAGGTACTTCAAGTAGGACAAGAAGGGGTGCAGCAATAGTGATACTGGCAGGGTGCTCTGCCAAGCAAGTGAGGTGCCGGAGGCTGGACGAGCAGCTGCGGGAGGAAGCACTGGGCAGGATCAGAACCACAGAGGTACCGAGTAACCTGGAGAGCAGGTGACACTGAGGAGAAGCACAGCCCCTATTTGCAGGAAGGCATACTACAGTGGAATTGATGACTGGGAGAGAGGGGAGATAGCTCCAATAGCCCAAAGAGAACAAAATACTGAAGTGTTAAAGACCGCTATCGGAGTAATGAAGGAGGGGGGAAAAGGGGGCGCTCCCCCTTTTCCCCCTCCCAGTCGACCAGTGTACTATGGTGAAACCCAAGATCTCCTCAGCCGTGCAGACCAACAAGATGGACAACTATGCGGTAGCAAAAACTCAGGTGGCAGTCACGGGAGGGCAGATGGAAGAAAGGGCGCAGGAGGAGCCCTTGCTAACATCCATACTGGCGGCTATAGCAGATCTCAGAGGTACAATAGAGTCTAAGATAGACTCAGTCACTATTGAAGTAAATCTGCTGAGAGCAGACTTTCGTAAAACCGCCGAAAAGGTAACAACAGCGGAAGGGAATTAAACGCAGCTACAGACCACAAAAGAACACTTGGAGGAACAAGTCCAACAATTAAAGCAACAACAAAGTGTTATGGCGGCAAAGCTTGAAGACCAGGAGGGGCACGGACAACGCGATAATATAAGGGTGGTGGGCGTCCCGGAGGGAATGGAGGGCCAAAGCGTGGACCTATTCCCGGAGGAGCTAATTTTGAATCATCTACACCCCAAAAGGTTGTCTACTCACTTCACGGTGGAGCGTGCGCACAGACCCCCCGTTCCAAAACCAAGGCTAGGAGCGCCACCACGGACAATAATCATGAGGCTACTAAATTATAGGGATCGGGATGCGATCCTACAGGCAGCACGGACACAGGGCGATCTTCAGCACGAAGATCCGCTTCTTTCCGGACTTTACTCTGCAGGTCCAAAGGATGCAGCGCAATTTTGAGGTGGTTAAAAGAGAACTGCGGAAAAAAGAAATTAAGTACATGATGCTGTATCCAGCTCGTCTGAAAATAATCGCAGAAGGGAAATCCTAGCTCTTCGCCACTACGGAGGAAGTCTGGGAGTGGCTGGAGGGATGGAGAGTAGTGGCATCAAGGACACCAAAGGCAAGAGAACAACAGAATCACAAGGGACAGGACGGAAATGACAGAATGGCCAAGACAAGAGCGGAGAAACCCGGGAGAGGAGGCGGACATTCCACCAGTGGTGACTGATCTGAACTTTGAAGAGTCCAAAATTGATATGGACCTCTGGTGCTTCTAAGTGACTGGTGAGATGGTTCAGGGGAGGGGGGAAGGGAGGGGGGAGGGGATCCGGGGCGGGGAGACAACCAAAGATGAGAAACAAAACCTAGAAAAATAGACAAGCCGGTATCAAAGGGCACGTTGTAGCATTGTAGTAGTTGGCCCTAGCTCACCCCAGCATGGCGCAGTATAGTAAGGGACGACAGGCTCTCTGCGAGTTTGGGGGGCGGGTGGTTATAGACCTGTCCAGCAGGGTAGCAGGGTGGGGGGGGTTATAAGTTAAGGGAGGTAGATGGCCACGTTGGGCAAAGTTACCATTTAGTTAAGTTGTTCATGCTCAGACATCCACGAAATGGATCCACACGAACGAACATCACAGCGTACCATGGTCACAGCAGAGGGCCTGAACACATGGCAGTCGGCATTGCACATATGCTTGGTGGGGGACATGTACGAGAGCAGAAGTGGAAGGTTGTGGGTATAGTATCCAGGGATCAAACAATAGATGGCCTTAAAAATTCTAACGTGGAATGTCAATGGGCTGGGTAGTAAGATTAAAAGAACGCTTGTGTTACAGTATCTGCGACGACATAACCCAGACATTGTGCTACTCCAGGAAACACACCTGAAGGGAAATCACTGTAAGGCGCTAGATAGAGGGGGGTATAAGCTACTGGCACACGCGGGATACACTTCGGGCTATAGGGGGGTCGGGATACTTATCAGGACGACGTTCCCATTTACACCAGGTAGGAGTTGGTGCGATAATATGGGAAGATGTGTGGCACTAACGGGCACGTGGGAGGGCAGGACGCTAAACATATGCTCTGCATACGTTCCCCCCCAGATTACATACGGACACCCTCCCAGTGCTCGGAGATATCATACTCGGAATGCCCGTTGGAACGCTGATTCTAGGGGGTGACATGAACTCAGTCATGGACCCCGCGATGGATAGACTATCCGAGGCGATCGGCTCCGGAGGCAGAGAGCCCTTGGAGGGATTTACAATAGCACTGGGACTGACAGATTTGTGGAGGGCGCATAATCTTCAGAGTCGTCATTACACACACTCCGCGGCAGCACATAATAGTCACTCCGGATCAATTACTTGTTCACACTTCAGACGCAAGTGGGACAGTTTAGGGGACCAGTCCATAAAGCACGAGGGATCTCGGCTCATTCCCCGGTGGAGGTCCAAATGCAGGGGTGTAGTCGAAGTACGGCTTTACCCCTGAGATTGAACCCATGGTACTTCAGGGACAAACACAATAAGGAGAACTTACTGGAATGCACGACACAATATTTTCATGAGAATGAAGGGTCGATAGATGAGGCATCCACTCTTTGGGAGGCATATAAAATGGTGATCAGGGGACATGTACTGGCACAAATAGGTATACAGAAGAAAAAACATAATGAGGATTATGAGGCGCTTGAAAGAGAAATAATTACACTTGAGAAGGACAAGGTCAAAACTCGGAGAGAACACGCAAGCTCCGACTTAAACAACAAGAAATCAGACATTTAAGTGAGCATAGGGCACAAGCGCATCTTGTGGGGATGCAACAGAGGCTGTATGACATGGGGGATAAAGCGAATAAAATGCTAGCCTGGCTAGAAAAGAGAGACCGCAAACGTAACTGGGTACCCGGACCAATAAGGGTTCATGCCTCAAAGAAGCACAAGACTTAATCTGAGGCGGTTATATGGGGTATTGCATTGGGCCAAGGAAGAACAAAAGGAAGAGGCAGTTATACTATCATTAGATGCGCAAATGGCATTTGATAGTGTGGAATTGGACTACATGTTTGAAACACTGCACAGACTGGTCTTCGGCCCTAAGTTTTGTGAGTGGGTAAAACTTCTATACCAAGACCCGACAGCCAGAGTGAAGGTAAATGGGGTAGTCTCACGTCCTTTCCCACTAAGAAAAGGTACGCGACTGGGCTGCCCACTGTCGGCAATGATTTTTGCGCTAGCCCTGGAACCGTTGACAGCCTGGGTCAGGAATGATCCAATCCTATCAGGAATCAAGGGAGGAGGTGGCTGGGAGGATAGAATATCTCTGTACCCAGATGATATACTGCTGTATCTGACCAACCCGTATAGATCAGTACACAGGGTGTTACATATCTTCCAGCTGTACGGCAGCTACTCGGGGTATGTGATCAACTGGAACAAGTCCTTGATATTTCCACTGAAGGGATTCATTCCCCAACGACTGATCGGAACAATACCGCTTACTCCCAAGCATAACTTTACATATCTTGGCATAAGAATTTCACGGAACGAGGGAGAATTTCTGGAGGATAATCTAAACCCCCAGTTACAGTGGCTGAAGAGCGACGTAGATATCTGGAGGAGGTTGCCCATATCACTAGTGGGAAGGGCTGCGATTTTTAAAATGATGTCTCTGCCCAGAGTACTCTATATTCTGCAAAATACACCCTACAAAATACCTAAGTCCGTGTTCCAGGGTATTGAGAGTGAGCTGCGCAGGCTGTTGTGGGACGGGGGATGCACAAGAGTGGCACTATGTAAACTACAAAGGTGGATCTATGAGGGCGGTCTCGAGGTCCCAGACATGAGGAAATACTACTGGGCAGCGCAATTGACAGTGATAAACGACTGGGCGTTTACAGACCGTAATGACCCGGCTTTCAGGGGAGACCACTGGGCAATGGGACAGAGAGGGTATCTAGAAGCACTCTATCGCAGAGAAAGGGAGAAACAACTTCCACCACACACACAATCGGTGGTACGGGCCTGGCCGGAAACCTCCAAACATCTAGGATGGGAAGGGAGGTTGACAGGGAGAACAACTCTTTGGGATAGCGATATGCTTCGTGAGGTTGGAGCACTCTCGGGTTTCAATAAATGGGAACTGCTAGGGATAGAAAAACTGGGTGACATCTGGAGGGGTCACAAACTAATAAAATTTGAGTCACTACAATCTGAGTATGAGCTGGCCAGCTCGGAAAGATACAAATATCTGCAAGTGACGCATGCACTGTGCCGACATATCAGAAGAGGGGAGGCACCACGGGAATACTCACCACTAGAAGACAGACTGCTGATCGACCCCATGAGAGCAAAGGCAATATCCCTAACATATAATTTTTTTTTATATAACTCACCTAATCCGGTGGACCTTCTAAGGGGAGCTTGGGAGATGGATGTGGGAATCCTAGAGGATGAGGATTGGGAAGAGGCGGTCCAGGGCCCAAGGGAGGTTGCGATAAGGGCCCGTTTCCGGATTATCTAACTGTGCATTTTACATAGATTGTATGCATCCAGAACAAAATTATACCGTAGGGGTGTATCCAGGTATTGTGCGAGGAATTGCGAGGAGGTTGGATCCTTTTTTCACATACTCAGACTGCAGAAAAGTACATAGCTATTGGAAGGAAGTGGCACAAATTATGTCACAGGTCACAAACCTGGAGATCCCAGTGGAGCCACGTTGGTTGCTTTTATGTGTGACGGGAGAGGACAAATGGGCAAAATACACATTACCATGGCTTATAGTAGCAGCAGTAGTGGCCAAAAGAAATATAGCCAAGCTATGGGGGTCCAGTCGTACTCCAGATTGGAGAGACTGGGAAAAAGACATGGATTGGTGCTCAGGGGCAGAAAAAGCAGTATACCTAAACAGAGGCTGCCCCAAAAAATGGAATAAAGTGTGGGTGCATGGCAGACATATCGGGATAATAGACAACTGAGCGGGTAGGGAGGGAGTACTAAGCAACCAGAATAACTTGGGAATAGAAACGTGATATATGTATCGAATTGAACATCGATGGTAATTAAATGTGTATTGATTCTTCCACTGGTAATGATATACAAGTCATGTTGTGATGTACTGAGCACTATTTAATAAAAAGATTTTTTTTAAAAATGTATCTCCCAGAATGAGTTATTGTCTCTCAACCCAACTGCTTCTGCACGGCCCTCCCAGGCTTTCTCTTGTGTATCCCTCTTTCTTTTCTCAATAATACTGAGTCACCAGTCAATAATTTTCTCACTATATTTTGCCTTACACAACTCCTACTTCTCATCATATTCTGGAATGGACAATCCCCAAAGGCCACTGTTCTAACTGCTGCTCAGCCCGTGTGACTGTGGTGGTGGAATGTTGGTGTGTGAGGTGGCTGTGGAATGTTGTTAAGTGAGAGAGTCAGTTGGAGGATGGGCTAAGCAGCAGGAAGGCTGCTCCTGGTGGGGCTCTTCATAACATCTTACCTAATAAACCTACTTAATTAATCTACCCTGGAGTTGGACGTGTCTTATTCTACAACACATTTTGGCGACGATTTAAGAAGAATCTATGTGTGCAAGTGGATTGAAACCAAAACTACAAGTAATTACAGCCTTAGGAATCTACTGGGGAAGAAATATTTTAAAGGAACCTAAAAGAAGTACAGAGAAAGACAGTATGCCCCTAGCCCCACCAGTGTCCTGCTCCATCGGGCAGCCTACCAGCCGGGGCATAATTCACAGCACCGCTGGTGAGCTGCGTATAGCATTTGCATGGCTGTGTTGTTTTACTACACAAAGGATGGTGAACGTGCGTGGACTTTGCCATGCCTTGTCACTTCGCTGCTTTTGGTGAGCTATAGTGAGCAGTTCGCATATTTAATTTTTCCCTGCACCCTTTTATGATTGTTGCTGGCCTGCGTGTGCTCCTGTCAATTAAGGACTATAATAGCACTACAATTATTTTCAGTTGCTTTATGCCAGTTACTGTCTTCTTCAAAGTTTAAAGCAAACTATTGGTGCGACAGTCGGGCTGCGTCCACTCAAACGGCAAGGACTGATGATCAAGGAACTACTCATGAGAGATAAATGAGCACCGGCAAGAACTTTTATTGCAACTTTGGGTGCCCATTGCCTGCATCAACACCGTGTTTGTACTGGTCTCTTGCCGACACCAGTGAGTTACCCGGAGACAGAGGGCGGCGGTGTTGGAGTGTCATGTCTGTTTGGAGGTGCGCTGCTTGAATCTGCTCGCATGCCCTCACCTGATCAGCTGGGCCGTGCCGAGCAGTTCAGAAGCGCAGGGCTCAGGGTCCTGCTGAGTGACGTTGTCCAGCCTGTACTTGACTAGAGCCTTCCGGCGCCCCTTACGTCTGCGTGCTACCATTTTGAATCCAGTAGTCAAAGCCGAGGTAGTTTTCCGCTCCTGTTCTCAGTTGTCTTCCAGATTTCATTTTAGGGGCGAAGACTGGACCGGACAGTGTGATAATTTCAATGGTAACAGCGTATCCTGAGAAAGCTGGACTGCTGGAAAGCACTTATATTCTTTTTCCAGTTCTCCCGTCTGCGGCGAATATTCTAATGAAGTGCCCGCGTGCGCTGTGGGAGTGGAAGGACACCATGAGAATGGACAGTGCAGTATTCAGACAGACTCCAGTCAGAGATTCATGTGGTGATGACACTGGAATACATCGCCAGCTTGGTTGGAATTTGTGCAAATCTTGGAAGGAGGTTCTGCACGTACGGCTCCATATCTGATGCATTGTATTGTGAACTAAGTGGAGTTTCGGGTGAGAACTCGCTCACCGGTGCTGTGGGGGTTACTGAATTTCTATTGCCTCCCTATTTTGTGCCTTCATTAATA
Source organism: Calotriton arnoldi (assembly GCA_963921515.1). Taxonomy (NCBI): domain Eukaryota; kingdom Metazoa; phylum Chordata; class Amphibia; order Caudata; family Salamandridae; genus Calotriton; species Calotriton arnoldi. The sequence goes on along the minus strand of CAWUFW010000844.1, from coordinate 491,750 downwards.
TGCTGCATTGTGTATGAGATTTTGTTCGTTAAGGGAGTGTTAGATATTTCTTATTGTTTCTCTGATACTTGTTGAGGCTTTAGTATGGAAGTTCTGAATTTAGGGTCCTAAGGTCTGGTAGTGAGACCAAGCCCTGGTCCTTACTTGTGTTTGAAGCTCATTGACGTGTGATTGAAATTTTGCTCCAACCCTGCCATTGTATAAGGGTGAAGAACAGCATTTTAGCCAACGTGTAGCCTAACACTGGAGTCTGTTAGTGGTGATTTTTTTTTTTTTTAGGTGAAGTCATTCAAGATTACCACCCCTTTGTGGTTGTGGGCTAATACCATCCGCTGTTGCGGTTGTGCAGTTGTTTTCCACTTTCATGTGGTCGTGGGATGGTGTAGTAATACCACCCACTGTGGAGTTTGTGGGATGGTGCAGTAATACCACTCACTGTTGCGGTTGTGTTGTGGTTTTCCGACTTCATGTGGTTGTGGGATGGTGCATTAATACCACCCACTGTGGAGTTCGTGGGATGATGCAGTATTATCATCCACTTTTGATGTTACGTTTGTGAGGATTTGGGTTGAAGGTGTTGTGTTTTCAGAAGTTCATTCCACTCTTACTACAGGTAAGGGTGAAGGGCAGAGAGGAAGCCAGATTTTTTTGAAGTGTGTGTTTCTTACTTGTGATTGCAAGTTCCACCCTTACTTTAAGTTTGGGTGAAGGGCAGTGTAGATGCCACATGGTTGGTGTGAAGTGGTTTTCCACACTTTCCACCCTTACTTCGGGTTTGGGTGAAGGGCAGTGTATTTGCCATATGGTTGGTGTGGAGTGGTGTTCCACACTTACCACCCTTACTATGGGTTTCGGTGAAGGGCAGTGTAGATGCTGTATGTTTGGTGTGTTGTGGTTTTCACACTTACTAAGTCCTGGATGGGTGCCCTATGTACCACTTTTATGTTAGCCTGGCCAGCTGGCATGTTTGTAGTATCAGGGTTGGATTTGGTGTTGTAGTGTGGTAGAGTGTGTGTTTTGTTTGTTAGAAAGGGAGATGGTGAGGGTGAGTGTATTCTGGAGGGTGAGTGTATTCTTCTTATTATTATTATTTTTATTTTGTAAGTATTATGTAATGACATGTTGTGCTAATTGCATTCAATGTTTTTGTATGCACTTTTGTAATTAGTGTGTTATGACATGTGCGTAAAATATCTTCCATCTTGTAATTTTATGCATTCTTATTAATTCTCACTGTTGCATTGTTACATGCATTCAAGAGTTCCTTTGTTATTTTGTGTAAAGAAAGGAGATGTGTTATACCTGCTGCTCAGCCAGTGTGACTGTGGTGGTGGAATGTTGGTGTGTGAGGTGGCTGTGGAATGATGGTGAGTGAGAGAGTCAGTTGGAGGATGGGCTGAGCAGCAGGAAGGCTACTCCTGGTGGGGCTCTTCATAACATCTTACCTGATAAACCTACTTAACTAATCTACCCTGGAGTTGGACGTGTCTTATTCTACAACAGCCACTAGAAGCATTATAACAAAAACAAATTCACAATTGGTGCAGCTTGTCAATATCACTGGAAAATTTGGCACAGAATTCATGACATTTCTAAAATAGAGATATAATCCATTGAAGATACCAGACAGATTGAGAGTAAGGAGAGCAAGATAGGATCCCCAGCGCTGTCTGAGACAGGGATGGACTAATGACCTAAACTTCGTAAGGTCTTAGGTAATATCATCATTCATTCTGGGAATCAACACATTGCTCGGAATGAAAAAAGGTGCAGTCAACAGAATTTATATGGGAAAAGTATACTACAAACTGTAGACCCAGGGGAAAGAGGGCCAATGCATTCAAGTTTTTTCGGGTAACCACAATGTAAATGATTCTCATTTAAATTCATAATATGTTAATTTATCTTAAGTGACTATCATGAAAATGTGGCATGGATCCAGTCTTACAGACCAATTTTGGACACCCATGTTGTAGCCTGACCTTTACTCCAGTGCTCGTCAGCAAATCTTATCTTACGAAGTTGCTCATCCGTCTCAAATTCTCAAAGACAATCATAACCAGCAAATACTAGAAAATATTGCCTACTCTAGGTAAAATACAAATATAGCAAGAGCAACCCATGCACAGGAAGACAATGTTACTCTTAATAAAAAGAATATCTCTTAGTAGTTCTCCGCCCTAATGTATCTTCAAAGACAGGGAGTTTCCTGAGTAAATCTATATGTGTACTAATATGGTTATTCCAAAGTATTAATTAGCATTATGTGTTCCTATCACAAAAATGGGGATCACCAGCGGACCTACTAGAAATGCATTCATTATATGAACCTTCTTATTTTAATACCATGTACAAAATAACGGTGTGGGTTATAGACAAAGTAAGGGAGCTTATCATCATCTAAGCTCAGCAGAAGAGCAGGAGAAATTAATTCCACAGTGTTAGAAATGGGGGTCTCTAGTTGGCAGAGGTAGGTACCTTTGTCCAAATAGGGGCCCTTGCTTCTAGTCAGGGTAAGGGGGATACACTCCTAAAATAACCCCTGCTCACCCCCTTGATAGCTTGGCACGAGCAGACAGGCTTATCTCAGAGGCAGTGTGTAAAGCATTTGTGAACATATACAGTAATACAGTGAAAACACTACAAATGGACTCCACACCAGTTTAGAAAAATAAATAATCTTTATCTAAACCAAAACAAGACCAAACGACAAAAATCCACAGTACAATTATCAAGATATCCTCAAAAATAGGTTATTCACTAAAATAAAGCTTGTAGCAACAAATAACTCCACTTGGAGTTATAACGACGTCGTGACCGGTGAAAATCCCAAAGTATGGCGCCGACCGCGAGGTGCGCGGCGTCGGGCCCACACAGAACAGTACCTTGGAATTGATGAAAGCAACAACAGTTCACGGCGTCGGGGAGGTGCTGCTTCGTAGGCACTGTGCGGCGTCGGCTCCTTACGACCCATGGGGAGGTGCAGCCTCTGTTCCTTACTGCAGCGCAGGGGAGGCGAGACGACGGTTCCTAACTGCGTCGGGGAGATGACGTCACAATGGCGCCGAAACCACTGTTCCTTACGATGGCGTGATGTCAATGGATTCGGGGAGTCACCCACGTCGAGGATCGGCTCCGCGATGATGAAGTCGGCTTCGGAGTCGATGCGGCACAGCAGCAGGCGTCGGGCCCACGTCGCAAGTCGGAGCAGCGCTCATGGCTTCGAGCAGGTTTACGGCGTCGCTCGCTGGCGTCGATGTGGCACGGCAGCTGGCGTTGGGCCTACGTCGCAAGTCGGAGCAGCGCACACGGCTTCGGTTCAGGTTGTGGCGTCGCTCGCCGGCGTTAGTGTTGCAATTTCCTTCTGTAGCAGCTAAAACAGCAGTTCTAGATGCAGGAAGACAGAAGGGGTGAAGTCTTTGTGTTCCTGAGACTTCAGAACAGGAGGCAAGCTCAGTTTCAAGCCCTTGGAGATCTTTTTCTTCAAGCAGGTGACAAAGCAAAACAGCAAAGTCCTTCTTCTCCTTTCCTTGGCAGCAAGCAGCCACTGCAGGCCAAACCCAGGCAGCAAACAGGCACAGGGGCAGTATTCCTCCTCAGCTTATCCGGCTCTTCTCCTTGGCAAAGGTTTCCTCTTGATTTCCCAGAAGTGATCTAAAAGTCTGGGGTCTGGGCCCCTCTTTTTATACACAAAAATCCTTTGTTCTCTGAAGGCAGAGAGTGTCTGTACCCAGCCAAAATCAGTTCTGTCTTCACTGGTGCAGCTTCCTGGCAGGAGGTGGAGACAGCATTGTTGAAGGCAGACCAGGCCCATTCAGGTGAAAAGGAAGTCTCCTCCCCCTACTCCAAATGCAACCCAGGTCTATTCAGCCCAGTCCTGACTCATCCGACTTCTGGAGCCACAGCCCTCTCCAGCCCCCTGTCATCCAAAAGCCAGACATGCAATATACAAACCTAGCAGAGGAACACTGGATGGTTAGGCAAGAAAATACCCAATTTCTAAAAGTGGTATTTTCAAACACAGAATGTAAAAATCACCCTTACTAAAAGATGCACTTTAACATTCTGAGTTCAGGCATACTAAACTTGATTTTCCTATCTTGTTCCCAGGGTCAGTTATGTTTATAAGATGTTATAAACAAACTCCCCATTCTGGCCTATGGGAACAGATAGCCTTGCAATAGTGAAAAACGAAATTGGTAGTATTTCACTATCAGGACATGCCACACACATCAGGGCATGTCCTACCTTTCACATACAATGCACCCTGCCCACAGGGGTACCTTGAGCCTACCTTAGGGGTGACTAATATGTAGAAATGGGAAGGTTTTGGGGCTGGCAAGTGTGTGCACTTGCCAAGTCAACATGGCAGTCCCAGACTGCACACAGGCTCTGCAGTGGCAGGCCTGAGTCATATTTTACAAGCTGCTTCTGTGGGTGGCATAATCAGTGCTGCAAGCCCACCAGCAGCATTTGATTTACAGGCCCTGGGCACACATAGTGCACTGTACTAGGGTCTGACAAGTAAATCAAATAAGCCAATCATGGAATCACTAATCCATAACAACAATTTATAAAAGGAGCACTTGCACTTTGGCACTGAACAGCAGTGGCAAAGTGCCCAAAGCATCTAGACCAGCAAAAAAATGGAAGGGAGACCCACGCCAATGGTGCCAAGTCTAACACCCAGTGACAAAAATCTTTTAATCACAAGCTTTATGGATGCCAATAAATTACTAGCGGATGTTAACAATGAGATGGAAGTCCTTAAAAAATACACCCTTGGTAAGAAATACAAAAACTTAGAAGATATTCATTCACATAATAAAGAAGGGACAAGACTTGTCAGAAGATTATTGTGATTTGTCCTAGACTCCTCAGCACAATATCAGTATCCCCAAAGACCTTTTCCAACACATCAAGTAGCAGCTCTTATCCAAACTAATCAGACCCTGAGAATCTTGGCCACATAATTTGTCAATACTCTTGGATTCATGCAACACGTGCTGTTTTCATTTGCAGAACATCTCCATTTTAAATAAAGGTCCATCATTTGTTCCATCCCCCCAGATTGATATCTGCCCTTACTGTGGAGATGACAAAGAATTGGTCAAAATTATATTGCAGAGATGTTTTAAGAATAGTGAGACTGAAGATCTAGACAATGTCACAAGCATGATGCCGTAATCCACTTTTACTTCAACAATATGGTCAGTTGGTTAGGAAATATAGATTTCTGAGAAGTTGGTTCTTTAAAACTTTGAGATATTACAAACAAACAGCAATTTTGTGCATTTCAATTTGACACCCAAGAATATGATTTCCTATATTAATTGGGTCTGGAATTATCTATCACTATCAAGTATTTAGATTGAGACAGATCTTTGATACAAAGTCTAATGAGAAAAATAATGCTTTACTCTTAGTCTCCGAGTACTGCATTACAATTCCCGGACCTTAATACCTTCATTATTTCACTGGTTAAAGGAATGCATTAAAACTTAATGTTAACACCGAACATCATTCAAAATCAAATTTATAAAGCGATCACTGTATGGACCTACACCCGTCAATTCCACCAGAGTGTGGCGACAGACTCTACAGTTTCCATTATCAAACTGTTTGTACACTTCTAACTTTTTTGTTCTGAAGCATATTGATACCTTTGCTGGTATACGGAGTTGTAGGAAGGATTTAATTAAAATGTAAAGAACTCACTAAAATGAATTCACCCAAAACTGGAGGCACCGCGGGCGGACTACTGCAGCATCTAGACGTGTGTACATGACCAGTGCAAGGATTTTCATGCCAAATTCTATTTTGTCTCTGGACTTCTCCAAATACACAGGAAAAATACTACATTTTTGGGCATTTTCTAATACGTGAAGTTACCACTGTATGGCAGCGGAAGGCTTTAACTCACGTTATGTCAGCACTGCTCCTGCATATGCATAGTGCCATATTGCAGAATTGCTGAACCTCTTTGTTTTTGTCAAGGACTGGACTCTAAGGTCTGTTGATTCCTCTTCTTGATTGATCGAATGAAGGAATACTCCTCCCAGCAGCCATGGAGCCATTCTGCACAGATCAGTACACATGAAAGGTCTCAAGTGTCTCCTTAAGAGGGCCCCCAATAGAAGAGAAAAACCCCACAAAGAGTCTCCTTTGCAAACTTGTATCCCTTGTTTGAAAATGAAGATTAATACTGGAACGATAGCAAGGTACCAAACTCGCCCTGCATCAGGGAAGAGGCGAGAGCCCAGCATAATTATCTAGAAATCTATTCATTAGGCGTGCCAACGGCTAAGAGCAAAAATCAGGGACAAAATAGTAGCAAAATGGGGAGAGAATGCAAATAAAAAGATTCTCCCTCTTGGATTGAGAACTGCCGCTAGCACTCAATGAATAGACCATCGTGGAAAGGGCAGATAAGGCTTAGCCAGACTGCTTTCCTGAAACTCAAGGTGTTCGTTTGGCACACGAAGATACCAGTAGTGGCTGCTACAGGGCAGTAGTGGTAGCGCAAGGAGCGTAAAAAAAAAAAAAAGAAAAAGAAAAAGCCACGTACCTGGCGGCCGCCGCCTTGCCTCCGTCCTCTTCGTCGACACAGGAAACAGGAAGCACACAGGCTCCTAGACTCCCCTAAGCCAATCACAACACTGCTGTCACCAGCATGACAGCAGTGTCGTGATTGGTCTGAGCAGCCTGGTTCAGCGCTCAGACAGGGAGTGGGAGGCAGGGCATGTTCTCCACCCGGCTGTGCAATACAGCCAGGTGGAGAAATGCTAAGTGCACATGACTGTTTGGCTGGCCCAAGACGGCCGGTCAAACCATCATGCACATTAGGAAAGTGCCCACCACTCCTCCTCCCCCTGCTCTGTGGGCAGCCCATCCCCACCCACACCTAAACAGAGCCAGTACGGAAAAATAAAAGGATAATAACATGGTGTTATTATCCTTTTATTTTTCCTTTAGGGCGACGCTGCTCCGCCTCAGCGGGGAGGACCCGCCACTGGAAGAAACCCAAGTTTGGCATGTTTTGTTCAGAGCTGAATTCTGCAGTTCCCGCCGTCCTTCATGCCGGATTCTCCATGCAGCTTGGGGAAAATCACCCAGGGCGGTCTAGGTGGAGCAAACACTTAACCACTTGCTGTACTCAATGTCTGGTAATATGCTGCCTGACAGCTTGCCTTCTCCTGAATGCAAATAAACTCTTGTAAGTTCTCAGCATGGGCCTCCGCAACTGCAAGTTCTCAGCACAGATATAACCGCATATTTGCACAAAATGATTTAGAAGTTTCTTTTTTCTTTTTACAATTTTTAAATAATAAGAAGTGGGGCAAAATGCGTTTTCTCAATTTTCGACTGGCTAGGATTTAGTATGCGTGAAGCAAAATCAGTTTGTTGTCTTCTCCCTCTCCCAAGTAACAGACAATGAAAAATCAATTTGCTTTGTTTTAAGGGGTTATGCAAGGAAAGAAATTAATTTTTAATATCGCAATTACTCAGAAAACGTGATTTATATGCCATAGATGTGTTGCATATGGTTCAATAATCATTGACAATGAGCGTATGAGCATGCACAGCGTGAGCGTATATCAAAGATATATGAATGTAGCGTGCACTGGAGGTATCACCCTCTGGGAAGGGTGTTGCGAAAAATCAACAAGGTAGCACCACTCGCGTGAGCGGTGTCCCTCTAGGCACAGCTTTAGGTCTGCCTGAAGCAGATTGAAAAATTATAATCCCAAAAATTGTAGACGAACCAGGAATTTGTGAATGAGTTTTTTGAACTCTTCATCGAATTTATTAGATGTTTGAATTTTATTCATTCAAAAGTGCATGACAATGGTATAATCAACTTCAATTTCCAAGTTTCGGGAATCCATCTCCCGATGCATTTCGGGCATAAAAGCCCTTCGTCAGGGGAAAAGATCTAAAAAATGCGGAGAAAACAGAGCGTCACTATGCTCTAAAAATAAACAGGGTGTCCAATAAATAAAAGCTTGGCCTTATCTAATGTTCAGCTTAACGTCGACACATACATAAGAGTGTTAAAACATCGTGCTCTAGATAGGACCTTAAAAGAGGAACCAGCTGTGACACAAACATATCTAAACAGTGCTCAGCTCGACCGAAAATAAGAACCCGAGTCAGGTGCACCACGTGAAACGGTGAAAAATAGTACTGAATAGAAGAAAGAAATTCACATTTTGTTCGAAAGGCGTGCTTGTAAAATCACTATAAAATGCCCTGGTGAAAGTGATGAAAGTAAAAGGTTTTAGGTCGGTGTGACAACACTACAAAGTGAAGTGCGACAATAAACGTTACAAAGCAGAAAAACACGACGTGTATAAATAATAAAAGTGAAAAGTTTTAAATCAGCGTGACCACATTATATAGTAAAGTGCACCGGTAAACGTTACAGAACAGAAGAAAACTTACATCAACCCGACGTGTGTACTGCGTACTCCGTGAGTTTGAGAAACGCCGGAAAAGCGTGCATCACATAATATGTACGATCTGAGTGTGCATAAAAATAAAGAAAGGACTATCTCAAATGTAGAACGAACCAACTGAAAAGTATATATGGGTGCCATCTTGGAGTAGGTAAAAAGGTGATGATCGCTCAAGACATGGGAGAAACATGTAAGAATAGCATATAAAAAATACATATAAAAGATACGTGAACCGATATTGTATAAGAGTAAGAATATGGCAATCGAAAAATATATCATGCTGAAAACATTCACCTAACTGTCTCAGATAGGCACTGTACACAAGAACAGCAAAAATGAAAACAAAGTAAACAAGTTGACAAGAGTGCGTGAAAACGTTAAAAGGATGATCAAGAAAGTGAGAAAGTTGAGAACCGTGCCCCCAATAATCAAAATGAAAGAGGAATTAGAAGAGAAATTAAGAATGAGGTCCCATGGAGTTAGTAACAACATGTGAACGGTGAAATATAGCAAGAAATGAAATGAAAACTAAACTATACTCGAACCCCTAAAAAGTTTAGACCAGTATATACAACAAAAGTAAGAATCTATGAAAAAATGACGAAGAATAAAGTGTGTAGTGGCGTGTATGTGATGAAATATAGCAAGAGCTGAAAAATAGATGAGAAGATAAAAAGGTTAATGAAAAGACTGTGCTAGATATAGCTGAGGTGAGATTCCAAAAAAGATAATAACAAAAGGATGAAATGTGGACCAAGATAGAAATGCGTGGTGAGAAAATAATATTCAGAATAATGAGTTGAATAGGTAAAAACACGAAGTAAAATCCTAGAACGAGTAAAAAGAATGACATAAGAAAGGTGAGAAATATGAAAAGAAATGTGCTGGGAAATACGTGTAAACAGAACAGATAAGGCATAGATATCAAAATGAATAGGCATCAAAATGAATAGGCACAGAAGTAATGTTATCACAGATAGCATTGAAATTCCATTCGGTCATTCAGACCGTTCGGTTTCATCATGTCCAGAAATTTTATCCAGTGATTTTCTCTTTGTAAGATGAAGTTACTGTTGTTTCTGCCCTCACGTCTGATGATGGTTTCCAAGACGGCAAACTGTAATTGGCTGATGTTGTGTCGGTGTTCAGTGAAGTGTGTCGCTATAACAGATTTGATGTTGTTAATGCAAATATTGCTCTTGTGTTCATTCAAGCGGATTTTGATCTTTCTCTCCGTCTTTCCGACGTAGGCCAGCCCGCAAGGGCATTTGAGCATATAAACAACATTCTTAGAATCACAATTGGCGTTCACTTTCAGTTTAATTTTTGTACCTTTCATAGGATGTGTAATAATAGGTCCTTTGATGATATTGTGACAGTTGTTACAATTGAGGCATGGTGAGTTCCGTTTAAAAACCAGCTCCGAAGATGATGTAGGTGTCTTGGTGATGAATTCTTTAATGTTCTTCCCTCTTGTATAGGCGAACGTCGGTGAAACTTGAAAAATGCCTTTAAAGTATGGTTCCATCCTTAGAATCGGCCAGTGCTTTATGATCGATTTTTTATAACGCGAGCTGAGAGTGGAAAATTTGGACACAACCACAGTATGTTTAGATGTTGTCTTGTCAGTGGGTGTCAAGAGCTGCGTGCGATTCTTTTCACTGCATCGTTTGTTGGCATGTTCAAGAATCTCTTGAGGATATCCTCTCTGTTTGAATTTATCCAGCATGTTTTTGGTTTGTAGTTTGGAGTTGTCAGAGTTCGAAACAATTCTCTTCACCCTAAGAAGCTGTGAATATGGTAGATTGTTTTTGAGAGGTGTCCGGTGAAAACTTTGATAGTGCAATAAATTGTTCCTGTCAGTCTCTTTTCTGTAGATATTGGTATCTAAGGTGTTGCCAGATCTGCTAATCAAAACATCCAAAAAAGCTATAGATTGTTGATCAATATTGAAAGTAAACTGAATTCTCTCATTGATGTTGTTAAGAGCGTTTAAAGCCTGTACCAGGCTGAGATGAGAACCCTTCCAAATAATAAGAATATCATCTATATATCTGAGGAAGGTGATCGCATGTTCTTTCCATATTGTGTTGTTGAGTATGTTGTGTTCCTCAAAATTGCACATAAAGGTATTAGCGTATGCAGGCGCGGCACAATTGCCCATTGAAGTTCCTGACAGTTGGAGGTAACATTGATCTTCCCATTCGAAATAACTCTGATATAAGGTGAACTGAACCAATTCCATTAAAAAAGCTGAAAATCAGTGTTTAAATCGGAGTTCAATAACATGTCTTCAATGGCCTCGAGGCCAAGGTTATGGGGAATTGAAGTATACAGCGATTTCACGTCTGCTGTACATAGCCAAATCTCATCTTCATTTTGAAACTGGATACTTGAGATTTTCACAAGTAAATCTGTAGTGTCTTTTACATAGGTTCTTGAGCTCACCACAAACGGTTGTAAATATTTGTCAACAAATTTCCCCACTGGTTCGTGTAAACTGCCTTTAGTTGAAACTATAGGTCTGAAGGGAGGGTGTCGAAGATTCTTGTGGACTTTAGGTAACATATATGGAGACGGAGTGCGTGGGAAAGGTTGAGTCAAATATTTAGCGGTTTTTTCCGTGATGATGTTGTTATCCATGGCCCTCTTGATTATGACGCTGAGAAAGGAAACAAATTGTTCAGTGGGATTATAATCAATGGTGCAATACGTGTTGATGTCAGAAAGGTGTAGCTGAACTTGCTCCCGATAAAAACTGGTATCCATTATGACAAGGGCTCCACCTTTATCCGCACTTTGGCAAATGATGTTAGGATTTTCAGCTAAATTTTTCAGTATAGCGAATTCCTTATTGGACAGATTGCAATGTTTGGATGAACGTCTATAACTGAATTTGCGAATATCTTGTTTGATTAGATTCTCGAAAGTGTCTAAACTCTTGTGGCTCACTGGGGCCATATATGTACTCTTGAGTTGTAAACCACGAAGTTGATCATCTTTATCACTCTTGTGGTCAGTGATAACGTTGTCAAAAAAATGTCTCAAGCGGAGGTTGCGCATCAGTTTAAATAAACTGATCTCCAATTCTAAACAGTTGGTATGACTGGTGGGAACAAAAGAAGTTCCTTTTTGAAGGACTTTCATCTCAGTGGACTGTAGTTGGTATGTGGAAATATTGATCACTAAGTTGTCGGTGTTTTCTTCCCTCTGGTGCCCCTTTTCTGGGTCGCAGAGCTTCTCATATCTCTCTCCCTTTCTTTTTCCTTGTCTTTTTCCCCGCCGGGGTCGTCTTTGTCTGTGGGGCCTGATTCTAAAAAAGAAACCTCAGTGGTTGTTTGTTGAATGGCACTGGAGGAAGGTGCGGGATGTTCTATAATGGTTGTTCTAGATTTATGTCTCGATTCTCCTTCAGAAGATGAGGTTGAGGTGTCGGTGTTCTGACCATATGGCTTGTTCTGGCGCCGTCTGGCATAGACCTCCGCCCAAGAATATACCTCGCCCAGTTTATAGTCAATGGTATCACGTCGGTATTTACGGATTTTCCGCTCATTGATTTCCTGGGTGTATTTCTCTAACTGAATGTTAGTGTCGTCCAGTATTTTAGACCATTCATCCGGTTGTACCGTTTCAGAAAGTTCCTGTTTAATCTGAGAAATTTCTTTGTTAAGTTCTTCCAGTGTCTTAGACAATTCTTCAACTATCAGGAGAATCAGGTCGAGTGAGCACTTGTTTAAAATGGTGTACCATTTCTCTATAAACTTTGGATTATTCTTACATAAAAGAGGTTTCAAGGGAATGCGCAATCCTCTGGGAATCCTCTGAGCTCTGTGATAACGTACCAGTGTGCAGGCGTGCAAGCGTTGGTTGACCTCTCTTTTGGTTAGATATAGTAATTGTCTGATGTTGCTATCTTTGCTTTTCTTCATGGCTGCTAAAGAAGTGACCTCTGGTATCAACGCATAAATTTTGTTAACATCGTCTTCAGAAAATGCAAAAGTGTCTGTTCGAATATCAGTGAGGTTAGTTATATCCGTATATGACATCTTGGTGGGTAGGTTGGATAGGCGTGCAAAGCTCAAAATTCCAGACGTAAGTAAGACAATGAGCGTATGAGCATGCACAGCGTGAGCGTATATCAAAGATATATGAATGTAGCGTGCACTGGAGGTATCACCCTCTGGGAAGGGTGTTGCGAAAAATCAACAAGGTAGCACCACTCGTGTGAGCGGTGTCCCTCTAGGCACAGCTTTAGGTCTGCCTGAAGCAGATTGAAAAATTATAATCCCAAAAATTGTAGACGAACCAGGAATTTGTGAACGAGTTTTTTGAACTCTTCATCGAATTTATTAGATGTTTGAATTTTATTCATTCAAAAGTGCATGACAAAGGTATAATCAACTTCAATTTCCAAGATTCGGGAATCCATCTCCCGATGCATTTCGGGCATAAAAGCCCTTCGTCAGGGGAAAAGATCTAAAAAATGCGGAGAAAACAGAGCGTCACTATGCTCTAAAAATAAACATAAACCGCTAAATATTTGACTCAACCTTTCCCACGCACTCCGTCTCTATATATGTTACCTAAAGTCCACAAGAATCTTCGACACCCTCCCTTCAGACCTATAGTTTCAACTAAAGGCAGTTTACACGAACCAGTGGGGAAATTTGTTGACAAATATTTACAACCGTTTGTGGTGAGCTCAAGAACCTATGTAAAAGACACTACAGATTTACTTGTGAAAATCTCAAGTATCCAGTTTCAAAATGAAGATGAGATTTGGCTATGTACAGCAGACGTGAAATCGCTGTATACTTCAATTCCCCATAACCTTGGCCTCGAGGCCATTGAAGACATGTTATTGAACTCCGATTTAAACACTGATTTTCAGCTTTTTTTAATGGAATTGGTTCAGTTCACCTTATATCAGAGTTATTTCGAATGGGAAGATCAATGTTACCTCCAACTGTCAGGAACTTCAATGGGCAATTGTGCCGCGCCTGCATACGCTAATACCTTTATGTGCAATTTTGAGGAACACAACATACTTAACAACACACTATGGAAAGAACATGCTATCACCTTCCTCAGATATATAGATGACATTCTTATTATTTGGAAGGGTTCTCATCTCAGCCTGGTACAGGCTTTAAATGCTCTTAACAACATCAATGAGAGAATTCAGTTTACTTTCAATATTGATCAACAATCTATAGCTTTTTTGGATGTTTTGATTAGCAGATCTGGCAACACCTTAGATACCAATATCTACAGAAAAGAGACTGACAGGAACAATTTATTGCACTATCAAAGTTTTCACCAGACACCTCTCAAAAACAATCTACCATATTCACAGCTTCTTAGGGTGAAGAGAATTGTTTCAAACTCTGACTTCAAACTACAAACCAAAAACATGCTGGATAAATTCAAACAGAGAGGATATCCTCAAGAGATTCTTGAACAAGCCAACAAACGATGCAGTGAAAAGAATCGCATGCAGCTCTTGACACCCACTGACAAGACAACATCTAAACATACTGTGGTTGTGTCCAAATTTTCCACTCTCAGCTCGCGTTATAAAAAATTGATCATAAAGCACTGGCCGATTCTAAGGATGGAACCAGACTTTAAAGGCATTTTTCAAGTTTCACCGACGTACGCCTATACAAGAGGGAAGAACATTAAAGAATTCATCACCAAGACACCTACATCATCTTCGGAGCTGGTTTTTAAAAGGAACTCACCATGCCTCAATTGTAACAACTGTCACAATATCATCAAAGGACCTATTATTACACATCCTATGAAAGGTACAAAAATTAAACTGAAAGTGAACGCCAATTGTGATTCTAAGAATGTTGTTTATATGCTCAAATGCCCTTGCTGGCTGGCCTACGTCGGAAAGACGGAGAGAAAGATCAAAATCCGCTTGAATGAACACAAGAGCAATATTCGCATTAACAACATCAAATCTGTTATAGCGACACACTTCACTGAACACCGACACAACATCAGCCAATTACAGTTTGCCGTCTTGGAAACCATCATCAGACGTGAGGGCAGAAACAACAGTAACTTCATCTTACAAAGAGAAAATCACTGGATAAAATTTCTGGACACGATGAAACCGAACGGTCTGAATGACCGAATGGAATTTCAATGCTATCTGTGATAACATTACTTCTGTGCCTATTCATTTTGATGCCTATTCATTTTGATATCTATGCCTTATCTGTTCTGTTTACACGTATTTCCCAGCACATTTCTTTTCATATTTCTCACCTTTTTTATGTCATTCTTTTTACTCGTTCTAGGATTTTACTTCGTGTTTTTTACCTATTCAACTCATTATTCTGAATATTATTTTCTCACCACGCATTTCTATCTTGGTCCACATTTCATCCTTTTGTTATTATCTTTTTTTGGAATCTCACCTCAGCTATATCTAGCACAGTCTTTTCATTAACCTTTTTATCTTCTCATCTATTTTTCAGCTCTTGCTATATTTCATCACATACACGCCACTACACACTTTATTCTTCGTCATTTTTTCATAGATTCTTACTTTTGTTGTATATACCGGTCTAAACTTTTTAGGGGTTCGAGTATAGTTAGTTTAGTTTTCATTTCTTGCTATATTTCACCGTTCACATGTTGTTACTAACTCCATGGGACCTCATTCTTAATTTCTCTTCTAATTCCTCTTTCATTTTGATTATTGGGGGCACGGTTCTCAACTTTCTCACTTTCTTGATCATCCTTTTAACGTTTTCACGCACTCTTGTCAACTTGTTTACTTTGTTTTCATTTTTGCTGTTCTTGTGTACAGTGCCTATCTGAGACAGTTAGGTGAATGTTTTCAGCATGATATATTTTTCGATTGCCATATTCTTACTCTTATACAATATCGGTTCACGTATCTTTTATATGTATTTTTTATATGCTATTCTTACATGTTTCTCCCATGTCTTGAGCGATCATCACCTTTTTACCTACTCCAAGATGGCACCCATATATACTTTTCAGTTGGTTCGTTCTACATTTGAGATAGTCCTTTCTTTATTTTTATGCACACTCAGATGTACATATTATGTGATGCACGCTTTTCCGGCGTTTCTCAAACTCACGGAGTACGCAGTACACACGTCGGGTTGATGTAAGTTTTCTTCTGTTCTGTAACGTTTACCGGTGCACTTTACTATATAATGTGGTCACGCTGATTTAAAACTTTTCACTTTTATTATTTATACACGTCGTGTTTTTCTGCTTTGTAACGTTTATTGTCGCACTTCACTTTGTAGTGTTGTCACACCGACCTAAAACCTTTTACTTTCATCACTTTCACCAGGGCATTTTATAGTGATTTTACAAGCACGCCTTTCGAACAAAATGTGAATTTCTTTCTTCTATTCAGTACTATTTTTCACCGTTTCACGTGGTGCACCTGACTCGGGTTCTTATTTTCGGTCGAGCTGAGCACTGTTTAGATACGTTTGTGTCACAGCTGGTTCCTCTTTTAAGGTCCTATCTAGAGCACGATGTTTTAACACTCTTATGTATGTGTCGACGTTAAGCTGAACATTAGATAAGGCCAAGCTTTTATTTATTGGACACCCTGTTTATTTTTCGAGCATAGTGACGCTCTGTTTTCTCCGCATTTTTTAGATCTTTTCCCCTGACGAAGGGCTTTTATGCCCGAAATGCATCGGGAGATGGATTCCCGAATCTTGGAAATTGAAGTTGATTATACCATTGTCATGCACTTTTGAATGAATAAAATTCAAACATCTAATAAATTCGATGAAGAGTTAAAAAAACTCGTTCACAAATTCCTGGTTTATCTACAATTTTTGGGATTATAATTTTTCAATCTGCTTCGGCAGACCTAAAGCTGTGCCTAGAGGGACACCGCTCACGCGAGTGGTGCTACCTTGTTCAATAATCATTGACGCCAGGTTATGCTGGCCTGTGGGGCCCTGGCATTCGCAATAATTCATGGACGGGGCTTGTTAAATCTGGCCTCACCTGACCATTACAGCTCAGAAGTCAAAAGCAAACTTACACCCCCCGGCTTCACTCCATGGCAGACCATGCCTCCTTTCTTTAAAGGAGTTGAAAAGGTGTTAGGTGGATTACCATATGTAAAGACGGCAGCGAAGATGTATATAAAACTCAGAATGAAAACCCTCTATTACTTATCAGATGAGCGTTACTGCTCTCAATGAAAATAAGTAACTGTAAACATGTTTATTGTATGAAGCAATCAGTGGCGGCTCCTCCGCTAAAGGCGGAGCAGCATCGCCCCCAGTGCTTCAGCTGCAAGCTGAATACAAAAAATAAAATGATAACGTTCGTTATTATCATTTTGTTTTTTGCATTCAGCTTGCTGGTGAAGAAAGACGGGCGGGGCTGGGCTCCCCGCGTGTCACAGGGGTAGGAGTGGTGGCAACACCTAAAGTGCGCATGGCGCTTTGGCCGGCCTTCTCGGGCCGGAAAAGCGTCATGCGCACTTTGCTTGTTCTCCACGCAGGCTGTGGAGAACATGCACAGCCTGCCATCCCCTGTCTGAGCGCGGAACCACGCCGCTCAGACCAATCACAACGCTGCTAAGGCAGTATTGTGATTGGCCAGGGGATTCTGGGAGTCTGTGTGCTTCCTGCCATGCCGAGAGGAGGACGGAGAAAGAAGAGGCGGCGGTCAGCGGTAAAGAGGTAAGTACTTTAAAAAAAAACTAATTTCCCCCCCTCCGTCCCCAAGCCCCCCACCCCACCACCCCTGGTCGGTAGCAGCTGCTATAGGAAGCAAGCATGGCTATCCTTTGTTTGAAACTGCTGTCATTTTGTGTCACATTAAAAGCTCTTTTAACATTTGTAATTTTCTTAATAACTAATGTATTTATTGTTTTTTAAAGCGGTTACACAGTTCACTTCAGAGCACTAGTAGAAACAGACCATGCTCACACTCCTCTGTGACTGCTGGATGCAATACATGCATTGGACATAATTCATCGATGATTTTCATTTGCTGAGAATTAGAACACAAGTGCACATAGCTTGCTAAAGCAATCCTTGAATTTCTTGATGTCTGTTACATGACGGGCATAATTCATTTTTTATAAATGCGTGACTAATTTATGTAATGTAGCCTCATGCATCACCTCATGGAGCAGTTTTGCTCGGCAGTGACAAACGTTGATAGACATGACAGTGTGGTGGTTCATATATACCAACAGGTGCATTACATACTTTTCATATATTTACATGTACATATAATAAACATATAGAAAAGTTTGTATATTGCCTTTGCCTGAAAATTAGTCCCATTCCAGTTGAAGGGGGTTGTGATAGCACTGTGACATTAATATCATTGAACACAGACATAGCCAATTAATCCCTCAGCCATTTTAGGGCTTGTTTCCCAGGGCCTGGGTGCATGGTTCAGCATCATTGGTGCCAGACACTGGGTGGTTGGTGCAGTATAAAATACATGAATCAGTGGTTTATGCATGGTTCACGAAAATGTGGTAATTCCAGGGTCTTTTCAACTGAACATCAGGCACATGGGTAAGGGCATCCTCTGGGCGGCTCGAGGCATCTGGATCCCAGGTAATTATTATAGCGTTCCATGGACCAACCCAAGAAGAAAACAAGAAGCCAGATCCACAGTCCATTCACCCTTCTTTTTGCCTTGATAGAAAATATGATCTGGAGCAAAAGGCATGCCATTTGTGTGGCTTGTATGTTATGTTTTGTGCTTGTAATGCATTTGCATGCCACAGAAGTAAAAAAAAAGTTTAAAAAATGGTGCAGGTGGATTTGCAATTTTTTTGCAACATTATAAAGTTTCTATAATATTACCCTGCCGGCTTCTGGATTACACTGAGCTAAGCCACCAGCTTGTTCCTCTTTACTGTTTTGATGTTCTCTCAGTTATCAATACAACTCAGATGAAGGAATACTGACAAAAAAAAAAAGCGCGATTCCCATCTTCCAAGCAAGTATCTGCTGTGACAGCCAAAAGAAGTCGCAGTAAGCTTGAAAAGTCCATGAAAGGTGACATACTTCAGGCACATCGCCAGAAATGGACTGTTGTGCTTTGTGCCAGGGATGGGAAGGTTGCAAGAGTTTGTTGGCTGGGATTTCAGTGTCGTCGGAGAAGAGGAAACAGTGGTTTGAGGCAGAACTGAGCACAAAGAAGAACAGCTAAACGGACTGTTGCCCTGTACCACCCTTTGCCAAGGCCCGAAACTAATAATCTAGTGAGAAGAGGATGCTATTTTAATGCACACAATCGCATAGTAACAGCAAGAAAACCACAGTAAGCACCGTTTCTGAACAGAGTCCCCCCTATTGGTGGTGTTATGGACACCGTGGCAGCCATCAAACCAATGCTTCTATGAAATTAGCAGTAAGTTTCAATTTTGTTTCCACCGCAGTCTTTCAGGCTCAATGAGGCTTTGGGGGGGTGGCCAACCAACAGGGAGGCTCGCACCCCTGGGGTTTTTAAGCCGTTTGGATCAGCCCGGGCCCAATTGGGCTCTCGTTGGGCCGGCGGGCGGGGGTTTAAAACCAACCATTTCAGGCTCCGTGTCACCATTTTGGGAAGGTGACACGGCAGCCGGTTTAGTTAGGGACAATTGCCATCATTTTCCCTCCCTCCCACCCGGTAGAATAGGAGGTTTTGGGGGCAGAGGTGTAGGTAGGGGGGCCGATGTTGTCGAGTGCATGTGCACCGGGGGGTGGGGGTAGTTAAAAAGAATGTATTTGGTTGTCGCTGGAAGCAGCTGCAAGGCGTCTGGTAACTAGTTCTGTACAGGTTTACAGTTTACTTTAGGGTTGGGAACAAGTTACTACGGGAGCAAGTAATAAGGTTAAGATAGGAGATACTTAGTTAGGTAGATCTTTAGAGAAGTAGAGAAGAGGTTACAGGGTTTAAAGGTGCAACAGTTAATGACTGAGTTGGGATTGTTAAACAGTTGCAAAGAAAGGAGAAGGGTGGGGAAACCTTAGGGGTGGCGGAGGAGGCTAAGTAGATGAAGCAATGTATAGCGAGGTTTAGTTTTGTAAGGCCAAGGGTATGTTTTTATAAGGTGCACCCGTCTTCAATAAAGCGGCCTTTTCCACACATTTGAGAGTCTCATTGTGGTCCGTTCTGTTCCTTTGCGGCCCAAATATGTGACGCAGCTGTGAAGTTAAACTAACAATTCCTTCAGCACGAGTCTTTGAGCACAGGTAGACTGGGCCACCGCTCTTTATTTTGCATTGCCATTCCATATTCCATAGGAAAGTTGAAGAAATGCATCTCTTGTATTACCTTTTATGGCTGTGTGGGAGGCTTGTTCTAATTCATGCTGTAGGCAGAGCTGCTTGAAGTATTATAGGGGCTAATTATTGTGTCTATCCACTACTGCTGAAATGCAATTAGCAACATTTTTTATTTTAGCATTTCTGAACTGCTCGTTTTCTGATGTCGACTAAAATCTATCACGTTGTGGTGAAGCATTTTCCTCTATTTAAAGTTTCACATTTTTCAAAATTAATTATAGTAATCAGTTTGTTGAATCGAACATGGTGATTCCCCTTATATCAAACTTGTTTCCCAAGTTCTTCTCTCACCAGATCACATGGATTTGTTTTACCTTTTACAGAGGGGACAATCTCCATACCACACATTTTTTTTTATAATCACCTTAAAACTCTCTAGCTTTTTGGTGAGGAAACCCGCCCCAACAACCCCTCGACCTCCAATGCCAGTTTTTTTGTCCTCCCTCCACCTCACCTTACTAATTTAGCCTCAGTTTTGAATCGTGTTTTCCTTTCCCCAAGACATAAATCCAGCACCTTACCCCAGCCCCAACTCATTTCCTAGTCCTCTTGAATTATTTCACCCTGCATTGTCTTTCTTTCTGCTCCCTCTTCCTTCCTTGCTTCTTTTCTGTGTAACTGTAGACATAAAAGAAAGACTATTGCAACAATTCTTTGGTACTGTAAAACCTCTTACTGCCCTTTTTAAAATAATTTGTTCTTACAATTTCTCAAGTTTTAGGACTTTAATTATGCTGTGTATTTTTTTATTTTCTTACTGGCACTGAGATTCAATACAGGGCCTGGTTTACCTATCCTTGGTGCAAATTGCCAGAGTTTTGTCAAAAAACATAACTATTTTGGTAATTTCTCAAACTGGAGATTCTCCAGCCTGAGGTCATCAGACAGGTATTCTACTATTTGGTATCTCCTCATAATGATGCAATGCTTTATAGTCTTTGTCTCTTGTGTATGGATATCAGTGGGTCTCCCTGCTCAGAGACAGAGTGGTGTTATGCATACAGCATTCTATGACTGCGGAATGCTGAAATTGATAGAAATGGGGGACTGAGAAGGGAAGCCATTCTGTTACTGGTGCTTTTGATGTATTTTAATAAAGCCACTGTTTGCTTATCTGGTCCTGCCCGGACATCACTATGATGGCATCAGTGCTGGTTTATTAAGACGAGATGTTTGGTACCAAACATCTTGGGGTATAGTGAAGTCAGCATGGAGCTGGGGAACTCGTAATGACAAGTATCCAGCCCATATACGCGGTATGGCTTCCCTGTTCATTTACAATGTCTAAGAATGAACTTCGACATTGTAGGGTCATTTCTGCTCAGGTAGATATGTCCTCTGATGGGATATAGTGCACCCTGCCTTCGGGCTGTAAGGCCTGTTGTAGGGGTTGCTTACCTATATCACATGCAGTAGATGCGGGCATGGCACACAGAGCTGTGTGCCAAGTCGACTCTGGTTTTAGCTGCACCAAGACAGGCAGCCTGCAATGGCAGTTTGCATGATCTTGGTGAGGGATCCCTAGGGTGGCACAGTTTGTGCTACAGTCCTAGTGGACCCTCTTCAGTCCCAATGCCCTAGGTTCCAGGGGTACCAGTTACTAGGGGGCTGAAGTAATACCAATTGTGGAACAATGGTACATTTTTGGAAAAAAGAGCTCTGACACTGGGGACCTGGTTAGCCTAGCACCAGGGCGCTTGCAGTCGAAATCACATCAGGTACCAGGCAAAAAGTGGGGGTGACCATGTCAAAAAGGGGCACTTGACTACACTGACTGATATGAAGGTACTAGCAAAGTGAAATACATTCTTTGTTTTCGCTGGATAGGGTAATAAAAAGAGTGGAAATAAAGCTGCAACTGTAGCTTGTAATTGCCATAACTGCACTTTGTCAGCTGTAACTAAGTCTAGAAATACGCACATCTCTGACAGCTTGATATTCCTTTAAGTGACAAGCGTAGGCTGCTGCTCGAGTGCACTAATGAAGAAAAATGTAGGCTTGCTTGCTCTGAAGCAGGAAGAGAAGAATTTGTTATGCTGAAAAGTAATGTCTACTCTGCACCCGCGCTGCAGTTGTACTGATCGCTAATTTATTGTATTCTATTGTATTTGTAGTTTTATTGTATTGCCCTGGTATGTATTAAGCTCTTTGCATACATCTTGCAAGGTCTAATCCACTTTCTTGGCCCTATCATATATTGCCCTGGTATGTATTAAGCTCTTTGCATACATCTTGCAAGGTCTAATCCACTTTCTTGGCCCTATCATATCATGTAGACAAGCTGGTACCACGCCTTCTGGCGAAGTTGCAAAGCGCCAAGATTTGTATTGGGTTCATTGGTACCTTTTGGAGTGCATGGTTCAAAGGGTGTGGTTTTTAGACTGGCATTTATAAAACATGCAGAGTGGAGTTTGAACAAAGTGGTGGAAGCATGGTGCACCTACTGTTTCTGTGCATGAGGTGTAGTGGAGAGCGGGATGAGAGGCACCATTGTGCAAGTAGTTGCTTACGAACTTTGAGGTAGACATTTGAAGAACGTACCAGTGATGAGTGTTAGTTGGGTCTTTGAAGCATTCCTGATGGATAAACTCAGGACACAGGAAGGCTGTTTCGAAGTAATTTATTCCAAGAGAAAATCCCATCCATCTACAAGCAGGCAACAGTATCAACTGACTTTATTACAGAACATTCTCATGCCCAGAAACCCATGACATACTTATGATTCTGGTTTGACATAACACGGGGTATTCATAAGATTCTATGCTGACCTAACCTAGAAGACAGAATACCACACATCTCCCTTCCTTAACAAATTAAAATAAAACACACATAAATTCAACAGTGCACATAGCAGTTAAACAAAATCAGCAAGATGTCCAGGTCGTCTAATTACCCTGGATGAACATCGAGTATTCTTTGATGTCCTATCGACAATGACAGTAGGATGAATGGAAGAGTGATCTTCATTGGGTGAATTAACATTCACATTACTGCCAAGATTGCCTTTGACTACTACAACTCTATTTAGATTCCAAATTCGATGATCTTGAGTTTGGATCGCATTATTGAAAACTTTAATGACTCTTATAGGTTTCATAAATTTAATTCAAATTCAAATTTATTGTTTGATTACTAAAAACCATAACAAAATGTTAAAACCATGTGACTCATGAATACATATACAAAGATTTAAAAAGAAACAAAAAAGAACCCCGATTAGTGCAAGAACAGTGCAATAATCTTGCGATAAAAGTGGGTTGAAATTAAAAATTGTCCGAATGTGCATTTGTCTTTTACAGATCAGGCTCGTTGAATAACATAACAGTCACAGAATGATTTTAAGAAAATCTAGAAAAGGGGACAAAAATATGGCAGCTAGTTTTAAAATGCTGAAAACAGTGTCCATGTAGGCCTAGCGGAAGGGGCTGGTGGCCGCTAGAGTTTTTATTACAAAGAAATGGCAAGGCCAACCGGCGGAAGAATTGCTGCCTTCTCTTTCCCCAGCACTTTAGCAGCTCTGATGACAAATTTGGTGAACCGAATGTTCAACTTTGTATTTTCTTGGTTCATAGCTGCTATTATGGCCTGACGACATGTGCGTGCTCCTAGTTTGTTCCACTCCGCTCGCAATAAAGCCCTTCTGTCATTTAGCAGAGCTGGGCATGTGCAGGCTATGTGCTCCAAGCTTTCGGAGTGGTAGCCGCATTCCCTGCATTCGATATTGAGACTGAGGCGTCGCCATTGTGGCAAATACTTTAAAAAGGGCCACTCGCCTAGCCTTAGGGCCATGAACTTAACCTTCCAAAAGAGGGAGTATGTGCTTGATAAGTAGGATGACTCAACCCCTGGTTTATAATCGGAGACAACGGCCAAGGCATGTTTTCTTCTGGATAATTTTGCCCTGTCGGAGTGGAAAGACCAGAGCCGAACGCTTCGCTTAATTACGGTCTTCAATGCCTGTTGTGGTGGATTTGTTCCCCAATATTCCATGACTCCGAGTAGCTGTAGGAAGTGGGCCAAGTGGTGCCGATATTTTTGGCTAAATGCGCTGGTCGATATTTCATTCCAGAGTTTGGTCTCAAGACTGCCATCCCGGAAGTTGCGCAGTCTATTGCAGAACTTAATAAAAGCACCAGCCTCAACGCCGTTGTGATCTAGCAGGCCGAGTTCTAATCTGACTTGTGCCGGAGATGAAGACCTCGGCAGGCGCCATGCTCGCTTAAAGATTCTGGTGGTTGATTTATTTAATTAGATGTTTGTTGAGCCCATCATAATCTCGTGACCGTATGATAAGAAATTGGTAATCTTGGCCTTCATCACCTTGAGCAGAGGAGTTAGGCTTGGCCCTAGTAGATATTTTGAAAGTTTTGCCGACGCAACCTCCAGCGACAGTGCTTTAGCCTTGACAGCATCTTTTTGTTTAGCGAAGGAACCTCTGGAGTCAAGGAAAATTCCCAAATATTTATAGTGTGGCACTGTATCGATGCTTTTATTATTGAAAAACCACCTGCTTTTCTGCTGCTTCTGTTTGCTGAAATGAATTATTTTTGTTTTTGACAGATTCAATTCGAGCGCATTGTCAAGTGTGTAGGGAAGGAGTTCATCAAGAAGCCTCTGCAGGCCTACCTTTGTGTGGCTCAGTAACACTAGGTCGTCAGCGTATAACAGATTGCTGATGCGGGTTCCGTCCAGTTGGGGCGGGTGGGAGTTAACCATGTCAAGTATGGGGGATAGGTCCGAGATAAACAGGTTAAAAAGAAGGGGCGCCAAGACGCAGCCTTGTTTAACACCGCTTCCTGTTTGGATCTTTTTTGATACATGGGACCCGTTGCCCAACTTTATCCTTATCCAGGTCTGTGTGTGGAGTTGGATTATGGCTTGTAAGAGGGCGGGGGATATACCCCAGCAGTCTAATTTTTGCCATAGGCGGCCACGTGGCACCCGATCAAAAGCTGCCTTGAAGTCGACGAAGCAGCAGTATAGTTGCATACGACGAACGCCTGCCTTCTCCATCAAAACAGTTAATGTCAATAGGTTGCTGGTTGTGCCTGAATTAGCTACGAAGCCGGTCTGGTTGAAGGGGAGACGCTGTGTTGATTCTGCCCAAGTTGACAGTTCTTCTAGTAAAATGCTGGCGTAGTATTTGGATTCGATATCAAGAAGGGCTATCATTCTGTAATTTTTTGGATCATCTCTTTTACCACTTTTGTAGATGGGATGAATGATGGCACCTTTCCAGGAATCTGGGATGTGGTCATTGAGCCTGCAATGTAAAAACAGTGGTGCAAAGAGACCTGACCACAGCGTTTCGTCTGACTTGAACAAGCCCTGAGGTAGACCGTTGGGGCCGGGGGCTCCGTCTGACCTGCCTTTCCTAATTATCCGGGCAATGGTGTTTATTAAAACTCCGTGTGTCCTCAAGATCTCTGGGGTTGAATCGTTTCGTGGCTCCTTTCTCTCAATTATGGGGGAATCCAGGACGCCTTCAACTGTAGTAGTGGACCCGGTGTTGCCTGTGCAGTGGTTTTCGGTGAGTGGTGGCCAAAGTTTGCAAGTCAAATGGGGACTGGGGTGCTCTGTCCTGCTTAAATGTTCTCTAAAGTGATTAAATAGAAACTCAGTCCAGTCGTCAGCACTTATGTTTGCGCTGCTTTGTCCTCTGCCTCCTAATGGGCCACTGTTCACAAGGGACCAGAATAACTTTGTGTTGGACCTTTTGCTGGCGTAGACTAACTTCAACCAGAACTGGTCTGATGCTGATTGTTTGTCTCTGTGCACGGATGCCTTGAAAGCTTTTTGAGCTGGCTTGTAGTGGTTGAATAAAATTACGTTTCCCGGGCTTTTTCTGGCCCGGCGTAGAGCAGCGTTTCTTAGTAATTTTAACAGTTTTTGTTGCAGGTGAAATGCGAAGTTGTGGTGGATCTGACCGGGGTAAGATTTAGATGGAAATTCATTTAATAAACTGTTCACAAGCGCTTCCCAGCCGTCGATAATAGGCACATCTTTTGCACATTGTAAACGTAGAAGATGACCGCATTTCTCCATGACAGTGGGGACAACGCTGGACGACCATTTCATTCGCCTTAAATTCTCCAAGTGACTGTCTGATGTTGTGTGAGCAAGTGCGTGATGGTGTGGCATGTTGAGGGATAATGTTATTATTTGAGGTCGATGGTCACTTTCCCCCAGTGCTGCGATGTAATGGCACTCAATTAAGGTGAGCATTTCACTGTTTCCTAATGTAAAGTCCAAAAATGAATGGGTTCGGCCGTTGGTTCTTGTCCAGGCCGGGGGGTATCTGTAGATGAGCGACCGTTTATTACTATATAGCCTATTCTGCTGAATTGAAGGACTGCATATTCGCCCAATTTAGACGATCTGAGTCCTGGCGGTAATGTTTGTGAGGCGAGATGTGAGGGGACCGCTGGAAGGATGATCTCTAGGTCTTCAAACTGGTTATGAAAGAGGTTGGTATTAAAGTCTCCAGAGATTAAACATGGTATACTGCCATATGTGCTTAAGATGTTGCATAAAATTTCGATCAGGCAGTCCAGTTTGGATTTTTTCTCACTGGTGCATGGAGAGATGTAAACATTTAGCAGTAGTAGCTTGCTCTCTGATGAAAAATTTTCGACCACAATGCCAGTGACCCAGTCAACTTCAAATTTTAGCTGTTTGATACATGCTGACAGTCTAGTAGCCACGTAGATAGACAGCCCACCGCACAACCTGCCAAACTTGCTCTGTCTTGTGGCTGGCGATGTAAATTCCAGGTACCCTTCGATTGGGTTGCTCGTTGATAGCCAGGTTTCCTGGAGAAAAATAATGTTGTGTTTTATAAAGAAGCCGAGTGTGTCTGGAGATTGCAGTTTCGACGAAAGACCATTGATGTTCCAGGAACAGATTGTTAGACCGTGTTCCAAGTTATTTCAGTTGATCCTGCTTTGGGATAGGGCTGCTGGCAGCCATGACCAGTCTGCACTTCTGACGGTTTGCTGGACTTCACTGCGCTCGTCATTGCCGACTGGAGAGCGGCTTCTGGCTGACTTTAGAATAGAAAAGGGGGTGTGGCTTGTACTTGAAGCTGGGGCCTGGCTAGGTGCGAGTATTGAAGGGTATCGGGGAACTCGGGGCGTTGCTATAATTATTCCCCAGTTTTTGAATTGGTCAGCTTTAGATTGAACCAGTTCCCTTGTGGCTTTAGATGCTAGTGTGATTAGAGTTGATTCTCCCGTTTGGGGGCGAATGCTAGGTTTAAATTCGATGGCGAGGATATCTTGTGATTCCAGCTTGCACAGGTCCGGATTCGATTTGAAGAGCCGGATTATGTTCCCGCGGTTTAATATGTCATGCGGGCCTTGAGAGACGTACTCTGGTGTTAACAGTAGTTTGGTTTCATTGGTGTCTATTGCTGGGTTGTGGATTTCAGCGGGTATGGACTTAGATGGCTTAAGCTTAACTTCTAGGGATCGTTGAGAAATTGATATACTGTGCGAGGGGGAGGCTTGCTCACTGACTTGGTTGGTTGATGCTGAGGTAAAAACTGTTTTGCGCATACCCGCCAAAGGAAGTTGACTGGATGGAATTGCCGGAAACTGGTGATCCAGTTCTTTGGTGGGGTTAGCTGTGCGATGTGAGCCTGGACTGTTGGTCGTTGGTTGAGGTGGGGAGGAGGGTTCGGTGGTTGGTGGACGCTTTTGGGAGGGCGTGGTTGTGGCAGACCTGGTAACAGTTATTAGCTCTTCATTGGTTTGTAATTGCCTGTTTCCAGTGTCTCCAATCTTATCCTGAGATGTTGGGTGTGGGAAATGCCTTGGTGCTTGTGGTGACTCCGTTTTTATTGAGCGTATTGCTTTTAAGAGTCCTTTTGGGACGTTGGGGACTGGGCTGCTTGCGTCTGACTGGTGGAGACGGTGAGCGCTGTGCTCAGGGCCTGTGCTATCACTGGTTTATTGCTTGTAAAGTAGTTGCAAATTGTTTTTTTGGGCTCTTCTGTGAGCCTATTACGGGATTTCCGAAGTCTTTTTTTTCCCCGTTTTGATAGTTGATGGGCGGGTTGCTGGAGTGATTTGACGTTAGTAGTTGTGTCGGTGGGTGCATTAGAGACTGCTGTTGCTTTGAATGATGGTAAAGAAACGGGTGATAATTTGTCGGACGTGTGCTCGGGATCCGGATGTTGGATGACTGCCATGTAGAGGAGCCAGTGGCGTGGAATCGGGAAGCCTGGACTCTGGGATCCTCTGAATTTCTGTTAGTACCGATGACAGAAATTGGGGCAATGAGGATAAAGAGTCGATGATAGGAGAGCAGCAACATACTGATTGAACTAGTTGCACTTGAGATTGGGCTTTAATTATCAGCGAGTTGAGCGCCTCCATTTTTTGATCGATTTCTACGGTGTACACAGCAAGAGTGTTTAATAGATCCACCTGTTGATCTATTTTGTCTGAGTGGTAGTTCAATGCTGACACTGTAGATTGAAGGGTTTGGAGGAGTTGTAACCAGAGCTCATTTAGGTCTAGAGATGAAGGGCTGACAGTCGATCTGTTGGGTTCTTTGGTAAAGAAGGATAAGTCAAGGTGGGTATTGGGCATGGTGTTGTGGCCCCAGCCTGTGTTAATCTTTTGTCGACAACTATTGGCAGTTGGTGATGAAGTTGTTGGGGATGATGTTGTGGGGTTGCTTAGATGTTTGTTTGCCTGGGTTGCAACTTGCGGGGTGAGAACTTTGGTAGTTGCTGTTGAATGAGCCTTGAGGGCTTGGGGCTTGTTTGCTAAGGGAGAAAACTGGCTAGGAATCCAAACGGAGTGATGATCTGGCGAGGTCAACTGGCATTTAGTGAAAGGTGGAGGGGAAACAGAAGCCGATGCGTGAAGTTTGCTGACTTGTGAGTCGAAGGAGGACTGGTCAAGAGCCTGGACGAGAGCCCGAGGAGATGGAGTAGCCACTAACGCTTCTTTTATTTGGGGATCGGCACTTGTTGGAAGGCCTGGGAACGATGAACTGAGGCCTTTCTCGCTGGCATACGCATGGATCATGGGCTGAACCAGTTTTTGATACAGGGCTGGGGCTGAAACTGAGGATGAGGCAATTGAAGCAGGAGTCCGAGGTATGGCAAGTGAGCTTGATCTTGACTTCAAAGAGGATACAGAGCTTCTGAAATAGTCCCTCAAAGACATTTTTTTCGTTGAAGAAACTGAGAGGGCTGAGGATCTCAAATGCGTATCTTTGCGGTTTTGATTTTCCTTGAGCACACCGACTCCGCCAGCTCCGCTTGTTATTTGTTGGACGAGGAGAGGCTGAACTTGAGATGAAGACTGAGTGGGTTGTAACTCGGGTGCAGTATCCGTGGCTGTATCTGTGGCAATACCCGATTGTAACTGTGAGTCCGACAATTTTGCCGGGTTTTCAGGTGGCGATTGGTCCGCTGCTGCATCGTCAGAAACCTTCTTTTAATGACTTTTTTGAAGGATTAGATGGGGCTTTCCTGGTTTTCCCAGATCTCATCGCTGGGGGACGTTGGGGTATGGGGTACGGGTGGGGTGTAGGTGACCTCACACGCCCCTGCTGACTGAGCCACTTGGGCTACTTAGAATATTCTATACGCCTGGAGAGATCACCCGGGGGATCGTGGCTCAACGATGCCGTGCAGGGAGCAAACAATTGGTTGATTTCCTTCCTTGATTCTGATGAAACAGTGGCTATTCAGGTGAGACAGTGGCTGGCGCTTTTATTTGTTTGGCTTTAAAGACACTGGTGAATTGGTAGGTGTTTTGTTGCAAAAGAGCCTCTTTCTCATAGGCGCATGTTTAGCGCCAAAAGTTGAAAATGAGACTACAAAATTTTTTAAAAAAGCATTCGAGTAACACATTCAAGTAAATACCCCCAAGGGGTTGTTACGGTTTGTGTCGTGGTCGTCAAAAAGCACAGCAGGCTCGAAGTTCCAGAGAGCACACGAGAAACTCACACAACCGGACTGGACTCCACAACAGAACGATCACCACGCGGCCCTTGCCGGTGCTGAAGGGGTTTCGCTGCTGCTGGAAGGTTTTTCCGCTGCTCCCACCGCTGTGGGGAGACTCACGCGGGCTCCTGCCGCTGCGGGTGACTCACGCGACTCCTGCCAGCTGTCAGGGGAGACTCCCGTGGCTCCTGCCGCTGCGGGGTGACTCACGCGACTCCTGCTGCTGCGGGGAGACTCTCGCGGCTCCTGCCGCTGCGGCGAGACTCACGCGGCTCCTGCCGCTGCGGGGTGACTCACGCGGCTCCTGCCGCTGCGTGACCTCGCGGCGCCTGCCTGCAGGCGGTTCCCGCAGCTCCTGCCGCTATTAGGCGGTCCCGCAGCTCCTGCTGCTTTGGGGTGACTTTCACGGCTCCGCTGCAGAGAGGCCCTCACGCCACAGCAACTCCTCGCAGCCTCCGGCAGCCCCGCACCCCTGCTCCCACTCCCACACGGCAGCAAGGAACCGAGAGCTGCGAGCCGGCAACAGGGAGCAGGGAAACCGCACCGGCAGCCTCTAGCTCCAACTGGGGACAGCTGACCGGAATTCACCAAACAAGTCCACTCTGTAATTGGAGCTTGCAGAACAAAATTTCATAAATTTAGATAAAGAGCTTCCTACTAATCCAGGGCGCTTGACCATCACCCAATCACCTACTTTTACTTCAGTTTTCTCTTGACAGCTTTCTTGAGATCAAAATATTTTTTCCTCTGCCTAGCTTTTTCTTCTTCCTTCCTTTGCACCAACAATCCATCACACACCCCCTCTTTGCCTTTTGCTAATTCATATTTGTTAACCCAAGATGGTTCAACATTAGTATTTGGTACTCTACCCCTGAACAACAAGAAGGGTGTCTTTCCAGTGGTTGCATGTGGAGATAGTCTATACTCCTCCACTTTCTTTATGACCTCCTTTTTCCAGTCTAAAGAAAGAGATTTGGCTAATACAATGGTTTCTTTAAGAACTTTGTTAAATCTCTCAACCATTCCGTTTGCCTCGGGATGGTAAAGAGAGCAGGTTTTATGTAAAATACCTTTTGAGGACAGAAAATCTTCCATTTCCTTAGAAATTAACTGTACCCCATTGTCTGTTAATATAGATTCAGGTAATCCTTCTTTGCCAAATAAATTTTTCAAACATTGAATCACGTTATTAGAATCAATAACAGATAAAAAAGAACATTTCAGGCCATCTCGAGTACATGTCATTCACAACTAATATGTAGATTTGTGCCCCTTTACTATGTATAGGACCAACAATATCTAGTGCAATATCTTGCCAAGGCCCACTAGGACGCCTTCTTAATACCATAGGTTGTACATGAGTACACTTAGATTTGTCGCTTAAAGTGCATGGAATACAGTCTCTTATAACACGCTCAACAATCTTATCCATTCCAGGCCACCAATATGACATGCGTAACCTCTCTTTGCTCTAAGAGAGTCCGGAATGGGAAGAGTGAACTAAGTCAACCAGTTCCTTCCTAAGACTGTTGGGTGGAATTAATCTGGTACCACGAAACAGCAACCCATTGTCTACAGACAACTCATTTCGCATGATCCAAAATGGTTTCGTGAACTCAGATCCATCCTTGCTACTATTCCATCCTTTTTTAACCAAAGACATTACCTCAGATAAAGTAGAGTCAGAAGCTAATTCCTCACACCACCTTTTCTCAGAAATAATGTCCTGACCCGCAACGCCAACCCATCCATCACCACATCAGCAACATCAAAACACCCAAACCTTTGGAGGCATGGTTAAAACACCAAGGGAATGTTGTATAAAGTTTGATGTTATTATTTTCCACGTCCGTACCCCCTAAAAATGTCCATGCTTATCCCTTCTATGTCACACTCTTCCAACTATCTCCATAGGAACACTCCTGCCTCAGACCACTACTCTCTGCATGCATTCATGAATGAGCAGGGAATCACATTCACACAAACACCATACACAACGTTAAGTTACCACACTTTTCCAATCCCTAACTGCGCTTTAAGTGATGTTTTATATACGATTCCTATGCAGCCAAGGTAAATTTGTCTGTTTGTTAAATGTAGAAACTTCAAAACTT
Source organism: Calotriton arnoldi (assembly GCA_963921515.1). NCBI lineage: Eukaryota > Metazoa > Chordata > Amphibia > Caudata > Salamandridae > Calotriton > Calotriton arnoldi. The sequence continues at coordinate 459,889 of CAWUFW010000844.1, read as the reverse complement.
CTGTCAACCTCTAGTTCCTATCACTGCCTTCATGCTCCTTGAGATCACTGTTGGCAAGGACCCCTAAATGACCCAATTTGCTGCCACGGGAGAAGCAATGCCACACTGGCCATGCACTCTCAAGACACACGTACTCCCAAAGACCAAACTGAGGGTGCTGCACCTGAAGACTTAAATTGGGCAGCACTGAATGAGGGAAACAAGCAATAAGCACAGGTGCCTGCCCCGGCCCCAAATTCAGGAGAGCGCAATGCAACACTATGGGATGCTGAGGAGAGTTTGCTATACGCTTGTGTGGAGTTTCATGTTCCTGTAAATATTCAAGACTCCACCCACCGAAGACATTATTCTAGCCACTTTCAGGGTTAAATATCAGTGGCGGCCACCACCAATCTCAAGTGGAGGGGTGGTGCAGGGGAAATAATAATACTTTTTTTTTTTTAAGTCTTACCTGGCGCTGTTGGTCGTCTCGGTGCTCCTCTCCAGCTCTCCTCCTGGCAGTCCATGGGCCACAGCACAGGCTCCCCACCCAATCCAGATGCTGCTCTCATGCTATACCTTGGTCAGAGTGGGCTGGTCTGATGCTCGCTCAGGCACAGGGAGCCTGTGGCTTTTCTCCAACCCGGCTGTGCAACACAGCTGGGTTGGAGAAATATAAGAGCAAGTGCGCATGTCTGTTTGGCCAGCCTAAGACAGCCGGCCAAACTGACATGAGCAATTATAAGTGCCCACCACTCCTCCTCCCTGCTATGGCCAACTCTGTCTGAGACTCCATGGCTCAGTAAGGCTGCTCAGGCAGTGATAAATAAAATGATATTAAAATTGTTTTATTATCATTTTATTTTTCATCTGCTGGTAGTGGAGCAAAGCTTCTCGGCTATTACGGAGGAGCTGCGCCTGCTAAATATTATTTGCAAGACTAGAATGCCCTCCCTTGCCTATAGGTTTGCAAGTATTTATTTCCTCAGCTCACCTACATTCTGGATTTAATCTTGAGGCACCACACTCTGATTTGTGGCCATTTCCGCTAATGTAGAAAAGAAACAGAGGACAGGAGGGTCTTAAGTAGGTAATGCCAACAGGTCTGGCTACAATGTGCTGCATTCACCCTGCACTCCCACAAGTACACTGTTAACCTTTCATTCACACGGACCGCTTCGTCTGCACTTACGCACTCCCTCCACCCTGATGAGGTAGTGACTCACTTTTTTGAGGTGCAAAGCCTGTGCCGGTGCCGATAGTACTCAAGGGCATAGCTTCATGGGGGGGTGTTTGGGGTGTTACACCCCCGTAATAAATGTATTTTCTGGTAAATAGTTGTGTACAGGTGCTTTCAAGTTGGGTATGGTGAGGTGTCTGTCGGATTTCACAAGGAATTTTTCCGTACACACAGACAAAAACGCATATGCTCTCTCTCTTCCTCTCTGTTTTGAAAGTCTTCAAAAATTTTGTATTTTAACATAATATGCCAGTGTGATTGTTACAAAATCTGAAGCTCACACAAAATAATGTATTTTAACATTATATGCATTGAAGAACACCCCCCCACCCCAATCTTAGTGACCTAACTATTCCCCTGATGGTACTGCAGGGTGCATACCACTGCCCCCGGACCCACAGATCGCCCCTAACAGCAGGTCTTGGAGCGGGTGGCAGCCTTCTCCTGGAAACCAACCCCCACCGTCCTGCTTTCCATTTTGAGGAAGGACAATTATTATAAGTATATGTCCTTGGTGATACATTTGGTGCCGCCCTTGACTCTGCTTGGCATAGGGCCCTCTGTTGTGCCTATACTGTACACCGAAAAGCCAGAGTGTACTGGCTGCACAGGCTCACTGTGGGACACAGCCAATGGCTGGCAAGACCACCAGTCCCATAGGTGCCAGGAGGCAGCACTGGGCCCCTCTGATTTTCCTGTACACCTAAGAGGACAGAGTGTCAACTAAAGAATACTTATCTCGTTTTTGATTATTGCGACTCTACTGTGGAACTATCTAGTGACTTCCTTCCGTCTAGTTTGATCGAGTGGAAGTGCAGATTAGGTGGAATAATATTTCAAAATGTACCCAGAACCAACAGTGGGGCTGTAGCCAAGTACTCTCTCTCCCAGGGTATGCTCCCTCACCTTCGTGATATGGGCTCAGATAACAGCCACTGCCACTGCAGGGTTAGTGTCAGGATTAAATCTAGGGACATATTGTGTATGAGACATAAGTGCAAGTCTGTTTCTGCCCTAGAGATCCACAAATGACAGGGAAGGGTTGGATGCTGTGGACTAGTCGCTCTAGGTAGGCGGCTCGCACAGAGAAGGACAAAAACAGACAAACCCAAGCCAGGGCCAGCAGAGGAAGCACAACCCTCCTAGCCAGCATTAAAAAGCTATGGACTAGCAAAATGGTGCCTGGCAACTTTCCGCATGTTGTATGGCTCCCCCTCTCACCTAGTTTATCGCTATATTGCTTTTTGTCCACTTTTGTTGTTTCTTCCTTTCTCCCTTGGCTGTCTTAAAGCCTCTCCTTCTAGATTCCTCTGCTTCATGATCCATGGTTGTTTTGGTTCCAACGCTAACGTTGTCTTGCCCGACAGTCCTCCAGGTACTGAGTCTCTGGGTGTTTCCTGTTGTCTCAGCGCCACCATGTCCTTTGAAATACACATTGAGTCCCACTTCTTTCCCTGCCTGTGTATCCTTTCATGTGTGATACCTGTATATATATATATATATATATATATATATATATATATATATATATATATCCAACAAAGAAGTGACTCAAACAGATAGATTCACCAAAGAACAAAAATATATTTCCACTACAACGTTTCAGCTTCCGCCTTCCTCCGGTAGTACAAGATGGTTTGCTCAGTGGCTGAACAGATGACATATATATATATATATATATATATATATATATATATATATATATATTATATACTGGCGGTCGCCAGTAGATAGTTATAGTTAGGACCTATTATCCATAGGAAATCCGCGACATTCTATTTGCAATAACGTTGGCGCCGGTTGACGAATCTTCGCGAAAGCTTCCAACTTGTTGGGGCGCTCCAGTCCGCTCCTACCCTGAAAGTCTCGGGGTGATACGTCAAGCGGGGGCCGAGAAAAAAGGGGGGTCCCAAAACACGTTTTCCCCATTCATTTTTCCATAGGAACCTTTAGTCGCAGCTACAGCCTGAACTGCTGAACGGAATTACCCCAAATTTGGCAAAGAGGTAGCCCTTGGTTCAGACTGGTGCCTTTTGCTAAAATGGTGTAAATCCGTTCAGTAGTTCCTGAGAAATTCACAATTAAAATCACATATATATCTATGGGCGCGTCGGATCCGCGTACCCTCCCGATCACGAGCTGCATGCTAATTGGCTGTCAACACTCCAAATCAAGAAGTGTTGGCAGTTATTTTGTCCCTCGGTAGAACCGAGGACAGAAACAAGTGCGCAAAGCGCAAAAAGGGGGCAGGGTAGAAACACCCTGACCCCCTAGGTCTGCTCAGGGGGTCCCACAAGGACCCCCTGGGCAGAAAAAAGATTTTTTTTTTTTTTAAATCGGCGGGATGCGCTTAGGGTGCGCGGATCCCGCCGAGAAAAAAAAAAAGAAACAAGTGCGCAAAACGCACAAAGGGGGCAGGGTAGAAACACCCTAACCCCCTAGGCCTGCTCAGGGGGTCCCACAAGGACCCCCTGGGCAAAAAAAAGCATTTTTTTTTTTTTTTTTAAATCGGCAGGATGCGCTCAGGGTGCGCGAATCCTGCCGAAAAAAAAAAAAATCGAAGCGCGGTCTCCCGCGCTTGATAGCTACTGGCCCTCGGGTGGCCCAAGTCCCGGGGGCATGGTGGGGGGATAATTTAATGTGTGGGGGCCTCAGGGCCTCCAAGCCCCGGGGACCGCCACCCCCGGGGCTTTTTTAGAAATGGTGCGGGAGGGCTCTGAGCCTCCCGCAGCCCCGGGGACCACCACCTCCCGGGGCTTTTTTTAATTAACTTAACAACCTGTGTGGGGGCTCCAGCCCCCCACACGCCCCGGGGACCGCCACCTCCCGGGGCACTAACAAATTAAAATGGGGGTCCGTTTTGGACCCCCGAAGCCCCGGGGACCACCACCTCCCGGGGCTGTGCTGATGTAGGGAGGGGGCCGCGCGGCCCCCCTCCTGGAGCCCTTGATGGCCCTGGGGACCGCCACCCCCCAGGGCCAGCTCCTGCAGTGTCCCGGGGTGCCTACCCCCGGGACACTGTAGTTTGCTATGGCAGGGCGGGAGCCTCGCGGCTCCCGTCCTGCCATAGCAAACTGCTTTGGATATTGGAAGAGAGAGCAGGGAAACCTGCTCTCTCTTCCAATATCCAAGCACATTGCTTTTCCACATGGGGAGCAGCATGTCAGCTGCTCCCCATGTGGAAAGCAATGCCGGCTCCCAAGGGACGTGGGGAGCCGGCGGGACTGTGGGGGATTGGGGACCCCCCACAGTCCCCAACGGAGAGGGCCAGCCCCGGGGGATGGGGTCCCCGGGCAAGTAGGGTCTGCAGGGGGCCACGCGGCCCCCCTCCCCAAAAAATAAAAATAAAAAAAATAAAAAAAATGGAAGGCCGGCCCCGGGGGATGGGGTCCCCGGGGCCTTAAATGGCCAGAGGAGGGGGCCACGCAGCCCCCTCCAAAGAATAAAAATAAAGGCCATGCCCCGGGGGATGGGGTCCCCGGGGCCAATACAGGCCCAGGGAAGGGGGCCACGCGGCCCTCTTCCCGTTTTTTTTTTAAATTAAAAAAAAGGGGTAAGGCCCTGGGGGATGGGGTCCCCAGGGCATAAAAACAGGAAAAAGGAAGGGGGCTACACAGCCTCCCCTTCAGGGGACAAAAAAAAAAAAAAAAAAAACGATCGGGCCCGCAGGCCCCGCCCCTTCCTTCACCACTCTGCAAACGCGCCCTGGCGCGTTTGCAGAGGGGGAACGAATTCCCCTTGAATACTGGGGTCCCTGAGGCCAACTAGCCCACCAGGAACCTCCAATATGCGCCAGGGGGCTGTGTTGCAGAGACGTGTAGAGAGGCCAAACCCCTTTTACACCTCTCTGCAACGCAGCTCTGTGGCGCTTTTGGAGGTATATGGTGGGCTAGTTGGACTCCGGGACCCTCAGGATTCAAGGGGACTTAATCCCCCAACTTAAAACGCGCCACGGGGCGCGTTTGCACAGTGGTGAAGGGAGGGGGCGGGCTTCAGGTGACATGTGTAAACAGGCCCCATGGCGCGTTTTAAGATGGGGAATTAAATCTCTTCAATCCTGAGGGTCTCTGGGGCCAACTAGCCCAACAGGTACAGTCCAGAAAGCGCACAGAGCTGCGTTGCAGAGAGGTGTAAAAGGGGGTGTGGCCTCTCTACACGTCTCTGCAACGCAGCCCCTGGCGCATATTGGAGGTTCCTGGTGGGCTAGTTGGCCCCTAGGGACCCTCAGGATTCAAGGGGACTTAATCCCCCAACTTAAAACGCGCAACGGGGCGCGTTTGCACAGATGTCACCTCAGGCCCCGCCCTCCCTTCACCATTGTGCTAATATTCCTCTAAAATCAGCCGAAATACGAATTCCGATTTACTCACCTGTTATCAGGAGAGACCTCAGTGCTGTATCTTTCAGCCCAGTACTGGTCCTGAAAAGTAATTCTAACCATACTTACCAGTAACTTGAATTTCCTTCCATAGGCTAACATTGACTGATTTCACTTGGAAATTCTTCTAACTGTGGAGTTTTGGAACTTTAAAATATTCCTCTAAAATCAGCCGAAATACGAATTCCGATTTACTCACCTGTTATCAGGAGAGACCTCAGTGCTGCATCTTTCAGCCCATTACTGATCCTCAAAAGTAATTTTAACCGTACTTACCGGTAACTTGAATTTCCTTCATAGGCTAACATTGACTGGTTTCACTTGGAAATTCTTCTAAGTGTGGAGTTTTGGAACTTTAAAATATTCCTCTAAAATCAGCCGAAATACGAATTCCGATTTACTCACCTGTTATCAGGAGAGACCTCAGTGCTGCATCTTTCAGCCCAGTACTGATCCTCAAAAGTAATTTTAACCGTACTTACCAGTAACTTGAATTTCCTTCCATAGGATATCATTGCCTGCTTTTTGCTGAAAAAGTTTCTAAGTGTTGATTTTTGAAACATACAAATATTCCTCTAAAATCAGCCGAAATCCGAATTCTGATTTACTCACCTGTTATCAGGAGAGACCTCAGTGCTGCATCTTTCAGCCCAGTACTGGTCCTGAAAAGTAATTTTAAACGTACTTACCAGTAACTTGAATTTCCTTCCATAGGCTAACATTGACTGGTTTCACTTGGAAATTCTTCTAAGTGTGGAGTTTTGGAACTTTAAAATATTCCTCTAAAATCAGCCGAAATACGAATTCCGATTTACTCACCTGTTATCAGGAGAGACCTCAGTGCTGTATCTTTCAGCCCAGTACTGGTCCTGAAAAGTAATTTTAACCGTACTTACCGGTAACTTGAATTTCCTTCCATAGGCTAACATTGTCTGGTTTCACTTGGAAATTCTTCTAAGTGTGGAGTTTTGGAACTTTAAAATATTCATCTAAAATCAGCCGAAATACGAATTCCGATTTACTCATCTGTTATCAGGAGAGACCTCAGTGCTGCATCTTTCAGCCCAGTACTGATCCTCAAAAGTAATTTTAACCGTACTTACCAGTAACTTGAATTTCCTTCCATAGGATATCATTGCCTGCTTTTTGCTGAAAAGTTTCTAAGTGTTGATTTTTGAAACATACAAATATTCCTCTAAAATCAGCCGAAATACGAATTCCGATTTACTCACCTGTTATAAGGAGAGACCTCAGTGCTGTATCTTTCAGCCCAGTACTGGTCCTGAAAAGTAATTTTAACCGTACTTACCAGTAACTTATATTTTCTTCCATAGGAATCCATTGTCTGGTTTTCAGCAGAAAAGTTTCAAAGTGTCGATTTTCACAAACTACAAATATTCCTTAAAAATCGCCTGTATGACTTAAACGCATTCTTTCAACTGTTTACAGGAGATGCACCAGTGCTGGATCCAGGATCCAACACTGAGTAAGAAAAAGTAACGATAACAGTTTTTACCTGCTAGGTGAATTTCCTTCCATAGGATAACATTGGTGATTCTATGAGAAAAAGTTTCTAAGTGTCAACTTTTAAAATACAATAATATTCCTTAAAAATCACCACTGTAACCAAAACGCTTTTACTCAACTGTTTACAGGAGATGTACCAGGACTGAATCTAGGATCCAGTCCTGTGGTTAGAAAAGTAATCCATAAAGTAACTAATTGCATTTAACTAGAAATTCACATTGAGCTGAATGTTGCATTGTGTTTGAAAATGTGTTGCCCATTGCAACAACTGTAACTACTGTACTTAAAAGTCTATTGCCTATGTGCAAAGTATTTAAACTAAAGTAATTCATTCTGAGAAAGTATTTTTTGTAATGTAATGTATAATGTAATTACAATGTAATTTAAAAAATAAAATATGTAAAAGAAATTGTTTCTAAAAATGTAGTAAATCAGTATGAAAAAAATTAATATAAAAATTAATACATTTAAAAATTGTCATTTAAAAAACCTTTGAAATTCACTGAAAAACCGTAGGTTTCAGGCACGTTATAGTTACAAATTAGCATTTTAAAAACCTTCGAAATTCACTGAAAAACCATAGGTTTCAGACACGTTATAGTTAGAAATTAGCATTTAAAAAACCTTTGAAATTCACTGAAAAAACCATAGGTTTTAGGGACAGTTATAGTTAGTTGGACATTGCACTCGTACAAAACCCGTGAAATTCCCCCGTTATAGTTAGTTCAGCTAACTATAACTCGCGCCCCCGCAATGCACTGCTGATGACGTCACATATTACATCACTCATGACATGGTCAGTGACATCACTGATGACATCACTGATGACATCTCAAATGACATCACTGATGACATCATCCACGTGATAATCTGATGCAGCTCCTCACACCCTAATATAACCTTTGATACACCCAATCTAAATTACAGAGTGCCATTCGCAAAACCATAGACACTCCAACACCAATAACTACATACCCACTCACTGATTCTTAGGTCTACACACACACATCCACTCACTCACCCGTACAGTCACTCATACTTATGGTCACTCAGTACAGGACTATCATATGCACTCTTACTCCTATATAGACACTCAAACACCGCCACTCATCCATAGAGGTACTCACACACCTAGTCAGTCATGCAAATAATTAAACACACTGCCATTTACTCACCTATACAGTTATACACACACCAGCTCACTTAATCATACAAATACTAGCACATTGTTACGCTCTTATACAATCACTGATACAAGCACACACTCATCCATACAGCCACTATCACAATCACTCACTCTCGCTTATAGCTATTTATATACTCCAATACACATATATACTGCCTTTCACATATGTAGTTACTCACACATGTACCACTGGGACATACATTCACTCACTAACACACTCTTACACACACTTACCCACCCATACAGTCTATCACAGATGCACTCTTGAAACCATCCACCCAGTGAATCACCCACTCACACATCTATGCACAGTCGCACACACCCCATCCACACAAACACTCAGGCACCCATACAGATACTCATAGAACCAATCAATAACCCATATAGACACTCATGTAGCTATTCGCAAATCCATGCATCCACTTACACACCAACAGACGGATACAGACATTCACACAGTTTAGTCACTAACCCATGCATTCAGTAAGATACGTTTAATCACTCACTTGTAGAGTCAGTCACGCACGTACTAAATCATCCATTCAGACACTTATACACCCACTCATTCTTCAATACGCCTTTCCCTATATATATTAAACATATTTAAACTTTACAGAAACACACAGTCACTGGATGATGTCATCAGTGATGTCATTTGAGATGTCATCAGTGATGTCATCAGTGATGTCACTGACCATGTCATGAGTGATGTAATATGTGACGTCATCAGCAGTGCATTGTGGGAGCGCGAGTTATAGTTAGCTGAACTAACTATAACGGGGGAATTTCACGGGTTTTGTACGAGTGCAATGTCCAACTAACTATAACTGTCCCTAAAACCTATGGTTTTTTCAGTGAATATATATATATATATATATATATATATATAAAATATATATATATATTTCAGGGTCTTCAACCCCAACTATGAGGCCAATTATTAGAACAGCCTCCATTCGGGTGTGCAGAGGGAATCTCCTATGGCAGGCGCAGGGCCTCACTAGTGTGGTGTGTTTCTTTCTCCCCTTCCCTACCCCAACACACCTTTCTCCATGTTCCAGACAAATCCAGGTCGTGTTACCATTCCACCTCTTAGGAACTCCTTAAGATGAGGTTGGTGAATTATCGTGCAAGTCCAGAGCATGGCTCAACTATGCGGATATGGGTGCACTGTGGTACAACCCTGAGAAAATACTCCATTTTAGAGTATGGTGTGCCATTAGAATGCAGAAGCTGTGATGATGAACAGTTAACAGTAATGTAGTAAGATACCCAAATTGTTATTTTTACCAGGGGGCTCAATAGTGTGCAGGGGCGGTTCCTCCGCTAAGGCGGAGGAGCGTCGTCCCACTGCTCTCAGAGGAGTGGAAAAAGGAAAAATAAACCATAAAACATCGTTAACATCCTTTTATCTTTCGTGGCTAAGGGGCTGGGTTAGGGTGAGGGGGGTGGGGTGGGGGTGGGGTGGAACTGGTGTTACAGACTGGGAGGAGGAGTGGTTTGTGCACAATAAGTGTGCATGACGGTTTGGCCGGCCGTCTTGGGCTGGCCAAACAGTCATGAGCGCTTTGCATGTTCTCCACCGGGCTGTAATACACAGCCTGGGTGGAGAACATGCACAGGCTACCAGTCCCCCTCTGAGCGCCGAACCATGGCACTCAGACCAATCACAACCCTGCTAACCGCAGCTTTGTGATTGGCTTAGGAGGCCTGTGTGCTTCCTGCTTCCTGGACTCACCAGGAAGAGAAGCAACGACAGAGGATATTTTGTTCCCCATCCCCTCTGTCCCCCCCCCGCCACCCCTCGTTCCCTGCGAGCCGCCACTGATAGTGTGTCTATAATGCAAGCGGTCACAAATCTCAAAAACTTACCCAACAACAAACAGAAAGAAATCTATTCTGTACATTTTGCAGTTTTGCTGAGGTTATCTAAATAGCTTAAAATGTAACCCTGGGCGGTGAACTCCACTCCGCTCGCGGAGTTTGCGGAGTTTTCTGCACTCCGCGTTACGCAGAGATCCGAAAAACTCTGCCTCGCGTTGCGGAGCAGAGTTTTTTTCCTCGCTCGCGTTCGTCAACGTCAAGTTGGCGACCACAAGCAAGGAAAATCAACCTCCTGGCGAGACTTTTCCTCGTTCGCGATCGTCAACATCAAATTGGCGAGCGCGAGTTTGGAAAATCAACATCCCGGCGAGATTTTTCCTCGTTCGCGATCGTCAACATCAAGTTGGCGAGCGGGAGCGTGGAAAATCAACATCCCAGCGAGATTTCTCAACGCGGGGGGGGTCAGGTTTCTCATTGCGAGTGGTCGCGTATGCTCGCCACCGCTCGCGTTGAGAAACTGCCCGTTCGCGTTGAAAAAGCTGCAGCTCGAGTAAAAATCTACTCGAGCATCAGTAAAGGAAAGCTTGCGCTGTGCATGGTGCCGTTCACAATTATTTCACAGTGCAGACAAGCATCGGCACTGTGCAATCACCGCGAACGGCATTTTTCTATTATACTCCGCGGCTCGCGGAGCTCTGCGTAGTGCGACAGAGTTTTTTTTGCACTTTGCAGTGTTCCGCGTAGTGCAACTCCGCGAACTCCGCCCAGGGTTATTAAGATGTTAACTTTTTCTAAACATGCAGATGTGCAAATAGATCAGCCACTGGAAACAATGATGACCATGTAGAATTCTACAGTTGCCTATGGTGCTGGAGCCCAACCAGCCTCTTTCATATTTGGTGCTTAATTTATACCGGTGTTTACTGGTAGTGAACACTGGCCCTGCGTGTTCGGGACCCAGAAACTTTCTCTCTATTGCTTGCCTGCCCCTGCAAGGCAACCAACATCAATCCCACCTTTAAGTTTGAATGCCTTTAATTATTTATTTTTTAAAAGTACTAAAGTATTCAGTATGTAATAATTATTTATTTCAGGTATTAGAAATCTGATAAGCATTTAATACACTAGCACACTCTTTTACAAAGTGCAGTAAAATGAGTTCCACTCCATTCAACCCCTTGAAGGTTTGCTTTTTGGACCATCTAGTTCACATAACTCTCAGTTCTGTTGAAATGGATAAGGAGAGCTAGCCGTCGGGGTCTGTTTTTAAACAAGGTCCGCTGCTGCACAGCTGGGGGTAAGAGGCTCTGGTTTGGCAGCGAGTGAACATGTCCACACAGACATGTGTGGGCTCAGCGAGTGGAACTACCGTACAGTTCAGGCCAGTACCTTTGCACCGGTAACCTGTTGCAGAACTGACCCTTCATGGATTTGTGCATGGATTGGTGCTGACCTGTGCAGGTCTTAATGTAAGTAAGAATTCATAATGTAAGTCAGTGGTGCTTCACAGAAAAGGGTGTGTGCTTCACTGTATTACAGATTATGAGCGAAATCTGCATCTAAGTACCCTTTGGCCATATTTAGGCCTAGAGACTCCGGTGACCAATCTTATGTTAAGCAGGGACCACAAGTACAAATCTAATGTTACTTTGGTCATATCTGCACTTCTTATGGCACTTGAAGATTAATCATATTTCTCTCACTCAGCTCCTAATTAGGTTCCTGGCTTTTGTTCACGCTGCTGGCCCAAGTTAATTACTCTGCTGGCCAGCTGGAGGAAGAAAGGCCTCCCACACAATCGGGCCATTTGGATGTGCTCTGGCCTGTTCTTGGCAGAGGAAAGAACGGGAAGAGAATCTGCATGTGGTAATTACTTTTCACACTGCAGCAGGCCTGGGAGAACAAAGAGGAAGAGGCCGGACTTGTGGAGCCTATGACAGGAGGGGCTCCCCTTCGGAGGTTTTGGATGGAAGGGACCAGGCATTAACTGTGTTGCGTTAGTTAGGGGTGTAGTTTCAGGCTCTCCGAGAACCTCTTTCAACAGACCTCTACAAGTTGCCATGCTGGAAGGTCCCACAATGCTGTACATTAGGACTGGGACAGGGGTGGAGCGATGATGTGTCATCCAGGATTGGGTAAAGGTACATACCATCTGAAACTTTCTACCCCTGCTTAAAAATCTCTGTACAGAGGAGGGGGACGAGAAGATGGATTCACAGGACCATAGAGAACAGCGGACCCCTGTCTGGGGTACTGGAGCACCCTGGACTTTGACTGGATGGGGCTCTGTGGATTCACCTCTCCAGGGAAAGTGGTGCTGGCCCCCCACACCCTCTGGGGACAGTAGAGGGATGGATCTACTTGGGGACCCTGGAGGAAAAGGACTTCCCTGGAACTTCTGAAGATTGGGCCTGTGAGGGGTAAACCTCATCAGAGGGCATCTCCCTTACTTTTGCCACCACATGGGTGTCCTGTAAGTAGCAAAAGGAGGCCCTGGGAACTGAAAAGTGGGCGCAGGGAGGGCATTCTGACTTGAGGGCTGCAGGGTGCCGTTGGAAGCAACCCAAGGCTAAGGAGACTACCAGGCACTGGTCAGAGGACAGGTTCTGGGCAAGGTGCTAAAATGCAGGATGGCAGGCCTGAGCTCTCCCTCAACAGTAAGGGAGCAAAGAAGAAAAACAACTCAAAGAGGTAAAGGAGATTAGAGGCTAGAAGGGTGAAAATGGGGAGGGGAGAAGTTTGGTCTCCTGGAGGGACCGACTGGGATCAGGCATGTGTGGCATACTGCTCCCTATGCTGTTAAAACTCCCCAGGCAGGACCAAGGCCCCAGGGAAAACAAGCATATGCAATGCAATAGGTCTCACATTTACGAGAGTTTTAGCTATTGGCAATGCAACAGCTTAAACTCTCGCAAATGCAAGACCTATTGCATTGCAAATATTTGTTTTTTTACTAGCGCCCATGCGGCGCTTTAACATTCATGAAGGCCCCGCCCCTTTCTTTAGACAAGTCGCGTCTAAAGAAAGGGGTGTGTCCCACATTAAAGTGAAACCGCTGCCTGGTGGCTTTGACAAAAAAAAAAAAAGCATCTGTTTGTCAAGTTGATAAACAGATGTTTTTTTTTTTGGTAAAAGCGCCCATACCGCGCTTTCACTTTAATGTCGGCCACGCACCTTTCTTTATACGCGGTTGGTGTAAAGAAAGGGGCGCGGCCTCTATGAATGTAAAAGCGCCGCATGTGTGCTAGTAAACAAAATAAATACATAAATAAATAAGGAAGCGCAGCCGCTATACTTAAAGCGGACCGCATTGATAAAATAAATAAATAAATCAAAAAACGCGGCTGCTATAGTTAAAGCGGACGACCATTATTAAATAAAATAAATGTGGGCATACTGCGAGGTAATGGGCGAATAGGGGCAAATCATTAAATAAAATAGTGCTCAGAGCCAAGATAAAGCAGACCGTGTAGCAAGACAAGTAAAAGGTCCAGTCCTTATGGGAGGTAACAAATGCAGACAAGGCGGTACCAAGGAGGGACTAACAAGCCTAATAATGAATCGGAAGCCAGCGTTTACAAAAGACAATGACACAAGCCAATTTCAAATATGGGCGGAGAGTGGGCGGGGCTTCAAGTCCATACTCCACTACTGCATGCCTCCCAGCAGCGCATGCGCTGCCCAGGCCTGACCTAAAAATGGCCTGGGGCCCCTCTCTCCCCAGGGATCGACACAAAGACAAGGAAGGAAGAATCAAGCCAATGAGTGCAGTCACAATCTAGTGTGAGAATGTCCCAGGAGGACCCCAGTTCCCCTGCCACTGTAAGGAGGCGAGGATGCACTCGGCAACAAGACTCCTGTCCACATGAGCCACAGGCGGAAGCAAGGAATCAGCTAACCAGCTTTTTCACCAACACTACAGTGTGTGTCCAGATGGACATGGATCCTGCCAGCCTCGCTGCGCAGGATTAGGCGCTCACGTGGCCCAACAAAAGAGGAGTGATGCCACACAGGAGAGACAGGGGACCCGAGACCTAAAGAAAAAAAAAGAATTCCATAAAAGAAAACAGCATCAGCCAAGAGGAGAGCCCCACTTCTAGGGTGCACAACAAAATCAGCATTTTCTGTTTTTAAGGTGTCCCACTACTAAGTGTTATTAGGGATATCAGAAGTGTAGCAGCCTCCAGAGGAATGCCATCCCAAATTGTTTGTGTTAGAAATGGGGATCTCTTATTGGCAGAGGTAGGTACCTCTGTCCAAATAGGGACCCTTGCTTCTAGTCAGGGTAAGGGCGAAACACACGTTAGATAACCCCTACTCACCTGCTCGGTAGCTTGGCACGAGCAGACAGGCTTATCACAAAGGCAATGTGTAAAGTATTTGTACCAACACTCACAGTAACACAGTGAAAACACCACAAAAGGACACCACACCAGTTTAGAAAAATAAAGTATCTTTATCTAAACTAAACAAGACCAGAAACGACAAAAATCCAACATTCACAGTTAAAAATATGACTTTAAAAAGGTTTCAAGAACTTGTACCATAGAAAACTATGGATGCGTGACTTTTCACCAAAGTACCGGTAGATGCGTCAACATTCCAAAGCCAAACAGCCGCAGAGTCGGAAAACAAAGAGATGCGACACTCCTGAGACTTTGGGGAGGCGATGCGACAGTTCTGCGACACGCAGAGGGCCAGTTGCATCGAATCCGGTCTGTATGGGGAGTGATGCGTCGATTCTTCGTGACGGTTCCGGTTCGCAGGTGATGCGTCGGGAAAGCGTGCCGCACATGTACGATGCGTGGAAATTCAGGATGCATCGGCGGCGATCGATGCGGCGGCATTGAGTGGTGCTGCGTCAGTCCTCTTCAGCCGCGATCCCTCGATGCGTCGATCTTAGCAGTTCTTCACGTTTCTTCTTTCTTCCTGCTCCCAAACAGCAGCAACAACCTCCAGAGGCCCAAAACTGGCACAGGCACCTCTTGGCAGGCTAGAACTCACAGCAGCAGAGTTCAGGGGAGCTGGGGGTGAAGTCTTTGTGTCCCTAAGACTTCAGAACAGGAGGCCAGCTCACTTCAGGCCCTTGGAGATCTCCTTCAAGCAGGGGACACAGCACACAGCAAAGTCCTTCTCCTTTCCTTGGCAGAAACAGCAACTGCAGGCCAACCCCAGACACACAGAAAGGGCAGTACTTCTCCTCGGTCTCTCCAGCTCTTCTCCTTGGCAAAGGTTCCTCTTGAATTCCAGGAATGATCTAAAGTCTGGGGTTTTGGGTCTGATACTTATACCCCAAAATGTCTTTGTTCTCTTATTGCAAGGGGCTCTGAGCCCACTTCAAAACAGTTATGGGGGGCACTCTGCAAGTGCACAACAACATCCATTGTCAGTGAGAGCCTTGGCTCCAGACACACCACAGAGGGGCGGAGCCAGCATTGTGGAAGGCAGGCACAGCCCTATTCAGGTACAGGTGCTACTCCTCCCACCACTCCAAATGCAGATCAGGCCTATTCAGCCTAGTGCTGACTCATCCAGACTCCTGGAGCCACTGCTTCTCCCCAGCCCATGTCACTCCAAAGCCAGACAGTCAATCCACAAACAGGCAGAGGCACACAGGATGGTTGAACAAGAAAATAGCCACTTTCTAAAAGTGGTATTTTCAAACACACAATTTAAAAACCATCTTTACTAAAAGATGTGTTATCAAATTCTGAGTTCAGGGATACCAAATTCCATATTTCACTCTTATCCCTATGGGAAGATATGCTTGTAAAATGTTACAAAGCATTCCCCATTCTGTCCTAAGGGGCAAGATAGCCTTTCAATAGTGAAAAATGAAATTGGCAGTATTTCACTATCAGGACATGTTACACACACCAGTACATGTCCTACCTTTCACATACACTGCACCCTGCCCAGGGGGGTACCTTGCGCCTACCATAGGGGTGCCCTATATGTAAGGAAAGGGAAGGTTAGGGCCTGGCAAGTGGGTGTACTTGCCAAGTCGACTTTGCAGTTAACAACCTGTGCACAGGCACCGCGGTGGCAGGCCTGAGACATCTTTTCAGGGCTACTCATGTGGGTGGCCTAATCAGTGCTGCAGGCCCACTAGTAGCATTTGATTTACCAGCCCTGGCACACTCAGTGCACTTTACTAGGGACCTACTGGTAAAACAAATATGCCAATCAGGGAGAACCAATCACAATATCAATTTAACAGGGAGCATATGCACTTTAGCACTGATCAGCAGTGGTAAAGTGCCCAGAGTCCTATAGCCAACAAACACAGGTCAGGAAAAAATAGGAGGAAGAAGCAAAAAGTTCGGGGATAACCCTGCAAAAAGGGCCATTTCCAACAGTTTGGAATAAGTAGCCCAGGTGTTCGAATTGGTGATATTTTACCACTTTCCAAGCACTCCTGGGGTTTGGGAATTGAGCCTAAGGGCACTAGGGTGCAGGGACCTTTATTGTTAGGCTCTAAGGCTGCTTTGCAGCAGGTGTAAAAGTAAAAATAAAATAGGTATGCACACAGTTCATTAAAAATGTAAATGCTTTATTGACAATGACAACGTTAACAATTAATCATTACATGTAGAAATGAGAGTCATTAAAATGCTTTATTAATACTGACAATGTTAACAGTTAATCATTATATATTGTAATAAGCATCACTGTAAGAAGGTACCATCCTTAGTGGTTTTAATGGTGTTGCATGCGTTTATCATGACATATTTCTGCTTTTATGAATGTGGTGAGCCAGTAGGCCTGACCTTTGACAGCTACAACCTATTATATTGTGTCAAGCATAAGTGGAGGATATTGTCGTTTTAGGGTTCAGGGCTCGCCAGAGGTAAATTGTTAAGTGGGTGTCACCATTGGTATTCCTACCTGCCAACTTGTACATATTTGTGAATTTATGTGCAGTATTGAGTAGTGTGTAAAAGTAATTTTCGTTTTTATAGATGAAAGCACTGATTGGACAATGTTTTCTTAGGTGTTGTTTGTTGTATTCTAGCGGACTAAGGCACTAGCCCACAACACCTCCCCTGAGTAGGCCCTGGACTTCATTACTCTCAAAGAGTGAAAAGGGTACAATGGAGTTCTTGGTTCTCAGGAGATGGAAGGTTGCAGACTTATTCCTTGTAAAAAACTCACATACTTCCCAACTAATGACCCTCGTTCTTACACAAAGCAGTAAAAGATTGAAAAGCCTAATACTAAACATCTTAGCAAAAGTGTCTAGTAAAAAAAAAAAAAACCTTAATTTTACATCAACAGGTATGTATTCAAATCCATGTCAAAGTCTTGACTGCCAAAATATGATAAAACATAAAATATCACCATATTTCGTCAGATTTGATTGATTTGCTCTGCAAAGCACCCATTCACCACCCAAGTGGGTATATAACCAAGTTTAATAACTTGATTCAATCATATACAGATATCATACTTGTTTTACAATGTGTAAAAAAAAAAACTTTGAAGCAAACATTTATGAGGCCTCTGAATGGTATTGACCCTTACACACATCTAGGGCTAGAGATAGTACAACACTCTAAAGTACCCCTAAAATACTGCAGCGACAAATGACAAAGCCAAGATCAGTGAATCATCAAAAGCATGTAGTTTAAGAAGGAGTACCTGCCCTTCCGTCATGAACAACCTGTGGTGTTGACCTGCCTGGGCCATGTCACATTGGCCAAACATTTAAGCTGGTCAGGCTGGGATGGGCCATGCAGAAGCTACACAACATCTCTCTGGCCACTCTCTGGCCACTCATGCACTTATACTTAGTCTTTGTGAAATCACCCCATGTTGGCACCACAACCCCAACCATGCCATCAAGTTGTGTTGAGTAACGAACTTTGAACAATTCTCATCAGTTCCATTTAAGCAGTTACATATTCTAGGAATTGTTTACATTTGATCTTGGGTTGATCCTGTGAGTTCTCAAGTCAAGATAATGGTTGCACATGGTATGCATATAGAATGATGTGAAAGATACAAAGAGTTCTTAGGAAGTGGTATATGCATTGCTAACGATATGAACCACAAAATACTAATGCCTGTGATTTACCTTTCCAGTTGCACAAGAGTTGAGTAGAAACTAAGCTCGTCTTCTTCAGAGAGCGCATAGGTAGAAGCTTGAGGTCAATATCTTAACTATGGAGAAGTGTTGGTGAACATACAATGTACTCATCTCTTGTAATACTTCAGTTTCAGGAATAGCAGCTTCATCTCTGAACAGAGAGTTGGTAACTTAGAGATATAATTAAAGTATATCCTTTGCACTGTTGAGGATAGATGCAGAACTTTCATTCCGGGTTACTAAGATATGTCCTATTGCCTTTAGATCCCCACTTCGACCTGCAGATGTCAGTGGCCAGCAGAGTGAAGAGTCAGAAGTGGTTGTATCCAGTGTCTGCTTTCTCTTTTATCCCATTCTCCTTTCCCTGTTTCTATTTCTAGTCCTCACATTCTTGTTGTATGTGGTGGAGGTGGCGAAAAAGTGCATCGCACCTGCTGGATTCCGAAACAGGGTTAGTGCTTTTTTAACAGTTCCTTTCACCATTGCTTCCATTCACAGCTTTTTTGCTGACTGGTGTTGTTTTTTTATCCTCCACGATAAAACCTTAGGACAGGTGCAAAAAAACCTGCTGTCATTACTATAGAACATTACCTCCTCATCCGTCTTCCAGGATGCAGTCCTCACGCATGATACTTTTCCCTTCTGGCAGAACCAGTTCCCTAGCTGAAACTCAAAACGTTCCCCCAAGATGGCCCCCGTTACCCATGAGCCAACACAAAAGGGAGGAACAAATTAATCACTTCCTAACATACCACGCCAAACGACACAAGAAAAACAGGAAATAGTCAACCGCCATGCCCGGGTGGGAGGGCGGGACTCGGGACTGCATCCAGGAAGACCAGGACTCGGAGTAATGAAGATTACCGGTAAGTAACCGGGGCATTGCATGTTCCACTGGTGGTTTTCACCTTCAGCTGGAATGCGGTACCGCAGGTTGTAATACAGAATACAAGTAATGCTGACATTCCCCCTCTTAAAAGTGGTAATCTTGTCCGAGTGGTAATGTACCACAGGGGTCTTTCTTTCAGAATAAGTGTCATGTGGTGCAAACATGAGTGGTCTCTGTCCGCGGGGGCGTGGCTAAGCCAGCAATGGAGTCGGACGTGCTCGTGTAGAGCTCTGTCGCAAGCTCCCTTCCCTGGCCACAAGGCTCCGCATACATGCATCCGTAGGGGGCCGCCAGCCCCCGTGAACACCCCGGGAGCTGACCCGGTGCTTTGGTGAGGCAGGGGGCAGCAGCGGACGTGAGGAGCCGCGGCGAACCACTTTGGCCCTGAGGCCGCCCGGCGGGTCTCCATTGCCTTGGGAGACGCCGACTACGCTGTCCCGGGGACTGGCTCCGCCCACTGGGCCAGGACCCGTGGCGCAGCTCCTTGCGGGTGCGCTAAAAGCTTTTACCGTGGCCGGGACGGGCTGGCGCAACACCATTGCTGGCAGCAGAGATCATCTAAGTGGCGGCGCTGCTCCGCTGCGGCCTCTTTCCCCCCTGCGAGGTGGAGGCGCCTTCGGAGACACGTTTGAGCCGCCGAGCCCCGGCCCGGCGCCCCTGCTGTTCGCGGCCTCGAGACCACGCCGCACTGGTGAGGAGCACTATCTCCCCTCCCGTGAGACCTGCTTTGCCGGACCATTGGCGCAGCCGCACAACGCTGCGGTGAGTGGATTTAACTGGACAGAATGTGGGCGCTGGGGGCAGTGTGAAAGCGGCACCTGAAGGTGGTGATCGTTGGTGGCATTGGCGCCGGCACACTGACGCCGAGCCCGACCCTACGCTAAAGACTTCACTAGTATACCGCCCTCCACCCTACAAGACCCCAGCTGCCATCAGCCCCGTGCCGTGCTGCGCTGGGGACTCACCCATATCGTCCCAACTGAGGCCTACTGTGCACGACCCCGGAGGAGGCGTGGGAGACGGCGGTGGGCGCAGGCAGCCGTGCAGTGAGGGAGCGTCAGAGACGGAATACGCGGGGCGCCTGGTGTGCACTGACAAACCGCCCCACATCCAGTGAGTTCCTGCCTGCAGGGAGTGTGCTACACGATCAGGAGACCCAGGAGAAGCTGATGGTGGTAACTTTAACTTGCACGCTCCACCCACCAGGCCACCACTACCGCTCACACAGGTGAACGCGCATGCCATACAGAATGTGGGCGCTGGGGGCAGTGTGAAAGCGGCGCCTGCAGGTGGCGACCGTTGATGGCATTGGCGGCGGCACGCTGAATCCAAGCCCGACCCTACGCTGAAGACTTCACTAGTATACCACCCTCCATCCTACAAGACCCCATCTGCCCCAGCTACCATCAGCCCTGTGCCGTGCTGCGCTGGGGACTCACCCACACCGTCCCAACTGAGGCCTACTGTGCACGACCACGGAGGAGACGTGGGAGACGGCGGTGGGCGCCGGCAGCCGTGCAGTGAGGGAGCGTCAGAGGCGGAATACGCGGGGCGCCTGGTGGACACTGACACACCGCCCCACATCCAGTGAGTTCCAGCCTGTAGGGAGTGTGCTGCACGATCGGAGGGCTCAGGAGGAGCTCATGGTGGCAACTTTCACTTGCATGCTCCACCCACCAGACCGGCGCTACCGCTCACACAGGTGAATGCGCATGCAATACAGAGGTGGTGCATTACTCGCCGCCTGACCCCTGAGAGAACGCCTAGTGGCCCATGTCGCGTGGGGGACGTACGAGGACCGGTGTTGGGGGCACATCAGCCCCACCCCCACAAACCCGAGACCAGGCAGACAGAATGGCAGGTGCGGAAGCGACAGACCCGATGTCTCACAAGTTGGATGCAGTACTGGCGGCAGTAGAAAAGCTTGGGGAAACCATGAACCAGATCCGTACCTCTCTGGAAGGTAAAATAGACAAAGTGGCTGTTGACCTCACTCTGCTCCATGCAGGCCACCGTAAACTTGCAGACCGCACCACCACTGCTGAGAATGACATTGCTGATGTCTCCCCACGAGTGGCCATGGCGGAGAAACACATCCAGGGTCTTCTCAACCGAGTGGAGTTCTTAGAGGACAGGGCCGAGGACACTGAAGGCCGGGCTCGGCGCAACAACATCCGCGTGGTAGGCCTGCCGGAGGGGACGGAGAGAAAAGACGCGGTGGCCTATGCCGAACATTGGCTCCGCACGCTGCTGCCTGGGGAGGCCCTCTCTCCGGATTTTGTCGTTGAACGGGCACATAGAGTGCCAGCCCGGCCCCCCCCTCGGGCTCCAATCCACGGCCACTTCTAATACAGAGACAGGGATGCTGTACTCCAGGAAACCAGGAAGCTGCAGGATATACAGATAGACAATCACAAAATCATGTTCTTCCCGGACTATACGCTGCAGGTCCAGAAACAACGAAACTCCTACATGGCAGTAAAACGGCAGCTCCGGCAAAACAATCTTAAGTACTCGTTACTATTTCCGGCGAAGCTGAGGGTGATTGCAAACAGCAAGACTCATTTTTTCACTACCTCGGAGGCGGCGGAGGACTGGCTCGACACCTATGACTCCGCGGGGAGCAGGGCTTCCGCCACTGGACAGAGAGAGTTGAACCCTGAGGTCTCCCTGCGCCGTCGCCGTAGGGGGAAGAAGAAAACACAGTCCCTGGCCTCTCGGACCCTCGGACCAGCCCCGGAACTGATTCTGAGCGGCCAGCTTCAGGCCCTGCAGGCGGTGGCGGTCATCAGTGGGACACAGGATGAAGAGGCAATCTCGACTTCTGACCAGCAAGGACCGCCAAGTGAAGACGAACTTTCAGACAGTTTTCTTGCTTCACAAGACTCATGTGAACTGCCTCAGGTCACTCCACAGACCTCTAATGACATCGTCTAATCACTGTTTTTTTTTCACATTTTTCGCTGATCACACAGAAGACTGTGACACCCTATACGCAAGTATAATGAACCTGCGCTTAGGCTGCGTAGCGCATCCCTTTGCTCCCACTGTCAGAACTGCGTATTAATGCTAGGGCTCTAACTGCAAACGGGAAGCGGAGGTTGTGATTGTAGTCAGGTCCCGGTGTGAATAGGCGGAGAGCCCTTATGGCCTCCCCCTTCGTGGGAACATTATACATGATATTTAAGCAGCGGCCCTGCCCATACACACTTGGCCAGTGGTTGGGGGAGCTACTAGAGACGGACCCCCACTGACTAACGCCTCGTAGATTGCTGTGCGCGATAGTCCCCCCTAGACGCTAGTTGCATGCTGCTTTTGTTTCATGTTTGGACGGTTGCCTGTTGCACACTCGCCCTTTTGGTATTTTTCTTCGTTTATGATTCACATGTTTTTTATGCCATCATTTATGCACTGAGGTATAGTAGTCAGGATGTTGGCTCAGGGGGGGGCACAGACTCTGCCATCGCCTTCACGCATAATGCTTCGTTTCAGCCCACCGCGTTGGCCTGGCAAGGCCTTGCGCGCTACTGATATTCATACATTATGGCACCCATTAAGATAGGCACTTGGAATGTGAGAGGCATGCACAGCCCTTCGCGCCGGTATCTCATTTATTCATATTTAAAGAGTCACCACATACAAATAGCTCTCCTCCAAGAGACACACTTGCCTAAACCAGAAGTGGCACGATTACACAGGAGATGGAGGGGACAATTATACGCTACAGGCTATTCGGCATATGCACGAGGGGTTTTGATATGGGTAAGGCTGGGGACTCCCTTCTGGGTGGTGGACTCCTTAATAGATACAGAGGGCAGATACGTCATAGTCATGGGTGCTCTGGACGGAAGGCCGGTGATTATTGCATCACTGTACGCGCCTAACTCCGATCAGGCCGCTTTTCTGGAAATGCTATCTCACAAACTGGCTGCATGGCATGACACCCCCATGGTGTTAGGCGGTGACTACAACACCGTTTTAGACATCTCACTGGACCACTCCTTTCCCCCCCTACCTGGCATGGCTACGCACTCTGCCATGAAAGCGTTAAACAACTGGGCGACACAGTGGCACTTAACCGACGCCTGGAGGCAGAGAAACCCGCAAGACAGAGTGTATTCCTATTATTCGGGTGCGCATGATCTTCATGTACGCTTGGACCGTTATATGGTGTCCAGCGATCTATTGCCATGTATTTCTGGGTCGCACTACATGGGGCGGACGCACTCAGACCATAACCCGTATGTGCTGGAGCTGGAGTGGGAGAACGGGGTGCTGCCGATCCCTGTCTGGTGCCTCCAGCCGGACGCTTTGCTTGACGCGCCTTTTCGTGATCTGTTAGCTACTACCATAGCACAATACTTTGATGAAAACGCAGGCACAGCCTCGTCATCACTGTTGGAGTGGGACGCCCTCAAAGTGGTTGTGAGGGGGCATTGTCTAGGAGCACAAGCGGGCATTCGAGTGCAGCTAGAGAAATATCTCACCATTATAGAGCGAAAGCTGGCGTCCAGTGAGCAGGAGGCGACTGAGGGATCCCCGTGACAACTTGCACGTCACAGGGAGGAACACGCTCGGTTGCTAGAACGGCTACGTTGCCTTAATTATGCATCGCATTCGGCGCGAACGCATCACATGGGGGACAAAGCGGGGAAACTGCTCATGTGGCTGACTCGCCAGGATGAGTCGTCGAACCCTGTGGCTTCAGTACGCACGGTACGAGGGGTCACAGCATACACACAGCGGGACATACATTGCGAGTTTGTGGCGCATTATCAGGACTTATACAAATCCCACGCGCAGGCTACCCCTATGGAGCTGCAACTTTATCTTGAGGGGATCACCTTGCCACATCCCACGCAGGCTCAGAGAGCGGAACTAAATGACCCCATCCTTCTAGAGGAGGTCCGGGACTGCATATTCTCGTTGTCAAACGGGAAATCACCGGAACCTGATGGTCTGCCAACAGAATTTTACAAGGCCTACGCACATATACTAGCGCCACAGCTGCTAAAAGTGTATGAGACAGCGGTAGATGACTCTACACTTACTGACATGCAAAATGAAGCACTGCTGATCTCTCTCCTCAAGCCTGGCAGAAACTCTGAATCCCTAGGCTCTTATTGTCCGCTAGCCCTCCTGAACACTGACTACAAGATCTTCCCATCGATTCTTGCCAAGCGCTTATCGCCATTGATAAAGGCATTGGTACACCCTGATCAGAATGGTTTCGTCCCCGACAGAAGCACCTCACTTAATATACGTAGGTTCTTCCGGGTACAGACATATGCGCTCAGATGGCCACGCGCTGGCTGCCTAGTACTAGACTTGGAGAAGGCCTTTGACTCCCTGGAGTGGCCCTACCTAGCGGCGGTACTCCACAAGTATGACCTAGGAGACCACTACATGAGCATGATCCAACTGCTTTATCAACGACCCGTTGTCCTGGTCAGGACTGGCTGGCTCATTTCGGACCCCATCCGAGTGAGGCGAGGGACACGCCAGGGATGCCCCCTGTCCCCGTTACTCTTCTCCCTAGCTATGGAACCGCTGGCGATGTTACTCCGTAGAGATGGTGAAGCGTGGGGCATCCAGTTGGGAGATGGGATGCATGCCGTCTCTTTATATGCCGACGATTTGCTACTGTATGTGCGCGATATACATGACATCCCCATGTCCATATCGGACACGCTCCAGACCTTTGAGATGATGTCTGGCCTTCGGGTAAACTGGGCCAAGTCGGGAGTTTATTCCTTTAGCGAAGACACGGTTGAGACGGAGGTGCTCCTCAATGGCTCCACTCTCACGTAGTACCCGCTACGTTCCGCTATCTTGGCATCTTTATATACCGATCGCCCGTCGATATACTGGAAGGCAACCTAACCAGAGCCATTTCAGTTGTTAGGGCCCAGGTGCAATTTTGGAAGTCGCTCCCGCTGAACGTTATGAGCCGCATTACCTTGATAAAGATGATTATCCTCCCTAAATTATTATATTATTTTTCGAATCTCCCGATATATGTACCGACCAGGGTCTTCCGTGAGCTGGAGCATATGTTCCGTGACTTAATCTGGAACAAAGGCAGGCCCCGGGTTGCATTGTGGAAGCTGTATGCCCCTACTAGCCAAGGAGGACTGGCAGTCCCTAATATGGAGTTATACTACTTGGCGGCCCAGTTACAATGAGTGACGAAGTGGTTAAGCGGCAGGAGTCTGGAGGACACGGCGACCCTGCAGCAGCCCTGGACCCACTCCCAGATTTACCATTTATTCCACCCCATTGCCAAGCCTACACGCCCATCCCAAATACACCTAGAACTGGCACATAAATGCTACAAAAGGAGCCTGCACCTCACCCGAGAAGTAACCCCATATGCCCCGATACTGCCACTCACGGGGACACCTAGAGGAAGGGCAGGCACCTCCGAGGAGGTCCTTACACACTGGTACGCAGCTGGCATAGATACACTGGGCGACCTATATGTGGATGGTTCCCTGCTCTCCTTTGAGGCGCTGGCGGAAGACTATGGCTTCCCGGCAGGACAGTTTCTTTTGCACACTTCTCTCACAAGGGCCCTGTCAGCCGCCTGGGGGGACATGACGGCCGAACCGACAACACACCTGCTGCTGCAGTACTTGCACGTAATGGGTGTGGGTTCACACCTAGTACACTGGCTGGTGACCGCTCTGCTTACACATACACTGAATCCCATGCTGAGTCTTCGCACACGTTGGGAAGCGGATAGAGGGCAACCGTTGACGGAGAAAGAATGGAGTGCTTTCCTTGCCAGCTCCTCATCTATACCGATAAGTTCCAAATGTAAGCTTATACAAACATACATTATACAGAGAGCATACCTCTCGCCCGATAACAAACAGGTATTTCAACATCGCCACCTCCGCGTGTCCGCGCTGTCAGCAGCTTAATGCGAACTTGTTACACATGCTCTGGTCCTGCACCTTCCTACAGCTCTACTGGCACGCAGTAACTACAGCACTTGATACCTGCACTGACGCACCCCTGCCGCATACATGGGAAGTTTGCATACTGGGGCTATATGCCAGATCCAAGAAAAATAGGGTCACGTCCCGATTTCGTGATCTGGGTCTGATAGTGGCGAAGCGATTAATCACGAAGAGGTGGAAGCACAATGCCCCCCCAGAAATAGTCAGCTGGGAAAGATCACTCACGATATGGGCACAGGCAGAAAGCACAACACTGCACAGGGAGGAAACAGCTGGGCTCCGCAAGTATCCGATAGCGCAGCACTGGGATACCATATTCACAGCATTCATGCACGGGAACGACAATGAAGATGGCAGAGCCCCCCCCCCCCCCGACAGTACCTAACTCGAGCACCGGAGGCCCCAAGTCAATGGACGCGCGACATTCATTATTAATACTGCGACCTATAGCGAAGCATGTCTGTGGCCTGAACCCGCCGCTGGGAGTCCCCCCCCGGTCCCCGGACGGATATCTAGTAAGCCGAGCCAATCATAACCTGTATGAGTCATAGTGCCCCCCTGGCGGGCCAACATAATATAAGGTACGAGACGCATGAACCCATGCCCAGTCGCGTTAGGTTTCTTGATGGCAGTTTGTTTAGTAAGTTATTAGTTTAGTGAACCAGATTCTGTATGTCTAATTGGCACATTTTGCAGATTTCCTAGTTTATACTGAGGTGGTCATACATTCGCAGCCTCCATGTGACTCGCTTTTGTACATTCCACGTGCTAATTGAACGGTATCATGTAAGACGCGACTACATATCACGCAGACGTTATTATCTGTAAATATGAAAATGTAACGATGCAATGCGAGAAGAAGGCAGCATCCAACTGTTTATTAGCATAATACACCTGTAGAGACGTGTATATACACATATGTTTTGTAATCCTGCTTCTGCTATGCACCTCTGCTATGTGTACTCTTTTACAATGTTGGTCAGTACACGTATGCATGCTACTCCGGAAGACCACAGACTGTTATAAAATTTAAAAATGCAATAAAGATATTTAAACAAAAAAATGAGTGGTCTCTGTCCGCAATTTGAACATCACGTCATTAGGACATCTGCATTGGGCTTTAGTACACACAACTATATAATTAAGATAAATACATATTGTCCATGCGCAGTCTGATTACTCCTCATCTCCCAACATGCTTCTCACGTCATAGGTGAAAGGTGAATAGATTGGCCACCATGTACTGATTTCTTCGTGCTTGATTTAAAAAGCTGTTCTGCAAATGAAAATACAGATCCAATTAAGTTTGGAGACAGCATCTTTTAATACCCGCGATTTTGAAGCGATGTGCGATGGCGGCAGAGTCAAACAATTAACTCCAAATGGTAATTGCAATCAACTGTAACTCCGTTTCCATGGCAAGCGGAGAATCCCCGCGGAGCACATTGGAACTCATTGATATCTAACAAATGTCACTTTTAATTTGAAGTATGTCTGTTTACTTGTTCTAGCTCAAATTGCTCGTTTCCGTCTAAACAAGTATACTTAGCAAGTTTCCGCTCCCGGAAGCAATCAGCTCCCAGCCGAGCTTTGGTCTCTAAATGAAAATAAGGGCAGGGAAAAGTCGGGCTACGTTGAGGAGGAAGAGAGGCCAGACCTCGTGACATGCGACTGAGCATCCGTATGGCCCAAACTGAGTTAACCTGGTTTCTGTCAGAGAAACGTGGCTCACCTGGTAGCTTGGGTCCAGCCGCAAGGCTTTCCTCAGAGAAAGTGAGACTGTTGAGAGTACTACCTAGTAAACACCAACAGAGTTAAGATATCAAGCAATTAAGTTTGGTTGCAATTAAAAAAGGCAATTCAACAAATCAAGTCACACACTAGGGAAAAATGGATAAAAATGAGGCATCGTCTTAATCATCACCTCTATTTACATAGCGCTGTATACTTGTAGGCCTGAAGTGCTGAGGAAGGGTACAAGTTAGCAAAGAAAGATTTTATGTGCTGTTCCTTTGCTAGTAGCAAGCTACACAATCACTTTAAATCAATCAGTGCATAGAGCTCAGTGTGGATGACAGGGTGGCTATGCCTTGGAAAGTTTGCAACTTCTGTGGCTATTAAGTTTTTCAACACTTGGATTTTATCAATGTTAATTTAGAAGGACCAGCCGTCAGGGCTTTGAAGTGGGGTGTTTTTAGGCCTTTGATGGCTCTAACAATTTTTGCTCTTTTGGCTTCATTAGAAGGAGGTCTAACTTGGGAAAGTGATGGCAGATGATAATTTGAGGGTGGGTGCCACCACTGCTTTACTCTGGACAGTCATGCACATCATGGCATCAAATCAGACACCCAGTGTCTTAACCTTGGCACATGCCTGAATAATGAAGAGAGTCAACTGATTTTGAAATTTCCTAACTCTCACCTCTTTTTTCCCTCTTTCTTTTTAGCATTTGTTGTTTCCGCAAGTAAGAACCCAGTTTTACTCTCATACAGCCATAACCAGTTCTCGTGTATCCACCTTTGGAGCAGACTGAAAATTCAGTTACTTCCAAATTGGTCCTCTTCTTATACTGATGAAACAGATATTCGTGTCATAGGCATATTTATGGAACATGACCTCTGCCTGGAGAAGGTTAGGTAATGGCTGTACAAAATGTCAAAAAGCACAGGGAAGAGAGACAGTCCTTCAGGGACTACATAATACACAACCGTTGGGGTACAGTAGGCTTCCCCTACAAAGGTTCTGACAGATCTGCCTTCCAGAAAAAATAAAACCACTAGTATTTCCAGACACTGCTCCCACATCCGTCAACTTCTTTAGTAAAATGGAGTAGTCAAATGTCTAGGATAGATTCAACAGCATAAACAGGATTTGGTCACACATGTATTTTTCAAGTGTATTTTTCAAGTTTTGTCAATCAGGAGACAGCATTGTGTAAGGCAGACCAGGCCCATTCAGGTGCAAGGAAATCTCCTCCCCCTACTCTAAATGCCGCCCAGGTCTATTCAGCCCAGCCCTGACTCGTCCAGGAAAGGCATGACACACCTCAACCCCCCCCAGTGGCTGTCTACAGTGAATGCACATCCCCAGCCCCTGTCACTCCAAAGCCAGACAGTCAATCCACAAACCAGCAGAGGCACACAGGATGGCCAAGTAAGAAAATACCCACTTTCTAAAAGTGGTATTTTCAAACATACAATATAAAAATCATCTTTACCAAAAGATGCACTTTTATATTCTGAGTTCAGGCATACTAAACTCCATGTCACAGACGGGTTAGGTAACCACTGACCTTATAAGCCGGATACAGCGGGAGCGAAGGAAGATGCCAAGTAACCCTATCCCCCCAATGGTATCACCTGCGGGATGTAACAACCGCTCCAACAGGTAACACCACATTAGGAAAAAGGGAAAAAAGGTACAAAGGAAACAAAAAAGATGCGACCGCTGAGCCCTCAAAGGAACCTGGTCCCGGAGTTGAAGACTTCACTCCTACTGACTAGCCCCTTGATACCTGAGGGAGACACAAGCATAGCATGCACATAAGAACACCATACGCAGTCACCACCAAGGAACGCAAGTCTATGTGTTGGTACTTACAGTCGGTATGCCGCATTCATCCTATGGTTAAGCAAGGCAATGCCAAATAATAATACAGGTGATTCTAGTAGTACTTAGCTTGGTGTAGTTCGTCCCAAGCCACAGCAAAACCCCTTTCTTCTTGCAGGGATCAACTAGGGTCCATGAAGTTCAAATAAATCCTTGAGCCTATCCTCGGCTCTGCGAAGTGATGAAATACAACCTCCTGGCCGCACTAGTAGCAAACGCGAGCATCTACTCGCGGTTCAGGACACTCATGCGTTCCAGCGCTGGATACCCGGGAGGAAGGCGGTGTGCCTGGAAGGAGTTGAGCACACGCGCACTCCGCTGTGTGTTCCGGTAGCGACACCGGGAAAGGGCGCCCAGAGCTTGAAGCTGCCACCTTCCGCGCTTCAGCGCGTTGAATCCGGAAATGGCCGCTCGCCTCCGCAGCGGCAGAGCGCTCCGAATCGCACTCTGGCATCCGACACCTTCTCTCGCGCTTTAGCGCGTCGGGCGAATATAAAGCAGGTCCTGTGATACGGGTAAGACGGAGTACAGCAGGATACCTGATGCAGTATCCTCGAGTCTGAAAACCAAGCTGGATTGACAAGCACCCGCCTACCTGCGGGAGGTGCTTATATAGCGGAATAGAAGTAGGACTACACCTCACCTTTGGCATTATGGGAGTTGTGGTCCCTAAACAAGCACACTCCATTCTCCCCAGTTCTGTCTCTGGTGTGTGTTTCCCTTGCTATGAGCGCTGTAACGTGACAGAACCCCCTCTCAAGGACCGACGTCTCGGCGGTCACCAGGCTTAGTGGGATACCGCAAGTGGAAACGCCGAAGGAGACCAGGGCAGTGGAGGTTGGTAACAGGTTCCCAGGAGCGATCCTCGGGACCATACCCTTTCCAGTCAATGAGGTAATGCACCCTCCCCCGGACATGCTTGGAGTCGAGTATGCCCTTGACCTCATACTCCTCCTCCCCCGCTATGGTCAGTGGTCGCAGTCTCGCGGGTAGTCTGGTTTGAGTGAGACAGGGCCGTAAAAGAGAAACATGAAACACAGGGTGTATGTGCCAAGAGGATGGGAGAGACAACCTCATCGCTACGGGGTTGACTATTCTCTCTATGGGATAGGGGCCCACAAACTTAGGCTTTAATCGAGTGTTACCCTTAAAGGGCAAATGTTTCGTGTCGAGCCACACCCTATCTCCCATGTTATAGGACGGTTCTGGGGTTCTTTTCCTATCAGCGTACTGTTTGTCGCGCGCTTGTGCGGCTGTTAACTGTTTTGGCTGTCTGTAGTACCTTTCTCAGGTGTGTAAGGTGTTCCTGGATCGAGGGATGTCTAGCCACTACAGGCCAGTCAAAGGGCAACATATTAGGATGGTAACCCAAAGTGCAAAAGAAGGGTGAGTACCCCAGAGAGGAATGATCCGCGCTATTGTACGCAAACTCTGCCATCCACGGAAGCGTGCTCCATTCTTCCTCATGTTGCAGCGTGAAGCATCGGAGATATTGCTCTAACGTCTGGTTCAGTCTCTCTGTTTTGCCGTCTGTCTGCGGGTGGTAGCTAGTGGAGAGACGGGCATCGACTTTCATGACTACACACAGCGCCTTCCAGAACCTAGAGGTGAATTGAGTTCCTCTGTCCGTAATGAGGACTGCAGGGATACCGTGCAGGCGCACGACGTGTTGCAGGAATGCTTTAGCCAATTCCACCGATGACGGTAATTTAGTCATCGCGATGAAGTGGCTCATCTTGGTCAGATGATCGACGACAACCAGAATGGTGTTGTTGCCTGAGCTGGTAGGCATTTCTACTATGAAGTCCATAGACAAGGTGTGCCAGGGGGCTGGAGGTATAGGTATAGGCCGAAGCAACCCGCTAGGCCTTGTGTGCTGTGCCTTCCCTTGAGTACAGATAGCGCAGTCCGAGACGTATTTCGCCGTGTCCGTCCTTAACGTGCTCCACCAGAAATGCCTCTGCATAGCCTGTAGGGTTTTCTGGGTTCCCAGGTGTCCACCCAGTGTGGAGTTATGTACCCATTGCAGGGCCTGTCTTTGCAGTGATTCCTCCAGGACGAATAGCCGCTTGTCGTAATACAACAACTGGTTCAGAGAGGAGCGATGCTGAGGCTCTTTGGTAACCCAGGCTTGCTCCTCTATCCCTTCGGTCTGCGCCCTCACCCTTTCCAAGAAGTCATGTACAGTTGCCGTGGCAATCATCTCCACTGGAATGGAAGCGTTCTGCAGTATAACAGGGGGTTCTTCTGCTGGTGCCAGGGCCGGATCCGGGTTCACGAGCGGGACGGGATAGCGCGCCAGCCTTGCCGTTTTGTGCTCCCGGTCGGTACCGCATTACGAAGTTGAACTCGGAGAAAAATAATGACCAACGGAGTTGTCTAGGGGTTAAGGCTCTTGCACTCTTCAGGAACAACAGGTTCCGGTGATCGGTGTAGATCTCCACTGTGTGTTTAGCCCCCAACAAATGGTGTCTCCATTCTTCGCACGCCCTCTTTATCTCCAGTAGCTCTTTGTCAGTGATGCTGTAGTTGCTCTCACAAGACGACAGTTTCTTGGAGAAGAAGGCGACGGGATGGAGTTGGCCTGTGTCTTGATGTCGTTGGGATAGGATTCCCCCTATCGCGTAATAGGACGCGTCCGTTTCTACCACAAACGGGCGAGAGGCATCGGGATGTCTTAACACAGGTGCACTAGTAAAACGGCTCTTTAGTGTTTGAAATGCCTTTTCAGCGGAGTCGGTCCAGAGAAACGTGGTTCCTTTTCTTAGCAGATGTGTCAGCGGTTGTATGATACTGGAGAACTCCTTAATGAACCTTCTGTAAAAGTTCGCAAAGCCGAGGAAGCTCTGCAAGGCCTTCACGTTGGAGGGTGATTCCCACTGTAGAATGGCCTCTACCTTTTTGTCGTCCATGTGAATACCGGTAAGACCTCCGACCCTCGGTCTAGGTCCACTCTCTCCCCGCAGCTCCGCTGTGCCGTCTCTTGCCTCCAGACCCCGACCTCCTCCTTGGGAGGTTCGAGGCTGCTGCCCGCTCCTGCGCCTGCTGCCCGCTCCAACTGGGACCAGACTGCCTGCAACCAACATAACCTTTCTCAGCCGTTTTTTTCTTAATTTTTCCCTGTTGTACCACTGTTATTGTGCCCATCTGTGTCTTGCTCTAATTCCACCACTGTTTTTATTTTCTAGTGCCTGCCTGTTCCTTTCGCCTCTGCTGCCCCTGCGGCCCCTCCCCCCCGGAATTCCCCTCCGGAATTCCCCCACTCCCACCTCCCAGCCTCTCCTCCCTCCCACCTCCCCTACTTAATGGCGGCCGCGGCGCGGTTGCACCGCCGGCGCGCCAAAGGCAAGCCCGTCTGCGCCCGTCCGCGGCCAGCGCCAGGAACTCTGGACCTCCCACTACCCATCGCTACGACACCACCACCCTCCTCGCACTCAACCCTGGAAGACTTAGAGAATGCCAACAGGCCTCGCCGAACACGACCCACGGCCAGTTCTCCTGCCTCCACTGCCGCCAGACCCTCACCACCACCCCGGCCTCCAACACCGCCGATACCAGCACCGGGGACACCCTAAAATGCATCCTCCTCAACGTACGCTCCGTACACAAACACGCCATGGAAATCTGGAACCTACTCGACTCTCTCTCGCCCGACATCGCCTTCTTCACAGAGACCTGGACCAACGCATCCTCCGCCCCTGACATCAGCACCGCCTTTCCACACGGATACAAGATCCAGAGGAAAGACCGCCCCAACCACCCAGGAGGGGGCCTCGCCATCGCCCACAAGAGCACCCTCCGCCTCACCACCTCCAGCGAAACCTTCCCCTCCGCCGAACACTTGCACTTCCAGATCCAGACCACCCCCAAAGCCACACTCCGAGGAACCCTCATCTACAGACCCCCCAGCCCCCGAACACCCTTCACCACCACCATCACCGACTTCATCGCACCCCACGCCATCGCCTCAGCAAACTACATACTCATTGGAGACCTGAACTTCCACCTCGACAACCCCAGCGACCCGAACTCCACTATCCTTCGTGACAACCTCGCCAGCATCGGACTTAAACAACTCGTCAACACACCGACCCACAGAGCAGGACACACCCTAGACCCCATCTTCGCGGCAGGAAACAGCGTCCAATTCAGCCACACAACGCAGCCGCCATGGACCGACCCCCACTGCGTACACTTCGCCATCAACAGACCCAAGGCACCCAAACCAGCCCCACGCCCACCTCGAAGGAACTGGAGCAAGGTTACCGACGAGCAACTTAACTCCACCCTCACCTGAGACAACCACACCTGGGCACCCGACGCAAATGATGCAAACAACACAGCCAGAGAACTCCACACCTGGATCTTCAACTGCGCAGACGAGCTCGCCCCGCTACGCAACCCCAACAGACAACGCCCCAGGAAAGCCGCCTGGTTCACCACCACTCTCCAAGAAGCCAGACGCACCTGCAGACGTCTGGAGAAGAACTGGAAAAACACCAAGACAACCGAAAACCACACCACCTACAAGGACGCCTTGACGGACTACCATAACCAGATCAGAGCAACCAAGAGGAACTTCATCCACAACAAAATCCTGGCCAACTCCACCAACTCCAAGGAACTTTTCAGTGTCATTCAGGAATTCACCAACCCACGCAGCGAAGCCACAGACATCACACCATCCCAAGACCTCTGCGACAAGCTTGGAACCTATTTCCACCTCAAGATCAAAAACCTCTATGACAACTTCATCGACCATCCACCAGGTGACACAGACGGCCCCCCGCCCCCCACAAACACCAGCCAGCCCACCATCTCCAACTGGACACCGATCACGGCCGAAGACACCGCCTCGACCATGAAAAGCATCCACTCGGGGGCCCCCACCGACCCCAGCCCCCTCACATCTACCACAGAGCTGCGGCCACCATCGCACCCAAACTACAACGCACCATCAACACCACCTTCAAAACAGGCACCTTCCCAGACGACTGGAAGCGCGCAGAAGTCAGACCCCTGCTCAAGTAGCCCACAGCTGACCCCACCGACCTCAAGAACTATCGGCCCATCTCGCTTCTCCCCTTCGCAGCCAAAGTTGCAGAGAAAACAGTCAACAGGAAACTGACACGATTCATTGAAGAGAACGCCGTCCTCGACCCGTCCCAATCCGGATTCCGAAGCAACCACAGCACAGAGACCGCCCTAATCGCCGCCACAGACGACATCCGCACCCTCCTGGACCAAGGCCACTCCGCAGCCCTCATCCTACTCGACCTATCAGCGGCCTTCGACACCGTCTCCCACCGCACACTAGTCGCCAGACTACACGACGCAGGCATACAAGGAACAGCCCTGGACTGGATCCGGTCATTCCTCACCGGAAGAAGCCAAAGGATCAGACTCCCACCCTTCCTCTCCGACCCCACGAAAATCACCTGCGAAGTCCCACAGGGTTCATCACTGAGCCCCACCCTCTTCAACATCTACATGGCCCCCCTCGCAGCCATCGTCCGACAACACGGCCTCAACATCATATCCTACGCCGACGACACCCAGCTCATCCTCTCCCTCACCAAAGACCCCACCACTGCCAAACTCAACTTCCAGAAAGGAATGCAAGACGTCGCAGTCTGGAAGACCAACAGCTGCCTGAAGCTCAATGCCGAGAAGACAAAAGTCCTCGTCCTCGGTACCACCCCTTCTGCATGGGACAGCACCTGGTGGCCGACCGCCCTTGGAAGCCCACCTACCCCCTCAGACCACGCCAAGAACCTCGGCATCGTGCTCGACTCATCACTCACCATGAACCGACAGGTCAACGCCGTCACCTCCAGCTGCTTCAACACCCTCCGCATCCTCCGCAAGACCTTCAAGTGGATCCCCCCTGAGTCAAGGAAGACAGTCACCCACGCACTCATCACCAGCAGACTGGACTATGGAAACGCACTCTACGCCGGCATCAACAAGTCCTTACTCCGCAAACTCCAAACAATACAGAACACCGCCGCCAGACTCGTCCTCGGCACCCCCCGACACGAACGCATCAGCCAACACCTACGAAGTCTCCACTGGCTCCCCGTGGAGAAAAGAGTCACTTTCAAAATCCTCACTCATGCCTACAAATGCCTACACAACAACGGACCCAAATACCTCAACGACAGAATCAACTTCCACGTACCCAAAATAAACCTCCGATCTTCCAACCTCGCACTGTGCAAAACCCCGCGCATCCACAGAGCCAGAGCAGGGGGAAGATCCTTCTCTCACATTGCAGCCAAGACCTGGAACGAGCTACCGGCAGACATCAGACGCGCCCCTTCCCTTAACACCTTCAGGAAGACCCTCAAGACCTGGCTCTTCAGCTAAACAGATCTGCGGACCCCCCCCCTCAGCGCCTTGAGACCCTCACGGGTGAGTAGCGTGCTTACAATTCCCTGATTGATTGACCGGTTGGCCCAATTACATATCCCAAGAACTCCACTTCAGTGGCGTGAAAAAGGCTCTTCTCCAGTTTAGCATAGAGCTTGTACCTCTGTAGACGTTCCAGGACCGCTGACACATGCAGGACATGGTCTTCTAGGGATGCCGAGTACACCAGTATGTCGTCTATGTACACTATGCAAGAGACGTCCAACAAGCCTCTCAGGACTTCGTCCATAAAAAACTGGAATGCGGCGGGAGCGTTGCAGAGTCCGAAGGGCATCACTCGGTACTCATACAACCCGAATTTCGTTCGAAAGGCCGTCTTCCACTCGTCTCCTCGCCGCACCCTCACCAACTGGTAGGCTCCCCGAAGGTCCAGTTTGGTAAACACCTTGGCTCCTTTTAACTGATCCAGTAGCACGGGTATTAAGGGCAGAGTATACCTGTTCTTTCTGGTCACTCTGTTGATCGCCCTGTAGTCCACACAAGCCCGCAAGCCGCCTTCCTTCTTGGGTATGAAGAAAATCGGTGAGGAAGTAGGGGATGAAGAAGGACGGATAAAGCCGGAGGACAGCATCTTGGTAAGGTACTGCTGCAGGTAGGCGGTTTCTGATTCCGTAAGGGCATAGATACGGCTGCATGGTATGCTGGCTCCAGGCTCCAAGGCAATGACACAATCGTAGTCCCTGTGTGGGGGAAGTCGCCCCGCTTCCTGTTCACTGAATACCGCATGGAACTGCTGATATACCACCGGCAACGTGGTGGTACAGCATAGGCTTTGTACGTTACAACCGCTTGCGAGCAGTCCGGCAGGGCTCTCCGTGGCGTCCGGCGTGCGTATCTTCTCCCGTGAGCAATGCTCTTTGCAGAACAGGGAGTTCATGGTGACTGTGCGGGCAGACCATTCCACTAAAGGATCATGTAGCGTCAGCCAAGGCATGCCCAGAATGAGCTTGAAGTGGGGGGCGTCTATAAGGTCGAACTGGATGTATTCGGAATGGTTTGCCCCAACATGCATGAGAATCAACTGTGTGTGAGAGCGCACCGGGCCTGAAGTCAAAGCCGTTCCATCCACTGCTTTAACAGGTTCTGGTGTCACTTTTCGTATGCAGGGTACACCCAGCTCCTGTGCGTACTGCTGGTCGATGAAATTGCCAGTAGCTCTGGAATCCAGAAGCGCGTCCACGAGTACGGGCTCCCCACCAGGAAGTTCCAGCGTAACACACACATTCATATGGGCCACAGACGTCTGAGCTGTGTTGGCCACTGAAAACGAGACCTCTGCGTTCCTAGGGCTCAAACAAGGGGTCTCCTTCTTGTTTGAGTGCATTAGTTTCCCTGGTTCTCAGAGTCGTACTCCACCACGGTCAGGTTCCTGGATACTGGACTGCCTTTTTTCATCAGCTTGGACCTGGATTTACACGCTCTGATGAAGTGACCTGGCTTCCCACAATACATACATAGCTTCTGTTTCCTTCTCTTTTCTCGTTCGTCTTGGCTGATAGGCCCTCGTATTCCACTGACCTGCATTGGCTCGGTCCCATCAGGGGTAGCAGTGTGTTCTTCCGTAGTGGGCCTAGGACGAGCCAGAAGGAACCTCGTATCCGTTCGCTGCTTATCCCCTTTCCTTTCCTGAAGCCGGTGATCCAGTTGAACCTTGAGATCTATTAGCTCGTCACAAGTGGAGGGCATATGCACTACTTGGGCCAATACGTCCTTCAATTCGCCTCTTAGGCCCTGGTAGAACAAGGAAGTTCTTTTTTCCATAGGCCAATTGGTTTCCACTAGGAGTCTGTTGAAGGTGGTTATGTATGTGAGTAGGTCTTGCGTGCCTTGCTTAAGCGCAAGAAGCTCCCTATCTAAGGAAAGCTGGTGAGCCTTTCTGTCGAACAGCTTGCGCATCTCCTCGCAGAAATCAGGAAAGTTACGCAAAACTGGATCGTCCCTTTCTATCAGAGGAAAAGACCAGCTGGCTGCGTTGCCCCCAAGGTAATACATAACAAAGGCCATCTTTGACTGGTCGTTAGGGAACACGGCAGGCTTGCACATAAAGTGCAGTTTACATTGACCTAGAAATATCCCAAACTTCTTGGGATCCCCCAAAGAACCGCTCAGGAGGGGTAAGGGGTAGTTGTAAAGGCTGTATCACTTGTATAGAGGCGGGGCCACCATGGGACGGAGAAGAGAAAGGCCCTGTTACTCCTCCCTGCGCTTGAATCCCATGCCCCCCACCAGAGTCATGAGAAGTGAGTGGGGGCGGTAAGGTCCAGTCTTTGATGTACGTACCTCCCCGTGCACCCGAAGGGTTTGAGCGCGACAGACCCGCTACTTCACGCCTCATCGTGCCCATCTCATTCGGTAATTCTAAATTTTCCCCTCGGAAGGCATCCACTTCCATTTGCAAAGCGGTCAACGTTTCTAATACTGTCGTAAGGACCACGTTAGTATCCATCGCTCACGCTGTAAGTAACCGTGGGCTTGTCAATCTGTCACAGACGGGTTAGGTAACCACTGACCTTATAAGCCAGATACAGCGGGAGCGAAGGAAGATGCCAAGTAACCCTATCCCCCCAATGGTATCACCTGTGAGGATGTAACAACCGCTCCAACAGGTAACACCACGTTAGGGGAAAGGGAAAAAAGGGACAAAGGAAACAAAAAAGATGCGACCGCTGAGCCCTCAAAGGAACCTGGTCCCGGAGTTGAAGACTTCACTCCTACTGACTAGCCCCTTGATACCTGAGGGAGACACAAGCATAGCATGCACATAAGAACACCATACGCAGTCACCACCAAGGAACGTAAGTCTATGTGTTGGTACTTACAGTCGGTATGCCGCATTCATCCTATGGTTAAGCAAGGAAATGCCAAATAATAATACAGGTGATTCTAGTAGTACTTCGCTTGGTGTAGTTCGTCCCAAGCCACAGCAAAACCCCTTTCTTCTTGCAGGGATCAACTAGGGTCCATGAAGTTCAAATAAATCCTTGAGCCTATCCTCGGCTCTGCGAAGTGATGAAATACGACCTCCTGGCCGCACTAGTAGCAAACGCGAGCTTCTACTCGCGGTTCAGGACACTCATGCGTTCCAGCGCTGGATACCCGGGAGGAAGGCAGTGTGCCTGGAAGGAGTTGAGCATACGCGCACTCTGCTGTGTGTTCCGGTAGCGACACCGGGAAAGGGCGCCCAGAGCTTGAAGCTGCCACCTTCCGCGCTTCAGCACGTTGAATCCGGAAATGGCCGCTCACCTCCGCAGCGGCAGAGTGCTCCGAATCGCACTCTGGCGTCCGACACCTTCTCTCGCGCTTTAGCGCGTCGGGCGAATATAAAGCAGGTCCTGTGATACGGGTAAGACGGAGTACAGCAGGATACCTGATGCAGTATCCTCGAGTCTGAAAACCAAGCTGGATTGACAAGCACCCGCCTACCTGCGGGAGGTGCTTATATAGCGGAATAGAAGTAGGACTACACCTCACCTGTGGCATTATGGGAGTTGTGGTCCCTAAACAAGCACACTCCATTCTCCCCAGTTCTGTGTCTGGTGTGTGTTTCCCTTGCTATGAGCGCTGTAACGTGACACTCCAGCTTTCTATCTTGTCCCAATGGGAAGTTATACTTATAAGATGTTATAAATAAACTCCCATTCCATCCTATGGAACAGATAGCCTTTCAATAGTTAAAAACGAAATACACTGTATTTCACTATCAGGACATGTCACACACATTAGTACATGTCCTACCTTTCACATACACTGCACCCTGCCCACAGGGGTACCTTGGGTCTACCTTAGGGGTGACTGACATGTAATAAAAGGGAAGGTTAGGGCCTGGCAAGTGGGTGCACTTGCCAGGTCGACATGGCAGTAGAGACTGCGAGCAGACACTGCAGTGGCAGAACTGAGACCCATTTGAAAGGCTGCTTGTGTGGGTGGCACAATCAGTGCTGCAGGCCCACTAGCAGAATTTGACTTACAGGCCCTGGGCACACACAGTTCACTGTACTAGGGACTTAGTAAGTCAAACAAGCCAATAATGGAAACACCAATCCATATTCACAATTTACAGAGGGAGCACTTGCACTTTGGCACTGATCAGCAGTGGCAAAGTGCCCAATGCACCTAGACCAGCAAAAACGAAATCCATCACACAGCAAAAATACAGGAGGCAGAGGCAAAAAGACAGGGGAAAATCACGCCAAGTATCTGTGTTCCTATTGGGCCTAAAACCAGAATGCCAATCCCGTCATTTAGTCTGTATTTAATGTAATTTTAGAGCTTGATCATAACTGATCTTTCAATAATTTTTAGTACTAAACGCACATTAGAATTGGGGCTATATTTGGAAAATTTCGTGGGATTTAACAAAGTCTTTTTGACCAAAAGGTAATCCAAGACTATATTAAAGTTTTGGTAAGAATGCCTATTCTAAATCTGCTATTGACCAATTCCTGCAGGAATGTGCCATGGAATCACCATATTTCTCTACAGGTCCATATGCATATCTGGGGCAGAGCAAGGTTTGTGATATTTAATATATGCAACAACTCCGCTTCCATGAGATCTCTGAAATCAAACTGTTTGCCAGTCAGAATGATTTTAAAATTAGTCTCACTGAGATTTCTACCTGGGTTATTAGAGGACATTATGTTACTTCTGACAGTGTAGATCTTTTCTCAAGATTTCAGGTTTTTTTTTAACATTCATTTTAAACCAAATATTTGTATGTTGATATTTCCTCTTAATGTTTAGGTCAAAGGTATTTATAAATGTGTTCATAGAGTAATCTTTTGATGTTGCTACTGCAGAGCAGTCAGAGATATTTAAAGCGCTCTGTAGAATGTTGTTGGGTACTAGGTGTGACTTACTGACTGAATAAATGTATGGTCTGATCAGTCAAAATCAACTGCATAGGTTCCCTGGAGTGAGAGCTGGGAGGACAATAGCTAATCCATCACATGTTCCTTTTCTCTCAGTTGGGACCTTTCAATGCTAGGTGAATCCCAGCTCCCTGAGATGTATCTGCAGATCCCTGCTTGGACATCTGTAGCTTCCCCAAATGACGGGTAAAATCTCCTGCAATTATTAACTCAGACTATAGTGTCATGAGGTGGGTGGTGGGGTATGGTGTCCAGCAGCCTTCAGAAGAAGTATTTACTCCAGTGGTCTGTAAATCAACATAACGGTTAGGAGAATTTGTGGAGCTATTTTTTTAAAAAGTAATTCATGTATACGTACATAAAATAAAATCAATAATAGAAATATGTATAAAAAGTCCAAGTTAAACTAGAGTTGGAACTCGGTTTGAGATACAATTTGAGTTCAAATCAGTAGGTCGATGCACAAAAACACATTTGGATAAGTGGTGCCAAATTCTCAGTGAGCCGGCTCAACGATGCAAGATGTGGCATAGGAGTTTCGGTTTGAATAGGATGAACAGACAATAGAAAAGGGGCTGAATCATCTGGTGGGAAATATGTGCAGAGGCAATTAGCAGTTGCTCAGTCTCTTGATGGACGCGGCATGAATACAATGAAGCTGTGTTGAGGTGCTATCAAAGAGTGAGTCAGACTAAAAGGGATGGCTGGTTGTCTATGCAGTCCAAACTACAGGTTACAGCTTCCATGCCTATAATACTATAGACTTAGAAGCTGTTGGGTCAGTCTGTCCTTCAGTACAACTTCCTTCATCTGTACAGTTGGCAGCAGCTCCAGGAACCTGCTCAGAAACGGAGGACTTAAAATAGAGCAACATACACAGCAGAAGGCAATGTTCCAGGGGCCTGATAGTTAAAGAAAGGTGTAAATCAGCAGCCACAGGTTTACAACATTACATGGATACAAATCTATTACTTCCAGGGGCAACATAATCAAACGTGCCCGATGGGGTGCAACAGGCGTGTGCACATGGTTTTTGCACCCCTGGGCTCTTTGGTATTACGGAGGATGCCACGAATGCTTGTGAGGTGGCTTCTGTGTATTGTATTGTGATTGCATTTATATAGCGCTTACTACCCCTGATGAGGCGTCAAAGCGCTTTTTCGGTGAGTAGCATGCTACTCCGGAACCCATAAAGGATTAGTGTTGAATTAGTATAGTGAAATATGAAAGTAATTTGAGTGGTGGATAGGTTAGTCAGTTATTTGGATTCAGAAGGATAGCGGAGGGATAGAAGAGGGAAAAAGGTTTGCATTTATATAGCGCTTGTTACCCCTGATGGGGTGTTGAATCGCTTTTTTCGGTGAGTAGCACGCTACTTCTGAACCCATAAAGGAATAGCGTTGAATTAGTATAGTGAAATATGAAAGTAATTTGAGTGGTGGATATTAGTCAGTTATTTGGATTGAGAAGCCTAGCGGAGGGATAGAAGAGGAAAAAAGGTTTGCATTTATATAGCACATGTTACTCCTGATGGGGTGTTGAAGCACTTTTTTGGCGTAGTTATAGTCATTAAATTATTTGCGATGTATTCATATATTGTAATTAATCTGTGAAATTTGGACTGAATCTGATTATGTATTTATGATATGT
This sequence comes from Calotriton arnoldi, assembly GCA_963921515.1. NCBI lineage: Eukaryota > Metazoa > Chordata > Amphibia > Caudata > Salamandridae > Calotriton > Calotriton arnoldi. Next base: position 417,250 of record CAWUFW010000844.1, on the reverse strand, counting down.
CACCAGTGCCAGCAACAATCTCATGGGGGTGGCCTCATGGAGTGTGAAGAAACACTTTGCCTCTGTACCCATGCCATATCACACTCATGGGAGCAAAGGAGTTGTCAAGCTGAGCGGTCACCGAGGGTGCCCCCTGTAGGATCAAAAGAGGATCCGATGGACTCCCTAGAAACCTCTGTGCAGGACAGTGCTGTCACTCTCCGCACCCGCCTGAAGTAGATCTCTCTTCCCTTTTAAAATGCAGGCTGGGCTGTCTCCTCCACAGTGAAAGATGGACTGGTGGCTTTGAACAGTCTGTTTGGCTTTCACCAATATGCTTCCCCAGGGCAGGTGGACAGTTATTGTGACATACATACTGACCCAGTCTGTACTCGGCGCACCCAATTAAAGGAGACCCACAGTGCAGATCAATTCATTCAAATAAGTTTCCAGAAGTATACTGAGAAACCTTTAACAGTCACATGTTTCCAGGTATACAGTGCAGTAAGTTAGGAGAATGGCGAAGTGCTATTTAAGGCGCCATTAGAATGGTGGGAAGCTGTGCAGCGAGATAGAGGATATCGTGGATTACAGAGGAGTCAAGGGAATGTTAAGGTGCAATAGATTAATCAATAGGTATTTTGGGACACAGTAAAAGGAGCAAGATGGAAGTTAACGGACAGTGCAATGGAATAGAAAAATGTTAGTGGGAGTTTCAGAAAGCCATGCAAATTTTGGGCAGGCAAAGACTCCGGAGAATATTGTAGCGTAGTCAGGGCTTCAGTTGAAATGTTCAGAGCAAATTAATAAAATGAACATCAATGTTAAAGTGATTAACCTGGGCCTCACTGGAAGTATTGAGTCCAGCTCTAGCGGCCTCATTTCTAGAAGGTGGAAGAGTGGTTTGAGAAGGTCCAATTATGTGTTACTAGAATGGTGTGAGGTCATACAAAAAACATGTTCCCTTAGGAATCATTTAAACATACTTTGACAAAAGAGCAAGTAACTCAAATTAATGACAACCTTGCCCCAATCTACGACAAATGCAATCCACTCAAATTCATCAGCTGCATATTTTTAATAATATTATCATATCATTGATCCACGATACAGACAGTTCAACATAAATGGAAGTGCTTCAAGTGACGGCGCAGTGCAAGTGAATAATGGTGAACCAAACAATATGGATAACACAGTGTGCAGACAATATATAAAATATGTACGAGGGCCCCAACCAATGTAACAAATGCTCCTTTGAAACCTGATGAAATGGATTTGCAGGTTTTAACAGTCCGACAATGTATGGTAAGAACCAAAAACGTTAATGTTTCAACCCCTCAGAGCAATTTGTATAGGGTCTTCCTCAGGACAGTGCATAGAGATACAAGGAGTGGAATGTGTAGCAACATGAACATATATAGAAGGGGGATCATATTGAAACATCAGCAGCATGAGCAGAGGAGATTAGCAAATATAAAGTTTGCCTCAGGAACAAAGTGTTGTGACTTGTCAGGGAATGCTCATTAACAATATTTGGAAGCACACCTAAAGCTGGAACAATGCATGGACCTGCCTTCCAGCAGGAGTTCTGAGGCCAGCTCCTTAATAGAATCCTAAAAGGCCTCTTGAAGATACACATAAGCTGAATAGCCTAATGACATACGTCATATTTCACACACAGCGGCCTCATATGTGATCCAGTCTGGACAGTGGGACATGGACCTAAGGAGACAAGGAGATAATGCTCTTCTTGACTGACTGGCTGCCAAACTAGGTGCAAAATGAACAAGATAAGGACCACAGAGCGTGCCATTCATCCTTCTTGTAATCTACACAGTTTTTAATGTTTGGACCATCCTAAATCTCTGTGTGCAAAGCACGTTTCAGAATGTGATGCTGGAAACTCTGGTAAAACCAGACCAAGAAAGAGTGGCTCATTTGGAGTCAGACTACATCCTGACATCACAAACCATAATTGTTTTACAATAAGAATAAAGGAAACCTTTCTTAAATAAACTATGAATTAGAAAAAATGGATGTAAAGTGAGGTGGGAGGGCCTGCATCATTTTGCATTATGCCACTGGCAGTCCCTTAATCAGTTGGTGAGTTGTAAGACTCTTGTGTGGCCAAATTGTTAGTGGGTTGGTCCATAGAGCCTTCTGCCCACATCTGTGACTCTTTGAGGAGTGCTCCAAGTCAGTGGATGCACCAAGTAATTCTTGATCACTGCTCTCAAGGGAAGTCTATGCTTGAGCTGGAGGATGGGAGGTGCAGCGTTAGTCTCATGTCTCTTTCATGCTGGGGGCATGTTTGGAGTCAAGCCCTCTGCTGTATGGAGCACAAAGATTGGGGGCGGTGCATATTCTTAATATGTAAAGTTAAGCCATAACTTTGACATACTGTTTCTTTGTCTACTGCCATGCCTTGCCTTACTCTGCACTTTTAGCCCCATTGTCACAAACGTACATGTCCACACTGCTTTTGGGAAATAGGAACTCCTTCAGCACACAAAAGCACATCATCAGTTAGGACACTCAATCTTTGCAAACAGGCCCACCTAATTGATCTGTAGGAACACTTTCTTTGTTATATTGTATGACTAGCAATTAATTATCCATTGTACATCAATCAGGGGCGACTCCTCCGTAATGGCAGAGGAGCGTCGCCCCACTCGTCAGTCAGTCACACAAAAAAAAAATGATGATAAAACAATATCATTTTATTTTTCTGTGACTGGCTCTGGCTTAATCATAGGTGTAGAGCGGAGCCGGGCCATGACAAGGAGGAGAGTTGGGCACTTAGAAGTGCGCATGATGGTTATATACACACATATACCAGCATTTGTAAAGCGCACAGCTACCTCCGGAGAGGTGTCCCGGCGCTGGGGGCCGTCTGGAAGATTAAGGAAGCTATTGCCCAGAGTCACAAGGTGCTGGGCTAACCTGCCGCCGGCGTCGGGGATCGAACCGTGAGCCCCCGTGTCCCGGAGTCAGCCGCCCTGGCTGCTGCACCACACCTCTTGCACACTTCCATTTCTCCAACCCTGCTGTGTTGCACAGCCAGGTTAGAAAAAAGCTGTAGGCTCCCAGGCACTGTCTGAGTGGGAGACCAGGCCACTCAGACCAACCCTGGCGCTGCTCTCATAGCATGAGAGCAGCATCTGGATTGGGTAGGGAGCCTGTGCTTTCCCAGAGACTGCTGGGAGAGCACTGAGGCGGGCATCAGCGTTGAAGGCAGTGAAAGGTAAGTTATTTAAATGATTATTTCCCCTAAATTTCCAGTCCCTTCCCCCGCCCCCCTCCACTTTCGTTTTGTGGTAGCCGCCACTGACATCAACTACAATTATTGAGCCCTATTCACAAAGGCATTTTGGAGTTCTTAAAGTAGTAGTTCTGTAATACTCTTACAATCTTTGAGAACTGGCCCCAAACATCTGAAATGGAAATATTCTTATGAAATTAGTACAAACAAAACACTGTACTTCTTTACATTGTTGCTCATAAAGAGTTGGACGTTTAGGGGGCTGTTCACAAAGGCATGTAAATGTACACAAAAGAGTGCACCGGTAGTACTACCCCTACTCAAAGGCTTTTGTGAATCGACCTGGAGTGTAAAAATGTAATATCCTATTGTATTTAATCACAACATAGTTTTTAAAAATCTATCGTTCATTTCACGGACTTTCAACAACCCGACCTAAAGGTGAAGGATGTCACTATTAAACAAGATCAATAATTAGGATAAGCCAATAATAGTAGGGTATGCATGCACTGATACAAAGTAGAACAACCACCTGCCTAGTGCACATCTACAGGGGAGGTTAACGAGAAGTTCCTTTTTTAAGGTCAAGCCTGTACAATATGGAATACATAAATTGCGAATAATCTGAATGCTCAGGTTTTAATCCCACCTTTGGAATCTGGTGAAAGGGGTGGCTGTGGGCAAATTACTGTGTGAGGCCTGTGCTTCGGACAACCTCAAAGTACAATAATTAATAGTAGGCTTCACAATGCTCACAAGGCATGGCATAGGTGCCCGTTCACCAAATGCACATGGAGCTTTTTGAGATTTGACTCTCTAATATATAAAAACACAACACCAGCAGGTCTGCGACTACCTCAGTCTTTTTATTCCTTGAATGAGTTCTACACACACTAATTAGCCAGTACATTTCCTAGTAATAGGTTGCGTTGAACACGGTCTTTCTAGGAAGTGTGTAGAACATTTAAATATCTCTGCATTTCACTTCGCTTTATCACACAGATTGTGCAGTAACTAATCAGTCAAGCGCAGCAGCGAAGGCCCAGTGAGTTTCCCGCCTGTACGCCGGCGGGAGAGGCGCTTCCGGCCTGTACGCCGGCGGGAGTCTCTGGAGTGCGCGCGCGCTGTCACGTTCTGTTTGATCCAGCGCCTGTCAGGACCGACTCCTCAGTTCCCGTCTTTGAAATAATTGCTGCTTTAGGTCTTACGTTTTTACAAATTGGGCCCGCTTGTCCTCGGAGGGTGGATTTGAATGCGCCAGCCATTAGCTTTCGCCCACTACGGCATATCTTCGCATACTTTTTCAAGCAGTAGTCAACAAGGACTTTCTTTAGCATAAATTGTGAGCAACGTGGCAGGCTTTTCGGTGTATTTTCCTATCAGTAACACAAGCACACAAGGTAAGCACCTGCTATAAGAAGCAGTCGTTTGATAGGGTACAGCTGCAGTGCTTAATTTGTAAAAGAAGTGCTGGTGCCCAAAGTTTCGCTCAGAAGCCCGCAGCTGGCACCATCAAATGTCAGGGGTGCCATATGCCAAGGTTGAATAGTCCAAATTACACCCCTGGCCTCTTGCATACATCACCAGACACTCCATGCCCCTTATTTTACTCTTGCAGGGTTTTTTTTCAGCTCATCTTTTTTAGTTTGTCACCCGGATCGAATTGGGACAAAAAATCGACCTGGGGACCAAAATAAAAGTGGGCCCGAATGGCAAAAAGTGGACACCTGTCATGTTTTGAACTTGTAAAGACATGATGCATGGGTATTTTGAAAGGTTTGAGAGATTGCACGCATTTGTGCTTGATGCAGGCAATGTTTGCGGCTTTATCGGTGAAATCAACAGTAGAAAGAGGCCCACACACTGCGAAAATACGGCCCACACACTGATCAGTCAGACCAGCACACCGGGCACTGTCTGATAGGCCAGTCCGACCCTGTTTGTCTCTGTTTTACTGCTTTCTCTTTCTCCTTTCCTCCTTTTGTATTTTTCTCTCTCATGCCCTGGGTCAAAGTCTGTTGAGAAAAAAAATAAGTGCTGGTGGGCCCCACATGTAACCACCGGCTCAAATTAAGCTCTGGAATTCAGTAGGAACTAGAGGCTGTGGCAGCCTCTCTGCCCCTTTGGGAGTGAACCCAAACTACTGAGCATCTGTAAACTTTCCAAAACTAAGGTCGGTAAAACACTGAGAAAAACATTCATTACTAAGTCAACGGTATTTATGCCTCAGTACCCAATGATAAAATGCATATTCTTGATTTTACAACTTGATTATAGTTCTAAAATATTTACTGGCTTTTGATGGACTGATTTATACTACATACTCATGATTACTATTGCTTTCTTTCTCTGTATAAATGGAATATTCAATCGAACGGAAAAAAGTGACTGGGTAACTTCCCAGTTTGAATATTACACAGGGCACCCAAACACGAATCTAGGATAAATCATGATTAGGTTTGCTTTTTTAATAGAATACTTTCTTGTTTAGCAGCGGGGAATCGAGACCTCGACTCTGTCTTAAGTTCTTTCAACAGTTTTGAACACATGACAACTCCCACAGCTCGCCCCACCTTCCCACAAAACCTGGGGGCGGGGATTTCACCTGTTGCATAGGCCACTTAGTGGACATGGAGAGACAGGGGGATACAATCAGTCCTGTAAAGAGTTCTAATACGAGCCCAGTGTTGCACCGAGCAAGTGAGAGGAGAGAATCTTGGCAAGACTGTTTTAAATGACATGTTTACAAATATATTGGCTTAATGATAAATAGTCATCCCTGGAAGGTCTCGAGGACGAAGTCTTGGACCCTGATGAAGAGGGGAGGAATGCAATGAAAATCAGCACACCTGAAGGGGATTAGGACCAGTGGTTCCAAAAACTGTACGAGAGACCAACCAACGCAGCCGCAAAGAACAGTCAGGCTCCTGGTAGGACATAGGCTGAGATGTAGCATAAGACAAGCGCTGAGGGACTGGAGGGACGGACAAGGATGCCGCATTATGATTGTGTGTTTGTTTTGCACGTGCTACAAATAGGGAAAAGGGTACAGCCGATGCTTGGTGATCAAAATTACAGAAAAAGGTCCATCACCAGCCTGCTCGTACCTGTATCCTCACTTTTGTACCCAGGGAGAAAACCTTGAACTGAAGACCCTTTGAGGAGATGAAGATCCCCTCTCTAAGTAGACCTGTGGTTTTTGTATCCCACAGATTACCCACTCATCACCCCATAGATTTCCAAGCTCCACCCACCTCCGACAGTGGCTGCCATGTAACTGAATCAACGATGCCTCAACATAGCCATCACAAAGAACAATCCTCCTGAGGTAGTTATTTAGCTATTCATTCAGCTCTGTTATCCAAAATTACTTGTTTTGGAGTGTCTGGGCAGGCTCTGAAATGGCTACCTTCATTTCACATCAGTTGGTGTCCTGCCCCGTTATCACTCTGTAGTATCCTCAGGTCATGTCATTCTGTTCCCTCTACCTAGCTGCTCAGCCAGTGTGAGTGTTCCGGTCAGAATGTCAGTGTGAGTGGAATGCTTGGGTGCCTGTGTGTGTGAGAGACAGTTGAGAAGATGGGCTGAGCAGCTAGGAGGCTGCTCCTGGTGGGGCCTGTTGCAGCTTACAGCTACTACTGAATAAACTACATCAACTACAACTCGGCTACGTCTACTTTGTATGCTGTACACGTGGGGCCAACCCACTACATATTTATGGCGACGATCTACATGGGATTTTATTACAACTCAACGCGAAAAGTAACAGGAGTTAAGTTAAAGCTGATGGAGCCAAGAAACATGGACTTAGAAGCATGTAACAAGCTACAAGTAACACAAGAAAAAGGATTCACGACAAACACGCGCAGTAGCCCCACCAGTGTCCCCAACACCGGACAGCCCAGCCCAGGCGTGCTGTGCCTTGATCTCCGCTTCTACAACATCTTTAAATATGTTGAGAAAGGCTGTCTACATCTTGCAGAAGATTACATGCCGCAACAAACGTCTACAGTGTCATAACTAATGTCTACAGTGCCTCAAAAAGCAAGGTAATCTGTGGCTGTTAACGCATGTGTCTTGAGTGCGCAATGAAGTGTCTTTGAATAACGGCATGCTGTTTAAATACAAGCTGCACATGTATGACTTACAAACAAAAGTCTTGCCTATGCGTAGGGTCTGGATGATGAACTCTACTCTATGTGCCTCTGTGTCAGCGCACGATTTGAGAAGCTTGAAATTTAACTGTTTACTTTTGTGGTGCCGGTTCTCCTTGATTTATGGCATTTGTAACGGATGAACGCAAATTGAAATGGTCTGGTCTCTCTGCCTGCGTCAAAAGTGGAGCGTCTCACACAGTTTATATTGTAGTAGAAGTATTTCTCAGTTCAATACTTAGAGGGCAGTAAGAAGAAGAAACAGTTACGCAGTGATTTTAAAATCAAACACAGCTCGAGCACCTTACCGTGTCATTGGTGTCGCGTGGAGCCGCTCCAGAGCCCTTCATGACGTGCAAAGCTCTTCAGTGCTGCCCATGACGTTATGCAGCAGGAGCGCGGAGTGAGCCACTCGGCATGCGTCTCCTGTGCGTCCCGCCATCTTGGAGTTGGCGGATCCAGGCCTTCTGCATCCTGTGTCATGGATGGATGAAGGTGTCCTCCAGCAACCTGCCAACCATTGTTCAACGAATAAAGTTTTGTTTCAAGGACGCATCGTCATCAGCAGCGTCATGAAGTCAAGTTTTACTTTTCAATATGGGGTTGGCTGCTCTATTCTTCATCTGCTCCGTTTCGAGTAGATGGCTTCTGCCCAACAATTTGATCTGCATCTTTAGGTAGCGTAAGGAAACCAAAGTGGTCTTTCTTTGCTCAAACGGCAATTATCTACGTTGGAATGGCGTGACAGAAGATTTTTCTGAAGATGGTTTAAAGTACTCTTGTCAGTATGGTACGAGGAGGACAAACAGTGGACTAACATGGGAAGGTACTTTTCGTTTTTACGCTTGTAAGTCAACATGCGAGTTTGCAAGCATCTCAGCTCCTGTGTTCTGCAGTTTCTTTGGTGCTCACTGTAGGAGTGTACATTTGTTTTTTCTGGCGCAAGTACTGCCTGTCTATCTTCGCGGTGACAGGCACACCATTGACATTTTTTTTTATATACAAGTTTTGAGGAGCATGTCTTTAAAAGTTTTTACGCTAATTTGTCTTCTTTTACAGGAAAAAGAGACTTCAATTTACAGTGACTTGTGATTGCTTTATGCCAACATTGTTGTTTTAAATTTTAAATGTACGTGTTATCTTGGCATAAGATCTTTCTGGTTATTCTTTATGACATTGTATCCCTGCCTAAGGGATGGGAGTGGGTCTTAGTCCCACATCTCTTTACCACGTTTATGGTAACTGTTTAAAGGAGTATTTTTTTTTAACTTTTGGGTGGTTCCATGTCCCTTACAGGAGGGATGGTTTTGAATATTGGGCAGTTCATTACATTTATGCTCCTATACACATGGGTTTATTTATGTTATATTGGTAATCCTGCTGACCACTTTTTAGAATTCGGGTAGTTATTTTATCCCTGCCTTGGGATGGGAGTGGGTTCTCAGCCCCATGTCCCCTGGTTTCAGATATTTTATCCCTGCCTAGGGATGGGAGTGGGTTTTAGTCCCATGACCCCACGTTCACAGTTACTTACATTTCAGATGGGTTTCAGCCCCACTTCCTGGTTATTAGTCTCCACACCTTCGTGGTCAACCCGCATGTTGTGGGGTTATAGGGTGTTTTGTTTACGCAGTTTATAGGGGGTTATTGTCCCACCTATGTCAGTAGTAATGGGTGTTAGTCCTATTTACTTAGTTTAAAGGGGGTGTTAGTCCCACCTTTGTTATTTTGGAGTTGGGTGTCAGTCCCTTCACTTCCTTGTACGTTTTCATGTGTGTGGGTAGTCCTCTTGTGATGCCACACTGTGCTGCATCTGTATTCTCATGCTGCACAAGTCCTTGGGGGTTAGTCCCATGTGATGTAATCTGTACATTTGGGGTGTCAGTCCCAATCATCGTTTTTTTTCACTGGGGTTTTAGTCCCACAGTGTCCCTCACATGAGGGGTGGCGTATGGTGTTTTTGCCACAGTCTCCTCACGTGAGGTGTACTTCCTTGGGTGTTGTTCCATCCATTGTATTCTAGTCTGGGTTAAGTTTACCCTTTCTCCTGTCATGTGTATTTTGCTCACTTGTTGTATGTGAGCTCTTCTTGGTCTTCTTACATTTTTCTTTGTTCACTGTTAAAGGAGGAGGATGGTGTTAGTGTGTGTTTTTATCCTTTCATCCTTCTTTCCTCCTTTTTGTTTGTCTGTTTTCCCTCTCGTGATGTCATTCTTTGCATCCCTGGGTTTACGGACTATTTACATCTCTTGTACATTTCTGTGTATAGTTGTTTTCAATTTAGTTTGGTTCTTTTTATTGTTCAGTATAAAAGGGATAGGACATGTAGTATCCTCAGGTCATGTCATTCTGTTCCCTCTACCTAGCTGCTCAGCCAGTGTGAGTGTTCCGGTCAGAATGTCAGTGTGAGTGGAATGCTTGGGTGCCTGTGTGTGTGAGAGACAGTTGAGAAGATGGGCTGAGCAGCTAGGAGGCTGCTCCTGGTGGGGCCTGTTCCAGCTTACAGCTACTACTGAATAAACTACATCAACTACAACTCGGCTACGTCTACTTTGTATGCTGTACACGTGGGGCCAACCCACTACACACTCTTTGCTGAGTCCGCTGTGAAGTCCCAAAAGGCTCTCAGTCAGTCCTATCCTATTTACATCTCTCCACTGGCTGCATCAGTTAGGACGCTTAGCTTTAACATTGCCTGCTATGCAGATGACACACAGACAACTGTGTCCATCCATCAGAACCACAAGATCACCAAATTCAGCTTCCAACAGTACATGACAGCAGTGGACAGATGGAGTCGTCAAAACTGCCTCAAATAAAATTGGTAGTCTGAAATCTTTCTTTTTGGCAAGCAAACACTTCTTTAGACCTGCAATGGAGTCCGGAAGAACTAAGGTCCCCTTTGACGCCAGCAGGCTCAACTAGAAATTTAGGTATTGTGTTCGACAATCATCTCTCCTTAGAATCTCAACTCAAACATGTAGCTGCCACTTGTTTCCACATACTTCGGATGTAATGCAAAATATTCCTCCCAATTCTTACTTTTTCACATAAAACCATAGTACAAGCATCCCATCTCGATAATGGAATTCTCTTTAGTTAGGTATAAAACAATACCTTGTGTACTGTTTAGAACTGGTTCGGAACGCAGTTGCTCGCCTGAATCATAACATCCCCAGATGAGTTGATATTAATTTCCACCTCAAATCCTTCCATTTATCTCTGATGCATAAGTACATTAGGTTTAAAGCCCTCTGCCTCACACTTACAGCTTTCCAGAATTTAGGCCCGGTTTACATCAGGAAGAGACATTTAAAGTATCTTCCAACTCGCCACATTCGCTCGATCTCGCAGAATCTATTGGTTATTCACAATATCAAGTGGAGCAGGCCAGGTGGGAGTTCATTCTTGTATCTACCTGCTAAACTGGGGGAATTCTTTAGCTTTGGATATAAAAGGACATCTCGAATCATATCACATTCAGAAAAAAATGAAAAACTTGGATACTGTAATTGCCTTAGCTTTGAGCCATCCCTCGATTTGTGCTTAAGGCTTCCAGCACATGGACACCCTTTGAGTTAACAGAGGTGCTATACACAATATATTTAATTCAGGGGGATTTACTTTTAATCTGCATGGCCAGTAAGGCACTGGTAGCCAATTCCACCAGGGACCCTGAAAGACTATACTTCACCAAGTAAGAAGATTGCTCTACTTCGTCTGATTTACTCATCTATATAGTAAAACAAATCTATGTGCCATGTCGTGAATTAGCAGCAGTACGCTGCATGGACACACAAGCAAACCTGACCAGCAAACTTGAATGCACTGGCATTTCAAATGATATTTATTTCATGGAGATTCCACTCTAACACTCCTTCTCCTGCCTTTCCTGGCAGGGTAATTCCAGTTGGCAAATTGCACTCGCCTCAGTCTGTCGCAGCAAGTTTGCCTCTCATTATATTCACTATGGTAAGAAAGCTGCCCAAACAAAACTTTTTTCCTAAATCATAGGAGTTAATGTCCAACTTTTTTCAGATGGATCATCGCAGTGCTGTCATTCATGCATGCACATACTCCGTTCTCTTAGAGATTTAGATAAATGCAGGGTGCGCACGGCTAATGATTACGATACCGCTGGTCACAGGTCCCAAGTGAGCCCACTGCAGCCTTATACTCAATTTCCCAAAAATACATGATGAAGATATGAGGGTTGAGGACCTTAACGTGGGACAACATACGAGATCCGTGCAATCTGCGATCGAGAAACCTCTTTCCAAAGCACAGATAGGAAACTCTTCAATTCCCCAAATCCTGAGAATTTGCTGGTTCTAGAATTTGGAGCATATGTTTGTGTCATAACAGAATGTGTGGAATATTCCAGGGATTTGAGAGGTCTCATGCAACAGTTGTAAGGAACTCTGCTAGCCTGGTTGGTGGGCTGGTGGAGCGCTCCCGTTATTTTGTAAGTGCTTAATAAATCCTTATGTTGAAAATACAACAGGTCTCATGGCTTATCCTCAACTTCCGCAAGCAGCAATGAGTGGGCAGAAAGCGTCACTGTATACCTGGTGCGGTAATTGATTGGCCGTATTACATAGGAAGAAGTGAGAAGCAATCCCGGACTGCTGCACTGAGAAAAGTGAGTGTCCCAATTACTTCATATGTTTCATTACGGCTTTCATGATGAACGGGGATGAAGAGGCATGCAACGCCTAGCTGGGCTATCCTTGGTGGTGCAATGGCAAGGAGTGCACAGGGTGGCTCATTCCCCAGTGCTCACTGTGTGCTACCAACTACTCATCGATCTGTAAGTGTCCTCGTGTTCGTTTTTGGTGACGCGAGGGATCTATTGTTTTTTGCAGCTTCTCCCAAGTCATAACATGCACTGCCATGCAACTTCTTCTGTGTGTCAGTATGCAATGGGCAGTGCCAAAGAGTGCAGAAGGGTGTTGTGTGAGCCTGGCCTTCATAAGAGGACACAGTATTTTTACTTATAGAGTGGTGATAACAAGGTGATGTAGTTGCCTAAGTAACAGGCATTACCGCAGCCTGTATGGCACAGTGTGACAACAAGCAGTGAGGATATTCATCTATGCAGTTAAGAAGAACAACTCTTTCAACCAGCTGCTAATAAACAAGCACTGGCAAAACCAATAGGTCTCTTCTATACGATTGTGTTTTAGCCATGTTGTACACCAGTGTGGCTGCTATTCCGCATATCTAAAAAGTTAGAGGCATGGAGTGGGGTGGGGTGGGGTAGATTGGAGTGGGGTGTGGTAGAGTAGAATAGAGTATATTGGTGGTAGAGTGGAGTGGGGTAGATTGGTGTACAGGGGAGTAGGGGTAGAATAAGGTGGGGTAGATTGGGGTAGATTGGGGTAGATTGTAGTGCAGGAGTTGAGTAGATTAGCATGGTAGATTGGAGTGGGGTAGATTGGTGTGGAGTGGGGTAGAGTGGAAAGGAGTAGACAGGACTAAGATATATTGGGGTAGATTGGGAAAGAGTGGAGCACAGTGGAGTGGGGCAGATTAGAGTGGAGTAGGTTAGGTTGGGGTGGGTTAGATTGGGGTGGGTTAGATTAGAGTGGGGTAGATTAGAGTGGGGTAGATTGGAGTGGAGTAGATTGGAGTAGGGCGGACTGAATAGATTGGAGTAGGGTACTTTGGGGTGGAGGGGTAAGGTAGACTGGAGTTGGGTGGATTTGGGTGAAGTGGGTTAGATTGGACTGGGGTGGGGCAGATTTGAGTGGCATGTGGTAGTATGGAATGAAGTGGAGTGGGGTAGATTGGGTAGAGTAGAATGGAGTGTGGTAGATTGGGGTAGAGTGGAGTGGGGTAGATTGGGTGAATTGGAATAGGTAGATTGGAGTGGGTAGACTGGGGTAGAGTGTAGTGGGTTGATTGGAATGGGGTGGAGTGGAGTTGTATAGATCGGAGTGGAGTTGAGATTGGAGTGAGAGATTGAGGAAGAGTGTAGTGGGTTAGATTCGGGTGAAATGGGATAGAAATGGGTGGATTCGAGTAGGGTAGATTGGAATGGAGTGGGGTAGATTGAAGATGGATAATTGGAGTGGAGTAGATTAGATTGGGGTAGAGTGGGGTGGGGTAGATTGCAGCGAGCGGGATGGGTGCAGTGGAGGGATGTGGGTAGAATGGAGTGGAGTAGGCTGGAGTGGAGTAGATTAGGATGGGGTAGATTGGGGTTTGGTAGATTGAAGATGGGTGGACTGGGTTAAATTGGAGTGGGAAAGATTTGAGTGGAGTGATTTGAGTGGAATGGAGTAGATTTGAGTGGAGTGGGATATATTTGTGTGGAGTGGGGTAGATTTGAGTGGAGTGTGGTTGATTGGAGTGGGGTAGATTGGAGTGAAGTGGAGTGCTTTAGATTTGGGTAGAGTGGAGTGTGACAGACTAGGGTAGTGGGTTAGATGTGAGTGTGGTGGGGTAGATTGGAGTAGGGCATATTGGGTTAAAGTGGGGTAGATTGGAGTGGGATAGATTGAGTGGGAAGAGGGGTAGATTGAATTGGGGTAAATTGGGGAGGAGTGGAGTAGATTGGGGTAGATTGAAATGGGTAGATCCTGGTAGAGTGGAGTGAGATAGATTGGGGTAGAGTGGGGTCGACTGGCAAGAGTGGAGTGCAGTGGATTGGGGTAGATTGTAGTAGAGTGGGGTAGAATGGACTGGAGTAGACTGGAGTGGGTGGGACAGATTGGAGTGGAGATGAGTAGATTGGAGTGGAGATGAGCAGAGTGGAGTGAGGTAGATTAGGGTAGATTGGAGTGGGATAGATTGGGTGGGTTATGGTGGGGTAGATTGGAGTGAGATAGATTGAAGTGGGAAAGACTGGAGTGGGGTAGATTGAGGTAGAGTGGAGTGGGATATATTTGAGTGGGATAGAGTGGAGTGGGGTAGATTGGTGTGAGACAGAATGTATGGCGTAGATTGAGTTGGGGTGGAGTAGGATAGGGTAGATTGGAGTGGAATGGAATGGAGTTGGCTGATTCGACTAGAGTGGGGTAGATTTGAGTGGCACGTGGTAGATTGAAGTGTAGTGGAGTGGGGTAGATTGGGTAGAGTGGAGTGGGGTAGATTGGGTGGATTAGAGTGGGTAGTTTGGAGTGGGATGGAGTGGAGTGGGGTAGATTGGAGTGGAGTTGGATAGACTGGAGTGGAGGGAGATAGATTGGGGAAGAGTGGACTGCGGCAGACAGGAGTGGAGTGTGGTAGACTGGAGTTGAGTGTGGTGGGGTAAAGTAGGGTAGATTGGGTGGATTAGAGTGGGGTAAATTGGAATGGAGTGGGGTAGATTGGAGTGGGGTGGATTGGAGAGGGATGATTGGAGTGGTGTAGATTGGAGAGGAGTAGATAGGGGAGGTGTAGGGTGGGGTAGATTGGAGTGGGGTGGGGTAGATTGGAGTGCGGTGGATTGGGGTAGATTGGAGTGGGGTGGATTTGAGAGCAGTGTGGTAGATTGGAGTGGGGTAAATTGGAGTGGAGTGGGATAGATTGTGTTAGATTGGAGTTTGGTAGATTGAAGTTGAGTAGATTATGGGGAAGTGTGGAGTTGGGTAAATTGGAATGAAGTGGGATAAATTGGAGTGGAGTAGATTGGAGTGGTGCAGATTGGAGTGTATTCGAGTAGATTGGAGTGGAGTGGGTTGGATTGAGGTACATTGGAGTGGTGTGGATTGGGGTAGATGAGTGTGGTGGATTGGAGTGGGGTAGACTGGGGTAGATAGGAGCAGAGTGGGGTAGATTTGAGTGGAGTGAAGTAGATTGGGGGGAGTGGGGTAGATTGGAGAGGGTTGGGGTTTATTGGGTTAGATTGAGTGGAGTGGGGTA
This sequence comes from Calotriton arnoldi, assembly GCA_963921515.1. NCBI lineage: Eukaryota > Metazoa > Chordata > Amphibia > Caudata > Salamandridae > Calotriton > Calotriton arnoldi. The sequence goes on along the minus strand of CAWUFW010000844.1, from coordinate 402,007 downwards.
GTGTGGAGTATGCATAGTGTGATTACAGAAACACATTTCAATTGAAATAACCATTACATTTGCACCAAAATATGCTTTTTTTTTATAATCAAATTTATTGAATTTAGAACGAACCACAAATTCACATTGGCATCAAAATCAAGCATAATATCACAATGTACATCCACATGAGAAACGACAGAGACTTGTGAATCAATTTGCAGGGTAAAATCATACATAAGGCTATCCTGAATCATAAAAGACACACCCACCCCTCAAGACAACAGGTTGAACCATTTACCCCATATCTTTTCGAAGAGTTCAGGGCAGCCCCGGGCTTCAAAGAGGGGTTCTTCTTGAGTCCCACACCAGTCCACTCCCCGTTTCCACCTCCGCATAGTTGGGGGTTTGGCCTGGGACCATAGTGCCGCTATATCTCGCTTCGCCACCGCCACCGCTGTCCCAAGGAAGCGCTTGCCGGCCCAAGAGCCGCCCAGGCCATCAAAGACACCTAGAATCAGGCGCAATGGGTCATGGGGGACCGTCCACCCAGGGTCTGCGAGAGTTCCAGCTCCACACCCACCCAGAACGGAGCCAGGACGGGGCATTGCCAGACCATATGATAAAAATCCACTGGGGCGTGGTTGCAGCGCGTGCAGGTCGGGGAAGGGCGCAGCTGGGCTTTGTGTAAGCGCGCCGGGGTGAGGTATGCCACGTGTAAATAATAGAGTTGGACTAAACGCAGTTTGGATGAGGTCGTCAGGGTCTTGGGGGCCATGAGGGCGTCCCTCCAATCCGCATCCTCCAGGGGGCCCAACCAACCCTCCCAGCGAGCTCGCAGCGAGTCTAGGGTTGCGGGACCATTGTTCACAAGGGAGCGATAAATCCGAGAGACCCCCCCCTCTACCCAGATTCCCCATCATCACCTGGGCCTCGAGAGGACTAAACTCGGGAAGGGAGGTGGGAGACGGAAGGTGCACCCGGAGCGCATGCCTAAGCTGTAAATATTTGTAGAATTGGGAGGAGTGGAGGGAATAGCGCTGCTGCAGGTCTGCAAAGGTTCTGATATGGTCCCCCACCCAAACGTCCCCAAGAAGCGAGAGCCCTATGTGGTCCCATCGATGGAAGTCCTGGAGGGATGAGGCCTCTCGCAGCCAAGTACCACACCACAGGGGCGTCTGCCTGGTAAGCTTCCGATCCCACCTCATGTGACGCAAAGCAGTGCGCCAAGCCAAGAGGACCGACCTAGTGATGGGGGGTAGGTCCCTCGGTATGGGAGATCCATACAAGTAGGCCTGAAGCCACGGGAAGTCCATCGTCTGGAGTTCTACCTGATACGCCGGGTCGGACCAGCCGCCCGCGAACCAGTCATGGACCACCATAAGTTTCGTGGCTAGATAGTAGAGGTGGAGGTTGGTTACACCCATGCCCCCGTCATAAGGAGGTATTCAGCAATGTGCCAGGGACATCCGCGGTCTCCCGCTCCCCCATAAAAAGCGGGTGAAGATACCGTCAAACTCAGGAAACCAGCTCGTCGGGAGGTGGAGGGAAATATTCTACAGAACATATAAGAGTCGGGGGAGAACCATCATTTTGAAAAGGGCACTTCTGCCAAGGGGGTTAAGAGGAAGAGATTGCCATTTCCTAAGGTCCGCCTTGGCCTTGGTGATTAGAGGTGTAATGTTCAGGGCCCATTCGAGATCTGAAAGCAGGGCAACCCAAATCCCCAGGTACTTGAAAGATTGCCTGCGCAAGGGAATGGTTGTCTGCCAATCGAAACAGGCACGGGACGGGTGGAGGGGAACCAGAGTGGACTTCGCCGGATTGAGCCGAAGACCCGAGATCCGTTCAAAAGCGGAGAGGACCTTCAAGCAGCGTGGGCCAGAGTTCTCGGGGTCCGCCAGGAAGAGGAGAACGTCGTCGGCGTAAATGGCGACCTTATCGACCTGAAAGGGGTCCCACGCCCAGCCCCGGATGCAGGGATCTTGGCGTATAAGGGAGGCCAGGGGCTCCATCGCTAGCGCAAATAAGAGCGGCGAGAGCGGGCAGCCCTGGCGAGTGCCTCTCTGAATGGGAAATGCCTCCGACAGCACGCCATTGACTAGGACCCTCGCTTTAGGGCAGGAATATAGAACATGGATGAGGCGCCGGAACGGCAGGCCGAACCCCATCACCTCTAACACCTCCTCCAAGTAAGTCCAATCCACCGTATCAAAGGCTTTTTCAAAATCAGTGAAAAGCAGGGCTAAATACGGAGTGAGACGGTGGCGATGTGCGAGTGCGAGGTGGAGACGGCAAATGCAGTGCCGTGTACCCCGGGCAGGCATAAAGCCGCATTGGTCCGGATGGACCAAATCCTGTAAGAGGGGGCGGAGGCGTTGGGCCAAAACAGTGGCGAAGATTTTCACCTCGGTGTTGATGAGGGAAATAGGGCGATAGTCCGCACAAGCAAAAGAGGGCGGCTGTGTCTTTGGGAGTACCACAATAGTGGCCACGTCCGCTTCGGGAGGAAAGGACCCCTTGTCCACCACATGGCGAAACAATTCCGCCAAGTTCGGGACCAGCAAGTCGCGATAGGTCGCATAGTATTCTTGCGGATAGCCGTCCGGTCCTGGCGTCTTGCTGGAATTCAGGTGAGAAATAGCTTCATGAATTTCCTCCGAAGTGAAGGGGAGATCCAGAGTCTCCGAGAACGCTTGGGGAAGACGTGGCAGACGGGTCCCCGTCTCCGACAAGAGTGCAGTTAGGGAGGCCTCAGGGGGTCGGCCCGCATAGAGATTGGCATAGTAATCCGCAAAGGCTTGGGTGATAGCCCGAGAGGTAAAGTGGTGGGTACCGGCCCCATCACGGACCTCGGGAATGATGCGAGTGGCCTTGGGATAAGAAATGAGATTATGGAGTAATTTGCCATTTTTATCTCCCCAGCCATATACCCGAGCCACCGAAGAGCGCCAGAGCATTTTAGCGGCGTCCAGGGAGATCTGGCAGATCTCCTCTCGGAGCAGTGCGGGCTGTCGGGCGGAATCAGCATCCTCAGTAGACCCCTGGGTTGACTCCAACCGAGCAGCGCGGGCCTCCAACTGTACAAGGCGGGCGACCTGAGCCGTGCGCCTCGCGTGGACTAAGCCCCTGGCCACACCCCGTATGGTGGCCTTGCCGGCCTCCCACAGAGTACCCGGCGAGGAGACCGACCCTGTATTGAGCACGAAGTATTGCTTCAGCTCCCGGCCGAGGGATTCAACGAAGTCCGCGTCTTGCAGAAACCAGCCGTTCATTCTCCAAGTCGTACAAACGCCGTCGGGGGAGTTCCCAAGCCGGAGGGAGACAGGAGAGTGGTCCGAGATGCCCCTGGGTAAAATAGTGGCCCCGGACACCAACGGACAATCAGGGGCAGGCACTAGGAGCAGGTCAATACGAGATTGAGTATGGTGGGCCGCGGAAGTGTGGGTGTACTGTTCCCGCCGGGGATTCCACACCCTTCACGCGTCGCAGAGACCCAGGGCTGAGGACCAATCAGAAAGGCGCTTAGCAGAGGCAAGACGGGAACGCCTGTCGCGTCGCAAGGGGGGGTACATAACAGCGTTAAAGTCACCTCCGATGACCGTCAGGCCCTGAGGAAGGGTGGAGACTAAGAGCGTGAGTCGCCGGAGGGCAGAGGGCATTGTGGCAGGGTAATATAAATAGATAAGAGATTAAGAGGATGCCCCTCGACCCTGCCGGTCAGGGCCACATAGCAGCCTTGTGTGTCAGTCTCAACCTGTGACAAAGTAAAGGGGAGACCCTTACGGAGCAGTATGGCCACCCCCCGGGAACCCCGTGTGAAACCCGAATGCCAGACCCTGTCGAACCCATAACGGCGAGAAAAGTGCACTGGGTGCCTAAAAGGTGCGTTTCTTGTAGAAAGAGGATGTCAGGTGCATGGCGCTGGGCGCTGCGGAGGACTGCAGTTCGCTTTATGCGGTCTAGCAGGCCGTTGACGTTCCATGACACAATGTGGAGGGGTTTATGTAAAGTTGACATCATCAGGGCGGGTATTGTGTGTGGGATGGTAGTGCGGCTATACCTGGGTCCCAGGGGAGGCAGCATCTCCTAGCCGGGGCATGGGGTTGCATTTCGTGTGGTCTGCTAAGCTTCATGTCGTCATCGGTGACGCGCGTGCATTGACTGATGCCAATTAAAACAAAAAACGGCGGCCCGTAGGCGGCCAAAAACAATAAACAATCGGGAGACAACGGTCTGCTCACCCTCCCTCGCCCCACAACACCCCCCACCCCCACCCTACACTACTGAACTTGAAGCATCTGTCGCCCTGAAAAGGAAAAACAACAAACCAGCAACACAGCTGAATCTGAATGCTAAGCTAAAACGGTTAGCGAAACATGAGCGTGGCAGAGATGGACCCCTCCATGTAGGCGGATGAGATAATCGTTAACAGCTAGAAAAACAAATGAGAGCAGTAAAAGCCAAAGGACTACAATTAAGTCAGAGTACTCAGGTAATACAGGTAGTAGAACTTGGCTTGACGGTGGCGGGCTCCTCCATGTGTACTGACCCGGAAAGGGGGGGGGCGCCGCTGCAGGGGCCGCCGAGAAAACAGCGTACAGATGGCATGCCAATGGGCCCCTTAGTTCAGATCCCTCCATCGTCCCCAGTTCCTTGGAGAGCAGGGTTCCGTGACAAGTCAGAGTCAGATATGGCCTGGCGCAGTGCCCCAGAGGGGTCTGGGATGCGGCTCAGATCGATCAGGGAACCAGTTGAGCTGGAAGATGCAGATCTTCTAGGCGATGCGTGAGGGAGGGGCAGCTGAGGCACAACATCCGGAGAGCGGGAGGCGGCTCCACGACGGTCACCCTTCTTGCGGGACCTAGTGCGGCGCCTTTGGGGCTTGGGCAGGGTTGGGTGAGGTTGCGTAGGCTCCCACCGGGCAGGAGAGGAGACCAATTGGGTCCGGAGAGGGCGCTCCTCCGTGAGCCAAGTCCAAGCCGCATGGGGGCTATCGAAGAAGAGCGCCTTGTCCTGAAAGATAACTCGAAGCCGGGCCGGAAAGAGAAGGCCATAGCGAAGACCCAGGTTACGGAGCTTCTGCTTAACTTCGTCGTAAGTTCGACGTTGGGCTTGCACCTCCCTGGTGTAGTCTGGGAAGACCATAATCTTGTTGTTCTGGAAAGTCAGAGGGCCCTGCGTCCGAGCCGCCCTAAGGATAGCGTCCCTGTCCCGGAAATTGAGGATCCGCAGGATAATGGGCCGGGCAGGAGCTCCTGGCGGAGGTCGGGGAGCCAGGGAGCGGTGGGCAAGCTCGATAGCAAACCAGGGGGAGAGGGAGTCTTTGGGCATCCAGGTGCGCACCCAAGTCTCCACAAACGTGTCTGCATGGCCTTGCTCCGCCCCCTCGGGAAATCCTATGAGGCGCAGGTTGTTCCTCCTCGACCTGTTTTCGGCGTCTTCGGCCCGACGGTGGAGTTCCGAGGTCTGAGTCTGGAGATGGGCCACTTGAGTCTTGAGCTGGCCTATATCATCCTCAGCCGTGGAGAGACGCGACTCCGCCTCCGAAATCCGGGCCGGAGCGTTACGCAGGTCCTGTCGAATAAGGGCCATGTCTACCCTTACCTCGCCGATTTTATGCTCCACCGAGGTCTGTGATGCGCCAATTGCTTGGAGGATGGTGGATAGGTCCCCCCCAGCGGGAGCAGGAGTGGTAGGCGCTCCCCCTCCGGGATCCCGGTCGTTCGTGGTGTATTTGTCCATTTTTGTTTGGGTTTGAGAGGCTGGGGTCTGCAGGGTGCGGGTTCTGCCCATCGCCACCAAAGGTGAGGGTCAGTCGTCTCGCGGACAGGGGAGGCAATCACCCACTCAGGGGGGAGGCGGGGGGGTGGGGCCCCCCACACCCAGACCGTCGATACTCGGGCCCGGGCGCCTAGGCCAGCCCCCCCGGCCTCCGCCAACCCCCGGGATGAACCAGCAGACAACCAAGACCCCCCTTTCTCCCTCTCGGACAAGTGCCTCGGTCAATGAAGGGTGGCGCCCCCACGCCGACCCAGGAGGAGCGTCAAAGGGCCGTTAACAGGGGGGCCCAGGGAGGTGAGCCACCAATCCGCACCACGGCGGGCGAGAGGCAGCCCACCGCAGGTGGTCGGCTCCAGTTGGCGGCGGGGTCAGCGATGGAGAAGAGGATCCACTAGGGTACAGAGAGGCCCAGGCGATCAAGCAGCGGCAGAGGGGGGGCCAGCAGCGCGCTCCCAACCGCCCACCAACAACGGCGGAGACGAGCCCACAACAGTCAAGTACCCTCAGCCAGCGGAGGGGCCCCCGGGGAGAAGAAAAGAGGTCCGACCCCACAGTGGCACGCCGCCAGCAGGGGGCCGACTCCAGGCAGGGATGGTCAAGCGGGCTCCCCCCACACACCGGCCGGCACTCCCCCGGGGGGCACCCCCAGATAGTGTAGAGAGCAGATGTCCCTTACGCCGCTACCCGACAATGGCAGCCGGGGCCAGTAAGTCTCAGGCAGGTGTCCACGGGTGGGGTCCCCAGCCCTCAACAACCGTAGGGAGGCTCAGAGGTGCCGAGGAAGGCAATGGGGGGGTCCACAGCAGTTACAGCGCCCCCCGCAACACCCCCAGCCGGCTCACACCCCACTCACCGGAGGCCCGCCAGCAAGGGCCGACAGGAATTCACCCTCTCCCCGAGGGCCGGCAGCCCCCGAGGGCCGAGACAGGGCCGCAGCGCCGCCGCCACCCAGAGCGGGCAGGAGGGCTCAGGCCGAGCCAAGACAGGAGGCAATGCAGCACTGGGTGCAGAGAGAGGCCCTGCAGGGGCATGGAACCTCGGATGGTCGTCGGCGGCCCCAGCGGCCAGAATGGAGGGCGCCGACGCTCATGCCCCGGGAGGCCGGCCGAGCCCCCAGCTCCGTCACACAAAGGGGCCGGGAGAGGCCGGAGCCGCAGGAGGCAGAAAGGCCCTGGCGCGTCTCGCCGCTGCCCGACAAAGGCAGCCGATCCCGGTGGGGCAAGGCGGGCCAGATAGGGCAGGCCAGATGAAATCAGGAGGGTGCACAGCGGCAGTAGAGGGCCCCTCAGGGTTGCGGGGCCCTCACCGGTCCCCGTCAGGGCCAGCGGGCCAGAGCACAAGATGTTGGAGCACAGGCCTCCGCCAGCCCAGGCGAACCCCCCGCCTCCACCGCTCAGGGGGTCTGAAGGGGCTGGAACCGCAGGGGGATGAAGCAGGCCGTGGTCCACCACACCACACCACGCCGCTGCCCGACAGCGGCAGCCGAGCCCGGCGGCGCCCCCGGCCACCGCGTAATCACCACTAGGAACGATCTGGGCTCACCTCGGAGGGCATCCGGCAGAAGCAGGCAGTCCGGTGGAAACTCCCACGCGGCCGGGCCGCGCTCACCCCCTCAGTCCTCCGACAGTCTCCCCCACATGTAAGGCAGGCCTCACAGCGCGGCCTCGGATGCCACCACGCTCTCTCCCCGCAGGGACCCGGGGCGCGGCCCGGCCCCAGGCAGCACCGGAGAGCAGGTAGTCACAGCCGCCACCCCGGAGCGGCAAGCAGGGCCCCGGGGGACGGATCGCCAAGGCCCAGGGCGCCCGGCTCAGGAATGGGCCACCGAGGGGGCCGCCATGTTGCAGATCGCGGCCTCGGAGAATGGGGGGCCAGATCAAGGCAGCAAAGGCTCCAATCCGCCCGGGAAAGGGACCGGAGCACAGCCAGAGAGACAGAGGACCTCCGCAGATAGTTAGAAGGGCCGATGGCAGGTATTAACGGGCGGATGCAAGGCGGATGACGGAGGGGGTCCGGAGCACTCTCAGAGTGCGACCGCCATCTTGACGCCTCAGGCCACGCCCCCCAAAATATGCTTTTACTGCACATAAACAATGTGTGCAAATGTGTTTTGATCATATTCAAATATTTGTTTCCACCACACTTCAGAATTACAAAGAAAACGTGCCTCATTGGTACCAATTCTGAAACATCAGCACAAATCTTTTTCTTTGTTGTGTACTAGAAAAAAAGAACATCCCTTTGTCCAATAAATCCTCTCACTTTGAAGTCAGAGAAACTAAAATAAACACCAAGCTCCCTGAAAGAATTAGCCTGACATTTGACCTCTGTCTTTGAAGGCACAGCAAATGTGACAAGATAAGAATAAGATTTAAAGGCCCTTGACCTTGCCAGGTAGGTCGCTCCCCCACCACACAGCTCCGCCTGTGTTGTCCGCCCGCTGCTGCTGCTGGTAAGCTCGCCCCTCCGCTTGTGGCCTCGGTGCCCGTATTTCTTTGCTTTTTGTCTCTCCATTTTTTCCTTCTGTGCCCCCGCTGCCCCATTGTACTGTGCCCGTATCTCTCTGCTTGTTTTCTCTCCATTTTTCCTTCTGTGCCCCTCGCTGCCCCATTGTACTGTGCCCGTATTTCTCTGCTTGTTTTCTCTCCATTTTTCCTTCTGTGCCCCTCGCTGCCCCATTGTACTGTGCCCGTATTTCTCTGCTTGTTCTCTCTCCATTTTTCCTTCTGTGCCCCTCGCTGCCCCATTGTACTGTGCCCGTATTTCTCTGCTTGTTTTCTCTCCATTTTTCCTTCTGTACCCCTCGCTGCCCCATTGTACTGTGCCCGTATTTCTTTGCTTGTTTTCTCTCCATTTTGCCTTCTGTGCCCCCGCTGCCTCTCTCCATTCCCTCCGCTGCGTCCCCTGCGGCCCGCCCCCCTGACTGCCCATTCACTGCCCCTGCCTCCCGCCTCCCAGCTGCTCCTCCCTCCCACCTCCCCATATATGGTGGCCGCTGCGCGGTGAGGAGAGCGACCCTTGACCTTGCCAGGTAGGTCGCTCCCCCACCACACAGCTCCGCCTGTGTTGTCCGCCCGCTGCTGCTGCTGGTAAGCTCGCCCCTCCGCTTGTGGCCTCGGTGCCCGTATTTCTTTGCTTTTTGTCTTTCCATTTTTTCCTTCTGTGCCCCCGCTGCCCCATTGTACTGTGCCCGTATCTCTCTGCTTGTTTTCTCTCCATTTTTTCCTTCTGTGCCCCCGCTGCCCCATTGTACTGTGCCCGTATCTCTCTGCTTGTTTTCTCTCCATTTTTCCTTCTGTGCCCCTCGCTGCCCCATTGTACTGTGCCCGTATTTCTCTGCTTGTTTTCTCTCCATTTTTCCTTCTGTGCCCCTCGCTGCCCCATTGTACTGTGCCCGTATTTCTCTGCTTGTTTTCTCTCCATTTTTCCTTCTGTGCCCCTCGCTGCCCCATTGTACTGTGCCCGTATTTCTTTGCTTGTTTTCTCTCCATTTTGCCTTCTGTGCCCCCGCTGCCTCTCTCCATTCCCGCCGCTGCGTCCCCTGCGGCCCCGCCCCCCTGACTGCCCATTCGCTGCCCCTGCCTCCCGCCTCCCAGCTGCTCCTCCCTCCCACCTCCCCATATATGGCGGCTGCTGCGCGGTGAGGAGAGCGACCCTTGACCTTGCCAGGTAGGTCGCTCCCCACCACACAGCTCCGCCTGTGTTGTCCGCCCGCTGCTGCTGCTGGTAAGCTTGCCCCTCCGCTTGTGGCCTCGGTGCCCGTATTTCTTTGCTTTTTGTCTCTCCATTTTTTCCTTCTGTGCCCCCGCTGCCCCATTGTACTGTGCCCGTATCTCTCTGCTTGTTTTCTCTCCATTTTTCCTTCTGTGCCCTCGCTGCCCCATTGTACTGTGCCCGTATTTCTCTGCTTGTTTTCTCTCCATTTTTCCTTCTGTGCCCCTCGCTGCCCCATTGTACTGTGCCCGTATTTCTCTGCTTGTTTTCTCTCCATTTTTCCTTCTGTGCCCTCGCTGCCCCATTGTACTGTGCCCGTATTTCTCGGCTTGTTTTCTCTCCATTTTTCTTTCTGTGCCCCTCGCTGCCCCATTGTACTGTGCCCGTATTTCTTTGCTTGTTTTCTCTCCATTTTGCCTTCTGTGCCCCCGCTGCCTCTCTCCATTCCCGCCGCTGCGTCCCCTGCGGCCCCGCCCCCCTGACTGCCCATTTGCTGCCCCTGCCTCCCGCCTCCCAGCTGCTCCTCCCTCCCACCTCCCCATATATGGTGGCCGCTGCGCGGTGAGGAGAGCGACCCTTGACCTTGCCAGGTAGGTCGCTCCCCCACCACACAGCTCCGCCTGTGTTGTCCGCCCGCTGCTGCTGCTGGTAAGCTCGCCCCTCCGCTTGTGGCCTCGGTGCCCGTATTTCTTTGCTTTTTGTCTCTCCATTTTTTCCTTCTGTGCCCCCGCTGCCCCATTGTACTGTGCCCGTATCTCTCTGCTTGTTTTCTCTCCATTTTTCCTTCTGTGCCCCTCGCTGCCCCATTGTACTGTGCCCGTATTTCTCTGCTTGTTTTCTCTCCATTTTTCCTTCTGTGCCCCTCGCTGCCCCATTGTACTGTGCCCGTATTTCTCTGCTTGTTTTCTCTCCATTTTTCCTTCTGTGCCCCTCGCTGCCCCATTGTACTGTGCCCGTATTTCTCTGCTTGTTTTCTCTCCATTTTTCCTTCTGTGCCCCTCGCTGCCCCATTGTACTGTGCCCGTATTTCTTTGCTTGTTTTCTCTCCATTTTGCCTTCTGTGCCCCCGCTGCCTCTCTCCATTCCCGCCGCTGCGTCCCCTGCGGCCCCGCCCCCTGACTGCCCATTCGCTGCCCCTGCCTCCCGCCTCCCCAGCTGCTCCTCCCTCCCACCTCCCCATATATGGCGGCCGCTGCGCGCGTCGCGGCTGCCGCTGGCGCGCCGAAGGCGCGCCTAAGGCAAGCTCTGTCTGCGCCCGTCCGCGACTGGACCGCGCCCAGCGCCAGAACCCCTGGGCCGCGCGCCCCCGCTCCAGCCTCGAGGACCGACGCCGATACGATGCCACCACACTCCACGCTCTCAACCCCGGACGGACGCACAACTGCTTCAAGGCCGCCCCGAAACGCACCCATGGTCCCTTCACCTGCCGGAACTGCAGCTACACCAGCCTCAGAGCCACCGAGGCGCCCGCCAAGAAGGACCCCAACCACCTCCGGTGCATCCTACTGAACACCCGCTCCGCACGCAAACACGCCGTCGAGCTCTGGGACCTGCTCGACACATCATCACCAGACGTCGCCTTCCTGACAGAGACCTGGATGAACGACTTCTCCGCCCCCGACATCGCCATAGCCATCCCAGACGGCTGTAAGATCACCCGCAGAGACCGCATCAACGCAGTAGGAGGAGGAATCGCCATCGTCCACAAGAACACCATCAGGGTCTCGACCAGCACCGACGACACTCTCAGCACCGCCGAACACATGCACTTCCAGATCCACACGGACCCCAACACCACCCTTAGAGGCACCCTTGTCTACAGACCCCCTGGGCCCCGACCCCAGTTCAGCGACTCCATCGCCGACTTCATCAGCACACACGCCCTGACCTCTACCGACTACATCCTCCTCGGAGACCTGAACTTTCACCTGGAGAACAACAACGACAGCAACTCCACCACCCTGATCGACAGCCTCGCCAACCTCGGCCTGAGCCAGCTCGTCACAACACCGACCCACTGCGCCGGCCACACGCTTGACCCCATCTTCTCCTCAAGCTCCCACGTCTCCTTCAGCCACACCACGGAACTCCTCTGGACCGACCACCGCTGCATCCATTTCACCTTCCAGAAACCCACCACACACCACCGCACCCAACAGATCCCACGCCGCTGCTGGAGCAAAGTCACCGAAGACCAACTCCGGGCAACCCTCGCTCTCAGCCCTCCCTCCGACCCATCCAACACCGACGACGCTGCCTGCAACCTCAGACGATGGATGGACGACTGTGCCAACACCCTCGCCCCGCTGAAAAAGCTCACCTACAGCGACACCACCAAAAGAGCCAGCTGGTTCACCTCGGAACTCCTAGCTTCCAAGCGTACCTGCCGGAAACTAGAGAAGAAATGGCACAGCGATAAGACACCGGACAGCCACACAGCCCACAAAGACGCCATCCGTAACCACCACCACCTCATCAGGTCCGCCAAGAGAATCTCCTTCAAAGACCGCCTCGACAACAACGCACACAACAGCAAGGAGCTTTTCAACATCGTGAAGGAACTCTCCAATCCCAGCTCCAACACCAACGACATCCCGCCGTCGCAACCCCTGTGCGATTCCCTCGCCACCTTCTTTCACCGCAAGATCGCCGACATCCACAACAGCTTCAACACCCAGACAACCCCAACTAAGATCGATACACCAGACCCGCCACACACCATCGACCACGACCCCCTGCCAGCCTGGGCCAACGTGAACATCGAGGACACCATCAAGACCATGAGCACAATACACTCCGGCTCCCCGTCAGACCCTTTCCCCGCACCACATCTTCAACAAAGCCAGCAGCTCCATCGCACCCCACCTGTGCAACATCATCAACCTCTCCTTCGAGACCGCGACCTTCCCAGAGAGCTGGAAACACGCAGAGATCAACGCCCTACTCAAAAACCCAAGGCGGACCCGAGAGACCTCAAGAACTTCCGGCCCATCTCTCTGCTTCCGTTCCCAGCCAAGGTCATCGAGAAAATCGTCAACAAACAGCTAACCCGATACCTCGAAGAAAACAGCATCCTGGACCCATCCCAATCAGGGTTCCGCAGCAACCACAGCACTGAGACTGCCCTCATCGCCGCCACCGACGACATCAGGATCCTGCTGGACAATGGTGAGACCGCAGCCCTCATCCTGCTGGACCTCTCCGCCGCCTTCGACACTGTCTGCCACCGCACTCTACGCGCACGCACGACGCAGGGATCCGAGACAAGGCCCTGGAATGGACCACCTCCTTCCTCGACGGCAGAACCCAGAGAGTCCGCCTCCCACCTTTCCGATCCGAAGCCTCCGAGATCATCTGCGGCGTACCCCAGGGATCGTCCCTCAGCCCAACACTGTTCAACATCTACATGGCCCCGCTCGCACGCATCGCCAGACAACACGACCTCAACATTATCTCCTACGCCGACGATACTCAACTGATCCTCTCCCTCACCAAGGACCCCCTCGCCGCCAAAGCCAAACTCCATGAAGGAATGAAGGCCGTCGCCGATTGGATGAAGATCAGCCGATTAAAGCTGAACACGGACAAAACGGAGGTCCTCATCCTCGGCTCCAACCCCTCAGCCTGGGACGACTCCTGGTGGCCAACGACGCTGGGAGCAGCCCCGACACCCACCGACCACGCACGCAACCTGGGAGTCATCCTCGACTCAACGCTCTCCATGGCCAAGCAAGTCAACGCAGTCTCCTCCTCCTGCTTCAACACCCTCCGCATGCTTCGCAAGATCTACAGGTGGATCCCGACAGACACAAGAAGAACAGTCACCCAGGCCCTCGTCAGTAGCAGACTGGACTATGGGAACGCCCTCACGCGGGAGCCCCGGCCAAGTTCATCAAGCGACTGCAACGCATACAAAACGCCTCCGCACGACTGATCCTCGACGTACCACGCCACAGCCACATCACCCCCCACTTGAGGAACCTGCACTGGCTCCCCGTCGACAGGTGGATCACCTTCAAACTCCTCATCCACGCACACAAGGCACTCCACAAAACTGGCCCAGCCTACCTCAACAGACGACTCTTCTTCTACGTCCCCAACCGCCAGCTCCGCTCCGCCGACCTCTCCCTCGCCACCGTCCCCCGCATTCGAAGAACAACCACCGGCGGCAGATCCTTCTCACACCTCGCCGCCAAGACCTGGAACACCCTTCCACTAAGCCTACGAAAGACCCAAGACCTGCTGACCTTCAGGAGGCTACTCAAGACCTGGCTGTTCGACCAGTAGCAGCATCCCCCCCCCCCTTCCCTCTCCCCAGCGCCTTGAGACCCTCGCGGGTAAGTAGTGCGCTCTACAAATTCTGTGATTGATTGATTGAAAGGCCTGTTTACAGAAAGCGAGTTCATGGAAGAATACAGTAAACACTGCTTAGGCAACAGGAGGGACAAACTGAACCTGGACAGCCTAAAGCAAGTAAAGCCAGCAAATACAAGCCAGAAAGTGTGAGTTACAGACCACAAAGTCAATGGTAATCAACGAGCGGAATGCATTCCAAGGTCAACTTTCTGAAAGTCCCCACAATGTCTTTAACGCGCTGTCTGGTAGGCTGCAACCTAAACAAGCATTGGCATAGCCAATAGGTCTCGCCTTTGGGACCTTATAAATGTTTTGCCAGAGCTATTGGCTTTGTTAATGTGTTTAAGCTATGTTGTAGAGCACTTGTGACTGCCTGTTTAGTAGTAAAATATTGCAATAGTTGGTGGTTAGAGGGGCTCCTAGAGCTTTGGGCCCCAGTGTCACTACACCTGCTGCACCATCTAAATAAAGCCTCTTTCAACTGCAAGGTAACTGCAATTTGACTGCCCGTTTAGTAGTAAAATATAGCAATATTAGGTGTTTAGAGGAGTTCTGACAACTTTTTGGCCCGGTGCCATTGCACCTGCTGCACCATTCAAATATATATAAAAACAAGTGTGTGGGGGGCGTGGCTTGAGCCGCCACAGGATGGCCGCGCTTGCCTGAGGCTCCGCGTTTCAGACGGGACCTCTTTATCACCAGAGCTGCTTTTTTCGCACTTTGAGAAGGCATGGATTGAGGCTTTCACTGAGCGGACGCGGGGGCACAGGTAGTTGTTCTTTTTTTTTCATTTTGACCTCGTTTTCTGCCTGTTTTCCCCCACGCCGCTTTTACTTCAAACGATCCTGGTGACGCCCGCCATTTTGTCCTCGGCGGGACGTCCTCCCTTTCCTACAGGCTTCCTGGTTCTGCTCGCAGCGCGGATTTTTAAGCCACGGCGGCAGCTAAGCTGTACCAACCCTTTGTTTTGCTGGCATTACTCGTTTTTGGCATCTTTATATTATTGCTGGCTGGAGGTTGGCAGTTGAACATTGCTTCCTTCATTGAGTGACTGTCTCCTGACATAATGTGCTTCCTGGCAGCTTGCACATCGTAAATTTTTGAATTTTTTTATTTCTTTTTCATGAAGTCATACCATCCAATTTGAACAGCTTCAGCTGGTGGGCAATATTATAGCTCTGTGCCCATATATTTATACTGGTATATGGTCCTCCTTAACTATTTTTTATCTCACCTGTTTCTTGATGGATGACACATCTCTACTATAGACTACCATATGAGTCTGTCTTCCCTTCACTCAGTTTGCTCTTATTTGCCAGGTCAGTCTGCATCAGGCCCTTCAGCGAATGTATATGCTCCTCAATTGGGCTACCCTCCTGTTAAATGAATTGAGACGGACTGAGCTAAGCTGTCATGCTTTATGTGCCTGCTATATCAGTCAGCGGATCCCTTTCACTGTGTGGAGGTTGCTAATAAATTTGGTTAGTGGACACTGAATTTGTTATTCATCTGGGCGCTCGTAGAATCTGACGTTTCGCTTCAGATGTGTTGAGGTGACGTTCGGAGCAGCTTTTTCATTGTTGTTTTTAGCTGCCTCCTACAGTTGTTATATCTGCTTGAATTTGTTGCTCGTCTTTTGAACATTTCATTACATTTTTATATTCATTTATATGGACTCGTCTTCCTCCTTTGGTCAGAAAAATACTTCATCAGGTATGTCTTCTCTTCGCAAAGACTCCAATCCTGCTGCCCCTCCTAAACGTCAAAAGAAAGAACCCAATTCACCTACCAAATCTCCATTACCCATCACACTGGAGGATCTCATGGAAGAAATAAAGTTGATTAAACCTTTTGTGATTGAAACTAACGCTACCCTGCAGAGGCTAGATGAGAAATGGTCAAACTTAGATTCAAGAGTGTCTGAGATGGAACAGAGAATTAGCGATACTCAAGATGTGATCCCTCAGGTCACAGCCATGTCTAAAGAGATTGCTCTCCTCAAGATACAAACGGAGGACTTAGAAAATCGTAATAGACGCAATAATCTTCGAATTTATGGCATTCCCGAGGGTGAGGAGGGGTCTGACATGACCGCCTTCTTAAAGATACACATTCCCAAAATTGTTGGTCTCAAGGATGGTATTAATCTTAATCTGCAACGTGCTCATCGCATTGGTCCTAAAACCGGAGGTTCATCGTCAGTTAACCGTCCCAGAGGGATAATCATTTTATTTCTGGAATATACGGAGCTGTTAATGATCCTTTCAGCGGCAAAACAAAGAAAGCAGATGTGTTGGTCCGGTCACAAAGTCTTCTTTTCTCAAGATGTCGCCCGCGCTACTGCAGCTCGTTGCAAGGAATTTCTTTCGCTTCACCCGGCGCTTCGCTCCATGAATGCCAGATATGGTTTAGTACATCCTTGCTTCTTTAAAGTTACTTATAAGGAGAGGTCCTACTCCTTTGACCGTCCTGAAGATCTAAGACAATTCATTTCTCACCATAAAGGGGACGAGATGAACTTTGGAGGGACTTGATCAACTTTGTCGTTCATTTTTTGCCTTATGTTTTCTGAGTTCATCCTTTCTTTTGTATTTCTTTAAGATGCTGGTCCTCTTCTATTGTTGTTGGTTTTGGACTGTCGTTGTTGCTCTTTCTAGAATATTGTAGTTTGTCTGTTATTTTGGTTGGTCATTTCATGTTATTGTTTCTCTTTGTCTTTCTCCACAGATGTTCTTTCCTTCTATACAGACCCATTTCCCAGAAATTTCCCCAGATGTTTCCCTCTTTCCTGCCTCTTCGCCTTTATCCAAAGGTTTACAGTTACCCTCACGTTTGGTAAGTGTTCAGTACTTCTTTCCATATCCTTGTTTCTGTTGAATGTCTGTTTTTCGATTATGGATTTAGATTTGATTGTAGTTAGTCTCTCACGTTGAGACTGTCTTCTTGGCTCCCTGTTTTTGTATTTATTTCTTTAATATTGGTTCCGGCTGTCCTCGGTTGTCTTGGCTGGTTCGGTCGTCTTTCTTCCCCTTGCGGCTTCCCGCTTCCTCATGTTATTTTCTTTACTCTGGATCTATATCCTGTCTTTCTTGACTGAAGTCCCCTGGCTTCCTGTCAACTTTTCTTTGTCTATCACTTACTACTTCTGCTTTTTCTCTCTCTTCTTCTTTTCTTTTCTCTTTTTTTCTTTTTCTTCTTTACCCTCTCTTCTTTGCCCTCAAAACTTTCATTTCTTTTTCTCCTCAGCGCATCATTCCTATCTATTTTCATCTTGTGGTATTTTCTACTTTTTATCACTTTATTACTCTTTTTTTTCTCATTGCTTTCTATTATCTATTCCCTGGCACTCTATATTACAAGCTATCATTTGTTTATCCTATATGTATATAAATTATTAGTTGCCTCAGATGTCGCTAAAAAGTTATTACTTGCATACCTTGTTGCTTCAATGTTATTTCTTACTAGTTATCAAGACAGTTAATGTTCACATTGTTTTCCTGGAATGTTAAAGGACTACGCAACCCCGTTAAGCAACAGAGGGTTCTCGCACATTTGTTTAGTTACTTCCTCTACTTTTTTTTTCTCTCTCCTTTCTTTTCCTTACGATTTTCTCTTTTATACTTTCTCCAGTGTCCTCTGTTTTTTTTTTTCTTTTTTGGCTTTCTACACTACAAGTTTTCATGTGTTTATTTCACAAGTGATATAAATTATAAGTTGTCTCAGTTGTTGCTAAAAGTTAACTTTTGCTTATATTGTTGCTTAATGTTGTCTTTTTCTGGTTATCATGACTGATAATGTTCGTATTGTTTCATGGAACGTTAAGGGATTACGCAACCCTGTTAAGAAACAGAGGGTTCTCACTCATTTGTCTAGGCTGCAATGTAAAATAGCAATGCTCCAAGAGACTCATCTTACTGAAAATGAAATTAATTCTCTTAAAAGGCAATGGGTGGGCCATGTTTTTTGCTCCCCTTTCTGATAGAAAGAATGGAGTGATTACTTTATTTCATAAATCTCTTTCTCTTGTTGTGGAGAGGGAGGAGAGGGATGTTGATGGCAGATGGCACCTTTTAAGTCTTAATTTAAATGGTTCCCCTATCTCCCTTCTTAACATTTATGGCCCTACTGGCGTTGATGTACACTTTTGGAAAGATATGTCACATACCCTTCACTCATGTCCTGACACCAATTTACTAGTGGGTGGGGATTGTAATCAGGTCATGGACCCTTTCACGGATCGGAAATCCAATGCTAGGTACACTCCCAACAAAATGCAAAAAACCTTTATGACTACTATCAATTCGAGGGGCTTGGTGGATTCTTGGAGAATATCCCATCCGGACACGTTAGAATACACTTTCTACTCCTCT
The DNA here is from genome assembly GCA_963921515.1 of Calotriton arnoldi. Classification (NCBI taxonomy): domain Eukaryota; kingdom Metazoa; phylum Chordata; class Amphibia; order Caudata; family Salamandridae; genus Calotriton; species Calotriton arnoldi. The sequence continues at coordinate 383,804 of CAWUFW010000844.1, read as the reverse complement.
ACTCATAAATCTTCCTCCAGAATAGATTACATTTTTTTGAGTCCTCACCTCCTTTGTAATTTAACGCACACTGATATTGGGTCCATTCTTATTTCCGATCATGCTCCAGTTCTGATTAGTTTGGATCTCCCCTCTGAATCCTCCAAATCACGCAGATGGCGCTTCAATAATTATTTACTTAAAGATCATAAGTTTCTAGAGAGTTTTAAAGAGTTCATGCCAGATTTCTTTATTAGGAACGCTTCTCCGGATATTCCTTTTCCCACTATATGGGATGCCTTTAAGGCAACAGCTAGAGGATTCATTATTGACTATGTTGCGACAAAAATGAAACAGTGTAGGAACGATTCAACTTCTTTGTTAGCCTCTATTAAACATCTCGAACACGCCTACTTTACTTCCAATAATGAGAATACCTTAAAAAAGTTAATTCAAGCTAAGTTGTCTTTTAATAGGAAATCAACTGAGGAGGCTTCTGGCACTTTACTCAAAGTTAACTCTAAATTCTATGGGGGTCGTAACAGAGCTGGCAAACTATTGGCAAATTATTTTAAGGTAAAATCCCAACGTTCTAAAGTAGTTAAAATTACTGATAATGGTGGTGTTGAACATTTCAAAGACGATGAAATATTAAATTGTTTCACGGATTTTTATAAGACATTATACACTCCGGAATCCTCTCCTTCCGAAGAGGCATTAGACTCCTTTTTTGATGCACTCCCTCCACGTTCCTCCTCGCTTCCTGATTGCTCCGTATTAGAAGGGGATCTTTCCCTCTCTGAACTTAAGTCCGCCCTAGCCCAATTACCAAAGGATAAATCCCCTGGCCCGGACGGCTTCACTGCCGAATTTTATTCTTGTTTCCCCCAATTTTTACTTCCTCACCTTTTATCTTTATTCCAACATTTTTTGTCTTGTAAAGAGGCTCGTGGTTCTTTTCTCGAAGCTATGATTTGTCTGATTCCTAAGAAAGGCAAGGATCCTTCCTTCTGTGCTAATTATCGCCCTATTTCTTTAATTAATTTAGATTGTAAGATTTTCGCTAAGGTCCTTGCTCTTCGTATTAATAAAGTTATTCCCGATTTAATAGGTTATGAGCAAACAGGTTTTGTTAAGGGCAGAACGATTGCGGATAATTCTAGAACCTTTTTTAACATTATACATCTTGCCTCTAAAAGCTCTACTCCGCTCGCAGCTATCACCCTAGATGCGGAGAAAGCTTTCGACCGTGTTCATTGGCTTTTCATGAAGCGTGCTCTTAAGTGGCATGGATTCGGCCCTGTTATTTTATCCCTTATTAGTTTGTTATACTCCTCCCCTACCACTTCGGTCTTTGTAAATGGTTTTCAATCCAATTATTTTACACTCCAACGAGGCACTCGTCAAGGTTGTCCCCTGTCCCCTTTGCTTTTCATTTTGTCTCTTGAGCCTTTTCTCCATTCCCTTAGGAACTCTCCTGCTTTTCGAGGTTTTACTCATAAATCTCTTGAAGTCAAGTTCACTGCTTACGCCGATGATATTTTGTTATATGTATCTGATCCTTCTACATCTCTACCCGCCTTTATTGATCTTTTGTCTTCGTATGCCACTGTTTCTGGATACAAGTTAAATTTTTCCAAGTCTGAAATTCTTCAGCTAAATAAACATTGCCTTAGAAGTATGTTTGTAGGGACGGACTTTAAATGGAACACTAACTGCATCACTTGTTTAGGGATTAAATATTCTTCTTCAATTGCTAAGACTGTTCAACTTAACTTGGATGACGTTCTATCAAAAATTTCTAATATGGCCGAGAAATGGTCCCCCTTATTTTTGTCCTGGTGGGGTAGGTTGGATACCTCCAAAATGATGATGCTTCCTGTGGTTAATTTTTACCTTTCCATGTTACTGGTAAGACTCCCTTCAAAGTTTTTTAAAAATCTTAATAGTATACTGAGTAGATTCCTCTGGAATAATCGGAAAGCTCGTATCTCTCTTTCTGCTTTGTCTGCTACCAAAGACAGGGGTGGGGTTAATTTTCCTAATTTCCGCCAATAACATTCCTCATTTCTAATTCGACAAGCTTTGCCCTATCTTTCCTCTTCAGATGACCCTCCCTTATCAGTATGGTTTAAATTGGAGGACTCTGTTATTCACCCATTCCCCTTCTCCTCGTTAGCCAACCTTGCTCACCCTCCTCGTTCGTTCAAATCTCCTACCATCCCATGTCTTATATCTTCTCTGTATCCGATTCTTATTAAATCGCATTCTCCACTTCAGCTATTTTTGGATTCCTCTAGCTGGCATAATAAATCCATTAAAATTTCTAATCGTACTATCTTCTGGAAAGATTGGATTATCAAAGGGATTATACTGGTTAAACATTTATTGCATAATAAACAGCTTTTATCTTTCCATGAATTCCAATCTAAGTACAAGTTACCCGTCACGTCTTTTTCTAAGTTTGACTCTTTGAGACTGACCGTATCTCAGCAACTTTCTCTTCTCTCTGATACCTCTTCCTCTTCACTTGACTCTTCTATTCAATCGTTACCTTCTTCCCCTTCTGTTAGGGCCTCTCACATTTACAAATACCTCTTTTTTTCCCTACCTAATCGTCCCAAAAGCATGATTGAACTTTTATGGGAAACGGACTTGCAACATAATTTTTCCATACATACATGGAACTCCATTTGGGCTCGGATTCACCACACTTCATGTAATGCTAGTACCACTCAAACACTTTATTATTTTTATCAGAGACTATTTTTTACCCCTTTAGCTCTTTCCAAATTCAGCCCTGACCTATCTCCTAATTGTTGGTCCTGTAAAAATACCCCTGGCACATATCTTCATTCCTTTTTTCTCTGCCCCATTTCCATTTTTTGGACAAAAGTATGCAAGTCACTTGCCTCTCTTTGCTCCATTAATTTCCCTTTTCATATTCATTCCATATTTTTGGGTAGTAATTCTATACGCTGGTTGGGTGCTCGAAGGCTTGGCTCATTTATAGATTTATCTATTGCCATTGCCTTTCAGGTTATTACCTCGAATTGGAAAGATGCCTCCAAAGTCTCCTTTTCTACCTGGTTGGAATCTTTTATGTCATCATCACAGACTAGATAGAGCTTTGGTAACCACATCTCAGCAGCTTATTCGTAAGGAGGCCTTCTGGTCTCCTCTCACTACTTATATTTCTTCCTCTGCATTGCATGCCAAGGACAATAACTTTGTTTTTCAGCCGCCGTGAGTGCTGCGCCTACTTCCTTCTGCTTCTCTTTATATTGTTTATTCTCTATGACTGTTTATTGCTAATTAAGTTTTTTATGATATTAGTCATTGGAAAGTTTTACCAGTTTCTATGATAAGATTGCTGATACCTCTCTTTCATCTTCTCTCATCCTTTCCTTTTTTCTCTCCTCTCCTTTTTCTTCTCTTTTTCTTTCCTCCTTTTTCTTTCTTCCTTCTTTTTCTGTTCTTGTAAGTCAAAAGCAAAAATGCTCATTTTATCATGGTACTATATGATTTTATCTCCCTCTCATATTGGTTTTTACTCTCGCAGTTGTATGATGTATAAGGTTTTTCACCATTTGATGCTCACTTTTTATTTCTCGTTATTCTATGGATTTGTACTTCATGTTCTTTTTTATACTTCTGTACCATGTTTTCTCTATTTATTTCAATAAAGCTTTCTAAACTCAAAAAACAAGTGTGATTATTACCCTGTTTAACAGTACACAATTTATTAACCTGAGAAAGATGAAAGGTGGAGATGGCCCACCAGATTTTGAACTTGCTTTCTGAATGAGGAAGAGGGAGAAAGAGGAAGGGACATGCCATTGAAAGAGAGGGAGAGAAAAACTGGAGTATGCTTCAATAGAGAATTCTAGAATTTGTAAGAATTAGTAATAATCAGCAGAGGCAAAAGACACCAAAAATAACATTCTGAAGTACGAATTTGATCTTGACAATCACTCAACTTTTCATCGCTCAGGATCCCTTTCAGGGCCTGTGAATACATGATTGCTGAAAACATATTTTAATCAAGGATGCCCCGCATTTCTACACATGTGGAGAATCGCATTACGCGCACAATGATTTAGCAGTCACTGTAGGCGCACCTGAGGAATCGCATACCTGGCGCTGAGTGATTGCAGTCCGCAACACACGGTGCTTAGCAGTCTACGCAGAACTCGTCTGATTTTAGCAGCGTGTGGTCAATTGCAAAAGATTTGTTATTCTTCTGCAAAACGAGAAAGGGCTGCTGCGGAGCCGACACAAAGAATGCACGCACAGCAGGCAAAGATGTCCGGATGATATTACATTGATGGGTGTAGACAGGACTTAGGACTGCGCTGGCTTGTATTTTATTTTGTCCTTTGTTGTCCATATTCACTCTTTTGAGCATAATAAAAGTGGCAGCCGAATGATGTGCCACCGCACCAGTGTAACCTACCTCCTTTACAACTCGGCTTTAAAGAAAAGCATCGCCGAGGCTTGGTAAAGGTTTGCACAATATGCAACGACAAATAACATACCGCAACGGAGCTCGAAGTGGAGCGACTGAAAGAAACAAGCACGGCACGAAAGTGAACGGACTTTGGACTGCGCTGCCTTGTATTTTATTTTGTCCTTTGTCGTCCAAATTCACTCTTTTGAGCATAATAAAAGTGGCAGCCGAATGATGTGCCACCGCACCAGTGTAACCTACCTCCTTTACAACTCGGCTTTAAAGAAAAGCATCGCCGAGGCTTGGTACAGGTTTGCACAACACGCAAAGACAAATAACATACCGCAACGGAGCTCGAAGTGGAGCGACTGAAAGAAACAAGCACGGCACGAAAGTGAAAGCGACCGCGAGACAGGCAAATGTAAACAAGCGCGGCCACGCTAATTAGAAACAGATGGCCCCTGCGGGCCGCTGCTTGCTGCCGCAAGGTGGATGCCGTGGGAGTCAACATTTTGAGAAAAAGGTGGGACATGTACCAGCTCTAGGCCAATTGCGTGCTTTCTTTTCTGAAAGACAAACGCAAAGGCCAATACAATTACTGCAAAAAAAAAAAGCCACACGCACGAGTTTCAGAAAAGTGCAGACCGATTCCAAGAGGTCATCTCCTAGAGCAGCGCATGCGCGCTGCGCTAGGCTCGACCTAAAAAGCAGCAAAGTCAGACAGATAGATAGAAAAACTCCATGCATCTGAGTGAGTCCTTTAGGCTCCTGAAATCAAGATGGCGAAGCTGTCCTAGAAGTACGGAACAGATGAAATAAGACTGCGTCAGTCACTCGAGCACCCTTTGAAGATGTAAACGCTCTGCCACAGTGTTTTTTTTTTTTTTTTAAACAAAATATTTTTTCTTAAGGTAATTTCATAGCATATTGCTGTCAACGGAGCCAGTGGTACATGCATAAATCTAAAACAATACCAGTGTTATCGTCACCTATTGAACAGCTTTTTGCACCTTTGACCATAGCATGTGCACATAAAAAACAAGCATAGGCATACCCAATAGGTCTCACTTTTGGGACCTTATAAGTATTTAGCCATGTGGCACATTATCCTAGGTGCTACAACATCTACTGTTCTTTGCTTTGACACTACTAGACACATTATAGCACTGTATTGAGAAGTACTTATTTAAAGTGTCATAGGCTTTTGCTTCAGTTCTATTGATGAGACGCTGGTTGGCACGTTTAAATAAAAACGTTTTACAGTGCAGAGCGCTTTAAACAAGAATTTAATTTGTTAGAAAGAACTGTGATTAAAACAGTTAACAATGTATAGAGCAATCTCACATTTGCCACTTTATTACCAAGGGGAGAAAGAAGAAAACAAGCAGCAAGTGGGAGGGGGTTGGGACACAAACAGGCACCCTCGGAAAGTGTCTGATAAATGATCTTGGTCTTTGCCTGCACAGCAAATGTGACGCGGTAAGAGGAAGAGAAGAGCAGGAAACAAAGACAAAGAAAATGAGCCAAGGCAATCGAGGGAAACGGTTTGTAAACTAAAGATTCCATGTATGTGTGTAAACTATAAATGCCAACAGTTAGGCATGTTTTGTAAGAAAGCCCAAAAAATCACAATATTCCTAACACAGAAGCTGAGGGAATTGAGGGAAACGGTGTGTTTGTAAACTAAACATGCCATCAGCTGAGAGCATTGTATTTGGAAAGCCAAAAAACACAACATTGCTAATTCACTCGCTGACGCAATAGTAACAAGCATTGGCAATGCCAATAGGTCTCGCCGCATAGTGGAGTTTAGTGTATAAATAGTAGTAAAGAGCAGTGTTATTCTAGAATGTTGTTGTGTATAGTATAGTGGTGTGTAGTAATAATAGACAAGTATATATTTTTATATATATATTTTTTTTTGCACACATAATTATGGTAAATACATATTGTAATAATGTTTGAATATTTTTAATATCTGCAAAAAAAAACGCGACAATTCACTTTGTAGTTAACATTTTTATAATTGTGTGTAACAGTTTTCATCAAGCTACCCTTATATTTGAAGCTCTTTGAAATAAGCACGCACGTAGATGGTAAAAGAAAGAAGGCTGTGTGCGCCAATGAGTCTGTGGCAGTGTGAGCAGTTTGTTTTCGTTTACATGTGCATTTGATTGGTGTGAAAAGTAACAGTTTCCATGAGGCTACCCTTATATTAGAAGCTCTTTGAAATGCACACGCATGTAGCTGCTAAAAGAAAGAAGGGTGCGTGCGCCAAGAAGTCTGTGGTAGTGGGAGCAGTTTGCATTTTTGTAATTCTGCATTTTATTGGCGAGAAAACTAACAGTTTCCACCAGGCTATCTTTTTAAAGGAAGCTCTTTGAAATGCATATGTACGTAGATGCTAAAAGAAAGAAGGGGGCGTGCGCCAAGGAGTCTGTGGCAGTGGGATCAGTTTGTATTGTTTGTTGCTGTGTTTGTAAAAGTCAGACTGCGTACGTATTTTATTGGTAAAACAAATAAGAGTAGCAGAGACAAAAGTCTATAGTGCTGTGAACGGGTTCAATTGTTTCTCCATGTGTCCCACAAAAGTTCACGCTGGTATAAAAAAATAAAATTGGACAATAAAGTTAAACGAACAAAAAAAATCCAAGAAAAGTAGAATGCATGCTTTGTTTCAAACATAAAAACTGTAGGATACATAACCATTAGTAGCAATTTTTTTATTGGAAGCAGTTATAAATTTGCAGCAACCATGTTTGTAAAATAAAGAAGGGTGTGGGTGTCAAAAAATAACTGAAAGCAGTTTGAAATGTGCAGCAACCTTGCTCGTAAAATAAAGAAGCGTGTGTGTGTAAAAAAATTAGAGAACCGCACAGTAATTATTTGCTAGAAGTGAAAGACATGAGTAGGATGAAAATAAGAATGAAGAAGACAAAAAATGTAAATTAAAGTTAAAGAAAATGTAGTAAGTGATGGAAGGTGTGTGCATTTCAGCGCACCAAACGGTGTTATTGTGCACAGTGCATGGACCATTATTTGTATGTATTTACCGAGAGCAGTTAGTGCGTATATTACAGCAATAATGAACGTAACCTCACCCTGTTCTTCTGTATAAATGTATGGTATTGAATAGTGCTTTGTAAACTGAGCACCGCTGTTCTGTTTACTGACAGCAGTAAGATACAGACGCTCTAGCAGCAAGCACTTTTAGAAAGTATTACTGTAGCTGCAGAGAAGGTAAATTATGCATTTTCATAAATAAATATTTTTGTTGGTACTTGTGAAGAACCGATATGTTGGGACTTTGCAAATGTAATGTGCGACCGCGCTCTCACTTTGTTGAAAATATGCAGGCCTTTGGCGCAGTTTAATGTTATAATGATTAAACCTGTGCAAGCAAAGCAGAGGCCTGTGGAGCATTGGATAAACAGCCTCAAGAGATTTGCCTGTAACTGTTCAGGATGTATGTATATTGGTACTGGTAAGTTTGTTTTGTTGAAACTTTAGATCGGACTCACTTTAAAGGCACACAGTGCTACAGCGACCCAAATCGCTACTTTGTTTTGAGAAGAAGGAAATAAAGTACAGCTGCAGGTGACAACAGATGTGTGTTTCGTAAGAGTGGTGAGAACTGTGCACATAGCAGAGAGCTGTATGCTAAAAAGAAGAATAAGCGCCATGTTTGTTAATAATAGGGTTGGGTGGGCAAGGGCGCTATTGGGCAGGTAATGCAGAGACTTTATTGGAATTTGTTTGAAATGCGCACGCATGTAGTTGTTAAAGAAATAAGTATGCGTGCGTGAAGAAGTCTGTGGTATTGGGAGCAGTTTGTATTAGTTTAAATGCGCATTTTATTTGCTAAAAGGGTAACAGTTTCCATCAGTCTACCTTTATATTGGAAGCTGTTTGAAATGCACATACAGCCGGTTGCAAAACGAAAAAAGGGTGCGTGCACGAAGTGTGTGGTAGTGGGAGCAGTTTCTATTGTTTGGTGCTATATTTTCAAAGGTGTGATTGCGTACATATTTTATTGTTAAAAAAAGAGAAGAGTGGCTGAAAGAAGTAGTAAATGGTGGTGTGAACATACTTGGTTGTTAAAAGAAAGAAGGGGTGTGTGATAATGAAACTGAAAACCGCACTGTAAAGAAAGAAAGAAAGGATCATTTGAAAAAAGATTTTTAAAGAGATTGTTTTAAATAAAGGAAAGAATTAAGTTAACATTTGTGCAAGGTCTTTTTAAAAAGACAGATAGCTTAAATATATTTTTTGCTTTTTGTGTGATAGGTACAAGGTAAATATAAACCATTTTCGCTTAAAAACAAATTAATTACAAACAAAGGCTCAGGGCCTCTTTAGGGCGGAATAATTGGGATGATTGCTACGAGATGCACGTCCCTGTCATGGGAAAGGGAAAACAAACCCCGACAAAGTAAAGATAAGAGAAAAAATTTTTTAGAAGTCGCACTGTAGTTGCGATCGGCATAATTGTTACCAGATGTCCCCGTAAACAGAAAGAAAAGATAAAGAAGGGGCCATCACACGCTACTCAGTGTGATGGCCAAACAACATGTTCACTAAGTGAAATCGCCACAAGCACACAAGGGAGGGACACTTGCAAAACTGCACCAATAAAAAGGCTGCATTTCTTAATGGCACAAGCAACAGCCAATCAAAACCACTTACATTTTTAATACCCATAGAATACAATACAACAGGTCTTGCAGACAGCGCAAGCGCTGTCGAGGCTCGACCTAAAAAATAGTGTGCTGAAAATAGCAAATGGCCAGCAGGAAAAGACGGAGTGGAAGGGGGTGTGGGATGACCAGAAAGCGCTGTTTGGGGTGAATCTGCAGCAGCGGTTAGGCGCTATAGACAGGAGTGTTTATATTAAGGAGGCCTAGATACATATCTGCAGCTCGGAACGGAGGAAGCTCCACTGCGGAAATGTGCAAAATAGCAGGTAGAAAATCCAAAGGGAAACCCTCTAACAGGCATCACAAACTGCAAGGGGCACACAACAAGGAAAGGTCACATGGGTCAAATAACCCCATAAATATCCACTAGACCCGTTATGCCAGAAGTTCTTAAGATTTTGTGTGCACATCCCAATGCCAGAAAGTACCATACATACCCCCATATGTGCATAAAGCAAAAGTGAAATGCAGTGGTAAAAAGGCAGGCCTACTGGCGTTGTCAAATGCTCTTGCCATGCAATCAATAGCAGAAATTAAGTCCTTCCATAATAATAAACATTCCATCAATATGAAACGTTCAGGATGGCACAAAAATATGCACTTATTTCGACTTTTACTGTTACCATGCTATTATACAGTGAACTATTCAAAACTGAATATTTCATTGAAGGCCTTGTGTGTCCCATTACCCAGGCTGCTTAGCAACCACAGAGGACCAAGAAACAAAGGTCTATCCATTTCACTATCTCCTAGCAAAAGCCTCAGCTCCGGCAGTGCATGTGAATGTAGAAAATATCTCCTGTGGGCACTCTTCAGGCCATAGAGGGCTTAGTGTGGAACAATTTGTAAAAATGCTCAAGGGCACTCTCTTGGCATCCCCCCACCACCCCCACCCAAGAATACCAACACCCTTTTGGTGGTGCCCCCGCTCAGAGTTGGATTGGAATAAAAAAAAAATAGGCCTTGGCACCCAAAAAAAGTGGCCCATATTTGCAGATTGCGCCTTTTCGCAAAACACTGATTAGTGTTTTAAGTGTTATAAAAAGAAGGGGGGAGAGGGTTTCTAAAAGAGGCATGTTTTCTTAACTTCACTGAGATAAAAAAAAAATGCAAATGTTGCCAGGACTCTTTGTGCATGGATTAGTTCACAATGATGAACCACATCTGAATATAAGTGAGTCAGGCCCCCTGCCCCTGCTCAATCTGCATAATTAATGCGCCAGCCCAGCGAGAGACTGGGAATGACACCTCCGCCCTGTTGGTAAAAGGGAAGTAATAGAGGCCCATCTGCCTCCGGAAAGGCTGCTCAGGCCACAAATGGGCCGCCGGCGGCATCTGACCAGCACAGAAATAGCCCAAATCAGCCACCACGCTGGCCAAAAAAGCGGCCCATAGCTGCAACTCAGATACCGGCCAATCGCCTATTGCCAGAGTGTCCGTCTTACCAATCCGACCCTACCCCTGCTCCTCCTGGGGCACCGCAATAGAAGATAGTACAATTACAAGCCCTCACAGAACTTTATCAAAGACTCCTTTTGTCCAGTAATATTTACCTTTCCTTTCTCTCTTTAGTTTCTTTCTAATTTTAAAGCACCTGTCTGCGTTTTTTTTACTAGAATGACCATGCCCTTGTGGGGCACCAGCACAGTACGGAGTTGGGGTTCCATGGGAGGCCTCATAGCCCGTGCAGTCCAAGCTGGCACCCAGCCTCTCTGGCCCTTGGTCCTGCTGCAGAAGCCAGCTCTGGAACTGGAACCAGTGTGAGCCGTGTCCGAATCATCGTGTTGCGCGTCAAAAACGAGTCGTCTGATTGACGCGCAACACGATGATTCCGGACACGGCTCGCACTGGTGATACAGACAACTTCAATTCCAAATATTAGGTGTGCGCAGCCATTACAGGTCGCACAGCTCGTGCTGAGGATACAGACTACCTCGTATTTAAATATTAGATGTGCGGAGTAAATGCAGGTCGCACAGCTATTGATTTACTTAAAACATTCCGTACTGAGAGTAGCCAAGGAAGTTAACCACATTTCATCTTGGATGCCCTGAAGAAGCCCGGATACGGGCGAAACGCGTTGGCTGTGCAGAAGTTTCCCTCTTTTTAATGAAAACCGAATAAAGGATCAAATAATTCAAGATACAACATCTCTTGATTCATCTCTTTGTGTTTAGCAACTTTGCTTGGAATTTATTGCATGTTGTGATAGTTGCCTCTCAGATTTTTTGAAAAAAAAATTCATTATTTGTGGTTCAAATTAGTGGCGAACCATTTCTTGAGGTGGGCAACTTTTGTCTGATGTATGACCAGGTACTAAAAGAGACACATGATTTGTGCGACAAACGGGTCCCCTAGCCACCTTTGTTTGCTTAGCTCAAAAGTCTTCAAACTGTGGGGCGCGTCCCCCTGGGGGGCTATGGATGTGTTCCCAGGGGGGAGCAAATGGGTCTGCAGTTAGATGTAAATGAAGATAGCCTGGGAGCATGAAAAATGCGTTTCTAAGCTGTCTTCATTTAAATGCAGCAGAGAAAGTCCATAAAGGTGTGAGGATGGTACTACTGAGTGGCATGGGGCAGGGTCAGTGAGTGTGAAGACAGGGTCAAAGCCATGGCTAAAAAGAAGAAACAAATTGTCATTTTATTTGTTCTTTTTCACCTTTGGGTAACTGCATATAAAAACACACCTCAAATGAAAAATAAATGCAGGTTACAGTAATCAAAGGAAAATATACTCTTTTACCTTATGAAACCTCATTTGGCTAATGTGAATACTGCAGATATCTTTGTGTATGACCAGAGAGTCACAGAATTAAATCCGGATTGGTGCAGTGAGGAATAGTTACTTGTTTATAGTGCTATGAGGTTCCAGTCTGTGACAGAAAGCACTGTGAATGTAATTCTTTTAAAATTGTATTACACTGTATAAAACAGGATGCTGCAAAATACTGTGTAACATAAAATAAGTGTTCACAAATATTTATTTTTTTAGTGAAGAGCATTCAGACTATATCTAGAGTAAATATGTTTATGTGTGTTCATTAGTAGGGTGCACTACTTTTAATGGACACATATATTACCTCTCAAAAAGAATAAATATTTGTCACCATGAAGCTGAGTGACTCCATTAAGTAAAACCTACACTGGCTCCAAAGCAGCCATTATATTTGGTGGTTAACTACTGCACACATTTACATTTCTTTCAGGTAGCGGGCACCTTGGTGAGAAGGAATGCTTCTTCTTTAGTTCTCTACTATCTGTTTCACAGCACAGGAGCCCCCCTCCCCTTGTGAGTGGGCACTGGACCCCAGTTATGGCAGTCTTACTATGAAAAAGAACTTGAGGTGCATTTTCCTTGCTAGCATTAGGACCCAGGTCACATTGTTGCACATGGAATAGGGCCCAAACAACAGGCGAGGAGAGGGGCTAATGTGCTTTTTTGTTGTTATTTGTAACACAAAGTGGCAGAAAGCCTGCTTTGGGCATCTGGCCTAGAAGTAATGGCCCTGAGGAGTGGGCAGAGTAGACAGCATGCTTCGTAGGTATCATTGTGCTGCTGCATTAGAAGCCCAGGGCACACTTCCTGTGTCAGTGTTTCTTTGAGCCTTGGAGCAATGACCCAAGGGAGGGGTAAAAGGAACCTGAGAAGACACCTTGATTTGGGCTTCAGAAGAGAGGTGAGAGGGATGATGAGAGACGGGAGGTGAGAGGGATTGTGTGAGATGAGACCACATGTTAACAAAGGACAGAGGAAACAGCAAGGCAGTAGCTATCATTAGTGAAACAGGTGCAGTGACACTTTTACCCAGAGGCCAACTGCTCCACAATTATGAACGTTTTACAATAAAAAGTGGGCATGAGGGCTCATTTTTCTTGCTAGCATTAGGGCAGATGGCGCCCTTGGCGCAAAAAGGGGGCCAGCGTGCAATAGCTCATTTTCTTTCAGAAAGGGACCAGACTTGTTTCAAGATTGAAGTGATAGTCAGACATGGTGGGGAAGGAGTGAAAGGGAAGGAGATAGCCTGCTTCTCAGGGCTACAGCCATCATTAGTGCAGCAGGTGGAGTGCATTGGGGCCCACAGCACCCCAATTATGGGGAGTAGTGTTTTTGGTCAATTCAGCTGTTTGATGCTTTGCTTTTTTATAAGTCCCACATTTAGGGCCTGAATACGATGCGGTGCGGACATGAGTCCGCCCAACATTGTCGCGGTTTTGGAACCGACGGTCCTGACACTGCCATTAAAATGCGACCGCACATGGTGCTGTCACATACTCCCATTTCTTTATGGGAGCTTGTGCTGCGACCGTAAACCGGCCATAGCACAAGCTCCCATGGAGAAATGGGAGATCCTGTTAATCCCTGCACCGTGTGGCAGGCACCTAGCGGTGTCTGTCACGCGGTGCAGGGATTAGCAGGGGGCACCATAGGTGCCCCCTCAGCCCCCAACTGGAGGCCGTGGAAGAATGGGGGCCCTGCTAGGGGCCCCCAAAGTCGCTTTCTGACAGGCTTTCCATGTCGGAAAGCCCGACATGGAAAGCCTGTCAGAAACCGACATCGTAATCCCAACAGCGGAAACACCGTCCTCAGGGATTACGTTGGGTCCTCCGACTGGCTGACGGGCTCCTTGAGCCCGTCCGATTTCCAGACAGAATTCCCGGCCAGTTTCAATTCCGACTGCCTACATTGTCATTAGGCGATCAGAATTGAAACCGGAGATGTCGGTCAGAGGCTTTCTGACCGACGACATAATCGCCACCTCAGTGTGTATTACGAGCTACAGAAAAGCACTCCTGAAATGATCTCATGATCCCCACCATCTGGGATCATCCCTCATCCTCCCACTCCCCAAATCCTTGCCATATGGTTTTGTAGGGGGGTCCAACTTCAAAACATTTTGCTTGGGGGGGGGGGACAAGAAAGAGAAAAAAAAGTTTGAGGACCTCTGCCTTAGATATGGGAGGGCTGAATCTGTGCTAGATTTTAAGGATAACCATTTAGACTCTTTGTATGTACATTTATTTTATGGTGAATATCCTGAAATCCTGGCATGGATTTGGACCTTCAGGACCTTTGATGGACATCGTAACTCAGGGTACCAGGCGGGTATGCTGAAAGGGGTTTCTTAAATCACAGGTTTTTGCCGATCCTGAAGCTACACTCCATTTGCAGAGACTCGTCGACTTCCGGGGACTTAAGTCGCAAACTGAGGAACACTGTTTCAGGTACAAAGAAAACAACGCATAGTTCGTTTAAGAGATTCATTAAATCCATCTGGTTTGTGAAGTGTTTTATAAATGAAATATTGCTAGCTGCTTAAAAACCTAGGCGTTAAATCTAACAGAAAGGCATGTTATGCTATATATAATTTTAGCTGCTAACGTTTAATTGAGCAATTCTGCCTAGAACCAATGTTCCCTAATAGCCTTTAAACCTCTTTTATTGCGTAAAAGCCAGTGCTGTGTGACACTAAATAAATTAAATAAAACTCCATTGACTCTTGGTAACTCTAAACGGGGGTTGATGTGGAAGGGAAAGAGATGCGAAGTGAACAGGCACGTGCAAAAAACCCCTTCACCCGTCCCACCCTGCACTGGCACTCACTGTCCATTCACAACATAATTCCTATAATCCAGAGTTTTAGTAAACAACCAAGTCTTTTAATATTCCGCTTACGCTTTAATGACCACATAAAAAAGAAAAACAATTTATAGTGCAGAAGATCATGTTAAACAGCTTCCATTATTATGCACTATAATCGCATGCATGCATACTGTCCTAAAACGTGAGTTTCAAAATGTAAATGCATACTTCCTAATCATTTGGTTTTTTCAAGGGTCCCAGGATTAATAAATCATTTGCTATGGGGCCACAATCAGCATAGATCAAGGGAACAAGAGCAAGTGCTTCTTCTTAGTCACTCAGCGAGACAACCACCTCTCCACTGAAGAACTCCACAGTGCTGAATTTATCAAAATATAGGGCCTAAGGGACACCTATGTCTTAATCTTTATTTTAAAGAACAATACTTCGATAATTGGTAGAGTTCCATTTTAGGTCTCGTCTACAGATAACTTTTAACTACGTGATGTCGAAGATCTTTTGCTACAGTACAATCCACAGACTGGGCTTTGGGCCAACCCCCTTGCTTATAATTAGGGCTCCCGGTTTTATGGTATTTATTTTTTCAACATTTGTGTCTGTATTTATCCATTTTATTTTTTGGCCATCTTATTGGTATTTATCCATATTTCTTTTTGTTTTAAGAATAAATGGAGCCATGACATGGTGTATTTCCACATTTATTTAACTGATAATTATACACTCATATTTTAATGCCTGTTGCGTTTTAGCAAATTAAGCAGCCAATATAGGAGAACACTACACCCACATGTAAATATTAGCAGTACATACAAATATATGTTAACATATGCCTATATTTAAGGAAATCCCATCCTGTTTTTTATCTCCCCATGCTCTCTACTCTGATGTTGACTTGGAATTCATGAAGGACAATGTCGAAAGTCAATCACAAAAAGCACAAGTTTCTGTATTTTTCTGCTTTTAAAAATAAATACAGACAGGAAACACATTGTTTTCCGTCTGTATTTATCTACAAAAATCAGTAAAAACATAAAACCGGGAGCCTTACTTATAATTGGATGACTTTTGAGCCTCAGTTCGATGCTGATGATACAGTGACTTTCCTCATATTCTATTTTTTGACCCAACCCTGGAGCGCATCATTTTTGCCATCATTTTGAATGGATGAGTTGTATCCTTCCTCTGCTGACATAGGGGTACTAGTTCATTTCTTTATTAGTACCCCCAGGGAGTGGATAACTTTCCTCATTCTTTCTTCCATGTCTTCGCCTTGCTGCCCATCAGTGTCTTTCTTCTAGCTTTCAACGCCCAGCCTTCCGATCATCTCCCACTCCCTCACTTGTCGCCACTTCCCGCTTTAATATTCATTTGTTTTAAAATTTTTATCGAAGGTCTTGTTGCTACACACTGCTACCGGCCTGCTCGCTTGCGCCCAAGTAAATAGCAACCCGCAAATACTTTATGTTTCTAATTTAACAATTGAAAATGGCTGTTGGCCATCTTGTAATGGTCAATATATTTAAAAAATGCAACAAAAACGCTTGGAAGATGATTGCAGAGCATGGCCATGCCTGCATGCACACGCACCAGCTGCCATCTTCTCTTATCATCTGACAAAGTTTCAAGATGGCAGCCTGTGCATATGCACACGTGCCCATGAGACCTCACACACAGTGGCCATCTAGGCATGTTTTTCTATCAAATAATAGTGAAAATCGATGTATCAGTAGACTGATGGAAGGCTGTGTGGGTGCAGACTGTGGGTGACCTGTATCCAAATAATACGTTTAAAACTTTCCAGAAGGCCTAGGAAACGTTTGACATTAGACCAGGGCAGTTTCTTCAATCTGCTAGTCTCTTGCGAACTACTCAATCTGTGGGTGGGTTTTGTCGAAGCACCTAGGACCTAACATACGCTGGCTACCATGAAAGACATGGTGTCAGGAAGGACTTGGTAGAATTATATATGCAGTGCTCAGGTGTGAAAAATATAGACAGACCCTTGAGACTGGAGCCACCTGAGATGGGGACTGCGCTAAATAGATTACAGATACTGAATGGGCTTCGGCTCGCCAACAAGTGAAGCATGTTTCAGTGAATGCAAGGTAGTACCAGGGCTGGACTGACCGTAGCGGGCACCGGACAATTCCCCGGTGGGCCGCTAGGGTGGGGGCCGGTTTTGGGCCCCTGGGGGACGTTTTTGTTACCGGGGGCCGGCAATATCGGCCCCCTGTAACAAAATCGGTCGAAACCGGCCCTAGAAAACAGCTCGGACGCACCCCCACCCTCACCCCAGGGGGGGCGGCCGAGCAGTTTGCCAGGGCCGGTTTCGGTTCCCAGACAGGCCCTGGTTAGTACGTCTTAACTTTCTATATAGAATATACCAAACCCCCCTGGATTTGCACTGCATCTACCCTGATTGATAAATCAGTTGCCAGATTTGTGCGGAGAGAGAAGCAGAGTTTGAGGGAAGTAGAGTATATTCACATGACCTGATCGTGCCCCAAAAAACAAGTGTTGTGTACATCAGAAGCTACAACACGGCCACAGGCCGATTACAGGAGCTAACCATGAAGCAATGGATGTTGGGCATTGTCACAACACCCAAGAAAAGTAAACTGAGATGTAAGTCTTTGAACATAATAACGAAATGACGTATAACCATTCATTAGATGCGGGTCAGAGAGCCACAGGTGGCTAAATGGCTGCAGCATACTCTGGATAGGGCGACTGCAGAGGAGGGTGGTATGAAACGCACTAGATTTGAGGAAAAACTTACTGAGAGTTTAACATATTGATCCCAAATTATTCAATTATCAGACCCAAGAGACACCAGACCTCCCCCCTTTGAAGGCCAGAAAGGTCAGTATTACATCAGCAGACACCTATCTGTGATTCCAGTAGTGAGTTGGTGCTCTATCAGTCTATAACAGTAATACACTTATTAGTTGTTTAAGGGCAGAAGATTTCAGAGGGAGGGTGATCACCATTTGCTTTTAAATATGTATTCCTCACTGGGAGTGGGCATACACCCGACTCCTAACGGCTGGCTTCCTAAATTGCTCTTTTAAGCCGTTTTGAAAATGAAAATACAATATTTAAAAAGTTACAAAATCATTGCGAGATGTCTGCCCGTGCCTGCAGTTGGGACAGTATGCACTAAAAGCCAGTCTTGTTTGTTATACTTTAACCAAAGCAAGATGGCTGGCCCATCATATGCATGTATGCAAGCATAAAGGTGGCCATCTTGGAATGATCTGGCCTACACAGTGTGCCAAAGCAAACTGGCATGGACTAAGACAATAGACCAAGATGTATGCAGCTGCATGTTACAAGCAAGAACTATTAGTTTGCCAATGCTAGTTAACTCTGATGTATCCGGTAGTCTCAAGCCCACCCAGCCTGTCTAGTTAATCCATTCAGCTGGGTCTATCTTGTGAGATTCAAGAGGGGACCATTGCAATTTAACTTCCCCCATTAACACCTTTGGATGAAATGTTATTCAATAACCCATCACCATGATCTTTAGTCTGCCTGTGCGCTGGAACCAGGAGTGATGGTGATTCTTTTGAAGTTATTGGAAGTATTTTGTCAGAGAAAGTGTCATCAACTGATCTGCTGACTACACTGCATCTGGCAGAATCATTTGCCAGCTCTGCAGGGTTGAGTTTAGATCAATTTTGAAGAGGTTCCATCACATAGGGAACAGGGCTCTGTCAGGTCTTAACTCTTTTGATATACAATGCTTAGGGGCAGCCGGCAGGCTCCTGGGTGGGTGGAGGTGTAGGAGAGGCTTGCTCGCGGGCTGGTTTAAAAAAAATAAAAAAAATGTACCTTGCCGCCGCGTCCCGCGTCTTCTCTCCTGCTCGCCTGTGTCCGACTCCAGGTCGGAACAGGAAGCAGGCAGCCAGGCTCCCACCCCTAAGCCAATCACAACGCTCCAATGGAGCGTTGTGATTGGTCTGAGCGCCGTGACACAGCACTTAGCCAGGTGCTGTAGGGGTGGGCATGTTCTCCATGCAGGCTGTAATGCAGCATGCATGGAGAACAGGGGAGTGCACATGACTGTTTTGGGCAGCCCATGAGGACCGACCAACAGTCATTGCGCACAGGAGTGTCTACCACTCCTCCCCTGCAGCTCCACCCGCCCCCTCACGCACTGCCGCAGCATGAGGAAAAAATAAAATAATAATAATATTCCGTTATTATCATTTAATTTTTTCCTTTCTTTGCTGCTCCTGGCAGTGGGGCGACGCTCCTCCGCCTTAGCGGAGGAGCCGCTACTGACAAAGCTCCATAGTTATCTCACTTATTGCACCAAAACTGGATTGTGTTGTGTTCTAATTGAGTGTACCCACAATCTGGATCAAAAAAGGGACAATCAAAGCAACAAAAAGAGACCAGAACAAGCCTTCTACTGGAGAAAAAAATGGAAAGTGACCCTCCCAAAGCTTCAATCATTCTGGTATAAGCTTCCTAAAAAATTATTGGAATGAACATCAAGCAAGCGAAGAGATAGGTCTAATAATGTCTGATCCCTTCCGTGCACATCTTTTCTAACTGATCCATGTAGGATTCAGGATTTTATCCTTCCATTGGATATCCTCTTTAACAACTGAATCCAGAGGATACATTGTAAATGAACAAATTAGATGTGATAAAACCATATACAAAAGCCCCCCAACAAGCTCCCAATTTAAAAAAACAGAGTTGAGAAAGGGACCCACAAAAGAATTGCTTCACTAATCCGAGCAGCTGATCTCACGCCCTTGGTCATGTACATCAAGAACTCATTCCACTCTTTCTGGACTATTGTTGAAGACAGAATTCTACAGGCCTGTGGTTGTGCTTTCTTTTTTGTAGTTTATATTAGCTGTTTGCTGGCTGTCATTGCTTGGGATAATGCAAAATCAGTGACTGGTTCACTGTCTAGATTTTCTTGTCAGTGCAGTTTTAAATGTTGCTTTAAATCCAGTGTTTGGAAGCGTCACTCAAGAGTCTTCTGCTAGGGTAATCTGAACAAGGACACTAATGCACAAAACCAGCCCTCTAACAGGTACACGGTCTCTTACTTGGGATGGAGACTACTTGAGATTGGCTTTTCCAATTTTGGCAATAATGTTAAGTCTAGCATGGATTACAGAGTGCGAACACACTATTTTCCTGGCTGTTGCAAGGAGGCATCCCCAATTCCACATTCTCTTCCATTTGTAGTCAAAATGGCTATACAGGTGGACTCAGGAAAACATATCTCTGTCGTTCTCTCTGCCTTAGTTCCTGCCATTCAGATATATTCCGACAAACTCCAGGTGAATGGCGTGTGTTTTTTATGTCACAATCATTTACTCAGTTACTACAACATATCCCCCTTCCTCTCACATTAATATGGATGCAATTATAAAACTTGTGTGATTGGTTTTTTTGGGAAATTTCCCAGAGAGCACACAAGCTTTTTCTGTATATTTTCCTGATGTACAATGTTAAAAGTCATAATGGGTGCTACGTTAGAACGAAGCATTTGTTTCTTCAATTAAAACTCCCTATGCAGCCTCAAATTTGGAAGTCCCCCAAATCAAATTATACATTTTATCACACTTCCCATCTGTGCTTCTACTAGGGACTTTTGGCTACCAAGGGAGCATATATGCAGATTTAATTAAAGTTTAAGCTATGAGCAACACAATATTCTCTCTATTGACATTCCAGCCAATTACATGTTGACTTACTTCAGAGTAGCAAACCAATCAAGCTCTGCAATAACACACTCAAATAAATCACTCTCATATCAGCAGACACATTGGAAAGTGCTTTCTCATACAGGCATCTACCTTTTGCGACAGATGTGATAAGAGGTTACATAGGCACCATTTCCCTCCCTTAGACACCTTATACAAATTTGACTCTGCACTACAAATGGACTCTCAGGTTGCAGCTGTCGCTTCCGCCTCCATTACGGACACTCCTCCCCCCTGCTTCCTTTCCTCTCTATGGAGAGTAGGTGATGCAGCGGTAATTTCACGGTAATTTCTCAATGCAAAACCTCATTTACCTCTATTTACCGCTGTAAAGATGTTGGGCCCTTGACACCATGTATTACCTTCAGGAGACTTTATATAAACATGAAAAATCAAAAATGCAATTAATATTTAAGCCAATAAAGAGAGTTGTGAGTATTTTTTTTAATTTTTTTATTAACTCATTTTTATTAAGCATCAAGAAAAGGTCACAATGACAGCATAACCACAGAGGGGCGTGCAGGCCCCGGGGTTGCAGAACATTCAGCCACTTTGATTCTCAGATTCGAATAACCCTAGGCCATGTCAAGCCCCCCGGCAAGATAACTGATGCTCATTTTTCGATAAAACAAACCCCTGAGGAAGGTCTCCAACCTGGAACCTACCCTTAAAATACCCCTTGCCCTCCCCCCCAAAACATACCCCCCCTCCCGTCCCGGTGGTGAAGAAAGTGTGCCGTATATCCCTGAGAAGCATGAGTGTTACCATGGATTAAAAAAAAAAATGCGGCATGGGGCCTCCTCCATTCGCGCCCTAGGGGCCGATCTACTCCTGGTCAGACCGAGGTCGTCTTATACTTGAAAAAGGTGCATAGCCCTTACGGAGGGTGGACATACTGCAGAGGGCAGACCCCGGGATAGGAAGGTGACCAGTGGGCCCCACTTGTGCTTGAAGCCCTCATAGTTATCCCTAAAAATGTCCGCCAAGCGTTCCATGGAGAGGATCCTCCATAAACGGGCGTGCCACAACGAGATCGCTGGTGTTTCTGTCTTTTTCCATGAAGCTGCTATGGTGAGTTTCGCTGCCCCCAAGCATGTCCATATGATCGCCTTGTCAGCGTTTGTTTGGTGCTCTAAAGCCGGGTCCCTGATGCCCAGGAGGGCATACTCAATGGTGGCGGGAATGGGATATCCCAGCATGTCTTTAAGGTGGGAGAGAATTTCCTCCCAGAAGGGGCGCACGCTCGGGCAGTCCCACCAGATGTGGCGAAAGTCTCCCTGGAGCCCACAACCCCGCCAACAAAGATCAGAGGTATCGGGGAATATTCGTCGGAGCTTGGTAGGGTACAAATACCAGTCATGTAGGGTCTTGTAGTGGGCTTCCCGTAGGGCCATGAACTTGTTGTGTTTAGTGATGTCGCCCCAGACGTGTTTCCATTCATCTTCGGTGACATCTCTGCCTAGGACTTGCTCCCAAAAGGACATGTAGCGTGCACGGGGTGCGTGCAATGTGTTCAGAAGTATGTCGTAAAGGGAGGAGATAGCGCCTTTCATGGTACCTGCCTTGTGTATCACCATTCGCTCCAGGGGTGTTAGTTCCCTAGTAGCTGCCTCTCTAATGTGCGGGAGTGTAACCCAGTGTTTAAGCTGGAGATAGTGGTAGTATTCACTATGAGGAAGCGCGAATTCTCTCTTACAACTGTCAAATGTCAGTACGTCATAGTTATGGAACAAATCTGAGAGTTTTATGCAGCCTCCCTCCCTCCAGCAATCGAAGGGCTCCTCACGTAGCGCTGGTGGGAACGCCGGGTTAAAATGTATTGGAGTATAGGGGGAGGGAAATGAAGTCCAACCCTCCCGCCTTGTGAGTTGGTCCCAGACGGTCAAGGTGGTACGTGTGGGGGTGCTAATGTAAGCGTTTGTGGGCCGATCTCCCCTTGGTTTCCAAAGGACATCCCAAATGCATCTTCCTACAACCGAGCGGTCCATATGCAACCAATGTTTGTCCGACTCCCTCGCGGACCACTCCGTCACCACTCTTAGTTGTGAGGCCTGATAATATAATGCGAAATCAGGCAGAGCCAATCCCCCTTTATTCCTTGGGCGTCTTAGCACGTGGTACGGTAAGCGCGCCCTCCCTCCCTGCCATATGAATTTAGTGATCAATGAGCGAAGATGTGGCAATAGATTCCGGTCAAGTGCGATAGGTAGGGCTTGGAACAGATAGAGCAATTTGGGCAGAATTGACATTTTGACCGTGTTAATTCGTCCGAGCCATGAGAGGTAGAGTGGGGACCATCTCTTAAGGTCTTGCTGTAGTTGCGCCAGCAAAGGTGGGTAGTTAGCCTTGTAGAGGTCGCTAAGCTTAGCCGTAAGCTGTACCCCCAGGTACAGCAAGGAGTGTTTGGCCCATTGTAGGGCAGTCTGGTTCCTTAATCCATTTGCCTCAGCAGTAGAAAGGGTAAGGTTAAGTATGGATGATTTGGACAAATTTACTTTAAAACCTGCCACCCGTTCAAATTGATTTAGTTCTTCTTGTACCGCCCGTAGCGAAGAGGCAGGGTTCGTAAGTGTAAGCAAAATGTCATCGGCAAAAAGAGATGCTTTATGTTCTACGCCACTAAACTGAATGCCTCGAATTTCATCGTTTGACCTAAGTTTGGCTGCCAGGGGTTCGATACTGAGAGCAAATAAAAGGGGGGAAAGTGGACACCCCTGCCTGGTACCCCTACTCAAAGAAAAGGGAAGGGAACTACAACCATTGACCTGTGACCCGTGAGAGTGGGAGATCGTAGTTGGCCTTGACCATGTTAAGAAATGTGTCCCCGAAACCAAATTTACGCATTGTTAAAAAAAGGAAAGACCAGTCCACCCTGTCGAAAGCCATCTCCGCGTCCAAGCCCACCAGAACTGCAGGAATCTTAAATTTGGATACTTTCTCAATCAGATGAATGGTGCGTCTGATATTATCGTGTGTTTGCCTGCCTTTTATAAAACCCGATTGGTCCGGGTGGATTAAGTCGACCAACTGGTTTTCGAGTCTGGCCGCCAGGATCGCGGAGTAGAGCTTTGCATCGAGGTTAAGGAGAGCTATGGGTCTGTACGAGCCACATAGTTGGGGATCTTTTCCCGGCTTGGGAATCACCGTTATCACAGCCTCAGCCATTGAACGAGAAACTCGTGCGTCCTGAGCTACTGCCTGAAATAGAGTGGTAAGATGGGGGACTAGTTCAGAGGCATAGCATTTAAAGAATTGAGCCGTTAGGCCGTCGGGTCCCGGGGCTTTATGTAGTTTGAGCCTTGCGATAGCCTCCCTCACCTCCTCCTGGGCGATGGGGGAATCCAACGAGTCGGCTATCGCAGGGGGAATTTGCGGAAGCGTCACAGAGTCAAGATATTGTTGTTGTGAAATCGAATCGGGGGTAGTACCTTGGTAAAGCTGCCCATAGAAATCACCAAAAAGGTTGGCTTTAGCGGTGTCGGTGTGTGTGAGTTGGCCCCTGTGGTCCAAAATGCCCCCAATATATTCACGTTCCCTCTTTACCCTGAGTTGGCGAGCCAGATGTGAACCCACCTTGTCACCCTGTGCAAAAGACGTTTGACGAAGCTTTAACAGAGTGTATTCTGCTCGATTAGTGTATATGGAACGTAGTTTGCCTCGGAGGGCAGTGAGATGTCGCAGCGACACGCGCGTGGGTGTGGCTTTGTGTGTCTGTTCAGCTATCTGTAACTCCTGCTCGAGAGCTATGCGTTCTCTCGTCCTCAGTTTGTTGAGGGTTGCATTGAGTTGGAAGCATTTTCCCCGTAGCACTGCCTTGAAGGCGTCCCAATTGTTCTGCGGGGATGTGTCTTGTGGAATGTTATGGGTGAAGAAGTCGGTGATGGACGCCCTTAGTTCCTCCCTGAGGGCCCTATCCCGTGTAAGCGCCAACGGGAAATACCATCTGGGGGAGCTAGATTTAGGACCGATCCAGTCCAGACTGATGGTGATCAGGCTATGATCGGAGATAGAGATCGGCAGTATTTGCGCTGCCTGTAGCGGCCCCAGCAAGGTTTGGCTGATGAAACTATAGTCAATCCTGGAGTATGTCTGGTGGACGTGTGAGTAGTGCGTGTAGTCTTTGGTGGTGGTGTGGAGGGAGCGCCAGGCATCGCAGAGGCCGAGCGCAAGTATTTTCTGTTTGACCCCTTTGGAAAAAGAGCCGGTAGGTGCCCGTGTCGAGTGGGAACTGTCCAATGACCCGTGCCAGGTTAAATTAAAGTCTCCCAACAATATAATGGGGCCCCCTGCAAATCCCCCTAATAGGTCGAGAACAGTGGAAAGGAAAACGGCTTGGCCCGAATTGGGAGCGTATAGGGAAACAAACGTGCATAAGGTGCCCTTCAGCCGTCCCTTCACCATAAGTAATCTCCCCACCCGATCTGTTTTGGTGGCTTCGGGCTGAAACTTAGTTGTGCTACGAAAGAGTAGCGCTACTCCATTATGTTTAGTGGTTGCCGAGGAGGTATAGATCAGGGGATACTCCCTATGTCGGAGCCTCGCGACCTCAGATCGTTTGAGGTGAGTCTCTTGGAGAGCCACTACATCCAATCCGTGATCTGCAAGATATTTCCATATTTTCTGACGTTTCTGGGGGGAGTTCAACCCTTTGACGTTCCACGACGCTACAGTAATCATTGGATTGGTTGATCCCATCCCCCTCCCCTTGTGATCCACGGCCCTTTGAGCATGCGTTGGTGGCCTCTCTCACTGAGATATGATCTATCCCACCCGCCGGTGTCATGTCCTCAAAGTCTTCCCACCCATTCCCACTGAGTACCCAGAGACATAAAAAAATAGACAATAAAACCCAGACTTCACCACCAGGACCCCACCCTCCCCCACAAAAGAACCCCCAACAAACCCCTAAACTGAAAGCCGGAGGACCAACGGGTCCACGGCTCGTGATGCTTCCAAAAGAAAGAGGAAGAATTGTGGGTAGCACGGGCAAGGCCCGCACCCCCGATTGCCATATCATAGTGACTAGTGAGCTTTTCAATACGAGTCAGAGGAAGATAGAAAATAAAAACCTCAGTGTCCGTATTGTTCGATCTTCAGTTCAGATGATCTCAGTCCAGCCGTCCCCCAAGCCAGGGTCCCATCCGGAGGGAGCACCGTCGATTCCCAGGAAGATAACCCGGTCCGAGATCTCAGGGGAGCGGCAATTATGTAGAGACGGGATCCTTAGTTGGGCCTATCATGATTCACCGTGGCTTCGTGACCGTGTGCCAAGGCCTGGAGCCTCTCCTGGCTCTCTCCGCCACCGCAGGGGAGCCCGATGTGGATGCCTCCCCCGGGAGAGGGAGACCAAGGATGCGGACGCCGTCGGGAAGCTCTGTCACGTGGTGTGATTTGTTTCGATACTCGAATGCGAGGCCAAAAGGAAATGTCCAACGGTAACGAATATTCTCTTCTTGTAGCTTGGCGGTGATCGGTCTCAGCGAGTGGCGTCTGGCCAAGGTGGAGGGTGCCAGATCTTGGTAGAGGGAGCACCTGTGGTCTTGAAAGGACACCTCCTTCTTCTTTCTCGCTGCGGATAAGATAGCCTCCTTCGTTTTAAACGAGTGTAACTTAACCAAGACGTCTCTTGGACGCTTGCGGCCTCCAGCCTGTAGAGTGCCCACGCGATGGACCCGGTCCAGTTCGAGCTTCAGTTGTTGGGGGGCCAGGAGCTCCGCAAAGAGGCCCGTCACAAATGCCTCGAGATCGGGCCCCTCCGCCCCCTCCTCCAGGTCCCGGATTCGTATGTTCTCTCGCCGGGTTCTATTTTCCAAGTCCTCCGCCTTCAACAGCACTTGCTGGAGCTGGGCCTGGAGGCCCTGATGGGAGTCTTGCATTTTAGCGGTGGTCGTCGTCAGTTCTTGTGTCTGCTCCTCCACCTCCAACACTCTGGAGCCCACGGAATCCACATCCTGGCGTAGAGTCGCCATTTTCTCGGTGAGGTCGGCTTTCATCTGTTCCACGGAGGAGCGCAAGTCCTGTTTGATCTCCAGGCAGAGCTCTGCCCTGAAGTCACGGAGGGCGGCAACCAGGTCCTCATGGGTGAGCGCCATAGTCTGCGGGTGGCTGGTCTCCGCTGAGGGGATATCTTTTTCAGCAGACTTAAAGTAGCGGGAAACCTTGTTCGCAGATTTCTTGGGAGGCATAAGGTCGCCGCCCTGCAAGGTCAAGGATCCCCAAAGCTTACTACTATGCAGGCGCTAGTGGCCCCGAGGAAATGCGTGATCGCCACACGCAGCAAAACCAGGTCTCTGCAGAGTGGACTGGTCGCCCTGTTAAAGTCAGGTAGAGAATGACACGAACCGGCTGATTGCCGCGACGCCTCTCCTCTCAGACCGATTCTTTGGGACTGCTGGTGGATGCTGATGGGTGCTCCCCGCTGATCGCCGTTCGACTCCCTCTCAAGGCCCCGGGTGCAAGGGGATCACCATCGCGTGTCCCTGACCGCCGCCATCTTAGGGTCAGGCGGGGCACTCATGGCTTACATTCCCCCGGTCCCTCCATCTGGCATACGGCGCTGGAAGACGAACAAAGAGGAGACTGACCCGCTCCAAGTGTGTGCATCAGCTGCCTCCCTGCTGCTCCTCTGCACTCCTCATAGAGCCGCTGCCTCTCCTCAGCCGCCTTGGAGCGCTAAAATGGCGCCGGAGATACGTCGGCCGCAACCACTACCCCATCGGGTCCGCTGGACATGGCGTCCGCCCCCGGCACTCCCTCACAGGACCGCAGAGTTGGGGGACTACTCCTCCATCCGTGGCAAGGGAAGGCGCCTCCGGTGTCCACCGCCGTCGGGTATGGGAGATGGTAGAGGCTCCGTCCCGTCCGTCTACGCCATCCCGCTATTGGCCTCGGGGGTCCGGCGAGCGATTCTAAAAGGTAGGAATCTCGCCACCGCTCGTCCGCTTCTTGCTCCCCCGGGTCTCGACACTTCCTGTGATGTTGTGGGCGACAGGCAGGCCAAGCAGGGCTCACTATGTGTGCGGAATGCTCATGGGGCAATCATCGGGGTCCGGAGCTGAAGCGGCTCACGACCGCTCAGCCATCTTACTTGGCCACGCCCCCCCAGTTGTGAGTATTTTAAAGGGTTTTATTTTCTAGTCAAAAGTTAAGGTTCTCTGACTCTTTATTCATTAGTCAAATATCAATCAGGTTACAGAATTGAAAAAATAGGAAAAATAGCATTAATCCAGAACATATTACAGTCTGCAATGCATACGAGGCATTCCATATAGGAAGAAAATGTGGGGCAAAATTGTCAGTCAGAAACTCTTAAAGAGTTTCTAAGAAAAGAGGTGAGTCTTGCAAGGCTAATCAATAATTAATAATGGCCAAAATCTCCCATAAAGAGAAATAAATGCATAGGACAAATACATCTTTTCAAAAGCAGTTAGTCAAAGCATGAAATTTAAAGTTTAGCACCTAAAATCTAAACCTATTCTGATCCTCTCAACTCTCTCTCTCTGCCTCGCTGTGCTGGTCTGTCTCTCTGTCTCAGGAGCTGCAAAATAGCCCCACAGACGCAGCCCCTACTTCTCTCTCTTCCCTGTCTCTGTGTCCAGCACAGAAGCTGGGCCTGGCCCTCAGGAAAAATGAGCAAAAAAGAGCCACCCCTCCCACTTGTAAGCCATATTTTAAGCAAAAGCCCACGTGCTTGGTCCTTGTAGCTGGTCCAATCAGAACTCCAAGACACATCGTCTCCCCATGGGCTGACTGGATACGTCATTAATCAGGCGTGTTCCTCATTACATGACTTCACATCCTTTTACATTTTAAAACAATTACATTTTCTGTAACAAAAAGTATTAATTGTGAGTTTTTCTCTTCACTCCAGGCTACAAAAGAAAAAAAATATGCAACATAGTGAAGGTCGAAGAGACGGAAACAGGAGGGCGTGATTTATTAACAAAGCCCTTTCATTGACAGTTGGTAGGGAAGAGGAGCACATTCCATTATAATCTTCAAGGGCAAAACTACAGTAAACTGAGTCTACTAAAACAAACTGAAATCACGTGGTTTTCTACACCGCAAAAATGCGTGTTAATTCAGCACAAATATGCTAGTTCAAGACACTTTTTCTAAATTAATCTAAATTAAATATATATTTCTATATTGAGGTTAAATCTAAACTACACATTAAAACAACCATGATTAATTAAATGAGCATTGTTTTACATGATTTCATTTGCAGGCCTCTTTCATGTTTTCATTTGCATGTACCAAAATCTGCGTGCCATTTTAGAAATGCTGTCTGCAGCTTTTTGTCATATAATAATGCATACATTTTATAGGTGAAATCTGAGCTCCATCAATTCACCCTTTGATGATAACAAATCATGATACCTCAAATGATTTGTAAATCATCACACTTATTTATTTTCACAAGTGACATTTTTATTGCAAAAGCTGAGCATATAACAATTTTACTTCTATTTCTAAGGCAAACACAAGTCTTGTCTGTAATCAGATCATATATATCCAAGCTCAAAGTTTAGTGCAGAGTTCTGTAAGTAGCTTCTTGGAACTGTTAGTTTCTTCTAAAATAAGTAACTAAATAATAAAAAGAAAATTCAACAGGACAGTTCTCTTTTCTATTTTCTTTTCTTCTTTTCCTTTCATCATTCAAAGATTCTTTTCTCTTCAGCTCTTTGACAGTTCTCATTTATTGTTTCAGCCTTTCTTTGTCACCAGCTTGCCATCAGGGTGGCTCATACAGTTCATTCAAAGTGACATTCTGTACTTTTTCCATGCATTTTGACCACTCAGGTGCTGAGAAACTCTGACAGAGCACCATCAATTCTCTGCACTTTTCCAATCCAAGCCTTTCACTTTTATTTTCACTTTGATCAGATTCAGATGTTTCAGCTATGGGTGCAAATGATTTTTCAAAGGACCACTTCAAACTTTTTGGACACCCTTTCAGCCAGCTTTTTCCTACCTCCACTCGTAGGCCCACAGCACTAATTTCTTCTTTAGAGGCTGCACCTGACTCTTTCACCCTTTTGACACCGCTTTCATCTGAGTCAGTTTCCACTTTTTGCTTTTCCAGTGCCACTTCAGTTTTCTCTAGTGCTGCTTCAGACTCTGTGTGTTCCCTTACAGCTTGACTGACCCTCTTCTGTGGACTTTTGACCACTGCCGGCATTTTTTCTTGAAGAGGAGCTGTTTTATCAAAGGGACACGGGACCATACGTGTGTGAGAGGCATACACCCAATTTGGAAGGCCACCACATTTCACAACAGTCTTTGCCAGGATCATTTGGAACAGGCCTTTCCATTTCACAGCATCTCTCAGATCAAAGTTGTTGCACCATCCATTATGCAGATCTTGTGTAGCAGCTGCAATCTGGTGAGAAACTGCACGCTCCACGTCAGTCAGACCTTCACAGGAATGGCTAGTGTTTTCATCAGTGTTTTTCACAAGTGCATTTGCATGTCCATTTTCAAGCCACTTCAGTGATGCTGAAACACAGTCTTTTGCAAAGTGTAACTCTGTGCTGTCTTTGTGTTGCTTTATTATGCTTGAAACTTCAGGCTGATGGCTACAATTGAATCTTTGTCCAATCTGTGGTTCTACACACATCATCTTTGAGACCTCATTATGATCTGATTTCAGAGAAACTGGCAATCTATACCTGGGCATCAGTTTTTGAAATAACACATTTACTACTAACAGGATACAATATTGTGCAACTGAATTAGCATTTCTCTTTCCCAGGACAACAGTGACTCCCAATTGAGAAATTATATTGCATGTTATGGTAAGGGCAATCAATTTCGAATTTTGGGCTGAGGTAACTACTGAAAGCCATGAAGTTTTGACAACATAATGTATAGGAAGCACAGTATGTGCTGCTTTTAATGTGTCATTATTACCTTTCAAACATGGGCCATCTACAAAATGGACATTGTTGGGCTGAATCAGACGTTCATCCTTAAAGTCTGATATTGGTTTCAGGCAAAAATTCATGACATTTAAACATTTAGGTTCAGTTTGATCACAAACAATTTCATTTGCTGGCAGTAAGCTAAATACATTTGAATTTAGACATTTCTTGGTCACAATATTTTCCCAAAACAACTCCACAAAGGAAGCAACCATTTCAATAATTGGAAATTCAATTATTATAAACTCACTCTTTTTATGACTGACATCTACCACAGCTACTAATTTAAGGCAGCTGGGCATGTCTGTGACGTTGGGGTCAACGGTCATTGGGAAATACGTCACAGACCTTTGAACACATTCATGTTTTTGAACAGGCACTGAGAGAGCGCAGCCCTCCCTCTCACTGCAAATTGGTGTATTTTCTTTTAAATAAACTTTCATTCCTAGTGCTGGGTCGCGACACTTTTTCTCTTTCAACTCTAGGAATGCTTTTGTGCAATTGTTGTCCAATGGAAGCGGATCAGACACCTCCTTGTGTGTCAGCCTCAGTAAAGGCTTAGCCACTAGGGAAAGGTTTAGTAACCACTCTCTACAGCTGCCAACCATTCCCAAAAATTTCCTGACTTCTTTCTGAATTTGAGATGGATTTATCTGGTGAATTATTTCCACTCTCTCTGGTGACACCTTTCTAGCTCCCTTTCCAATTATGTGTCCCAGACATTCATTTTCTTTTTGACAGTACTCCTGACTATTCTCATGCAATGGCACTGTGACATGAACTTGACAAAAATCAATAACAGTAAGCCATTCTTCAGCACATGGAATGTGAAAAAATATATTGGCTGGATTCGGTACCACAGGACAACATGGAAAAATTATGCTATTAATCTCCTGCACTAATCTGTTCTTTTCATTTAGTTTCTGTGAACCTGTGATCAGAAAGTTACATAAACTTCCAATCAATTCCATCAAAAATACTTTACTCAGTTTATCTCCAATTATGGGTAAAATTTCTGCAACTGATGGTGTTCTTGAATACATGTCATCTGGTTCTAATTTAAATAAGACATGTTCTGCACATTTTATTAATCTGACATCTTTCTCTGTGAACTCCCTTACTTCTGTGTTTATTATTTCTTTCAAATCAGAAGGTAATTTTTCAACTGTCTTTTCTGAAAACAATGCTACAGCTGTCTCTTGTTGGGCCATTTTAAAATGTACATCCTCATCAGGAATCTGAAAATTAACATTATCTGGTGTACAGTAAGTAACCTGTGCTGTTTAATTTGTAAAATAATTGTTTTCCTGCTAGGCCTGTATCACAAACAACAAATTGGTAATTTTCCTCAAATGGGCCTATTTTTGGTGCAAATTCTTCTAAAACTGGGTTTGTAATTTCTCCTTTTGTAAATTCAGAATTGTTAGGGTTAAAACTCTCATTTTCAAATATAGCAACCTGTTGAACTGGGTTCTGATTTTGTTTCTGAAAATAATTCACATTTGCTCTGGACAACTTATTTAAATTAATTTTAGCATTTTCCATATTTTGTGGGACCATTTGGGCTTGAAAAACTCCTGCCATTGGTACCTGTTTCTGAACTGACATTTGCATTTGCTTGGCTGACACATCTTGCACCTGCATTTCTTTCTGTTTTTGCACATTTCCAACTGCTGTATCATGTTTAAATCTAAATTTCTTCTTCCAATGCTCAAATCTGTTATAAAGATGGCAAAAGGACACCCTTTCCAGCAGTACAACATCCATACCTGAATGTGCACAGACCAAAAACACCTTTACTTCCATCCTGTGTTCTTTTAATCTGTACCCAATCAACATCCTTTGCTGGCACTCTGCCCTTCAGGAAAGTAATCACTGCTACGTTTTTCTCAATAACAACAGGAAATGATGGTGCATTCATGCAAACCCTTTTCATTGTCTCCTCACCTGGCCTTTGCACAGCAACTTTATATTTAAACCACAATTCAGTCTGCATGGCAATGTCAAAGAACATTTGCAAATTAATGCACAACTCTTTTAAAATGTCAACAAATCCATCAACTTGTGGGTACCACAGCATAAGTTTCTCTCTCAATTGTGGGAATGTGTTCAGAAATGCTGCAAGTTCACTTTTGTTCCGTGGCACATGAACATGCACTTCTCCCACCTTTTCTCTCAATGAGTAAGCAAAAGCTTCTCCCTCATTCTGCTTATTATTTTCCTCAACTAGATCTGGTGGTTTCTTTTTCTTATCCAGTTTCCTTGCTAGGTCTGGTGGTTTCTTTTTCTTCTCATGTTTTCTTGCCCACTTGTCTCCTAATTTCTCAAACCCATTGCATTTAAAAATATATTTCATTTCTACAATGTGCAATTGCATTCCTGAAGAACACATTGTCTTATTTGCCTCACCATTCATATGTACCTTGAAGCTTTTCTGAAATGGAAAACTTCCTGAAACACTAATTTCATATTTTTGAGCCAAATCAGTCAGTCTCTCATGTGTAGTTACTGCACATGTATTTGTTTCCTTACTCAGGGAAATTAATTCTTTTTCCTGACACTGGTTCACATTTTCATGATTTGAACAGCAAGGACTGTTAATTTCTTCATGTTCAAATGTTGAATTGAAAACACTAAGCTGTTTCTCTTTTCCACGGTCTGGGTTAATTTGGTCCCCCATGCTCTCTATCTTTTTAAGCACTGCTGCTTCCTCACAGCAGGTTTGAAAAATCCCATCTTCAAATATATTCATTTTACCCTGGGCTATTGGTGTTGTAAAGACTATTTCTCCCCCACCTTTCAGTGCTTGGACTGTCTGGGGTAATTTCTGTTCAATAATCTGTGAATTCTGAGTTTCTGAAATAAACCCTGCCATAATCACTCCTTCTGCAGCTCCTTGAACCTTTTGAGTAGGGGCCATATTAATTGGGACAGTCACAATTGTTCTAGGCATTGCCTGTGCATCTGCAGTTTGCAATTCTTGGACTGAATCAGTCACATTTGAAGCAGTAACACCTGGAGGTATCACTGTCAGTGCTGAATCAACAGGTAGTGGGTCAATCTGAAATGTCTGCACTGTTCTCTCAATCTGTGTTTCTCTCTGTTTAACAGAAACAGTAGCCACTGTAGTACTTACTAGTACACTATTTTCAGTATTTTTAATGGGAACCACATAAAGTGGCGGACACTCAGTTAACAATGCATCCATTATTTCATCCCCTGAATCACTATTTATTTTAAGCTTTTTATCATCATTATTTCCCTTCTCCTGCATCTGGTGCTTTACCTTTTTATCCTCACTTGCTTTGTCTCTTGCTGTCTTTTCCCACATGCTTAAGGCCTCAAATTGTGCAGCTCTAGATGGTGTCTTTATTTCACATAACACTTCCCTTAATTTGTCAATAATTTGCAATTCAAAAGTACCATCTTTTGGAAACCTCAAAGGACCTTCTTTTTCAGTAATCTTGCACCATTGGTGAACCCACATACATGAATTTTGTCCCAAATTGTTAGACATAAAATGCACGGGTGTTCCTTCAGGAGCATCAACAATTAAAAACGAATTTTTCACTTTACCTCCTAACAGCTTCTTTAAACCTTTAAACAATTCCATTTCTGCAATATTTTAATGCAATTTATTTTCTCCAATGCTGCCACAATTGACAGTTTCAGTCAGTTTAACTCCTACTACTGACCCTCCCTTCACAAACAGAGCTCTCTACACACCCTCTGTCTTGTCCAGTGCCAGCGCGGCTCTTTGTGACGTCAGTTTTCCTCCTGCTACTGACCCCTCCTTTACAAAATCTTACGGCAATATTTTTCTGAGTTTTCTTAATCAAAATTCTGTTAATAACAACATAAAAACATTCGCTACTCTGTCTGTTCCACTAAATAAAGGATAGTTTTCACCTTTTCAAGAGTTTTCTTTCGTGTCGACAAGTGTAACAAATTCCATTACCCTGCCCTTCTCTCAAGCTCCAGATAAGACCTGTTACTTGGATACCCCTTTTGGGAAGTAGAGCCAGTGACTTCGCAGGTAAAATCCTTATGCTACCATTCACACTCACTTTTATACGATATATGGTCCCTGTTGTAACACTGCCAGCCCTACGTAGCTTTTCAGTATTACTTCCAACAGACGAGTAACCTCCTGCAGTGTGGCTTCCAGTTACCACCCGCTATTCCTTCCCGGGATTTCCACAGGTGTACATACCTGCTTTTCCAGACAACTTAGAACAAGACACTAACTTACTTAACATGAAGAGTTAAAACATGTAATCAATAACCAATAAATCCTGTCCTATGAAATTACCAATATAATCAATAAAACCATCAATTCAAAATGAGCAAAATTTCACCAACAGTCAAAACCCTTACTATTTTCAACACTTCAAAAATACATCCTAGCACATTAACAACATTTCACAACCCTATTGATACTCACACCACTCCAGCAATCGCCTTCTTGCATCACCTTTCAGTACTGCTTTGCCAGTCTTCAGGTTCTGAGCATTGGAGTCAGGAATCAGGACTTGGACATTTATCTAACTTGGGCAATTATTTTCTAGAACTAATTTTCACAAATCAACTTTCCTCCTAAGGTCAATGGACCATTAGCCAAATAGTTGATGGTGATATTAATAATCCTTAATCACCAAACTAATTGATAATAACCTTCCTCTAGCTACCAAAAACTGATGCAGTCACGGTAATTTCTCAATGCAAAACCTCATTTACCTCTATTTACCACTGTAAAGATGTTGGGCCCTTGACACCATGTATTACCTTCAGGAGACTTTATATAAACATGAAAAATCAAAAATGCAATTAATATTTAAGCCAATAAAGAGAGTTGTGAGTATTTTAAAGGGTTTTATTTTCTAGTCAAAAGTTAAGGTTCTCTGACTCTTTATTCATTAGTCAAATATCAATCAGGTTACAGAATTGAAAAAATAGGAAAAATAGCATTAATACAGAACATATTACAGTCTGCAATGCATACGAGGCATTCCATATAGGAAGAAAATGTGGGGCAAAATTGTCAGTCAGAAACTCTTAAAGAGTTTCTAAGAAAAGAAGTGAGTCTTGCAAGGCTAATCAATAATTAATAATGGCCAAAATCTCCCATAAAGAGAAATAAATGCATAGGACAAATACATCTTTTCAAAAGCAGTTAGTCAAAGCATGAAATTTAAAGTTTAGCACCTAAAATCTAAACCTATTCTGATCCTCTCAGCTCTCTCTCTCTGCCTCGCTGTGCTGGTCTGTCTCTCTGTCTCAGGAGCTGCAAAATAGCCCCACAGACGCAGCCCCTCCTTCTCTCTCTTCCCTGTCTCTGTGTCCAGCACAGAAGCTGGGCCTGGCCCTCAGGAAAAATGAGCAAAAAAGAGCCACCCCTCCCACTTGTAAGCCATATTTTAAGCAAAAGCCCACATGCTTGGTCCTTGCAGCTGGTCCAATCAGAACTCCAAGACACATCGTCTCCCCATGGGCTGACTGGATACGTCATTAATCAGGCGTGTTCCTCATTACATGACTTCACATCCTTTTACATTTTAAAACAATTACATTTTCTGTAACAAAAAGTATTAATTGTGAGTTTTTCTCTTCACTCCAGGCTACAAAAAAAAAATGCAACATAGTGAAGGTCGAAGAGACGGAAACAGGAGGGCGTGATTTATTAACAAAGCCCTTTCATTGACAGTTGGTAGGGAAGAGGAGCACATTCCATTATAATCTTCAAGGGCAAAACTACAGTAAACTGAGTCTACTAAAACAAACTGAAATCACGTGGTTTTCTACACCGCAAAAATGCGTGTTAATTCAGCACAAATATGCTAGTTCAAGACACTTTTTCTAAATCAATCTAAATTAAATATATATTTCTATATTGAGGTTAAATCTAAACTACACATTAAAACAACCATGATTAATTAAATGAGCATTGTTTTACATGATTTCATTTGCAGGCCTCTTTCATGTTTTCATTTGCATGTACCAAAATCTGCGTGCCATTTTAGAAATGCTGTCTGCAGCTTTTTGTCATATAATAATGCATACATTTTATAGGTGAAATCTGAGCTCCATCATAGGCGTGCTATTATATGGGCCTTACTGGATCACAGCTCTACAACTGTAACAGCTTATTCCTGGGTATCGAGTTGTCATTCATTGGTCAGCCTCAGAAGATCCAAAATCAAGCTGCTCGCATGGTTGTGGCTGCGTTACAATTCAGACATGTTACTCATATTTTGAAAGCTCATCATTTTAAAGTATCTTCTACCATGCATGGATCATCTTATGGAAAGGTTTCTCTCCAATTCTCCGATTAGAAACTGCCCTGTAAAGAACACTGCATTCAGCTAATCTCCATCTTTTTCTCTATCGAAGATTTTGGAGGGACTGTGTAGGGGGCACGCTTTACGTGAGCTTGCCCCATCCCTGCTTTAGATTCACGCAAAAATTATTTCTTCCTGTATGCTCTTCTGCAAAGTATTGAAAACTCTGCAGTTCCCACAACACTTGGCATAATCATGGCTTCTGTTCTATTTCATGCTTAAATATCAGCAGGAAGAGACCATTCGGATGATAGTGTGCTTAATCAATTTCAATGTAAGAACCCTAGGATGATAGGATTATTGTAATCCACTCTACGTCACAAAAAGAAGGATTTGTTGTAAAAAGTGAAGATACGTCTCACACACACGCACACACACACCCACACATGTACTTATATATATGTTTAGCTTTTTATAGTGCATTCAGGGTTAGCAAGCTGGTTGTTGGGTCCAAAGTTTACCTGTGTGAGGGAATGGCTTCTTGCCAATGTAATCTGACTGGGACATTTATATCCATCTCCCTGCCCTTCTCCGAGACTGGCAACTGGACAGGGGGGAATCGTACATTCCTCAGACAGGCAGCGAGTTACCAATGTTGCCAGGTGGCAGCAATGCAAAAATATATTCACTTGCACCCATTATGCTAAGCCACTATTTTATTTGTACTTTCCTATGGAATTCCTCTTTCTGGGTTGCAGTCAAGCAGGGTGTTATCTATGACACTGTGGGCAGCAGGGATTGACACTTCTCATTTTATTTCTCATTCTGTTAGGATCAGGGCTGATCACTTTTGCTACGGAGTAGGAGTTTGAACCGGGCCAAGTCAAAAGGATTGGGAGGTGGAAGTCTGACTGTTATAACCAATATGTGTATTCTAACCTGATTTAACAAGGTGTGGATGCCAGTGACAAGGATTTTATTATGCTCATGGTATCAGTTTTTGCTCATTCTTTCACATCTGTGCTATAGGTTTTAAGACCATGATCTGGGTCAGTGTTATATCTGGCAGGCGGTGATGACTTTCCGTCATGATTAATTTAAATGATGAACCCTGAAGGCTGGAGTCCAGATGCAGGGTGCTTCAGTGTTGGTGGTCTTTGTGTGCATGTGAGTTGAGACAGGTTGTTGAAAGGGCACTGGGTGAGGGTTATGACACCTGCCCTGATTATGGTACATATTGAGGGAAGTGCTTAATTTGTGCCAGTGTTTTCTGGTGCTCGGCACCAGCACTTATTTCTAAA
This sequence comes from Calotriton arnoldi, assembly GCA_963921515.1. Lineage (NCBI taxonomy): Eukaryota > Metazoa > Chordata > Amphibia > Caudata > Salamandridae > Calotriton > Calotriton arnoldi. The sequence goes on along the minus strand of CAWUFW010000844.1, from coordinate 345,840 downwards.
TCCCAGCACTTTTTTATAGGATTACACCATATGGAGGCGCTGTGCGTTTGTTCTTCAACTGAATTTATCGGTGCAGTGTTCATTTAAAAATGATAACTCTGGCGCATAGGTAATGCTGGTACTGGTATTCAGCAGAAGTGGCAGGGCTGTTGGTGGAGTATAAAGTGCCTTGGACCCTAACACTTACTTTTTTTCAAATTAAGCACTGATCGGAGGTATTATATTCTTTGACATTATTGATTTTATTTAACTGTTGATGGTGGACATTGCATGGCTTGTTAGGATGGTTCCAGAGGCAGTTATTAGCTGGTCACATTTTATTCCGAGGAAAGTCACGGATCTCCTATAAAGGGCCTCAATAATTCTACTTAATGTTAATGCACTGAGGTAGTGGAGAGATGGGCTTGCACCAGGGGACCAAGTTATTGACCAGTTGCCCAAGCACATCTCTCAGAAGGGTGTCAGGAGGTCCCGACAAGGATGCTTGTGGCATGGTAACCAGCTTCCCCTCTGAGCTGGCCTTGCTCCTTGCTGTGGGAGTGGAGTGTTTCCTTAAGAATTTGGAAGGGCTCCTTGGTTTGAACTAAGTGGAGGATTATGCGACACACTGAAGACTTGATGAGTGGCCAATCGTGAGTCTATTAGGAGTATCTAGGGAGGTTCTGATGTAAGACTGTTAATGTCTAGTTTGCACTGCAAATGTGTCATTTGCTCACATTGTAATGCTCATGATATGACATGAAATGAAATGATTTCCTTACCATAATAATGTAATAAAACCGGCCTGTGAGTAATTCCCAAATCCAAAGACAGTCTCGGATTTGATAGTCTTTGCACTGAGGCCATTCCCTTTTAGCGGATCCACTCCTGTTACTTACTGTAACAGCAGCTTGCAGTTTGAGATTATTCTAAATTAGTGTTTAATTTAAGCCGGTGGTTTCCGGTGCTCGGCACTGGCACTTAATTGTCAATACAGTGCTTGTGACAGTCTGCCACAAGGTGGCGCTGTCTAGCTAATTTAGAGATGACCACAACAACAGTTACCTATTATTTCAATATACGTTAAAAATGAGTATTACCTGCCGTCCAAGTCATTCTTATAGCTTTGGGGGCCCGAAATAGTGCGAATTGTTACACTTGTAGGAGTGTGATGGTTAGTAGTTGTGTTGTTACTTTTATTGGCAGCATGGCAGGGGCAATGTTTGGTGAAAGCTGCAGAGGCCTCCCGACGACAGCCCTGGCACCTATGCTTTTTACAAATTAAACACACTCCTAAATTTATATACTATGCTTATTTTAACTAGAGGCTACATGCTGAAAAGCATCCGGAATAGGGTTTCCGGACCTCAATCACGGCATTATGACAAACTGTAGGGCCACAATTCTATGCAAAATATTTGCCATCTGCAGATTCTATTTTATGCCATCATGATCAGAAAACACAATACAGTGCTTTTGTAATTTAGCTGGGCCTTTGATAATTTTGTGCTTAGAGCAGAAAGTTTGAAAGAGTGGTATGGCTTTTGTTCCTAAACTGTTCAAGATGACTGTAAATACCTTACTTTACCATGTCCAATGTGCAATTCATTATTTCACATAATAATTTCTGTTTACTAAGTTGGTGCCCAAGGGAGTGAATAAATCAATTATCCTCATTTCGAGTAGGAGAATCCACCTTGCTTTAACTGTCCTAATGAAGGCATTGTATCTGGAATTTGGAGGAAGGTAGGCTTAAAAAACAGCTTATTCCTCTTTTTCAAACTGTGGAAAAACAACTTTAGCTTTATCTACAAACATCTCTTTTGGGCTATGGCAAATTATCTCAATTGTAGGGCGACTAAAAATGTGTAGCAGAATTACACGATAGCCACAATAACCTCGGTCGCACGCACAGCTTCCGATGAGGCATCAGCAAGATGCATCTCCAAGACTCAAGCCACAGATATATGGCGGGTCTTAGATAAAAGTGAGAAATAGGGAACGTATTCTGACACATTTTATGTTATTTTTTTAATACTATAACAGCTATGGAAGCCATATTTCTATAAGCTTTCTATTTCGCAAACCCGTCTCAGGAAGATGAAAGGTGGGCTGCTTCCATTATACAAATCACTGATATTTGTAAAAGTATCTCTTGATTGCTTTCAACTAATTCTGAGTGAATGTCCACAAACATCTGAAATTAGCAGACTGTTCCAAATTCTACCCCTGCTGAGTTTCTCCGATGCCAGGCTGCAAGGTTAAATGAGATAGCAGTACTTAAAAAAAGAGGCCCACAAATACTGGAATTTACACAAAAAATGATGTTTGTGGACTATACTACACTAAGACGAAAACAACCTCAATATTACAACACTATGACTTTTTGGTCTAAAATTTACCTCTATATATATATTCACAGAAAACCCAAAGGTTACAGGGATGTTATAGTTAGGCTCAGATTTTACTCATAAAAAAACCATAGAAATTCAGAAGTTATAGCACGGCCCCCCTCCCCAGGTTGATTTTAGCCCCGGGGATCCCATCCCCTGGGGCTTGGACACAATTGAATGGCGGAGGGGGGCCGCACGGCCCCCTGTCCAGGCTGGTTTTGGCCATGGGAACCTCATCCCGGGTCCCGGCCACGTCATCTGGGTACCCTGGAGCCCACCCAGTGTATTTTATGGGACCACGGGAAGAGCCTCAAGGCCTCTGCGGTCCCAGCAGGCTACCCCCCTGCAGCGGGAGCCGGGACTGCTCTCGCACACAGGGAGCTGCTGGAATTGCAGCTCCCTGTGTGCAAGAGCAATCCTTTCATCTGTTTCCCTGCCCGCATTTCTGCAGGCAGGGAAAGAGATGAAAACTCTGCTTCCAGGAAGCGGGAGCACTTTGACAGCTACCGCTTGCTGGAAGCGTAGTTCGTGTTTGCTTTTGCTTGGCAGGAGCTGTCAGCTTCCGCCAAGCAAAAGCAAACAACTATCTCACGAGGGTGGGCATCTTTGGAGATAGCAAGAGCCAGTCCTGGGGGTGGCGGTCCCCAGGGCCATATATGGCTTCAGGAGGGTGGCCATGTGGCACCCATCCCAGTTTTTAAAGTGATTTGGCCCCGGGAAGGTGGTGGTCCTCGGGGCTTCTATGAAGCCCAGGAGTGGAGGCATCCGCGCACCTCCCTCCTTTTTAAAAAAAAATGCCACCCGGGGGCTCATTTTAAAACAATCCCAGGAGCCCGTGCTTGTTTTTCCTTTTGAATTTTCGCCTGAGTTGCGGATCGGTCACGATTTTGGGCATTTTTATTTTTAATGGTTTTTTTGCCCTGGCGGGGTCTCTATGGGACCCAAGGACCAAGGCCAAGGGGTTAAGGTATTTCTACCCTGCCCCCTTCTCTTTTTTTTATCTTTTGTTTGGGACTCGGCTGACGCCATGTCCCAAGATGGCTGCCAACACTTCCTTGTTGAAGTGTTGGCAGTCAATCCAGATTTCAGCATCTGCGTCCGTAGATATACAAATTTGGATTTTTTTAAAATTTCTCACAAACTACTGAATGGATTTACATCAAATAACAAAAAGCGTGATCTGTGAACCAAAAGCTACCTTTCTGTATAATTCGGTGTAATTCCGTCCAGCGGTTCAGGCTGCAGGCGTGTCTAAATACTCTATGGGAATTAACATGTGAAACGCACTTTCTTTTACCCTCTCCCCTTGACAGACCACCCTGAAACTTTCCATGAAATTAGAATCACCAGAGCACTTTCTTTGGAAATTTTCATGAAGATTCATCAAACGGCGCCAAAGATATAGGCAAGTAAACAAGCGCTTTTCCTATGGAAACATTCTCCTAACTATAACTACCTACTGGCGGCCTCCATATATATACATGGTTTTTGTTAGGGTTTAGAGTGGGTAAGAGAATTGGGTGGCAAGGGTGTTTTTAGGGTTTGAGGGTGGCTAAGGAAATTGGGTGGTAAGGTAGTTTTTAGGGTTTAGGGGTGGGTAAGGGAATTGGGTGGTAAGGGTGTTTTTAGGGTTTGGGATGGCTAAGGCAATTGGGTGGTAAGAGTGTTTTTAAGGTTTGGGATGGCTAAGGCAATTGGGTGGTAAGAGTGTTTTTAAGGTTTGGAGGTGCGTAAGGGAATTGGGTGTTAAGGATTTTTAGGGGTGCGTAAGGGAATTGGGCGGTATGGGTTTTTAGGGTTTAAGGGTGGGTAAGGGAAGTAGGTGGTAAGGGTGTTTTTAGGGGTTAGGAGTGGGTAAGCGTATAGGGTGGAAAGGGTGTTTTTTGGGTTTAGGGGTGGGTAAAGGAAGTGGGTGGTTAGGATGTTTTTTGGGTTTGGGGGTGGGTAAGGGCATAGTGGGTAAGTGTGTTTTTTGGGTTTAGGGGTAGGTGAGGGAATTGGGTGGCAAGGGGTTTTAGGATTTTGGGGTGGGAAAGGGAATTGGGTGGTAAGGGTGTTTTTAGGGTTTAGGGGTGGTAAGGGTGTCTTTTGGCTTTAGGGGTGGGTAAGGGAATTGGGTGGTAAGAGTTTTTAGGATTTAGGGGTAGGTAAGCGAATTGGGTGGTAAGGGGGTTCTTAGTGTTTAAGGGTGGGTAAGGAATTGGGTTCACTCCCAATTAAGTAAAATATATATATATTACTTACTAGGTAAATGAGTGCTAAAGTTTTGCATGGTACAGGTATGCATGGTAATTGATGCGTGGTAAAGGCATGCGTTGTAAATGCATGCGTGCTAATGTCATACATCCATATGAAGCTACCTTGTCCCGACCTTGGCATTCATTCAAATTCACTAATTAATAATTAGGTTAATTCGGAGAACTGTAACCCGGTTTCACCTCACCCAGATCAATTGAACTAAAGTTCTACAGTAGAGTCGTTTGTAGAAAGAGAAGCTGAACTGTAGTATGGGTTCCTTGAACACATGAAGTTGTGTGGTAACTTTCGGATAGTTTTCAATTGCCCCACATTTAGATCAGCTAAAAAAGCTTAAAAAAGAGTATGCTCCATACAACCGGTACATGTGCATTGCTTAAGCTTTTATGACATAGAAAGGTAGGATAGAAGTCACAGAGAAATCGCAAGTAATTGTGAATCACTTTGGATTATGGAACATCATAATACCTTCTTTTTCGACTTGAAGACATTGCATCTGAAGATATTGCTTGACCCGTCTCTGGCAATGTAGCTAAAAATCTTAAGATCCTGAGAGTCATGTGACACATAGAATATTCTGTGGATGAACAGAACAGAGTGGTTATCATTCTGGCTTTAGGTGCAAACACTCTATTTCATTATATATATATTTTTTTATAAGTTACTTTCATTCTGCTTTATAAAAACCATTAAAACATTACAAAATATGGAGAACAAAATAAAAAAAGAAAATTAAATACAATGCAACACGAACCATTAACCTAAACTTATCTCAAATATTTCTTTGAAAAACCTCAATAACATTAAAACAAAGCAATGTCTCTAATTCTATTTAAGTGGTAATCCAATATGTGAACTCATATTTCTTCACCAAATCATTTGTTCTTAAATCATTCAACTGCTGGCAGTGAATGAGTACATGAATAGTCTTAGTGTTGAGCTTGTACAAAATTAATATTTTACACTTTTGCTAGCAACTCCTCATGAGTAATAGTAAGTAATAGTAAATTTATTATGCATGATTGATTAAAACCGTAGCATACACATGATAGTAAAATTCCATAATAATGCAATGAATGAAAACAGCGTTTAAAATATCATCAAAGTGCGTTGTGTTTAAAACCTGCATTTGGACGTTGCGCTCTACAACAGTTCTAAAGTGCATTGTGCGTCAAGGTGAACTGGTCTAACAAATGCTGTGCCAATTTTAGCAGCCATCGTTTTATGTCTGTTAAAATTTTGCGTTTTTTGTGCTTACAGTCTTCGTGTAGTCGGTTATGGTTGTGGGTCCATGGGGCGAAGTGGCGGTAGCTAGCAAGGACAGGCAGTGATGACGGACCAGCCCTGCTACTTTTTTATTTAGCCGCTGTCCACTAACAATGCTCGTTTCAGTCTCACAGTTAATATATCAAAGATTTTTGTGAGCAGGCAATTTAGCTGCGTCTCAGCCGGATTAAAGCACTGTTTTACTGCTTGCCTGAATGTCCTGATGCCATTCTGCATGAATATTGGTCGAAGTAGGATTCTTCTTATGTCCTTTAAGTTGGGGCAAATGCAGATGACGTGCACCAGGTCTTCATCTCCTCTTGCGCATGAACGGCAGGACTGTGGTCCTGAACTCCTTTCCCATGGCGGGAGGTGTGGGAGAATCGGTAAGTTGCCCGGTCGCAACTTTAGGAATTTTTCTTTTGTTCTCGTTTTGTTTCCCACTTTGAAGTAAGGTTGTGGTTTAAGAACTTCGTAGTCACTAAGCACTATCCAGCCATTAGCCCTTCTGGCTAGTGTTGCCTGGTCTTCTAAAACGGATACCATTTTTGTTACCTTTGTCACAGTCCTTTTGAAACTCTGGTGATCTGGGGGCAGGTGCCCCAAAGGTCGGTCAGTCCCAGTAGCTGTCAGGGAGTCAAACAGGTACGTCCTAACAGGTGATTTTTCGTGGCGAGACAGTTTGCTTCAAAGGTGTGAGTTTAGCGAGCCTGCCTCTGTGCTACATATTTTGTGCCAGCTTTTTATGTATGCGCCTCTCCTTTCCACTGAATGTTTTTGAAGCCCAAACTCTAGACGTATTTGGGCAGGTGAGACGTATTTTGGGAGTTGAAAAATTGCTCTGTATGTGTTGGCTATTGTTTTGTCCAATACCGCTGCGTCTCTCCCTTTTAACGATTCACTCCCGTACGCTAGTGCTGGTTGCAGTTCTGCACGTATCACCTGCAGTAAGGGATCGAAGATTAGGTCGGGCAGCATTTTTTTTAGGGACTTCATTGCTAGGTAAGTCATTGTGCCCTTCCTACGTAGGGATTCCAGCTGGGGTTTAAATGAGCCTTTGCTGTCCAGCAAGATTCCTAGATATTTGTAGCTGGTCATCTGTTCCAGACATTGCCCAACGAAGTGCCAGTGGATTTTTTTCCTCTTGTGATGGTTTATTGCCATGACTTTTGTTTTATTAAGGTTTATTTTTAGGGCGTTGCGTTGGGAGAAGTTGTTGGTAGTGTCCAGAAGATGTTGTAGGCCGATGGGGGTCTGACTTATCAGTACTAGGTCGTCCGCTTATAGCAGGTTACATAATTAGGTTTTGCCCAGTTTCGGTGCATGTGAAGCGTACTTGTCCAAGTCCCCCGGGAGATCGGCTAGGAAGAGATTAAAGAGTAGGGGCGCTAAGACGCACCCTTGCTTTAGCCCTTTGGAGGTGGAAATTCGCCTTGAGAGGTGCGTCCCCGCTCCAAGTTTAATCCTGATCCAGGTATCAGTGCGCAGCAGTATCAGCTGGTCCAAAAGGGGTTTCGGTACCCCCCCAGCTGTCCAGTTTTTGCCATAATTTGGCACGGTCTACATGGTCGAAGGCTGCAGTGTAGTCGATGAAGCATAGAAACAAGGGATGTTTTGCCACTTTGGCTGCGTCCGTCAACAGCGCGAGTGCAGTGATGTTAGTAGTTGTTCCTTGTCCGCGGCAGAACCCAGTTTGATTGATTGGGATTATGGAGTTTTCTGAAGCCCAAGATGTTAATTCTTCCAAAATTGTTCCTGCATAGTATTTTGCCTCGATGTCGATTAGGGCAATTAATCGATAGTTGTTTGGGGCTTTCCTGTCGCCCTGTTTGAATATGGGTCTGATTATCGATCCTTCCCAGGACTCCAGAATTGTGAGCGTGCCTTTTATGTCCTTTAGAACTGGTACTAATGCGCTGCTCCAGTACTCTGCTTCGTGTTTGTGGAGTATTGGAGGGATTCCGTTAGGGCCTGGGGCTCCTGCAGGTCTACCCCTGGCTATTTGTCTCCTAATCTGGTGTGCAGATATTTCAAAGCAGTCTTTGTTGTTGTTTTGTGGTGGTTCTGGGGCTGCTTCCGATTCTACTCCCGGGTGTTTTTGTCTGCTCCAGATTGGATCGATGTACTTTATTTGTCTGGAGTTTTGCGTCCTTTCACCCCTGTCATCAGTGGCCCTTCCTTTTATTTCGATCCAGGGTTCTTTATCAACCTCATCCCTCTTTTGTAAGTTGTTGTTAAAGTGACTATACAAGTATTCTACCCAAGCTGCCTCTGTTATATTGGAGTTTATCCCTGGGTGGTCCGGTCGCTGGATTCTGTTGATCGTTTCCCAAAACTTGGCACTGTTCTTTTGTTTGGCGTCATGAAGTATCTTAGCCCATAATTCTTCATTCTTCAACCTTTTTTCTCCCATTTCTTCCTTTTTATTTGTGCCTTCTGTTTCCACAGGTCGCTTTGCAGATCTGGGTTTTGTGGGTTTTTGCGAAGTGTCTTAACGTTTGGTTGATGGTTCATTTTAGATTCTTTGATTCGGGGGTGATTGCCGCTCTGAGTGGGGTGGCCACACATTTTCCCGGTTTCCTTCCTGTCCTAGTGGCAAATTTCTCCCCAAGTGTTGTTGTGAAGTTCTCCCATGCTTTCCCGGGTGGTACTGGGATATCTTTTCCTTGGCTGTGAAGTATTTTCGCCATGGCTGATATTTCCTCGATGTTGCTGGGTTTGCACCTTATTCGTTTAAGGTCTGAGGTCGCTTCTGTGCCAAGTGTTTTACATGCCTCTAATGAGTAAGCTGTGTTTGCTTTTAGTGTTACTTCCTGGGGTAGGTGATCGCTTTGTTCATTGTCGCCTATTCTGTAGGAGTCCATTTTTTTTAACTTGGTTAGTGTTGCAAAGGTGAAGTCTAGGTAGGAGGAAGCTTTTGTTGAGTGAAATGTGGCAACCAGTGGGTTGTCCTCCTTGTAGCGGCCGTTTAGTGCTCTTATGTTTAGATGTTCAAGCTCTTGGAGCAAGTACTTCGAGCATCTTGTTGGTTTCCCCACACTTGCTGTGCTTTGACTCGGTATTCCCCATGCGATGGATTGGTCATGGACAGGATCGTCCTTAGGCCCAGACCCGATAAGATGTAGGTTAAAGTCTCCTGCCAGGATAATGTGGTCTACGTCCTGCTCTTCCATGACCCTTTTCAACTTGTTGACCAACTCTTTTGCAGCTTTTGTTTTTTGTTTGGGGTGCACGTAGGTGTTAATTATTATGATTTGCTGGTGTTCCATGCTGTGCTTGAGTGTTATCTTTACTACCTGGATTACACTCGGGGCTTCGATGTTTGCCTCTATTGGTAAGAGGTCTCTTATTGTAGTTATTGAGGCAAGTATCATCAATCCCCCCGAGCGGTGGCCAAAGTCGGATGCCTTCCTTGCTGGAACAAATTGTGACGGGTACCCCTGGAGCTCAAATGCCTTGTCCTCCCAGGTTTCCTGGAGCAAAATCATATCAAATGTTTTTGAGTAATTTAGTACCTCAAGCTCGTCTGTTTTATTTGCTGGACTGTTAATGTTCCAGATGCAGATGCAGATTTTGCTTTGCTCTCCAGAAGCTGTTGAGAGACAGGGCATCCCTTGTCAATTGGAGCGCCCTATTGTTATTGTTCGTTGTATTTGCGTCCAGTTCGGGTCTGTTGACGGTGAGGTTGAGGCTTTATACTCGATGCCTGTGTTCAAATTACTGGCCTTTATGCAAGTTAAATTGGCTCCTGGGGTGCTACTGCGAGCGCCTTTTAGGACTGATGTAGTAGGTTTGGGTTGATCATTAGTGGATGTGTTGAGGAAGGGCGTTGGGTAAGGTGGTCTTAGCTCAACTTTTAGCTTTATCCCCCATCGTAGAAACGCGTTTTCTTCTTTCATGATTTTATCAACTATCTCGTTGGTTTTCCATTTTGTTTTGGTTGCTCCTGGGCACTGCTGAATGTTGGTCGGTTGAAATTTTATTGAGAGTAGGTCCACTGTGCTTAGATTTTTTAAACTCGTGATGGAATGTAGGAGACGTATTATGTTCCCTCAGTATAGGGTATCCGCTCTTCCCCGGGTTACATATTCGGGGAAATATGATGGTGTCTGTTCCCTTTGCTTCCTTTTCTTTGGTTTCTTGAGGAGAGGTTGCTTCGTGAGGCTTGAGCCTTGGTGAAGCAGGATTCCTTTTGCTGGCTCCTTGTTTAGCATTGGTATGGCAAGTTTGTTGAGGTACGACTGGTGTCTGGTCTTTGTCCAGTACATTGGTAGTAAGTTCATTCTCCTTATGCGACCTCTGTGGTGACTCCCTCAGATTGATCAATGGGCCGTCTCTCAGTTTGGGCCTTGGAGTGTGTGCCACGCTTGTGACCTTACCGGATTTTTGTGTCGTAGTGACTAGCTGTTTGCTTGTCTGGCTGTTCCCCTGTTTGATTCCATCTGTTGTAATGCTTTGTGGAGAGGATCGTGGTGGTAGTCCCGCGATTGACACCTGGGTGGCGTTGAAAGTTGTAGTAGTGTAGTCCTGCGTGTCGTCAGAGGTGATGATTGAGGTGCGCCTAATGTCCTCAAATTCGACGAGAGTTGCCGGAGGTTGGTTTTTACCACAAAGGCTCAAGGCGGTCAGCTTCCTGTTCCTTCCCTTCCTGTTTTATTTGCGTTGTGCTTTCATGGGCATGCAATTTTCACTGGCTGTGCTCTCTTTGATTGGAGTTTTTATTTTGCTGTCTCCTGGGTGGTGGTGTGGGCTTGACGGCATGTTCCCCGTTTTGTGGTATCCGGGTGTGGTCGTGTTTCTTTCACTTGGTCTATCAGATAAAACTGTTGTACGGCAAAGTGTTTGTTTTTAAATCTGTTAGTAGGTCTCCTAGCATTGATGGCAGCGTGAGTAGTTTATCAATTATTGGAGCACAAGTACATTCGGGTTGTAGTGTTGCGGGTCCTTGTGCGGCTTCTTGCCCTCGTTTTATGAGTCCGTTTAGTTCTGCTAGTTTCCTTTCTATCCCTGAGGTGAAATCTGCTAGGGTTTGAAGAACCGTAAGCTGCAGGTCCATTTTGTGGGATTGATGTTGAAGGGCCGTAGCGGAGTATTGCATAGTGCTTAGTATAATTGCCCATATGGGTTCTGTGAGTGTTGATCCTGTGAGATTGATTTGTTCAGCCCTGGCCTCATTTTAGAATGCCGAGTTGGAGTGTCGTGATGGTGGCTTGTAGTTGTATGAGGTGACAAGTTCCTCCCATTCCTGTGAGGCAAGGAAGGTCATGTCGCCCTCTGTTGAGTTGAAGTCTTCATACGGAGGTGGCAGGCAGTGCAGAGATGGTGTATTGTTTAGTGGTTCATTGAGAGCTGACAAGGCGGCGGCTACGGTTGCTGGTTTCTGTAGGGGAGAGCTGTTTTTTGGTTGTGATGTCGTTGCCCAAATGAATTGTTCTATCAGTTGGCTTTGCTCTTGAGAGAAGGGTTGGGGGTCCTTGGGTCCTGGTCGTTCGTTGTTTTCCCCTTGTTTTGGTGTGTTTGTGGAATTTGCGGTGTAGGGACCTAGCTGGCTGATGTTCTCCAATGTGGAGATTTTTTTAACCTTGAGGATTCTTGTTGGGCTACTTTTTGGGCTTCTAAGTGGCTCCTGGGCAATTTCTCCACGGGTTTTGTTCTCTAATAGGTTGTTAGTCTCGCTGTTTGTCTTGGTATCTGCGTCTGTTTTTTCTGCGTCTATTTTATCTCGGTCCAGGCCCCAGTCCGTGTCCTTGTTCCTTTCGTGTGGTTTGCCCTTTTCAGGTGATTGTGGGCCTGCTGGATTAACGGTAGACTGCAAAGTGTATTCAAGTCTCCCTAGGTTGTAGGGGGGTCAGCAGCCCCTTAATATCCTCGTTTTTGGTGTAAATGACTGTTCCAGGGTCTTTCAAAAAGGAAAATTTTGTATAAATTTTTGGCTGGATAGTGCATGGTTTTTTCCTTTGGGGAGCCCCCTCGTTGTTTGAATCCTGTGGCAGGAGGGTAATCAGTTGAGGATTTCTTGTGGGCGCTGAGCCACAGGTTCCCATGGCTTCTGTATCGCAGGGGGGAGAACAGGAGGTGGTATCACTGTACCCCCTGTTTGGGAGGTCATTAGTTGTATTGTTTAGGGGGTCATTTGTTATGTTGTTTTTTGTGCCGCTTTTTGTTTTGAATTCGGGGGGAGTCTTCGCCTTTGGCTTTCCTTTGCTTTAGCTAAGGCTTTGGTTTTGTCGGGGACCTCCTTACTTTGCCTGACCTCATCTCTTCCTTCTTTATTTTCCTGATATTCCTAGTTTTACTGTTTGCTGTTTTCCCCTCAAGTTGTTGCTTAGTGTCTTCCTTGATGCTCTTTTGCTGTTTTTACTGTTTTTACCCTGTCGGGCTCGTTTTCCTCCTGTTGGCTCTCCTTATTTGTCCTGGGGGATCCTGGGGTTTATCCTGGGATTCTCCTGGGTTTCACCTGGGGTGTTTGCAATATTTGTTGTGTTTAGCCCCTGTTACCTGTTATTTTTGACTCTGCAGTGTAATTGAGGGAGGGTCCCCCAGTTGGTTCGTGCCTCTCTATTTTCCCCCTGCGAGGGCCGGGGGAACTTAACAGTCAGTAGATGGTGTTGACTGAAGTCCGGTGTGTTGTCAGATGTCAGAGTGATGATTTAATTTGCAGGGAAGAGGAGACTCTCTCCTGGGGGTTTTGTTTGCGGTAGATCCGATTTTCTGTTCCCCAAGTGTCTTCACTTGTTTTGCACTTGTTGGCTGATGCACGGAGTGAGCAACAAGAGGATCAACTTGGGGGAGGGGGTTTGGGCCAGCAGGGCAAAGGAGAAGACCGGGAGAGGAGAGGAGTGGCCAAGAGCACAGCAGGGAGAGGGGGAAGGAGAGCCCGAGCAGGAGCTTCGGGGCCAGCGCAAGTTGCACCCAGGCCTGGCTGGGCCGCCTCTGCGGTGCCTGGCTCGCACTTTGCAGCCGGCACCAAGCCTCTGCTCTCGGAGCACTCCACCCCTCTCGCGTCCTCACCTCTCACCCCAGCCCCCTGCTGCTCCTATGCTCCTATGCTGTAGGTTGGAGCTATCCAAGCGAAGGCAAAGGCAAGGCAGGAGAAGCCCCAGGCCTGGTAGATAGAGGGGCTGTGGCACACGGTGGGGGCAAGAAGTAACCTCCCCCCTTGACTGGTTCAGAGCTCCATAAGCTCAGCCCCGCGACTCCACAGTTCACAGAAAAGTTCTTGTGGCTGACTGCGGTCGCCTTCCTCTCCACAATCAGGCAAGGGCAGGGGCCAGATAGCAAGGTGGCCAGTCGGGGCAGGAAGCGAGCAAGACGAGACCGGGAGAGGAGATGGAGGGCAGGGACAAGGAGCGGACGGCAAGCAGGCAGAAGGCAACAGCACCGGCACCAAGGCGGGGCCAATGACGGGACTCACACACGGTCTCAGTCACGGTCGCAATCGCTGCCGCTGCCGCCTCACCTCCGTTCCACTTTTCGTTGCCGATTCTCTCCGCCCTGCCGCCCGCCGCCCCCTGTCTCTGGGCCAGAGTCCAAATCAGGCTCAGATGTTGACTCCGACCCACTGCGGTCCCGCTATGGCTGCGGCTGCCTATGCGATCTGCCGGAAGCAGACCTCACACAAACCAGAACCGGAATTCCACCACCCCGGCGAATCCAAAGCAAGCCCTCATGAGGCTTCCTCCATTGCCAGAACCTGCACCTTATTAAGGTGAAATTTCAAAGTCACCATTCACACAGGGTCAGCAAAATTCTTAGACACCCAGCATCATGACAAACCTCCCAAAATACCGTAGAAAGGTTGAAGCATCAATTAGCTCCAACTCTCGGACGCACTGCGTGATCCAAAGTGTGCAACAAAATTACACCACATTCATCCAGATTTTTATATTTATTCCTTTTTGTCAAAAGTTCATTACTTTTCATCATGTTACATGGTAAACGATAATATATGTATGTGTATGTTCAGCTTCTACAACGGCAGATATGCCTTAGGCCTTTTTCTGTCGCATGCCTCATACGTGAATAAATCCTTAGTGATCGATCTTCCCAATGCATTTCGGGCGTTATTTAATAGCCCTTCTTCAGGGGTTCACTAAAAGTTTAAAAAAATAATAACCATCAGATTTTATACACAGACTAAAACGTACGTTTGGATAATCAATAGTTCATCACATGCCTATAATCAACGTTTTCCCTCTATGCGCGTTGTCTAAGCGCTACGATCTCCCGCCCAACCAAGTCTTTCCCCTCCCTTCACATTGGCATTTACTTTTTAGATATAAAACTCCCCATGTATGTACCTCCGTAAATTAGGCCGTAACAATGAAACAATCTCCTTAAACAACTACATTCACCCGCCTTTCATACCTTCATCCTCTGTCATTGTAAACTCCTTCCCAACCTATTCTCTCCGTTTTCACAATGCAGCTAAGCTCTCACTAATACCATCCTCCTTCTTAACTGATGACTCAAAAACTCCTCCCTTCTCTATCAACCAATGACATAGACCGGACTTTTCCCTACGCTGCCCTTATTGTTACGACTCACATGGAGTGCTATTTTCACCAATCACGTCCACCTAATTTTCGAATAAACCAATCGTTTTGATTGCCTTAACCCTTGTTCATGTTCTTATCACAAAACTTATGTAGGCTTCTCACTCGTGTACCCCGCCCACCATTAGATGTATATCTCGTACGTCGATTAAACAGTATTACTCTTGTATTTAAAAACATATAATTAAAAACATATAATTATGATTTAAACACTTTCTTCATTGTTAATACAATGTGATGTTCTTTTTCTTGCTCAAACGTAATGTTAAACCCTTTAAAGTCCAACTCGCGGTCATCATGTTTTCCAAACTGCCGTAGCCAAAGGATTGATAGTTGTTTTGTCGTCTCCTCATGTAACTTAATAACACGTGTTTTCATCACCGATAATCGTGGGTGCCACTTGTTGTTGGAGGGCAGAGTTTATATGTCAATATACAAAGAAGGGTTCACAAGTGCACTCCGAAAATGGAAAAAACGGAGTGCACTTGTGAACCCTTCTTTGTATAATGACATATAAACTCTAACCTCCCAAAATGACATTTTTTTTTACATAAAATATCTTTCATTAGCCTTACATATCTTGAGTTCATATCCAGATGATGGGATGGTTCTTCAGAAATAGCAAGCTAAGAATTCTGGGAAGCGTACATCTGCCTCCGAATATCTATTTATGGCAAGGTGTAGAATGAATTTAGTTGCTTTCCTGTAACAGCAGTTGTACAGCTAACACTTGAAATTCTTATGCTCTGTGCCTAGTGGTTGCATCCAGAATTTTCCTTTGAAATAAAAGTTTTCTATGTGACTGCAAATCATTCTGTGACCTTGATTGTTAACACACAATGAACCAGCATGTGACTACCATTTTTAGCTTTCCTTTCCACTTATAGTATCAGTGAGAAGACATACTAAGTAAATCATGATTTTTTTTTATACTCTAAGGGGCCGATTCGGGTCGGACAGCTCAAAAAGAGCCGCCCGGACGCTTACCTCCCGACCGACCCGTCCCGGGAGCCGGTCAGTCCTGCCGATCAAGTACGATGCGTGCATGTGCTGAAAACTCGACCGACACGAACTCGCCAAATAAATACTCAATTCACCCTACGACCCGGTCCCGTAAACGCAGATTCGAATCGCACGGGGGCTAGGTCAGAGCTGTTTCCGGCCGGACAAGTACGATGCGCACTTCCTATGCGCCGAGCGAGTCGACACGTACGGCACGTCACAGCATCCGGAAAAGCTGCATGAAAGGAACGATTCGCGCCACAATACGATCCCCGGACACGAGACGTACAAGCCTGCAACTGGGACGAAACGAACCAACGACCAGTGCAGATGAGACGGTGTCGACATGAATCCCATCGCACAGGCCATACCGATCCTCTACATCCATGGACTGATCCGGAACAGACGCCAACGACGGAGACGGTAAGAGACACCCCCCCAAACAAACAGCCGACACGTACCAGTAAACCTGTGACAAACACCCAGGCCCCCTCTTGCCCATCACCCCCACCCATAGGGGGCCTCTTGCCTGTCACCACTCCCACCCCCACCCATAGGGGGCCTCTTGGCTGGGACTACTCACACCCCCACCCATAGGGGGCCTCTTGCCTGTCACCACTTCCACCCCCACCCATAGGGGCCTCTTGCCTGGGACTACTCACGCCCCCACCCATAGGGGGCCTCTTGGCTGGGACTACTCCACCCCCACCCATAGGGGGCCTCTTGCCTGTCACCACTTCCACCCCCACCCATAGGGGGCCTCTTGCCTGGGACTACTCACACCCCCACCCATAGGGGGCCTCTTGCCTGTCACCACTCCCACCCCCACCCATAGTGGGCCTCTTGGCTGGGACTACTCACACCCCCACCCATAGGGGGCCTCTTGCCTGTCACCACTTCCACCCCCACCCATAGGGGGCCTCTTGCCTGGGACTACTCACACCCCCACCCATAGGGGGCCTCTTGCCTGTCACCACTTCCACCCCCACCCATAGGGGGCCTCTTGCCTGGGACTACGCACACCCCCACCCATAGGGGGCCTCTTGCCTGTCACCACTTTCACCCCCACCCATAGTGGGCCTCTTGGCTGGGACTACTCACACCCCCACCCATAGGGGGCCTCTTGGGTGGGACTACTCACACCCCCACCCATAGGGGGCCTCTTGCCTGTCACCACTTCAACCCCCACCCATAGTGGGCCTCTTGGCTGGGACTACTCACACCCCCACCCATAGGGGGCCTCTTGGCTGGGACTACTCACACCCCCACCCATAGGGGGCCTCTTGCCTGTCACCACTTCCACCCCCACCCATAGTGGGCCTCTTGGCTGGGACTACTCACACCCCCACCCATAGGGGGCCTCTTGCCTGTCACCACTTCCACCCCCACCCATAGTGGGCCTCTTGGCTGGGACTACTCACACCCCCACCCATAGGGGGCCTCTTGCCTGTCACCACCACCAATAGTGAACTGTGTGAGTACCACTACCAATGCCCACACACATAGGATGGGTGATGTGTAACACATACCCCATACCCCAACATAAGGACTACAAACCAAAGGATATCCACAACAACCTCATGACCACAACATGTAGTCTGTGTACAATACCCACCACAGTGAACATGACCATGTACACACAATGTAACTCACAACACGTGTCTGCAATACCATAGTGTGGCTAACACAAACCAAGCCTCACATGAGCACTGCAGTAATGTCCTCAACACCCATCACTTGAGTGTACAAAAGGTAACTGTGTGGTACTAAACAGCAGCATATGTAGAGCACTGTGCTAATGGGGTCTCAACCCCCATCAGCACAGTGACATGAAGGTAAGTGTGGGGATCACACATGCAGCATATGTAGAGCACTGTGCCAATGGGGTCTCAACCCCCATCAGCACAGTGACATGAAGGTGAGTGTGGGGATCACACATGCAGCATATGTAGAGCACTGTGCTAATGGGGTCTCTACCCCCATCAGCACAGTGACATGAAGGTGAGTGTGGGGATCACACATGCAGCATATGTAGAGCACTGTGCTAATGGGGTCCCAACCCCCATCAGCACAGTGACATGAAGGTAAGTGTGGGGATCACACATGCAGCATATGTAGAGCACTGTGCTAATGGGGTCTCCACCCCCATCAGCACAGTGACATGAAGGTGAGTGTGGGGATCACACATGCAGCATATGTAGAGCACTGTGCCAATGGGGTCTCAACCCCCATCAGCACAGTGACATGAGGGGACTCCACTCCTGTGGAAGGAAAGCTGTGCCATATGTTGTCCATGCAGGCCACCAGCATGTCAGCAGTATACTTTGTCACACAGCTAACATATACCACACATTGGTGGCCCTGGTAACAGCAGCCTGGGCACGGGAGGGTCCCCTGAGTCAACTGCACAGAGTCAACACACATGTAGATGAAGTAGCACTGAGGACACAGATGAGTCCATCCACATAGATGCATACACTTGCATGTCCATTGGAGATGGCCACACAGTCAGTGAAATGGGCCAATTGAACCATGCTAAGGCCAACAGGTGTGCATGTGTGTAAGACACTGATGAGACATTGCTAACAAAAGATAGATAACACATTTCCAAAGACCATAATCATGACCCCGTCGGATTGCTGCAAAGGATGACATGGATACACACCCCAACAGGACATACCCCCATGGGCCACATGGTCTCCAGCACAGTGACACTACATTTCCCAGCCATGGAATACACCATCACTGGAGCAAGGGCATGTCAAGTATCAACAACATCATGTACATCTGAAGCAAAACCACTAGTGAACAAAAAGGAGCTTTTATTCAGCCGAGTTATTTGTGAAATGGAAAATCAAGAAGAAAAACATGAAGGCCTATGGCCAGTCCATAAACAGACCCAACAGGGTCAAGTGTCCAAATGCCACATTTGGCATGCCTGCACTGCCAACGGAAGGGGACATACCCCTGGGAGGGGCATACATAGAGGCAGCCAGGCACCGCAGGTACAGGATCATGGGTCTACAGAAACAGGCAGGGAAGGGCTGGTGGGTGCAGGAGCGGCAGCTGCAGCGGAGGAGTCTGACAGGGTGGGTGCCGGCACGACTGGGGGGCACAAGTCAGGATCAGTGGGTGCCGGCACAACTGGGGGCACAAGTCAGGAGCAGTGGGTGCCGGCACAACTGGGGGGCACAAGTCAGGAGCAGTGGGTGCCGGCACGACTGGGGGCACAAGTCAGGATCAGTGGGTGCCGGCACAACTGGGGGGCACAAGTCAGGATCAGTGGGTGCCGGCACAACTGGGGAGCACAAGTCAGGAGCAGTGGGTGCCGGCACAACTGCAGTGGGCAGGTCAGAGGTAGTGGACACGGAACCCACTGCAGTGCCCAAGTCAGACCGGGAGGGCAGAGACTCCACTGCAGTGCCCATCCCCAGGGGAGCAGGAAGTGGATCCGGTGATGTGGGCAGGACGGAGGGGAGGGCACGCCCTCCACAGCAGTGCCACACACAGGCTGAGTGGGGTGTGGGGTGCTGGAAGAGCAAGAGGCAGGTGGGGAAGGCCTGAGCATCTTGGGGATGCGGTAGCGGTGGGTGGGTGAACCTGGGGCAGGGTGTGGTGGTGGGACCTGTGGAGTGGGAGCCTGGGGGATGGCGGGTGGAGACTGTCTGGTGGAGTGTTGGGCCGGTGGTGGGGTCTTGCTCTTCCGTGTGCGGGGGACCTGCGGCGTGGTGTCTCAGCCTGCCTGCGCCTGGGGGAGGGTGTCTGGGGGCGAGGGACACCCCCTCTGTGTGGCCGGACCCCTCTTCCCCTTGTGTGCTGGTGTGGATGGATCAGTGGGGAAGAGTCCGAGGTCGACCAGGAAGAGCCTCTTTGCAGCTGGGGATGCAGTTGAGGCAGTGGAAGGGGCCGTGGAAGGGGCTGTGGAGGGTGAGGCATCGGAGGACTGCGGAGTGCCTGTGGATGCATGTGTGTGTGTGTGTCTGACCCATCCCCGGTGAGTGTATTTTCAGTCCCCTGAGTATGCGTGCGTGCATGTTTAGACTTTGGCTTGGGGGTGTGTGTAGTGCCTGGGTCTGTTGTGTGCAATGATGGTGCAGGTGTGTGTGTGAGTTGGACAGGTAGGGTGCTGGGAGTAGGGGATGGGGCAGGGGCAGGAGGGGGAGGGACTGCTGGAGGAGGGACACTGCTGCCGTCAGTGAGGAGGCCATGCCCTGACTGGTCCTCTGTAGGGCAGACATGGATGATGACATGCCCTCCATGTACGACACCAGCTGGTTCAACAGACCCGTGTGCACATGAAAGACACGCAGCATGGATGACTGCCCCACATGGATCTGCCGCAGCAGGTCGACAGACTCCTCACTCAGGGCTGCAGGGGACACAGGGGTAGGGGGTGCGGTGCCTGACTGGAAGGAGACATGCCCATGAACACGGGCGCCTCCACGGACCTTAGATGTGGGAGCCATGGGGAGGGCAGTGATGGTGGGGGCGGGGACAACCTCAACAGGTGTTGGATGGTGGCTGCTGCCACCCGCCTCCACAAGGAAGTCCCCGTCACTGCTGCTGTGGTCCTCAGCTGCGGTGGTGTTTGCCGAGGAGCCCACAGACTCACTCCCCTCGCCCTCCGTGCCACTGGGTCCCTCCGACTCCTCAAATTCCGACCCAGTCTGGCTCTCTGGCTCCCCCTGGTCCGTGGAGCGGTCTCCCTCTGTGTCCGTGTCTGTATCTGCACAGGGAAAATAGAATGAAAACACACTGACCACACACACCACAGAAAGTACAGCACATCAGTGGCCAAGTGCGGGCATCAATCAGTTGAACTTTGCTAGGAGTGCTCACACAGATTTGCATAGGCCAATGGTTAGTCTGAGAGTCGAGCATGGCATTCACAACCCTCCTGCCCTTGCACCCATCTGTCTTGCGCATGTAGGATCCCTACACCCCACTGCAGACACATGCACCACCTACCCATCACTTGACAAGACCTGAAAATACGTAGTGGTCTGTCAACATGCACACATCACATCTGCTGACAATGGACCTGTACATTTGCCTGGACGTAGGGATGGCCAGTGTTGCATCTGAGAGGCTGGGGCTGAGTACATGCACCAGACATCCTGATCCCCGCAAGTCCTGCATACCTTGGCACAATGGAGTGCATGTTGCACATGACACACTCCTGCTGGATCACCCCTAGGTAGTGTAGTCCCATGGCTCAGCCATGCCTGTGAGATCATACATCACAGTCTCCAGTCACAGGGGGCAGGGCAGCCCTACAACAACTGTCACCACTGTGTCACATTCCCAAGACATGGGGCCTGCAAACTCTGTAGCTGACAACTACACATGACCATCCACAGTAACAACAGCGTCTGGATTCTGATGTGCCCACCCCAGATCCATTGGACGCATGAGAGACATGGGACAGGGCACTCTGAAGCTGAGCAACTCACACTCTGCTGTGAATGACACCCAGCTGCTGAAACTACCCGGTTGCAGGCACCATTGTGCACGGTCAAGTCATCACATCCATACATGTCACAGAGGTATTGTCTCACATGGGCACATCTCAGATTGCATGCTGACCCCAAACCCATGTACACACCAGTGGGCCTGACAACGGTGCCACAGCACAATGACACAGGGGCAGACACCTGAGGGAACTGTTCACCTGGCACAAAGTGTCAACCGAGACACGGGAGTGGGAGTACAGACTGTAGCATGCCCTGGACTAGCCATGACTGTCCTGCTCCACGTGGAACAGGTGATAGCCATGGACAGTAGGCAGGTGGCTGTGCATATGTGTCACACTTGAGGTACATGCTCCAGAGGCCCCAACAGTTTACCCAACCAGCAGCATGGGTGTGTGCCGAATGCCCCAGGCACATGTGGTGAGCCCGAGCTGTCAATTGGCCACATGACAGGAGTACATGCAGATAAATACCAGGACCCTGGCATGTACTGTACAATGGTCCCACCCTTGAAGCACAACACTGAGTCCCCTGAAGCAATGCTGGCCCACATCCCATGCACCTTCACATGTAAGGGCACAGTTCCCACGTGACACTATGCCCAGACAGAAACAGCAACACCTGGCAAACAGATGAGAAGGGGGCAAGTCACCAGAGAGGGACATGGCTCCTGGACTAACTGAACAATGTACTGGTGAGGTGTTACCAGGCCAGAGGGGGCACATAGCATGTCAGACACAGCACACAGTGCAGTCATGTACTCACCCCCTCCTTGCTGCTGTCTGGCCTTCAGCTGCCCATCCAGGTCCGGGAAGACCACCGCCAGGATCCGGAGCATGTGGGGGGTCAGGGTCCGGTGTCCGCCCCTCCTGCGTGGAGGTGACAGCTTCAGCTGGACCCGTGCGATCCTCCGGGTCCAGCCCCGAAGGTCCTGCCACCTCTTCTGGCAGTTGCGGATCCTGCGCCTGTAGACCCCCACGGATCTCACCGCCCGGACGATGCTCCTCCAGATATCATGCTTCTTCTGGGCAGCAACCTGTGAGGATGACAAAGTGCAGAGGACATTACTACACTGGCAACATATTAGTGCAACACACAGGCAGACACACATGTGGGCATCAGCAAGGCTAATGAGGTACACAGGTGGTGAAACTATGGTTGAGGGACCGGTGTCCAGCACTCACAGCTTTGAGACATGGCCGGGGAAGGGGACCTAGTGACAATACACCTTGCACTGCACTGCAACTGTGCAGTACATGTGGGTGCCCCATTTGTGGCAAGAGCAGTAGTCAGTGGGTAACCAAGCCACTGGTGTACACACTAATGCTGCTGCTGGTCAGACCAGTAGCACAATTAGCAAAGCAGTGGACAGCACACTCACCTGCTCCCCTGGTTTCCCATAGAGCTTGGTGTACTGCGGCAGGAGCCCGTCCAGCAGGGCCTGGTTCTCCTCCTCACTGAAGGCTGGGGCCCTCTCCACAGTACGTGCCATCATTGAAGCCAGAGGAAGCAGAGACAGCAGCAGTGATGATCTTGATGTGCTCCAGTAGCATGTGGTGCAGGCAAGTGGGTTCTCTGGGGGCCAGGCAGCCTTATATCTGTGCTGTGGAGGCATGTCTGCCCTGGGGTACAAAGGGATAGGTCCAAAAAGCTTGCATCCTATGAATTTGGCCAATCCATGGGATAGCACGACTCGTACACGCCTTCAGCATCATTTAAAACATCACCTCCATGACACACTGGCAATTGCAACAATGTTGTACGACTCCAACTGAATTTCCTGCACACGCCTCGTTCAAATTTCAGATCCGCGTCCATCACCATGACAGCTCATGGCCAATGAGGGAGCAGGGCCCGGCAAATGACTGTACTACGCGGATTTTGAATGGCAACACACACCCGTCTCCATCAGATTCAATGGGCAAGACGTGCGCGCGGCTCGGCCATACACGACGGACGCGTCACACGCGTCCGTCGCCATTGCAATGTATGTCCCTGACATGCGCGCGGCTCGGTCATACACGACCCACGCGTCACACGCGTCCGTCGCCATTGTGATGTATGTCCCTGACATGCGCGCGGCTCGGTCATACACGACCGACGCGTCACACGCGTCCGTCGCCATTGCAATGTATGTCCCTGACATGCGCGCGGCTCGGTCATACACGACCGACGCGTCACACGCGTCCGTCGCCATTGCAATGTATGTCCCTGACATGCGCGCGGCTCGGTCATACACGACCGACGCGTCACACGCGTCCGTCGCCATTGCGATGTATGTCCCTGACATGCGCGCGGCTCGGTCATAAAGGGTGACTTCTATGCCCTGGGGAGGATGCCAAATGTCATAGGCTCCATTGACGGGACACATGTGGCTTTGGTGCCACCACAGGCACATGAGCTGCCATACAGGAACCGCAAGCATTTCCACTCCATCAATGCTCTGGTGGTTTGTTTGGCGGACATGACAATCTCCCATGTGTGTGCCCGTTTCCCTGGGTCTGCGCATGATGCCTATGTGATGAGGAGTAGTCGTGTCCCTAGACTGATGTCACGGATGCAGAATCTACGTGCCTGGCTTGTTGGTGTGTACTGACTTTTCCTCATTGTGTGTGCCTGCCAATTGTGTGCTACCTGTTTTTCTACAACTCCTCTAATGTGCATGTGTCTGTATGTAGGTGACTCTGGATATCCCAACATGCCATGGTTGCTGACACCCCTGAGGAACCCTGTGACACCAGCCGAGATGCGCTACAACCAGGCACATGGTCGTACCAGGAGGGTGATAGAGCGGACATTTGGACTCCTGAAGAGCTGCTTCAGGTGTTTAGACAAGACAGGAGGTGCCCTCCCGTATGCCCCTGCTAAGGTGTGCCGGATCATCATCGTAGCATGCATGCTGCACAATCTGGCAGTGCGAAGGGAGTTGCCCCTCATCCAGGATGACAATGACCAACACCCGCCACCTGTGGAGGATCCTGGCCTGGGCCAGGATGCCAGTAGCGATGATGAGGCTGCGGAGGATGTCCGCACACAGCTCATCAACAACTTCTTCTCCTGAATGTGAGTATACAGTGATGTGTTGTAAATGTGTTGTGTGTGCATGTTTTGTGTGTGTGGTGCACCTTGCGTGTGGCTGTGTGCTACTTGTGTGGATGCCTGCAGTGATGTGTCCATCCAGTTTACCAGTACTCCCCACCAGTTGTGTGATGATTAGTATTTTGGGGTGGTGTAGTCTGTGATTTGTGTTTGCCATGTGTGTTGCAGTTGTATGGCGTCATGCAGTGTTAACAATTGTGTTTCTGTCTGTCCTTCACATGGTACTGTGGCTGTTGTTTGGTGTACAGAGACCCCTGATGCCCATGCTCCACTGCCAGGATGGAGTCGTTAGTGTCCCGACGAGTGATGTGCCAGGCACCCCAGGACTTCCGTAGTTATCCACTTGGTGACCGTGTGCCCACTGTCAGGTGTTGCTAGCTTGCATGTGTGTAATAAGGGACATGTGGCAATTGCCTGACAATAAACTGTGCTGCACCTCCTGATGTGTGTTGCTTGTGCCTACACATCAGACTGACATTGACGTACTGCACTTGTGGGCCTGTCACCACTGACTCAGGTTGGCTGTGTAGTTTGTGCATACCACAGGCTTGCTTGTCAACATTGATGTTGGCAATGAATTGGTTGGACGTGGTGGGCATGTGTAAAGTAGACCTGGTGGTGTGTCTCCCACATATGTGGCACATTGGCCTGACTGACATGACAGTGTACTCATCACAGTACAGGTTTGCATGCACAGTGTTCTTCAGCACATCCAGATCTACATGCCACTGGCAACCTCTCAATCACCACAGAGTCACGTCTTGTGTTTAGGTGAATTTATTAGCACATAAGTGGGGATGGTGCTCAGGATTGGGAGTGTTGTCCGTTGGCTTTAGAATCCAAAGTTCACAGATAACAAGTTAGGAGTGTTGGTAGATGAAATGTCTAGAGTACAGTCCACAGTCGTTAAGCACATTGTTCCAACTCAGACCCTCCATGTCATGTGGGGGAGTACGATGTCGTACAACAAGGTGAACGGTTTGCACACAAAGGTCACTGTCCAGAACAGGTGTTGGTTTCCTGGGGGATGTGCATGGGCATCTTCGTCTCACTTGTTCCTCACCGGACGACCCCTCTTCTTCTTCTCAGGGGAGCCTCACCTGCAGGCTGCTGCCGTGCACGGGGGCTTCCACCAGACCCCCCCTCACTCCCTGTGGCAGTGGCAGATGTTGTTGCCCGAGATGTGGTCGTCGCACAGGGAGGTGGGCTCAAGTTGGTGCTGATCTGGCGGAGGCAGGGCAACATTTCCCGGTGCACCACTGCTATATCTTCCATGGTATCCCACTTGGACTCCATATTTGACAGGTGTGTTTCAACACGGGACATGTGGGAGTCCAAGCGGGCATGGTGGGCAGCCTGCTGTTCTTTGATGTCCGTGAGGATCCCCACTACCTGGCTGAACCCTCCGGTGCTCTCCTGGTACGCATCCATGATGCGTTCCAGGTGGGTGTCATCCTGCAGACCCGCACCCTCAGTGGAGCCTCTGCTCGGCCTCCCACCCTCCCACCACCCCTCGCCACACGGCCAGCACCTGTGGTGTTCCGCACAGGTGTCACAGGGGGACCTTGGATGTTGTTGCTGTTGTCAGGTGCCCTGTGACTCTGTGCCGTCTGATGGTTCGGTGGGTCTGTCCGTGTTGGCAGGGGTGGCTTGCGGTGTATCAGCAGTTGCAGGGGTGGTTTCAAGGGGGGCAGGTGAATGTTGCCGAGGGGCTGCATGAGGGCCGAGACCGGAGGGGCCAGCTTGGGTGTCGTCCGACGAGGTGTGAAACTGTGCGCCACCGGAGCCAGGTGGGTTCACCGGAGCCTGGGACTGGGACTCTTCCTCGTCTGTGGTTGAGTCCACATCTGCCCCTGTGTTTGGAAGGAAGACACAATGTTAGTGATGTATTCATGGACATCAATGGTTCATACACATGACATTGGCCACTGTGGTTGGTGTTGCATGCCTGTCCATTGCATCATCCTACTTTGTCACTGCGGGAGATTTCCATTAGTGTGGTGCAT
The DNA here is from genome assembly GCA_963921515.1 of Calotriton arnoldi. Lineage (NCBI taxonomy): Eukaryota > Metazoa > Chordata > Amphibia > Caudata > Salamandridae > Calotriton > Calotriton arnoldi. The sequence goes on along the minus strand of CAWUFW010000844.1, from coordinate 319,813 downwards.
TCACCTGACACCCTGAGGCACTTTGGTTGTCAAGTCTAGCTGTCTGCCTGCCTGGCATCTTAATTGCACGCTGGATTGTACTGTGCCATTCCTGCACTGGTGCTGACACATGCCTGACAGGTGTTTCATCCCTGTCAACATTTGTGCTTTGACGCTGGCATCCTTGCAAAGGCACCTAGTTTGGGATCTCTGTTTGGGGCATGTGTGATGCCAGTTTGTGTCAGTCAATGTGCATCACATTAGTGTGTCTGCACAACCTGGTCACAGTCCAGCATGCCCGGGTTGTCCTGATGTTCTCTTCTGTGTTGTCTGTGTCCCCAGTCCACATCCCATTTCACACAGGTGATGGTGTCACTGTTGCTAATGGAGTTGTGTGTGAGTTCTGTGTTTGCACACATGCTTTGTGATGTCAATGTCCTCCATGGTGGTATGGACTGTTCGCTGCAGCTGTCTTTCTTTACTAGAGTCGTGACCAGAGGTGTGTGTTCGGTTGCTTCAGCTGTGACTTGCATGCCTGCTCCAGTGCAGCCCATGTTAGTCCTTGTGTCCCCAGTGTCCATGTCAGTGAGTGCTGTGTGGTGTGGATGATGCCTACAATACTGGACAATGTCTGCGTTTCATGTGGCTGACAACGGGTGTTTGAGTGTATGTCAGCATGCTACAGTGTGAGGGATGTTGGTAGGTCCATTGTAGTCAGTCAGGTGTCCCCTGTCACTGCTGTGTATGTGAGTTGCTGTGTGTTTGGATCTCTGTGGTAGGTCTGCATTTCTGCACTTGTCAACTACAATCCGCGCCTACCTGTCCAGGCCAGAGGGGGTCCCTGGGACACTGCATCCCCGGAAGTTGAGTGCAAAGGTACATTTGCAATAGCTGGCAGTGTGACTGTGATTGGGTTGGTCGATGCGTGTGTGTGACTAGCAGCCTACTCATACATTGTATCCATGTGTCAGCCATCTTGCCCTGCTCTTTGGTTTGGCAGTGTGTGTTCCCAGGGCTGCTGTTAGTTGTTGCTGGATAGATGTGATTTGCAGCTGCCTCAATGGTTTTCAGTGTCATTGCAGTAACTCCTCCTCCCCCAGGGGCCAGGCAATTCACACAGAGACATGCTTCAATGTCGGTGAGTGTGGGTTGATGTTGAGGTTGTGAGTCAGTGGTGTAGTGGTGGTTGTACACAAGTGGCAACAGTCCCTGTACGTCACACAGCAGTAGCCAGTATGGTGGGTCTTGGGTGTTGTTTGCATGAAGTGTGGGTAAATGCCTTCTCCCAGGTGAGTTGTGTGGAGTTTGTGTTGGGGGTGTGTGACAGCACATGGTGGTGGGCATGGTCAGAGCTGGCAGTGCTTCTCCCTCCATGGCCAGATGGGCCACTATTGTGTATGCTTCCCTTGCAGGGAGTGGCAGTTGACTTTCAGGATGTCAGGCATCAGGGTCCTGCATTTGGTATGTGCACATAGCCCATCAGGGCCTTGTGCTCCCCACAGCAGGACCCAGTGTCAGCCATCTTGAGGGTACATTTCCACTGCCTGTGAGGTGCGCATGGTTAGAAGTGGTGTTGTTGGTCCATTTGTGAGGGGGACTATTGGCTGTGACTACAACTCCCATCATGCTTTTGGCTACACTGACTTCCCCAACATCCCCGAGCTTCCTTCCTGTGGGTCAGGTTCCCTGTGAGGTGGTGTGACAGTGGTGGCAGACTGTGTGGCAGTGTCTGTTGGGGGTTTTGTGGCACTGAGTTGCTCTGATTTTTGCTAGGTTTGTACACGTGATGACATAGTTCAATGTTGGTATGAGATAGCAGGTGTTGTGTTGCTGTGCCAGGCATATGGCTGTAGGGATGACTTTGTTTGTGTTACTGTGGCTTTGTTGACGGAAGTTGTTTTGCCTGTCCCCTTGACGGTGACATGTGTACATGGCCCCACAATCTTGAGTCTCTTATTTGTGTACTCACCAGGCTCTGGGATGTCAGTCAGACCATGTATGCTCTCCGGTGGTAAGATGGCCTGCACCTTCTCCTCCCAGGACCGGAAGTAAACGGGTTTGGCAGGGGGGCTGCTGCCGGTGTGCTTGCTGAGCTTATGGTCCTTCTCCAGCAGCTTCTTGACCCTCCTGCGCACGTCATACCACCTGTTCTGGCAGTCGTCCTTTGTGCGCAAACAAGGTGCTTGTGCGTTCACCTTGTTGACGATTCTCTCCCACATCTTGGCCTTCTGGGACATGGGGGTCTTCTGTACCAATGTGCCAAACAAATGTGGCTCTACTCTGATGATTTCATCTACCAACACTGTCAACTCACTATCTGTGAACTTTGGATTCTTCTTGGGGGGCATGGTGGTGTCGAGGGTGGTGGGTTGGTGGTGGTGGTGGTGGTTGTGGTGAGGGGGGTGGATGTGGGAGTTGGGGTAGTGGTGTTGGGGTGGGGGGGTGGTAGTGGTGAGGGGGGTGGATGGGGGAGTTGTGGTAGTGGTGTTGGGGGGGGTGGTGGTGGTGGTGGTAGTGGTGAGTGGGGTGGATGGGGGGTTGGGGTACTGGTGTTGGGGGTGGTGGTGGTGGTGGTAGTGGTGAGGGGGTGGATGGGGGAGTTGTGGTTGTGGTGTTGGGGGGTCGGGGGGTTGGTGATGGTGAGGGGTGAGTGGATGGGGGTTTGGGGTAGTGGGGGGTGGTGTTGGTGGTGAGGGTGGGGTGGATGGGGGGGTTTGGGGTGGTGGTGGGGTGGTGGTGGTGGTGATTGGTGTGTGTGTGTGTGTGTGAGGGTGCAAGTGAGGTTTGTGGGTGTGTGTGTGTGTGAATGCTGTTGGTGAGATGGCAATGGTGTGTGTCAGCAGAGTTGTGTGTGTGGAGGTTCTCAGGAAATGGCAATGGCTCATGGGAGTGATTGGTGGCCTTTAAATATGTTGAGTTGTGGGTGTGTCTCTCTTAATTGATTTTTTTTTTTTTAATATATTTTCGTTGTCAGTGCTTGTTTGGTCCTTTTTTTGTGTTTGGTCAGCTGTTGTTTGTGTGTGTGTACGAGATGTTCTTCTGACCGTGCCGGACGCTGCTGGTGAGTCGTACAGGCTTCTCCGAGCCTTTCACGCTGTTGTTATGCTGTGTTGTGTATGTCGTGTGCGACTCGGTCAATGGGCGTTCGACTCGGTCGTGGGCGTTCGTTTCGCTCGCGGGAGTTCGAGTCGGTCGCGGGCGGAGTCCGTTGGTTTGAGTGTTTGTATCGTGTGCGTGTCGGTCGTGCGGCTTGTGCTCCATGCGAGTCGTTCTTGTTTCCCGCGTATGTCATCGTACTTTGCAACTCGTACGTCACGGGTGCGTGTCGCTCGGCTCCGTTCCGGGAACGTGTCGGACAATACTGCTCGAGGGCTTTTTCCGGCCGGAGGCTATTTTTCCGTACGGCTCCGTCGTCCGCTTCATATTCGGGGGAGTCGGTTGGAATTCACAGGCTTTCCATCGTACTGCGCGGGTCGTACGGCGGCGAGACGTGTCGGTCGGTACTTTATCCCGGGACGTGTCGGTCGGTTCACTTTACAAACGGAATCGGAATCGACCCCTAAGTATTGACTTTTGGGCTTCATTGCATTGATTTCATAGTGATATTTTACCTCTGTGGAGGAGGGATTGAAGGCTGAGCAGTGCCAAACAAATGTTTTAATACTTCTGACCTTCTAGAGCTTCTCTTTGTGCTTGACACTTTACATAATAATGTTTACTAAATGTCTGAAGTGAAGATCAAGTTGCAGCTATAAAAATGTAATTGAAGGAAACACTTCCAATAAATGCTAGCTTTGCTACTTTTTTCCTTGAAAGTAAGCCTTAGAGCAGATATCTAAAGGTTTGTTGACAAATGCATGAGAACGCTGCATGGTTGGTACAATTCATCATGCTATAGCACCCTTGGTGACTAAGGTATCTTAGGTGTATGTGCTGCAAAAACTGTTGTGTCTCTCTGACTTTTAGGTCTAGTGTTAGCCAACATCCTCTGATTTTAAGAAAATTATAAGTAGAATATACTAATTTATAAGACTTTCAGGAAGCCCTCTTCCTCCATTGATCTATTCTGTCATTCACATTTTTTCCACCCACTACAGCACACAACATGGATCGAAGGGTCAGCCCACTTAACTCATTCGTTAACTTCACTGTGAGTGAGTGCATTCTGCTCTTTAAACTAGGAGTACATCTGCACACAAAAGTACTTCTAGTTAGGGGTGTGGTCTGAACGGTAAACGAAAAATGGCTGCATTTTGACGAGCTCCGTGACATTGAATAACTTTTACTAGGAAAGCATGACTCGCATTCCAGCAAGAACAATTAATTCCTCCTCATCAGGTGTTGGTAAGCGATCATGGATGCTTATATGCAACCAATTTCAAGCCAATTCACTTTAACACCAGTGAATCTTTCTCCTTGAGTGAGTGACCAGCATATTAAGAGTGTGCTCGCAAAGACTTACAGATTCCTGAATTGAATACTATGGAGGACAATACTACTCAGACGTTATGTGAATTTGGTAATTCCTAAACTTTTTGCTGCTAACAAAGCATCTGTCACAGAAACAACTAATAAAAGACAAAAGAAAGACCCACCATATCCGGCCAAATCCTCTACTTCGGTGTGCACTGAAACCATACACTGGAAGAAACTAATCAGAGATTGCAGGGATTGTCACGCATATACTGCCTCAGTCAAGACGAGGCCTGGACACCATCCCCATCGTCCTAACGGACGTGGGAAGAGGATTTACAAACCAAGACCTCAGACGCACAATGGGAATTTTGTTGCACTTAGAACGGAGAGCTCTCCCTAAACTATAAGCTCCGATTTATACATTATAAATTCCTACATAGACTTTACTACACACCTGACAAACTGCATAAGCTAGGCCTAATTAATGGGGCAAGCTGGCAAAGATGTGAAACGACAACTGGTGACTTTCTGCCCAGAGGTGCAGACCTCGAGGAGGGAGGTGGGACAAAGTATAGCTAATATAATTGGAGTACCATTGGGGCTCACCCCTTTAGTGGTGTTACTGGGCCACGTTAACGCCTCCCTGTAGCGAACAGGAAACTGACTTCAATGTTGCTAGTACTTGCCAACATAGAGTGGCCATGAAATGGGGTTGAGGTCAGGGGCCAAAAAGCAAGACCTGGGTACGTGACATAGCATTATATAATGGGCAACTGACAAACTACTGGGAACTTATGCCTCTGAACTCGCACACCAAAGGATATCTGAGCACCAGTGGTACAATACCTTCTACAAACCCTGGTGGACGATATGACTGGAGAACCTGTGCAAATTGGAGTCATGGACAGTGCTGTGGGCATGGGCCAGGGACAAAACAGCTACATAAAGTTGGGGTGGGGCGGGGCAAATTTGTGAACATGTGAGTGATTGGTGCTCTAAGATGCAACAACTGTGTCCTTGGGTCATTCCATATGCCAAGTGCTGAGATATGCCGTATTGTGCAACAGTATATATGCTACAGTTGTACTGTGTATCTGTTGAAGTTGACTATAAAAACTTTTTTTTTTAAATTGCAGGGATTAGATGATAAATGGTCTTTTATGGATACAAGAGTAACAGAAGTGGAAAAAATAGTCCATGACCTGCAAGAAGTTACGGTCAGCGTGGACAAGCTACAATTTGAAGTAGCAGACATTAAAAAACATGATGAAGACCATGAAAACCAAAATCGTATAAATAACTTCTGAATTTATGGAGTTAGAGAATGCAATGACTACATTGGCTTTTAAAATATATTTTATTCCAAAGTTTTGGATTTATCAGCTTCCCTCCTCCTAACATACAAATAGCTCACAGACTTGGTCCAAAGACAGACACCAGATCCAGAGAAATTATAATTCTGTTTTATAGAACATCCTGATCATTTTACAGTTCAAAATGCAGCAAAACTAAAAAGCAGATGACATGTTCTAGTAAAAAAATAAAAAAATTCCCAGGATGTAGTCAAGGTGACGGCTGATAGGTTGAAACAATTCTTGGATTTAGGAGCACAACTAAAAGCTCTTAATCCCAGGTTTGGATTAATACACTCATGGCACTTTGAAATCACCTACAAAAATAAGACTATTACTTATGAAAACCATGCAAAGCTCAGAAAATGTCTTTATGAGCGTAAAGAAGAGTCGGCGATATCTTATACTTAGGTGTACTGTTAACATAACTTCAGCCATTTATTTGTTTTTGAAACTTTTGCATGTTAGTTTTATTAACCGCTTTTCTTTCTTGACACAGGTGTGTTTCCTTTGTGTTCAATATTTTCCCTGCATTATCCTTAAACGTATGGTGTCTTAGTTGTAAGGAGTGAAGATGCACCATTTATCCCTTTATGGTCTCCCCATCCCCTCAGCATTTTATACACCTGGGTATGTCTTTCAGTTGTCATTTGTATGACTTGTACCATCTTTGTTCTACTTTCTTCTTTTTTTCTTTCCTTTTTCCCTATCTTTCAGTGTACCTCCCTTTATGTATGGCATCAATCTAATCCTGATATAAGAGAGTATACTTTCTTTTCCCTGCCACCCCATTCACAGTCCCAAACTGATTATCTGTTTATGAATACAAATTTAGCTCAAACACTGCTTAATGTGGGAATTGATAGTATTATAATTTCAGATGATGCTCCTGTAATTACAGATTTTGATTTAGCCCCTTATCACCCTCATCCGAAAAGGTGGAGATTTGATAATTCATTACCTCTTGATTGTTTATTTGATGTAAAATTTCTAAATTTTGTTTTAATCTCAATACTTCTATAGATACCTCTTTACATATTATTGGGGACTTCTTTAAAACAGCTGTATGATGTATTAATATTTAATATTGAGGTGACAAATGTGAAAAGATAAAGAATCAAGTAGGCATCTTAGCAACATTAAAAAAAAACTTGTATATGTTCTCAATCGATATCTGGGGATTTGTTAAATGAACCCGTGAAAGCTAAAACATTTTAATAAGATTTCTACTGAAAATGCATCTTTCTATTTGTTATTTGAAAACTCTAGGTATGGTGGTAGTCAAAATAAATCAGGGAAACTATTAGCAAATTCTTTAAAGAATAGATAAGAAGGTACAAAAACAAAATCAGTAATAAATGATAAAGAGAAACCCGTCTTTAAGGATAATGATATTTTAGATCACTTCTTTTCATTTTATAAAGAAATAAATACCCCGGAACATATCCCTTCAGATAGAAAAATAAGAGTATTTACAATCTGTTACAAATTGGGTTTCTGGTTAACTTGAGGTGTAAGCCCTCTTCAAGCAGCAACAACAATCCTAGTCAGGGTAAGGCACCAGCAAAACATCAAATTAACCAACTCCGAGGCAATGTGTAAAGTATTTATGCAATACTACAAACAGTAAAACAGCGAAAACACACCACAAAAGAGCCCACAGCAGGTTTAGAAGTCATTTGTAATAAATAAAACAAGACCAAAATGACAAAAATCCAATTAGTATAACTGTAGATATTCAATTTCTAAAGATTTTAGTGAAAAGAGTGCCAAAAAGCACAAAACGGCAACTGTGGATATCTGGTCGCGCCAGACAGGGACAAAGTCACACTTTTAGGCCAACCACGATGGAGTGCAAGCAGGCTACAGGGACCCAGTTACGCCCACTGAACAAAGTACCTTAAATCCTGGTTGTGGAGCGTTACAAGGATCCGCATCGAAAATGCGCTGCACAGCCGAAGCGGCGATGCGTCAGTGCCAAGATGAGGTGAGGCCGTGGTGTGAAGTCATATTGCATTGTCCGCGAAGATCACGTTGATGGGGCTTTGGATGCGAATTCCAGCATCGGGGATGCAGTACACAGTCGGGGCAATCCATTGGTTCCGAAGAGCTGTGAGGCTGCGATGTGGAGTCAGGCGCCATCATCAATGCTGCCGCCGAAGAGAGATGCAAGGGCCTGTGCCAAGGATGCATCGTACAGTGGCGGTTCCAAAGGTGATGCAGGCTGCAGTGGCAATGCGAGTCTTTGCAACCGGTCCAAACCACACAGCAGAAGAGATTCACCAGTTTCTGCTGGATCCACAGGGCCTGGAAAACACCTTAGGCCCACTTCCAAGGGTCTATGGCTGGGGTGGAACCACATGGCAGGGTAGACTCACAGATGGCAGAGTCCAGGTGCAGATGCAAGGTGGTTGAAAGCCTGTAATGTTCCTCAGAGGCCAGTCAACTAGCCCTTGGAGTCACTCTGGGTTCTGGGTTCAAGAGATACCGGTCAAGTCCTTCTCATCCAGGTAAGAGGGCAGCACAGCAAAGCAAGAGTCCAGCAGAGTGCAGTCCAGCAGAGTAGCAGTCCTACAGCAGTCCTTCTTCCTGGCAGAGTATCCACAGGGCCAAAAGTGTACTGAAGAGTTGGTATCTGAGGCCCAATTTTTATACCCTGGTGCCCTAGTTCTGGAAGGTGGGAAAAGCTTCTAGAGATTGTCTTTGAAGTGCAGGGAATTCCCTACCACCCCTGCCCTGGCTCCAAGCTGGCTGAAGTAACAATGCAGGGTTGTTAGGCCCTTTGTGTGGAGACAGGACACAGCCTATTCAGGTGTAAGTGAGGCTGGGTCCAGCTCCTCCTTCCCATCCTGCCAGTGATGGCTCACCCAGTCACACCTAAGCTCCCATTGTGTGTGGCTGTCTAGGAGGAATACACAAGCCCTACTGCCAACTACTCCGAGAAATGTGACCAGAGAGAGGCTGCAGGCACCAAATATTTAAGGCAAGAGAATGACAACTTTCTAAAAGTGGCATTTTCAGAATTGTAATTTAAAAACCGACCACACCATAATTTAGGATTTGAAATTAAGATTCCGGAGACACCAAACTTGAACGGGTTATCTCTTCCCCTTTGGAAATTACACTTATAAAATGTAATATGGCAACTCCAATGTTATACTATGGGAAAGATAGGCCTTGTAGTAGTGAAAACGACTTTAAGAGTTTTTCACTACCAGGACACGTAAAACTTAAAAATACATGTCCTACTTTTTAAATACACTGCACCTTTCCCTCTAGGCTGTCCAGGGCCTACCCTAGGTGGTAACGTGTATTACAAAGGAAGGTTTAGCCCTGGCAAAAGGTTTATTTTGCCAGATCGAAATGGCAGTTTAAGCTGCAGACACAGGCTCTGCAATGGCACGCTTCAGACATGTTTAAAAGGCTACTTAAGTGGGTGACACAACCAGTGCTGCAGGCCCACTAGTAGCATTTAATTATCAGGCCCTGATAGTGCACATTACTAGGGACTTATAGTAAATTAAATATGCCAATTGAGTATAAGCCAATTCTACCATGTTTTAAGGAGAAAGCACAAGCTCTTTAGCACCTGTTAGCAGTGGCAAAGTGCACAGAGTCCCAATGCCAACAAAAACAAATTTTGCAAAAATAGGATGAGAGAAGGCAAAAAGTTTGAGAATGACCCTACAGACAGTGGGCCAATTCCAACACAATCAATTAAAGAACCACTAAGTGATGATCTGTTTTTTCCTTTTTCGAAAAAGATATATCTGCTGAAGAAATTAGTGAAGCAGCTAAACTATTAACAAAAAGGAAAGGACCCGGGTTCCGATGGCATCACAGCTGAATTTTATTCTCATTTTTCAAAATTATTATTTGCAAACTCCTGGAGTTGTATTAATATTTCACTGACTCAAATTCATCTCAAGGCACATTCAAAAAAGCAATGATGTCTCTTCCCTAAAGTTATTAGTAATTTGAAACTCTGTAAAAATTATGAACCAAAAATTATAGAAAATATACAAAATTATAAAAATTATACACTATTCTCCCGAGTTATTATTGTAGATGAGATATGTGCAAAGATCCTAGCATTGTGAATTGGTCCTATTTTACCTAAACTTATTAGTGTGGAACAATCTAAATTTGTGAAAGGTCACTTTAATTTATATAATACTAGAGTTTTCTTTAATGTTCTCAGTAAAGCATCAAAACTTTTTTTTAAACTCTTTATTATGCAGCTTGTAACAGAGGAATTATACAACCCCAAAATGGGGCATGATAGTTCTGTTAGATCATATATGCAGTACAAGCAGTTTTCATGAAGTCTAAGCCAAACATTTCGACAACGGAACCAAATCCCCCCTCCTCCCTCCCTCCCCCCCCTAAACCCGGCACTTTAAGAAATCAATGAAACCCATCAATGTAGAGAAGTGCAGACATAAACACTGACCCCTAGGTCGACTTTTCACCCTTCACTTCAGGTACACAGTACATCATTGCAGTTCCCTACTGTAAGTCTGGGTTGCCCAATAGGTACCCCATTAGTGGGGCCCAAAAATCCTTGGGGCACGAGGCTTCAGGCAATTCTTCTGCATAGATCCCCAGCTGGTCCCTGCCGTATAGCAAGTCTCGGATCCATCTTTTTACTGTTAGTAGGGTTTTAGCCCCCCAGCATTGAGCAACCGCCCGCTTGGCCAACAGCGTGGAAATAACCACCAGCCGTCTGTTACATGGCTTGAGTTTTTTCACCCATCCTAAAAGACACACATCAGGCGTACACGGCACAGATTCCAGCACCAATTCCGAGAGTACATTTGCAACCTTGGCCCAGAAGGCCTGTATACCAACACAGCCCCATGCGAGATGCAAAAAGTCCGCATCATCCTGTCCACACCGTACACAATTAGCGCTTTCCCGCAAGCCAAATCTGCGCAGCTGAACAGGAGTATAATAGATCTGATGTAAATATTTGAAATGTATGATACGGAGATTACAATTCGCAGTCAGGCGTCCTGTTAGTTTACAGCAGAATTTCCAGGCATCCGTGGTGAGAGTATCCCCCAACACCATGTTCCATTTATTGTATGATGGGCTGTCTATAGGGTCCCGCTCCCTCAGAGAAGCATTATAGAGTCTGGTGATCAGACCGCGCCGGGAGTCACTTGCTAGCACCGCATGCAGTGCCCGCAACATTTTCGGCTCAGCCGGATAATCAGGATATACTGCACGAACAGCCTGCCTCACACGCATGGAAGTGAATCCTAGCATCAGGTCCGCAACCCTCCCTTCCTGTATCTCTGAAAGGGATATGAACTGGCCTTGTCGGTACAAGTCACCTAGTTGCGCGATGCCTGCGCCTGCCAACGTGCGCAGCGCCGCCTGTTCCTGGGCAGCGGAGATGCCCGGGTGCGCCGCAATCGGCAGTGTCGGGGCATAGAGGTAGCCCAACTGAGCCCGTTTTGCCAGAGCCTGCCACGCCCACGCAGTGCAAAGCACCGGGCTGACCTCGGTCCGTGGCCCGCCATGCCCGCCCAGCAAGGCAGCCGCTACCAGCGGAACAGGGAGGACGGAATCCGCCTCCACCGCTATAAGCGGCTGGAACCGCTGCGGGTAAAACCAAAAGTGCGCAAATTGCGCCTGATCGCACAAATAGAGCCGCATATCCGGGGCTTCAAAGCCCCTTCTCTCAAACGGCTGCACCAGCACCTCCCAACTGCAGCGGGGTTTCTTACCGCCCCATACAAAGGCGAGCAAAGCTGATTGAAGCGTGTTAAAGAGTGCAATGTTTAGGCGAATCGGGATATTAATAAACAGATAGAGAAGCTTTGGCAAGATCGTCATCTTGACGACTGCAATTCGATCAGCCAGGGAAAGTGGCAGTGTGGCCCACCGCACCGCCTGCTCAGTGAGTCTAGTAATTACGCGACCATAGTTCATGGCAATGACCACTTCGGGGTCTCTATGCAGCCACACACCCAGATATCGAACCGGTTCGATGGACCACACCAGGGGGAAGTCCAAATCTACCTCACGGGTGCCAGCCGTCAGTGGGAATACCGTCGATTTCGCCCAATTAATACCCAGGTCCGAATACTGTTCAAACTTTACGTACTCTCGAAGCAGTCCAGATAAATAGGTGGCCGGCTCACGGACGTACAGCAGCATATCGTCCGCATATAACGAGACCACCAACGGACGCTGACGAAACCCCAACGCCGCCTGAGCATGCCACTGGCGCAGTTTACAAGCGAAAAGGCTCAAGTGTGAGCGCAAAAAGAATTGGCGACAGGGGGCAGTCCTGTCGTGTGCCTCTAGAGATCGGGAATGCATCAGACACCCAGCCATTCACGCGCAGTCGGGCCCGTGGCTCAGAGTATAACAGGTGAACCCACTTAAGGAAGAAGGGCGGAAGAGCCATGCGCAGCATGACGGTAAACATGTATTCCCATTGCAGGGAATCAAATGCCTTTGCGGCGTCAAGTAGGACCGCCACAGCTTGGAAGTCCGAATCGAAATAGTGCAGGGTAGCAAACACAGTGCGCAGATTATGCGTGGTTGACCTGGCAGGGACAAATCCAGACTGGTCAGGTAAAACCAGCTTAGGAACTAAGGGCTGAAGCCTACTAGCAATCATTTTTGCCAGGATTTTAGCATCCATGTTGATCATGGAGAGAGGCCTGTAGGAGTCACAGGTATTGGCCGCTTTGTCCGGTTTCAATAGCATCACAATAAGGGCCTCCCTAAGGGTAGGTGGAAGTGTGCCTGTGTCATATGCTTCCGCAAAGACGTCCAGTAGCCTAGGGGCTAGGTCGTCTGCATAGGCCTTGTAGAACTCGCTCGGGAGCCCATCGAGGCCCGCAGCCTTGCATGTTGGGAGTGACATGATGGCAAGTTTGACGTCTTCCACATCAAATGGCTGTCTGAGGTATTCACGCTGGTTTAGCGATAGCCAGCCGAGCGCAATATCCTCGAGATAGGAGTTAATATCCGCTGCCAGGGCGTGCGGTCGCACGCCATAAAGTCTAGAATAGTAAGCCAGCACCACTCTGCTTATCTCAGGTGTGGTGTATTGTGCCTCACCCTCCTCATCCAGTATTTCGATAATGTGGGATTGGCTCCGAGGTGCCGCCAGTTTCTGCGCCAGAGAGCGGCTAGGTCGTCCCCCCTCCCCATAATAGCACCTTACTGCGACGCGACCTATGGGCCATTTCCTGGTCAACTGTTTCATTGTGCTCCGTGACCAGATCCCTTATCTTAGCCAACTTGTCTGGGACCGGGTGCCTTTCATAGTCACGCTCCAACATGGATATTTCCGCCGCTAGCCCATCAATTCTGCGACGGAGGTCCCTCAGAACCCCGGCCTGCGCACCAATACACACACCACGTATTGTGACTTTGAACGCCTCCCAAAGCACTCCTGCGCTATCAACTGTGCCCATATTTTCCGTAAAAAAATATTTGATCGCCTCCCCCACAGTGCTCTTGAATACCAGGTCAGTCAAGAAAGACGGCTGCAATCTCCAGGCGAACGGGGGCCTTTCACACTCAGGGATGCGTAGTTCGAGTAATACTGGAGAGTGATCGGACAGTGTCTTCGCCAAATGCCTAACATCGGTAGCCCACGTGCAGACAACTTCAGACACAAGTCAGTAGTCCAAACGGGACCATGTCCCATGGACTGTAGATACAAAGGTGCTCTCCCGTGTCCCAGGATGTCGCAGCCGCCACACGTCGTGTATGTTCCCGGCCTCTAGCAGCCCTAATAGTGCACCCGTCGCAAGCCTGTGTCGGGGAGTTCCGTCGCCTGACCTGTCCATATGTACATCCAGGCAGGTGTTGAAGTCACTCCCCCATAGAATCTCGACAGGAGGGAAATTAGAAATATGTCGCCACACATCCGCAAAAAAGGAGTGGTCATCTACATTCGGTCCATACACATTCACCAGCAGCACTTCCGCACCACCAAGCTTACCATGCACCAGCGCAAGCCTGCCCTGGCCGTCAATCTCCGAGCTTAACACCCTAAAGGGGGCTCCCCTCTTGATTAAAATAAGCACCCCGCGAGAGTATGAGGAATAAGAGGAAGCAATTCTGACTGCAGCCCAGCACCCACCTACATTCTTCTCAGAGTGGGATGTAAGATGCGTTTCCTGTAGAAATGCTACCTGGACATCCAACCTGTCCAGATGGGCTAGCACAGAGCGGATTTTCTTGGGGCTGTTTAAGCCACGCACATTCCAGGTGAGGAACTTTATATTACTACCGGTGCCCTGTAGTGAAATGGATAGTCATAACCGTGTAATGTCGCCCTACAGTACAGTGTTGCCAGGGTTCCGCAACAGTACCAGGTAAAAGTGCCATCCGACCCTCCCCCCCCAGTTCTCCCCCCACCCACTTCAGCGGACCCAACTTGCCGAAGCCATCCCATCCCAGAGCAAACAACCCCCAACAATAAGGACTAACAGCTCATAACAGGTGGGGTACTCCCATGTGGGGAACGCCAGAGAGCTACTTGCCTCCCACGAGGTAGGAGGTGGCTGATCCGAACTATGTACCTGTGCTAGAAGAATTGACATGGAAAAAAAGAACATAATGCATCATATACAGTCGTATTAGGTAAGCGGTACCCCTGCAGCATGTCTGTAAGACAGAACACTAATTCTGCCACATATCGAGAACAATACATCTCCAACATGGAGAGCAGCAGACAGTAGCCCAGCCCTCGACCGCATAACGTATCACTGCTCCTCTTCGTCAGAAGCCACAGGGGCCCCTCGCCTTCGTCGTTTCAATTGTTTAGCGTGCTCCATCACCGCCTTGGGGGTGGAAAAAATCTTGGAGTCCCCCTCCTGGCCTATGCGTAGGCGGGCAGGATACAGCATGGCATAGGATATGCCCTCAGTCTCGAGGAATTTTTTGACATGTCCAAATTCCCGCCGTGCAGCCTGAACAGAGACAGTGAAGTCAGGGAAGAAGGATAGAGAGTTCCCTTGATGTTCAATGGTGTCTTTCTCCCTGGCCAACCTCAGAATCACGTCATGGTCCCTATAGTTTAAAAGCCGAGCAATTATGGGGCGAGGCGGAGCGCCCGGCACCGGTCTCGCCGCCAGAGAGCGATGTGCCCGCTCTACTACGAACATGGTGGATAGATTCTCAGGCCCAAAGATATCCTTTATCAAAGTTTCAATGTAGATCTCCATCCTGCCAGTGTTCGTCGATTCCGGCAAGCCGGTGATTCGAAGATTATTTCGGCGAGACCGGGCCTCCAAATCCGGGTTCTTGCCTGGATTAGCGCCAACACTTTCTCCATGTTAAGGGCCTTGTCCGCTACCTGGCTTAATCCGTCTTCGGTTGAGGAGACCCGCTGCTCAATCTCCCCCATTCTTGTTTTCTGCTTCTCAAGCTGGGAGGACATGTGATCCAGCCTGTGGTTAACGGCAGCCATAGAGCCCTCTATGGATTGGAGGCTTTTCTGCATTGCTAGCAGGGTTACCTCTAGCGTGGACGGGCCGTCCCCCTGCACATCCGCCTCAGAGTCAGAGGCCGCCTTTTGTTGGGATTTGCTGGTTTTGGGTGCCTCAAAGGTGAGGCGAGGCTGAGATCTGTCCGTCTTCCCCATAATGAGCAAGATGCAGGTCAGAGAATGAGACGGAGGGAACAGTGGACCAGCACGGGACCGCAGCAACTATCCACCGCCTCTATTACACAACTACCACAGGAAGGCACACTCGTTCCAATGTGCCCAGCATGACATCACAATGTGCCCACAAGAAAAGAGATGCAATCCCCGCTCACAGGCAATGTACTGACGCCACTCCCACAACGTGCAGTGGGGGATCCCCCCTGGCTGGCAGCAGACTGCTGGGTCACCGGCACCAACCCCAGATCATCTCCAGTCCATGACGCACATTTGCGTAGCACCATCAGCTGCAGGGCATAGCCACTCACCGCCCATGTGGGCCCCCAAGTGCCCCAGCTCGTTCTAGTCCAGGCCAGACAGAGTGCAGCAGTGCCAATCCGGTCCCAGGCGCGGATAATCCGCAGACGCACAGCTAAAATCGCCCAGCAGGCAGACGTGCCCAACAGTACACTGATGAGAGGGAGTGCGCGGGTTCAATCCAACTAGCTTAAATTCAATGGCCTGCAGTATGGCCCTTGGCGCCTCGCCGGGAGTTAGCAATGTCTGTAAGGCTATCTGGGCTCAAATTCGGGAGGAATACCGGCTCAGTTCAATAATCCATGGGGATGGGGTGCCCCAGTGCAGCCCCAAGACCTCAGGCTTTATGGCAGGAGCTTTATGGCAGGAGGATGTAGGCCGCTCTCCAGTCCCTCTCGCGCCGCCCAACCAGGCCGCAATTCGCAGGCCGCGACCCAATGCCCAGGACAACACCCGCCTCCACAGCGTTAGGCCCAGACAGGGCCGTGACCCACTCACCGCCACTCCTGGGATCTTCCGCAGCGATCTCGGACTCTTAAGGGCAGCTTCGCTCTGGGTCTCCGTCATCCCCCTCCGTCCGTCGGTAAGGGCCGGCAGCACTGACCACGGGGTCGCCTCTGGGATCCCACCTCCCAGTCCGCAGCATCAAGGAGCCGTATGCCAGTGTCTCCACCGGGGCTGGCCAGTCCGGGATGTCGTCCAGCGACTCAGCCAGTCACCGGCACCTCCTCCGCAAATTCACACTCCGGAGGAGGCCCGCAGTTCCCAGCCGCCCTCCTCCGGGCCCCGCTCACCGCAGCGAGCCAAGCCCCAACACCGCAGAGCCACGGGGCAGGCCCGATTGGCACCTCCAGGCGCTCAGGACCCAGCTACTGCGTACGGGGCGGCCCCCGGGTCCGCCGCACTCCTGAGCCAGCAGCGATCGCGGCGGCCTCTCTCTCCACGGCCGGCAACGCTGTTAATGCCAAGCAGTGGCAGTCGCCATCTTAGGCGCCGCACCAGGTGAGCCGCACAACCTCGGATTTCGGCCAGATCAGCCCGGCACCAGCAGGCCTCCGGGCCCCCACCAAGCGCTGGGGTGTTCCGCTGCACAGGGCGACCGTTTTCACAGCAGTGATGCAGTTATTTAAAGCAGATATTAGGCGGATAGGCGATCAGCCGGCGGAGCTGCACTAAGGTGCGGCCATCTTGCCTGGCGCCCTCTAGCGCACCCAAAGCATCAAAACTTGATTACCCACTAGCTGCAAATTAATTAGATGGCAATTTTTGTTTCAAGCTGGGTTTTGGTCCCAAGATGCTCATGCTTATACTCTTTCTCCTAGAGCTGCTATCTTTGCAAATGATGCTCTATCAGATTATTTTCTTTTGAAAATAGGTGTTCTACAGCATTGCCCCTTCTCTTCTCTTCTATTCATTATAGCACTTTAACCCTTTTCTCTAAAATGAGTCAGATTAACCAAATTTCAGGTTTCATGTATAATACCTCTCAACTGAAGTTATCTTTATATGCAGATGATATTCTCTACTACATTTCTGATCCTAATACCTCTTTACCTGCATTGTCAGATGAAGTTCAGTTATTTCCTCATCCGAAATAAACTCAGCTTTGAAAAGTCTGAAATATAACCCCTTAATAAATCATGTAGAAAGGACTCGTTTGTACATGGCAAGGATGACGATAGAGGTGACCCTTATACAGAGTTATTATGCAGAAGATAGCAATCCTGCTGTGATACTGAGAATCCTCATGCATAATACATGAGGCTAGTTTTCGGAGAAAACCACACAACAGTTATGTAGCACCTAACTAGGTAAAAGGTCGGCTCCAAACCAGTTATGTAGAACAATGGTAGGACAGATGTAGGTAAAAGGTCGTGTAACTACCTAGGCCTATATTGGGGTACATTGGGGTTCATAACACCCACTCCTCATCCGACTGGCCGACATAATACTAAATACTAAAATATGCCTGTTTTAAAAGCATAAAAACATTTCTAAAATATGAGTTTAAAAAACATCTAAAAACATAGCATGTGTGAAAAAAATGATGTATAGGTAAAAAAGCTCTATAAGTCCTCTAAAAAATGTCAATATACTGTCAGACCAACTGAGCATGCCGAAAGCCATATTGCTCAGTAAGAGCAGAAGAGGAAAAATAAAACAAAAAAATGTTTTTAAATTCCAATTTTGGTTGTTTTTGAAAAAGCCAAATTGTTCCCAGCACACGGAAAGCCAAATGTTTGTGTGTCCTGTGCGGGAGACGCAAAATCACTGTTGCCTGCCTTCGCAGACGACGGTCCCTGTAACACCTCTTGGATCAGGTCAATGGAGCAAAGGTGATCTTCTGTGGTTCCCACAGCCATTGCTGAGGAAGCTTTCGATGCCTGTAAGCCTGGTGCAGAGCCGGTGTCCATTCCAACAGGAGCAGAAGCATTCCGTGGTCGCTCTAAGAATTCTGACATCAGGATTGGAATATGCTGAGGACACTGCACTACATGGGCCTTTAATGGGTCCAGCAGTACATACACATCTGGAGGCGCAACTGATGGAAGTGTGAGACAGATGTCCAACACGCATTCTTGTCCGCAGAATAAGCAGCAGAGTACAGACAAGACGCAGTCGACCCAGACAGATCTAATGGACAGAAACCAATGCTCGCTTAGTTCCCGAAGCCGAGTTGTTTCCCAGATGGAGTACCATGCGTTCACGGCATCGTCGCTCCAAGAGCGCTTTTTCCATTTCCTTGGTATTTGGGACATCCATTGCGTAGCGGAAAATTAAAACCAGGATATCCACTACAAGTAGCAGGATCAGCGGAAGACCTCCAAAAATGCTTCCAAACACGGAGTGTATTAAAGATGGAATAACTCCGAAAATCGTCTGAAAAGTGCTCAATAGCCAAGATACTATGGTCTTAAATAGGTGTACTATCTCACTGGTATCAGACATGTTAAAGATACGATGTACCATTTCCCCGAAATGGAGCAAGAAGTTGGTTCGGACTAGGGAGTGCATCGCAGCTGAAGACCTTGCAACCTGTAGATCAAAAGTCTTGCGGGCCGAGGTTAAGGCCACCTCTTTCTGTAACAGTATGGCTTTCAGTCTGCTCAGAGAATCAAACAGTAATAGGGAAACATTCACCGAAGGCCATAGCGGCACCTCCCTGACTGTGTGGGTAGGTGGAAACAATACTGGCATACAACAAGTAACCCTGGAAGTTACTGTGACCAGATATGCGATGCCTGGCAGCATCCCACAACAACCTTGATCATTCAACATCAAATAACTCCTGTTCGAGAGTAGTTTGAACACTGGATGAATAATGGTAGCAGGGGACCCTTTCAAGTGACAAGATAGGTTTGCAACCGAAGCGTTGCAAGCTATGTGAAGCATAATATCCTGACAAACTTAATGAATTCTCGCAGTCTGAACCACTGAGAAAGACTCCAGTGTCACTATTTCTGCATCTAAATCTGTACGGTAACTCCCAAGATTCATGGATGTATTCCTCACCCAACGCTTCATACCTGCCTACCTGGTGGTACTGTAGACAATATTGAAATTGAAATGTTATCAATGGCAATGTTATATGACCATGGATTAACCATTCTGTGGAAGGCAATTCAGAGACGGTGAAAGGTAATTGGTCTAATTTTTCAATGTGAAACATTGTATACTTCGCATCTCTTTATGCCATTGTAATCTACCTTCTCATTAAATTGTAAGCAGAAAACAGAGACGTACTGTTGATATATCGCCAAGGCACGTGATCGGAGCGCAATGATTGTAACGTCCAGCTTAGTAACAGAATTGATCGTAGTTTTGATTGCCCATGCTGAAGAATGGACAAATCCTGTTCCATAATATCTATAGCGGAAGACACAATGTTGCCTAGTGAATAGATCTTTGATGTTAGTGTGGTCATGCCATTGTCGGCCACTGCCAAAGCCTTTTCTAGGTTAGCCCTATCAATTTCACATAATCTCTCCGCAGCCTCCTGTTGAGAGATCTTCCATACTTCATTGTAAACTGCGTGTAAGAAGCGTTTTCGACGTGGTTTTCGGGGACCTAACAAAAAATACCTTAGATCCATGTCATTTGAAAGTAAGGACAAGCATTGTTTCACCTGGGACAGTTTTGAGGTTTTTAGCCAATCTAGGCATACCTTCCCAACAATGTATGATGTCACCACCCACGGATGTTCTCGTTGTACATAGCGTTGATCAGGCCTATGGATACTAAACCCTTCGGTGGTACCCCTGAATCTTGACTGACACCTATTTGTGTCTATACGCCAAACTAACCATCTCTTCCGATTGGGGTCTGAAGAATTGTATTATCCCTCATGTATAACGTCATCAAGTATATTCTCACTATGTTGTGTATCGTTCTGCCATCCTTCAAAGTGTGAAAGCGAGAGAATATGAGGTGTGTTCAAGTCCTTAATCTTGGCTAGACCAAGACAGGAAGTCTGTTGCACGGTATCGTTCAGGAAGATAATTTTCTGTGGTATGAGACATGCTCTAAATAATGCCTCAGTTCCCTGAACTTGCCAATCTTTAGTCCCCCAGACAGATTTTGTTTCTATATTGTCTCTCTAAAAGCCGAAACCCTGTGAAGACAGCTGGGAAATAAAGGAAGCAGGGTATATCTGTTTCGTGTTGGTGAGCATATTTTTCTTTGAAGGTGCAACCTTGTAATAATATGAGATCGGGTCTGAAGTGTTAAACCCAGAAAAGTATGCAAACGTTTGTGCAAATGTTTGTGAACTACCTTTAGGTGGCGTTGGGCAATGTTCCCATTGATGGTAAGTAAAAACATTACGTGGAATACTCGTTTTGTGCAAAAAATGATGACCATAGTGTTTGTAACAACACATGGTGTCAAAATCAGATGTGTCATCATACAAATCATTTTTTGAAAAAGCAGCACTTTGCTCTAAATCAAATAGCATGCTATTCACAGTTTCAAAGTCCCAATCATCAGAGAATGTACTGGAGGTGAAGATATAATTCAAAGAGATTTTAATTACATGTGGTATTTTCAAAAGGTCAGTGGGACTAAATACATCATATGAAACCATATCCCAAACTATCCCCTCAGGAATCGGAACCGCTGTAATGTTCACAAAGGATAGGTCTCTTTGTTCACGATGAGATGATGTATGTGGTTTCAGGACCCAGTTCACATGTGGTACTGCAGAGCGTTCTGGGAGATAATGTCCATTCAAAAGCAAGAAAAGACAGTCACTACCCCTATCTAGAGGATTAGGAACAGTAGACCAATTGCAATCCAGAGCTGCAGCCAGGGAGAAACAAAGTAGGTCTTTTTCAGCCAAAGGTAGATATTATATATTTTAATTTTTCGGGAAACAGGAGGTGGCAGTGACTCAGGTTCTCTTCGATCCAGAGAGAAGGTGTCAAAATCAATGAAGTAGCCAGATGCTGTTCGATCTATCTTTGGTAGCTCAGCAGATTTTGTTGAACTGGCAGTTGACTCATTTTGAGGCATATTGACATAGATATTGGTATTAGGCCGAATTGAGATTTGTGTTTCATTCGAATTTTGTCGTTCAATTTCAATAGGCACGAGTTCCATCCCATTGTTGGCAACTCTGTTACTTCGTAGAGTAGAATCTTTGAATGTTATTAGCCTTTCTGTCTGAACTTCCTGTATGGTAGCGAGAGGAGATCGGCGGCTACCCGGGAGCCCACGGGGCCTGCTATTCAGTATTGGCCACATAGTGTGGTTTGATCAGATCAATGGAGATGAATCTCTTTTCTTTCTTGCCGGCAAGAGGTGGAAGAAGTACTGTTGTTGTTCCTTCGACAGCCAGGACAGGTACAGGCATTCTGTAAGATGGTCCAAATTCTTTTTTGTCCACAATCTTTTCTCTGACTAGATCCCCGATCTTTGGGACCCAGGCAGGTCTTGCCGTAACCGCTTTAACTTCCTCAGTGGCGGTGCATTTTACTTGGACGTTGCTTTGTAATGCCTGGAATTCATTGAGTTCATGTAAAACAGCCAAACGATCATTGATCTCAAATGCTTTTTCATCCACCACTGGGCTGCCACAATCGAGGTCAGGTACCCACATTCTTGCCCCAAACAGGACCTCGTATGGAGTACGGCCTCCCAGGGAACTTCTTGGCATGTTATTTAGTGCCCTCTGGACCCCATATAGGTGATTGACCCAACTGCCACCGAGCCTAATATCCTTGCTGTTAAGGATTGCTTTAAGTCCCGGTTTTTCCTTTCCACAATCGAATTACTCTCGGGATGATATGGAGAGGAGTACTGCAATGCTACACCCAAACTTCCCATGGCTTCCTTGTAAGCCCGCGAGCTAAACGCGGGGCCTTGGTCAGAATGTAATGTGCCAATTGCGTATGTCCCTATGAAGACTCGCAAATCCTTTATAACAGTTCGGGCGTCAGCCGAGCGCTGAGGGCAAACCCACAGGAATCTAGAGCATGAATCCACTGCCACCAAGATATACTTGTAAGCCCCGTCAGATTGTAAGGGCCACAGTTGTCCAAATAGATATATGCGTGAGGTCTGTCTGAAATCAGTAGTTGGGTTTGTGCTGGATGTGCTGCGGTGGAACCCTTCATCTGCTGACAGATGGCGCACTTAAGGACAAATGCTTTTGTCTGTTTGGTAAGACCTGGCCACCAATAACGTTGTTTCAGTAATGAAACTGTTGCAGTGATACCTGCGTGCGCTGAGCCCAGACCCTCGTGTGCAGCTAGTATTAAATCTAATCTGCGATCCATGTTTGGTATTACTCTATCCCCCACTCCTGGAATATGAGCATACGGAACATTTTGTGCATCCAACTTGTAGGAGTACTTGAGTGGAAATTTGCATCCTGTGCACACCACGCTCTATGCACAAGTGAAATTTCAAAATTACAATAAGTGTGAAAAAAAGGAGGAATAAAGTTCTGTAGTTTTTTGTTCTTTTTTTTTCCTTTTTAATCCAACAACGCCCAGCCAACACGTGTTTCGTCGCTTGGGGAACACCCCACGACTTCTTCAGGGCTAGAAATAATATAACAAGTATATGTATAAACATGACGTACCACATGTCCAAATGTACAATAATGGTGAATACATTTCACCTCATTGTGGAAACCCAAAGGATGTCTTAAAAAACACAACTGTACACTTTAGTGTTATTATAAAAAAACAAAAAACAAGTGGCGGTATTGTCATTTTAATCTTTATCCTACACCCGGTGACAGTAACTTGTGCAGCACACTCTACAGAATGGAGGTATGTAGTGTGATGGGATATGGTCTATGGAGTGCGTGAAGCCTATATTTGGTGATTCTATCACCTAGGTATTATCCTGTGGTTCTCGGACTGCTCACCGTTCTGAATCCTAGACCGAAAAAGCCTGTGTCAGGCCTATAAACATGCACAAGTGAAAGGGCATATGAAATAAAGTGCCTGACAGAACAGGCTCCCTACCTGTAGGGCTCTTTAAGTCCTAAATTAAAGTCCTAAATAAAGGATTAAGTAAGTAAAATATTATAAACCGATATTACCCATAAATAGAGAGTCATTGTATCTGACAATTGAAAAAAAAAAGAAAAAACTCCAAAGACGGGTGCATCTCACCTTTCCGCCGGTTCTACTTCCGACCCGGCTGGTCAATACATCCAAACTGGACTATGATTCCAATTATGAGGAAGATTCACGAGTCCAACCTTAAGGGAGTAAAGGTTGGGATTATGCCATTGTCTACCACTGGTGGGAACAACTCCTATATTACTTGAGAGCCCATCCCCTTACCTTATCAATCGACTGGATCTCAAGTCCCGAGTGCGGTGGCTTGTCCAGATGCTCCAAGTAAAATGAAGTTTCAAATGTGGCAATCTCTGTGGGTGTGAAAAATAGAAGTGAGCAAATTAGGAAAGTATCAAATGCAAGTGTCACGAGTGAAGGATTAACACCTACCAGATCCGAGTACGCTTTCTTAGAATGAGTGTCGGCGCCGGGATCGCGTTCTGAACCAGAAGCGGTCAGATCTGTGAACCGGTAGTATAAATAGTGGCCGAGCACCTGGCCACTAGAGCGCTTACCTGCCTCAATTATCCAAAGGCCAGGAAGCAAGTATATCGGAGCCAATTGGTGAGCACCCGAGTGCAATGTTAAAAATATTGTGATGACGTGCCGGTCGTCTAAATCGTGGCAGAGAACAGGGCCCTAGAGCGCATCCCAGCGACTTGCGATCCAGTCGATTGATAAGGTAAGGGGATGGGCTCTCATATACCGATTTAGCCAGTAATATAGGAGTTGTTCCCACCAGTGGTAGACAATGGCATAATTCCAACCTTTACTCCCTTAAGGTTGGACTCGTTAATCTTCCTCATAATTGGAATCATAGTCCAGTTTGGATGTATTGACCAGCCGGGTCGGAAGTAGAATCGGCGGAGAGGTGAGATGCACCCGTCTTTGGAGTTTTTTCTTTTTTTTTTCAATTGTCAGATACAATGACTCTCTATTTATGGGTAATATCGGTTTATAATATTTTACTTACTTAATCCTTTATTTAGGACTTTAATTTAGGACTTAAAGAGCCCTACAGGTAGGGAGCCTGTTCTGTCAGGCACTTTATTTCATATGCCCTTTCACTTGTGCATGTTTATAGGCCTGACACACGGCTTTTTCGGTCTAGGATTCAGAACGGTGAGCAGTCCGAGAACCACAGGATAATACCTAGGTGATAGAATCACCAAATATAGGCTTCACGCTCTCCACAGACCATATACCATCACACTACATACCTCCATTCTGTAGAGTGTGCCGCACGAGTTACTGTCACCGGGTGTAGGATAAAGATTAAATTGACAATACAGCCATTTGTTTTTTGTTTTTTTATAATAACACTGAAGTGTACAGTTGTGTTTTTTAAGACATCCTTTGGGTTTCCAAAATGAGGTGAAATGTATTCCCCATTATTGTACATTTGGACATGTGGTACGTCATGTTTATACATATACTTGTTATATTATTTCTAGCCCTGAAGAAGTCGTGGGGTGTTCCCCAAGCGACGAAACACATGTTGGCCGGGCGTTGTTGGATTAAAAAGAGAGAAAAAAAAGAACAAAAAACTACAGAACTTTATTCCTCCTTTTTTTCATACTTATTGTAATTTTGAAATTTCACTTGTGCATAGAGCGTGTGCATAGGATACAAATTGTCATAAGTTTGGCCTTTGGCTCAACATTTGAGGGTCTAGAGTGTTTTCCCTCACCTTGTGCACCACATAGAAGAGCAGGACCCAATAACGACGCAAACTCGATAGGTGCCATTTCTCCTAGTGAATGACACCCCCCCCCCAGTGGAAGTACTTGAGTGGCAAACCTATTGGCAAGGCTGAGCTGTTTATGCGTGAAGAAATGACAGTTACGATTATGTCTCTGTCTGCTCTCGTGCGAGAACGAGTGATTGCAGTGATTGCAGCAATGGCAGCAGTTCGCACTGTCGCCTTGGCGGCTTCATCAACCAATGAATTCCCTTCAACGTGCACGCCAACACGTTGATGACTCAGCGTATGAATCACGTGAGCCTGTGGCAAGCCTTTTTTCAGCTCTGCCACTTGTTCCCAAAGCAACTTGTGCTTTATTGTGCAACCTTTTGAATCTTTAAATCCATTCCGACTCCAATAGTGAAGATATTCATTATATGACTGGACACAGTAAAACAAATCGCACACAATGAGTGTGGGGAATTCTCGATCCGTATTGTTTAATGCCAGTACCAGGGCTTTTAGTTCTGCCAGTTGAGCTGTGCAGTCGCCTAGAGTCTGTGTCTGCGTATTGAGAGGACGGAACTTGCCGTTCTGCATACGACCCTTTACCATCACACAAGCTGCACTGTATTGTTGTTTACTTCCTACGGCAGGCTGAGCAGAACCATCAGTGTAAATGATGTATTCATACTGATCTAGGGGCATTATTTCATTTGGGAGAGGATATTCTTATTTGTACTGCAGACACGCCTGTGTTTTTAATGTAGAGTCAAACTTGTAGTCTACATCTGTTGCAGAGAGTGAATTAGCCCATTGTATCCATCGTGGATGCAATGCTTTAGCGTTTGGAACACTTGCTTTGGTAACAGCCTCTAAGGTTGATACTGGAGTTATGACAATTATTCGTTTCCCCTGAGCTAGTGCCCTTTCTCTCACTACAGCAGTCTGTACTGCGGTTAAAAAAAATTCCAGTTGATGCAAAACGCATTTCAGCGTTCGTGTACAAATGAGATTTGTATGCAATCGGTACAGTTTCGACTTCATTGAAGGTGAGGTAAGTGTACCCGGATTGACCCGCGATTACACGGATCACCAAATTTGTTGTGTTTACACATGTGTGTAAGTGTTTTGAAGCTATCATGTCAGCCTGTAGGGAACAAAGTATTTCTGCATTTTCCTGTCTCCAATGTTGAACTGAGAAATCAGGTCTGATTAAATCGTAGAATGGTTTCACCTTTTCTGCGTAATCCAAAATGTATGTTCTGCTAAAGTTTAGGAATCCTAAAATGGATTGTACGTTTTTCAGAGTCTTTGGAGGTTGGAGCAGTGCGAACTTTTCTAGAAAGTTAGCTGCAAGGCTTTTACCTTCACTTGAGAGCTTGTATCCCAAAAATAGGGCATTGAGGTGGGCAATTTTTGATTTTTCAAGTTACATTTGTAGCCCTCAGAGGCGAACCCCATAATTATGTTGTTCACTCTGGTCAAATGATCCAATAATTCATCGTCCATCAGATAGATATCATCTACATAGGACAATGCCTCCTCATCAAAGGTTTAAAGCAACTCTGTTACTCTTGCTGAGAACAGCCCGGGGCTATTCTTATACCCTTGGGACAGTCGACAGAATTGACGCTGAGAGCCTAGGGCTGAAAATGCTGTCAAATATCTGCTTTCAGGTGCTATATTTTGGCAAAAGAATCAATTTGAGATATCTAGTGTTGTTTTGTATTTTTTCAGCACTTTATTCATTAATGCGGTACTGTGCACATTTTGCACTGCAAATGTCTTTGTGCATGTGTTCAAATGCCTGTTGTCTAAGACTAGACCATATGAATTATCGGGTTTCTTACGGGAAACAAAGGATTATTCCTGGAAGAGGTGCAATTCTCTATTACACTTTGGTATTCAAGTTGATCTAAGATCTCCCCGACTTGTTTTTCGCATCATGTTTTATTGGGTAATGTCTCTGTGGAGTTGAAGTAGTTTTTACTGGGATTACATAGTGAGGTGATTCAGCATCCCAACCAGCATGATTGCGGTATAATGCATGAGCTAATGCTACCTCCCACTCCTGCACGTAGGAATGTTTCAGTGATTCTGGAACGAGGTCAGAGAAAGCAGGCAAAATTACCGTTTCTCCTTTTAAGCAATCCATAACAAACTCAGACGGCCAATCTTTTTCTGCCAAAGGAATGTCGTATCCAAAGGACAGATTCTCCCAAAATAGACCTTTAACCTTCCTAGGTATGTCCCCCTCCACATGGAGAGTTATTTTGTATAACTGATGTGGGACACTTACCCTAGTATCAGGTGTTTCCACCGTGATATGTTCATTCAACACCGCTGTCAACAGAAATTCCAAAAGGTTCTGGCGAGCTATTGTTACTTCTGCTGTGCT
Organism: Calotriton arnoldi; assembly: GCA_963921515.1. Classification (NCBI taxonomy): domain Eukaryota; kingdom Metazoa; phylum Chordata; class Amphibia; order Caudata; family Salamandridae; genus Calotriton; species Calotriton arnoldi. The sequence goes on along the minus strand of CAWUFW010000844.1, from coordinate 292,467 downwards.
GTCTAGCATCGTCAGAGCCCATACCCCGTTCAGAAGCTGAGTGCTCAGTAGCCTGGGCATTTCTTATTTTAAGGCCTGCTAACTTCTTTTTTTTAAATTGAGGTTCTGATTATCTTTTTTTTTTATATTAAGGTCTGAACTGCGATGCGTGTCTCTTGACTTTGTTCGCTCTTCTGATCTGTGTTCTGACCGTCCTTCCCTCTTGGAGTTTTATGATGAACCCTGAAAGGAACAAGAGTAACATGTATCAATATCCTGATGCCTGTCTGGTTTTTTAATGTTATCACGATTTCTAAGGTTATACCTCCTTTCGGAGGGCTCCTGCTGAGGAGACCCACCCCTTTATTGTGATCTATTCTGTCTATTCTTTTTTTTCTTACTATCCAATTTCTTTTTTTTTAAATCTGGTGCTTGCTTGGTGTTATCCTTTTCAGGGCTACCCATTACTTGTGATTTCACAGCTCTTGCTCCCAAATTATCTCTACCTAATTTGGCGCATGTATCTTCGATAATTTTTGGTAATTCTTGCTCCCGTTGTGCAGGAGTGCATTCCCTCAGGGTTGCCATATAGCCAACGCTGCTGCCTCCCCTTTTATGTTTGCTAACATAATTGTCGATACCTGGGAAAAATTGCCTAATAATTTAATCCCCAAGTTCAGAGCAGGTTCTGCTCCATACTCATTCTGCATTCGTCTTAAAGTTCTGATATCACTGCTATTGAAGGGATACCATGAGTTCTGGTATAGATGGCAGCGAAAACTGTACCCCAAATGGTACAATCCTCTATCGGGGGAGCTATCCCCATTGGCAAGCAAATTGTCAATATTATGTGTTTTTCTTGTGGGCCTGTGTGTGGAAACACTGCCTCTAACTGTGCTATTTTCTGTGCTATCCAGAATGGCATTTGCTCACTTTTAGTGGGCATTCTTCCCATAACTGCATTCAGTGTTTGGGGGTAATTTTAGTTGCAGTTCCTTGTAGTTGACCTGCTGGGGTAATTTTGGTTGGTTGAAGTGTGAATGTTCTCGTAAAGAACTGTGTCAGATTTCTGCAAAGTTTTATTATTTCTCTGTGAAGTGGATGTAAGTCTGCTATTGGTAATGTGTCAACGTCTGGGTGCGGTGTGTAAGCCGCTAGGAACGGCCAAGTCGCTCCGTCTCTGCTGAGCGGACTGAGTCTCACTTTTTCTGTGGTGTGTGGGATGACGACTTTAAACCAGTTTATATGCTCCTGGTAACTGAGCGGAACTTCAATGTCCTTGTATGGACAATATTCTTCCGGTGTTTCATCCGGGGTGCAAGAATAAAATGTATTTGTGTGTGCATCTGCAGGTGGGAATTTAACCCATGAATAGAATACCTCCGTCCTGATTGACTCATGCACCTCAATCACGAATGTTATAGTCTGAGGGCTCCAAACTCTGCTCGTTTTAAAGTAAGTGCATTTCTGACATTTTCTGAAATGTTTGTAGCACCTTCCTGGTCCCCATACCCCGCTGCATTCGCATATGATGCTGGCACAGCATTCTCTTCAACAGACATTGTTGAAAGAGTTTCAAGGAAAATGAGAAGGTTTTATGCACAATGTAGGGAACTATAATCCTTCAAGCTTGAATAAACCTACAGTTAATACATAGGATATGCCTACTTAGCTGTGGCGTATTTTTTCCTTCCCATTCTAGACGTCTCTGGGTAAATGTAAGTAGGGGTCTCTGAGAAAGCACGACAACTACTAAGTTTGACAGTTAAATAAGAACCAAACCAACGCTGGCGGCGCCATATTGTGTAGTTCCTACAAATCTATATAGGATCTGCGCGTTTAGACAACACAGACTAAGGGATTGGTGTCCAGACTGATTCCAGACACCCCGAAGGATATGTTAGTCTGTAGACCAGCTAGCTCACATTGCCACTATGAGCCCCTCTTACCAAGGAGCGAATAGTTTCTGGCAACTATCGAACATGACAACCCTGACCCTTCAGGAATCGTGGAAACAGTACAGTACTTTTCGCTCAGTCACTCGTGCTTACTTCGTCTCAGAGAGATACACAGAATAAATGGCAGGGACGTTTTCAATAAGTATTTATTGAACCAGCGTCATTCTAGTATAAAATATGTGTGCTGCAACAACCATGAAACAGACATATGTATACGGTTATAAGCACCAACAGAGTAAAGAAAAGGTAGAATTCTACCATAGTGCTAAAACAATGAATATATGCAGGCATATAGATACATAACAGTGATTTGCGTACTCCTATGATCCAAGCCCTAACTAGATGTACCTAAGTGTACCTAGCATGCATGTAGGTGTATAGTCAAGAATCCCCTTAGGATAGAGCCAACCCCATTACCTGATGTGGGAGAGCGAAGGACCCCGTCTTGGTCTCGAGATGGACACCCCCAGAGGGATGTCAGATCACTGCGTGCTGGAGTGTCTGCGTGCAGGGACCTCAGCGTCTTGTGTCAGTGTGTCAGCATGGAAGTCTTTCTCCTCTGATTTGCCCAGTGAAGATGTAGTGCTTATATACCCAAGAGGTACCCTCAGGGGTTCTACCTAGAAGTGTACTGTGGGCATGTCAGGCAAGGATGACGATAGAGGTGACCCTTATACAGAGTTATTATGCAGAAGATGGTATTCCTGCTGTGATACTGAGAATCCTCATGCATAATACATGAGGCTAGTTTTCAGAGAAAACCACACGCCAGTCATGTAGCACCTAACTAGTTAAAAGGTCAGCACCAAACCCGTTATGTAGAACAATGGTAGGACAGATGTAGGTAAATGGTTGTGTAACTACCTAGGCCTATATTGGAGTACATTGGGGTTCATAACAAAATGGGCTCATCAATTGATAGTTATTAATGTTATTTTGTTTAAGGATGCACTAGAATCCTTTAAATGACCAAACTAATTTAAAAACAAATATATTAGCAAATTCTATATCCAACTCTCTGTCTACTTTATCAGAAGATTGTGATCCAAGCTTTAAAGATAGTAGGATGCTTCTACTACTGAGTCATCATCCAACATCCTCAAAAGTTTACAAATCTATGAATCCTTTTAAAGCGCATATAACAAAATCCAAAACAGAATTAAAACGAGAGGAGGATGTAAAGGTTGTAACCAATACAAGGCCCATGCAGAACACAATTTCAACTAAAGTTTGTAGTTATCTAATAATGACGATACTGTGATTCTTATTCTTCTCTTCTTTCTTTATTTCTTTTTTTTCTCTTTATAGCCTTGCGCCAACGCGTTTCGTCGTAGTGGGAATGTATCCCTCACGACTTCATCAGTCAGTTGTTTACTATTCTTCACTTTCAACGTATTTTCACGTTTGGTCCTCACCACTTTTTCTTTCGCTTTGAGTACATCTTGTTTTGAATAACCCCTCTGGGAAAATCTTCTTTCCATATCTTGTATACAGGACATGAAAAATATGTCACAAGGGAACAAATACACTTGTAACATAAGAGTGCACTATTTTTGAAATTTTGAATTGATGATTTGGAGTAATATATATTGGTGGGCAAAGAACAAGAAGTACAATATGTTAAGGGATACTCTTAAGAAATGCATTAATATCATGAGCTTGGAGAAAAATTAATGGGATTGTTTGTTTTAATGGAAGGGTTTCTAATTTCATGGAATGTTTTACTTAACTAACGATAGGTGGTGGTGTAGGAAGTCACAATTGAATTTCTATGAATATTCATTGTTGTCTTTGCACTGGGTGTTTATAGTGATGAAGATGGACTATGAGTCCGGATGTATATATTACAATGGAGTTGTTTTTGGTATTTTGTAGCCCTGATGAAGTCGTGAGGGATACATTCCCACTACTGACGAAACACGTTGGCGCAAGGCTATAAAGAGAAAAAAAGAAATAAAGAAAGAAGAGAAGAATAAGAATCACAGTATCGTCATTATTAGATAACTACAAACTTTAGTTGAAATTGTGTTCTGCGTGTGCCTTGTATTGGTTACATTGTTTGATTCAATCCTTTGGGGTTGATAATTGGGAGGAGTGGGGTGTATCTCCCCTTCAAGAGCACCGCACAAATTAAGTGAATTAAATAGCAAGTGGTGTATTCCATGCAGAGCGCCAGTAAACTCATACACCCACATCAGTAGAGGATGTAAAGGTTACCCGGTTGATAGTTAGAAAAAATTATGGGGAAAAACTCATAACTCAAAGTGTGCAGGAAAGGATACTTAAACATTGTATTTTGTATATATTAGATTGTTAATTACACCAACCTTGTTGGCCAAATTAAACACTGGAATTGAACATATATGCTAGTCTTGCAATGAAATTAGAAGTAACTTGAAGCACATGCTATTGTTTTGTCCAGCTGCATGTAATATTTGGAAATAGGTTTGGAGTCAGTTAGAACTTATATTCAAAAGTCGATGTCTCATTTAAATTGTCAAACCTTTTCTTGGGACTTTTATCTGCAGAGTGGTCAAATAAATTAGTTGATCTCTTACTTGTGACTGCTTTCCAAGAAATAACTATGAAATGGAAAAACGCTGCATATGTTAGTTTTAAATCCTGGCTGCATGACAAATGTTTCAACCACAGACTTGATAGAGCATACATAACTCCTACGTCGTTTGCTATTAAGGGAGAAAGCGTATGGTTACTTTTACAACATTTCTCAAATATTCTAGTATATTAGCGAAAGATATAAATGTCCTGCTGAGGAGACTGCCATATTTTTGTTATCACAATTTGATGTTTATATAAATTACAACTTTATCATTTTCTTAAAATACATTTTTTTACTTGACTTGCTCACACTTGTTAGAGCAGTTATATAATATGGATCCAACTTGAAGTAAAACTTATTATTGATTCAACTTTTACAGTGAAAGATTGCAAATGTTCTTTTACTATCATCTTCGTTACCCTCCTCTTTTTGATTTTTAGTTTGTTATTCTTTTTAAGAATTGTTATAGTACCACATGTTTATTCGAATTACCTCAAATTTACACCATTATACTATTCAAGAGTTTGTAAAATTGTTAGAATATATATTAAAGATTTATTTTATTTTATTACGTTGTATGATGTGTTACTACGTATTTCTTGAATAAAGCTTAAAAACTTAAAAGCAGTATTATTCAGTGTCAGGGACTATAATGGAAATGTGTGCATTTTGATACCAACAATCTACTTTTCCATTAAGCCAATGTTTTTCATTTTTAATCGCTAAGTGCCCAGCACCTTCCTTAACAAATAAAGTTTTAGAAAAGAAAATGACAAAAGAAGGTCTGACAAAGCCAAAAGATTATAAGTCAACACCGGACATGATAACTTTGCAAACGCTTGTCTCTTTCATGTAGTACCTGACCTCTCATCTTAGTGCATGCAATGCCTTTTCAGCTGGAGCACAACATCCTCGACTCCTCCCAATCCGGCTTCAGAAAAAACCACAGTATGGAAACCGCCCTCCTCGCTGCAACAGACGACATCCGCACCCTACTGGACAAAGGAGAAACAGTAGCCCTCATCCTCCTCGACCTATCTGCGGCGTTCGACACAATCTCCCACCGCACCCTAATACGCAGACTCTACAACGCAGGAATCCAGGAAAAGGCCCTCTACTGGATCCGCTCCTTCCTCTCCGGCAGGACGCAGCGGGTCAGACTCCCCCCTTTCCTCTTGGACCCCACACCTACCACCTGCGGAGTCCCCCAGGGCTCCTCCCTCAGCCCGACGCTCGTCAACGTCTCCATGGCTCCACTCGCCCCCATCGTCAGAACCTATGGACTCAACATCGTGTCATACGCAGACGACACCCAGCTCATCCTCTCCCTATCCAACGAGCCCAACACCGCCAGACGCAACTTTCGAGAAGGTATGGAAGCCGTTGCCAAATGGATGAAAAACAGCTGCCTACAACTAAACACCAACAAAACAGAAGTACTCATCATGGGCCCAAACCCCGACGCCTGGAGCGACACCTGGTGGCCCACCGCCCTCGGAAACCTGCCAACCCCCACGGACCACGCACGCAACCTGGGAATCATCCTGGACTCCGAGCTCAAAATGGACCGCCAGATCAACTCTGTCTCGTCTTCCTGCTTCCACACCCTCCGCCTCCTTCGTAAGACCTTCAAATGGATCCCCCTCGAACACCGAAAGACCGTCACTCACGCCCTGGTCACCAGCAGACTCGACTACGGCAACGCACTCTACGCCGGAATAAACAAAAACCTCACCCGCAAGCTACAGAACATCCAGAACGCTGCCGCAAGACTGGTCCTCAACCTGCCAAAACACTGCCACATCTCCCAGCACCTGCGCACACTCCACTGGCTCCCCGTCGAGGCGAGAATCACCTTCAAGATGCTCACCCACGCACACAAGGCCCTCCACGGCACCGGACCAGCATACCTGAACAGCCAACTCAAATTCCACGCACCCCAAAGGACCCTACGATCAGCCCAGCTCTCCTACGCCGTGGTCCCCCACACCAGAAAGACCAGATCGGGAGGCCGCTCCTTCTCCTTCCGCGCGGCCAAAGCATGGAACGCCCTTCTGCTCCACCTCAGACAGACAACATCGCTCCCCATCTTCGCAAGAAACCTCAAAACCTGGCTCTTCGACAGACCCCCTCCTTGATGGAATGGAACCTGCACCCCCCCCTAGCGCCATGAGACCCTTACGGGTGAGTAGTCGCGCTTTAACAAACCCCTGATTGATTGATTGATTGGAGTAACAGGTTTTTGGGAATAAAGATGTGAATAGCTTGCCATGAAACTGTGAAATTACCTTTGGAACAATTTTTGGATTTGTTTGTGTAACTATGCAATCCTTATGGATGGTCATGTACAGTTTCTTTAATAGTTAGCACATCTATTGCAGTAACTTTTTTTTTTACTGTCATTTTGTTATTGTACATATACAGCATTACGACATGCGTGAATCAGTTTACAGTATTGTCTAAACTTCTTTGAAGTAAATAACACTCGAAGTCTTTCGCAATCAAGTATCATTACTGGGCCTTACAATTATTAACTGCAGGGTACCTCTTTTTGTTTTTCCAAATAGAAATGTCAAAATAGTGTACCAAAAAAAGGGGTTAATGGGATATTCAAAGAGATAAAGAAAAAGGAAAAAAGGGGAGAAAGAAAGCTGCCGTTTCTCTTAATAGCCAGTGCTGTGACATAATGACTGAAAAGTGCCAATCTGCTAATAAATTCACACAAAGGGAAAGGAGAAGGGGAAAATAAAGAGGGAACACCTGGTCCCATATCAGTACCCAGGGATTGCTGTCCTCTATCAACTAGGATATCTGCACAAGTGGCGGGGGGGTGGAGAAGACCCCAAGGAGTGGACGTTTATGCTTGGACTCTGTCCCCTCAAACCAATGTTATGTGATATCTCTGGTCCAGTCTCTATCTTTTATTTTGTATGGTGTGGGGGGGGGGCCCTAAGCCACTGGTCATATGTTGGGGTGAAACCCCCGGGTCTCGGTCCCACATGCTCACTAATCATTTTATCTGCTGGTTGGCTAGTTGTCCCGGTCGGCTGGTTCCCCAGTCTCCCCCTCTTCAGTCGTGCTTATTTCTGGGTCTTCCCTAGATCCAGTCTCCGGGTGCTTCAATGCCATCAACACCTCAGCCCATAAATCTGCTATAAGAGGCATCCTCACCCCTCTAGCCTCCTCACTGACTAATGCTCTCTCCTCGGCCCTTGCCCACTGGGTTACATCTGACCTCCAGGCCTGGGCCCTCGGTCCTCCCACCGATTCCCAAGCTACAGCTATTCGTCGTCTGGCCAACACCAGGGTTAAGTCCAGGAACCTAGTGCTCACTTTCTTCGAGGACAGTCGCAAGAATAATCCCAGACTACAAGCCTCCAAGAAGTGAGGGGTGAACGCCCAAGTGTGACGTTCAGGGCGGAGAGCACCTCTTCCCAATAAGGTTACAATCGGGGGCAATCCCACACCATATGGACAAAATCAGCATCTAAGTGTCCGCATCTGGGGCAAGGGCGTCATGTATGTCATATGTAGGTAATTGAATTGGAGGTATTTCAGTCTTGTGTTCCTAGAGATTTTTTGGGAGGAGGCTAATTTCTTCTGGAATTCAGGGTCCGTTAGTTCACACTACAAAATTCGCTCCCATCCATTCCGTAAAGCAGTCGGTGGGCTAAGGACCATACTGGCGACAGATCTATAAGTCACCAGGTGTCTAGTTGTACCCATTGATACCAGTAACTGTAGGACATCATGTATCACAGGTTCCACCCCCACCCCGTTGCCACCCCACAAGTCCCGAAACGGCCGGGCTGGTGCCTCGTAAGTAAGAAACTGACCTGGAGGTAGATCGTAACAGTCCATCAGGCCCTCTAACAGGAGCAGGGTGCCCTGCTAATAGCAGTTTCCGACCGTAATCAGTCCAGCTTCTGTCCAGGCAGATAATTGCCCGGAAGTAAAGTAGGAAAGAAGGTTGCCATGTGGGAGCACTACCAGAGGCAGTGCTGGTGTGTATAGGGGTGTTCCTACAGTTTTTAGGCCACATTGACACCAGCATTTCAACTCTGTTGACAGCAGTATCCCAGGGTTTTGGATCACTATATAGGGATAAAGCAATTTGGCCACCAAAAGTTCTATGCGTGCTGACTGTCCAGACTGTCCCAGCTCTTCTTGGTTAGTCCCATCTAAACCACAGTGTGATCCATTGGAGCTGGGATGCTAGAAAATAAAGTTTGAAGTCTGGTGCGCACAAGACTCCCTCTTCAGGGGGTCGCCGAAGAGTAGCCAGTGATACCCTATGTCGGCTCTCATCCCAGATCAGATCACGCAGTAGGGCGTCCAGTTGTCTGAACCATGAGGCTGGCACGCCCACCGGCAAATTTGCAAAAAAGTACAGGAGTCTCGGGAGCATGACCATCTTGGAGATCGCTATTCTGCCCATAATGGGCAACTTAGGCTAACGCCAAAAGGGCACACATGATCTCAGGGAGTGAAGGACCCCCCAGATTACTATCTCAGAGGTCTTCCAATTTATGGAATACTTGAATCCCAAGTACTTAAAAGAGGTGGGTGACCACATCAGGTTGTAAGGTAGACCCAGGTGTCTATTCACCTCAGGGGAAACAGGGTCTTGGTTTTACTGATCCGGAGGCCAGACACCGTTTCAAAAGCTCACAGGAGCACCATTGCTCTGGGAATACCAGTGGTCCCATCTCTCAGGTAAAGGAGTATATAATCTGCATAGAGAGAGAAATGTTCCCGCCCCTCGACCACCAAGCACCCACCCTGACCTCTCTGTCTGAAGAGCTCTGCAAGAGGTTCAATAGCCAGGGTGAATAATAGTGGGGACAATGGACATCCCTGCCTTGTGCCCCTGCCTACTCGATACTGTGGGGAAAGCATTATATCAGTCTTAACTCTGGCCGTCGGGGCAGTATATAATAGTTTACCCAATTTGATCCAATTATCTCCCAAACCCATCTGCTTTATCACGGCAAATAAGAAATCCCAGCATACCGTGTCAAACGATTTTTCAAGGTCCACCGACATCAGCATTGCTTCTTGGTTTGCAATTATTGCAGGGTGGTACATTACATGATAGAGTCGCCTGATATTGTGAGAGGTGCTACGTGAGGGAATAAATCCGCTCTGGTCTGTGTATATTAATGTCTTCAGACATGGCAGCAGCCGGAGGGCCAGCACCTTACTGAGGATTTTGAAAACTAGATTCAGCATAGAGAGAGGGCGGAACTCTGTGACCCTGACTCCTTGCGTCTTAGTTTTGGGCAGGGAGATAGCTACGGCATCATTGGTGGAGTCCAGGAGAGCACCAAGCTGCCAGAAATCTGCATAGAGCTTTTCGAGGCATAGGGCCAAAGTCGCCATGTAGGCAATGTAAAATTCGGTTGGGAGAACATTGGGGTCTGGCATTTTGCCTTTCGTCATGTTTTTGACAGCTGCTCGGATCTCCTGATTAGTTATGGGGCCTCCCAGTTTTTTGCGGTGCTCTTCAGACAATTTATTTAGTGGTATATGCGCCAGGAAAGCAGATTGAGCTTCCTCCGGGAGGGGGACGGCGGCTGCATACAGACTTTCATAAAAGTCATAAAACTCCTTATTGATAAATCTGGGAGAGTACAGGGGCCGGCCATCAATTTTTTCCGAATATGTGTAATGGGAGATTCCCGACATTTCGGCCTGATAAGCCACGCAAGTAGCCGGCTGGATTTCCCCTCCCCGTCATGGGCTCTTGCAATATATTGCTTATAATCATGGGCGCGCAGCCTCTCCAAAGTGCTATTATAGCGGTTTCTCGTCTCTTGGATTTCCTCCGAAAATTCAGGTTGGGTACCAAGAGTATTTTCTAGGGCAAGTAGACTGCCCTCTAGAGTCCGGTGTTCCTTATGTAACTCCGCCTGAATGCCGACTTTGGCCAATGCATTGGCCCCGTATTACGACTTTAAATGCTTCCCATTTGATTATGCTCGAGGACGACCGATCCTTGGTTATTAGTAAAATAATCTCAGATTGCCTCCGCCATGGAGTTGTGGTAGCATGCATCTTCCAGTGAGGCCGGGTTGAGCCGCCACGCTGGGGCGGGTGGGTACTCTCCTAGTGCTATGAATTGTATTAAATCAGGGCTGTGGTCTGATACAGTTCGTCCTAAGTATTCGGAGTGTGCGACGTTCTGGGCCAGCTTTTAGGAGCACATGAAACGATCTATCCTGGTGTTTAAGCTATGGATATGGGAGAAGTATGAAAAGACATGTTCGACTCCGTGTTGCATCCTCCAGACGTCCACCAGTCCCCAGTGTCTCGCAGAGGCTCGCAGCCCCTCCGCCAGTCTGCCCGCCGCAATCCCCGTTAAGTGGTGGGGTCAAGCGGTCTAGCTGTACATCCAATACGCAGTTGAAGTTGCCACCTAGTAACAAATTGTCTGGAGGCATGCCTGCTATATGCGTAGAAAGGAAGTGGAGGAAACCAATTTGGTCCTGATTAGGGGCATAGCTACTCCCTAGTGTAATCTCTGTTCCACACAGTCTGCCCTCCAGAAGGACATATCTGCCCTTCTTGTCTATAGGTGAACGAATTAGCTCAAACGGTGTCCCAGCTCTTATCCATATTAAGGTCCCCCTAGCATATGCCGAGTAGGAGCTGGCATAAATTTGGCAGCGCCATCTACACCTCAGTCTATTTCAGGGCCATCTAGATGTGTCTCCTGGAACATGGCCACCTGGACCCACCTCCGTCGAAGGTACCTGTGTATATTATGTCTTTTGGAGGCTGATCCCATCCCCCTAATGTTCCAGGACATAAGTGTCAAGAGGGGTGCATCAAGAACACTCCGTGCCAGCCCATCCCCCAATTAGTAGGTCAAAGTTCTCCTGGTTAATGTTTTGCTAAGTATACAGTATGTGGTAGGGCCCATGGTAAAGGTGGTATCAGCAAATGCAAAGTCTTGTATCTCACTGCTGAACCACCAACGTAGGAAGCTGGCTCTCTCTATAGTGCACTAAAACGAGGTACACTGTGCAGAGAGTCCAGACAACCCTTATTGGTTTACAGAGACAAGTAATAATCCCAAATGCTCTCTTTTGTGGTAGTGTGGGCGAGCAGTTTAGGATTATGAGAGGGTCTTTACAGAAGTGCTGAGCATTTGTGGTACTCACAAAGGCAATAAAACGAGACACACACTCAAGAATAAATTTGAGACTAATTTAGAATTAATAACACATTTTTATATACATTTTAACTCCGAGACCTTCGTGATCAAGTAAGTACTTTTCAAGTTATCGATTTTTACAGGTAAGTAAAATGTTCACTTAAATGCGTTTTTACACAGTAATGCTTTCCAATGGGAAAAAGGGCATATACTGCATACAGGTACTTGCAATAGGTTTCCGGGGGTCCCCTTCCGGACTTAAGGTGGTAGGGACCAAGGTCCAAAGAACGACCAGCAGCTAGCCTTTACCTGCCCTGCATTGTCCAAGTGCATAGAGGTGCTAGTCAGGTTGGTAGCTTTGCGTGCTACACCGAAGGAGGGGGGCAACTAGAAGCAGGCTGCAGTCCTGGCAGTCAACCGGGGGTCTTGACAGATGCACAGCGTCAGGGAAAGGCAATTGGTCAGTACATAGACCTGGCCCAGTGAGACAGCATGCATGGCAGAAGACTGGTAGGCCCAAGGGAAGTAAAGACCTATTGTTCAATAGAAAATAAAGTGACTAGTGGTCCTGGCAGGGAATTGAGAGGTACGAAGAAAGAAGGCTGTTTGTGCGACTGATGATGTTGCACAAGGGGAAATGGTGTGGCGTTGCCGCAAGTAGTGGGTTTATGTATTTAGGGTTGGAGGCAGGTAATAGAACGCTGTTTTAATTCGACATGTAAGGATTTTTAATAGCATGAAAGTTGATGAGCTGGAGTGCTTGTTGTGGGAGTATTGTCCACCTTGACAAAAACAAGTTTTTTTCAACAGTGAAGCCTGTCTGTGGCTGCCTGGCCCTATTCCCCAGTGGACAGAAACAATAGAGAACTGGGCACAGCGAATGGAAAATGTCCGTGTGACAGGACTGCACCTGCAGAGAGCTTCTGTCCTCTCTGTGTTTGCACATTGTTCTCTCTCTGTTCCCTGAGGCAATGCTTCAAATAGATAAAGCGTGGAGAAGCAAAAATAAACGGAGGCGTCACAGACAAATTTAACCATGAAGCTAAACCAGCCTTCTCGCCGATAGAAGGGGGGGTGCTAATCAGCTGCCTGGAATGCAGGCACAAACTTTCCTAAATTGGGCTCTAATTGGTATTTATTGAGCAAAACTGTGGTTTAATGAGGATTTATTTCTTATCAAAAGAAATGACTGATCGCAGCTGTGCGTCCGTCTCGGCAGCGTTGGCAAGGCTCGAAAAATGACTATTCATTCGTTTGCATTCCGAGCTGCGCGGCCTTCAGGCTGACAGCCAGGCCTCGGAAAGCGTTGTTTGCTTACGCAGTACTGGCAGAACTCCCCTTTCTAATGGCGGAGGCAACAGACCGAGTCTGCATGGCCTTGAATCACCCAGAAAAATTGTCTACACTTCCAGATAAATGTATCATTGAGAAACACCTACATTAATGGCACACACAGTCAGCCTTGAAAGGGGGGGAGAGAGGGGGGCGAACTGGAGGGAGCAACAAAACACAGCAAACCCGACTGACTTTATATCTTCAGACCAGGATTTCTCCCACCCTCCAAGGTAACATTTTGGAAAAAACAACAGACCCAAATGCTGTACTTGAGGCACAATGCTCACACACAAATATCAAGATGTTCACAAGGGGCAGTAATGCAATATTTTACCAACGTTGCGGTGTGATAGACAAGTCTTAAGCCCAGGGGGGTTGGGGTTCACCCTCCCAAAGAAGCATTTGAAAAATGGTGGCTAATAAATCTTATTATGTAGTTTTACGGTCTGTGGGGGCTATTGTTACACCACTGAGTAAGTAAGTAGTTTTATTGCACATGATTAATTAAAACCTTTACAACGATAAGACAATATTAAAATTCAATTAAACAATTCTTTAAAAAAAAAAAATACTCTGTTCAAATTGTGATCATCAGTGGGTAATAAAGTGCAAATGCCTCAAGGTCAAGCAAACAGTTTGAAGTTTTTTTTTCTTCTTTTTCTTAGTCAAAAGTGGATTGCTAAATGCTTGTAGTTCTGGAGCCGTAAACAGTATATAATTCATCTAGTCTGGGCAGCGGCTTATAGAATTGATGTAAAGTTTTAGAGGCCTTCCTTAAACATTGTATAAGATTACACTATTTAGTTCCGAGTTCATCGATAGTTCGTAAAGTGCTGATGTCTCATGACCCAAAAAGTTAGACAGAGTTCCTTAGGTGGGCAAGTTTTAAAGTGCTCGTGCTTCTCTATCTAGTCCTAATCGTGGATGTCCTAAACCTCGCTCTTTGAACTTGTTTGCAGTTGTACTAATCAAAAGAATGTTAACGTTTTTTGCAAGTCTTCCCAGGTGGAGTTAGTGCTGACGTTGTTGGTTTAAGGGCCGGCTGTTCTTTTCCACGTTATGCCATTATCACTTGGACGCCGAAAGTCCATAGATGTATCCTCGGGTATTTCAAGCTGCCGTCAGGCAAGGCCCTGCTCAAGTTATATTTGTTGGTCCACGCGCAGCATGCTCTTGTGCCTTTTTGTTACGAGGTCGAAGAACTTGGTGAGCCGGCAGTTTAGTTTTGTCTCGACTGGATTAAAGCACAGTTTGACTGCCTGCCTGCAGGTTCGAATGCCGTGCTGCTTAAAAGATGGGCATAACAGGCTATGCCTGATGTCCTTTAGGCTGGGGCAAATGCAGACAATATGAATGATGTCTTCCTTGCCGACTCCACATAAGCGGCAGAGCTGCGGGCTGTCTTTCCTTTCCCAAGGTGGCAAATGAGGGGTGATCGGGATTACTCCGAGGCGTAGTTTTAAAAACTTTTCTTTCGTCTTTATTTTGACTCCGGTTTTAAAATAAGATTGTGGTTGCAATGTTCCGTAGTCGCTAAGCGTTATCCAGCCATGTGCTCTTTTGGCAAGTGCTTCCTTGTCCTCAATGGCGGATATAATTCGTGTTGATTTTTTCACGATTTTTTTAAAGGACGAAAGGTCGGTAGAAGTGCCCCAAAGATCTGACAGTCCCAGTACTTTAAGTGAGTCGAACAGGTAGTCAGTCCCTGGCTGAGGATTTTCTGTGGCGGAGTAGCTCTTCCCAGAGATTGGCGCTTAAGGATCCAACCTCCGCGCTGCGAATCTTGTGCCAGCTGATTACGTACGCGCCCCTTCTTTCCAGTGTTTGTTTTAGAAGGCCAAATTCCATTCTGATTTACAGTCTGTCTTCACTTAGTCTTTCTTCACTTCATTTTCTCTTCCTGCCTCTTTCAATTAGATTATCAGTTATATGTTATCACATGGAATATACTTGGAAGGGGGAGGGTGAAAAGGCCAAACGTTATTGAAATCTCAAACACAGAGCGTAGCTGGGATGAGCAGCTACACAAATTCTACAGGCTAATTACAGGACAGAGAGAGGCTATACACCACATTTATACTCTTAGGCCACAAACAGCAGTAGTGATATCTTGGAAGGTTTTACCATTATAAAGGATGAAATACCTCCAAGCAAGTAATGAAACACCAGTAGCAATAGGGACCCTATTGTTACAAAATAAGTTATAAGCCACCCTAGTTCTGCATGAATTATCCCTAAAATATTAAACAAGGGGGCCCTCAGAAACCTATTGGAAGTAACTGTATGTAGTATTATCCCTTTTTCCAAAGGAAAGCATTACCGCGTAAAGACACATTTAAGTGAACATTTTACTTAGCTGCAAAAATCGATAATTTGAAAAGTACTTACTTGATCACGAAGATCTTGACGTTGAAATTTATATAAAAATACGTGTTATTTTTCTAAATTGTGTGTGTCTCATTTATTGCCTCTGTGAGGACAACAAATGCTTAGCACTACCCTCTGATAAGCCTAAACTTCTAGTCCACACTACCATAAAAGAGAGCATTTGGGATTATTAGTTGTGCCTCTGTAAACCAATAAGGGTCGTCTGGACTCTCTGCACAGTGTACCTCGTTTCGGTGCACGATACGGCGAGCCAGCTTCCTACAGTAAAACCCTCTAAACACATTTTAAACCAATGTTCCTCCTCTTAGAAAATCCCACGACAAACTGTTTTTTCTCACCTCCCTACAGAGTGCCCTTCACAAGTCTGTAATGCAACATGACACTGCAACTAAAAATCAACCACTAAACATGAAAGCTGTATGCTATCCTGTCAAAATATCACCTGTATGAGACCATGCTTGTGTTGCGTGAACTTCCTCACCATTGATATATGCCCCTACTACTAATATGAAAAGATCACAAAAATGCACCCTTTTCCTTAATCCCCCACAGAATGAAAACCTACTCTATGTACCAGGGAGAGAGACAAATAAGGGAGAGGTGGACGGCACATTTAATGCCAACTAGGCCATCTTGGCACCTTCCTAACATTTGACACAAGTCTCCCTTCTACTATGTTCAGGTTAAATTACTTAAGCACCCGCCTGAGGCCCAAAATGAATTTCCTCCCCTGAATGGCCCTTCTGCCGACAATAGTTGGCGAATGACCAATGTTGTTCCTTTGCCCTTAGTGCAAACTAAGGCCAAATGTGAACTCATCAAGTTCTCCATTATGGTGGACTGTAATTCACCATTCAAACGTGCTCTCCCCTGATCTTTTTCCAGTTCCCTCAAGCCTTCCAAAGGCGTGAGCGAATCCAAACAAACCTTCAGTAGCGGCTCCTCCACTAAGGCAGAGGAGCGTCGACCCACTGCTATTTAAGCAGTGCAAAAAAGTAAAAGAAAATGATACCATGACGTTATCATCATTTTATTTTTCTATGCGGCACTCGGAGTCAGGTGAGAGCAGGGCTGGGATCCGTGATGCCAAGCAGAGTGAGAAGTGGTCTGTGCTCCTCTAAGTGCACAAGACAGTTTGGCCAACCCGTCATGCACACTTGGAATGTTCTCCATTGGGCTGTGTTGCACAGCCCTGTGGAGAACATGCAAAGCCTCCCCAGGCACTGCCTGAGCGTCCAAACAGGATGCTCAGACCTATCAGGACGCAGCGTCGTGATTGGCTGGGAGAGCCCAAAAGCCTGAGTGCTTCCCGTGCTGTAGCAGACCTGAAGAGAACAGAGAAGAGGCGGCGGTGAAGGAAAAGGAAAGTTTATTTTTGTATTATTATTTTTTCTAAATCCATTTCCACCCCCCCCCCCCACCCCACCACCCCTGTTCCGAGGCAGCAGCCAGTGCAAACCTTAACCCCTCCGACAATTTGTTCATTCACCCTCCTTTTTAAGTATTGGGTCAGCTTTTCCGGTCTCATTAGACACCAACCACAGTATGCATTCTTTCCCTTTACTGCCTTTCTTCTCATCTCACTCAAAACTGATTCAGTAAGCTTTACTCTTTACTTTCAGGCACTCGCTGCCATGTTTAGAAATGTTATGATTTGGACCAGCTCTTCTTTCTTGAGCCTTTTTCCAATTTTTAGACCAGACAAGCATCTTTCTCCGATGCTGGATAATGTTCTTGTGGTTAAACAGCAAAACACACAAGATGATGGACGGAATGTTGCACATTGGCAAAACATTCACCCCCAGTCACAGATCTGGGTTTAATCCATCGTTATTTTGCTCACCACGCCACCCCAGTTCAGACATGGCCATATGCAAATCAGTCTTGACCCTGTGCCTCATGGGAACAGTCCAGCCCGAACTGCCAAGCCATGTCTTCCCTGGACCGGAATCAAGCATCCTAGGACCGGTTTCTGGCTATCAGCCGTCATCAGCCAGGATAGCTTGACTCCAGTGGCGTAGTGAGCACGGGACCCACGTCTGGGCATACCCTTCCCACATAGGGCGAACAGCAAAACACACAAGATGATGGACCGGTCCTAGGATGCTTGATTCCGGTCCAGGGAAGACAAAGCTTGGCAGTTCGGTCTGGACTGTTCCCATGAGGCACAGGGTCAAGACTGATTTGCATATGGCCATGTCTGAACTCGGGTGGCGTGGTGAAGCAAAATAACGATGGATTAAACCCAGATCTGTGACTGGGGGTGAATGTATGCCAATGTGCAACATTCCGTCCATCATCTTGTGTGTTTTGCAATTCGCCCCAAGTGGGAAGGGTATGCCCAGACGTGGGTCCCGTGCTCACTGCGCCACTGGAGTCAGGCTATCCTGGCTGATGAGGGCTGAATGCCCGAAACCGGTCCTAGGATGCTTGATTCCGGTCCAGGGAAGACATGGCTTGGCAGTTCGGTCTGGACTGTTCCCATGAGGCACAGGGTCAAGACTGATTTGCATATGGCCATGTCTGAACTCGGGTGGCGTGGTGAAGCAAAATAACGATGGATTAAACCCAGATCTGTGACTGGGGGTGAATGTATGCCAATGTGCAGCATTCCGTCCATCATCTTGTGTGTTTTGCAATTCGCCCCAAGTGGGAAGGGTATGCCCAGACGTGGGTCCCGTGCTCACTGCGCCACTGGAGTCAGGCTATCCTGGCTGATGAGGGCTGAATGCCCGAAACCGGTCCTAGGATGCTTGATTCCGGTCCAGGGAAGACATGGCTTGGCAGTTCGGTCTGGACTGTTCCCATGAGGCACAGGGTCAAGACTGATTTGCATATGGCCATGTCTGAACTCGGGTGGCGTGGTGAAGCAAAATAACGATGGATTAAACCCAGATCTGTGACTGGGGGTGAATGTATGCCAATGTGCAACATTCCGTCCATCATCTTGTGTGTCTTGTGGTTAAACAACCTCATGCACACCCTCTACAAAAGACCTAATAGTGATGAGATGCAAACCTGGCCTTCCTCTTGTTCCATAATACCACTCCCTTCACTTGACGTGGGCCCTTTCCTATCACCATACTCCCTCTTATATTAAGAGACCCACTAAACAATACAGTTTAAAAAAAAAAAACCATTAATGATCACCCCTGGGAAATGCTGACAAGGTGCTAAGGGGATATGGCAATCACTGTTCCCAAAAGCTCTGTAGAGCAGTAACTATGTACCCTTCAGCCCACCTTCTTTCATGCCACCCCAATGTGAACATCCTCCTATCATTATTCTGCGTGACTGACCACACTAGCCCATTCTCATGGTTTACAAATAGTTTACTCCCAATATGTTCTGACACCTTTGGTGGACTTAAATCACCTCACCCGCTTTGAGGACTGTTGCATAGCTGGTCAAAGAAACAAAGATCACTTATGAAACACAATATCCACATTTCTCCTCCAGTATCAGAAAGTGGGTTGTTATTTGAGGAGCTTAGGCTTCTTAGATAATTTCTGCTTAGCTCTTGGTTGCTGCGGCACAAGCAGCAGGCAATCCCCACATAAATTAGTTAAACACAAACAATACCAACACATCAAGGAAACAGGGTTGAAGAGCAAGTTTCTGTCACTGTGATCCAGGCCTGCACTGTCCCAACCAGTATCCAATGACAGAGTCCAGGGGCGAGCCAGTGAGCATGGTCTAAATTCACCTCCCTCTCCTCTTCCTCCTTGCTGCCCCATGCTCCTCTTCCTCTACATATAACTTGTGTTTATGCGTGTAGGTTTGGGTGAGAGAGAGAGAGAGGTAGGAGTGAGTTGGTATTTGAGTGTATAGATAATCAAATGACTAAAAAGTATACAGCACATACATATACCAGAAGGTGTTTTGGTGCTGGGACAGACACACAAACAGCAAATAACTTGTTGTATCCAGGCAGGAGTGTTTTTACTGCTTTCCTAAAATGGTGATGGTTGGATATACAGTGGAGTAGAGATAGAAAGGAGGTCCAGTGTTTTTTAGAAAGAACTGAGAATGAGCTACCTTTGAGATGCAAGTTTCTCAATATAAACACTGTTATGAACACTTTAGAGGCAGGGAGGAGTGGGCATAGGGTGGTACAAACTCAGTTTCTCTTCCAGAAGGGTGGGTCAAGAGTGGTGGACTTAATACTGTGTCAGTTACAGAATTATGTATTCAATGTGCCTGACTGGCTGTGATTCTGGCTAAATCTCCATGCCTACTGAATTAACCTTGTTAAGGCTCTAGACAAGCCACTCAGCAACCAGAGCAGTGGAGATAGTATTAGTTAAGTTCAGCCTGGATGACACAAAGGCTATTGCTAATGTCTTGTAGTGGTTACGGAAAATAGAGGCAGATCTTTTTCATTTACAGACGACAAAAGACATTATTAAGGTTTGTGTTGAATTTTACACCCAACTTCTTTATGACAGCTACAAAGATGGTGGCTTAAGTTCCTTCAGTCAGGCTGAGAATGTTCACGTGCCCGCACCAGTAGAATCCTGATATTATCAACATTTTGTTGCCATCCAAGAAGGAATAGCAGGACCCCCTCACAGAAATTGACCAAAGTTAAATTCTGCTTCAAGTGTAGGAGGATTTGTGTGTCACCTGCCAAAACAATAAAAAATTGAACCTGAAAGACAGGACGAGTAGCTGAAGGATGGTCCCTGAAAAAACACAGAGATAAAAGTGACTTTATGGCTGACTTTGCTTAGAACACCTCAGTGTATATTTAATATTTAAACTCTAGAAATCATCCAAAAACCCAGTTAAAGTGTGTTGGAAATTTGCCCTTTCTGCAGGGTCACCCTGAATTTTTTGCCCTTTTTGCTATAGAACTGTGTGCACTTTACCTGTGCTAATCAATGGCCAAGTGCTTGTGCTCCTCTTTTCAACATGACTTAGGTATACCCCTAATTAGCCTCTTTAACTCACAGATATGTCTGTAGCATATGCCACATGATAATCCCCAGGGGCCTGTAAATTAAATGTCATCAGTGGACTACAGCACACATTGTGCCACCCAATGCAATGACAGGGCGAACATAACTGCAGGCCTGCCACGTGTAGCACAGTGGTGAAGGTTTAAACTTGCATTCAACCTGCCCAAATAACCTCTTTTCAAATGCCTATACCCTCATTTTAAATATTAAAAGGTCACCCCTAAGTAGGCCTTACTGCCCACTAAAGAAGGGTGCATAGTATTTACGAGTAGGACCCGTAAATGTTTAATGGTAAAGGTGTCCTTATGGTGAAAAGGCCCAAAAGGCTATTTTCGCTGTAGCAGTGTGAGCTGTTCAACAGGAAAGCATTGGGATACGATATTAAGTTTAATAAATGCTATCTCCGCCTAGGAAACAGGTACAGATTTAATTTAAGGACTTTTTGAAATATTTATTACAAGTTCAATTCACTGGTAAAGTAGGATTTGTAATAAATATTTTGTAAAGACGACTTTTTAAAAGTCATGTTTGCCCTGCCTAAAGTCCCCGGAAGCTGGATCTGCATTTTGCGATTTCCCTTCTGAAAGTCAGTAATAAGCATTTCAATGGGTATGCATGAGATGTGAACTTGCTCCCAGGACACAAACAAAAGGCCTTGGGTGTGGTGTTGTGTCCTTGACAGGATGGCTTGTAGGCTTGTGCCATGTCACAAGCACCCTTCATTTGTCTTCCCAGCCACACCGGCCTCCATCACAGTGGTCTTGATGTTGACATCACAGTGTCTGATCCTGCTAGAATGTCAAAACCTGGTTGATGGGTTTGGTGTGGTTTTTCATAAAAAACTTAGAGCACTTCAATGGAGGGACACATAATGGCAAAAACATTTGTGTGGATCCACTGACTGGTTGCTGAAAGCTCAGCTTTGTTCTACCAGACTATTGTCTCCGAGTTTGTTGGGGGAACATGGAACTGCCTAAATCTGGTTTTTAGTGTTAGATGTGGGAGGACACTAGGATTACCATAGTATAATGCCCACCCCCACCGACGCCACCACCCTTCAGAGACCAAGTTTAGTGTGGCTGAAGGCTTCTGCCATCTTGAAAATGCCCAAAATGGGTAGGGTTAGATCTGAAACCTTTACCCCATTGGTTTGCGTCCCCAGGGGTCATTCCCACCCACTAGCTTGTGCTATAAATGTGGCATCTCCAGGTACCCATGTTAGAACACTTGTGGACCTGTGGAAGATCAGAAGACTGAGCCTGCTGACTGAGTCCTGAGAAGTGCCTAGAAGATTGGACCTGCTCTCCCTTTTGTACCCAGGACAAAGATGTAGACCCCAGGGGTCAAAAGGCTGACCTCCTGTTCAAGCTACCAGGACATAACAAGCCATAAAAGGCCTTTTCATGCAAGTGGCAACTGGACCAGGATTGGATCCGCCTGCAACCCTGCCCGTCTCCAAGTACCTTCCCTAAGTTCCTGGGTGGCTTTAGAATTGTACTCCTGTGGGGGATTGGGACTTAAAGGATTAAAGTCATTGTGGTCAGCATCAAATTGCGACTAGGTCCTGTTTTGCCAAGACCATTGACTATCATTGGCACTTTGTGCTTCTTGGCGCTTTTTCTACTTAAAACTTTAAAAATGCATAGCTCCGGTTCCCCATTTAGGATTTTTGCCATTTTGTTTATTACATTTTACTCTATTTTCCTAATTTGTTTTGGGATTTTTATTGTTTTGAATTTAAATTGTATAACTCTTTTACTACTGCATACATATTGTATACATTGCCTCTAAGTTAAGCTTGTCTGCTCTGTGCCATAGCTACCAGGGGGTTGAGCTCAAGCTACTAGCTTAGTGACAAGGATTGTGATTATTACCCGAGGTGGGTACTTACCCTTCCCCTCTCAACTAATAACCCAATTTCTTACAAACTGCAATTATGGTTTAGAATAAAAACCAAAAGTCAGTGAGTTATGGTTAGGACCACTGGTGGCTGCTGATCTTTGAAAGTGGAGGGACATAATACCTGCCAGGAGTTTACTCCATTTTTTCAAAATTTGCCTCACTCATACTCACTCCCTCTCACATTCTCCCTCTTCCCCCTCCCTCATTCTACCTCACATTCTCTTGTTCATTCTCACTCATACTCACTCCCACTTGCTGTTACTCACACACACACATATTCATACTCACTGGTTCTCATCCTCACTCACAAACACACTTACACACATTCACCCTTTCACACTTACTGAATATGGGCACTGGTGCAACTGCACCTGCTGCCCATTGATAGCCACACCCCTGACTCACTTCCACTCCCTCACAATCTCCAATCACTCACTTCTTCAATCAATCAATCAGGGAATTGTAAGCGCGCTACTCACCCATGAGGGTCTCAAGGCGCTGGGGGGGGGGGTCCGCAGATCTGTTTAGCCGAAGAGCCAGGTCTTGAGGGTCTTCCTGAAGGTGTTCAGGGAGGGGGCGCGTCTGATGTCTGCCGGTAGCTCGTTCCAGGTCTTGGCTGCAATGTGAGAGAAGGATCTTCTAATACACTCACAATCCTTCACTCACACCCTGGGATTCACTTTAAATTATTCATACACACAAACTCAGATTCTCCCTCACTTTCACTTTCATTGACACTCGCAAACATACACATATATTTTCACTCAATCCCATTCACTTTTTTTTTAATTCTTTTTATTAAACAGTTGCTCAGATCACTTTTGCATTTACAATACAAGGGATAAGCATATATCAACACTTTATTCCCACCCTGTCCAGAGTACCCTCATCTCTGATGGTTCACAGAACCCAATGGCCCCCAATCTTACATCTATATACTGTCCTTTCCCCTATATCCTCCCTCCCCTCCCCTTCAGTGTCCTCTATACTCAATCCACCTAAATCCCGTTCACTTTTAATCACTCACAAACACACTCGCAAACACATACATACATGAACAGAGAAACAACATTTTTTTTACTTGCCTTGCTGGCAACTCAGAGGCTCCATGGCATTAGCAGAGCAGGAATCTGGTGCTGGACATTGGAACCAGCAAGTCATGATTCCCAACGAGGAGTCAGACAGATCAGCCGTGCCAGTTTTTAAAAGGGAAAGACTAACCTCAATCCCTCTCCCGAATTCTTGATAGGACTGGAAGCACAGGTCTATAAGAACTGGGGATCCTGCCCCTGCTACTCTCTATGGCTTCTCATTGGCCTCAGGGATGCACTGACAATCCCCGACAGCCACATTTTAGCAGACATACTGTGCTGCCTGAAGCATGCACAGTATGTCTGTTAACTATACTGTATTTTGTCTGTTAAAGGGGACTTTAGTTAAACTACACCCCTCAGACATGCACAGAGTGTTGTGTTTAACCGCTCTCTTTACCTGGATCGTGTCCCAGACCTCTCAGCCTCCTCCTCGTCTTCCTCCAGTCATCAAGAGCCTGGAGAGAGGCAGCGAGGGCTGACAAGTGCATTTGGCAGTGTTCATGAAATCATGAAAGTCATGTTTTCACAAACACTGCTAAATTAAATGATGTGCAGCGTCGGGACTCAGCAAGGCAAGGTGCAAAATGCGGGGCCTCATAGTAGGCAGGGAGTCTTCGTTGTGAAGCCCCTGACAAGGAGCCGCCACTCCTTGAGGGGTTTGTCCTGCCTTTCCTTTGCTTATTTGCACGCTAACCTTTGCCCATTTTGCACACAGATACCGCAGCTAGTCTCCTAAACCGATTTTACCGTTTTAATCATTTTTAATCTTTTTTGGAAGTCTTTAGTATTGTATTACCTGATTGTATGAATTTGATGCATTTGAGCTGTTGAACTTGCTCCGAGGGGCTGCCACTTCCTGGTTTCCCGGCCGACACCTAGAGACGCCATTTTGGTTAGTGCGCTCTCTAGTTGTCGGAGGGACATCCCCATAAATATGCGCGCTGCGCTGACGCCAGTGCCTTGAGGAGTTTGTCCTGCCTTTCCTTTGCTTATTTGCAAGCTAACCTTTGCCCATTTTGCACACAGATACCGCAGCTAGTCTTCTAAACCGATTTTACCTTTTTAATCATTTTTAATCTTTTTTGGAAGTCTTTAGTATTGTATTACCTGATTGTATGAATTTGATGCATTTGAGCTGTTGAACTTGCTCCGAGGGGCTGCCACTTCCTGGTTTCCCGGCTGACACCTAGAGACACCATTTTGGTTAGTGTGCTCTCTAGTTGTCGGAGGGAAATCCCCATAAATATGCACGCTGCACAGATGCGCAGTGGACGCGCGGCGCTGGCGCACCAAAGGCAAGCCCGTCTGCGCCCGTCAGCGTCCCGGATGCGGCCAGCGCCAACCACGCTGCCCGTTTCCTTCTCCATTCTGAGACTCTACGGACCTACAGCCGCAATGAACTCTTCCTGCTCCGTCCGCGCCCCTGCTCTCTTTCTAGCAGGTGGGATGTTTCTGCTCACCCCTCCACTATATGCCCGAGGTGCTCCTATGGCCTGTGCTCAGGTCGTGATGGTCTTCCCCGGCACGATTCTAATCAAAGCCTCAGCAAGAAGGGGCCCTGGATTCTTGCAGCTACGATTACTACCCGCTCTCTTAGGAGACATTGTCAGGACATCTTTGATCTCCTCTCTGATAAGCCGGTGGACCTATTGTTTATTACCGAAACCTGGCTGAATGAGACTTCTAATCCTATAGTTGCTTTGGCCATACCGGGGGGATATAAGATCTCTCGTGTGGACCGTAAAACGGGCAGAGGGGGAGGGGTTGCGGTCATTTATAGGGATATCTGGACCTTCCATCGTGGCGAGGAATTGCTGCTGGGAGAGTGCGAAGCTCTAGATTTTAGCATTGGTATCTCCCCTCATTTCTCGTTGGGGGGAACTCTGGTTTATAGGCCCCCGGGGTCGGCAGGGGCCTTCCTCAAAGTTCTGGAGGAGGCTATTGTTCCCCGTGCTCTTCATTTTTCCCATTATCTCCTGCTGGGGGATCTTAACATCCAGCTTGACCTGGCTGGTGCCGGGGACACTAGGGATTTTTTGGATCTATTGAACCTTGCCCAGCTCACTCAATGGGTTAAGCTACCCACTCACCAGGGCGGTCATATTCTGGACCCCATGTGCTCCAACTTTCCCATCTCGGTTGAAGATCCTTTGCCGGTGCCTTGGTCTGACCACTTCCTGTCCTACTTCTCCTGGTTGTCGGATGGCAATATTTTACCAAGTCGGGCGGTTCAAGGACCGGCCTTTGCCAAAATTGACCCCACTACTTTTAGCCGCGTGTAGGAAAGTAGGATCTGCTTCTTATGGTTACCCCCACTTTTTGCTGATGTCTCACTGTTTTGGACTAGTCTGACTGGGATCCTGCTATCAAGGACCCCAGGCTATCTGCTTTCTCCCTTAAATTGCTATGTATGTACTTTAGGTACACTCCAGATTGGATACTGGGGTACCCTTATAAGTCCCTAGTATATGGTACACCATGTACCCAGGGCATAGGTACCCCAGAGGCCTCCCATGGGCTGAAGCATGTATTATGCCACCCATGAGAGGCCATTCAAAATGACACAACAGGTCTGCTACAGCAGCCTGTGTAAGCTGGTGCTTGCACCACTTACTTAGATATAGGTCACTATAGCTATCTAAATCACTACACTTAAAAACCTATCAGTCACCCCTATGGCAGGCCTTATCAATCCTGAAGGCAGGGTGCTGGGTTTTACGTGAGAGGGTGCCCCTGCATGAGCAGAGCCCCTCTGCAGCCTTCCGAGACCATTCTCCTGGGTTGTCAGTGATGCAGCCAGACATATAGGTTAAGTTGCATTATAACCTCGCTGTAAATGTTAACTTTAAAACGGCTGCTTAGAAACATGTTGTGTTTGATGTCAAACACCTTGGAATCATACCTTCACACCAGTAACTGGTGTGGGAGGTATGATTCCACCCTTCTGAAACCACTACTGTGGGTCACCGGTCTACCCGGTACCAGCTTTCTCGACCCGGGCAGCACAAAATGGACGCTGCCAGCCACAGACACGATTCTGCTCTCCTGCTGCTGAGCCAAGCTCGAGCAGAGGAAGGCATGACAATAGGCATCCTGTCACAGGGAGGTGTGACCACCTCCCAGACAGGGTTTAGTGTATTGGGGCTGGGTGGGTGCACTCTGAGAGTGCCAGAAAGTCTGCATTGGGGGCACATTTGGTGTCCCTGTGCATAGTCCAGCTCAAACCAGTTCTGGGAGCCATTGGCTCCTGCTCTGGCGCGAAACTGGACAAAGGACATGGGTGTAGCCAACTCTCTGTCCTGCCCCTCCCCTAGGAGGGTCCCCAGAATCTTTCCAACCCTTTCCCGTGGGTATAAAGTGGGATACCTGGCTACAGGATTTTAGATTTTACCTGGACAAGATTCTGCTAAGAAGAAACCAAGTACTTCAACTGTCTGCATGACGCTGGGCGACTGAAGAATTTCGCTTGGAGTAAAGAAGTTACTCCCCTGCAGTAGCAGGCACCTAAGCGCATCTGACCGGCTTGCATCTCCAGAGCTCCTGCGGACTCCGAAGATTTCAGCAACACAGGAGGTGGGTTCCCGAAGGTCCCTGAGGTTGATCTGACCTCTCAGCGATTCTGAGACCAGTATCCCTCGTGGGGACCGTGCAACCCGAACCCCTGTGCACCGCGTACATTTGCGCGAGCATATGCTTGTTGGCGATCCCTGAGCTTGTGCTTTGGACTTCGTGTAGTCCTGACCCCGAGCAGCATTTGCACCGAAGATATCCGGCCTCCACTCACCGAGTGCTCTGTGGGCTGGTGCTTTGTAAACTCGCTCGAGGTCTCCTCGCGATCCCTGGTCCGTTGGCCTGTGGGTCCTGGCGAGGGACACCTTGTTTGTTCTTGGGCTTCCCTGGTTGCTCCAGACGTGCCCTGACTCCCCATTGCTTGGAGAGTCCCCTGGACCTTGCTGGTCCACACCGTAACCTGTTTGTCCTTCCTGCGTGGGTTGCATTTGCCAAGGCTTGTTGGTGCTCCAGCCAGACACCGACCCCTCAGCACTCGACATCCTTCATGGGACAGCTCACCTCCGGGTCCTGGTCATCCTCGACGCCTCCTGGCTGCACAGTCAAGCATCCTTTCTTCACACCTGAAGCACCCGACATCGGTGGGCATTCGTCTACCGAGCCCTTGGTCACCTGAGGTGACCCAGACTCTGTCCCCTCTGCTTTCAGGTTCTTCTCACCTAGAATCCAGGCTTGGATTCCACCGGACCCTCTTCGCCTTCCTGGCAGCAGTACTTCTTCGCAACTCTCCATTGAAAACGACTAAGGTTTCCGACACCACTTGACCCCTTTGCACCCGGCTCCTCTGGGATAGGTAACACGGGTACCTCGGTACTCACTGGTGTGTTGGCTCTAGAACCTCTTATGTTCCAAAGGGTTTGCTCGAAGTTCTCGTAGAAGTGTCCTTAAACTGTAACTTTACAAACGTGACTTTCCCATAGAGTTGCACGGAGCACGCGGTTGTGTTTCCTCACTGCACCCGTCCTCCGTGGGCGCCCTGTGTCACTGCCTTGGGTGGTTCCTTGGGGTCCCAGCGATTCTACGTGCTCTAGGCCCTGTGTCTAGTCAAGTCGTGATTGTTATACCATTTTTTTAGTATATGGTTCGGTCTCCCCCTGGAGCCCGCTGTGTATTGTGCTACTTACGAATGTTCTATTGATTCAGTATTGTGTGCTTTGTGTTCTAATCTTGTGTAGAGATTAGTAGAGAGTGTTATATTAATAAATACATATTTTTATATCACTACTGTGTAGTTCTCCTTTCATTTAGATATTCAGGAGGTGATACTCTGGTAAAACAAGCTGCTTTACATTCCTTCAAGATTAAGCCTGAAGGCTGCTCTCCACAGCTACCACTAGGATAGCTTTCTAAAGGTTATCTTTGACCTCATACATCATAAGGGTCGTGTGGACTGGTACAAGGTGCCCACTTTAATTAGTGGACAGCATATACCAGGCCACCTTCTCACAACGTGTTCTCGCTGAGTCAAGACCCGCGTGTGCTAATGACCTAGAGGAAGCGCTTGCCAGCTTCTCTATGTGGATCACCCAAGCGATGGCTCTCCTCTCTCCTTCGCCACTTCATAGGCGCTTGAGGGACTCTCCTTCTAAACCATAGTTTACGCCGGATCTGAAAGAACTGAAGCAGCAATGCAAAAAACTAGAGCGCTGTTGGCGGAAGGACTTCTGTCCTTTGGCGAAGCTGACGCTTAGGAAAGCCCAGAAAGTCTATTACACTGCGATCGCCCATGCCAAAAGTCTTTACTACACGGCTCGTATTGACCATGCCAGAAACAACTCCAAGGAGATTTTCTCCATTGTTCAGAGCTTTCTGGCCCCTAAAGCTGAATCGTCCATGCTGCTTTCCTCGAACGCTTGGTGTGAGAAGCTCTTGAGATTTTTTATGGATAAGATTAGTTCTATTCAGGCGTTGTTCACCATATGCAATCAGGCCTCGGGCAGGATCCCACCTTCGGTGGATCCGCCTGAGCCACCTCCTTCTCTGGTGGCCTTTGTATCTATTAACCTGGATGACTCACTCAAGGTCCTCAAGGCCCTGATTTCAGGCTCCCCTTCTGACCCTTGCGCTGCCCGACTTCTGGCTTCGGTCGCTGAGACAATTAACCCAGAAGTTAACAGGCTCATCAATCTGTCCCTTCAAGAAGTCCTTGTCCCGGCTGTGTGGAAACAGGCTAAGATCCTACCACTGCTAAAAAAGCCGTTGTTAGACCCATTGAACCTGGCGAGCTACTGCCCCATCTCCCTCTTACCTAGCATGGCGAAAGTCTATGAAAAAGTTGTCAATAAACAACTCACTGACTTCATTGCATGTTCAGGCTTACTTCACCCAGCCCAATCTGGCTTTCGAGCCCCTTATAGCACATAGTCTGCCCTTGTGGAAGTCTCAGAGGCCATTCTGGAGTGTCTGGATGCTGGCGGAAGGGCAGCGTTGATCTTTCTAGACCTTTCGGCAGCATTCGATACTGTTCCCCACTCTCTGCTGCTTGCTCGACTTGCAGATATAGGAATAACGGGCACTGCTTGGTGCTGGCTGAAATCATTTTTGGAGGATCGCTCGCAACAGATATGGCTCCCCCCGTTCGCCTCTTCACCGCAGAGGGTGGCCACCGGGGTGCCTCAGGGGTCCTCATTGAGTCCCCTCCTTTTTAACATTTATGTGACTCCTCTAATTCAGCTTGCGGAAGACCTCAGTGCCAAAATTATTGCCTATGCTGACGAAACGCAGCTTTTTTTTACCAGGAAAAAAGCTGAGTGTTCCACCTCATCTGCAAAAAACTATGTCAGCTGTCTTTCATTGGCTTTCCGCTGCTCAACTCAAATGTAATGAGGACAAATCAGAAATCCTCCTTTATGGTAGATTCCCACCTCAGTTTAGGGAAGCACTTTGGCCTGATGACTATCCTCTACCAGCCTCAACAGGGCAACCCGCTAAGAATCTTGCGGTCTGGTTTGAAGAGAATTTGTCCTTTTCTACCCAGATTAAGAGACTTGCTGGGAGCTGTTTTGGGGTCCTTAAATCCCTCAGGAATATTCTCCCACTCCTCCCTAGGGCCGCCAAGGAAACGGTTACACTAGCCTTTATACTTTCACGTATCGATTATGCCAATGCTCTGTACGTTGGCCTACCAGGCTACTTGCTTAACAGACTACAGGTAGTCCAGAATGCGGCAGCCAGGCTTCTTCTCAACGTCCCTATCAGAAACAGTGTTAGGCAGCATTTGCGCACTCTTCACTGGCTGCCTGTGGCCGAACGAGTAAAGTTCAAAGCCCTAGTCCTGGCGCATCGTGCTTTGCTAGATACCAGCCCAATGTATTTAAGAAAGCGCTATGTTCTACACGCCAGCTAGACAGCTTCGTTCAGCTTCCCAGCTTCTAGCACACATTCCTCGCTTTCGTCTACAGAGGATGGGTGGCAGCTCTCTTGCTTTTAGGGCTGCATCCGCTTGGAATTTGCTCCCATTTGCTCTGCGCAGCATCCAGGACCCCAATCTCTTCAAAGAAAGATT
This sequence comes from Calotriton arnoldi, assembly GCA_963921515.1. Taxonomy (NCBI): domain Eukaryota; kingdom Metazoa; phylum Chordata; class Amphibia; order Caudata; family Salamandridae; genus Calotriton; species Calotriton arnoldi. The sequence goes on along the minus strand of CAWUFW010000844.1, from coordinate 262,056 downwards.
GAAAACACTCCTCTTTACTTAATTATTCCCTTTCACACCTCAAGGTTCGCGCCGGGATACTCCTTGGAGTATCCGTGCGCGCTATAAGCTTGAATAACATAAGCTTGAATAACATAACTGGTTAGGACCATGATCCAGAACAAACAATAAAGCCATGCAAACCATAACTTGCACACCAAATGCAATGCTCATGCCTTCACCCTCAACAAACATAGTTACAAATGGTTTAATTAATCTTACAGATGAAATTACATATCACATTACCCTTGCCACTTTGGAAGAAACAATTATGAATGCTTTATGGTGTTACTTAAGGTGTTATTGGTATTAATCAGTGCTTAATTTGAGCCAGTGGTTTCTGGTGCTCGCCACTTAATTGGCAACATCTGCACCTGACAGTCTGCCACATGGTTGCACGGTCTGTCTAATTTAGAGATGAGCACAACAATAGTTGTTTATTAATTCTAAATATATTAAAAATGACTAATACCTGTTGCTAAAACCATTCTTATTGCGTTGGGGGCCTGGAATAGTCAGAATTGTCACACTTGTAGGAAAGTGATGATTTGTAGTTGTGTTGTTACTGTAATCAGCAGTGCTGACAGGGGCAATGGGCAGTGCAAGCAGAAGTGGTCTCCTGAAAAAGGCCCTATCACTTATTTGTTTACAAATTAAGCACTTATTATCCTGCCAGTGCTTAATTTAAGCTGGTGGTTTCCGGTGCTCTGCACCGGCACTTAATTGTCAACACTGGCACTTATAACACTCTGCCACATAGTGGCACTGCTCATCTAATTTAGAGATGAGTGCAACAACGGTTGTTTAGAAGTACAATACACATTAAAAATGACTAATATCTGCCTTCCCATAGACATTCCTATAGCTTTGAAGACCTGGAATAGTCTGAACTCTCATACTTGTGATGGAGCAGGATTTCGCGAAAAGAAACCTGCTCAATTGAACACCCCATAATACGTACTAACAGTAAGTAGTATTAGAACAACTAATGTGCACATTTACACTACACAAGGGAAGCTTGTTTTGCAATATGCATGAACTAACCCTGAAATAATACGTAAATAACCGGAAATGTAAGAATATTGTGTTTAAAACGAATTAATAAGGTTTACATGGCAAGGCCGCATGCGTATTTAGTAAAAAGCATGGTGTGTGTTGCTTTAAACTAATAAATAATGCAGTTTTCCTGCTTGTGCTATGCTAGACTAACCACTAATATGAGGTAGAGTTAAAGTGGGTGGTAAACAGTGAAAATTGCATTGTCACATAATTAATAAATGTCTGTTTTCCGTTCTTTTAGTAATGAACGAGCCCTCCATCTTTAAAAGTTATCATAACCCAGAGGGCGGGTGGAATTAGGAGCGAGCAGGAACCACGTGACCACGTGACTGAACTGCTGTGCAAAGCTGCAACAGCCTGACCTGGTGAAGGACAGAACATTGAAAGCCAGCCAAAGCCAGTGTCATCGTGGGAACGGAATCTGTAGTTGTTAAACTTATTAAAATGTACAATAAATTGTTGCATGTGTACTCATGAGAGAGAAGAAGTATTGATGACTGTATAAACAAGCATTGGCATAGCCAATAGGTCTCGCCTTTGGGACCTTATAAGTGTTTAGTTATGCAACAGTTGATGTTGTTGCACCAAGGATATTGTGTTGCATATCTAAATACTTATAAGGTCCCAAAAGCGAGACCTATTGGCTATGCCAATGCTTGTTATTGGTTACGTATGTTGTTTGCTTGATGTTTATGTGATTAATGGCTCCACTCTTTGGTTCTGCGAATCCCAAATCTTGCTTTCAAGGAAAATTATTTATTCCATTAAAGCAATTTCCAAATAATTAAAAGGCTATAAAACATTTGCCTTTGGGCATGACCTCATTTTGTTTTAGGTACAGCCTGTTTCAATAGGTAAGACTCTAGGGATGATTGACTGTTACACAATATTTGGCATAAAGTAACCTGAAAGTGGGAGATTTTGCCTTCTGTCTACAGCTGCTGAGTCTAGAGATGGGGAATCCGGTTTAAATCCTGGCTTTAGCTCAACATCCTGCGAGTCTGGGCAAATCACGTAATCTCCCTGTGCCTAAAATGATAAAAGATCTGTAATGTAGTCTGGTTTTGTTTGTGAAGCACTCTAGTGCCTTGGGCTATATTGTTCTCTAAAAAAATACAAAAAAATCTATTCGGACACTTTTTATATTTCAAACGCTGTGACCCCTGGGTTCATGTTCTGCACTCTATAAAACTGCACAAAAGCACAGGCCTGTAGACCCTTTCTTGGGAATCAATTGAACTGCCCTAGGGAGTACAGGACCCCTCTTTTATCATTGTGACATTCTAAAGATGGATGTATGGGTGGGTAGTTTGGTGGTGGGCTGGAAGGATCTATGTAGAAGTGGGTAGTGGGCGGGTTGGTAAATAGGTGGGATGATGGATGGATGGATGAATAGATGAATGAATGGATGGATGCATGGACGGGCGACAGGACGGATGGATGAATGCACGGATCAAGGTACATTGATGTTTATAAAGGACGTGCTGAATAATAAGTGGCTGACGTGGGTTCATGTACGTATGGATGTAGGTTCTATGATAGCAGCTAATAACCGGGCTAGCGAGTAGGTGGCTCAGATCGATAAATGGGTTAGTGGATGGATGGGTGAATGTATAGAGTGATGTATGTTTATACATGTAGATGATGCTTGTGTTAGAGTATAGGGGCTCGGGTGAATGGATAGATTCATGTAGGGGTGTTCTGGTGGAAGGATAGGTGGCTAGATGGAGTTAATTGCTGGTTGATTTGCTGAGGATGAATGGTTGAATGGTGACATGTTAGATGAGCAGGCAGCTGCGATACTGTGTGTGTGGTCGCATTGGAACTAAAGGCGGATGGACGTAGAAGAGGAGGGGCGATGGACAGAGAAGGGGAGGCAGAGTAGGAGGACTAGAAACAATGGGTAGCTTCTTTTTGGGTGCCTAGATCGGTATGTTGGTGAATGGGTAGATGTGGTTTAAGGATGAGTAGATGGGTACATCCGTGTTTTGGTTGGGATAGTTGATGGATAGATGTGGATGGGCGGACAGGTAGATATATCGATGGACAGAGGGCTCGACGGATGAACTTGTAACCCGATATATAAACATCAGATAGATTAATGCACATTTCGTGACTCCTGTAAACACATATTTACGCATCAGAGCAGGAGTTAGTCAAGACAGCAGGTGGAAGCGATCGAGAAAGAGGTTGAGCGAAGGTGAGAGACACATTGTGTTCTTTTCTTGTTATTTTAACACTTTGATAAAAACCGACTGAAAGAAAAGATGTATCATAGACTATCAACCATGTTCTGGTGTGAATGTTTATATAGCGCCCACTTCCCCTGGATCAAGAGCAGCGCATGCAGGTGGAAGAACACCGCAAAACCAGTTTTTTCAGCAGCCAGCAAGAGGACTCTCGGATAATGCGCATCTGAAGCTGCTGCTCCGCTCCCTCTGCGAAAACTCGGCATTACACTGCCATGATCAAAGCGTAACAATGTCATATCCGCGGCAGAAGATTAAAAAGCATTTAAATCACCCGATGAACTCAAATTACACAATACAGCTAAACCAACAATAAGCAAATGCCATTCGGGGGAAAACTGAGAAGCAGCTTGCAGTTCCATCCGACTCTGCTAAGGGTACCTTTCAGGAATTACATGTGTAATTCATTCAGATCCTACTAGTTAGGCGGCAGCAAGCTTTGCTGTGTTCAAAACTGGGCGGAGACTATTACAAATCAGAGGAAAAACAAAACAAAGAACTGCTACAAAGCCATGGATCACAACTTAATTTTCAAAACAATGATATTAGACGTGGTTCTTCCGCAAAAAGCTAAAAGTACGCATGAAGTTTACTAACACAAAGGTCACTGATTCGTCAAATTAGTTAAACAAGCAGGTAATACTCCTTGTTCAGCAACAAAAGCAGCAGACCCACCGCATGAAGCCTTTACGAATCTAAATTCAGCACCGAGAAGGTGGGCGAGTCTGCGAGAAAGACAGATGCAGACAGACATTGAGGCACAGAGACGTAGAAGGAAGCAGGCATGTCTGAGAAACTGAAAGCACTGATGACTTATACATATATAGCATTTACCAGAGCAACGACTTGAGGCATGTTTTAGGCATTTATTCTGCCAAAAGCAGCGCAACGCGGCGGGGGAGGGAGGGGCGGAGGAGCGCTTGTCAGAGTGAGAGGAAAGCCAGATGGCGCCTCTCAGAAGGGAGGGGTAGTGTGCGCAGAGGAGCCATTAGAGAACACCCAGATGGCAGCTGCGTGCGTGCACGCCATCGTGAACGCAAGCTAGTAGCCTCTCTGGTAGCACTTCCAAAAGCCCCTTACTAAATGTCTCGCAGAGCAGCGCATGCGCGCTGGCTCAGCGAGACCTAAAAAGGACAGAGGGAATGCTGGGTAAGTACAATTTAAGTACTTCCGGTGGGAGGGGGTGGGGGAGGAGATCCAGCGTTCATTTCATTCTTTTTTCTGTCTGTGAGATAGATATATCTCAATTTGTAATGAATGGGACGAGGACAGGAGGGACCTGGTGCTAATTCTCTAACTTGGCTACAGACAGTTTCAACTTCTTAGTATATAGCTCAAGAATGGTCCAGGGAATACAAACAGTATTCAGGTCCTATGATTGCACAGACATCTCCTTCTGCGGCTACTACAAAGTCTAGGGCTTTTCTGTTCTGTAAGGTGACTGTTTTCTGAGCAGTTATTTTAACATTAATCCGTTCTGCGAGCGCTTCTACAAATGTAGCCCCCCTAATCTCCTCTATTGAGAAATCAATCCCATAACATGCAAACAGATTTGCAAAGAACCTAGCAGTTTCTTTTGCTTTTCCTTTGATAGAGAGGTAGACACAAGGACCACATGAAAGTCACTCTTATCCAGGATAGCAGGGGCCAGATCACAGGCCACCATCTATTCATTATATCTTCAGATATAGTGAGTTCCAGTTCGCGCAGTGGTGATCCTTTGGGTGAAAAGACTCCTGAAGGGAAAAAAGTTTGAGGCCGGCTCAAGTAACTCAGAAAGAGAATTTGGCCCATGTGATGGCTCACGGTTTGATCGCAGTCACCTGAACCCACATACATAATGCCATTTGCTTCCTTAAAAACGCAGTCCTTTGGCAGTAACAGCTGGATGAATAACAGGGTGGATGATATATTTCTCGATAAGGAGAGGGCGGGTCTAGGTCTTCCAGAGTGACACAGGTTAAGGTATTTTTCCCATTGTGAACTATTGTACTGCAGATGCACATCCGGGCCCTGCTCTTCCCAGTCAAACAGGTTCAAATTCATAGGTAACCCCTGTTAGAATTTGTGGACACATGACGACAAAGCCTTCGGAAAGCTGGGTTCCATCCCTCTTGCGTTGATCAAGGGCCTGTAAAATGGCATTTTCTTGAAAGTCAACTCTCTACCTCTGGGGAAGGATGCGAGCACCGACTCACTGCAATTTTCTGGCCCACCACTTGCCCTTGCTTCTGAGCACAGCCACACAATGAAACAGTCAATCAAACCTGCTGTAATGAAAGCTGGCCAGACCCACTGGGGAAAAAAGTAGGCAACATATTGGCTAGTGTCTGGGTTGAAGCTAGAAGTCATGGATTCGAGGAATGGCCGCATCATTTTAGCTTCTTTTCGATCCGGCAGCAGAGGCACAGGCTTCCCTCTTGTTTGCCCCCCCCCCCCCTTTAAGTTTTATGGTTCTTTTGCAACACACAACATGGATTCAAGAATGCACTTCTGGGCACTTTACAGCTCTGTTGATAATAAGCAACACCTCAAAGGGACTACGCCGCCATGGCTAAAGCAATGACTTGCGCTGGTGCACTGTGACATGCATCCATTCTCTAGGCTGCAGATTGTGGCAGGCTTCAGTTGGACTGAAGCTGTTGAGACACTGAATGAGTTGCCTGCAACAGGTCAGTACATCATCATCTGGTAGGTGTATATTCAGCAAAGCTGGGGACACTGTAGGTGTAGAGAATACAGTCATGGGACTTCCCATCCATATTTCATGAGCACTCAACTTAGGTCTTTGGTTAGGAGTGGCTTTTATTTATATTTAAAGCAACGGGTAACACGTCAGGCCATTTCAACTGGTCTTTGCCAGCAGTTTTGATATTTTGTTTTTCAGAGTTCCATTAAAATGCACAACCTTGCAAGATAATGTGGACTGCTAAGTACGGTGGAAATGTTGTTATTTATTTATTTATAGGTTTTATATATCGCTAGCTAGACCCGAAGGTATCAGAGCACTTTACATACAATGCGAGACCATTTAGATTAAAGTACATGCATATACAGAGACAAAGAGAATCGTTAGGCAGTTAAAGCAGCTTGAGTTAATTGAGTAAATGACATAGTAGACAGCTGAAACAATCAATCAATAGTTGTTGTATATGGAGGGCCTTAGAATGTTTTTGAACTAGTGATGACGGATAATGACTGCCCTTGTCACTTCCAATCTTGAGAGGTAATACAGACCTTGGGATAAACAGGGAAACTGTGTAACACAAGTGAACTTAGAGTTCTGAGATCCTCCACAAAGCAGTAGATATATTTCCCTGGTTTATTGATAGGTAAGCTAGGGGTGTTGCAAGTGCTAGACGTGGAGACGAGGACACTTTGGCCTATTATTGCAGATATAACAGTGCAAATTCCTTTTAAAGCTTCAGATTGGAATAGCTCTGGGGAATATGAGGAAGCTTCTTCATAGTTTCAGAGGATTGTAACTGGGTCACCACTGAGTATACATTCTTCTTTGCTACTCCAGTGGGACCATAAAGAAACTTGGGCTCTGGTTGTGACAAAGGTAGGTGATTCGCTCAGCGAAGCTAAAACAGCAAATTTATTTTCGTACAGGAACATCCAGATAAACACTATCAGGAGCACATGCACAGTACAATTTAATTTTCATGAAAGATCTTGGCCTAAAAAGTTAACAAGTGAGGAGTGATTGAGCAAGAAAGCATGCTATGTTTATCAGTTATCGGACCATAGGTTAAAGGAATGACATGCAACACGCAGGCGTTCCCTTTGGCTACAAATGCCAACTGCGCTTATTATTCTGCTCAGAAATCAAGGAAAGAAAATCAGAAACCTTCAATGCTGTGTCTGTGGTCAGTATCAATAGGCAGGTGAATGGACCTATGAGTAATAGCACATTGAATAGATGCCCCCCTTTGGCTTACTGGGGATTAAAGTATGGATAGAGCAGTCTGCCTCTCCTGCTCTGTCTTAGATTTGCGGGAATCATTGTTGAGGGGGAGCGGGAGGATCGCCCAGCATTCAAGAGGCGATGAAATGCTGGGCTCTCTGAGTTGTGTATGGGCCACCTAGACATGGTTCCAACAGTCCCTTCTTCAGACGTAAACTAGGTGCGTCTGAAACAGGTGGACCTGTCGGGTGGAACGAGCCCACCATCTCTCCTCTCTAGTTCCCCCACTCGACCACATCCCCTGCAGGCTGCAACCATTACATCTGGAGGGACATCCATGTAGTTTTGCAGTTTCTTATTCTTTTGGGTAGCAAATAGTGATTTGTTACTGCAATTAATTCTGACAATCCGTTTTTTCCAATTCATGCAAGTGAAATGTAATTGGTCCTGATCTTTAGGGAGCAACAATTGAACAAATGTGGCCACAACAGCCTCAGAGGCTGCCGCAGAAGCATTTTGGATGCCAGAATGTTGATGTATGTCTGTTTGGATATTCATTGGGTGCTACCCCTTCAGTTTGTTTTCACTTATTTATTTTGTAAAGTCTGTTTTGGTTAGGCATATTTCCAGAACTGTATTGACAAGAATGTCTCTGGATGTCACTAGAGGAGCAGGATCGCTAGGTTGTGGCCAATTGGCTTTCTCTATTATTAGAACATCAGAATGATGGGAGCTCCACTGAAAACAATGTTATGTTATGTTTATATAGCGCACAGCTGCCCCAGCAAAGAGGCGTCCCGGCGCTGCCAGCATCAGAAGGAACAGGGCTAAGAACACAACAGGTAGGCGTAAGGAATATACAGAAGGACTAAGCAGAAGGAAAAAGGAAAGTTTTAATTGCTTTCCTGAAGTCCACCATGCGATCCAAGCTGCGAATCTGAGGAGGCAGGGAATTCCATAGCTTGGCAGCTAAGTAACGGAAAGATCGACCTCCGACCCGAAGGCGCTTCACACGGGGGACAATTACCAAATGCTGTCCCAGGGAGCGCAGCTGGCGAGTGGGGGCATACAGGGCTAGCAAGTTAGCCAGGAGACTGGGCGAGGCAAGTTTCAGGATCTTAAAAGATAAGCAAAGAGCCTTAAATTGGATCCGTTTGGCCACTGGAAGCCAATGTAACCTCCGGATGGCCCCAGTAGAAGGACAGTTACGTGGGAGCCCTAACAGGGCTCTGGCGGCAGCGTTTTGAACACGCTGCAGTCGCAATATCTCAGCCTGATTAGCTCCCAACAGGAGCGAATTAGCATAATCTAGTCTGGATAGAATGGCTGATTGAACAATCAGTTGGCGAGTAGATGAATCAAAAAACTTCAGCAGGGGCCTAAGTCCCCGCAGGAGGCCAAAACAGGTACCCGCAACTCTTTTGGTATGTTCTTGAAAGCTAAGGGTAGCATCCATCCATACCCCCAAGTTTTTTACCACCAACTTAGGGGTGGGGGTACTACCAAGTATGTTAGGCCACCATTGTTCACTCCAGAGGCTCCTGTCCCTCCCCACCAACAGTAACTCTGTTTTAGTCGCATTCAACTGGAGACAATTTAAAGTCATCCACTCTGCCACATCGGCCAAGCCGCTCCGAAACCTAGAGGCATCCTGAGTGGAACCATCGGACAGGGCCAATGGAGTGCGCTGGGCTTCTAATGGCCGGTAGAAGCCCGTATCATAAACTTTCCAGTGTTTGTTCACAGCAACAGCTGTGAACAAAGGCCTCACGGTGTCCGAGGGGATTTCAACACCCTCGGGCTCCGTGACGACTTTGTTTTACAAATTAGAACATTCTGCCCTCTAGGGGCGGAATGTTCTAATAGCCTTAGAGCCCTCCATAGCTGGTCTATACGGGCATTAAAGGCCCGCTCCCTTGTTAACGCTGGAGCAGGCCTTTAATGTTCGGTAGAGCACACTACGGCGGGTTCTAAAGCTATATTAGAACATTGGAATGTTGGGAGCTTCATTAAAGACAATGGAGTGCTCCGAGCTTATAATGACTGGTAGAAGCCAGGAGAGCAACATTCCAATGTTTTTTTTTTTTTCATTTCACAGCTGTTGCTGTGAACAAAGGCCTCTCAAAGCCCAAGGGGATTTAAACCCCCTCTGGCTCCGAGAGGCCTGTTTTTACTAATTAGAACATTCTGCCCTCTAAGGCGGAATGTGGAGCGGGCCTTTAAAGGCCGGTAGAGCCCACTACTTTGGGCTCTGAGGCTATAGTAGGTCTCTAACTTCTGTGGACGTCATGACTCTCAGCTGCTGTTTGAAATCAACCCAGTTGGGATTTGTAGCATTAAATTATAGTCTGACGTTCCTTAAATATTGGCATTTGGGGATCTTCTGTAACCTAGGCAGTCTGTCTAGTTATGTGAAGGAAAATGGGCAGTCCCTAGCGGATGTGCATGATGACTTTGCCCCATCCCTCTGCTTGGTACTCTTGTATGGGTAGCAAATCAGGAACGTTGTGTGGTGCACCCTCCTCATCCTCCTTAACACTTGTGCTCAGGTAGGGTTCTCTCCTACTAGCCCGTCAACCTGCCGTTGGTCTGAGACTTTCTTAGATGAGAATAGAGTGGGGTACCTTTCTGCTCTGATCACTAGTTTCAGGATGGGAAGCTGCCGACTGTGCTCTATCAGGAATCAGGGGGCTGTAAATGAGATGTTGTGTCAGCATCTCATCATGTCCTCGTACCCACTGCACTTCTGCTCTCTGCACTGTCACCCACCGTGTTTGCGCCGAGGCTTCCTACGCACCTGCTTGCATTGCTGCTCCCTGTTCCAAGCAATGTAAAACTTTAAATACACATGTCCAACTTTTTAAATAACCTCCACCCTGCCCTAGGGGCAATTAGGGCCTACCTCAGTGGTGATTTATATGTATTAAAAAGAAAGGTTTAGACTTGGCAAGAGGTTTATTTTACCGGGCCGAAATGGCAGTTTAAAACTACACACACAGGCTGCAATGGCGGGCCTGAGACATGGTTTACGGTGCTACTACTGTAATGGGTGGCACAATCAGTGCTGCAGCCCACTAGTAGCATTTAATTTACAGGCCCCAGGCACATGCAGTACAATATACTAGGGAATTATAAGTAATTAAATGTTCTAATTAGGTGTATGACAATTTAACTATGTTTAGGAGACGCACAAGCACTTTAGCACTTGTCAGCAGGAGCAAAGTGCACAGAGTCCTAGGGCCAGCAAAAATAGGCACAGTAAAGGAAGGCAAAAATCTGGGGTGACCCTGCAGAAAAGGCACATTTCCAACACACATCATCTCTTTGCTGAGGATGGCGGGGTAGCATATCTAGGAGGTCAACACCAATATCTTCCTTGTTCTCTTCTTCAGTAACCAGGGGAATGATAAGATACACAGTTTGACCAGGCTGACAAGCTGAGCACCGGGCCACCCTCTGCCCAAGTACCCTCTAACCAAGTGCCCCCTATACCTCTTACCGGTGGCAAGCCCTGGGTGGAGGTCTGGCCCAACCCCAGCCCTCACTCCTGATGGCTTCATTGAGAATTCAACATAGTGGAATCAAGACTGTGGAAGAAAACGTCATTAATCTGTGTTTGGGTTGAGTTTACAAAATGTATTATTAAAGAGGTGTGATCACAGAAATCAGGCAGCGTTCCCATCAGCCGTAGCCATGGAGAGTAGTGCCCATAGGCCCCTGCAACACACACATTTATAGTCTATGTTGAAAGTTTCTAAGATCCAATCACCAAGCAATATGGGTAGAGTCATAGATACTCTAAGCGGCAGGTCCAGGATTTTGATCATGAGAAGCAGCAGAATTGGGTGCGAGCATCCTTCAGCTGTGTGCCCCGAGCCCCCATGCAATGCACCTTCTTTAAGAGAAGCCAGCCAACCCTCTCTTTGCTTTCCATTTACCCACCAATTGAAATCCATTGCTTGAAAGATACAGCGCCCGTTGAGGGGGTCGCTGGGGGGGAGCATGTCACACAATATTGAGAGGTTTTATCAGCGACCGCTTGAGCTCTGTTGGCTTTTTCCTCCAACCCCAATCCTTAGGATGGGAAAGTGGTCTACAATGGAGAGAATCACAAAAAAAAAAAAAAATGAATATCTAATTGCGCCAAACTGTAACGTGGAGGGTGCCGAAAACAAGCTCCATGATTTAATGGGACACAAAACGTCTTTTAAAAATGGCAGAGCAGTTAGGGGTTTCCAAATTTTACGCCACCTCGAAGGTTTTGCATTGGCCCAGCGGCTGTAGCTCCTCACTCATGAGGTTTTGGTGAAGGACCGTGCCACAAGGGCTTTCGCTGCGCTGCCCTGTGTCAAAAGAAAAGGGCTGGAATGTGCTGTATCTATGAGATACGGCACATTCCGGTCCTTTCCCCTACGCTGGCGCACAATGGGCTGCCATGCGCCAACGCAGGCAAGGGTGTCTGCATTGTAGGAGTGAGTGTTTTTGTGCAGGAAGGGACACCTTCCGGCACAAAAACAATCACGAGAGGTGTTCTCCTCTTTCTATGTGTGCTGCAGAAGAGGAAGAAACGAGTAGAAATAAGAATATTTCACCTCGTTGTGCCTCCCTAAGGCCACCCCTGCGGTGGTGTTAGAATCTGAAGCACTCTCTCGTAAATCTGGGCATGCTTCAGATTCCATGGGTGTTGCGTGGGAACACCCACAGCAACACCCATGGAACGCCCCTTTCACGCAATGTTTTGCGTGATTTACAATGCCAAGAAAGGTCACGCAAAGTGGCTTTGCGTGGCCTTGTAAATATGCTGCAGCACATTGCGTCACTGGAGTGTCACTTCTTTGACGCTCCGGCGGCGCAAAAGTGCCCCTAGGAGCCTCGTAAATGAGACCCTCAGGGGCAAATTTACAAGCCCCTTGCGCCACTATTGCGTCACTTTTAACATGGGAAAAGTGACGCAAAAGTGGCGCAAGGGGCTTGTAAATCTACCCCTCAGTGCGCTCCCAACCCCTCCCACAAAACATTACCGCCTCTCCCTTTAATCTGATGCATTTTTACGTAGTAAAGCACCCTAGCTCCTGGAGCATGATTGGTCCCTGTAACGCGGGACAGACAGCAGTGCTCCGCACACTCCTGCGTTTAATGCAACCACGAACCGCGCAGAAAATGAAAAAAAACCCTAGAGTAAACCCCACAGGCGCAGGGAGTGTTCTTGGAAGGGCGGTGGCGTCACTCGCATGTGTTTCAGGGTTTGTGTGGGCCGAATTATCCGTGAAAATCGGATTGCAAATACAGATGTAATGTTGCCTTAACGAGAGCCGCTAATGAGCTGGGATTAAAGCACATGAAAAGAAATCTATTCTGAAATCAAACCTCGAGTTTATCCGGCTTCGGGGCAGCTGTAGGGCCCAGGCTTTGAAACGGGCTTCTAGAAACATCACACGCATCACAGACTTCGCGGGAAAGCATTAGGCGCGGCTTTCATCTCAAGGCGGACAGACTTCTCACTTAAATTGTATGATCAATGGGATGTTTGCTGCGGGTCGTTCGTTTGCTGCGGGTCGTTTGCTGTGGTTCGTTTGCTGCGGGTCGTTTGCTGTGGGTTCGCGAAGCTTGCATTGGAGAGCTTGGCCCTCTGCGGCGCGCCTGGTTCTGCTGCTGTTGAAGGGTGGGTGAGTCGGCGTTGAGGAAACCCTACAAAGCTTGCAGAGGATTCCTGCGGGCGTCTTACGGGAATCGTGGCAAAGGCATGCAGATGACATTGGAATGATGCCCCCTGACCGCTCTCTCGCTGCCTGGCACTGTTGTTTTACCTGTTGGAAAGCACCAGAGAGTGAGGCAACCAAGCCGCGCACTCTGGGGTCCGGTCTGCTGGAATTACTGAGATTTACAACTGCGTGCGTTAGAAAGTGGCTCTGTTTTGTCCAGGAGGTGTGATCTTGTGCACATTGGTGGAAAGAGCCTGGAAATCTATTGACCTCCGGCAGTTATTTCTGGGCTGCACCGATGCGCTCAGAACCCTTTAACAAGAGAGGAGCGGGGGCGAGCGAGCGCGGCAGCCTGGGCTTTCGAAAGCTGACCAGACGCTCGTGCGTCATGGCCTTTTCCCCGCACGGCCGGCATGTTTCCAATTATCGCGCACGCGTCTGGGCACGATAATGGGAAACAGATGTTGGCCCTGCGCGCGTAACCGCAGGAAAAAGGCCATGACGCACGAGCGTCTGGTCAGCTTTCCAAACCCCCTTACTAAAAGTCTCGCAAGCAGCGCATGCGCTGCTCTAGGCTTGACCTAAAAATGGTTTAGAACAATGGTGTAGTCAAAGGTAGATGATTTCATAATGGGGTGACATCCCACCCCTAGAACCCAACCAATCCCTTAGCTAGAAAATGTGAATTTAGCAACTATTGTGGGACAGACATGTACTTTTAGGGTATAAGAATAGTTACTTTAGGGGTGTGGTTAGAGCTGCTGGTGGGTCGCTTAGGCTGAAGGTGTCAGAGAGGGATGCGTCGCTGTTCGTCGGTTTACTGAGAGGCCTAGCTGTTCCTGTCACGTCTCTGTCCTGTTTCTTGAGTCTTTGATCCCCGACTCTTGGTTCAGTGGTCCCCCACTGCCGCCTATGCCTGGGTGGTGGTTTTCCCTTACAGATCCTATGGGTTTGTATCTGATCTAACTTAGTATTGCAGAATTATTTTTGCTGTCGTATTCTTGTTTCTGAAACTTTTGTCTCTTCGTCTATCCCCTCCGAATCGTTTGGTTTAAGTGATAGATTTTATTTGTATCTAATGTCTCTTCATCTATCCACTCTTTGCAACGTATATTGAAATAATTGTTCAGTTGTTTCTATGATTAGATTGTTACTCTCTCTCATGGGGTCTTCAGTAATTGAAATTTTGAATGTAATCGCTATGAGCATTTATTATTACTAGATAAAATTATTAAATCTCACCAAGAGTTTGTGGTTATTTAGCCAGTTTCTAAGATTAATTATTTGATTTGAGAAAATACCATTGTTATCAACTCTTCAACTAATTGGTTCATCGACCAAGTAGATGAAAAGTCGATTATCGTTTGTTTAATACGCAATAGTACAGGATGTTAAAATATTGAGCCTGAATAACAAGAGTAAATTGAAGTAAAGTTAACAAACTTGACACCAGCGTATCAGGGATTTTGGAGGAATGTGTATGGGCCAATGTATGATGTTATTGAATGTTTATCCCTGATCAATTTATTGGGTTCGCGCTGGATCACTTGCATGAGAGAGATGATTAGTAGTTGTTTTGGTACCGTCATTGGCAGTGATGACAGGGGCAATGGGTGGTGCAAGCTGCAGTGACCTCCTGGTCAGGGCCCTGGCACTTATTTTTACAAACTAAGCACTTGTATTAATGTTGTGATGTCATTAGCATTGCATCTGGTGTGTGAGTTATGGTTTGCATTGCTGCTGTGGATTTGTCCATCATTTTTTTCAGTGTCTTTTTGGACTTTTTGTTATCATATTACATATCCAAGAGCTCCTTGTGTCCAACTCAGTGGGGAGCAAACTCCCACTGCCCAAGGCTTTTGGCTCTGTGCGGTGTGGGTAGGCCGCAGTGCCCGGCTTCTGGCAGGGCCCTGCATCCTCCATGGCACACTGCACGCTGCGTACAGCAATACTTTGTTGTACACGGCCTTTGGCCAATTCCTGTGTCAGCAGGTGTAGGTCACATGGCTAGGCCCTGCCTTTTTTTAAATAAGTGTTTTGATGATTCACATATCCAAAATTGGATTTGTGGTTCCAAGCGCAAGTTTAACAGCTTGATGCCACAAACCTAGGGGAGCCATCATGGACAGTGCTATACAGAGGATAATTAATCTAACGTCCGCAAATCCAAAAACAGGTCTAAAAGTTCTGTGAAGCTTATCCTGGTTTGATGGTACCAGGTTTTGACATTTGCTCAAGATTCACAATTTCTAGCCAGGGTTTGCGGTACCCAGGAGCCTAGTTGGGAACAGCAAATTCAGCCAAGGGAGTCTGAACTGAGTGGCAAAATTGTAGTTTGGTTTTTTGTTAGTATTTTTTACACATTGGGTGGGTGGGGGGAGGGGAGGTGGGGGTCCGTTTGGGTCCTCCAGATGGGCCTGGAGATTAGGCCCCTTTGACGTTTTGTTTTCAGGACATGGGAACCATTTTTTCCATAATGTTGCTGGCCAGCCAATCAGAATGTTTTGGTGTGAACCCGAAATGGCTGACGGTAGAAAAATCTTCCCTCTGCCAATGGAATTAAGACTATTTTTTGCATTTTTGGATCCGCTGAGCTCTGTGAATCTGGTTTCACCAAAACCCAATGAATGAACTGTCCAGATACTTCTAAAATGTAATCTCTTCATCCCTTACCTGAGCAACTTTGTAAGCACTTATTACTCGCTGAACAGATTTACACAAAACCAAGCAGAGGCACTGCCTTGAGTAAAGTTCTTCCTTCATGCCAAACTTGGTATCATTCCATTCAGCCAGCTTTTCTGTATCGAGGTGCAAAGAATCCTCTCAGAATTAAAATGGGAAATGGCACTTTTTGGGCTTTATTTTTTTTTTTCTAGACCCACGCGTGTCGGTTCTGCACATAGCTTTCCATGAAAAACCCAAAGTGGGTGTGCTTTTTTTGTGGAAAGTTTTGTGCAAGTTATTAAGAAGTAAAACATCTTTTTAATGGAACCCCTGACTCAACTATAAAACATGCTACTACAGGTCTCCATGTATGGTTGATAATCCCTAAATCAATATATTGAAAAAATGAGAGCACACAGGTTACCAAATACTTAACAGCTTTGAGTTTACCGATTTCACCTAACATTGGCAGGGGAAAGCAAATGTAACGTCAGGACAGCAAGATGGGAAATGCTGCAGCAAAGTGACTGTGCCAATGGAGCATCCATACCTGTTACAGGGTCAGTGACGTAGCAAGGGGGGTGGTCCTGCCCCAGGCGGCACGCGTTTTGGGGATGGCAGCCTCACCCCCCTCCTTCCTTACCTACGGCCGTAGCGGGGTGGACGTCGCAGGAATCGCCGCAGGCGGCAAACGCAGAGACCGCCACGGGCTGCACAATGTCTAGCTACGCCCTGTACAGGGTTACATCTGTGGTTAATGCTGTGGGTTACGTGGGATCTATGTATCCTTCATTAACACTTGAGTGCATGTGATGTTGATTGACCTAAACGGCAGCGGAGTGACATCACACACCCTTTCACACCGGATACTCTCACAGAGTCACACCCTTTGGCCCTGAACAATATCCTTTATTCTGCTGAGGGGCAGCAAGTAACAGGAATAGTGGAACTAGAGTAAGAAACTCAAGGCTATGAAGCCTATGCTTACTTTCTGTTCCTCTTGGTGTCTTCATCAGGGCCGTAGCTTGGTCAGTAAAAGTGGGGGGCGGGGGCCTCCAGGTTTCCAAACAGTCACGCTGGCATACAATGTTAAAATACATTATATGATAAGGAGAGGGGCCTATGAGATGGACTTAAGGGGCAGTGGTAAGGGAAAGGAATGGGGACAAGAATGAGTACTAAGTGAGAGAAATACATTATTTTTTTAAATGATCAACATTTTTCAGGACTTTCAAAACAGAGATACGAGAGTGTGTGTTTGTCAGTGTGTGCATACAAAAATCCTGGGTGAAGTCCGACAGACACCTCACCATACCCGATTGAAAGCCCCTCTACCCAACTATTCATCAGAAAATACATGTATAAGGCCCCTGGTCTTCATGACCCTTAACACCAGCGGAGCTAGGGCATTACTATCCGAGGAGGCCTCTAGCGGATGTCTATGCAAGAGTAGCAGTGGTGGAAGGTCATTGTTAAAGTCGCGTAAAGCTTGCCCCTAATCCCAAATTCTATTGCGGGCTGCACCAACGCTTGTGACTGAGTCTTCTCATTAGGAGTACTTTTGGTGATCCCATACAGACGGAATGGCTTAAGAGTTGAGTAATATGATGATGAAACACTACAAAGGAGCGGGATGAAAAGGCCACCAAGCCCCTCAGCTGGGAAGCAATCATTGTTGATGTCAAACAGCGACGCTCCCGTGCTGACGCGCTCTCGTCGCTTCAACGCAGGGCGCGCCAACGTCAGACGCTGCCTCATTGACATGCCCAGCATGGCCGCCCGCAATTGTGTTTAAGTTTTGGCTCCGTGGATCAGACGAGAGTTAACAAGGCTTAGCACTTCACTTAAATCTCGGTTAATGAGTACAATTAGGGGCGGATTAGTGTACTCTTTGAGGATTACAGAGTCCCTTTTCTCAGCTCTATGCTCTTCAGAGGAGGTCAGCCATAAGCAAGACAAGAAAACCGCACAAACGAAACACGATGCCGACAGTGAACATCAACAAGAGCCGGCGCCTGAAGGATTGCCTTTTTTTTTTTTTTTTTTAAATGGAAGGCAGGAACACTTCAGGATTTAGCTGAGAACCCATAACCATGTACTTGGTGTTTGAGGGAGGCACAACTTTGGCTTAGCTCGCGATGCTCAGTGTAAGTAGAACGGATTGTCTGCAAAAAAAGCCTAAGAGAGCACAAATTTCTTTATTGAGGCATGCTATCATTATGTAGGAGGAGTGAATATTGTGTGACGGATATAGTGACATCATAAAACCCGTGACACTGAGGAATATCCACCGATGATGTCAAATCAATTCAACATCATAGGTGGCTTGACCAGATGTTATCTTAAGTGAGCAGTAATTTCTTCCTCTGATGGCGACTTGTGTTCTTGTTTCTGCATGTGCTCATTCAAGTTGCATTAGCTGCTCTTTTCAATTTAAAACAAGCACGGACACAACTTTTTTTTTTTAAAGTTAGTCCTCGCAAATTTTAAACAAAAAACGTGATGGGTGGGATGCTTGGATTAATCTCAGCCACTAGTAATTAATAGGGCCGCATTCCAGTCCATTGTTTTTTGCTCAACCATGCCACCTCAGTTATAAACCAGCCATATGCAAATCATCCGTGGTCTTGCTTCAATTGGAACCAACCAGGCTGAACTACCAGGCCTACACCCCTTGAAACAGGTGGTTGCTAGTGTAGCAACCTCAGGTAGGTTTTGCCAAAAGGGCCACACAATGGCCAGACCTTGCTAAAGGTGGGGACTAGGATGGTCTCCCTAGCAAGTGTGGTGGGTAGACCCAATAGAATCCCTGGAAAGTACCCTGGGTGTCGGCATGCAGATTGGGTTCTCTCTGATTAGTTGTTTGGAAGCAGTGCATGTTGGTCAGTTTTGAAGTATGTGGGTGCAATAAGAACAAGAGGTCAGACCGCACCTGAGGTGTATTAGTCTACTCATGGGGTGTGAATTGTGGCGTGATCACTGTAAGTCACAGAACAGAGACAAGCACTCTACAGGTGGCCAGACTCAGTGTTGTGCAGTCCCAGTACAATGTGTACTACCCTAGGTTTCCATTTTTTCACTGTCTTTATTCAATTTTAAATGGATCCCTTGGGAGAGATTATTGCTGAGCATGTGGTGTCCATTCACCAGTATTTCGTGGACACGTGGCTCTTTTTTACTATCTGATCGCAAACTGATGTCATCATACCCTACCTGTCAACAATTTAACACCAGTGAGACGGACTTTCTTCTGGTAGGGAAATTTTTAATTAAACATAGACTTGCTGTTCTAACTAAAAGCAACCCCACTCCTTCCCACAGGTAAATCTTTGGGTTTCTTTGCTTGAGTCCAAGCTGGCTATATGGGCACAACATGACTAATGTTAGCTTTTGTTACCATGGTGTGTAAAACTTTCATTCCACACCAGCTTTTTGCACAGCAACGACAGGTGCTATTCAACATATATGGTTTTAATGAGCTGCTGAATAGACCCCATTTTGAGCTTTAACACAACCAGCAACTAGGTTCATCATCAGAATTAGAAAGTATGACCATATTACACCTGCACTCATACTACTGCCTTGGCTGCCAAGGTACGTATTCAGTGCAAGCTGAACTGCCTTTCTTACTAGGCATATCAATTCTACATCAACCCTTCCATCTTACTTTTAAGTTGCAGAACTCCGCTGCACATCTCAACATCCTTCTAGTCAGAAAAGCCTCTAATCAGGCCTTCACCATTCCAGATTTTGGAATACTCCTCCACTAACTCCCAGATTTGCACACAGTTCCAAGCTTGAAGGAAAAAACATAAGACCTTTTTGTTTGAGCTATTTCGGATTTAATTTGCACTGGTTTAGTACTTTGATGATTATTTTTTAAATGCTTTTATATTTTTTTTAAGTTGCTGGGCAGTGCTGCGTCAGCCACTGGCCAAGGATCAAGCTATACAAAACTAAAATTAAATACGCCCTGCCTGACAAAGGCAGAAAAACAGTTTTAAGTAGAGAAAGACATGAGGGTACATCAGGATGCCCTTGAGTTTCAGGCTTCGAGTTCCTCTGAGGCTAAGCCTGCTCTTCCACTCCCCTGCATTAAAGTCATCAAGGAGATGCTCAATAGCTGCTCTTAGCACTGAGAACATGCAGAGCAGTAGTTCAATCAATGAATCAGCATTTGTAGAACGCAGCACTGTCACTCCTCGGGGTATCTGGGTACTTGGGGTCTACGTCGAAAAGCCAGGTCTTGTTCTGAAGTCCGCCAGGGACGAAGCTGTCTGGAGGTGGAGGTGCAGGTTGTTCCCGTCTTGGCGGCGATGTAGGAGAAGGAACGGATCCCGCTGCTATGGATGCAGGGAGTGTGCGCAAGGGCTAACGAGAAGGAGTGCAGGTGTCTTGCGGGTTAATGGAAGTTGAGTCGGTGGCTGATGTAGGCCGATCCTTGATCATGCAGGGCTTTGTAGGCGTGTGTGCGGATCTTGAATTGGCATATCTTCTAGATGAGGAGCCAGGGAAGGCTTCTGAGGTGGGGGGTGATGTGAGTCTGTCTGGAGGGGTCCAGGATGAGTCTGGGTGCAGAGTTCTGTATGGTCTAGAGTTTACTGAGGAGCTGGGTGGGGATGCCGGCGTAGAGTGCGTTGCCGAGGTCGAGGCGGCTGGTGACGAAGGCCTCAGTGACTGTTTTTCTGGAGTTGACTGGGATCCATCTGAAGATTATGCGGAGCAGGAGGAGGCAACAGCGTTGACTTGTCGTTTCATGGTCAGTTTGCTGTTGAGGATGATGCCTAGGTTGCATGCGTGGTCTATTGGTGTGCGTGTGGGTCCGAGTTCTGCTGCCCACCAGCTGTGGTTCCATGTGGATGTGTTATTCCCGAAGATCAGTACTTCTGTCTTGTCGGAGTTGAGTTTGAGCCATTTGGTTCTCATCCAGTTGGCTACACTGGTCATCGCATCTCAGAAGTTTGTTCTGGTGGTGGCGGGGTCTTCTGTGAGCAAAGGATGAGTTGAGTGTAATCTACATAGGAAATTATGTTGAGGCCGTGGGATCTGACGATGTCTGAGAGGGGGGTCATGTAGGTGTTGAACAACGTGAGGCTGAGGGAAGATCCTTGGGGTATGCCATATATGATGTCTTTGGGTTCAGTGGTGAAAGAAGGCACCCGGAAGCTCTGTGTGCGTCCTGTAAGGAAATAGCAGATCCACATGAGGGTGATTTGCTGTATGCCGATGTTGTAGAGTCTGTGGATGAGGGTGTGGTGGGATACTGTGCCGAACGCAGCAGAGAGTTTGAGGAGGATCAAGGCTACCATCACCCCATGGTCGAGGAGGGTTCTGGTGTAGTCTGTGGCAGCGATCAGCGCAGTCTCCATGCTGTGATTGGCACGGAATCCTGATTAGGAGGCGTCAAGCAGGTGGTTTTGTTCCAGGTATTTGGTGAGCTGTTGGTTGATGGCCTTCTCAAGTACTCTGGCCAGGTAAGGGAGCAAGGAGATCGATCGATAATTTTTGAGTGTGCTGGGGTCAGAGGAGGGTTCCTTTAGGAGGGTCTGACTTCTTCGTGTTTCCATCTGTTCGAGAAAGCTGCTGTGGAGAAAGAGGTGCTGATGAGGCTGGTGAGTTCCGAGCTGATTTGGTCAGTTCAGAGGTTGAAAAGATGGCGGGGTAGGGGTCGGTGGGTGCCCCTGAGTGGATGAACCACATGATGGCTGTGGTGGTCTGTGCTGTGAGTGGAGACCATGTGGTGATCACTTGCCTCGCGTGCGCTGGTTGGCCAAGGCTGTTGAGGTTGACAGCAGTGGGTTGGGGGTTAAGTTGTTGTAAATGGTGCCAATCTTGCTGTGTTAGTAGTCCAAGAGGATGTTGCAGAGTTCTTGGGAGGGGTGGATTGTGTTTTCTGTGGCTGCCGGGTTGAAGAATTCCTTGACTATTTTGGATAGTTCTTTCGTGTGGTTGGCTGGTATGTCAATGCGGGCTGTGATGGCTGCTCTCCTGGCTTCTTTGATGCACAGGTGGTAATTGCTGAGGGCTGCTCTGTGAGCGGTTCTTGCGGCAGGGTTCCTTGCGGAGTGCCATTGTTTCTCAAGTCGGTAGCAGTTGCGCTTGGTGGTTCTGATCTCAGGGGTATATACCAGCTGGTGTGTTTTGAGGTTATGTTGGTTTTAGCTAGTTTCTTTGGGGCGACTCTGTCGGTGCATTTGGTGATCCATGCGGAGAAGTTCTGGATGGCCCCAGGTCTGATGATGGTTCGGGTTGGGTGGAGCTGAGCGCTTGAGTCCAGTGAGTCTGTGTTACCTTGCCCCAGCTGTGGTGGGCGGAGCTGTGATGTTTGGTGATGGCGGTTCGGAGTGCCGGAGATTGTGAAGTGGACGATGGCATGGTTGGACAAGGTGAGTTCTGTGACATGGCTGAACTTGACCCTGTTGCTGGAGGTGAATATGGGGTTGAGTGTGTGTCCGGCTCTGTGCGTGGATTCAGTGACCAGTTGTGTGAGGCAGATGTTGTTCATATTCTCCAGGAGGGTGGTGGAGCTGGCGTTGTTGGGGTCGTCGACGTGGAAATTGAGGTCGCCAAGAAGGATGTAGTGGCAGGAGTCGATGGCAAGAGGGGCGATGAGGTTGAAGATAGCATCGCAGAAAGCCAGTCGAGGTCCTGGGGGTCTATATATGAGTGTGCCTCTTATCGTGGTCTTGGCGTCCATCTGTAGCTGGAAGTTGAGGTGTTCCTTGAGGGGAGTGTGGTCATCCTTGGTGGCGCTGCATTGGATGGTGTCTGTTAAGATGATGGCGATGCCTCCGCCTTGCTTGTTGGTGCGGTCCTGGTGGATCATCTTGTAGCCAATGGGTGTTCGGGATTCGAGGAGGGGCTGAGCCATGTTTGGGTGATGAAGGCGATGTCAGAGAAGAGGGTGGTGATGGACTCCTAGATTTCCGTGACGTGTATGCAGAGGGATCGTGCATTGAGCAAGAAGCAGTGGAGCGGTTCCGGGTTGTTCGTGGTCTTTTGGGCAGATGTGGCATAGGATCCTGTATGGACTGGTGGTCCTGGGTTGCTGGAGAAGCAGTAGTGGCGGCAGGTGAAGGGTCCTTTGGTTGTTTGCGGGGAGGAGGTGCAGCAGTTGATGTTTCGGTGTCCAGGGCCAGGAGCTCCCCGGCAGTGTAGCGGAGGGTGGCGGGAGGGCCAGAGTTCCTGGCACTGGGCGCGGTCCAGGCAAAGGACAGGTGCAGACGGGCTTGCCTTTGGCGCGTGGGTGGCGGCTTCCATTAAGTAAGTCTTGGGAGGGGTGAGGGGCGCTGGGGAGGCAGGAAGAGCAGGAAAAATGACGCAGGAGAAGAGGGAAAATGGCAAGGTCCTGGGCCTAGGGCACAGGAAACCTTGGGGCTGAGCCTAGGGTACTGGACCCAGACGGACTGGCAAGGCAAGCTGGCTGATGAGGCTGGCTTCAGGCAGGAACAGTCTGGCAGTCGCGGCATGGACAGGCAGCAGGGAAAGGATGTGGTTAGAGGGTAGTTGTTTTCGCACTGAACAAAACATGTACATATGAACAGAAAACCCACAGGGTTTGGCCCAATTTCTAAGGCACTCAGGTTTGCTCGCTGTTTTGTTCATTGTGACAAGTCAAGTCCCGGGGTGAGTGTTTATTTTTCCTATTCGCTCAAGTTACTCAGGTAGAGAGCTCAAGGACTCAATTTTATATTAGCAGGATTGTTAATACATCAATGGTGGAAGAGGTGTGGCGCAGCGGCCAGGGTGCCTGACTCCGGACCACGGGGTTCTCACGGTTCGATCCCCGGTGCCGGCGGCAGGTTAGCCCAGCACCATGTGACTCTGGGCAATAGCTCACTTAATCTTCCCGAGGGCCCCCAGCGCCGGGACACCACTCCGGAGGTAGCTGTGCGCTTTACAAATGCTGGTATTTCATCAATGCCATTTCAGATAAGTGCCTTCTAGTACCCCCAAAAAAAGGCAAAAAGTGGGCGATAAATTGAAACCAGCAGCTTTGAAGAAAAGCCAAGTTGCAAGTGGAAAGGAAGCACTGGAATTTCAAAATGTAATTTTACCTGGGGCTCCGAAAACTCTCGCACTGTTACTGCATATCAGTCCCAGACAGGGATAAGGGCAAAGAGCTCACCAGGATTGAGAAAGAAGTACTCTCCAGAGAGCAGATCGGGATTGGCACCCAAGAGCTCAGCAAAGTGAAAACTGGTCCTACACTGGAGTATATAATCCGGTTCAGTTGGCCCTTGGTCGACTGCAGTCCTTCTACTAGAGGAGGACCGAATGATTAAAGATTGTAGTCAGTGGGCTTCTCATTGATGTGGATTGGAGAGTCCACATTGCCCCTAGAGAGGTATGAGGGCCAAAGTATGTGAATCTAAAGCAAGTTTAAGTCAGAGGCATAAGTGACTCAGTGTGACGGATAACCTCATACTATGAATGTGGATAAATTGCTTTCTTTGAGCTACATGCTAGGGGTCATTTTGAGAACCCTGGCAGGCAACCAATTTTCCAGAGACAAATCTTCATGGACTGTAATGTTCTAAAACCTCATGGTTGCATAAGCCTTCTGGTACTGAATTTCACTGAGACAGATAATTTGTTTAACTATTAGTCCACTTGTTTACCTATGAAAACAAGATGGAGAGATGGAGCACTGTACTGCCTTTCCAGGTTAAAGCCGGAGACTGTTTAGGGTCTAAGTACTCAGTCGATTAAATGAAGTGCTGTCCCAAACACACACTTACAATCTCACCCGGTGCCCAAAGACTTCACAATTTAGAAATTAACCCGCTCTCGTGTCAGAATCAGGTGTGCCTTCTTTATTACCAGTACCAAGAGATACAAGTAGATGTATATGCAATAATGAAAAACGAAATATAAAGATTTTTATTTTTTTAAAGCAAGAATTTATGAAACATAGAAGCATAAGTGCAGTGAAGGAAGGAACACATTTATGAGACAATTTGTGATGCATACTCGTGCTTATTAGGTCGAGCCTAGAGCAGCGCATGCGCTGCTTGCGAGACTTTTAGTAAGGGGGTTTGGAAAGCTGACCAGACGCTCGTGCGTCATGGCCTTTTTCCTGCGGTTACGCGCGCAGGGCCAACATCTGTTTCCCATTATCGTGCCCAGACGCGTGCGCGATAATTGGAAACATGCCGGCCGTGCGGAAAAAAGGCCATGACGCACGAGCGTCTGGTCAGCTTTCGAAAGCACAGGCTGACGCGCTCGTTTCTTCCTCTTCTAGACATACTGGGTAAAGGCGTGGTGTCCGGCGCAGCTGTTTTACCGCTCATTACTTCTGTCTCAAGTAATTCATTGTTTGCAGGAGCAGGACGTCATCCAGTGATTAAACCGGGAGACACAACAAAGGCAAAAACACATGTAAACATGGCTCCGAATGCATGGATTGATTTTTCCCTTGCTAGCCTCATCAGTACAGGATCCCTCTTCAGTCCTCATTAGGTCTGGCTTGAGAGGACAGCAGTAGTCTATTGCGTGTAGAACCTAGAAGCTTACTCCGCTATATGAGGCAATGAATATGGGGTGTTTTAAGCCAATACTGTCTACCATTTGTGCATGTTGCTGTGTGCACTGTTGTGTACTGCTGTTTAAATGTTTTGTGTGCGTTTGTGTTTCTGGTTGTGGTTGTGGCTGTATTTTTCTACTTGGGTGAACATAATTTGCATAATTTTTCCACTTCACAGCACGGATAATTTACATTTCTTTGGCAGTCAGCGAAATGTTGTTGGATTCACTGGCGCATCTGAGCAGAAGACATGATCACACAAACGCAGTGCACTTCCAGCTAATCCAGAAAATCTTTATATGCAGCTAAATGTCGATGGAGAGAAGGCCTTTAAAACCCATATACTCGTTTTAAACATCAGAGAAAGGGCGCATGTCCATTCCAACTTGAGATAAGGAGCTGTGGAGGGATACGGGGCAGATGCGTGTCCATGTTGGTTCATCTTATATCATTACACAGCCCAGAGTAAAAAAAATCCACTTAAACACAATATATCCTGCTCTCTGAGTCATTAAAATTAGTAATGGCTTGTGCCTTATTCGTCAAGAGGGGCTCTTAAATAGCACATATTCTGCACTATGTATCCGGACGTTCTGTTAAATAGCACAGGTTATATAGTATTTGTTCCAATGTCCCCTGAAACAGTATAGATTTACAATTAGTGGTGTGTTGGGTGAAATGCCAAAGATGCACTACATTGTTTATATCCATTCCCTGTGAAATACCTCAAATCCAGCATTATTTAGCCAGATAGTTGGCTAAACAGCAGATTCTGCACTATGTATCCTGTTGTTCTGTGAATTAGCACAAATGCACCTCTATTATTAATGTGTTCCATTAACTAGCGCACATTTGCACCAGTTAACTCTGTACGTACTGTAGTGGTGCTCCACCTAATAATTTACCACACTTACGTCATTACAAACTGTAATGCCGGTTTTGCTATTAATCAGTGTAATGCCACTCAAGACACCGTGTTAATAACACACAGAGTATAATTACCAATAAAGTAATGGAAAAATCCTTTTTGAAAATGATTGCTGTAGCCACTCCAGGAAAAAATAAGATTAGCATATATCCCTGACCACAATTAAAACAGACCCTGTAAGATTTCGCCAGACGCGAAATAATCGCGAAATCAGAAATTTATCGTTTTGGCCACAAAAAAGGTCTCCAGCAGACAGCCCAAAACAAGCATTGAAAATGCAATTGGTCTCGCCTTTGATTAAGTTAAAGCCATTTGCTTTGCTAATGGTATTGTATTGCAAAGCAAATGGCTTTAACTTAATGAAAGGCGAGACCTAATGCATTTTTAATGCTTGTACTGGCTAAAGCATTTGATTTGTCCTTTAGTACCAGGTTCTATGAAGGAACATAGAACCTGGCACCTGTAAGTAATAAGCGGGTAGCCACTAAGTTTCCTTAGAGAGAAAGATTTGTCTTTCAAGTTCTGGCCTCATCTGTCAGGGGCTACAGGGGAGTCCCTAATTGTGTGGCTTCTACAGTTTTTTTATGTGCCTCAAGGAGGGGGGTTGACTTCCCTCGAAAGTTGCACAGATCACTGAATAAAAGAGGTTAGCCAATCCAGTTGAAGATTAATATCAATACGGAGCATGAACCAGTAATGTAGCCCTACTGTCATTACTGTATAAAAAACAGAGGCATTGCCAGAGAAGATATGAAATCTGTAGAGAAATCATGAGAAGGATGCTTACCAATGAGGAGGTAAAGGATTGCTGGCAAGAATCTAATGAAACTTAAAATAAGGTAGCTATACCCGCACCACTTAGGCAGAACCATTTTTTTTTTAAGATCCATTGTTTATACTGGACTCCGGCGAAGATGTCTAAGATGAAACCAGAGGCAGCATCACTGCTGGTCCAAAGTGTGACCCAACCGTCCCTGCCTAGCAGTAAATTATCTACATGTCTTCCTGCATTGCCCAACCCTCTGATATTTCTAGTTCGCAGTAAGACCATCTCAGATGTCTTAAAGGATTATACTGAGGTATTGATATGTATTTGCACTTTCACCAGTTCAGGCTACACCGAGGAAATGGGTAGAACCCAGATTCTCTCCTGGTACTTTCAAACTGAAGGAGAACTCAGCAGTTTAACAGTGAAGGCTACAGAATGGGCTGCTCAGTGGATTTAGTCCCTGGCACAAAGCTAACGAGCATCTGTAAATGTTAAGGAGAGATAGAATGCTAGTGCTCGATGGGTACTTTGGGTCAGGTGGTATGAGTGAAATCACACTGACAGTCCAGGGGAGTGAGAACATTCTGCAGTAATTACAATTTCCACTGAAAGGAGCTTTATTTAACCTCTGAGGTTAGCTGGGTAGACCTCATAGTCACCGCGGGTAGCCCAATGCAGGTTTCTAGGGGTTTTATGAAGGCACCTGTGAAGAGAAAGGACAGTTTGAAGCGGTTGTACTCAGATGCGTCCCTCTCGGAACTGTGGCAAGTGTGTGGGAAGGGAAATTTCCTTCCCAGTCCTTGGTGATGCATCTCAAACTGCATAGATGTCAACTTGGAGGCCACTGACTATTCTGACCCCCCTTCAACTAATATGACCCGACCAGCTGCTGCTCAGAGATTCTCTAAAATTATGTAACTAAGCCTGTGGGTCTAAGGACACTCAAGGGTAAAGATGTCAGCAGGGGCGATTGTCTATCCACTCTTTAGGATCTTGAGTTCAGGATCCAGATTTAAGCTATACTGTTCGGGATGTTGCCATTAACTATTTTGATGATGCTTTCATCCTTAAGCTTTTTGTGTTCTACTAGTTGAAATAATGAGCTTAGGGTTTTTTTTTTTTTAACTACTTAGTCAATAATATCAATCTGCTGATATGGTGCAGGGTCCCCGAGTGTATGGCTTCCTTTCAGTCCAGAGATTGTTTTAAAATGATGTAGTTTGGCCTCACAGCAGTCAACCTGTTCTACCTAATCCCACTCAGTGTTGGGCTCATTGCTCTGAACAACTCCGTTGCTACTGCATGTGCTTCCCATCTGTGTATAGGACTTTTTGGCTCTGCAGTACATCGAGTAGTAAACAAATCCTGCTATATCGCTGTGGGTGGTTCAGTGGACACCAACCTTACTACTTCACACTTTAACATAGTCAGTGTCCTCCATCACCAACAGTCCAGGAGAACTATGCAAATAGACCAAAAATGACAAGAGGTCCAATCAAATTTGGTATTTTTTTCAGAGATGAGCTCTGGGAACTAAATTTAGTGACTGAAGTCTTGGAGCATGTTCCTTACTGTCTACCAAGCAAGGACGAAAGTATCAGTGTGTATGTGTTGCCTAATCCGGTTTGTCATTTAATATGTAAGATAATAAATGATTACTACTTATATTTTAATGCAAGTGGTTCTTATTTGCAGGAGTAGCGTTCGTTGGTTTAAGCTTATTTACTGCGTCCATTACTACCTGTTGCCATCTCTCTTGGAAATCCCTGCTGAAAAGTCTGACCAAATGTATCTTCCAGAGTAACTTTAGCCACTGGGATGAGAACTCCAGTCCAAGGAGGAACATCAGGAAGTGGGGCTCTCTATTCCCAAATTTACCCTGGAGGCACATTTATGTGGCACACCAGTGTTCATTACCTAACTCAGAACAGGAAGGACATGATTGAGAGTAGGGTGATAATGAAACATTTGTATTTATGGAAGATGTACTAAACAGAACACGTTGGTGAAAATGTTGATGGCTAATTTCCCACAAGAAGAGAATCCTTCAATGGAGAATTTAGCACTTCATTTTCAAATCAGAGAATTTACATCAGGATTTTATTCCTCTCAAGGCCCATCATCCTCCTAGAGAGATTGCCATCTTGGTGGGACCTGCCCTCATTGGGTCATGCAAGAGTCCCAGCCACCCCTACATAAGCATACACGCACCTCCAATGAGATTGACTTGACCATTACAGAAACCTAGAACTGTATATGAGAATAAATGATTGTAGTCATACAATTTAATTACACATATGTGCCTTTAGAGAGATTAATACAGCCCACGTACTTATTGTAGAAGATCGCTGAAGATAAAGCATGGTAATATTTGAGATGGAAGCACCCCACTGCAGCTACATAAAATGGGCCCGAGACCTGATGCTACATGCTGGCGCTGCGCAGATACACAGGCCTCCTTTCTACACTTAGCATGGCTCTGCGGCCCCATTTCAACGTTCTGGGACGAGGTGTTCGACATCATCAACGAAGTGACTGGCTTCCAACTAGCCCGCACTCCACTAACAGCCCTATTGGGTCACGTAGCGGACGCCCCACCAGGCGCATGCCGCCTGTCAGCCATGATGCTCCTTCTAGCCAAGCGTCGCATTGCAATACATTGGGGATCACCAAGCGCGCCCAAAGTAACCATGTGGATACAGGACATTACCTATTGACAAGAGATGCTCACTGCGTACTGGGACCTGATGCCTACCGCGTCACGACCCAAGGACATATGGGCCCCGTTCGTGGCATGGGCTGCTGCACGCACAGAACAGCTCATACACCGCCAAAGCAAACACACACACAACCTTAAATAACCATATAGCCAGCACGCGGCTCCTCACCAGCCTATCCAATCATCGCGAGACATGGCTAGAGCCTCAACACGCCACAACTTGCCTAGTCGCGCACATAACTTACACATTGCCGAACACACTAAGTGGGAAAATAGCAGACATTCTATCCTACTTTAACCAACATATAGCTCTATTGCCTTATTGTACCCCGCGGCTGTAACGTGCCATCCACCCCGATTAATCACGAATGTAATTATCTGTCGCCACTATCCCAAAGCACGAATGTACTTACCCTGTCTCAATATTTGACACTGTTGTGACTGCAACGTGACATGTATGTTATCTTTCCTGTTATGTTTAAAAATGATAAATAAAAAAATAAAAATATTTGAGATGGAAATCAGGGTCCCCACCACTTAAATAAGGGGTAGGAACTGAAGAACGTTGGATTGTGCTCACACCTCACCTTTGACTGTATCCAAATTGCCTATTAAATTTTTTGTGATCATTTTCTGTTTGCCAGATCGTCTGCCAAACAAAAGATGGAGGGGGACCTGACTCCGCTAGCCCAGAAACATGGCAGGAGACTGATTATGATAAGTGACTTATAATGCGCAACAGCTACTCCCAGGAGTGTCCCGGCGCACTGATGGTCAACATGTAATGTTGGGAGTGACGCCCACTGCATCTTTTTGTTTTTTAGTATGAATCCCATAAGTGGGAGTACTTCTGAAAAACATAAAAACAAACGTCCTCCGTGTGCTATTCGGACAAACATAAAACAAATGTCCTTTTCTGGGTGTCTGTGGCATTTTACATTTTTCCTGCCTACTTGTGGGCAGTGCGAGTGCCTGTAATGTTGCACATTTCTGAAACGTAAGCATTCTTAGGAATTAACTCAGGAAGGAGCTTCGTAATTAACAAACCTTTAGTGTGAGGAAGTTGAGTGTTCTTTTCACTCCTATGTGGAGTTTTTGCCTCAAAAGTTTGAAAACCGAGAGTAGGGACATGCACCGATGTCTGCTGTTGGCAGTTGATTTACTTTGATTAACGTTTATAAAAAAAAACATGTAAAAGCGTTTTTGTTTAACAGTATCTGATTAGGGGGGCAACTTCCAATGTGTTATTTCATATGCTCCTGAGTAAGGGCTGGTATCCGGGGAATTGCTTGCCAGGTTATACACTGGCTTTTAGATGCGGAAAAACATTACGGTGCGCAATTTTGCAAAGGCTGACTCCATGCTTTATTTGCTCATCTGATTTTAACAATTAACTGCAGTTTATCACGAGCGAGAGTAATTCGAACAATTTTATGAGTGCTGTGAGCCTGCTAACCTTTTATTTGTGAACAAAGGCCAGCATGTATTCAGCAGTGATTTCAATGTTGTTACATTTTTTTACTATAATTCTCATTTACGAGGTAAATCTCGATTTGCAAATACTTCAATGACCAATGCCCTTCAACCTTGTCTAGATTATCCAAGACAAACACAAGGAGATGATGGATGGAGCGCTGAAACTTTTCAGACACTCACCCCCAGTCACAGATCTGGGTTGAATCCATCACTGTTTTTTAGCTCACTTCGCCACCTCAGTTCAGACCCAGCTATATGCAAATCAGTCTTGACCCTGTGCCTCATGGGAACAGTCCAGCCCGAACTGCCAAGCCAGGTCTTCCCTGGACCGGAAACAAGCATCCTGGGACCGGTTTCGGGTTGAGACCCCTCTTCAGGCAGGCTAGCTTGAATCCAGTGGCAAAGTGAGCAAGGGACACATGTCTGGGCATACCCTGCCAACTTAGGGCGAACAAAGCAAACACAAGGAGATGATGGATGAAGCGCTGGAACGTATTTGTGAACAAAGGCCAGCATGTATTCAGCAGTGATTTCAATGTCGTTACATTTTTTACTATAATTCTCATCCACGAGGTAATTCTGGATTTGCAAATACTTCAATGACCCAATCCCATTCAACCCTGCCTAGATTATCCAAGATGTCTCCTATTCAACGATGTGTGTAGTTGCTGGGTTTTCCCAGGAGACAGACTGTGCACCTGATACAGTATATGATTCATGAAAGAGCCATTCCTACCAAAGGGAGGCTTGTCGGTGAATAGTTCTAGAAAAGGGGCTAAATCTTAATGCGGGCCTTCTGGATACCTTTTTTGCTTTGCCCAGGTGCAATAAGCAGCATTTGTTTATAAATATTAAAAAGTGTGCTTTAGGCAAAGAGAAAACAATGTCTGGCTACATAAGTTGTCTCATTATTAATGAACATGGAAGGTTTGCTTACAATTAAAAATTGCATACATAAATGTTGCTGAAGGATAGTAGGACCCTGGAAAGTGAGGGGACCGGGGTTTAATTCCCACAGCCACTCCACGCACCGTCACGGTGACGGCCCTGGTCAGAGAATCCTAGAGACACCGTGAGCTACCCACTGATGTTCGTGACACAAAATGTCTGCCACACGCAGCCCCCATAAACTCGCAATCTCTAACATGCTGGTCTCTCCTCCTGCCTTCACGTCAGTGTTCCGTGCACCCGCTCTTTTCATGACAGGATTATCATTTACTGAAAACGGCACCAGGCTTCAAATCCATCAGAAATTGAAAGACCGAGGGCTTTGTTCCAAAATCGCTGGAAACTGCATTATTTACCATAGAGCCATACATCTCTGTTTCTCTCCGCGTGCTGGCAGGAACACTCCCGAGTAATATGTTTTTTCGCTTGGCATTCCCACTCAGAAATTGGACCTGTGCACACAGTCTTATTAAGCCTGTCAGTTTCCTGTTTAAAAGCCAAAGGCCGCTTTCTCATTACACAGAACAATCACCCGGGACTTCCGTCCCTGGGGTGTCTACACAGGACTATTTGAGGCGAGTGGAAAGTTCTGCAGAAGGTGAAGCACTGATGACAGACCTAATTTTTCTGAGAATGTCATTTCGTGACATAACGCTCATTGTTTTCCTTACCTCCCCTGTTGAGTCATCTAGTTCGTTAAGCAGCACTTATTCTTCTTTGGAAGAGAGGAGGTTTTGAATAGATGTCAGCACAGAGCCTTTATTAATCCTTTTGACTGATGTTTCATTAACATGATGGTTAATTTCATATAATATGACCGCTGGCAGGGATCATTGTAAAAGAATGACCTTGTGCCTTCACATTTAATTATTTTAAAATATGATACAGTGCTACGCTCACTTGAGAGGTTGCCAGTGAGCTGTACAGATTACAAAACAGATCAGGATCTTTAAAATACATAGACGAATGCAGACTTTCTCTAAACATATAAGAAACAATGCACTAGGAAATGAAGTGTTGACACCAGTGGCAGCCGACACTAACAAAGGGTGGTAGGGGTAGCAAGCGAGCGGACGGGGGGGTGTAGAGGGACACAGGATGGTTTAGTAATAATTTAAAAAACTTACCAGCGCAGGGATTGGTCTGAGCGGGCTGAAAAGACGCCCTGCTCAGACCACGGAGTCTGTGGGGGTTTCTCCAGACGGGCTGCTGAATAGAGCCGGGCTGGAGAAACCTAAGTGCGCATGTGTGTTTTGGTCGGCCTGAGACGGCCGGCCAAACACACATGAGCACTTAGGGAGTGCACAAGTACTGGTAATGGTAAAGCATTGTTTTATTATTCGTTTGCTGGCTCTGTACCAGGCAGTGAGCAATGCTCCTCCGCCATTGTGGAGGAGCCGCCACTGGTTGACACCTCCCTATGGGTAGATTAGAGGCTATATATAGAGCAGGGGGGTAAATCTGACAAAAGAATGTAGATATGGATCAGGTGCGGAGGGTGAGGGAAGAGAGGATTGGGATAAAGACTGGGTGAAGAATAATTGTTATCAATGTGGTATCTTGGGCCCTAGGCCCACATGCAAGCGAATTAACGACACACACACATAGTTGGGGTGCTGGTAACTGGCCCGGGGCACGTGCGCCCGGCCCCTTTTATTAACAGGGTCACCTGACTGGTGACGCCTGTGATGGGTGGGTGTTTGTGTGTGTTTAACAGGGTGAAACACTAGAACGTGTCCAGCCGGACACTACATCCCTCCCAAACTTTAATGAAAAGAAACACACAAAAGTCCAACCTGTAAGAAAACAAATAAACAACACATAGCACCAAATGAGTCTCTTCAGGCCGTCAGCCAGGCAGCGCTGGAGCTGTGGACGCATGGTCAGGATGCTTTAGTCCACCTTGGCGATGTACTTCAGACCGGCCTGGTCTCGCGGTGTTGGAGTCTATTTACAAAGTTCAAGTATCGGTGCATCTGGAGCGGTGGTGGAGTTCACTTTGGAGATCTCGCAGGCGCTCAGGTTCCGGTGGACGAAAACCTACAGCTATCGGGGATGATCTCGGTGTATGAGGCCTTCCCTTGGAGGCGACGTGCTGGATGGTCTTTCTAGCTCCTGACAGCCGAGCAACTTCAGACTTGCCCCTCTTGCCTGGACTCCTCTCTCAATGGAGCCTCCTGGAGGGCCTTCCTGCCAGGCTGCCATGGGACCGTGTGGGCTTCGTGTAGGCCGCGCGAAGGCGTAGCTGAGGAACTGCCAACAGGACCCACAGCCAAGTCGCTCATGTAGCCGCAGAGGGTGGTGTCGCAGTCTAAATGTTCTCGCTGTCAGGACTTAGGTTCTGTGCCTTTCTCTGATGGTCTTTGGGTGACCAGTCTTCGACTGTGACCTCCATGCTTCCCGTGCCTGTCGTGGAGCTGCTGCCAACGCATCTCTCCTATTCGGATTCCCCTCTCACAGGAGTGTCGAGGCGATTGCCACGTGACCGCGTGGGCTGTGCAGGCCTTTTGTAGGCCGTGCTGAGGGGTTGCTGCAGAACTCCCAACAGGGCCACGGCCAAGCCTCGTGTAACCCCAAGGGTGGATATTCCAATGGTCGGGTATGCTCTACTTCGGCAGGCTTCAGGTTGACGGGGGCACACAGAAGGTTCCTGGGTGGCTAGCCTCGTTGAACTCCGGTTGTCTGGAGTGTTGGGATCCACTCTGGTGGTGCGATGCTCCTTTGACGTCCTTGGTGATGATGCACCGGGATGACGATGACAAACAGTGATTTTCCTTCAGTTGGGCAACAGGCGGCGATCTCTTGCCTTGGGTGACCTTGTGGAGTGAGGAGGGCTAGAGGGACTTCGTGGCCACTTGTAGTTGTCTTCCAGCAGGTGCACTTGCCAGGCGTGGTGCTATCGATAACAAGCAGCCGGTGAGAGGACGGTCGAACTGTGAAGCCTGGGACCTGGACGCAGATTGCGCTTGCTAGCGGCTTACGGTTGGTCCTCCCGCGAAGCTGTCTCCAGTGACGTCTCTGCACCCCGGTGGCTGGCTTGTGCTGATGAACACCTTCTCCAGTGCTGGCA
Organism: Calotriton arnoldi; assembly: GCA_963921515.1. Classification (NCBI taxonomy): domain Eukaryota; kingdom Metazoa; phylum Chordata; class Amphibia; order Caudata; family Salamandridae; genus Calotriton; species Calotriton arnoldi. Next base: position 227,018 of record CAWUFW010000844.1, on the reverse strand, counting down.
TGAGTCCTCTGTCCTGTTGCTCTTCTCCGTTCCATCTTGCGCGCCTGTGGTGGTTGTCTGCCCTGTGGCGTGGTGCCACTGTTCTTTCTTCCTTTGCGGAGTGGCGTCCTGCGTCTCTCTCTTCCTCCTTCCGACCAGGTCCTCACTTGGATGTGGCCCTCCGATGGTTTGCACCCAGCAAGAAATACATGGACAAATAGAAAGTATGGAATCTCTCACATGTATGGCGAGAAAACATCTAGTTGATCAAAGCCAGTTCGAGTCACAATTTTACTGTATGTTCAACACGGCATTCATATCTTTTACTTATTTTTACTTTGGTAACGTCACGAGTGAACACTTTTCATAAGTATGTTTAATCTCGCATACTTATTTATAAACGAAAAAACGAATGAAATCATATGTAACAATGTGAATTTATGTAAAGAAGTTTCGTTGGTTAAGCAACCTTTCAGGTACAGTGGTTCTGGGAACCAAGTGCACTTTGGGGGTTGTAGGTTTGGTACACAAGGTTGTTTTTTGGTAGTTTTCAGGTAGATTAGGTGGTCTATTAAGAAGCCTGTGTGAGGGAGGAACCTGGGCGGGAATGAGAGGTTTAAAAGTGGTGATGTCACGGGGCAGGTAACGTTCCTTTGCAAACAGAAGTGGAAGCGATCTCTTGGCAGGTATGTGTGGATTTGCGGTCACAGCATCGGGAGGACACTGATTTTTTGGGGGAGTTAAAGAGGCACGAATGTGGGAGAGAGGGGGTGTGTAGTGTTAAATAATGTGAAGGGGGACAGGGGTTATGTAAATTAGTGGACGGGCGAATGGACAAGGAAGAGGAGGTTGAAAGGTGATGTTTGAAAGGTTAGAGGTGAATGTAGTGTGATCAGAAATTTGGCCGAACAGATAGAACGTGAGTATTGCGTGAATTTTGGAGGGAATGGCTAGGAGTGAATATGACAGGGTTGTAGATTAGCTTGTATGGATGTGAAAAGAATCTCGATTATGACAATAAGTTAGGGGTGACCACTTTTTAAGTCAGAGTGGTAGGATTTGAGAGTTTCGAGTGGCATTCATTTTTAGCACTTTGGTTAAGATGAGTGGGGGAAATCAGATGGTTTGACACGAGGGTTTGAATAAAATGGACAAAGAAAATGATTAACAGCATAAGTATTTTATAAGAGGGTAATTTGACACTGGGGTTTCAATTAGATGAGTTGGTTGGCACTGACTATTAAATATGTAACACGAGGAAAATGTAATAACAGTGAATGTCTGATTGTTTACTTACAGTTACCCCCGAAGAAGGGCCTGTATTGCCCGAAATGCATTGGGTATCAAATAAAAGAACACTGCTTTGAATCTAACATGCGTCTCCATCGTGTTCTTGAATGAAGGTCCGGATGGGCACATCTAGAGCATCTGAAGCTTGGGAAATAGCATGATACCATATATGTTGTTTAAATTTAAAGAATAATGAAAATTTGGAGAAACAAGGTGAATTTTGGTGGAACAAGTTGGAAAACATGGATAATATAACAGGAGTCATGTCATGACCACGTCGTTTTGCTGTGCGACTGGGTTGGGGTGAAGTGTCGCCCCATACTGCACGGTCCTGCCACATGTCTCATGTTTGCGCCACATGGATATCTCGCTAGTCGCATCCAGTTCTTGGGACGGTCTTCACTTTTTCTGCGGACCTGTCGCAGGTCTGTCCTGTCAGTAGGACTTGCTTCTTTGTTTTGGGGACCTTTCCCTGGCACCATCCCCTCCACAGGGATTTCGCGGTGCTCCTCTTCTCTTCACTCGAGGGCGTCGTGCTTGCGCCTCGAGGCTGCGCCGTCGTGGCACTCGATCCTGCCTCCACTCAGGCATGCTTGACGGGGTCGGTCACTTCGCGTGACGTGCTACCTACTTGCGGTGCGACTGTGGCGCCCGGCCACGCGTTGCCTGACGTCGGAACGTACGTTGTGGTGGCGGCTTGCCACGTGGGCTGTGCAACTCTCTTCTTGCCTGTCTTGGGTCATTGGCGACTCCGTCTTGAGGCAGCGTGAGGGAGGACACTTTGTGCTGTCTTTGACCCACGGTGGGGCTCTGCTAGTGCGGTGGAGATTCTCCGTGTTGCCTTCCACCTCGCTTCCTTTCTGTGGAGAGGTTTCACTCTCCTGGGCACCTGTCCATGCAGTCAAACTTCTGGGTGCATGCATCGGCGCACCTCGGGTCCTGCGTTCTTGGTCCTTCGCAGCGCCTTCTTCTGGCGCTTGGCGAGGTTGTTTTCTAGGTTGCGGTGTTGTCCATTCATCACTGGGGGCGTGTGGCGCTAATTCCTCTCCTGTGGTGGCATCAGACAGCCATGCGGGGGTGCGCGCACATTCTCCTTTCTCCTTGCGCCTTTCGTGGAGCATGCTTGGCTGCCTTTGGTCTTTGTACTTTTGCCGGACCTTGTTTGGCCACTCAATGCTTCTCTTGGCTGAGGTATCTTTGTGCGTGTTGGGTCTCTCAGGGGTTTCCCAGTCTCTCCCCCTTTCAACAGTTGGCAGCGCCCTCGGCTACTCTCTGCAGTCGTGCTGGGAGCAGTGCTCAGTCTCTTCAGCTTGTCTTGCCTGTGGCTGGGCTACGGTCTCCTTCCTTGACGCGGGTACATGCCCCTCCCAGTCTGTGGCTGGATTCATGTAGTGTTGACCGCTATGGCAACCTTGGGCACTCCTGTGCGTCCTCCCTCCCCTATGCGTTGTGGCTGTAGCTGGTGAACCTGCTTTCACTCCTTATTCTTCTTGCGAGCTGATGGGGGCAGTTGCAGCAGGCGGCAACATCTCTTCTGGTTGTAGCTGCAGATGGCCACTAGAGGGCGCTCTCGGCACCTGTCTCGGCCTTTCACTGTCTCTTGCGGTTGATGGCAGTGCTGTATGGTTCCCCTAGCGGACAACAGCAGCTGTCATGGGCTCTGTGTGGATGGGCGCAGTCCCGTGTGTGTAGGAACTCGGGCTCTTCCTCCTGTAGGCAGCAGCACGGCATAGCTTCTAGAGACTTTCACTCCGGGTGCAGATTCTGGGCAGTCGCTAGGTGGCGCTGCAGCCACTTGTACTGTGAGGACACAACAGTCTCACTTACGCGGCGGGCTGTGCTGCTGATTCAGGTCTTTGTTAGCTGCCTGGGGTGAGGTTGCTGAGGCATGGTGGGCTCCTAGGGACACCGGGCAGTTTGTCTATCTCAGCCAGGCTTCACTCACAGTTCATGACTGGGGCCTGTGCGCGTTTCCACGTAAACCGTCTGGTTTCTCTGTCTGGGCGCCACCTGTGCCCTAATGTGTACTCCCGGTGTTGTGCAGGCATGCGGCCGCTAGGTGGCGCTGCACTCAGGCCTCGGCAATTTTCCCGGATGTGTGTTCTACAGGTCAGGCGGGCGCAGGATAGTCTCTCCGTTCCTGGAGGCGGGGGTTCCGGCAGACGGCTGATATGGTAGGTGACAAGGCTTCTTTACTGCTCAATGCTCGGCAGGCCATTCAGGCAGGGTTACTGGGCTGTGAGGTCAGATGCCAGCTGCCTCATGCCTGGGTCACGGCTGTCTTTACACTAATTGCTGCGGCGTGGCTCTGGTGGACGCCGACAGTGTTCCGGTGCCAGGCGGGTCACAGACCAGGAATCACAGCAGCGCTTTCCAGACTTCTCTCGCCTGCCCGGTGATAGCACGAATGCACTCCGCAAATGCGCTCCGTTGCCGGTTTATTTATTTATTTACTCTTCCTGCTTGCGATGGCCCGCTCTCACTTGGAGCGGGCTCCGCTCCCCCTTCCCGGGTGAACGGACGTGCAGTATCGGGCTGGGACTGCCGGAGTGGGCTGCTCTCAGTGCTGGGGTGGGCTTGGCATATTGTGCAGGGAGCGGTTCCCTCGCGCGCTTTGGCCGCTTCGCTGCGACTGCAGCCTCTTCGCCCGTACTGGCATTTAGTGACTTCTAGTCTCCGTCCGGTATGGAAGCGGGAGCTTGCAGGGACACACGCCTGCGGGCAGCTGCAGGGCGGATGCCAGTCAACGTCTTGGCAGGGTTGCGGTCATGCTAGGCCGGAGCTGGGGCTCTGCCTCACCTCCAGGGGGGTCCTGGGACGCTTTCTTTTTCCGGCACCGGCCTCTCCTCATCACACCGTCTGGTCCCTCAGCAGGCGCACGGCAGCGGGGCATCGGACTGTTGCAGACTCACGTACAGTCTCTCCCCTCTCCTCAGCCATGGCTAAGAGGAGGTGTCCCCCTCAACGAGCAGTCGCTCACACCGTGGGTGTGGGAGTGCCTTATACGTCGGGTGCCATTATTCCTCCATGGGCAAGGCAAGCAGCCATCGACACATACCACACGCGGGGGTCGACCCGCTCGTCGCCATTGTGGTATCTTGGGCCCTAGGCCCACATGCAAGCGAATTAACGACACACACACATATTTGGGGTGCTGGTAACTGGCCCAGGCCACGTGCGCCCGGCCCCTTTTATTAACAGGGTCACCTGACTGGTGACGCCTGTGATGGGTGGGTGTTAGTGTGTGTTTAACAGGGTGAAACACTAGAACGTGCCCAGCCGGACACTACAATCAATATTTTGTGCAACTGGGTGGTTTCTTGGCATCTCAGATCTTCAGAGAGACAGCAGCCCTAGAGAATGATTTAGTTGCAGCAGCAGGATTTCCATCTTTTTGATTCTAGTTGCAGTACTTCTTGGATTCTGACATTTTTGAAGCCTCTGGATATTTTTAAGGGTTGTTAAGGTGGTTGTTTAAGGGCTATGAAGATTAGGCAGGCAAGCCTGAACTTGACATGATTCTCGGCTCCAGAAGTAGCCAATAACGGTCACTCGGAGCCCTGAAATCAAACGTATGCGGAGGCTCACCTGTCTAGTGTGAGCCATGCCTATGGTGGTGACGCAGGGGCTCGAACTGGGCAGTGCGGCGCAAGTCGCTGCAACCTTTGAACAGGGTCACGTGTGGGATTGGTTGGCCGGGGCGTGGCCCCTGGAAGCATTAGAATGCTTCCGGGGGCATTCCCAGCAGCATGGTCGACCCCATCCCTTTAAATGGTGCAGTGAGGCGATGGGCAGATCTCTTTTCCGCCCGTCGCGGAGGGGGGGCAGGAGGTTGTGGGTGGTTATTTTTTTCATTGCTGTGATTATGGTACGCTGAGGGTCCCAATACAAATGTTGCTGGTGCAATCATTGGTTCTGGGGAAGTTTTACAGGATCTTGGTTTAATGGATGTGTTCTTGAAAGTGTGTGTTTCTCGAGATGGCGATCAGGGTGCTATTGGATGCACGTATAAGCAATGCAAATACGTAGTCTTGATTCCATTTATGTCAACGAGTTTGAAAGAGAAATAACTTTTTCAACATGTATATGAAAACGAGCCAGCTTCTAAACTATAGAGGAGAGGTTGTAGCGTGGCCAGAGCTCCCGACTTTGGAGCTGAGGAACCAGGTTCGAGTTTCGGTGTCAGCTCAATATCTTGTGATTTCTGGGCTACTGACCTCCTCCCCGTGCCTACAAACAAATTCATGTCCTTTCCGTTCCTCTAAGCTGTTCACAGATGGACCCCTTTTATCTGCCGTTTGTTGCTTTTAGTTTACTCACAGGCAATTTATTCATTGCCAGTGATGGCTCTGTGGCGCGATTTGCATTCATCTACAAAATGGCTTTAAATATTTGGGTTCCTCGCGGTAATTGCCTGGCACACGTCTGTTTAGGAAAGGAAGGGTTTATCTGAAACCAGAAGAAAGGATGGATTTAGGAAGGTTGGGTTCACTTATTAGTATCTAAAAAATTCAGCTCCTCAGGGCGCTTTGGAATTGTTTGGTTTGTACCCATCGTGTTGAGTTATGGGATGGGAGAAGCGGTCACTGGCAAACTGTCATGTCAAGTGACCGATGTCTGCTAACGTTTCAGGACTACAGAAGCCTTGCTCATTCTGTGCAGTTTTTTTTTGTATGTTTTTTCCAAGAAATAATTACCACGTCTGTAAACCAGAGTACTGCAAAATAAAACGTGTGTTTCTGGGAATAGCCCATTACATACAGCCATTAAGATTAATTGCTGCCAGATAATTTTGCTCTGTTTTCATCTTTGTTTCGCTGGATGAATCTCCATGTCAGCCTGCGGGTGGGGGAGGAACTCGGGGGGGGGGGGGGACGCAGCAGGAGCAGAACAGAGATGGAGGAGGGTGTGATAATTTGGAGGTAAACAGTTAAACAGTAGACCTAGTTTCCTGACTGCCCATGCTAGGAGTGCAAGGACATATTGGCGTATTAGGCTGATGCATGTACACCCAGTTAATCTAGGTGTTGAATTCGAGATCAGAAACCAAATTGCATGTAAATATATGGGGAAATGACGAGTACTTCCTTCTGGCATATGGTGTCAGATGCTGGTAACAAGTTTATGGTTCACCTGCGCTGTATTTTCTCGGCAGCTACTGACTTATTTAATTTAGTTTTATAAGGCGAAATTATTGGGATCTTCATCCAGTGGGGGGGAGGGGGGAGATAATATCCAAGGGACGCCTTAGGTTCTCATCTCCCGTCCTTCGGTGTCTTATGCATACTTAAGAGACCAGATACAGGCATTGCGTTGGGACTGGCTGAGACCTTTGGCACCCTGCATGTAATCAGGGGTTGTGTTTGGCTGGGAGTTCCAATATGCACAAAACTGTGACTGTGGTCTGATATAAATGGCCTGGCTGCAGTTGGGCACTTTGGCAAGGGCTTGTACTCAACCGTGTGCAAGGAGGGCGCCAAAACTAGTTGTAGTCTCAGAGTAGAGTACTTCCGCTCCCCAAGTCCCCTGACTCTAGGTCAGCTATTTCTGTCACCATCTATTACACTGAGAGGAGATGCTACTATTTGACCATGAGGAAAGTTTTTTCTTCATTTTCTTTTTGAACCAATTTATATCTGGTTTCTCCGTATCGTTAAGATGGCTGGTTTGGGACAGGAGTGAAGATTGAGAGCTGAGTGACCGGTCAGCCTCTGCCTTCTTAAGGATGGATGGGACACATGTGCTTGTGGAAAAGGCCAGCTTTGCCGAAGTCCGAACAAGAGGTTTGTTTTCTGGTGCTTATGGACGGTCCAAAGGCGTATGCACCGGCCTATGCAACCGGCACTGAACACAAGACATCCCTCATTGGGGCCTTTGCAAATGCTCAAGAAATAGTTTGGGAGTCCGGGTAGAAGTGCAGTAGCCCTTACCTAGGTTTGTCCCTTTGGAATTCCCCACGCGAAATTGGTGACTATTTGGGTTGACTTGAGCTGAGCTTGCACAAGTTCTTTGTGACCTGATCTGCTCTTAGCAACAAAAAATTAAGGCAACGTATAAGGAAGGAAAATAACTAAACCCATTAAACCAGAAGGATAAAGGGCCACTGGGACATCAGTAGCTGGCACTTTTGCCACAGATTCATTGAATCTAGAGGTTTTGCTGGCACATCGGTGAAAGGTGTCAGGAAGGAAGGAAAAAAACAAAATAACATCAGTTTGCTGAGGTGTGGCATTTTTCTTAGTTTGGGTACTTAGGAGTGACATTCAACAACCAAATGTGTGACGCTTAGAGTGGCACTCTTTGGCAAGTAATCCAAGCAATGAAGTCCATGGAAAGAGATAAATATCAGAATTACACATCTTGTGAGCAATGAAAATCTCTAAAGGATTGCGAAACTGATACAAAGCATTCAAAATGTTCTAGACGTAGGCCCCACGCACCGTTCTGCGGTGGATACCTTCCTGTTCAGTGCCGTTTAAGGGTGGGCTAGGGATTAGCTCATTAAATCTGGGGGGCCAGTTCTTTTGCAAATGGCTCCTCGCAGTCGACAATGGTTGGGGCCCGTATAGGTTGGGTCCGATATTCCATTCTAATGGTGAATGTGCATCTATGGGCGTATCATTTCCCTGACCAAGGAAAGCATTATTGCCTTCCAAATGGCAGAGGTAATTAGCTTCTCTGAGTGAGGTAACCAGTAGTTGATGTAGCCGGAATGCGACAAACCAAGAGTTCCTCTCCATAAGTATGGGCCAGTGGCTTAAAGCAACTCAATTGGCCAGTTGTAGGGCATTTAAAGCAAGGGCAGGGGTCAAAGTCTCTGTGTTTGGGTAGTGCCTTATAATTGATGAATTAAGCCTCTACCGCATCTTGGCCTTGGGAGTCCCAACTCAAATTCCTGCAGAATGGGTCGCACTTCATGTTGGAAAGCGGAGGCTTTCTTTGCCTGAGTCTTATATATGCCTAGATTACCTTGGCAGATTATCTCAGCAAGCTTCGAGGGCAGCATGATGTACTAGCATTATGCCCCAGATCGGGCACTGTGCATAGTTCAGCAAGCCTACATTGACTTTAAGCACCAGCCTGTGTGCAATGCGTGCCATGTGGCTACACGAAAAGGTTGTTACAGCCCCGTTCGGAGTTTCCCAGGTTCTAAATAGACTAGTGGTCCAGCTACATCGAGGTTTTTTTAAATTGGACTCTGGTGGAAGTCTCTAGGCTCCCGCAGAGGGAGGTTGTTTTCAGCCGCTGCTTGCGGAATGCCAGTCATCCACGAAGGTGACGCTTCTGCAAAAATATTTGTTCGGGGTGAGGCAGTCAAATTTTGCTATTTGTATAATTTCCCACGGGTTGCCCATTTTCCCGGTCAGTCACAGGCTGGGCGGAAGCTGGGACACCGCCAATACTAGGGCTCGGACTCATTTGAAATGGGGTCAGCCCTGCGGCAGCAAGGATGGATTAGTGAGTCTGGTGGCGCAAAGGTCTGGACGGTTGGGATCTGAAAGCTACAAGCGCTAGGTGAGCTTAAGCCTTGTTGTAGGTGCCTGCCTCTAACTCTTTTCTCTTTTGTATTCTCCGGTCAGTGCAGGTGAAAAGCATGAGGAGTTGAAACCGCAGCTGGATACCTCGTTGCCTTCTGTGGATGCGGAAGGGGTTACCGAGGTGCTGGTGTGAGGCCACTCGTATGTGAGACATTGCTAAGGTGGAAGGCGTGAGGAGTTTCAAACAGCAGCTGGATATCTTGTTGCGTTCTGTGGATGCAGAAGGGGTTACAGCGGTGCTGGTGCAGGGCCCCTGGTACTTACGGACTTACTAAGGTGTGTCTATTTCCACAGGTCGTTTTTGCAACTGGGCGAAGGGTGCGGGATGCGGGCTGGCCCTTGTTGGTGGTCAAGTAGGGCTGCGCTGGGCCCATTTGAGGATTGCATTGGCAGACTCTTGTCCCACGGGTCTTATGCTCCTGGGGGATATCGCGGTTTATCCGGACAACATTACATTAACGGAGATCTAACAGAAAGGATGGGTTGCAGGTGGATATCTCGGAGATGAGCCAGCTCGCGTTGAAGATTCTTTAGGCCATGGTAGCATGGTCAGGCATTGTACACATGTTGCATTTGAGAGGTGGTAATGGTCGTAGCCTGCAATGGCTCTGTGCTGCTTGGAAACAATAAGATGGGTAAGTGGTTTATGTTGGCGAGGTTGTTAGCTATTCCTCACTGTGCACCACGGGTGAGGTTTTTTGTTGCAGGACACTGTCAGATGGCACCAAAATGTTTTGGGGAGGTAGTGCTCACGGTTAGCACTATGGTGGGAGTGGAGGCCAGATAGTAGGTGAACTAAGCTGGCCTGTGGCGGGTGAGGTCATGATTGGTGGGACAGTTAGGGTCCATCTAAGGCCCCCTTTTAGACGAAAGTAACAGCGGCATCAGTGGACCCTCCATGGGGTGCTGGCAGCAAGCAGAAAGAAGGTTGCAGTGGCGCAGGGGGTTAAGGCAGTTGTTGACACGCAGCCCTTACCTCACACCCACCAGCGCATGCACAGGGGGTGCAAGCTAGCACAGGCCCATGGGGGAAGGAAGATGGGTGTATGGGGGTGCCTGAGGGAGGTATCCTAGCGGGCAGACGGGCCCCCTGCACAGGCAGTCCCGGTATGGAAGATTGATGGGTGGGGGTCCCCCCAAAAGGAGGGACCCATCCATGTCCAATGTGGTATTGGACAAGAGGTTCTAAGAGGAAGGGTCCCGGAACTAGTCATGATCTCACTTGAGGAAGATGCTTGTGATGGATGCACAGGAACAATCTTAGTTATGGTTAGGTAACTCCCATATATTAGCGACTCTGTTAAGGCTAGGGCATAACTGTGTAAGAAAGTGTAGACTTATGGGTTACTGTGCATAAAAAAATGACTATGTGTTTTCCTGATTATATGTTTTAATAAATATGGCAGGGGGTTTACTACCCGTAACCCAAAGAACTTGATTTTACATTCATGGTCTCTTGTGAGGGGTGTGAAAGTGGGTGGGGCTTCAAGGAGGGGGTTTCCTCAAGGGACATCAGCGTCTACCCGCCCATATTGGAGCCAGAAACAAGTCTAATCACTGAGGTCCCGATTCACAAAGAGCCTCCCCACTCGTGGCAGGATCTCTGCACCTGTGGCGAGATCCACACAATGAGAAACTGCAGTGCAGAGATCCCGCCACGAGTGCGGAGGCTCTTTGTGAATCGGGCCCAGAGTGTAGTAGAGCCTCTAGCGTTTTCCAAGGAATTCTTAGGAGCTCCACCGAGTAGCGTGTTTCTATAGTCCCTTTAGATACCACAATTGTTTGAACTACAGAGTGGAAGACTATCTGTGTTGAGACTAGGTTGTTTTTTGTAAGCAAAAAAGGCAACTAAGATTGTTTCTTTAGTGTGTTTGATGTGTGCCTTCATGGAGAAGTGATTATCATGTGCGTGACCGGTTAGAGGCAGTCTCACAGACAAACTAACTCTACAGAAGTTCACCCACTAGACTGCGTAACATTGCAGGTAGGCTCATCAGGGGCTTTGAGTGACACTGCCACAACACAGTACTAGGCTATTGGGCAACAGAGAAACACGCCTACATCCAAACCTTCAGTTATGCCCTTTTTGGATTTTTTTAAAGTCAATAAAGAGTTAAAACCCTTTTCATAGGAGCAAAGTCATCACAGCTTTAGTATTTTGCACTTTGCTTAAAATATAACCTTCATATTGAAAGCCTCGGACGCAAACTTGGTTGGGGTAATCGAGTGGTTTTTTTGTGTTTATATATCGCTTCACTGAGTCCAACCCTTTACTCCTTGCACTCTAACTGGGACAGTTAAAAAAACAATTGGCTTCCCTACCTTCCATTTTGTTTTCTGTATTGGAATCAATCAAGCCAGAAGGATTCTGCCTGGCCTCTCGTCCATCTATTTACTTCCATTTCTTTTGTTATGAAATTTAGGAATGAGAGTACTTAAAGTTCTAACAACCATGAATAACTCAAAACATTTTAGATAAGGCATTTGAGGAGTCCTTCTCACAAAACAGTTACTTGAAGCAGCACCTACATCCTAGATGTCTGAAACCCCTCCTACCTCACCCAGAGTCACTGAATTTAATGGGAGTGCCTGGGTGGCTTGTGGCATGTGAGCCACGTCATGTCAAAGTAGCCATCTCCTTATATTGCAGTTCATGTTCGTGGTAAGGGCATCTGTCTCTTTTGACAGATGTCTTTCTCAAAGTAGACGCCCTCTGACATTGCCAACCTGGCGGTGTTGGGGGAATAATTTGATACTCCACTTTACATCACGCCACATTCAGTTCTTACCTGTAAATAGGGTCTTGCATCACCAGCATCTTGCTCTCATCCCAAGCCCACTCTTTTTTCTGCAACGAAAGAAGCTGTAATTTATTTAAGGAGCAATAAAATAAGCCTGCCAAGCTCAAAGTAAATTTTTACAAATGTGAAAATGCACAATGCGATTGTTAAAAATGCATTTTGGGTGCAATAACGTTTCATGGATATCAGAGGCGACAGCAAATACAACCCGGAGGAAAAATAACAGTAATGTTTGTGATTGATGTCCCCATGCTCACGCTCTCTGTGGAGCACTGCTCTTTTTTGACTAGCTCAGTAGGCAGAATTTATTATTTTTCAACCCATTCCATATTTGCTGCTTACGGTCAAGGAATAATAACAATTGAATTTACCCCAGCCTTGTAGTTCAGTAATGCTATAAACTGCAGGTGTCCTTCTTTCCAGAAATATCTCCAAATACTGCGACCGCCACAATAAGGGAAGATAGACTTGTACCCGGTGCCAAGGGCGATTTACATCTGCGACTCGACAATTGAGAGTAAGACAACACTGTTGAGGTAGAGCTCATTCCTTCCCTTGGTTGGACTGCTTCACGTTTATTTACCCCTTTTTCTCCCTCCCTCCCGCATCCCCGCTTGTCCCCTCCCCAACTGTACCTCACTAGCTGTTGGTTGTAGGTAAGCGGAAGTGTTATTGATTAAATGAATAAAACAGATTTGAACCATAAAGTGCAGGTATTAATATTACCCACCTTTGTAATACTTTCCCTCCCGGAATCACTCAGGGCCATTTACTTTGCAGGTCAAAAGCGTCGAAGGGCGAAGGAGCTACCTTGGCCCGAAAGACCATGGCTGCTTGGCGATGGTGCTTGCCCAATTGTTTAAAGGGATGTTTTCTTCACAGAACTCAATCATTGCAGCCACATGTAACGGGTAGTTCAGTCGTGTGTAAGGAATGTCTTGTTTAGGCTGCTACTGCAAAGGAGTGATGTAATTTTATGTCCGGCTGGAAGTTCATGTCTTATTTTCTGGAACCCTCCCACCTAACTTCAGCCTAGCCCCTTCAGGGTATTTATTTTAGGCATGAGATGATCATGCCGTGAAGCCCTTCTGCAGACTCCCCACTATTGCAATCATGAAAGCATCCTACCCCCATAAAACAGATGTTGAAGGGGGTGCATTATCTTTTCTTATTGTAGGACATACTATTGTGCCTTAAACCCGTTAGCTCACCACAACAAGCTAGGAAGCCCAATAACCTTGCATATCCCAAGCAGAGATAGTATCCCTGGATATTACTTTTGATAAATAAATTCTCATTTACCAAGTTGCAATTTTGAGAAGCAACATTAGTGAGTACAGTCATTAAAGTTTTCAGACTCACTGCTCTTATCTAGATGAGACTCGGGATAGCAGTGAGGTCGATACTGCAGGTACAGGGCTGTGTCAGGTGCTTGGACAATATTTGCAATACCCATTAAAACATTCTCTAACAGTGTTTCTTGAACAATACTGAAAATCCATTCTGATCAACATGATCTCCCCATAGCAATCAACAAAAGAAATTCAGATGGGAAATGTGGTCCTCCTGTCCAAGTCATGTCTTTTAGTATGAGCGACTGTCCCAGTGCATTCTCTCTCCTTTACATCAATCTCTACAATATATTTAGTGCAATATGAGGTGAGCCTGAATCCTAGAGCCTTCTTCGAATCTTTCTATCTGCCCCCTTAAAGGAAATACCTAAAATTGCTGATAATACCTTTTGCATGATGTAGAAAATGTTGAACCAAGTCATCATCTAGAAAAGCGCAGTTCAGTCCCTTCAAGGAAGCAGATGTGTAGCAGATAATTTAAGATGTAAATGAATTTATACAAGATTTTAATTTATTAATTCATCTCACTTTGAGAAATCTGACGTGTGTCCTTTGCAATCGGCTCTTTAACTTAAAAGTTTTTTTCCATGCTCTCAAGGGATGTTAAAGGCACATCCTTTTCCACAATCAAAAACACATTGCCGCAGTCTTCCAATTCTTCTAACTTATGTCTAAGCAATAGTTTGTGCCACATTCTATGTTGTGACCTTATATACAAGGGGGTGGCAAGATGTAAACTGTGCGTGGTAAGCCGAGACGCTTTGCTCATGGCCTACATGTCTCCTAATTATTGGAGCGCACCTGCTCTGCACTTGTTCCAGGGTAATGAGAAAACAGAAATGGGACTGTCTTGCCTGCTTACTCAACGTAATGCATTTGAGGCATATTAATTTAGCCAGCGGCCCAACATAGACCAGGAAATTAACAGTCTACTCTAATTCAAGTAGTCTAGATTTTAGTTAATTTCTCCAGGGCCTGGATTGAGCAATGCCATTACATCTGTCAATGGTCTGTCTGTCGAGAGACATCCCAAAGGATGCCTCCAATGCTTACCTGCAGGTGCCCAAAATGCGTCTTAGGAGGCTGCCATTTTTTCTCCCTTGAGATAGCACTTCCCCTATCCGCTGCTCGCAAGGACACTGCCCAAAGTCAGATTTCAGCGAGTAAGCACAAATACTGCAACAGCATTCAAGGGATTGATTTTGGGGGCAGGGTGCTTCTGCCAACAAAAAAGTTTTTAAAAACGGGGTCAAAAGAGCATTTTACAGCAGAGTTTTTCACTTAAATTTGCTAAAGAGCCATAGGTTTTTTAAAGGCACCCATGAACTATTCCAGTATTTTCCTAGAACGGACTAGAGGGGGCCATGCAACCGTAACTCACAATACTGGGTATCCCTGGGCAGGAGGTGTGGTCAAATGGGTAAGCTGCTACCTTTGAAGAGCGGCTCTTCGGGATAGAGAACGCTTACCCCAAAGCAGCGTTTTTCTCAAAGAATTTCTCTGTAATTACTTCTGATAGAGACCAGAGATCTAGAGAATATATGGGTGGGGAGGAAGGTGGCCGGGTTTGTTTTAACATTTTTGCCAGGGCTGTTTTAGGTTTCCAGTTCAGCCTTGATAGCTGCCTTTGCTTGCCCATGTCCTCACCACTGTGAGCCTCCACTCGACTCCAGCTTCCCTCTGCCCTAGGCATGCTCCATTTTGGTAATGGGGATATTAAGAGCTCAGGGTCTGCTCCTGCCTATCTTCCACTAAGGTTTTTAAAACATTTCTGATAACCATGTTTGCCCCCACTGAGCCTAATTTCGCATCTAGAACTTTGTATGTACTTTGATTAAATGTGCAGGAAAAACGTCTTTCCAGGCAGTTTTATAACTTCTTAATGCAAGTTCACTGGTGCATCCAGTTCACCAGTGCCAGATTTCACATCTCGGCTCCAGTGACCCAAATGTTTTGGCAATATTTCCCGGTCCTTGGACTGCAAACTATTCAAAATGACAGCAGGTGCAGCCGCTCTTCTAGCGGTGTGCCAGCATGTTGTCACGGGGCACTTACAAAATAAGAAAAATAAACCCATTGCCTTTCATTAAAAAGAAGCATAGTGAAGGTTAATTAGAAACATGCTATGCCAACGAATGACTGGCTCCAGCAGGCATCAATCATCCTCAGACTGCCCAGCATTCCAGACGGTGCACACCCTCTGACATGACTGGCTGCGCAGTTTGAGCTACCAATCAGAGGTGGCGAGCTTAGTCGACTGAGACTCATTTCTTTTCTAGTTATATTCCATCTATTCGAGAACAGCACAGCTGTCTAGCAGTTAGTCTTCGACACTGCCCAGACACCAGAGCACTTAACACTTCGCAGCCTCCATTCCTTCTTCAAATATGTATTCATATGCTATGTTTCTTTATCCAAGGAAAACAAATTTGTACTGTAGCGTGATTTATATCGGCTGCAGATGCTGTAGCACTTTTTTTCTTCCCTCTCTCTCTCTGAAGAAGAAATCTTTTTAAGCAATCTCAAAATATAAATTAACTTACATGAGAGGTTTAATAATTTCTTCTACATCAGGGATGTAATCGCCTAGAAAAATAATTTCTAAAACACGCCAGGATCCCATCTCACCCCTTTAGTATTAATTTATACCTTAGGCCTCTTTAATGTAATGGGTCAGCGATCCTGTGCTCCGGCCAGCATGCCGAAAGATATGTGTACGTCATAAGCAGGCCAGGCGTGGCTTGCGGGGTATAATAAAAGGGGAGGACCCGCACGTGGGTCATCTCCCAAGACGAGTAATGCAAGTGTGTCTCTGTTTCTGTGATATCCCCATCCCTGTCAGAGGTAATAATATTAAGGGCCTACCTTGGTGTCCCGACAGTGCCAATAATCGGGACATGACACTGGCGACGAGGAGGGCCGACACCCTCGCTTCCCACCGCTGCCTCCGCCGCCGCTCCCTGACCGACGTGTCCTGCGGCCCGCGCGGTTTGCCAGAGGGCCTGTAGCAGCTTCTGCAGCGTCTGCAGTGCGTCGTTCCTGACTGCCATCACGGGTGAGTGCTGCCCCATCCAAGCACCCCATGCGCCCAGCGGCCATGCACGGACACCCTGCACTCTCTTTCCCGTCTCCGTGAGCCTGGCCCTGTACGCGCGTAAGACCGGGCCATCTGCCGGTAGACTCCAACCACCACGGGAGAGGAGCAGACCAGTGCGTCAGCAAGCCAGCCTGGAGAGGGGAAGGACGCGTGCTCAGGCCTGCTGGGAGCGCTGTCAAGTGAGCGGCAGCTGTGGAGAGAGCCCCCGAAGCACACGGGCTGGAAGGAACGATAAGTGGTGTCTGCCGTGCACCAGGGGCAAAAGAAATCATTGAATCACCGGCACAGGAGAGGGACAGAAAGAAAACAAAAACCAACAAATAGAAGGGAAGGGACACAAAGTACAGGAGTCAGGAAAAGGTGAACGCCCCATCAAAAAAAAAAAAAAAAAAGGGAGCACTAGAGGAAGAGAAAAAAATATATAAGAACAAGTGAGAGGAAACAATACAAGTCCCAGAGGGGAGGAGGAAGAGACAGAAGGCACAGACAGGAAAAAGGCGAAGAAAGCAAAAGGAAGGACACCATCCACCAGAAGCATGGCTGATGAGAACCAGGCACAAGCCCCACAAAGAGCCCCAGTGCAACACGCGCTCACCGGAGTGCTGCCACCTTTCAGTGAGCTGGAAGACCCGGGGACAGCGTCCCCGAGGTGGAAGATCTGGATAGAACGGCTATAGAACTACTTTGTAGCCACAAGGGAGACCGACGGAGCGGTGAAAAGGTCGTTGCTTCTCCACTATGCCGGAGATGAAATATTCAAGTTATTCAAACACCTGCCAAACACAGGCATCGCCACGGACTACGACGCTGCGGTTGCGGCGCTAAATGCGCATTTCGACCCCCAACTCAACGCCGATTTTGAACGATTCAAGCTGCGCCAAGCACGCCAACGCGAAGGGGAGTCAATCGACGCGTTCTACGCCCGTCTGCGCGAAATGGCCAGCACGTGCACGGAAGATGATCAGCCAAAGGAGATAAGGGCCCAGATCATCCAAGGGTACTGGGACAAGACGCTAAGAGGCCTCATCTTGCGCCAACCAAAAATCACCCTAGAAGACATCCTTATACTAGCGAGGACCCACGACCTGTCCGCTGCAAGAGCAAATTAAATGGACCAGGCCCTCAGGAAGGTTCAGGAAAGACCAGGGACTATCAAAACAGAGCGTGCTGACGCTCTCCGATTGAGGACATGGAGTGACACACCCAAGAAGACAAGGCCCGAAACGTCCAAGAAGCGGTGTGGATACTGCGGGGATGAGCCACATGCGGCAAAGGACTGCCCCGCGCAAGGCAAGACCTGCGCGAATTGTGGGATTTCCAACCACTTCGCAGCGGTGTGCAGAAGACGAAATCGAGGCCGAGACACCCGAGGACAAAGACCACCCTCACGAACAGTGCGACAGCTGTCCATCGCAGACTCCGCGCAGAAGGAGGAACCACAAAGAACCAGCCGAAGATGCCAAGGGCCGGAAGACTTGTCTACGGAGGAAGATGAAGTGGAAACATACCTAATCTCGTTCACACGAGAACTCAAGTGCCGCAGAAGGCCTCAACCCACATGCGTAGTCAGGATTGCAGGGTCGGAGGTGAAAGCGATCATTGATACTGGGGCGTCCGTAAACGTGATGGGCCTCCAGCAGTACCGGCGCCTCCAACCTCGACCTCCGATCACCCCGTCCCGAACCAAGATATTCGCCTATGGGAGCCAAACCCCACTGCCACTGAGAGGAAAGATATCTGTCCCGGTCAGGTCAGAAGACCAGGAAGTCTTAAACATCATCCATGTCATAGACCGTGAAGCGGGCACCCTAATCAGCAGTCATACTGCGGAAGACCTTGGTTTGGTATCATTCGTCAGGAGTGTCCAAGTGCATCAAGTCGATGAAATACTAGACCAGTTCCCGGAGCTCTTCCAAGGACTCGGACACATCAAGTGCGACCCCATCAAACTGCACATTGACAAGACCATCACCCTGGTGGCACTATGACATCAGCGAGTCCCTTTTCACCTTAGGCCCCTGGTGGAAAAGGAACTTAAAAGCTTGAAAAGCAAGGGGTGATCGAGAAAGTCTTGGGACCGACGCCATGGGTGTCCCCAATGGTTATCGCGGAGAAACCTAAACAGCCGGGAGTCATACGTCTCTGCATCGATATGAGGGTACCCAACCGGGCAATCAAGAGGGAACACCAGATAACCCCAACCATGGATGACATAATTGCAGATGTCAACGGATCAAGGTGGTTTTCAAAAATAGACCTTAACGCTGGGTATCACCAACTGCCCTTGGCGGAAGAAAGCCGCTACATTACAACTTTCAGTACCCACCTGGGGTTGCGTCGCTACAAGCGGCTGAACTTTGGAATCTCCTCTGCCGCAGAGGTGTTCCAGAACACTATCCGCAAGATGTTATCTGGTTTGCCCGGGGTGATAAACGTCAGCGACGACATCCTGATCCACTCTGCCACTGCCGCTGACCATCACCGACATCTGAGGAGCATCCTGCATCGCCTCAGTGAACATGGCGCGACGCTCCACCGGGAAAAGTGTCTGTTCTTTCATCCATTGTTAGAGTTCTTCGGATACGTGTTCAACCAGGAGGGCTTCCAGGTGGATCCAAAGAAGTCACAGGCCATCCAAAACGCCCCAGCTCCAACCACGCCCACCGAAGTGAGGAGTTTTCTTGACATGGCCACCTATTGCGGGAGGTTCATCCCCGATCTCGCAACCCGCGCCGAGCAGCTGAGGGCTCTCACAAAAGTGGATGCCAAATGGAACTGGGGACCGCGGGAAGAGGAGGCGTTCCAGAGCATCAAGGACGCACTGCTAGGAGAAGCCACCCTCACCTATTTCGATCCGGCCAAGCGCACAGAATTATTGGTAGACGCCAGTCCGGTTGGGCTGGGAGCAGTACTCGCCCAGGAACAAGAGCCAGGCCGGTGGGCGGCTCTGTCATTTGCCAGCAAGTCACTGACCCCCACTGAAGCAAGATACACTCAAATCGAGCAAGAGGCGCTCGCGATAAAGTGGGCCTGCAACCACTTCCATCTGTACCTGACGGGCCAGCCATTCACCATGGTGACAGACCACCAGCCTCTGGTTCCCCTTTTCAAAGGGTCAGCCCCTCATCCACCTCCCCGAATTGAGCGATGGGCCGTACAACTCCAGCCCAACCAGATGGAGGTAGTCTACCGACCCGGGGCGAAGAACCCCGCTGACTTCCTGTCCCGACACCCGTCCCCCGGGGAAGAGAAGGAGGACCTTGAGGGGTCAGAACAGTACATAAAAATGATTTCCGTCGCGGCATGCCCCCAAGCGATGACGCTTGAAGACATCAAGAAAGCCGCTGAGCAAGACCCCATATACACCCGGACTCTTCAAGCGGTCCAAGAAGGGTCATGGAAGATGTACCTCCAGCAAGCCAACACGTGGGCGCCAGAGGACCGTGAGGAGCTGACGAAAATATGGAGGGTGCGGAGCGAACTGAGCGCCACGGCAGAAGGAATACTCTTGAGAGGCCCGAGGCTGGTAATACCGCAAGCTCTGAGGCAACGAGCAACTCAACTGGCCGATGGGGGTCACCAAGGAGTGACCAAGATGAAAGCAAGAATGAGAGAGAAGATCTGGTTTCCAGAACTCGAAGTAATGGTGGAAGATCTAGTACGTCGCTGCCACGCCTGTCAGATGACAAGCGCACCCGAGCGGCCGACCCCGATAATCACAGAAGAGGCCTTCACCAGCCCGTGGTCGAAAGTAAGCATAGACTTTGGGAGCTTCCCGAGAGGGAAGCACACGCTCGTCCTCATAGATGCATACTCCAAGTACCCCATAGTGGAACCAGTCCTGTCGACTGCCTTCGCTCAGGTGGCACCCGTCCTGGAGAAAGTGTTTGCCACATTTGGGTTCCCGACTGAGATCCGAAGCGACAATGGGCCACCTTTCCAGGGGACGGAATTTGCCACATTCCTCAACCAGCGCGGTATCCATCACCGTCGAGTTACCCCACAATGGCCCCAAGGCAACGGAGATGTAGAACGGTTCATGCGGACATTGAATAAAGTGCTACGCATTGCCAGTGTGGAACAAGCAGATCCTGAACAGCGCCTCCACGAGTTCCTGAGAGAATACAGAAGTACCCCACACTGCACGAAGCTCCGGAGTCCCTGGGCCCTCATGTTCAAAGGGCCACGGAGAGACCCGATTCCTACATGCACGGGGTGGACACTCCCGCCTCATGACGTCCAGGAAACCCAGGCGAGGCGAGAACGGCAGAACCACCGAGCGAGCGTCCGACGTCGCGCCATACCCCGGTCACTTCGACCAGGAGCGACAGTCATACTCAAAGATCGCCGGCCCGGAGGGAAGTTACGGACCACCCATAAGCCAGGCACCTGGACAGTAGTAACCAACAATGGCACCATGGTCACCGCCCGGAAAGGGAGTGAGGAAATATCTCGGAACATCTCCTGGTTTAAAGAGGTCCTGTCAGTGCCCTCGGACTCGGACCCTCAGACCCTGCCAAACCCTAACGGAGACACCCCGTGCCGAATGGAAGAAGAAACCAACACCTCGAATCCTTCTCCATCAGGAGGGTGCTTCCTGATTCGCCAACAACTTTGCAGCTGTCAGGTCAACCATCCATACGAGGTCACCAACATCGCTACAGCCTGCGACCCAACCCCCGACCCAATCAGCACCTTCAGGACTTTGCGTGTTGAGACTCTCAAAGACTGATGCCAGGGCACCACTGGTGTTTGCTGAACTTTCGAAGCCGAGTTTAAAGATCCAAGTTGGGGCGGGATGTAATGGGTCAGCGGTCCTGTGCTCCGGCCAGCATGCCGGAAGATATGTGCATGTTATCCGCAGGCCAGGCGTGGCCTACGGGGTATAATAAAAGGGGAGGACCCGCACGTGGGTAATCTCCCGAGACGAGTAATGCAAGTGTGTCTCTGCTTCTGTGATATCCCCATCCCTGTCAGAGGTAGTAATATTAAGGGCCTACCTTGGTGTCCCGACAGTGCCAATAATCGGGACACGACATTTAAGAAAAGATCATTCTTGACACAGTCCTTTTGTGATCCAGGAATGGGTCCCTCTGTCCTCTTATTATTGTGAAGCATCATTTCAGAGAAGGGGAAGATTTTTTGGTAGACTTTTGCTAACTTTCTAACATTTAACAAGGTTGTACTTTGCAATTACACAGCGGCGCTGTAGGAGCGTGTGCCACTATCTTAAGGAAGAAATGCCTCAGCTTGTCACCTATTTGCTTTCTTCTTGAACATCAAGTTGTTCAAAGGCTCGTCACTTTCAGCAGAGAATAAAAACCCCATCTTAAATGGGCCATCTGATGAATGACGTCACAACAGGGGCGTAGCTTCCATTGGTTGTGGGCGCCGGGAACTTCAACATTTTAAACACCCCAGAATTTACCAGAATCAGAACGCTCTTAAGTCTCTGGATTGGAGAAAGTGTTAAACCTCAACAGGGCCGGTCTGGGACCCAAAACCGGCCCTGGCAAAGTGCTTGGCCAGCCCCCCAGGGGTTTGGGGGTGCGGCCGAGCTGTTTACCAGGGCCGGTTTTTGCCGATTTCGTTACAGCGGCTGATATTGCAGCTATGCTGCAAAAACGGCCATGGGACAAAATCGGCCTCCAGGGGCCCAAAACCGGCCCCCAACCCTGGCGGCCCACCGGGGAAATGCCCGGTGCCCGCTATGGCCAGTCCGGCCCTGAACCTCAATTTCATGAGGCAATGTGTCCCCACATTAAAGTACCTCACAATGCATCAAAATAGCAGCAATACAGTTAATCAATTAAACAGCCCAACTGAATAACTGAGATCTAGATCAGTGAAATACTTAAAGGCTTTTATTACAAAATTTAAAAATAGGACGACCCAGAATTAATACTGTTGCAAACTCATCCTGTGCCCTGGGGACCCCCCAACTTTTTGCTGACTGGTACTGGTGGTAACTGACTCTGACTGACCCTGGGCTCTGCCTAACCAGGCCCAGGGCCAGTGCCAAGCTGAAAGGAACACATTAGAATACAGTTAAACACCTAACATACACTAGGGTACACTATGGTATGGTATGGTGGGGTACCCCTGTAATTGGCATGACCTACCCCATAAGCCCCTAGTATATAATACGGCAGGGGAGTGAAACTACCTAGAAGTCCCCAGTACCCTGGGGCATGGCAGTTTAGAGGCCAGTAGCTCTTTTTGCACTTGCATGTGTGCACTGCTGAAGCCTGAGGTCAGTTTAAAAGCAGCCCTGGGTGCCAGGACTGCTTTTAAAAGTAAATTGTGCCCAAACTCGACTTTGGTGTTTGGGGCACTTAAAAATGGATAACCTACAATGTTTTGGCATATTAGGGACCCCCAGGGTCTCCCTAGGTATCCCAGGGGTGGGGGTCAGATATTTATAAGGTACACCCTTATAAAATGAGTTTTTATATGCCTGGGTAAAGTGAAATTTCACATTTCACTCCCACATTGTGGTAAAGTGCTGCCCAAATTCGACTTTGATGCCAGGAGCAGTGTGAAGTGAGGATCTGCAATATTTTTGCAGATTCAGAACCCCTAAAGTCTCCCTAGTTGCACATGGGGTGGGGTTCCTGTAGATATAAGGCAAGTACTTATAAAATGTGTTTTGTAAGTCCTGGTGCTGGAAAAAGGGCCCAAGTCATTTTTCCCATTGCAAATCCCCAGTTACATAGGTTAACATTGCAGGAAGTTATTAAATAATAACTCCTGATAGGAAGGAGATAGAACTACAGTTCAAAGACTTCTCAGAATAGTAATGCTAAATCCAACAATATCATATTGTTGAATTTCTCCTAAAGTGTACATACAAGAAGTTATAAGACTTTCTTGTTTGTAAGTCCAAATCCAGCCTTCCAGTGGTCTGCCCTGATTGGTCAGAGTTAAGTGGATTAGCCAGCCTGCCTGGAGAGGTGATAAAGAGCCCCTGGGGTTATGCAGCTGGGCTGGGAGGGCAGTGTGCTGGTCCACAGGAATGCCAGGCCAGGGGGAGGGGTCGTAAACCATGGGCTTCAAAGGGAAAAGCAGAACCCAGTGTCAGTTTACAACTCTGAACTTTATCCCCCAGGCAGATGGGGGGATTAAGGAAGGTATGAGCAGATGCAGGGGAGAGTCTAAGTAAATTAGCCACCCTAGGGGTGTGTTTAGCCAGCTCTTGCCTCCTTGCTGGAAATTCTGCCATTATGGATTTGGAAGATTTGATGCACTCTGGGACAAAATAATGCCACACTCTACAGGAAGTGGTCATATGTTTGAGGAGTTACCCTGCTCCCATTGGTCAGGAGTGACCTCCTGTCTGACCCAGAGAACATGGAATAAGTATCTGAGAGGGCAGAGCCCTCCAGATCTGCTGCTTGAAACTTACTGAAGCAAGAAGTGCCCTGCTGAGAAGATTTTGCTGTGCAAAGAATTCTAAGGCCTGACCTCTGAAAACTGCACCATCTGACACTACAGCCCTGTGGATTATTTTGCTGAAAAAGAACTAAAGAGTGGACTCCCTGAAAGCTACAGGTTAACAGAGCTCATCTGGAACATCACCAACTAAATCTACACCTTGGGGAACTACCAGTGGATTTGTAAGGGTGACGTCCCAGTGGATTGTGGGAACTGAAGTCCTCAACTTTCAAGGACCATCTTGGAGCTTCCAGACCCTTGGAGTGAGTTTGAGACACTTTGGGACCCTTTGTGGAACTTCAGGAAGAAGTTCAAGAAGTTTGGAGAACTTTGGAGGAACTTTGAAAAAAAGCTCCATAGAGGGACCGACTCAACCTGGTCAGCCAAGCCGCCTGCCTTCAACCGCGAGTCGGCCAAGCCATCCAGGTTCGTCCCGCTAAAAGCTCCGTCAGTCCGACTTCCAGAGTTTGACCGGGAGTAGAAGAAATCTGAAGCCGGCGAACCCTCACCGGATCCGGCTACATGAGGAGCATCGAGAGACCCCGTGAGAAAAAGCTCCAGAAAAGTTTCTAAGTCCGCTCGTAGAAAAGTCGACCGGGAGCAACCGCGAGAGCCAAGCCGCCTGTCTTCCATCGCATGTCAGCCAGGGCTCCTGGGTTGCCCTGCTGAAGCGCTAACGAAAAAGTTTCTAAGTCCGCTCCAGGGAAGTTGACCGGGAGTTCGTCGAAAGGCAAGCCGGCGAACCCTCACCGGATCCAGACTGGCTGGGAGCTTCGAGGGGCCTCGCGAGAAAAGCTCCAGAAAAGTTTCTAAGTGTGAAGGTAGAAACTGAGACCGGGACCTGCCGCAAGCTGTAGCCGCCCAGGGCTCCATCGCGGTCGGCCTGAAACTTTGACTTTGCCCCGGTCTATCGCGAGCAGGTATCCCAATATGGTGCTATAATCTTCTAAGTGCTATATTTTATTAAATCTTTGAAAATTCATATCTCCGGTTGCCTACATTGGATTTTTGTCGTTTTGGTGTCATTTTAAAGATAAAAATATTTCCTATTTTTATAAATTGGTGTTGGATTTTTATTTTGTGTTGTGTCTTAATTATTTACTGAAATGGTGTTTTTAAATGCTTTACATACCTGTCTTTGAAGTTAAGCCTGTCTGCTCGCAGCCATGTTACCAAGGGTTGAGCATAGGAATAATTTTCTAAGACCTATGCTGAGTCCTATCATGTGTTAGTGGCCTTATTGCCAGTGGCAGACCTACATTTGCCCCTACCAATAACCCACTTTCCAACAAATACCATAAAGGCTCTCAGTGAGTAGAGCAATGCAGAGAAAAGCAAAAACAGAAAATAAGTCAAAGTCCCGAGTGGGCAGCAAATTCAGGAGATAGACAGCATCCCAAGTAGAACAGAAAAGTTCTCTTCCTCACCCCAAAATCGAGGATTTTTTATACATTATTTTCTCCAATGAAATTAACAGAACTGCAGAATCACGGTTGTGTGAGTGGGATTTCATCAGCAAACTACAGCACAGCAAAATGAATCATATTGCCTGAACACATAGGCACTAAGCACTTTCCCACAACATGAATAATTATTTTACCCCTTCTAAGCTAATGTCATCCAGAGATGCTAGAACAAACTAGATAAATAAACAACAGTGAGTTATATGAATGAATAGGTACAGGGGTCTATCAGAAAGACCTTGAAGAAATAGTTTACATTTTGTGACTGAGCTGCAGAAATGTATCGAAGTTAGCATGTCCTCCAAAAAACAAAAGAGAGAGCTAGGACTGGTGGATAGCCGTCCTTGTCCCTTAATGATATATCAAACCAAATGAGACGGCCAAGCTATATAGCTATCTGACACAGAAGTGTCTGGCACTTGAAAGTTTATCTAGAAAACCCTCACACACCAACCTGGTTGGTGTCATGCTTCATCATCGGGTCCCAGCTGAGTAGCCGAATGCTACTCAGCTGTGCTGCAACACCTGATTACAGTGGAGCGGGTTGTACTGTTAGTGCATGTGATGAAGTAAATGTGAAACTAAAAATACCTCTGGGATTCTACCTGTTAATTATTTTATTCCCAGTGATCCAGGGTATGTTAAAAACAAGAGAGTGGATAGTTCACTGAGTGTGATGCTTATATCTCAGTATTATCCATTGATGGTCAACATGTTTCAGCCCGCTTAGAAAATTGCTGGGGCTTTCTTCAGGACCTCTCATATAAAGTGCTTGGTGAGTGAAGTGAAAAAAAGTGAGTGGTAAAAATGAACCACGTGTTAAAGCCTTTTTAGTACTGCGCTAAGGAGTACCATACATGCTAAGAGGACTAACCGTACTCAGGGTCCTCACAATGGGCTAGTACCTATAAAAGAAGAAGACATAACACAACACAATACGAACATTTAACATGTAAAATCATAAAACTGGAGCTTATGCCTTCACCGCATTGATGGTGCACTATAATTTTGTAACTACAGCACGCAGTGTCAGATATACGTGCAGTCACTTTCAAACACAGATCATGCATCCAATATAACATGTTTGTGTATAATATAGTGATCATACCATCAAGTATCAATCGAAAAAGGCGTTTAGTTTGTGCCTTATTTAATCGGTATTGCTTATAGTGAAATGGTGCCAGTGAGAGAAATGTGTGACTATACGTGGTAGTCACCTTAACGGTGGTTTGTATTAAACCGAGTGGGGCCGGCTGAATTGTGCCGTGTTATTATAATAGTATTTTATACAGTGACTCAGGGAAAAGAGTAATTAGCATTTGGATAATTACACTACTAGTATAACTGGCTCACACTTCTGATCCTGGGATGGGGGAGCCATTTAAGTCACGTACTCTGACAGAAAAAAGGGGGATAAAACGGAGGAGGGGATCAATGTAAACAACTCGATCTGCACCAAAAACGATTAAAGGTGGCAGAGCCAAAGACGATTACAAAGGAAACAGAATTATACGTAAGGTGTAGCGGCGAAGGTTGTAAGAAGCCGACTAAACTCTGAATAGGGTAGATCTTACTTCGTGTCATGGTCTCTCCCGCTGCACAACCTATTGCGGTATCCTCAGGAACAGGCTGGTAAGAGAATGGAGGAGCCGGAGTAGGTTAAAAAGAGGATATCGACCAATTGCGGGAGGACATCCGGACAGAGTCTATTCATCATCACGTGTGTGACGTGAGGCGCATAGACAAGACTAGAGTGCTGACTCTTGTTCTGACAAAGACTTCCGGGCAGGATATGCACGTCGTCACGTATATAACGTGAGACGCGTATTAAATGGTTAGAATGTTAACTTTTTAGATTGAAGTATCCCGCTAAAGGTGGTTGACTTAGCAACTAAACGATGGGCTACATGTGTGAAAAAAACGAAGGAAGGAAAGAAGGATAACCTTATTCACAAATAGAGCCAGATTAAAGGGCAAATAACCACCGCATGACCTCCCCCATGTGCGAGGATACAGATAGGAAGGTATATGTAATTACAGGATGATGGTTTCAAATGAATTACTGTAAGTACTGGGCGTTTAAGATCTAATGTAGCACCTCAAAGATAATACCACAGATCTCAATTCTTAACTGTGGATAGTGACTTATTGTAACCGCTAACACTGCTCCAGAGTATATAATCATTTAGCCTAAAGGTCAATTAAATAATCTTTCGTTATGAAGAAGAATACTTCAAAGGAATTAATATAGATACTAATAAATGTGAAAAATTAACTCCTAATCATAACAATACAGTTCTCAATTTTAGAATATGGGATCAGCGATTTAGACTATTCCAGGGTATGTTGTCATTTAACCCATGGATATTAGTAGACATTCGATACACCCATCTTTGCTCTTTATCTAACAGTAGTTGCTGGGTGTTCTTGGTGCTGAGGTCCAATTGCTCAATCACAACCCATTGGATGTCATTAGGGGTGTGACCCTGTTCCAGAAAATGATTCGTCATACGAGTTGTGTTGCGCTGACAACGAATATTACTTCGATGTTCGCAGATTCTAGTTTTAACTCTACGACTGGTCATGCCAACATACCTCAGACCACAAGGACAGGTTATGAGGTATATGACATTCATGGAGTTACAATTCGTGTGTCTGCGTATTTCCCAGGTTTTTCCTGGTTCCAAATTGAGAGTTTTCATTGGTTTTGTGAGGTGGCAGACACTACAGTCACCACAAGGGTAGTGTCCTGTAACTTTTGGTAAGCCCCATGCATTCAAGATTGTATTCTCATGTCGGATTTGGGGCTGAGGTCTTGTGTGTACCAGACTATCTTTCAAGCTTTTTCCTTTTCTGTAGGAAAATAACGGTTTTTCCCATTGGAGGTTGCCGGTATTTAATATAGTCCAATGTTTCTGCACAATTTTAGCCACTTGGTTAGATACAGAGTTGTAGGTGGTCACACAAGTCAAGGGAACTGAAGTTTCTGTTAGTGTCTTTGGTTCTAAAAGTCCCTCACGGTTCTGATTTCTAGCACGTTTCTTGGCTTTTTTGATAATGGTGTCTGGGTATCCACGATTTTTTAATTTTGTGGTAAGCATCTGTGCCTGATCTTTGAAATCCCTAAGACTGCTACAATTTCTGCGTAAACGCAGATATTGTCCGTAGGGAAGGTTTTCCCTTAGAGACCGAGGGTGGAAACTTGAGAAATGTAAAAGAGAGTTCCTAGCCGTTGGTTTGGAATGTGTTTTGGTCTCAAGTCTTCCATTGTTGTTTATGATATCCAGGTACTCAATAAAGGTCTCGGCTTCATACCAACGGCCCGCCTAGATAAATTCCGTCTCCACTGTGAGATGGCAGTCTTAGGGATTTCAAAGATCAGGCACAGATGCTTACCACAAAATTAAAAAATCGTGGATACCCAGACACCATTATCAAAAAAGCCAAGAAACGTGCTAGAAATCAGAACCGTGAGGGACTTTTAGAACCAAAGACACTAACAGAAACTTCAGTTCCCTTGACTTGTGTGACCACCTACAACTCTGTATCTAACCAAGTGGCTAAACGTGTGCAGAAACATTGGACTATATTAAATACCGGCAACCTCCAATGGGAAAACCGTTATTTTCCTACAAAAAGGAAAAAGCTTGAAAGATAGTCTGGTACACACAAGACCTCAGCCCCAAATCCGACATGAGAATACAATCTTGAATGCATGGGGCTTACCAAAAGTTACAGGACACTACCCTTGTGGTGACTGTAGTGTCTGCCACCTCACAAAACCAATGAAAACTCTCAATTTGGAACCAGGAAAACCTGGGAAATACGCAGACACACGAACTGTAACTCCATGAATGTCATATACCTCATAACCTGTCCTTGTGGTCTGAGGTATGTTGGCATGACCAGTCGTAGAGTTAAAACTAGAATCTGCGAACATCGAAGTAATATTCGTTGTCAGCGCAACACAACTCGTATGACAAATCATTTTCGGAACAGGGTCACACCCTAATGACATGCAATGGGTTGTGATTGAGCAATTGGACCTCAGCACCAAGAACACCCAGCAACTACTGTTAGATAAAGAGCAAAGATGGGTGTATCGAATGTCTACTAATATCCATGGGTTAAATGACAACATACCCTGGAATAGTCTAAATCGCTGATCCCATATTCTAAAATTGAGAACTGTATTGTTATGATTAGGAGTTAATTTTTCACATTTATTAGTATCTATATTAATTCCTTTGAAGTATTCTTCTTCATAACGAAAGATTATTTAATTGACCTTTAGGCTAAATGATTATATACTCTGGATCAGTGTTAGCGGTTACAATAAGTCACTATCCACAGTTAAGAATTGAGATCTGTGGTATTATCTTTGGGGTGCTACATTAGATCTTAAACGCCCAGTACTTACAGTAATTCATTTGAAACCATCATCCTGTAATTATATATACCTTCCTGTCTGTATCCTCGCACATGGGGGAGGTCATGCGGTGGTTATTTGCCCTTTAATCTGGCTCTATTTGTGAATAAGGTTATCCTTCTTTCCTTCCTTCGTTTTTCACACATGTAGCCCATCGTTTAGTTGCTAAGTCAACCACCTTTAGCGGGATACTTCAATCTAAAAAGTAAACATTCTAACCATTTAATACGCGTCTCACGTTATATACGTGACGACGTGCATATCCTGCCCGGAAGTCGTTGTCCGAACAAGAGTCAGCACTCTAGTCTTGTCTATGCGCCTCACGTCACACACGTGATGATGAATAGACTCTGTCCGGATGTCCTCCCGCAATTGGTCGATATCCTCTTTAACCTACTCCGGCTCCTCCATTCTCTTACCAGCCTGTTCCTGAGGATACCGCAATAGGTTGTGCAGCGGGAGAGACCATGACACGAAGTAAGATCTACCCTATTCAGAGTTTAGTCGGCTTCTTACAACCTTCGCCGCTACACCTTACGTATAATTCTGTTTCCTTTGTAATCGTCTTTGGCTCTGCCACCTTTAATCGTTTTTGGTGCAGATCGAGTTGTTTACATTGATCCCCTCCTCCGTTTTTATCCCCCTTTTTCTGTCAGAGTACGTGACTTAAATGGCTCCCCATCCCAGGATCAGAAGTGTGAGCCAGTTATACTAGTAGTGTAATTATCCAAATGCTAATTACTCTTTTCCTGAGTCACTGTATAAAATACTATTATAATAACACGGCACAATTCAGCCGGCCCCACTCGGTTTAATACAAACCGCCGTTAAGGTGACTACCACGTATAGTCACACATTTCTCTCACTGGCACCATTTCACTATAAGCAATACCGATTAAATAAGGCACAAACTAAACGCCTTTTTCGATTGATACTTGATGGTATGATCACTATATTATACACAAACATGTTATATTGGATGCATGATCTGTGTTTGAAAGTGACTGCACGTATATCTGACACTGCGTGCTGTAGTTACAAAATTATAGTGCACCATCAATACGGTGAAGGCATAAGCTCCAGTTTTATGATTTTACATGTTAAATGTTCGTATTGTGTTGTGTTATGTCTTCTTCTTTTATAGGTACTAGCCCATTGTGAGGACCCTGAGTACGGTTAGTCCTCTTAGCATGTATGGTACTCCTTAGCGCGAGTACTAAAATGCTTTAACACGTGGTTCATTTTTACCACTCACTTTTTTTCACTTCACTCACCAAGCACTTTATATGAGAGGTCCTGAAGAAAGCCCCAGCAATTTTCTAAGCGGGCTGAAACATGTTGACCATCAATGGATAATACTGAGATATAAGCATCACACTCAGTGAACTATCCACTCTCTTGTTTTTAACATACCCTGGATCACTGGGAATAAAATAATTAACAGGTAGAATCCCAGAGGTATTTTTAGTTTCACATTTACTTCATCACATGCACTAACAGTACAACCCGCTCCACTGTAATCAGGTGTTGCAGCACAGCTGAGTAGCATTCGGCTACTCAGCTGGGACCCGATGATGAAGCATGACACCAACCAGGTTGGTGTGTGAGGGTTTTCTAGATAAACTTTCAAGTGCCAGACACTTCTGTGTCAGATAGCTATATAGCTTGGCCGTCTCATTTGGTTTGATATATCGAAGTTAGCATGAACAATAACATTGGAAATAAACAAATAATAATATATTTGACTTTGTGCTGCAGAAACGACAGGCAGTGAGATGTGCAAGGGATGGGAGGTAGAAAGACATGAGTGACAAGGGTGACTTCCATTTTGGAGAAAACGGAGTTCAGGTACAAATTGAGGCCTAGTTAACAAGGTCAGGAAAAGTCACTTCTACACATCATAGATAATTTGTATAGATAATTTATTTCTATTTTTTAGATTTTTATATAGCGCAAACTAGACTTGAAGATATCAGGTATCAGAGCGCTTTACATGAGCACCAGTTTCGTTACAGATGGAAACATTCATTTTTGTTAGGCACGGGGAGATTAAGTGATTTGCCCAGAATCACAGGATGTTGAGCGTCATTGCTGAGACTCGAACCCAGTTCGCCAGCTTCGACGTCGACCACTTTAGCCGTAAGGCTACATCCTCTCCCTAGAGGAAATTTGTTTCAATGTGTAATCAAGAATGAAAATACATTTGGCAAGTTGTTAATGATGCACAAAAATATATACACAAACAAATCCTTAACATGTTGGTAGGTGACTGCTACAGATACAGGATGTGGAGAAGAGAATTGTCCCTTTTAAAGGAACGTCACGAATACCTCCACACCAGCACCATTACCTAGCTGCTGTAGGTGATGACATGTGAAGAAAACTCTATTAATTATTCAGTGGTATGGGGTACTGAAAAGAGAGTGTACGTGTAACTTCCTTAGGAGCACAAGAGGGATAGCGCCTGGAAGGAAATTGCAGTTTTTCAGTTTACAACAGTTTAATTTGAGAAGCTTTACAGCGACACACCGAACTGCATGGTAATTGATACAAAACAAAGAATAAGTGTATGAAATCTGCCTTTTCTCTGTGGTTACCCCTGATTTTTTGCTTTCTATTGGACCCTAGATTTTTTCTGGCTTTGAAAACTCTGTGCACTTCACCCCTGCTAAACAGTAGTAAAGTCCCTGAGATCCCCCTTTAAACATGGTGGAATTGGCATATTCGTAATTGGCATATTGAAGTTATCTATAAGTTTCCAGTATATCGTAAAAGGTGTTAGTACGAGGTGTACCAAGGACATGGAAGTTAAATTCCACTATTAGACTGCAGCGCCTATTGTGCCACCCAATACAGTGGTAGTGCAAATATGTCTTGAGGCTTACCCTGTGTAGACTGACTGTAGCAGTGCAAAAACTGAAATTCGACCTGTGTAAATAATCCCTTATGACAGGTAAATACCTCCCTGTTAAATAATAAGTCACTGATATGTAGGCATAGTAGTCCACAAGGCAGGCGACATAGTATGAGAACATGTAGAATGTTAACATGTACCTACAGTGACTAGCTTCAAATGCTATTTTTCACCATGGCAGGCTTAGTTGTCCTATGTGGAAAACCAGAGTACAGATTAAAATTATAATAGTGCATCTCTGAAATGGGAGCAGCTAGAAAAATAATTAAACAACTATTTTAATAGGTTTTAAAAATCCAATTCAATGGTGGTCTGTTTTTTAATAAATATTAGGGAAAGTAACTTTTAGAAAGTTAAGTTACCTTTTCCTACCCTGAAGTTCCTGGAGGCTAATATGCATTTGCTGTCAAACTTCTCCAAGGCAGGAATTAGCCTTTGAATATGTGTGAAATTCTTCACAGGAGCAAACAAGGGGCAAATGGACCAGGATTGGATCCTGCTGTTGGACTCTGCCTGACACTCTGTGAGCCTCTAAGTGCCACCCCTTAGTTCCTGGGAGAATTTAGAAGTGTACTCCTGTGGTGGATTGAGATTTAAAGGACAAAGTCAGAGGTAAACTCTTTGACCAGGGCGAACCTGGTTGGTGTATCTGACCCGTGCTCCATCGTGGCCAGCCTCAAATTGTGCCAATGTTTTGGCATACCATGAACATTGACAATAAAAGGTATAAGCTTCTTGGCGCTATTCCTACTTAAAACTTTAGAAATTCATATCTCTGGTTCTCCTTAGTTTTTTGTCATTTTGTTTATCAAATTGTGCTCAATTTTCCTAATTTGGTTTGGGATTTGTATTATTTTGCATTTTGACTTTATTGCTGTTTTGGTACTCCATAAATACTTTACACATTGCTTTAAGTGAAGCCAGTCTGCTCTATGCTACAGCTACCAGAGGGTTGAGCGCAGGTTAATTTAGTGACTTTGAGGTTTCACCCTGACAAGGATTGTGATTATTTCTTGAGGTGGGTAGTCACTCACCCCAAATAATAATCCAATGTCTTACAACAACCAATAGTTATGGCCTCAGCAAGCATAACATTTTAAATATTTTTTTGCAAACCTATGCAATTTCCCCATCATTTTGGCAAAAATGTGAAAAACTTTCAAAATAATGGCGTGGCCTAGCAGCTCAGGCACACTACCCAGGCATTGTAGTGAGCAACTACCCCATGCTGTGATGATCAGATGCAAAATGTGGATGGCAGCTGAACAGACCAGTAAATGAAGTGGGCTGACTGAAAACCCCTGTATGTACCAATGTATGTATTTTTTTGGGAAAACAAGAGGCAGGCAAGACTGCTAAATTTGTCTCTAGGCCATACCTACCAATCATGCAGTAAAATAAACAGAGCAAGTAGGTGATGTACGGTACATAGCAACCCATTCCCTTCTCTATGTAACACCTGTGTTCAGCAACAATATAATAACCAACATGAACATGGTCTACATGTAAAACATCAGATCTCTGCCAAAGTAAACTAAATTTGTGAATGCAGTAAGGCAAACACTTGAAAGCTAATTCTGGAAGAGCTAAAATCAAACCACTTAAAAAAAGTGGGATTGGACCTTTTAACACTCAACGAAGTGATCGAAGCGCAAAAAAGTGCACAATTAAACGATCTTGCTGAGCTGCCCAGGAACACATGCAAGAAATTATTAAGGAAAATACTACTGGGAAACGTCCCAAGAAAGACCTATTGCTATACAAGATGTATAAACACTCAGAATATGCCTCCGATTCTTATTTTCTACCAAAGCAACCATATATACATTCAGATCTGGAGGCCACAGTAAAAAGGAAATTCCACGCATCAGATTACTGTACACGCCACTATCCCAGTTTGAAGGATCCTGGAACATTTGTCTTGCAGGCATCAAGGGATGTGGACTATTTTGGAGATATAAGAATGGAACTATTGGTCATATTAACTGCCTCCACCAAAAAACTAGTCGATCAAAGGAAAAATATCTATGGGCAGTCTTAGAGACTAATGTCAGGACTGTCACCAAGACCATTAAACTTTTTTAATGCATAGTCTAACTCTTGTATCAACAAACCTTTGAACTACTTAGACAAAGGATACTATTATCTTAATCAAATTGCTGAGATAACAATTTTGTTTAATAAACTCTGTTTTATTTAATGTTCTTATGCTGCTTTTAAACCTAGCATGCTTTATAATTACTTTTAAGTGTGTCTAACGTGGTGGTCAATATTTTATGTAATTTGTTTTACATTTCTTGTTTATTGTAATCACTGATTAATAAATTCAAATGACTTATTCATCCAACAAATTGGCAGCACTAAAAAAAAAGAGACTGTACCCTATAAAGACTCAGTGCCTTATTATGACTTTGGCGGTGTGGCAGCGGGCCGCCACGCCAGCGCCCGGCTGTCACACCACCAAAGCCATAAAGAGACCGCCTGCCGGATTCTGACTGGAATCTAGGTCGGGCGGTCCTGCGGCGGCTGGCCACGGTGGTGCAGTGCTATGGCTCATACGTGACCCGTAGCAAGGTACCGCAATGGGAACGTCATTGCACTTTCCTGTAGGGCATGGACTGTTTAAAGTCAATGCCCTGCAGGAACTGGGGGTGCATGCAGACAGGGGCACACTATGTGCACCCCTGCATGCATCCCCTGGCGCAGAGTCAACAGGGGGCCCAGAGGGGCACCCTTTGTTTCCTCACCGCCACACTTTTCATGGTGGGCGCACCACCATGAAAACTGTGGCAGTGAGAAAACTAGTAATATGTGTGGTGGTGCCTCAGTGGCACCGCCAGCATATTACCACCCTCACTCTGCTGCAAGACCACCAGGGGTCACAGATCACTGGTGGGAACAGTGGTCCTGTGGCAGTCCAACCGCCATAGTCTGGACCGCCAGCCTGGCAGTCCACTGACCGCCACCACGACTACAGCGGTCCAATGAACCACCATAGTCGTAATAAGGCCCTAAGAAATTGGGTTATTGGTTGAGAGGGGTGGAAGCTCCACTCAGGCAACAACCAAAATCCTTGTCAGGGTGGACCACAGAAGTCACTATATTAACCTGTGGTTAACCCTCCTGTAGCTTAGCACAATAGTCGTGAGGCTTAAGTTAGAGGCACTGAAATGAAATGAAATTTGTACTTGTAAAGCGCACCCATACCCCCAAAGGGGTGTCCAGGCGCTGTACGCATACCGCTGTGGAACCCTTCCTGGCTTTTCCCTGTGAAATGTCCACTCCTGGGCACCCCCAGGGTGAAGCCAGGCATCCCAGCGCTGTTGGGGCCGTTGTGGAGATTAAGCAAGCTATTGCCCAGAGTTGCAGAGTGGGACCCATGATTAGAATAGGCACCGAGGCGAGAATTATCAGGTCCGAGGAAATTGAGCCCAAGACCCGCCGAGGCGGGAATTGAACCCTGGTCCCGGGCCAGATCTCTGCATCAGGGTCTGCCGCTCTAACCATTGAGCCACACTTCTCCACTGTGTTAAGTATTTATGCAGCATCCAAGCGATAAAGTGAAAACACAGCACAATACAAATCCCAAACCAATTTAGAAAAATATTATAAATTGGAATAAATAAAATGAGATGAAAATGACAAAAATCTAATCAGAAGAAAGGAAGAGATGCAATTTTAAAGGTTTAAGTAAAAATAGCAGCAAGGAGCAGAAAGCAATAACTGTGGGTATCTGGTTGCGCTAGACCGATATACAGTCACAGGTTCAGGCCGTTCGCAAAGGAGTGCGGGCTGAACACAGGGACCAGGTTAGTCCAGCTGAAAACGTTACCGTCTCAAAGTTTGGCACGCATAATTCAAAACATCATGATTTCATAGGAGGAGCTCAAGTGATGGTAGCCAAGGGTTCAGCACCTGGGGAGGCACATCTTGGGGATCAGGAAATCACCAACAGCGCTGAGACAGGTCCAGTTACAGCAGGTCAGATGGTTGGGAGGCCTTTGGAGCTTGTTGTGTCCCCATAGCTCAGAACAGGAGTCACTCAGGTTAGCCTTGGATGAAGGAAGCTGGTCCAAGTTTACTTCACAGATGGCTGGGCAGGCCTTAACCAGAAGAGCAGGCCTCTGAAGAACAAGGCCTCTGAAGAACAAGGCAGGCCTCAAGTCGCAGGCCAGTCCTCTGGGGAACAAGGAATTCCTTCTTCTGTAATGTCCAAAGGTCCAGGAATATGAGTGTCTCAGGAGGTGCAGTACTTATATCTGGTGCCATCCTTTGATGTGGAGGAAACTTC
Organism: Calotriton arnoldi; assembly: GCA_963921515.1. Lineage (NCBI taxonomy): Eukaryota > Metazoa > Chordata > Amphibia > Caudata > Salamandridae > Calotriton > Calotriton arnoldi. The sequence goes on along the minus strand of CAWUFW010000844.1, from coordinate 190,430 downwards.
TAGTTCACCCCTACATCTAATTCTGGAAAGGTCCTTCCTTCCCCTGCCCAGGTTGAAGAGGTCTAAGGTGGCAAAAGGCTGGTGTCAAGTTTCTTTGTGAGTGTGTTGGAGTCAGCCCTTTGAAATGTAAGTGCGGCAGGTAACAGCTCTGCCCCTTTCATCCTGGCAGGATGGTCCTTTCCCATCTACACCTAGGTCCTATTGTTCACTGTCTGGGCCCAATACATGTTCCTGGTGGGGGAGCAAGTAACAGGCCCAGGCAGATGGAAACTCCTAGAAGGTCTCAGAAAATTTAGCGCAGGATAATACCAACTTTCTAAAAGTTGCATTTTCAAAATTGTAGTCTAAAATCCGACTTTACTATTAAAGATTTTAAATTACAATTCATTTGAGTCCAACCATGACATTTCTGCCTGCTTCCAATTAAAAATTAGCACTTTGTATTAAATACAATAAAGTAACCCAATGTTATCCTATGCGAGAGGTAGGCCTTACAGTAGTGAAAAAGGAATTTAGGAGTTTTTCACTACCATGACATGTAAGACTTAAAAACACATGTCCTCATTTTTTTAATACAGTGCACCTCGCCCAATGAGCTGTTTAGGGCCAATTTTAGGGGTGGCTTATATGTATTAAAAAGGAACATTTAGGCCTGGCAAAAGGTTTATTTTGCCAGGTCGAATGGACAGTTTAAAACTTCACTACAGACTGCAATGGCAGGCCTGAGACATGTTTTAAAAGGCTACTTTTAGTGGGTGGCACAATAAGTGCTGCTTCTCACAAGCAGCATTAATTTACATGCCCTGGGTGCCTGTGTACCATATATGAGTGACTTGCAAGTAAATTAAATGCACCAATCAGGTGTAAGCCAATTGTAGCATGTTTTAGGGGAGGGCACAAGCACTTTAGCACTGGTTAGCAGTGGTAAGGCGCACAAAGTCCAAAAAGCCAAAAAAATGGGTTCACTATAGAATTATGGACAGGCTGACTAACCTTTGCGACATGCTTGTTGGATTAAAATTACCATTTAACCATCTCTATTTATTGGGTTGAGAAATAGTCCACAGCAAAATAAACATATTCTGAACAATCAAATGTGTCGGTCCAAAGAAAAATCAACCCCAACCCTCATCCCTCCACATCCCAATACAAAGAGGCACCAAATTCAGTGAAATCAAACATTAGCATAGAAAGTTGTTGAGGTCACATAGCTAGCTTAATAACATCAGGGAAAGACTACTGATTGAGCAAAACAATATTGGTCATTGGCAATGAAACAAGCTTAATGATCTCTGTCTTGTTGGGCAAGTGGTCCATAGCAAACCCCTCAACAAGAAAGCCAAGAGTGGTCCCACACTGATCCATATGCTATTTGAGAGTCAGCAAAAGCTGGAGATGATCTTTCTATAGCTATAACATTCCAAAGGCGAAGATACCAAGCGGAAATATCTGGAGGCTCCCGATTTTTGCAAAAGGCCGCCAACGTGGTCTTGGCACCCCCGAAGCACTTCCACATAATCACCCGGTCATTTCGTGTTTGATATTGCAGCGAGGTTGATCTCAAGCCCAGAATAACAAAAGAAAAAAATCTGATGGGATTGGGTAACCCAAGACTGTTTTCACAGCTGCTAAGATTTTACACCAGAAGGGCCTAATCTTAGGCCAGTTATACCAAATGTGTTAAAAATCACCCTCCAACCCACAGCCCCGCCAGCACATATAGCTAGTGGGAAAACCACTTTAGTATTGTGTGATAATAATATCAGTCAAATATAGTCTTGTAGGGTGCTATCCTGCCAATAATACTTTGAGAATTTTTAGTTAAATCGTGCCACAGGAATTTCCACTGTGAATCGGTGTTACGTATATTTGCAAGTTTAGCCCAATAATCTCAAAGGATGAAGACTGGGGTTAATTAATTTCAGCAAAATAGCGTATAAGGATGTGAGTCTACCTCTGGATTCCCTGGCGGACTTCACAAATCTTTCAAGTGGGGATGCCTCCCACCTCTCAAAAGGGCCAGGTAATGAGCTGGGGCTGGCATATGATGTAGAGGGATATGTGGAGAAGGGAAGAATGTGTGTGGTGATCTAAGAGGGCTAGAATCCCACACTTTCTGGGTAGTTAGGGTGGGCAGGCTAAGGTAAGTGTTGGCCGGCCTGTCCCCTCTAGGATACCATATTAAGTCCCAAAGGAACTTGTCGATGACTGCTCAATCCATATGAACCCAATGTTTCTCAGAGAGCCTAAGGGACAAGTCAACAGTGATTCTTAGCTGAGCAGCTTTATAATAAAACATGAAATATGGGCGAACCGACCCTCCTCTCGATTGATCATGCCTAAGTACTTGGTTACTCAAGCGAGGTCTCCGATTTTGACAAATAAATTGTGAAATTGCTGATTGAGAAGAAGGATGAGGGAGGAGCAATTGGGAGGGCCTGGAAAAGGAAGAGAAACAGTCATTTTTCTGTAGAGGAACCGTCATTTTTATTTAATTTATACTCACTATCCAAGGGAGATAGAACGGTGTCTATCGTCTGTAGGCGTCTTTTAATGTGGCCGGAAGTTTAGAATAGTTAGCAGTATACATATCTCTGAGATGTGCAGTGATGTGTATATCTAGGTATTTGATATGTTTTTTTGCCCAATGGAGTTGCGTGTGCGAGGATAATGCAGCTACAACCTTTTTGGGAATTGTAAGATTGAGTTGTTTGGACTTCCTGGTATTAAACTTAAAACCTGTCACGGCCTCAAGCTCCCTTTGATGCCCAAACAGCCGCTGTAAATGAGTATCAGAGTTCACCATGGACAGCAGATGACGTCAGCAAACAGAGTGATTTTGTGCTCTGGCCCTGCAAAAAGAACACCCTCAATCTCTTCATCCCCTCAAACCAAAGCTGCAAAGATTTCTATGCTTAACACATAAAGGAACGGAGAGTGAGGGCAGCCCTGTCTTGTGCCCCTCTGTAAAGAGATGGGAGCAGACAACCTGCCGTTCACCTGCACCCTTGATGTTGGAGAATGGTAGCCCACCAGCAACATACCAATGAAAATTAGGCCAAAACTGAAGTGCTCTAGGGGAAGCCTCTGGAAGTCCCTTCCACCAGATCAAAAGCCTTCTCAGCATCAAGGGATACCAACATAGCAGGAATATTTTTGGGGTAAATTTTTTAACCAGGTGTGACAAACCTTCTTATATTGTCAAGGGTCTGACGTTCCCGGATAAATCCTGAATGATCTGGGGGGAATTAGCCTTGGGAGACGAACCTCCAGTGTTGCCACTAAGACCTATGCGTAGAGATTTGCATCAAGATTAAGTAAAGTGATAGGCCTATAAGAGGAACACAGACACGCCGCCTTCCTCTGTTTCAATATCAAGGAGATTTGAGCCTCGGACCTCAAAGAAGTAACCATTGCCTCTCGCGTAAAGGAATTAAAGAGCTTAATGGGGGATTAATGTATTGCAAAGGATTTGTACAAGCGGGCAGTAAACCCATCGGGTCCTGGTGCTTTGTGCAGCTTCAAGGACTTGATAACTGCTCTAACTTCCTCTTGGACGTAATTTAAAGAAGTATTTAAACAAAAGGTGCAAGTGCTCTTGGCTGCAGGATTTTAATTACTTGAGAAAAAGTCGGACAAACCAGCTTCAATAATATCTGGCAGAGATTGACAGTATACAATTCTATTGCAATAGTAGTTTAACAATGACAAGAAACATTTGTATGACTTTTAGGTGAGGCAGGTCTCACAATATCTGTTTGTGGGAGGTTGGCATGGAATTCCGATGGATGCCCATCTCTATAACATTAATACTGGAACATGTGCTTTTTAATCTCAATCCTTTAGTTTCATATAGGAACGAATGTACAGTACCACTTTTTAATAATGACATTAAATTTACAAATAAAGCTATTTTTTTAAATTGAGAGCTTACACAACTCTTTCTAAAGTGAAATATGTATATATATTTAATTTTCATAGTATCACTATGGTTTCATGGAATGAACGACAATAAAAGGTAGTGGTCTCTATGTTGCAGTATGCCAGAGGTGTGAGCCAATGTGTTTAAGCAGTGACAAACTTTAAGACATGCATCTATGAGACTCAGGAGACTACAGAAGTGGTAACCCTCCAAATCAAAGCGAATGAAAGGCCTACTAATGTGGATTGTAAGCAGACAGCCCGCATACAAAGGCTCCAGGAGAGAACAGTGGTGAGATGAACCGTGCACCCATTCCCTGTAGGAGAAGAACTGCCCAGGTGTGCGCGCGACTAAAATTCCGAACCTGAAAACGCCCGCCTGGCACCGAATATTGACCTCCAACTCGTTCTCACATCTATCTGTCATCTCCCTGACGCCCAGGCGGCTGTTGTCATAGAAACGAGACGCTGTCAGTGAAGCGCTGCTGTTTGATGGGAAATGCGGCGCCATCTTTGTAGAGGCTTGGAGTTTATTTATTGATGTGATTTAATATAGCATGGATATTACCCAAAAATGTTAGCGCGCTTTGGATAAGAACTATAGCTTTTTTTTGCAGTTTTATGTACAGTCCTCCTGAGGCTTGAGCCAGGAGAGACGTACGAATCTGTGTGTTGCGTGAGCTTGCAGATTTTTTAAATTGCTGTTTGCACATTTTTAATGACACCGTTAGTCTTTTAATTTGAAATTTGCGTCTTTGCACTTCCTGAGGGCATCACACTCCGGTGGTCCGCTTTGCTAACGCGGGACCGCCATTTCGGGAACAGTTTTTGGTTAGCGGGCTAGTCTTCACAGCCCGGGGGATATTTAAAGTGAGGCTGGCGCGAGCGCGCTCCCTGAAGTCCTCCTGAGGCTTGAGCCGGGAGAGACGTACGAATCTGTGTGTTGCGTGAGCTTGCAGATTTTTAAAATTGCTGTTTGCACATTTTTAATGACACCGTTAGTCTTTTAATTTGAAATTTGCGTCTTTGCACTTCCTGAGGGCATCACACTCCGGTGGTCCGCTTTGCTAACGCGGGACCGCCATTTTGGGAACAGTTTTTGGTTAGCGGGCTAGTCTTCACAGCCTGGGGGATATTTAAAGTGAGGATGGCGCGAGCGCGCAGCGGACGCGCGCAGCGGGCGCGCCGCTGGCGCGCCTAAGGCAAGCCCGTCTGCGCCCGTCCGCGCACCGGTCGCGTCCAGCGCCAGCCCCCATGCCGGTCACGGCACAGGTAAAGCCCAATCAATTAACTACTCCAGCAGGACTCTGCACGATCTTAACAATACTTTTCTAAAAGCTGACTGTCTATGCATCTCAGTGGACAATAGGCCCACGCATAGTCAACTAACCTGTCCTGGCTGTTCTACTAAACTGCCGATTTTTGTATTTGAAAAGACTAAAGAGAGACAAATTACAGGTAAAAACAACAAACGACAAGAGGAAGTAAAAATTGGGAAGTACGCCCTGTTTAATGCAAGGTCCCTGGTTAAACATAGTTTGGAATGCTCCTCCCTCATTGAAGATGAAAACATTAGTATTGCATTTATAACCGAATCTTGGACGGATGATGCTTCAGGTCCGGATTTGATTAAAGCAACACTACCAGATTATCTCTCCTTTACTTTAAATAGATCTCATAAGACATAATTACAGCCTCTTTTAAGCCCTCATCAAATGACGAATGTGAAGCTCTGGATTTTAGTTTCTATATCTCAAGTCACCACACTTTTAAAGGCACACTCATTTACAGACCACCGGGCCCTAGAAGCCCGTTCATCACAAAAGCTGCTTGTATGTTTGAAAATGGGCTAAGTGCCAGCTCCTATACGATTTTAGGAGACTTTAACTTCCATTTGGAAGCACAAGCAGACTCAGACACCTCAAATTTGTTAGAGCTGATGAGTAGTCTCGACTTAAAACAATTGGTCAATGGTCCTACCCATAAAGCAGGACATACTCTGGATGGCATATTCTCAAATAACATGCAACTATCAGTTTTAGATCTTCTCCCAGTGATCTGGTCAGACCACAAAGTTGTGCTGTTCACAATGGCTGTGCCTGAGCGACATTTGATAAAACCTGCCATTAAACAACTAACCAGTAGGGCATGGAATAAGGTAAACACAGAGGAATTACAGGAGGTGTTAACCTCCACATCTTTTAATCCTCATATAGATTTGGATGAGGCTGCTTTGCAATATACTAACTGGCTGAATGCAGCCGGTAACAAACTTGCCCCTGAAAAATGTATTCGATCCAATAGAGCACGACCCTCTGCTCCATGGTATACACAGGAACTCAGAGACCTGAAACTGGTCTGTAAGCATCTTGAGAGATCGTGGAGGAGGGAGTATAAGGATAAAGAAAAACATGAATATAAAAATGGATTAGCCCAATATAAAAAGATGCTGCAAGAAACAAAGCAAGAGTTCTTTGTGAAGAAAATCAACTTAGCTAAAAATTCTACTAAAGAACTTTTTAAAACTGTAAATGCCTTAGCGCATCCAGCCCCTCCGCCTATTCAGGCCAGTCAGGAATTATGCGACAAAATTGCAATTTTTTTTCCCGATAAAGTGGATGTCATCTTCTCATCCTCCCTACTAAACATCTTCTGGACTCTGAAATAGAAACAAGTACTGGGTCAAAACTAGTCCAATTCACTGCAAAAACCACCTTGGACATTTCAAATGCACTCTTGAAAGTGAAAACGGGATCACCTTCGGATCCATGCCCAGTCTCGTTTTTAAAATTAGCAGCCGAATCTGTGGTCCTTACCCTGACCCACATTATAAATGCAATGTTTACTGAGGGATATTTTCCCAGATTGTGGAAAGAGGCATTGATATTACCACTGCTTAAAAACCGAATCTGGATCCCGGTGATGTGATTAATTTTAGACCCATATCTAGACTCCCTCTCCCGGCGAAAATTGCAGAGAAAATTATGAATGAACAACTCGGCGCTTTCCTGGAAGAAGCTCAGGTACTTGACTCTACTCAATATGGCTTTCGCAGTGGTCATAGCACGGAAACTGCGTTACTTAAAACTACAGAGGAGATTAGGACTACACTCGACCGTGGAGGAAAAGCAGTCATGATTATGCTGGATCTCTCTGCAGCCTTCGATACGGTCCATCACGCCCTGTTGATGGACCGGCTGCGAGAGATCGGAGTACAGGGCTCAGCATGGAAATTACTTAAATCTTTCCTCTCAGACAGACAACAGTCAGTCACCCTTGGCGAATTCTCATCCAAACCTTTCTCTCTGCCTTGTGGGGTCCCTCAAGGGTTGTCTTTGAGCCCAACACTTTTTAATATTTATGTGTCGCTCTTAGCTCCCTTGATTTAATCATTTGGGTTCAATTTAACCTCATATGCAGACGACACCCAAATTGTAGTGTCATTAAGGCCAGGAGAGTTGCAGGGAACGGCAGCCAGATTTCACGACTGCATGATAGCAGTGGGCAACTGGATGGCCCAAAACGGTCTAAAACTAAATTCTAGTAAGACAGAGGTAGTTCTGTTTAGCAATGATGCTAACTTTTGGAACTCGACTTGGTGGCCTGACACACTAGGCCCTCCTCCCACGCCTGTCAAAAAGGCAAAGAATTTAGGAGTCTGGATAGACAATAAGCTCAACCTCAAGGATCAGGTGAATGCAGTAGTCTCATCCACCTCCTACATATTAAAAACTTGCAAGAAGATCATACATGTTTTACCTAATGATAGCCGTCAGTTAGTGATCACCGCTCTAGTGATGTCCAGACTAGATTATTGTAACAGTTTATATCTCAACATCCAGGAAGGTTTGATGAATAAACTGCAACTTTTAGAAAACGCAGCGGCTAGATTGCTGTCCGGCACCCCAAAACATGTCTCCATCTCAGCAGAGATTAAAAGACTTCACTGGCTGCCGATGCGAAAACGGGTACAATTTAAGGCTCTGTGTATAGTACACAAAGCCCTTCATAGAACCGGGCCCAACCATCTCATTACGCAATTCCAATGGTACACACCAACTAGATGTCTACGCTCCTCGGAAGCTAAACTTGTATCGGTGCCCTTTGCAAAAAAGACCAATTGGGGTGGAAGAAGCTTTGTGGTTAGCGCAGCCAAGGCATGGAATGGCCTTCCGCTGCAGTTGAGATCCCTTCCAAGCCTGCTGGCCTTTAGTAAGGCTCTGAAAACTTGGCTCTTTACCGCACAGTCTTAGGTTTTTATCTTTTTTGCCTCTTGACTCAGGATCTCTCTATGACTTCAGGTAGCGCCAGGACACCTTCGGGTAGCAGTTCGCGCTTTATAAATGTTAATAACATAACATAACAGAGGGTGGTAAAGTGCAAACACGGAGGTTTGGTCCATCTACACAAAAAAGATGCAATGTGATTAAGTTCGCAAGAATGAAAGATGACAGTAAGCATTCTTTCCGTGCTCTCACAGTGAACAGAGTAAGGAACAAACATTTCTAGATTTGTTAAAGTCCTAAAATGAAGAAAAGAGCCTCCATATTCAACAACAACCAAAAGAGTACCAAAGAGTTGGAGCGAACAAAGAATGGAAAAGAGAAAAGGTTCTGGGTACCTTGGAAATGTAAGGCAAGATGAAAGCACTGACTGCTGTTTGGATGCAAAGGGAGGAGGCTTCAGAAAAGCTCTACAGACACATAAGGCACTCTGCTTTACCTGTCAACAGGTAAGAGCAGAACAATGCGAAGAACCTTTTCCACAAGGTTTATAGTTGAAAAAACATCCGATTTATCACTTCAGTCCTCAACCTGAGCAAAAACCATAAACAAATCCTAGTTCTTAGCCATTATCGAGGACATGCTTTACAACTTGGACACATCCAAATAGATGGTGGACATGACAATGGTAAGAAAACACAAGAGGAATTAGTGAAATGTGTGTTTTGGCCTGGAATAGATAAACAACCATATTATGCCAATAGCATCCCACCTTTCAGCTGAAGAACAGAAACTGGGTTCCTAAGGCTCCATTTCAGCCAATGACTGTAGTCCAAGAGCCATTCCATTAGCTAGGTATGGATTTCAATGGCCCCCTGAAGCCAGCCAGCTTTGGGTATCATCTCATACATGTGTGTAAATTATGCCAGGTTTTACCCAGAGGCTTTTCTTCTACCACATACCCGTAAAAATTAATGTGATCTACTAATTCAATATATGACCAGGATTGGTAAACCAATCTAAATAGTGCCAGACCTACGAGCTAACACCCCTTCTTACTTGACACAATTAATATGTTCTGCTCTAAAGTCAAACATCTTAAAACATGTAATTCCCAAATGGATGACCACATCAAAAGGCACCACAAGCCCATTAAACAGATGTTTATTAAAGTGGTTATACCCCAAGACAAGGATTGGGTGGAAGCATTGCCATTGACCTTAAATGTGGAGTGGAGCACATCCAAGTACCCAACAGGATTCAGTCTTTTGGACCTCTTCTTTACAATCAACAGAGAAACCATCAGAAAACACAGTTTGGCAAACTATGTGTTGCAATTGCAGACCACTTAAAGGGTGCCAAAGAAATCGATTTTGGGATTCTTCAAAAACTCAATTGACAGGAGGAGCAATCAAAAACACAACTTGATTAACTGTGAATTACGGTTGTTTAACTACTTAAAGAGTACCAGAGAAATCGATTTTGAGACTCTTCAAAACATGAGAAAAGAACTGCAATAAGGAAATCGAGCCAATTCAAAGGGACTGATAACCAACATTAAAGAAAACAAACTGCAAGAAAAGTAAATGGTCTTTTATCCAACTAAAATCAATAACAAGGACTTTTTGCCTCATCGAGAGAAGAAGGTAGTCTTAACCCTGATTGTCAAAGATACAAGAACAAGATTTAAGAGCAATGGTGGCTGGTGAGATTTAGAACTGGTGAGGCATAAATGACTGTTCCAAAGTTGAAGGAGCAACCAAGCATGGCTATTACTTTTTAGGTCGAGCCTGGGCAGCTGCTCTGCGAGGCATGCTGTATTCTTGAAGCTCCGTCCACTCTCCACCCACATTTTTCATCGGCTTGTGTCATTGTCCTTTGTAAATGCTGGCTTCTGATTCGTTAATAGGCTTGTTAGTCCCTCTTTAGTACCGCCTTGTCTTCATTTGTAACCTCCCATAAGGACTGGCCCTTTTACTTCTGTTGTTACATGGTATGTCTTATTTACTCTGTAAGCACAATTTTTTTTAATGAGTTTCTCTTACTGCAGGCACAACATGCTTTCCAGCAACATTCAGCGCGCTATGCGCGCTTTCATCATCATCATAAAACTTTATTTCGGCCTGTATGGCCAGAAAAGCACAGATAAAAATACAATACATGACATTCAATTCATAAAAGGTAACCATTGCACTGCGTGAGGCACCAAATAGCACATTGATGGTAGGAATTGTAAACATATTACTTAGCTTGAACATCTCACCCACTCGCCAGCCTCAATAAACCCAAGATTAACCCCTAGGTATATAAGCCATAAAATACTTGTGCAATATACAGACAACAAAAAACCTTTTCATTGATCAGACGATGGGGTACAATAAAGTGCGTGTGCATGGCCAATAAAATGGCCTTTACAAAAAACCAACATCACTCAACTATAGATAAATTACATTAAAGTGCTTGTGATATGCTTGGACAGCATAGAGGCATTTGCATTATTTAAAGGAACAGAATCAATTAAATGCACAGGCCATACCTAGACGGGAAGGGGACCATTCCAATAATCCTAGGTTGTTCTACTATTCCGTGTGCCTGGCTTGAGTGTCAAGAAGCAGCCGATAGATATTTGTGTCAAAGTGCATGTGCATACTTCAGCAGCATCTTAATTTTTACTTAAATCCTGAACCACGCTCTTTAAAGTGCATGTACAAAACATATGCGGCGCAAGGGCCATTACAGTTACCCAAGACCAACATTTTTGATGCTGTCATGGTGGCCCTCACCTAACAGCGTTTAATGGTAACTAAAGTGTAAAAGTATAAGTGCAACAATTTATACAGCACATAATGGTTAAAAAAAGATCATTATTAAAGTCATCAAGTGAATTCATTCAATTAGAAATACAGATATACGGGCCCTGTTTACATGATATATAATAATAGTGGACCCGCCCCACCTACGGGTTCTTCTTTAAAATGGCCCTACGGGTGCACCACATAGAGAATAAAAAATGTGATATAGAAAACACGATGAGTAAGTGGGAATCATATTTCAATAGTCTAAAGACCTCACTACAGTGTCTGGACCCCAAATTCCTGCATAGCTGAAGCAGCCATCGAGTCCTTACCCTCTTGTAGCCTTGACAAAAAAATAACACATGATATTCCGTTTCTTCTGCGAAATTGCAGGCTGGGCAGCCCAAATTGGATGAACCCGCCCACTTATTTGTAAAAGTACGCAGCGGAAGCGCCCCGTGTCTAAATTGCAAATATAGCTTCTTGGCCAGAAGCGGCTGAATGTCGTCAAGGACGGCTTCTAGACTATAATGGTCTTTTACTTCCAAGAACCCTTGAGTCAGTCGGCCAGATGAGGGCCTCCTGTGTAGCTGCGCAAGTTTGAGTTCTCTATAGCTCTCGATCAGGACCTTCCTTGGAATTGCCGGGCAGGTTTCTTCTGCGTAATCCCATAGGTTCCCCCTACCCATGGCCACACAGGTTTTCCTGATATATGCCAACCATGATAATTTGTCTGCACCATATAGGCCCAAAACTTCTCTCAACTCATCCCTGTATGCAACCAATTCAGGAGTGCTCCACAGACGACGCCAAAATAAAAGGGGTCTAAGAGCGGCTTCGCCTGCAATAGGTCTAATCCCAAGATCCATACGGAGAGGTGTTAATGAGGTGCTAGAGGGAAGACCCACTAATTGCCTAACATAGGAATTCTCAGTGCTCAATAACGAGCCAGATGGATAATGACCCCAAATTTCAGCACCATACAGGGCAGCACCCCTAGCTTGTGTTTTATAGATTTCCACTGCCGGGCCAACAAATTTATAGGTGCAGCTCCTATATACCTTGATCAGGCCCCCCGTTATCTGAGCCGACTTTAGACTTGTTTTCTTGATTTGCGCACCCCAGTCCATTTTCTCCGTGAGTGTGATCCAGAGGTACTCAAAGATGGACACCCTCTCTAATGATCGTCCATCTAACCGGGGGTTTGGCCGGGTACTGTTGCTTGCATTATATACCATATACTTAGTTTTCTGGAGATTTATCTCCAGACCCCAGTTTCTACAAAAAACACAAAAAATGTCAAGGGCCCTCTGGATTCCCATGGGTGATTTCGAAAGCAAGAGGGTGTCGTCAGCGAACATCATGGCTGGTATTTTTCGATTCGCTAACTTGGGAGCATCGATGTCCTGCCCTGCAATCAACGACTCAACTAAGCCGTTAATAAAAAGGCAAAGGAGAGTCGGGATCAGGACACACAGCCTTGAGGAACACCTCTTTCTACCGGGGGCTGTGAGTGCTCCGTTTTTGCCATACCTAATTTGGGCAAAGTTGCCCACATCTAAGCGTTTCAACTGATGGCAAAGGTACGCTGGGACTCCCATAGCCAATAAAATTGCCCATAGTTTATCCCTCGGCACCAGGTCGAATGCAGATTTTAGGTCCACAAATATTAAATAGAGGCTGCCACCCTCTATGCACACTGATTTCCAATATAATAGTTGTAGCCTAAAAATGTTATCAGTTGTAGAGATCTTAGCTCTAAATCCGGCTTGGAGGGGACTGAGAACATTATGCTCGTCCATCCAGCTCTGGAGTCGCCCCAAAAGTACACGGGCAAATATTTTCTGGCCGTCGCCAATAAGGCTGATGGGGCGATAGTTAACAGGTAAAAGCGGTGAACCCTTTTTAAAGATTGGTATAATTTCGGCCCCCGCCCAGGTGGTGGGGATCGCCATGCCCTGCAAAATGGCATTGAACAAAGACCACAAGTAGGGGGCCCAGATGGTTGGTTCAGAACGAAAGAGGTCCCCGGGGATCTTATCTAGCCCTGGTGCCTTAGATGGTGTTATCCTACTCAGTGCCTCAGTTATCTCTTTAAGGGAAATCGGAGGGATGTCTAAAGAAGTTGACTCAGGGGGATTAAGTGTATTAACCACTAGCCCATCCTGATCCTCCACCCTTGAGTATAAGGCTTCAAAATGTGCCTTCCATGCATCCTCCCCAATATTAGGCTCTATAGCCAGTTTGCCCTCTTGAGAACCTGAATTGACCACGTTCCAAAAAGACCTCATATTGTGATTATTTAAGGCGCTTTTGAGGGTGTCCCATTTTTGGCACTCCCAACTACTTTTTGCCTTAGTGATGGTGCTTTTGTGGGCTGCCCTTTTTTCCCTGACCAATGGCCTGTCGTTTGCTTTGATGGCAGCAATAAGATCTAACTTGGCTACACCACAACTGTCATTATACCATGGGTGACGAGCTTTTTTGGTCCCCCTAGACCTCCTGATTGGCCATGGTAGAAAGTAAATCTTGATGGTTATTAAAGATTTTAGAGAGGGAGGCAGGGCTGCCATCGTTTAAAGTAAGTTGGTTCGCCACCATGAGAAATGGGATGACTAATTGGTATAGGGAGGCCATCTTTTCTTGCGATTGGGAAAATTCCCCCCAACGAACTCTCCTCCTACAATTGGACAATATTAATCTAGAGTCAAGTGGTGATGAAACTTCAGAAACATTCTTAACACATGGCGAAGTTACCTCTAGAATGAGCGCATTGTGGTCGCTATCATGGCGAGGCATGATTTTAAAGTCTAACACCCTATGCCAGGTTTTTGTGTCTACCAGGATGTAATCTAAGATGGAGGCATGCCCCGGTCTATTGAATGTGTAATTCCTCGGGGTGTCAGAAATTGTGCGACCATTACACGCTCTTAATGAAAGGTTCAGAGTGAGAGTATACATCTGCAACACCAGTGGAGTCCATGCCCGTGTTGGCGGGATATTGGGCACTGGAATGGCCCAATATAGGTCCTCTTCACTGGGGTTGCCAGTGGTCAATCCATTCAATGGTTCAAACTGGCAGTTGAAATCCCCCCCAATGATTACCCAAAAGTTATCAGGGATTGATGGAAGAAAGGCGGTCAGTTGGTCGAGAGTCGTTGACTCTTGGCCATGCCGTACCGGCCTTGAGTAGACATTGATCAGGGCAATTCTGACCTTGGTAGGAAACGTCAGAAAGAAACAGAGGATGTCTTGCGAGGAAGTCTCTATCTGTTTCACATCGCAATCCAGGTGCACACCAACCCAGGTACACAGACCCCCTGAAGGCCTTCCCCTACCCCACGGGTGGCTGTAATGCTGAATGACACATAGCCCAACCTATGTGTGTCCACCCTAGCCCATGTTTCCTGGAACATGCAGATCTCGTGTTGTTCAATAAATAGTCCCCATTCCGGATTATCTAATTTGGGGGAGAGTCCAGCTATGTTCTAGGAAAGAAATTGCAACCTAGTTGTGCCCATACGATTAACTGGACTGAGGGGCTGAGTGCCATAATTCACTATATGTCCATGATGATATTGGTTGATCGCCTCCAGCCTTGGGCCATTGCTGGTGTCATGATGTCCGGCTGGAATAGGTATAGAATTTCCAGCTGCCCACTGTTGGTAATTGGTAACCAGAGTGCTCTGTGGCGGTAAGTCAGGTAATAGTGAACTGAAAGGGGCCTTCTTCCATGCTCCGCTCCCGGCTCCTCTCTGTCCACCCTCATGTGTCATTACCTGTGCCCCCTTTTGGTTCAAAGACCCTCTCCGCTGTGCGGCCTCCCCCTGTTGAATTGGGCCCCCCAATGTCTCCTTTTGGCAATCAAGACTCTCGTCTAAGGGTCCAATGCTCAGAAGTCAATCTACTGACTCTAAAGGGCTAAATCTATTTGATAGCAGTAGGTTATAGAGTAATGGGATGGGTTAGTGCAGTCCTAGAATTGTGTATTGCTTGTTCTGATTCCACACACCCCTCTCATAACCATCTTTCCTTCTATTATATGATTTAAGACCTGGGGGAAAGAAATAGCCCAAGGGGAGGGACCTAATACCCCCATCCTCCCTTCGGAGATTGTGATCAAGGAGGGGTTCCACGATCTTTGGGTTTCTAAATTGATCACAACACAGTCCCCAGGGACATCTTTAGGCCTCCAACCCGGTGCTTGGCTAGCCAAAATATGCATTTATTTTTTAATTCAGAATGAGATTCCCTACACCCCATATTCAACTCTGGAACTCCAGTTAAGATGATTACATAGGGTGTTGAGGCTGGGGGGAGATTAATACATGGCAAGGCTGGCCTTGATTCATTACTTTCTTCTTTCTTTCTTGTGGGACAGACCTTGCACCACCCTGTGGCTAGACCCCTGTTGGGTATAGTCACATACTTGTTGCCTTTGCTATAAGTGGCCTACAACTACTTTCCTGGCTCTACCCCTTGAATAGGCTCCTGGCGATGAGTACTATCGTCTGCTCCTGTCCTAGCTGGATTCGTCATGCATTTACCTATGCCCTCCTGATTTGCGCAGCTAGCAGTTATGGCGGTGATCGTGTTATCTGTAGCTATGGGTTCCAATCTAATAGTGGGGGGGTGTGGCTGTGAATTTAAAGGACTTGATGGCTCACTCCCCTTTATGAATGCTTCTGTCTTACCAACCCATAGCCCCACCAAAGATGAAAGCTTATCTACCTGCTCCAACAAATTGTTGAGTTCATCCTTCCCCTTACTTGGACCTGTAGGTCCAGCACCAAGTTGGTCACCCCAACTGGCTGCTCCGTGCCAGCTTTTATAGGAGACCCTGTCCCGGACTCCCCAGAGTCACTAATCACCACATGATCTACAAGACGTTTCTTGCGTTTGGACCCCACAGTTGCAGCTGGTTTGGGTTTCCCTTTTCTAGCATGTGCACCCTCCAGATGCAAATTGGCACTGTGTATCTCGCAGCTCATTGCGCGTGTCCTTGGGTGAAGTGTTGGAGAATCCGGGGCCAGGGTTAGTGGTGAACCTGAGGCATCATGGCTAATAAGAGGTGTGGCTAGATCTGGGGTTAGTGACAAGCGCCTTTCAGTCAGTTCGATTTCCGTAGCCACCACACCTATTGCCCTCTGGAGCATCCTGTCGATAGAGGTTGGTTGGAAGGACGTTACGGTTTGCGGGGGAAGAGTTTGTTTTTTCCCTACGCAGGTGCGTTTTCCCTTATTTGCAGGATGCACATAGAGACAAACCGGGCCTTCTTGGTAGCTTATATTCACGATCAGACCTCACAGTAAGCCCTGTTATAAATGGCAGCCCCTGGGAAAGGTTTTGGGAGAATGATGAAATCAGTGATGAGCTAGGTTGTTAGCGGCTATCAGAGGGCATGAGCTACTTAAGAGTGCTTAGGCAGCAATGCAGGGCTAGAGAATGGTAAGTCACTGACCATTACTCCCCTGTTAAATTCGAGCATCAAGACCCGGGATCACCAGAGGCAAGCCTCAGAGGGGTGGCCCAGCCCAGCCTCCACCGGGCTCTGACGAGCGCAGACAGGCCCGAGACCTCTTAATAACGCCTCCTGGCGTGAGCGTGGACATCGGCGCCTCCAGGCGCTTGGAGATGTGGGGGATGGAGTCCTCGTTGGTGAGGCAAGTCTCAGGCTGCACAAACGGGCTCCCGCGCTGCGAGAGCCCGAGACCGCCTAATAACGCCTCCTGGAGTGAGCGTGGGCGCCTCCCGGCGCTTGGAGATGTAGGGGATGGAGTCCTCGGTGGTGAGGCAAGTATCAGGCCGCACAAATGGGCTCCCAAGCAGCTTACCAATGGCGGCCCCTTCTTTGAAGTGAAATAGGTCTTGCATTTACAAGAGTTTGAGCTATTGGCATTTTACATGACAATGCCTTTTATTTGTGTGTTAATTATCAAAACTGATTAATAAAAGGCATTGTCATTTACAATGCCAATAGCTTAAACTCTTGCAAATGCGAGACCTATTGCATTGCAAATGCTTGTTTTTTGTATATATGGCACAAGAACAGCACAAGGACCTTGGACTGGAGCGCTCTACATGAGCACCAATTAAATTACACGCGGTCAGATTCTTTCTTTTTTAGGCATTAGGAGACTAAAAGATTTGTCCTGAATCACAGGATGTTCAGCCGACGCTAGGACTCGACCCTGGTTCCCCAGTTACAAAACTGACGTAACACACATCATCATAATGAAAATTAAAGACTTTTGACTCACCTACCATTTAGGAGAAAATATGTATACTGTGGTGACCCTGAAGCTGCTTTTCCAAACTCTGTGTTTATGTTGGACACAAGCTCTGTATGTTCATGAGTGGAACAAACCTGTGCTGACCTTTCCGAGTGGGAATCTGCAGCTTTTGCTTTCCACTTGCCCAGCCAATCTTGATGCTGCTCTTTAAAATAAAGAACAAGAGGTTCTCTCAACAGTGTAGGAGAACGGCCTTGGGATTGGCTGGGCAGGGCACCTCAGAACTCTATCCGAAAATGGGGGCTGCCGTCACTGTCCACCTGGCTCTCAAATACAGCACCAGTTCAGAATCTTCAAAGTGTGCATGTCTTTTTCGCCATGTCCAAATACTTGCTCAGCCTGACATGCACACATTTTTATATCAGCCCCTGCCAGTCACTGAGCAGTGCGAGGAGGGCTACATTTCCTGCACTATGTGATGGCAAAGTTGCAACTCCAACTCAGGCTTGAGTAAATATAGGGCGTTTATTGCTGATAGTTTACAGTGTCTGTCATAGGTCTCAGGTGGCGGGGTACCGCTCAACGCTCCTGAAGAGGAACCGCCACTGTTTAAGAGATACAGCCAGCTTCCTCCAGAGCCAGAAGATCAACATAAAATCTCTTTACAGCCGAAAAACAAACTGTTTCACTTTTGCATTCTTTCATTTGGTTTACCTGGTGCACCTGTCATGTTTCAGAGCCCAATGTATAACCATGAGGAAATATCAGGCATACTGGCTGCATAACTGGATACATTTGAACAATGCAGCCCAGACTGGAAAATTTACTTACAACACCTTGAAAATGTTATCAGTACTTTGACAGCAAGTGGTCTTACAGAAGATCCTAGCAAGTGTGTTCTGTATGCAAAGCAAGTTGAATATCTAGATTCTACCTCGGGCAACATACTTATCAAATCCCATACAATAAAAACGAAGTGTCTTCAGAAAATATCTATCCCTAATGCGAAAATTGAGATTTTCACTTTCCGGTTCTAAGTTGGGTACTATAGATTCTTTATATCCAACCTTTCTGACATTATCACTTTTTTCTTGGATTGGTTGAATAAAACTTCTCCACCAAGAGTAAAATGGATGGGTGCAAGGCTCTGCTGGTTGGGGGTGCACCTAAAATGTACCCCTTTGCCCCCTCATATGTGCGAAGGTGGCTACTGCCCCTCATACCGGGCTATGGGAAGTCTGAAAACAGCTGATTAAGGGTGCCGGTGCACAGGCCTTTTTACCTGTTCGAGAGGAGGGTAGGGAGCCTACTGGCTCTTCCCTGTAAAGTCAGTTCAGACAACTCCCCATCTGCCCCCAGCCAGGCCATGTCCTTGCTTTCCTTCCCCACCCAGTATGTGCATTCTGTTGCGTGCACAATATTTTATATGTGCTTCTTGTCGCTTGGAAACCGGGTGCCGTGAGAAAGGTGTCCTAAGAACATCAGATTGTAGTTGTCCATCTTTTGGATATGCCATGCATACTGAATCAGTGGGATGTGGCCAATGACACACTAGATGCCTTTTGGGCTGGTGAATACACACTCACATTTTCCAAACTCAGATAATCTGCCCTGCAACAGGACTTGAGCTTCTATCTCCTTTGCGGAGCATCACTTACCAATGTATGCTACCCCTATTCCAGGAGTCTGGCTTTGGCTTCCAGATTTTTAGTGCCATTTATGGCCACTATACTCCAAAGGCAAAATAACCAAGAAACCCAGAATTGCTGAAGTTAGACGAGGATGCCCCAAACCTTTCTTACTAGCTAGACAGTACCATGCAAATAGTATTAAACTGCCTTTTTGCAGGGATCCGGAGTGGCTGGTGTTCCAGTTCAGAGAGGACCTGGCCTGGCAGTTCGAGCTGGACTGTTCCCATTGGAGCATGGTCAAGGCTGATTTGCACATTGCTGGGTCTAAGCAGAGGTGGCATGGTGTGCAAGATAATGATACACTGGGATGCGCCCCTGGGTGATTACGAGTAGCTGAGATTAATTCAAGCATTCCATCCATCACATTTTTGCATACTAGAGTAAGTTGCTGTAAGTGGATTGGGTACGCCCAGACGTGCATCTCGCGCACACTGTGAAACTAGAACCACAATATAGCTGGCTGATGATAAACGAAACTGGTCCTGGGTTACTTGTATTCCAGTTCAGGGTGGACTAGGCCTGACAGTTCGAGTTGAACTGTTGCCATTCGAGCAGGGTCAAAACTGAGGTGGCATGGTGTGCAAAATAACTTTGGATTGGGATGCGGCCCCAAGTGATAATCAGTGGCTGCGATTCATTCGTGCATTCCATCCATTACTTTTTTATATGCTACAGTGTGTCTACTTCAGTCTGAGGCAGAGTCAGGGCCGCCTGCTCTTTTTATGGTGTGCTGTATATGAAACTCATGCCTTCTCTCTAATTCAATTGAAGGACTATCTTTTTATTTAAAAAGATATAGCTTTGATTAGACATTGAGTTTATTGAATAATTGCGTAATAAATATCAGTGTTCCAGCCCTTCTACTGCCTACGAGAGTAGATTGCCACTCCCTGACCATGTGCCTTTGGAGAGCCAGGTGTAAACACAAATTTGTAAATCAATTACCCCATTGGAGTGCAATAGTCACTGAAGCCCTGGGATGTCAGTTATAAATTACTATACCTACCACATATACTAATTAAGTGTAACTGACTGTCCCAGACACAGAGAAAAACCCTCAAGCTTTGATTTCAATAGCTTAGATGCATAGCTGCCGAGGTTTCAGATTGCTATGCGTGACATTTTCATAATTTCAGTGTAATATGAGTGACATTTCAACAACTATGAGCGACGCTTTCTCACGAGCAAAATAAAGCAATGAAGATGAGGGAAACATAAATATCATAAATTACACCCACTTGAGCAACAATAAAGTCTAAGTTAACTGCTTCAAAGCATAAGAAATAGTTGTTAAACGACTTTCATTTATCAGATTACTGCCGCCGACCACATAAACTGTAGGCAGTGCTGCATTAGAAAGCTGAGCGTGGGAGGCACTCATTTAGGTCACAGCTAGGCTGATAAAGTGTCACTGACCTGACTTTCAGAACACTTTCTTTCGAGGAAGGCGATGAGGAGACTCTGCGGGAAAGATTATGCTCAGTCCTGATGGCACACACGCTGTGTGAGGAGTCTTTGGGTTAAGATTTGCACATTTAAAACAAGTTACTGGCACAGGCCATTACTTGCACCCATCTCTGCAGTTTAGACCACAGTTGCTAAGTTTTTCTTATGTCATGTTTGACTTTTCCAGCCAGAGTGGCATTTTAGTCAAAAGCATGTTACATTTTGGGGCCAGCAGCTTCACTTGTAACACTGCAACACAATGGTTGGCTAAAAACTATCTCAGAACATAAACTGCTGTTTGTTATGGGTGTACTTGGTATCCGTTTGAGAGTTGAATACCACACTCACCACAATCTCAGCAGGGTGCAAGAAAAAATGTCCAAGAAAGGATCCGTGCACAACAGAAGCTACTTGTGTTAGCAACCGTACTGGATAGAAAACACAGCAAGGGGGCATGAACCGGATGTGACGTTCCATGAACAATGTAGAGAACATTCTCTCAACCTTTTACGCGTCCCCAAAGACACTCACATGTACTAAACTCGCCAATCATTGAAAAAAACCACATTCAATTAAAAAGGTAGACTTATGGCCTTTGTTAATGTTTGCATCAATGTTCTTGTCATTTTAAATCACTGTTGTCACTTTTCTTTTGGCTTGCTTTTGAACAAATTCTGGTTTAGTAACAATATTCAGCACGTGCTGTTTTGTCAGAGGCGAATAAGCGCGCACACACACTCGGGTGGCTGGTACTTACTTTGACTCTTTTGCAGGCAGCGACTCCGCGAGGCAGGCAGACCGCGAGCCACCACGTCAATTCGGGTTTGCCACTCGCCTCCTTGGTCCAGGGCAGTCCTCAGAGTCTGCTGTTGTCCAGTGATAGACTGTCCTGGGTGGCTGCTGCAACCGCAGGTCACTGACTCCATGACGTGAACTCGGTAATAAATAATTGAATTCACCGGGGCTCACAAGATTTTTGACAGCACGCAACAGCACCCTGGGCAGGTACGTGCAGCAAGCAGCCCTGCGAGCACCATGATTGTGGTGGCGCCCGCAAACCAGTAGCCAGCCCGAGCTGCTTCCTCCCAAAACAAACTCCCTGCCTTCGGTAGCAGGACATGACGTTGCCCCGTGGCGCCGGCCAGACTAATGGATGTATCACACTGGGCACTACAGTGACGTCAGGCTATGAGAGCCGCGCCACGGAAAATATTCACAATGAAACATTGTTGCACTAAGCAGTGAGCCTGTCAGTAGCTTTACCTCAGCTGCAAGACCCAAGCCTGCACCCGGAACAGCGTGCGCACGCCATTGGCGCCGCGCTGCCAGCTGCTACACTGTCATTCTATGATATAGTTTAGGCAGTGAGTCTGCCAAGGCACTATGCATATGCGTGACAAGGCATTTCAGTGCGGTGATGCGGAGCACCACACTGAAATTCGTTAGTCTAATGCCTGATGCGTGGTACTTGGCAGGACTGTAGATGCTGCATTCATTGGTTTCACTGGCGAGGTAACAGGTTGTGGTGACAGCATGCAGTAACTACTCTTTGAGCACTATCTTCCAGAAGTGTTTAATTTAGAATGCAGTTAAGTCAATTTAGGTGCTGATTTTAGCAGAAACTGCACTTACCATTTCAGACAGTTACAGCTCTATTCATGGCTTCATCCACTGATGACACAAATGTGTAGTTCAATGAGGTCTTTTACTCTGACCTCCACTCGGGTGGTTGCTCTGGTATGCCATGATGCAAAAGCCACTGGATACTCAAGGTATAGCTTGTATTCCGCTTAAAAGATCACTGTAAGAAATGACCACATTTTTGAATATGTGGTTTTGATGGCTTTAGGACTGTGCATTTTACGACTGCTAAACAGTAGTAAATTGCCTGCGTGTCCACCCTATAAAGCATGTGCTGTGCATTGGAAGTCCACATATGACCTAATTAACTTCCCTATAAGTCCATTGTACGTGGTGCCTAAAATGCTCCTTGTGTAAATACAACAATGTGAAGGGGAATGCTTGTATAAATCTCAGGGAATGGCGATCGATTTGGTCCGTACTTCAGATCATCGTTTTTTACCCACTGTGCCATTCTACACTGAGACCTTCCTTAGGCAAATCAGTCTTGGTCCTGGGCCAATGGGAACTGATCAAATCAAACTGCCAAGCCAGGCCCACTCCAGGAGGAAACACAGACAACCATGGTGTGCAAATTAACGATCGATTGGGATTCGGTCCAGAGTAATTAAAGTGGCTGAGATTAATTCAAGCATTTGAGCATAAAATGAAGTGCACTCATGGCATGGAAAGTTAAATGTCATATGAGCTGCAGTGTGTTTTTACACCACCCACAAATGTGATAAAAATATATTTCTGTCAAAAGCACCACTGTGCTATGACTAAGCCGCAGTTTAAATGTACTTAAGTGACACATGGTAGGGTAAAATTTGATTGACATGTAGGAAAATCCAATTATCACCACTAAACAGTGCCTTGAAAGCCCACTACGCAGGGTGTTAGTATATAAAAACAAGGCAAACTACATATTGGGGTTAGCTTATAATCATAGGGAAATAATACCCAAAAGCTGTTTGACTTTATAGGCTATTCAGACATTTCCCTAACAGGCTTGGGTTCGATTAAAATCTTTATTTTCCAACACTCCTTAGGAAATTACTAGAAAATGATTGAAAGCTATTTCCTGCTTAGTTTTAAAAAGCTGACTTAATGGTAAAATCAGCTTTTTGATAACGTAAACACACAAGTAACTTTGTAAAAACGTACTTTAGGCTGCCTTAGCCGACTTAAAACCAGTTCTGCCACTATTCAAACTTCCAGAGTTGGAATACACATTCTCAGTGGGGATAGTTTACAACCCTGGCTCAAAGCACAATGGCCTGCCTCTCAGCCCAGGAAAGGCCAATGGGTGTGAACTGTGGATTACTAAGTAGGGATTTGCTTTGTAGGGGTAGACGAGCAGTTAGCAAAACAAAGAGCAACTTTAGCACTACCTCATTTGACTCGGAGATGCCAGGTAGGAATTAATCTATTTATCACCAGATCCCTCCTAGACGGTAAGGCTCCAGCAACAGTAGAAAGAAGAAACAGATTTTCTGGGGAGTGTGGTTACAAACCAGTGAACATACGAATATGAAGGGTTGGGTTCATGTTCCTATGGATGCCCATAGCGACATAAGTAAAGCTAGCAGCAAACTCGAAGTGTTGCCATGGCATCTTGTTCCGATTGAGAGTACGTCTGCTCTCATGGAGTCAAAGCCTTACTGGTATGGATGCCATAATTTTAAGTGCCTTCGGTGTCATTCCACATACATTTTACTGATGATTGCAGAAAAGCCCTTAGTGGAAATCCACTGGGTTGGGGGCTAACTAGCCCCACAATCTGCCACACCCAATATGGACTTTAAGACAGTACTGCAGCAATCTTGAGACCACCAACTTTCTTTGGAGCATATTACATTCACTTTGAGCACAAACATGATTATCAAGTTTTAGAATTGGTTGTAGGTGCGGACATTTTGATTTGTTGAGAGTCATACCTCTCTTATGATGTCACAGAACCACCTTCAGATGTGCATTCTGTCTGGTGACATTTTCACAAGGAGAATGTCATTAAATATAAAATTTTCCTGTGATGGACACTTTTCCACTTGTAAGTAATTCACCTGCAAGATTTGGAGTGGTATTTTACCAGACATATTACATGTAACATTCCAAGCACCTCAAAACCTAGCTGCTACTTTGTGCTGCAGACAGACAAGAACCCAGAAACACGTCTAGAAATGCAAGCACTGCCAGTGCCACACTGGTAACAAGCACTTTTCTACTTGTAAGTAATTGAAAAATGCTATGAATAATGCATAAAGCAATGGGAGAACTGGTTCTGACTTGCTGGCAATGTGCTCCCTCCCCCTTGATAACTTGTAATAGGTACTGAATTATGGCCTGAATTACGAGCTTGGAACCCTTTAAACCACATTACAACGGGAAGTATTTCATGGGTTCAGAAGCGACATAAAAATTCATTATCGACCTTCATCTCTGCTCCGAAGAGGCTGGTTCAGGTACTCACAGACAACACCACCGCCATGTGTTATTGCAACATGCAAGGCATGTATGGTCCTGGGTCCTGTGCCAGGAGGCTCTGTGCCACTTGAACTGGCTGAATCACCAGGGCATTTCCCGGATTGTACATCAGCCGACGAAATCGACTCTCTGGTCGTGAAATAGTTGTCAGGGTATTCAAGCCACAGTGGACACAATGAGGATGGTATTTGCTCCATTATGAAATAGTGGAATGCTGACATGAATGATTTTGACAAATGAGGGGTCACAGAAGCACATGAAGGGTTACTACCCTCAGATGGAGCATAATCAGACTTTATAATCGCTGTGCCCACTCCAAGGATGCCAACAACAAAAAATACAGTGAAAACAGGGTGAGTGGCTGGCATCTATACTATTGCAGGCAATCGTTCTTCTATCTGCAAAAGACAGTGACTGCGCACCCATTTTTTTATTCATTGCAATATTAAAATAATTTGAAATACCCACAACTTCATTTGTTTCTCAAAATGCCATTTTTAACTTGAGGATGCCAGATGTACTGCGCTGAAAATAATGACAGAAGAAGCTTAATAAAAATCTCCAGATCTGCAGCTATCATGCATTGCAATAACATGCTGAAGCCTTATCTTTCAAAACCTCCATCCTGGTGGGATGGGGGCAGGGCCGTCTTAACAGCATTATAGGCCAAGGGCAAAGCAGTGCACTGGCCCTGCCTATACAACCACTCACAGGAATAAAAGTGCTTAACAGAAAATTAGTGTTAAATTCTGGTCTGCATGGGGCGTCTATGCTCATGAGGCCCCTGGGCAACTGCCCAGTGTGCCATTGCATTAAGACAGCACTGAATGGGGGTGCGGGGCGGAATGACAAGGACATCAACTCAGTTACACTTGATTAGCAAAACTCAGTTACACTTGATTAGCAATGTCCAATGTAGGCCCAGGAGGGCCAGGTCTTTATTAGATTTTCAGCATAACTGCTGACTATGTAAATGAGTCCCATTATTGGTATTGAAATATATCTTGCCTGACTATCCCAAACATTTGCCATGTTTCCAGTCCTCCTGGGCCAACATACTATACCTCAGTGCTCAATTATATATAAATGCAAACTTGTCTCAAGAACTACCGAACCTTCTGTACATTTTCAAAATGTGTGGTTATTCATAGGAAGGTAACTCACCTTCTTTTTCTTCTTCAATATCACTTTGACACCATCCACCGATACCAAGATGTTAACTTTTTTCTTTTTTACGTTCTTAGCCTTAAATTCATACTACAAAAAAAGTGGAAAATGATCGGGGTTATTTCATTTACTTACTGTCTAGCAAAAGCGAATTATAATGCCTCACTTTTTCAGTGAGTTCAACAAAATACAAATACATAGAATACGAAGAATTAGAACATTAATAATTTTCCGGTGTGGAGACAGTGTCTGAATGGTTGCTCGTGTTGTGAGAAGCATGTGTTGACTAAAGCAATGCCTTCTAATAAAACAAATACTTTTGCAATTACATTTTTTGGTCGAATTACTGTCAAACATTACATATTAAAACGCATCTACAATAAGA
This sequence comes from Calotriton arnoldi, assembly GCA_963921515.1. Classification (NCBI taxonomy): domain Eukaryota; kingdom Metazoa; phylum Chordata; class Amphibia; order Caudata; family Salamandridae; genus Calotriton; species Calotriton arnoldi. The sequence continues at coordinate 164,462 of CAWUFW010000844.1, read as the reverse complement.
AAACAATTAGACATAAGCATACATATTGAATAAAAATGTGTCCAACTCATAAGCTTTTTTCATATACAAATGGTAAGTAGGGATGCTAAAAGCCATTTGCAAATATAAATCCTTCATCCTGAATCGCAGAGGATCTCTTTATTTTTATGACTGTAACATGCATGTTATGTTGTTAGATCTGCCAATATGGTACTTTCCACTGTGGACCAATCTTCAGGACGGAAGTAATCAGAACAATACCGGATGCAATTTTTAGGGCTCAACACCAAAAACTGTGACACATATTCTGAAATACCTAAATATGGCAATTAAGATACGGGGAAAGCAGAACTTAGGGAGATGTTTATTGTGTGCCAACCTTTAATTTAACAGATCATTTTATTATGAAAGATTATTTATTGCATATTTATTGTATATACTTTAAAGACAATGACTATTACAGGTTATGGGTGAGAGTCTTGACAGAACAAGATGAAGATGCAAACCTTTCTACATTTGCAGGTATACAACAATCTTTGACAAGACATTTCCCATCACAGAAACGCATACACATATTCTTCTATGAAAGGCAGGTGTAAGGGGCGGATTCACAAAAACATTTATCAGTACAGAAAGTAGATCTAGAGTAGCTCTACCTTTGTGAATCAGTACCGAAACATCCAACTCTCTATTACTGAAAGGAGGTCACAGCCCTTTCTATTTAAGCTAATTGCACACGAATATAACCTGAATATTAACATTTAATTCCTATTTTATTTTTTTAGGGCCAAATTATATGGCATGTCAGAGTACACTTATGAATACTACATGGGTACTACTTTACATATTCCAAAATGCCTTTGTGAACGTACTCCAAAAAGCCTTCAAAATGGGCAGTGGCATAAGAAGAGGGGGTGGTCCGCCCCGGGCAGCACGAGTTTGGGGGCGGCGCCCCCCCCCCCCCGCTCTTAACTGCGGCCATCGCAGGGTGGTAAATGCAGGAGCCGCCACGGGCAGCCATAGGTCTAGCTACACCACTGTAAATAGGGCCATTTTTGCCTTCTTGCATGGAAAAAGCCAGGGATGGGAACAATAAGGGTTCATTCTACTTGAGTGGCTGTGTAGGCAAAGAGTTTTTTCACACAGAAAAATATGAAAAAAGCTAATAGTAAGAATGCACAGTTCTGCATGATTTACTCCGCATCAGTAAATGTTGGGACTTTAGAATTTTTTGATGAAAGTCAGAAATGTACCACACACATAATACTAAACTTACATAGAGATTTCTAAAATTGAAAACTCTGCATTTGTGATGTAGGCCAAATGATCTGCTATGGCCTCCCAAGAGTTTTCTGTTCGCAGGAGCAATCACTGCCCACAGTTGTCTAACTTGCTATTGAGAATATAGAAGGGACACATACCAAAACATGCTTTATCACATCACCTGCAGGGGGGTCTATAGCAGGGAATAATGCCGTTTAATTTTTTCGCGATATCTGAAAACAGTCTAAAAAGCATGTCTTATGTGAAATATACACTTTATTTCTTTAACTCATACCTTATAAAAGACTAATGCTTTTGTACAATGTAGCTTGGAAACATGTTATAAAGGTATTAGTTCTGTCAGTGAAAAAATTAGGGGCGGGGTGTGGGAGGTTCCCAAACAACATTTTAACATATTTCATGGAGATAGTCAGTAATGGTTGCCTTGCCAATGTATGCCCCTAACATTTAGTAACTAAAATTAAATGTATTTCATAATTGTTATATATCCAGAGTCCAAAGATATGTGACGAAGGTTCACTGTACTGGTACGGAAACAGGGAACATATGTACAAAACGGCACTATTGCCTCTTATCACATATTTAATACAAGATTATTTTAATAATTGCACACAATAGACACAGAAAAAACTAGCGGATCTTGCCAACAAAGACGCATACCCTTTCCGTTCTTTAGACAATGCAGCAGTGACATCGAATCACCACAATGTTAGCGGATGCGGAAGTGACATCACTCACTGTTTGACTATCGATGAGGTTAGAATGTTTTTATTAATTTGAAAAATAATGCCTAATGCAGATAAGCTTGTGTTAGCATGACTAGGCCACAGCCAGTTTGCATTGACATCTATTCATATTTACAAAAAGTAATGTTAACTATTTTATGTGAACAATCTTACCCACAGGTATGGATTTTTCTGTATGCTTTTCCATTTCTGAAAATCAGAGAAATAGAAGCCTAATCAATGGCCTCTGTGTTAATAAATTGTATTATTTGTGTTCCTCTTGAGGAAGGCATGTTTACGATGTTCCTTTCTTTGTAACTTTCAAGGTCCTTTGCATGAGCCTTTCCTAGGGACAATTCATTAGTTGAACTGTGTAGTCCTATATTACATAAAAGTCATGTCATTTCCTTCATTCGCTATGAACACCTCATTCAATCATATGCAGTAGAAGTAAGTAAGTAATGCATCTATAGAGCGCACGAATGCCGAGGCGTCTTGGCGCTGAATGTAACGTGTCACGGAAACTGTTGCAGTTCGGGGTCGGATTTCGTCGTCGATTCGAATGGCGATCTGCTGCAAAGTGCTGCTGGCGGCCAAGAGAAAAGTGTCCGGGTGGATCCAAGAGTGGATCGGAGTTCTGAAGAACCTGAAAGCAGAGGGGACAGAGTCTGGGTCACTAGCCAGTGACCAGGAAGGCGATGGACAGATGCCCACCGATGTCGAGTGTTTCAGGTGCGTTGACGGTCGTCTTGACTCTTCAGCCACGAGGTCCAGGAGGCGTTGTCGGCGACCAGGAGCAGGATTCGGGCTGGTACACGATGTCTGTCGAGTGCTGAGGTGTCGGCGACCGGATTGGACCCAACAAGCCTTGGCAACGGCAAGTCTCGGTGAAGATGTAGATCGCCGATGGTGCAGACCAGCAAGGTCTGTGGAACTCACCCAGCGAGGGTAAGTGAGGGCAGGCCTGGAGCAACCAGGATGCCAAGTAAGAAAAGGATTGGCCTTCGCTAAGGGCTACTAGCCAACGGGCTAGCGACCGCGAAGGAGCCTCATGACGCCGCACGTGGATCTGGCTCACAGGACACTCGTGGAGTGGGGGCCAGTGATCTTCGGTGCAGGTGGTGCTGGAGGCTAGGGCTACTCGGAGCCCAAAGCACGACTTCTTGGGAGACCCAGAAGAGGATGCACTTGCAAATGTGCTCGGTGTCCAGGGGTCACGGTCTCAAGTCACCCACGATAGCCACGGGCCTCAGCTCTGCTGGGGACTCAGGGTAGCCTCGGGAAGTCTGAGAATCCACCTCTGGTGATACGATGACTTCGGCGTCCGACGGGAGCTTCAGAAATGCGAACCGGACAGATGCTTCTTTGGTGCCTGCCAAGCAGGGGAGTCACTCCTGACCCCAAGGGAGATTCTTCTGTCCTCTAATCGTGAGTAGAGCGTCGAAGGTCCAGGATTCAGTTTCAGAGTTTCGTCCAGGGATAATCTAAAGTCCTAAGGACTGGGTTCCTACCTTTATACTAAAGATAGGGGTTGGACTACTCTGTGGCCCCACCTATGGGTGGGTCAGGGCAGAGGGGTGGCTACACCCCTTTCCTTTGTCCAGTTCGCGCAAAGCAGGGGCTGCAAGCCCCTGATCCGGTTTGAACTGGGGTATGCACAGGGACACCAAATGTGCCCCCAGTGCAGGACTTCAAAGCACCCGAAGTGCTCCCGCCCAGCCCCAATACACATTATCCTGTCTGGGGAGGTGGTCACACCTCCCTGGGACAGGAAACCTATTGTCCAGGCCTCCCTGCCGGAGTTTCGTCCAGCAGCAGGAGGCCAGACTCGTGTCTGTGGCAGCAGCATCCATTTTGTGATGCCAGGGCTCTGGAAAGAAGTTACCGGACTAGTCAGAGTTAACATGTCTTTCCCTCTAGAAGGGTGGAATGCTACCCCGCTGCCAGGATTGGCGGGGGGTAGTATTCCAAGATGTTTGACACCAAACACGACATGTTTAGGGTGCAGCCATTCCAAAGTTAGCATTTTACCGCGAGGATATAATGCGCTTAAGAGTATATGGTCAGGCTGCACTACAAACAGCATCAGAGATGGTCTCCGAACGCTGCAGAGGGGCCCTGCTCATGCAGGGCACCCTCTCACATAGGAACCATGCACTCTGCCTTTAGGATTGATAAGGCCTGCCTTAGGAGTGACTTATAGGTTTATATGTGTAGTATGTATTTAGTGATATAGGTAACCTATATCACAGTAAGGGGTGCATGCACCACCTTACCCAGGCTGCAGTAGCAGACCTGTGGTGTCAGTTTGGATGGCCTTCCAGGGGTGGCATAATACATGCTGCAGCCCCTGGCAGGCCTCTGAGGTACCTATGCCCTTGGTACATAGTATACCATATACTAGGGACTTATAAGGGCACTCCAGATCCCAATCAGTGATGTGCCTAAGGTACATGGAAACCATTTTAGAGAGGGAAGCAGCTAGGCTGGGGTTCTGATTAGCAGGGCCCCAGCCAGACTAATGTCGAAAAACAGTGACGCATCAGCAAAAAGTGGGGGTACCCATGTGAAGCAGATCCTACTCTCCTACATTGACCATTAGTTTTCTCGCATTTCGTTTTGTACCTTTGCTATACAATCAAGTCATTTATTTTCTCAAGTAATAATACACTAGTAACAAAACTAACCCAGTTCCCTTCTCCCCCCGAGTCACCTATTACTGGCTCTTCCCGTGTGAAAATGGGCGAAAAGTGTGGATAGTTCTCTAACCTTGTTTGTGTGTGCAGGGTGGAGTGGTTCCAGCATGGTATGCTTTTCAGGGTTCCTGTGATGGCTAGTATTGCTGCGCGTGCTAAGTATGGTTGGCGTGTCCATGTCGGGGGATTCCACCCTATTCGGTCTCTGCCTCGTCGTCTGGGGCTCTGGCTCCGGATACTCTAGGTCATGGGTACTCACAAACTTTTTCTCGGGGGCCAAAATTTAAGTCTGGCTTGTGGCAGAGGGCCGCACAGATGGGCCTAGGCGATAGGGGCGGTGAGAGGGGAGGGATCAGTGGGGGCAGGGCTACTGGGGTAAAAACAAATCACCCCCTTTTCAAAACATTACTAGACAACGCTGTATTTCGAAATGTGATATATGTATGTATGTACCCCGAATAAATACTGTCAATATTTTTATTTTTTACTGGGATCTGTGTGTTTCTGACCATAGTTTTCCATCTTTGCCTTGTTTTGACAAGCACCCAGTTCCCTGCTCTTAGGCCCTCAGTTTGCGCAGACACTTGGACACACCCTTTATTTGTCTCTCAGAAGACACAACTCATACCCCTATGCCTCTTAAAGTCGCTCTGAACAACCCTTAATGGTCCTGTTGAGAGTTTACAGTACCAAGCCCCAAGATCATCTAGCAAAACTCAGAAGCGTACATGCAAAGTGCATTGACAGAGGTAGGTTTCCTGTCCTCTGTCCACCCGCTGTGCACACCTAAGCTCATGAAACCTACCACATGCATGTAACCCCAGGCAATACAAGCATCAGTGACAGCAGGCTGCCATATTCTTAATGGACCTAGACAGTACATGCATAAATGTGCATGTATGGGCCCACACAATACATGCATTCATGTACTCAGGCTGTAATGCACATTTACAATGCCACAATGACCAGCATTATGGGCAAGAGACCTGCTGCCTTCTCACGCTGCCTTCTCGTAGTCAATGAGCTTGCTCAACAATGCAGCAGAGGCATTGTAGTGTCATTTCTAAAATGACTATCATCTCAGGTAGGTGCATAATAATGCATGTATCAGGCAGCACGTCTACTACTAATCTTCCCTGAGCCCTACACTCAATGACTCTGCGCCTAGGGTCCGCTCCTGAGCCCTACACTCAATGACTCTGCGCCTAGGGTCCGCTCCTGAGCCCTACACTCAATGACTCTGCGCCTAGGGTCCGCTCCTGAGCCCTACACTCAATGACTCTGCGCCTAGGGTCCGCTCCTGAGCCCTACACTCAATGACTCTGCTCCTAGGGTCCGCTCCTGAGCCCTACACTCAATGACTGCCCCTAGGGTCCGCAGTGATCCTATGCATTCACTCTGACCCTGTGCTCTAACTCGGACCCTACCATATGACTGTTTCATTCTTGCCATATTCTTCTACTTTACCCCCTCATCCTACCTCTACCCACCACTTTGGCCTTAATAATTCACTTTTTTCCTGACCCGTCCCTTAGCCTGGCACTCTGTCACAACTTTACTCTTCTCCTATTGTTTTACCCTCAATGTACACCACTCATTATACCTCTCCCCCGACCCTTGGTTCTTTCCTTATCTCATAAATGTCTGTCCCTACCCCCGCTTTCCATTACTATAATCTCAATCTGCTCCCAGTACCTCTTTGCTTCCTCTGTCTGACCCTCAAACCTAATTTTCCCACCCCTCTTCACTCTGCTTATACTCATTTCCTGGCCCTTCTATTTCACTATGCTCATAGCCTGTCATTTTGTACCTACTCTGGCCCCAACGTCTTAGCCTGCATTCACTCTCTCCACACCTTGACTTTTTAATGCTGCTCCTGCTCTACCTCCATCACACTCTACCCCTATCTGGTCACACCTTTTTGGTGCCACACTTGTCTATTTTATTCAGCATTATTTCTCTCACTCTCCTCATACCCTATCAAACTGCCTACCCTCTCATTGTGCCCTAACACCTCATCCTAGGCCTAACCACTCATTGCACGCTAACGCAACACTCTGCGTCTACCCTCTCGTTGTGCCCTACTGCGTCACTTAGCGCCTACCTACTCATTGTGCCTGTACACCTTCGCTCTACTGAAGGTTTACTCTACTGATAAGCCAGTCCCTTTGTCCTTCCTGCAGTTCTGCTTTGCACCTTCACTTCACTGCTTTCCTTCACTCTGCTGCTAGCTCATAGCTGTTGATTCCATTATTGTCGTACCCCTCACTATTTCCTTGCCCATGTCCCTGACTTAGCACTCACCTTCCATATATATCTCTCAATATAGTCCTTACGTGTAGAGCAGCCCACTCTTCCTGTCCTTACTCTGCCCCTGCCCCCTCACACTCCTCATAACCTGCAATACCCTTACTCTGCGCTCATATTTCACTTTGCTCCTACTCCCTTGCTCTCTTCAGTTAACCCCTAACGTTTCCATACCTCCTCACTGCACTATTCATTCTGCTTTATGCTTTACTCATACAGAGTGTGCCAGTCCCTCTGTTTTCCCTTTCTCTGCCCCTTCCCCTTACCGCTACTGTTTCATTCTGCCTCTGCCCATTCATCTCTATGTACACACTGTGCCCCTGTCCCCTCAGCTCTGACCTACCTAATGCGTGCCAAAACCAATAACTATTTGCTGTTCAATTCTGCAGCATAAAAGACCTGATGCTACATCTGCGCCACGACTCAGACAGGTAGTGTTGGATGACTATAAATTAATACACTTTCTTAAGTAAAGCACAAAGCAAGCTGAATTGCCTGTAATAAATGTTAGAAATATTGTCCGCAACACAGGCACATAAATGTTTCACTCGTAATCGCACAATTTAATAAAGTGGGGAAGCTGGGATTTATATATAATTATCCTGCTGGGCTGCTTCCGAGGCATATAACTGTGTATAAACTGTATCTCCCCCAATTCCACCTGTAAACTTTCCGTAGCACCACTGTTGTGAACCGAGAGCCTGTAGCATCCCATGTACCTAAAGTGAAGTCATGCCATAAAACAAAAGGCTAGGCGCAGCCATGGATTCACGTGAGGACATTGCTGGATCCTTATTTTATTTATTCTGTTTACACTACGTGCCTGCTCTGACACCATGAGGAAGGAAAGTCCGGGCTCGGCTGAAACCCTAACTAGTGGCCTAAAAACATAAATTTAACTACAGAGACAGCTCTCTTTTACTGGCACCAATTGAAAGATTAAAGAGGCCACACTGTCAATGAGCAACAGTACAGGCAGCACAGCCAATACACTCAATGGCAGGGTGAGCAAGTGACGCCAGAGAGGCAGGTGAGGGTGGGGGCTACGGGTGAGCATGCGAGACACTGGTTGTAATCGGATGCCCTTTTCATGGTTTTCCCGGCAAATGCAGCCCCCGAGGAATTACAACAGGCCGAAATGGTGCCAATTCCGTTCCTACTGATTTCCACGGGGGCCGCATGGAATGGCCTGGCGGGCCGCAAGTGCCCCGCGGGCCGTACTTTGAGTACCGCCGCTCTAGGTCATGTACCAACGCCTCAAATGTCCTCTGTATCTCTACATTTCGTAGACCTCTTTTAGCCTCTCTCATCATCACTCGACCCTCGCATCCCGCCCACTTCACGAGCTCCCCACGCCAGGTTGCTATTCTGGGGCCCCCTCTTGCCTTCCAATTTCTGGTTATCTCCCTCTTAGCCAAGGTGTATGCCAGGTCTTGGAATCTGCTTGTAACCTTTACTCTAGACGAATGTGGAAACCAGCCCAGTAGGCAGCGTGCTGGAGTGCATGTTAGTTCTTTGTCTATGACCTTGCCCACTGTTTGTACCACCTGCGTCCAGAATTCTTCTAACTGAGGGCATTCCCAGAACATATACATCATATGGCCCTGCGGCGCATCGCATCTTGGGCAAGCTGCATCTGCCACCTGGAAGTATCTACTCACTCAGGGATCAGGTATGCCCTTTGTAGGACATAGTAGTTTATTAGTTTGAAGCGTGTATGTTCTCCCATTCTTTGGTCAGTATGGGTATGCCCAAGTCTTCCTCCCACTGGTGTTCGAGCCTCTCCAATGGTCGCAGCCCATCTGCGCGCAGTGCCCTGTACAGGCATGACACTGCTTTGATAGTGCCCGCTGACAAAGCCATATAGTAGCAGATTCGTTGCGTCGGGGGTTCCATCGAACCCGTCTGCCAGTGTTTGCGAATGGCTGTCGTTAATGCCCTATGCAGCAAGAAGTGTCCATGTGGTAGGCCATATTCCGCTCGAAACGTCTCAAATGGCAGCATCTCTGAGTCTCTATTTTGTCGCCCCCATTTTCTCTGTTGCACTGATCACAAAATTGTTTGCCCTGGTTTGTATGCATCACCCCCCAAATAATTTCATGTCCATCTTTATTTTGAGTTCTCTCTACCATGCCTCTTGGTAGGGTAATTTTTCATTTGCTTTGGAGGTACTGGGAATCTGGTAAAAGTGCAAGTTGATGTGGCCCTCGTTTAATTTCAATCAGTATTTCTCTAAGGTTCTAAGTGTCATAGTAGCCCCTGCCCTGACTTCTGGACTTAAGACCCAATATCTAACCAATGTCTTCAAGTACATGGGGTCTGCAGAATCTAAATCCACGTGTCTCACTAGGCAGGCAACGTCCTCTCCTTTCTCTGTACCCTGTTGTGGCATATTTTTATGTTTCTGTCACATCGATCGCCAAGTTCGCTTTGTGTAGGTATATGTTCTAGATCGAGTCACCCACACAGTACCCAGATGTCTTCTACTCATCTCTACTCCAGGAAGCCTAAGCTATGTAGGACGTGGGTCGTTTGGCTCATCTAATATTACCTCACGATTACTTTTTTGAGCCTTGTTGCTATGGCCCTCTCTTAATTTCTGCTTGCTTTTGCTGTCATGCTTCCAACGGGCTTCTAGTTTGCTTCCTCTGACGAAGGCCTTTTGATTATGCAAATGTCATTGGCCTCTCGCCGCTCTTACATTATTGTGCTTCCCTTTGAGGGTGAGCAACTGTGTCTTTCATCTTGAGGCTGTATTACATGGGCTCCACACTCAGAATACTTGGGTTGAAGTGACGCTTTACATTACCAAGCAAACAGAATTAGTCCCTCTCCATGTTGCAGTGGGCTGCTGCCCTATGTAGCTTCCAATGGGCTGCCTCCATGGGTGCAGTGGAGGCATGCTATTCCAGTACATGCCTAATGTGGTATACCAGACCGTCTAACTGGTTAGGCCCAAACCAAGGCTCTCTTCACTGGCAGCACCTCATGACCAAAACCTCTTCAATATTTATTTAACACCTCAGAGAGGGGCAACCCACATTGCTAGCCATCTCCCAGGGCCTCCCATAGCCTTTTCCGCTTGCCTCCAGGCTAGGCTCGCCCCAGATCTCTACTTTAATATGCTACTTCAGTCCAGGGCTCAGCCTCCACATCGCCGCTTGGGTGAGGGAAATAGCCTCAGCCTCGAGCCACTAGAAGTCAGAACATCCCAGCGATCACTCCCACGATGTTGTCACTCTCCATAGCCACCCTGCTCTCCTCTATTGATTCCTTGCTGTGGCGCCCCAAGTTTCTGAGCCCGGGTCTAAGCTTGGCCAGCTCCTCCCTTCTGGATGCTGCTCCACGCCGCAGGCTTCCTCTCCTCCAGCCATCATTTGCCATCGCTGTCGCAGTCCCCCATTCCCAGGAGACCTGTGTTGCTCCTTACTGTTCTCCACTGCTCCAATCAAGATTCAATTCCGTGACTACAGACACAGACCTCTGTAGTGCATTAACTAATAGAGGCTTCATAAAGTACGATAGTGCATTTCCCACCAATTAATTTAACTTGATTTTATTTTACATTTAAACTGTTAGTTATTTTATAGGTACATACCTGAAGGTGAAAGAACATAATAGGTCACAGAATATTTTGTTTATTTAGCCACGCCTGTGACCCTGCCCCCATTGCGCACTGCATCACAATTCCCTTACTTTTTTTTAATGCACTTCGACCGCTGCCTGGATAAAAGCCATTCATGCTTGGGCTGACAACTAATCTAACTAATCTAATAGGTTGCCAACTCAGTCCTGTGGTCGGAGTTGCATTCAGGATGTGGCTTTCTATTGCAATATTTCACTTACCAAATATTAACTCTGCATCCATTGACATACCAGAGAAAATATGTTTCTTGTACACTACATCACAGGTCAACATAGTGAACTATAGACCATAATGTATGGAAAGCCAACAATTTTCACCCAGTGCATACATAGCATGATACCATCAACGACCACGTAGTGACCTATAACTTAATACGCAGAGATGCAGAAGACAAGAATAAATGTTTAAGCGCTCTAAGGTCTGATCCCACAAAGCTTAGATAGCATCAGTGATGCAGGGATAACAAAAGCCGCAGCACGATCACGCTTCCCATTGGTAATCTCTAGGATACAGAGTGAAGGATGCTGAAGACTGTGTCCTGCTGGTTTACAGATGCAATCATGTCTAAAAGCCTCAAGCATCAGAGCAAGCGAACTACAACTCTTAGCAAAAAAGATCAGCTTCCCGCAGACCTTTTTTCTGGTTTATCATCAACAGAACATCCGTTAAGTGTTGCTAAGAAAACCTCACACCACCCAGTATCCAAAAGGTTCGGAACAAAACAGAAAACCTTTCACCTGTAGCTATTTTAACAGGAGCAGCAAGCATTCAGCGCAATAGCCGATTATTCCACGTACCTCCCTCTTCGGCGGATATGTAGATGTGAATGTTTTTGAGCCACCATGCCCCCCCCCCTCCCGATATTCAGTCTCCAGTGTCACCCACACACATCTGGTTAGCTGATTCAAAATACTGGGGAAGCTGTGGTTCCTCTAAGTGGAGGACTTATGCATATTGCTGCAGCGACCACTGTACTATAGAGACTAATATCGGGGCTGTGAGAAAGGGGGGGTTGGGGGGAGCAGCTGCGCTGTTTGCCCCAGGGGCCAGCGCTGCAATTTCTCTATGCATTTATACATGAGCCTGCTCTTGTGATACATTCGTGATGAGCCAGGAAATGCCAGTCACCACCCAGTGGTGCCACGGGCCGGAGCTGCCTTGAAATAAATTCAATTAATTAACTTTCTTTTGAGCAATGTGCTCATGCACCAGAGTGGATGCCTGGGGTGGCTCCTCCGTAATGGCGGAGGAGCGTCGTCCCACTGGTCAGAGTGTCACAGAAAAATAAAATAATAAAACAATAATATAATTGTATTTTTCTGTGAGGGACTCTGGCTGACCGTGCGTGCGGGGCGGGGTCATAACAGGCAGGAGTGGGTACTTAGACGTGCGCATGTAAGTTTGGCTGGCCGTCTCAGGCCGGCCAAACAGACATGTGCACTTCTATTTCTCCAACTCCGCTGTGCTCACAGCCGGGTTGGAGAACAGCCACAGGCTGAGCGGCAGAGCAGGCCGCTCAGACCAATCCTGGCGCTGCTCTCATAGCATGAGAGCAGCGTCTGGATTGGCTGGGCAGCCTGTGCCTTCCCAGAGACTGTGGGGCGTGAAGCACAGAGGCGGCCGTCGGCGTCCGGACAGCGAGAGGTAAGTTTTAAAAAATATTTTATTTTTACCCTCAATCCACCCCCGCCCTCACACGTCCCTCCCACCTGCGTTGTGCGGCAGCCGCCACTGGTGGACCCACATAAGGTTAGTGTCTTAAGCCCTACAAACGCTTCCAACAAGCCTAACAACCAAGTTTCTCTATGCCTGCAGACCAGTCTGCCATTTAGCTATTCCAGGAGCATCAGCTGCAAATTCCAATGAACATCATCTGTTCGGACAAGTAACTAAAGAAAGGTCACACATCTGAGGAACACCCATATGGAATACTACATTTAAAAAAGCCTTGCTCCAGTTAATAGGTCTGGTGTTGACGGACATCCTTTTGGCTTTGCCAATGCTTGCTTTGTTAATGGTTTTTGTACAACTGTAAGAGCCAAAATAATTTTGGTCTCAAAAAGCACACATTACCAAAGTAGCCTGCAATCAACCATAGTAGCCTGCAATCAGGGGAGCTACTTTGTGTGTCTATGCGCCCTAAGTGAAAGAGCAGAATGCTATCACTTGCTGTGTGGTGAACCTGTCACTGAAATTGGACGAGTCACTGAATGCAGTACTGGGTAATAGGAAATGAGAATTACTTCAGACAAATGGAAGAAGAGGGATGGCCAGAGGCTGTGTAAAATAAATATATATATATATATATATATATATATATATATATATACATGTAACTGTTTCTCTTCACAAAAAGGATGACTACGCCTTGTAAGGCGTCGTCATCCTTTTTTGTGGAAGAGGAAACCGTTGTGTGTATTACGGACAGTACTGAGTCCGTTCCGACGAGGCGCCCAGCGATCTGGTGCACGGCGGCAGCCAGCAAGCAAGAAGAAGACAAAGCGATATATATATATATATATATTACACCAGAATTCCCTTAACTATTTCCAGTCGAAAATACGGGACACGGACACCAGGTAGGTGCAATACTTTTCCTTTTTTATTTAGCTGACGCTCAGCATGGTTGATGACGCGTTTCGCCCATCCAGTGGGCTTGATCACATGACGAGACCCTAGTCCCTCATTGCTTTTCAACAATCCTACCACACATTGCGTCACGTGATTAGTGAAACTAAAAGAAATACTTGTAAATATTCTCATTGTATTACATGCATCAAAATACATTGAAATCAACTATTGGCAGCATAGGCTTGTTTGATTGTGCAGTATTTCTGGGATCAATCCAAAACGATATATAAAGTGCAAAATACTGATTCACATTTTTTTGACAAGGCAATTACTGCATTTACTTGTATGAATACAAATTATAAAATCGCTGCTGGAAGCTAAAAATTAATCATAATTCTGTGCAAATAGCAATATGGATAGTAAACATATACACTTTTCCTGAGATCAGTTCAAAAGCATGATATAAAGTGCTAAGTGCATGATCACAATATTCGGAAAGTTACTAAAAACTGGTTCAAATGCATATGTGAAATGATAATCATTCTCGAGAAGGGGATATTGCGGTGCTGAACCTAACCACAGATGTGATGCTCAATATCTCATGTCAAAATGACAACATGCCCTCATATTTGATATATTTTAAATTCTATTGCCAATAGAGAACAATTGATCTTAAGTCCTAATGAACAAAACATCTGTAAATAGGATATACACCACATCAATCATAACTATGTCTAAAAATTCAGCTATTTGACCCCTAGAGATCCCCTCTTCTGTTAATTTGAACCAAGAACAAGTAAACAATTGAATCCTCCATGTTCTGTACTGAAAACTCCATATGAATTGGCATTCATAGCCATCGATCATATTATGACTACATCAGAAGAGAATATATAAAGTGCTACAACGTGCATATAAAGTGTGCTGTGTTAAAAGCAAAAAACAAAAATCATCATCATCAGATGTTTTACAATGTGAGAATTAAATTTTATAATAAAACTTGAGATAAAATTTAAATTTTTTTAAAATACAGAAGGGGGCATTGGCAGCATCATTGCCATATATTGTTTCCATTTGGTGTGGTAAAGCGTTCGAACACCATCACCTCATTGTTGATACAGGTCGAATTGAACCTAAGACTGGAGGAGTCACCCTATCATAACAGTATATTATAATATTGTTAAATTGCAGCACCCCTAATGACATGAATAAATCTAGGGAGACCCAAGTTATTTAAATTGGGATATATATGAATAAATAAGGAGTCAGATAAAAGTTGATGGTAATACGAAAATATGTAAAAATATGATATATCTAAATTGATGTATAAATCTCACTATACTCAATAAATAGCCATAAATAAACATAAATATTTCATAAAACTCAATAAAATCTCTCATAAAAAGTTATACAATTCTTCCCCGTTATTGAGTCCATTAGGAGCGCGAGTATCTAGTTCAAGTATGAATTTCGACTCCAGTTGTCTAAGGATTCTTTCCCGGTTCCCTCCCCTTCTCATTGGTGGAACCGCAGCTATGACAAAGTATTTTAAGTCTTCCAATTTATTATGATGCACTGCCTTAAAATGTCTGGCCACTGGATAAGTCATGTCGGAGTTAACGATGGCTCTAAGGTGCTGTAAGATACGGACATGCACCTGCAGTTTTGTGCTGCCTACGTATTGAAGACCGCAAGTACAGCTCAATACGTAGACTGCATATTCTGTGCGACACGTGTATCTAGCTTGAAGTTTGTTTGTGGTGGCGCCATACATTGTGGTATACTGTGATGTGTTGGCTCCAAACTTACATGCTCTGCACGTAGTGCACTTAATAAACCCATTACGAGGTGTTAGCCACATGGAACTTGGTTGATTTACATTAGTAATCAATTCCGGACTAGACCTGACTAATGCATTATGCATAGATTTAGACTTTCTAAACGTCAAGGCTGGGGGGTTTGGGAATAGTTGGTTCAATGTCATGTCAGTTCGCACTATGGGCCAATGCTTATTTAAGATGGTCCTAATTTTCTTGTGCTGGCTGCTATAGGTTGTTATGAATCTCATTTTGGTGTTTTCTTCCTCTTTGTTGGAATCACTGTTTCTTCTCTTATTGCAAGGGATATCAGCATTGGTCAACAAATCTTCCCGGGATTTCATTCTGACCTTCAATAAGGCTAAATCAATGATCTTATTGGTGTAGCCCCTGGCTAGGAATCTGAGCCTACTCTCTTTTATGCAGTTTTCAAATGCTGTGTCAGTGCTACAGATCCTGCGTAGCCTCAAAAATTCCCCATATGGGATACTTCTTATTAAATGAGTAGGATGAAAACTAGATGCATGCAGCGTCGAGTTGCCAGCCGTACTCTTCCTATGTAGAGTTGTTTCCATTTTATTGTTTTCTATGAAAACATGCACATCCAAAAAAATCAATGGATTTTTTGTCAACTACTACAGTAAATTGAAGGTTAAGATCATTGTTGTTTAAGGTGTTAATAAAGGCTTGGGCCATTTCCTCAGTTCCCTTCCATATAAAAAATATATCATCGATAAAACGCATCCATCCTATAATGCGTTCATCCCATATGTCTCTATATTTAGCCTTGAGAACCTGCTCTTCCTACCAGCCAACGTGCAAGCACGCATAGCTGGGGGAGAAGCAAGCTCCCATGGCGACACCTCTTATTTGATGATATATGTCTTTATCAAACAAAAAATAGTTATTATGAAGACACAATGATATCAATATATATATATATATATATATATGAAAACCGCCAAACGGTGCTCGCGCACCGTATTCGCCTTACCCCTTCCTCTAATCGGCGGCGGTCCACAGCGAGGGGGCGAGCCTCTCAACATCCGAAACAACACTGCCACAAGTGAAAGAACAGCTGCTGTGGACACAGTTTCCTTGTTCAAGCGGTATTTTATTGCAATTCAGCAACCAGCTCAACGCGTTTCGGGAAAACAATCCCTTGCTCACGAGCTGACTGTCCTCTAATCCCTAGTTGACTTTTATATAAATATTCTCAAAAACCTACATTTCAATGCACAATTTATTTTTTGGAGTGTGAGAAGTGGAGTCGTATACTACCAATTTTTCTTGCAAAAACTATGGGAATGTATGAAAGGTCTCTACCGTCGAGTCAGTTGCAAATGAAAATTGTAGGAAATGTTTGACCTTGTGTAAACAAAAAAAAATCTGGTGTGTTACCTAAATCGATGCAGTGAGAGGAAAAAGATGCAGACCACATCCAGTTTCACAAGGCATTTCTGCTCCAACCGAGCCTCACAAAAGAAATTATGTAATCGCAGTAGGCATAAGAAAAGCGGGAAACCAAGGAACTATGAGTAGACCAATAATCGAGACCTACTTAAAATGTGAAAATTGCACCATGCCACTTATCAGACAAAATGCCTCAACACAATGCTTCTGATTTCACTACCAAGAATCATGCACGTAGAGTACATTTTCTTGGGTGATTTGGATTCTAAAGCTAAATTTAAGACAGCACATTTTCTGAGAACGGAAATTTACAAAGCCATTTTCAAATTGCTGTAAAAGGGGCATGCAGGAATGAATCTTGCATCTATACAGAAATCTTGTTTAAAAATAACACAGTGTATTCAGAGATAAACCTTTGAGTCAATAGCTTCACAAAGCATTACCAATGAAAACCTGTGTCAACCTAATAAAGGTTTTCATTATTGGTCTTGTACTAACAATAAAGTAACTGGCTGGCACTGCGTATTTTCTGTCGCTCGCTCTATTTGCAGACAATGATGTATAGAGATTGAAATGTAAGTCAACTACATGTCCCTCACAAAAATCTAAAGAAATGATCACCTTAAATTGACCAGTCTTAAAAAAAAATGTATCTTATGCAAGAAATCAATTTCAATATAGCTAGTGCTTCCATCAACAGGTCTGGAGACTTAAAACCATGCTTCAGTGCACAAGAACACACTTATGATTCATTCACATGAGGTTGATTCACTCAATTATTAACGATAAATGCACGAATAGATAACTTATTAAAGTTGAGCAGAATCCGGATTCAATCTTAAATGAATTGTAGGTTATGTCGCCTTGTTTCTCTAAGTTGTAGTCTCCCCATTTCAGGATTCTAGAACATTTACCGTTTTAGTGTTATGGTATTGTTAATTTTCTTTTTATATTACCTAGAACTCCGAAGTGGCCTCGGGTGCCAAAACCATTTCATAAACGCAATGAAATGATTAACAAAACAGATGTCCAGGTGAACATTAATTTCAGAAATTACTTCTTTTCTCAAAATCAAAAGCACCACTTTGAAAGCTCCCAAGAAAAGTGCACTTTCTGCCTATGATGGTTAGTGTCAATTGGCACCACAGTTTCATAAGATACATTGGTGGCGAAGATTCAGAGTAAGCATGTGGGAAAATAGTATTGTTATATTTTTTTAACCCCTTTTGGAATTAGCAATGGCTCTCTTTGAAATATGAGACATAATGAAATGGATTAGCAAAAATGAGTGTCATGAAGAGTGATTCAATTCTGACAAAAAAGTGGGCTCAAAGACCTCTTTGGTTAAGTTCAACAATCATTAAACAAAAACAGATTTTCATAAATAGCTCATTAAACAAAAACTTAATGCAAAAATAATTTTACTGAGGAGCTTAAAGTACAGACACTCAAAGCCAAATAAGTCTCGCATTTGGGATCTGTTAACATTGCCAATGGGTTTTAGCCACGCTGCACAGCATCCATCATGCTTTGCAGCATCACTAAAAAATAAAGAATATAAAAAAAAACGTTGAAGCGGAAGGCCACATCATTTTGTAGGCACATTCACCATTTGTGCAGGCTCCTACAAAATGAAACGGGCACTTTTTTATTTTTAGTTACTGATCTGAGTTGGAAAGTAGTTAAAAATAAAAACAATGTTGGGGAGGCGCGCCGTAGCAAAATTGGGGATGCAGGTGGGCAAGCAAAATGGGAGATAACGACGAGAGGGAAACACAGGGTAGAGAAACAAGCATTGGCAAAGCCAATAGGTCTCGCCTTTGGGACCTTATAAGTGTTTAGTTATCCAGCACAATATCCTTGGTGCAACAACATCAAGTGTTGCATGGCTAAACACTTATAAGGTCCCAAAGGCGAGACCTATTGGCTATGCCAATGCTTGTTTTTAGTGAGTGGCTCGTGCAGGTATGCAACTGTGAGGTAGAGATGCTGCGAGTGCTTTTACAGGAGCCCCTGTGACATTGCTCCTCTTCAAAATGTATTTTGGGTCTGGTGAAATACTTCTAGCCCCTATTCCCGTGTTCTCGCACCTAATGCATCCTTAAATGTCCCATGTACAGCCGGGGTTGACACTCCTATTACCCCTGCCCTCCAGTGACACTTTACCTGTTACGGGTGGTGGTGGTGGTGGTGGACGTGGTGGTGGTGGTGGACGTGTTGGTGGTGGTGGACGTGTTGGTGGTGGTGGATGTGTTGGTGGTGGACGTGTTGGTGGTGGTGGACGTGTTGGTGGTGGTGGACGTGTTGGTGGTGGTGGATGTGTTGGTGGTGGACGTGGTGGTGGTGGTGGACGTGGTGGTGGTGGACGTGGTGTGGTGGACGTGGTGGTGGACGGGGTGGTGGTGGTGGTGGACGTGGTGGTGGACGTGGTGGTGGTGGTGGACGTGGTGGTGGTGGTGGACGTGGTGGTGGTGGTGGACGTGGTGGAGGACGTGGTGGTGTGTTTTTTGTATGTTGTTGTGTGGTGGGCTATTTACTTGCAAGAATAGTATCAATAATTTTGTGTTGTAACGTCCCTTTATTTGAATAACCCTGTTTGAATGTGTAAATAAGTATGTTATGTCATTTTCTGTTTATTTGTTAGTGTGAAAACTAAAGTAAAAATATGTGTTTTTGCATGTATATTCAGTATAGCGAGCTGTGTGGAGGGTGAGGGATACATATAAGGTGTAGTAGGAGAGGTGTGTGCAGCGTTAGGGACAGATTTTCAGTGTATTGTAAGAGCTATGTGCAGTGTGAGGGACAAATGTAATTTGTACTGGGAGAGGTGTGTGAAGTGCGATGAACAGACTTGAGGTGCAGTGAGAGAGATGTGTTTAGCATGAGTGTTAAATGTAAGGTGCAGTGTGAGAGCTGTATGCAACTGAGAGACAAATATGAGGTGTATTTGAGAGCTGTGTGCAGCGTGAGTGACTGATATGAGGTGCACTGTGAGAGGTGTGTGCAGTGCAGACAGACTGAAGATATAATGCTAGAGGTATGTGCAGTGTGGACAGACTTGAAGTTCAGTAGGAAGTGTGAGGGATAGACTTAAAGTGTATTAGGAGAGCTGTGTGCATTATAAGGGACAGAGCATAGGTGCAGTGGGAAAGGTGTGTGCACTATGAGTGAAATGTGTGAGGTGCATTGGAATAGCTATGTGCATTTTGATGGAGTGAGGTAATGTGGAGTGGAAAAGGTGTATGTAGCGTAGACATAAATGAGATGCAGTGTGTGAGTTGTGTGCAGTGTGGATAGACCAGAAGTGCAGTACGAAGCGTGAGGGATACAGTTGAAGTGTATTAGGACAGCTGTGTGCAGCTTAAGGGGCAGATCAGAGGTGCAGTGGTAGAGGGGTGTGCCGAGTAAGGGATAGGGGAGAGGTGCAGTGTGGCATGTGTGTGTAGCATAAGGGACATATGTGATGTGTATTGTAAGAGCCGTGTGCAGCATGATGGACCAAATTAAGATGCAGTGGGAGAGGTGTGTGTACTGTAGACACACCTGAGATGTAGTGTGAGAGGTGTATGTAGTGTCGACATATTTGAGATGTATTGGGAGTAGTGTGTAAATAAAAGCAAGGTCAATAACGTTTTTTGGAAACCCATTTGTTTTGTGGTTGGTGGGGGGGTGTGTGGTGTTTCTGTGTTTTTTGTATGTTGTTGTGTGGTGGGCTATTTCCTAGTAAGAATAGTATCAATAATTTTGTGTTGTAACGTTTGTTTATGTGAATAACCCAGTTTTAATGTGTAAATAAGTATGTTATGTCATTTTCTGTTTATTTGTTAGTGTAAAAACTAAAGTTAAAATATGTGTTTTTGCATGTATATTCAGAAATAAAGGCTACTGTAGGGGCCTACATAATTTGTTGTTTAGATTGGACCTTCAATTTTTCTGTGATGCGTATTTTGCAACTGTGTCAAAGGTTTTCGAATATAGGGTGGTGTGATACATTAAAGGCATAGGGGAGTTGAGCAGGGAAGCGCTTGAGGATCTGATGAAAGTAATTTATTGAATAAAGGACTACTGGGTTGAAGGAGGCCGACATTTTTTTTTTTTTTTTTAAAGCTGTGTTTTTGTGCGAAATAAGAGACTAACATGTTTATTATTTGTTTACTAATAATATTAGTTTACAAATTGTGTAATGTGTACTGTGTTTAAAGAGTTCCCTTATGTGCGTTTAGCTATATTCCGTCTGAAATGTCAGTTTTAAAACAGTGTAGTAAGGGGCTGGTGGTAGAAAGGAGAGGCTTAGGGGAGATGAAACGTGATGGCAACTGTTTGTAAACAAAGGGCTTCCCTGAAGTGAAACAGGATTAGAGGAGGGGTGGTATGTCTGGCTTATGTCACTGTGGCGCCGCTGGTCTGTTCCCTGGAAACACTTGTAACAGTATTGTAATGTGATTGCGGGGAGCAGGCGGTGTATGCGATTACATTTTTATATGTAAAGGCATTTATTGGTAAGCGGTGTTTTAATGTAAATTAAATTCTAGGATGTTTTTTGTGTGTTGGGAAATAATTTGTTTTGTGTTTTTTGGGAGAGCTGTGTGCGGTGTAATGGACAGACCTGAGGTGCAGTGGAAGAGCTGTGCGCAGTGTGAGTAACAGATATAATGTGCAGTATTAGATGTGTGCAGCGTAAAGGATAGCTGTGAGGTGCAGAGAAAGAGCTGTGTGCTGCGTGAAGGAGAAATGTGATGTGCATTGTGAGAATTGTGTGCAGCATAAGGGACAAAGGTGAGGGGCACAGGGAAAGGTGTATGCATTGTACACTGACCTGAGATACAGTGGGAGAAGTGTGTGCAGTGTAAGGGACAGACTAAGGTGCACTAAAAGAGTTGTGTGTAGCGTAAGTGAAAACTTTGCTTTGTACTAGGAGGTGTGTGCAACGTGAGGGATAAATGTGAGGTGTACAACAAGGTGTGTGCAGCATGAGGGAGAGATGTAAGGTGCAGTGTGTGAGCTGAATCCAACCGTGAGGGAGAGATCGGAGGTGCATTAGAGCGCTATGTGCTGCAGGAGGGACAAATATAAGTTGCACTAGAAGCTATGTGTGCAGTGTCGACTGACTTGAGATACACGTGAGAAACAGACAAGAGTTGAAATGTGAGAGGTGTGTGCATCGTAAGGGACAGACATAAAGTGCACCAAACACCAGTAGCAGAAGACCAGTGTGGTCCGTGTTTTACCTTCTGCGTATGTAGTGACAATAGCCAAATTTTATTGCTAGGGTCCAACATAAAGTAGGGCCGTGTTGTAACTGGTTTGTGCTAATTGTTAGTTAACAAAGTAAGGATGCAAGAACAGTGGCAGTAATTTTTTATTAGCTAATCCCCTTTTGTCACCAGTAGTTTGCATGTAATGTACGGTAGTTGTTTATTGGGCAAAAAGGCTTATTGAAGCACCTCAAATCGCAAATAAAACATTTCACACGGAAAAAATAGACACACTGAAAGTAAGGTAGTGTCGGCTAAAACACTAATTATAAACATTTTTGCCTTGAAACACCGTTGTAAAACTAGAACAAAAGGTGACTGTAATTGTGTGTATAACTTTGCTGCGTGGTAAAAAAGTCACAGCGTGCAAATACAACTGTTCTGATAAAGTACATTATATACACTTTTAAAATGCTCTCCTTTAACTACATAGTATATCACAAGTAGAACTAAAACTTAATGTAAATAATGTAAAAAACATGGCAAGCAGAGAAGTTAAGGAGAATGTCACATTTTGTCAAGCTTTGAAGTTGAATGCTTTAGCAATGCATTGACACCCTGTTTGAAAAAGACTCCCAAGTGTAGCCGCCATCCAGTCTGGACTGGTGTGAAACGCCGGAACAGTTACTACCTGTGGTTAAATGGGAGTCTGCCCTGGCAGAATAAAGACAATGGTTGCCTCCTCGTAAAGATCAGTATCAGCGTTAGGAGAGGCAAATGTGGCGTAAATGCATTTGCACATATGGGTGAAGTTTAAAAAGCAATATAGGATGTTTGTAGCAGTGAAAAAGCAGAGACCGAGACAGAGAGCACAATAAGGAAGTCAGAAACACTAATTTGTACAAAAATGGAAAAGCTGGATTGTCTGGCGTTTAGTAGATGCTTAATTTAACAATTCAACACAAATTGAGTCTGTGTGGAAAAAATGCCCTTTTCAAAACAGTGTATTTACAGAAAGGGCTTGTCTAAGGGGAAAGAGGAATAGAGGAGGGGTAGTATGTCTGGTTTAGGTCAAAATGGCGCGTTTATTGTTTGGGAGTAAATAACAGGGACAAAGGGAAATGCGAGAAGGGGCTGCTATTCGATAAAGTGTATAAATTGTGGAGGAGGATGGCTTTGGGGAGAGAGCACGTCAGTTCAAAAAGCAAAAGGAACGCGCTCTATTTATGACGCCGCAGGTCTTTCTCCTGGAAAGACTGTTAACATAGTTATACCTATTTTTTTTTTAGAAGTAAGCGCAAACATTGTAAATGTTTTTTGTAAGCGGTGCTTTGTTTAGCATGAAATGCCAGGATATTCAGTGTTTATTTCGTAATGCTTTTTTTTTTATTTTGGTTGTTTTGTGGGAGAGCTGTATGCAGTATGAAACACAGACCAGAGGTGCACAGTAATAGCTGTGTGCAGTGTGATCAACATATGTGAGGTGCAGTAGGAGGTGTGTGCAGGTCTGTCCCTTCAACTGCACACATCTCTCTCAGGAAACCGTTGAAAAAGAAAAAGGCCTGCGCTCTATTTATTTAATAATAACACGCCGGAGGTGTTTATTTATTTACGCGCCAGAGTAAGCTGATCCCAAGTGGGGGAGTTTAAATTTATTCTGTAAAATGCGAGGAAGTGGCGGTCAACATATTGGGTTATTTTTTCGTGTCAATTTTTTTAAATGTGCGTACTGCTGTCAATAATAAAGGAGGAGAAACATATAAAAAAATGTGCGACAATAACAGGTACAACAAGATAAAAGAAATAAAATATTGGAGGAGGAGAGAGATAGATTGTTTGGGAGTAAATAACGGGGACAAAGGGAAATGCGAGAAGGGGCTGCTATCAGATAAAGTGTATAAATTGTGGAGGAGGATGGCTTTGGGGAGAGAGCACGTCAGTTCAAAAAGCAAAAGGACAGCGCTCTATTTATTTAATAATAATAACGCGCCGGAGGTGTTTATTTAAAGATGCGCCAGAGTAAGCAGATCCCAAGTGGGGGAGGTGTGCTGTGTCTCACTCGTGCTTGTGATGGCCTCCGCCTTGCGGGAGCGAGGAGCGGCGGCACGAAAAGCATATGTTTTCAATTAAATGCGCACTGCTGCTCGCTCCCGCAAGGTGGATGCCAGCACAAGCACGAGTGTGGGGGAAAAGGAGCAGACCAATTTCTAAAGGTCATCTAGAGCAGCGCATGCGCGCTGCCTAGGCGAGACCTAAAAACACAGGAGGGGCAGAGAAGCAGACAGCTAGACAAAGCAACACGGGGAGCACAGTAGCACACAGCGAGACACAGCAACCCTGAGATTGGGGAAGCGACACAGGGGATGGAAACAACATGGCAGGGGCAGAGAAGTACACAGCGAGGCAGAGCAACACAACAACTGGGGGTGGCTGGTAGAGAAGCACACGACGACACAGAGCAACACTGTGGGATGGTAGAGGATCACAAGACGGAGACAGCTGGAAAACACAAGAACTACTGTAGAGTGCTAAACGAAAAGCAAAAAGGTAGCACTAAAAAACAGGTAGTGAAAGGACACCATATGCGTCCATGCTCCACAGGAGGGACAAACTCACGATCGGGAAGTAAAGCTCACTCAAGTCATCAAATAAGTGAATGAGAGTGACAATGACGCCAACCAATGGTAAACAACAGGAGGGTTCTGAGTCCACTGCAAGCTAACAAAATTTGTCACAACAGACAACACATACGCTGTTTTAGGCAATACCTAAAAATAGTCATAACTTTACATATACAATGGAATCAAAATTCAATCAATAATCACTATTCATTGGTTTAGTTGAAAACATGATTATCTTAATATTCAAATTATTAATATCAGTGTCCCACACATAAGCAGAACACTTCTTGACTAGCTTGACCCCTGCTGAGCGCAAAGGTTTAAAAGGGAACCTGCTATTAAAATTCAAAGCAAAGCAGCCGAATAATAGATGCTCTCCTGATTCACTTGAAATGTCCATCTACCAGGCAATGAATGGCACCTGCCTTCTACTCTGAAGGTCATCCTACAAGCACCTGTTGCCAACAGAATGTCAAACAGTTCACTCCAAATGTAATACATTTAAAACATTTCTTGCCAAATTTTGTATATTGTAAGTCAAGAAGATAGTGGTGGTGAGCACAGTCCATTGTAGCCGAGTTAAAAGGCATTCATCACTATGTCAATAGAATGCCTTTTCTTCGAAAGACCTTTCTACATGTTTATTTTTGAGATAGATATATATATATATATATATATATACACACACACAAACACGACACGCTATAGAATTAAAGTATATAAGCCCATATATTTTGCCTTCCCTTTATGCATGATGAAGCATCAGCAGGAATCCTTCAGATTGAGAAGGAAACTGAAAACTGTACCTTATCACCAAGCTTTTGCTAAGCATATACTCTAACATTTTGCTGGATCCCAGCTCCGTCCCCTCGCTCACTCTTGCTCTGGTTTTCCCTTCCCTCTCCTTCTTGTCTTCTGGACTTCTTCAATTGAAAGGACTTTTTTTTCCTTCTGTTATCTCTTTCTGGTTCTTCAAGTTTCCACTTGGACTGCGAACTGACCCCTATCATCGCTTAAACCGCTGCCTTCCTTTCACCGTGATTCAGTGATTTTCTCTTTCCTCTCCTTTCCCTCTGGGGTCTCCACGCGCTCCTCAACCAACCACTGTTCAGCACTTTGAAGCAGCTCTGCGGCATATAGTGCTATATAAATCACTTTTAATTAAATAAATTAATGATTCTGTCATACCTGTGGAATAACATCATCCAAGATTGCCATAGAATCCCAGTGGCCATCATGCATTGAGTATACCTGTGATATAATCGTGGATAGATTACTACAATTCTAGACAACTCAAGACTATTGGCAAACCAATTTTTTTCCTGCTTCTCGTAGCTGCTTCTCCAGGTTTCTTTTTATTTTATGGTCTTTACAGAGTAGAATTTACAGAAAATGATGTTTACCGACAGGTAGAACTTGTGAAACAACTGTATATTATGCACCAATTAAAAAAATGCAAAATATAAAAAAAACTTGAAACAAATGTGCCCAAGTGCAACCGACTTTAGGGCATCGTGCCCCCAAAAGGAGCCCAGAGGCGGCGACACACAATTTTCTAATAAATAAATACATGATCTGCTACTGCCGGGAATGTATGCTGTATGATGTTACCTAAAACAATGACTCTTGTTGGAAATATCTAGAACTCTATTGCAAATTACTGTATTTCTTCCCTGCGGTCCATGTTTTATCAGTTTTCGGAAGAAGTCTTCCGTAGAATGAATTCGATCATGGGGAAGAAGTTATAGTCAAGAAATGTTATTTAATGATCTGCACCTTAAAGAAATGGAAGAATTATGGCTCGGAATATCTCAGAATGTATTTTGGTTGTAAAAACAACTCTTGGCTGCAAAACTTCTCTGAATTGACATCTACAGAAGACCTGCACTTCAAATGTAAATAAGGTGCCGAAATGCTAGGATGTGTGGGATGCTTTTTACCTTTTTAGCAGAAGGCTTGCAACACCCCGGGTAGCTAAACAGATCCGTTCGTTTCTCTCTTTCCTTCATTTATTGCTTTTTTCATCTTTATTTTTTTAATTATTGCTACATTTATAAAAAGGCTACTTTGGAGCATTTCCTAAGTAGTGGGATTTTCTGTGAAATGGTATTTCCATTAGTAACAAAGCGGTGCCAACAAGGTATAAAGGGCATAACAATAAAATACAATTGTACAAAAAATAATAAAAGAGAATTAATGCTGCTGGGTACTGCATCGACAGGATGTATTATAATATCTCATGAGTTTCTGTTTTGAACTACATTTAAAAGTTATGACTCGTTACCCACCATATCTTAAGGAACTCTAATGCACTACTGAACTTCTTCTAAAACTCTTGAGCGCCCGACCCTGACAACACCCCCTCCACGTATAGGGAGACTTGGCTCGCCATGCTCACTCATCTCTATACCCCGGAAGCTGTGTAAACACACTCACTGAAGACACCCCATTTTCCTGTCCTTCGAGGACCGCTATGTCCAAAAGCAAGTTAATGCTTCAGAGTGTCACCAGCAGACACTGCAGAGTAAATACTGCAACTGGGGGCCGCAAATACTACGTCGTTGGTGACGCACGGTCTTGGCGAGGGTTACATGCAGTTTTGCGGGTAGAACTGATAATGCTTGCACCGTTCCTAGTCCTACCGTGTTCTCATGCCTGTTTCTTTGCAGTGAAAGGGACGGGACGTTATTGTCACAGTTTAGATTAAGCCGAGATTGCAGTCTCCTCGACAAGCAATCATTTTCTTAGCAGGGAGTGTCTTTTTTCCCTTTTGACTCAATTGGACAAAGTATTGCTTTTGACCCTCCTGCAGCTGCGCGCCATTTCCAGCGTCGCTTCTAAGTCGCAGATGGGAGCAACAGGAGAGGGGCTGCCAGCTGACAGGAGGAATGTGGCTATGAGCAGAGGCATTACTGGCCCTTCTGAGGCCCAGAGAGGCCGAGGCCAGCTCAAACCTTAGAGGCCCACCTGCCAAAACCCCAGCTTCATCAAACAGAACTAAATTAACAACTGTCTAAATCCGAGATCCCTTTTAAGCTTCAGGCTTATGCCAGTTCTGCCTGCTGATGCACACTATGAGCCGGGATGGCCTGGTGGGCCCATGCAGGTGTGTGTAATACTGCATATTACGCATCACTGCAGACTCTAGAGTGCAGAGTGTCTGCCGCTCCCCAGTGGGTTCACCCGGCAGTCCCTTCTAGGCATCTGTCACTGGCAGCAGGCCAGAAACACTGTCATTAAATGCCATGACAATAATGAGAACAACAAAAGTCAACAATGCCAATAATAGTAACAACAACAATACTAACAATAATAGTAAAATAAAAGTAAAAACGAAATAGTAAAAAATAACGATCATCATAACAATATGGATGAGGATAATGATTATTAATCGATTATCATTACTTGCATTTATATAGCACTTACTAACGCGGGTGGGGCAATATTATACCAGGCGTTATTAAAATACAGCGTATCGATAGTCAATTTATTGACCAGGGAAGGATTAAGGAATGAATCAGCACTGCCAAAGATTCAAACTTATGAGTTGCAAATCAAACAAAGATGTCAGCAGCGCAGCTCTCGATTCTAAGAGCTGTATGGAACTAAGTTTTGCATGATCTGACCGCTATCCGGGACCTCTTAATCCTCACAAGAAAACCATAGATTTCGTTTCTTTGAAAGCCTTCGATCTCATGTCTGCAAAATCAAACCCTTTCTACCTGATTCAGACTGAAAACCAAAATCAGCTCAGGCAAAAATGTTCCAATCTGCTCTACACTGCTGGAGTCTGGAAGGGGCCAAAGGGGGCATGGATGGGTCATTTTAGTCCAAGTTGCTCTGAAAGTATCCCCCTTAACCTTTTGACTTCCGTGGACCCCCCACATAATCATGTCTGGAACCTGGGGCCCCCACCGAATCATTATTGAAATCCGAGGACCCCCCACTGAGCCATTACTGGTAGCCGGTGACCACGGCCTAAGCATTTTCAATGATCTGAACTGCAAAATCGTACACAAAATATACAGAAACATTCATCAACAAATACAAAAATAATTAAATATTTTATGTAATTTACAAACAATTAAAAAAAAAATTTAATAAGGTTTTCTAGGTTTTTCTACATGCAATTGATGCTACTCATCATCCATACTATATTCTGTTTGATGAACTTGCACTGCTCCCACAAATCAATCGGAGGACACCAACTTAATTTTTAGCCTCCAATTTCAGGTTATTTTCCTTTTACAGGACATTTTTAAATTTTCAATTGTACATTTTGCTTTTTCCTTTATATACACTTTATGTATCTGTTAGTATTAAATTTTCTGAAGAGTCACGGATCCCCTGAGTAGGCTTTGCGGACCCCCAGGGGTCCCCGGACCACAGGTTAAGGACTACTGCTGTAGTTGGTTGCCTACCAGGGAAATGACAAGGAGAAGGATGGCCAGTCCAGCCATGCTATGCCATGCGTTATAGTGGAAAAAAACGGTAAATTATGCAAAAGGCAATAACCTTCTTCACTGTGTGC
This sequence comes from Calotriton arnoldi, assembly GCA_963921515.1. Lineage (NCBI taxonomy): Eukaryota > Metazoa > Chordata > Amphibia > Caudata > Salamandridae > Calotriton > Calotriton arnoldi. The sequence continues at coordinate 135,677 of CAWUFW010000844.1, read as the reverse complement.
AAAGGAAAGCCCTCCTTTTGCGTGGTGCAGTGCTGCGAGCACGCAAACATACAATCGAGAGCAGAAGCCTAGGATGCTTTTTTTTGCATATTGTGGTTCATGTTATGAAACCATTCCTTCAGTGATTTGAAGAATTACTATCTGATTGTATTTCACATACATTTAGCATTCTATTATATTGTTTTTATTTATTTCAAAGCAAACGTAAAGTAGCAATCAGACAGTTGGAATATCAGCTTTACAAACACGGTTTAAGATAGGAAATAGTTTCAAGGGAATAAGCATTCAGCAATAAGCATTAAACATGAACAGGACGAAGATCATAAATTGGAAAAAAAATATTAATATTCAATATAAAACTTTAGGAAATCAAAAGTCGAAAGACTGCTGTTGAGAGATCACTAAGTCATTTTTCTATCAGCGAGGATAAGGGATCATTCAGAAAAGACTGTGGTGAAAAGAAGTAACATTAGGGACAGGATCTCAGAAACAATTGTAACTCACTTGAATTACCTAGAATGCTATTTTAGAGCTTTAATGCTAATCAGCTCTCTATTTTTAAACACGTTCTTCATTTTCTTATTGTAACAACCCAACAAAGGGAATTGTCTCTTCTCTAATGGCATAGTTACAGCAGCTAAGTGCTATTAGATAGAAAAGAAACCCATTTCAAGATTGCTAACAGGTGTCGTGATACATGTGCATGCATGCGTCATGAGACAGGCATGAGCATGCATCGTGACTTGTGCATCATGAAAGCTGTATGTACATCATGAAATATGCGCATGCATGATTGATGAACCGGCTAACATTTCTGTTTTTTTAATTTACTGTTTCAAGATGGTGGACACCCATCTTGTTGTGATAAAAGAAAATAATAAGAATTGTGTGTGTGAAAGTGCATTTTAAGAAAGGAGCAGTACTGCTGCAAATTGCAACTGCTGGACTCTCTGAATCAATAAATACTCAAATTAAAAAAATAGAAAAAATTAAACAAAGGACTCCATGGGAAGGGGTAGGAAAGCAATGGTAGAGCCAGCGAGGGTGAGCTAAATAATGGAGGGTAGGAGTTGGGGGTGGGGGGGGGGCAGGGGAAAGGAGGGGGTGGCACAATGGAGGAGTAAAATGGGAGGAGTCTAACTAACACAACAAATTAAGAAAAAAAGCTGAGCAGGGAGGGGAAGCAATGGATGAGCTTGAGTTGGGGAAACCAACATGGAGGGCTAGGGCAATTGAAAGCGGATGCAGCACATGGGAGACAGAGAAAGAAAACACATGCAGTGCAGAAAGGAAAAGAAAATAAATGTAGTATTTGTTCCCTAAATGAAAAGAAAGTCAGCTATAAAAGGATACAAGTCAGGCAATCAGAACACAGATCGGAAAGTTCATGGCCTGGACAAAGACGAGAATAGGGAGGAAAGGCACTGAATCAAGAGGAGACAACTGAGATAGACAACAAAATCACCTACAAGTAGGTGACTCAAAGCCCACTTCATGTATATTGGAAACAATAGCTGAAACCTATACAAAAGAGTGGGAAGAGCACTTCTGCTGCATTAGGCAAGAATGGGGCTATTGAAGTAAATTATGCTTCAGCTAATATATGTAGATAATCTTGATGGTGATGGAAGTGTGACGTAACTCTGAAGGATAGGGTGGGAACAGAAGGGTAAGCATGCTTCTGAGAAAAGTGCTGAATTATTTTTGCTTCCACAGAAATGGAGAAACCTGCAAACCAACAATGCAATTTATGTGCACCTCTCTAGCGCCCAGTCAATTCTGGATGATTACTGGAGTGGAACTGCCATGTTTGTGGTTGGCCGTAGATTGGCGTCACCGGGGAAGCAAGACAAGTGGGAGACTTTCCATTTTCATGAAAATTGGAAAGGATACTCTCCTCCAATTCCTACATTATATACCATAGTGTGTTCCACAGCGGGGTACAGAAATCTTTTTACCCGACATAAAAATCTCACGGAGGTAAGGAGGAAGGAAAACTTTTAAACAATGGTTGGCGTTCATTCTTTTTATAAAAAGTAAATGTGTATGCAGCCCTCAGGGCTTATGTGACATTGAGAATACAACCTAACAAAAGATGTGGATACCGCTATATTACAAAAATATATCTATGTGGCTTTAAACGGGGTTTGGTTATAACGGGCACACTAAATGTAAAATGTTTTAAACAATAGTTTGTGGCTTTAACTCTTAACAAAAAAATTTCTTTTTAGAAAATTCCAGTGTACCTCTCAAAGAGGAAAATAAGCACCAACTAAAAACAAGCACTGGCAAAGCCAATAGGTCTCGCCTCTACAAGAGCTATTGGCTTTGGCAATGTGTTTTTGCCATGTTGTATACTAGTGTGGCTGCTGTTCAGCATGGCTAAAAGTTAGTTGTGTGGAGTGTCCTAGAATGGAGTGGGGGGAGTAGAGTGTCGTAGACTGGATTAGTTGGAGTAGAATGGAGTAGGGGGAGTGGAGTGTCAGAGTTGAGTCGAGGGGAGTAGAGTTTAGTGGTTCAATGGCAGTGTGTGTCATAGAGTGCAGTGGCACAGAGTGGAGTGGCACAGAGTGGAGTGGGATGAGGTGGAGTGGGTTGGAGGGGCTTGAGGTGGATTAGATTGGAGTAGTTTGGGGTGGATTAGATTGGGGTAGACTAGGTTGGATTGAGTGGGGTGGATTGGAGTGGGGTAGAATAAATGGGTGAAATTGATTGGATTGGGGTGGATTGGATTGAGGTGGATTGGAGTGGAGTGAATTAGATTGGTTTGTGGTGGGTGGACTGGATTGGAATGATAGGAGTGGGGTGGGATGGGGTGGATTGGAGTAGATTGGATTTGAGTAGGGTGGTTTGGAGTAGGGTGAATTAGAGTGGGGTGGATTAGACTGGACTGGAGTGGTGTGGATTGGACAGGACTAGAGGGGATGGACTGGATTGGAGTAGGGCAGACTGGGGTGGATTGGATTAGACTTGGAGTGGGGCGGAGTGGGGTTTGCTGGATTGGAGTGTGATGGGGTGGACTGGAGTGTGGTGGACTGGATTGATTGGAGTGAGTGGGGTGGACTGAACTGGGATGGGTGGATTGGAGTAGAGTGCATTGTATTGGGGTAGAGTGGGGTGGACTGGAGTAGAGTGGGATCGATTGGGGTAGAGTACAGTGGGGTGCTTTGCACTGCAGTGGGGTGGATTTGAGTGGAGTGGATGGGGTGGATTAGATTGGAGTGGGCTGGATTGAGTGGGATGGGGTGGATTGGACTGAAGGATGTGGATTGGATTGGTGTGAACGGGGGTGGGGTGTATTGGCTTGAGGTAGATTGGACTGGAGTGGGGTGGATAGGAAGTGGAGTGGGGTGAATTGGAGAGGGATAGATTGGTATTGGCCGGATTGTATTGGTGTGGTGTGGTGTGGAGTGGGGTGGAATGGATTGGGGTGAGGTGGATTGGAATGGGTTAGGTGCATTGGATTGGAGAGGTGCAGATTGGAGTGTGTCGGATTGTTTTGGATTGAAGGGGCAGACTGAATTGGATTGAAGTGGGGCAGATTGGAGTAGGATAGATTGTTTTGGATTGGAGTGGGGCTGATTGGAGTGAGACACATTGTTTAGAGTGGGGTGGATTGGACTGTGGCGGAGTAGGGTGGATTGGAGTGGGGTGGATTGGAGTGGGATGGATTAGAGTAGGGTGGATTGGAGTAGGGTGGATTGGAGTAGGGTGGATTAGATTGGAGCGGGGTGGACTGAAACTGGGTGGCGTGGGGTGGACTGGATTGGGGTGGATTGGAATGAGGTGGATTGGGGTGGATTGGATTGAGGTGAACTGTATTGGGGTGCAGTGGTTTGGATTGAGGTAGACTGGATTGGGATGGGGTGGCGTGGGGTGAATTGGAGGGGGATAGATTGGATTTGGCTGGATTGCATTGTTGTGTGGTGGATTGGCGTGGGGTGGATTGGACTGGTGCAGATTGGAGTGGGGTGGGTTGTTTTGGATTGGAGTGGGGCAGATTATTTTGGAGTGGGGCAGATTGTTTTGGATTGGAGCGGATTAGAGTGGGCCAGATTGTTTTGCATTGGAGTGGGGCAGATTGTTTTAGAATGAAGTGGAGCATATTGTTTTGGATTGGACTGGGGCACATTGTTTTGTATTGGAGTGGGGCAGATTGGAGTGGGAGAGATTAGAGTGGAGCAGATGGTTTTGCATTGGAGTGGGGTGGATTGTGGTGGATTGAATTGGATTGGGGCGGATTGGGGAGGGAGGATGGGTTATTGGATTGGGGTGAGGTGGATAAGATTAGAGTGGGGGAGATTGGAGTGAGGTAGATTGGATTGGGCTGGACTGGGGTGGCTTGTATTGATGCAAGGTGGATTGGAGTGGGGTGGATTGTGGTGGATTAGAGTGAGGTGAATTAGGATGGAGTGCGTGGATTAGGGTAGGTGGTTTGGAGTGCGTGGATTGGGGTGAGGTGGACTGGATTGGAGTGGGCAGGTTGTTTTGGATTGGAGTGGAGCAGATTGGAGTGGGGCAGATGGTTTTGGATTGGAGTGGGGAAGATTGGAGTGGGGCAGGTTGGAGTGAGGCAGGTTGGAGTGAGGCAGATTGTTTTGGATTGGAGTGGGGCAGATTTTTTGGGATTGGAGTGGGCGGATTGGAGTGCGGTGGATTGGGTTGTGCTGCACGATTATGTATTAAAGCATCATTTTAGAAATTACACATACAAAATAAACAATGTCACTTTGCAATATGTAGAACAAGATAATTCTTTGCAAAGTGAGAAAAGAAGACTTGGAAAAATAAAAGAAAGCTAACTATAGAAAATAAATCTTTGCAATTTTGTTTCACACGCCTTATGTTTGTATGGCTCTAAAAGTTAAACAGAACAAAACAGTATTTCAATTACATAGGGAGCAGCGGACAGACACTAATTTAGTTGAATCAATCAGTGCTTGGTCCCTGCTCCACAGAGAGGAACGGGAATTATGTTAGGCCTGCAGCAGGGCACAAGTCCTAAAAAAAGAAGTGGGGGGACGCTCCAAGTTAGGTGGTGTCACCGGAAGTGACGTCACAACAGGAAGTGACGTCACGAAAGGTGGCTTGCACCATCAGACTCATTGCCTCCCCTCGCTTACCCCTTAGATGCGATTGCATCAGAGAAGCCAGCGCGTGAGCAGCGTTCTGGATGAGCTCCGATCTCGCCCCAGAGAGGCCAAAGAGTGAATGTGTGGCTCCATTTGCTCCAGTTATCGAGCTCTCAAGTTTTCCACTGTCATGTGGGCGATGTCAGCCAGTCCTGGTTTTACAACTCTCCTTGCTTTGCGTTATGCATAATATTATAATAGTAATAATGCAGGTAAAATTCCAATCGCACGGATCTCTCGAGTCACTGGGTAAAGGGAGATCGACGGGCGGCCGTGCGGGCAAGTAACGCCATAATTGAAAGTCCAGCTTTTGGGCAGGGGGACGGCGTCCACCCGGTAAAAACCCGGTAAAATAAGTGGGGGACGCCGTCCACCCGCGTGGTACCCCGACTCGAGCCCTGGCCTGCAGTGATGAAGAACGAGGCTGTAGAGATGAGTGCCACACAAGCCAACAAATAGGTAAGCAACGGGCGGGCTCCAAACCCTTTTTGTTAACAGTGTCTCGCAAGCGAGACGCATGTGCTAGTGTATGCTCTCGCATGCTCGACTCTTAAAACTGGTTCACAAATAGCCATAAGGGAGCCTTTCCTAGAGAGAGGCTTTCCACAAGCCACTGAAGGGTCACATCTCAGCACTTATTGGTACAGAATTTCCCTCTTCTCCTTCAGTGGTTGTTGTGATGCCCAGACTTTCACCGTGTTATTTTCCACAAACTCTAAGCACTTTGTTGACTCCAGCAGAGCAGCCAAGCTGTGGATGTCTAGCTACCATGCTGCACACAGCCAACCAAAGTGTTATTAGCCCGACACCTCAGGCTTACAACAAAACATTTTCAAGACTGAACCCCGGGACATTCTTTTTCTGAAATATTCATTTCTCCCAGCGTGCACCAGGTCCAATCGCTGTTTTCTCTCTCGCTCACACAGCCCATCGCCATAGGTCCTGGTGCCAGTGGTGGGCCAATATATCAACAATGACTGACCAGAGACTGTTCTCAGGTGTTCAGTGCATGACTAACAAAGGGAACGTTTGAAACATTGTCAACAGAATGGAGACTAGTTTTTCTCCAATAAAAGCTATTTCTCTTGCCTATCATACATAGTGCATTTAGTCCGCGCAGCTTTAAACTCATACTCTGTAAGTACATCTTTTTCTCAAGTCAAGAGGACAACAATATGGAAGCCTTCAGGCTTGTAGTAGCACTCCCTAGGACTACTAGGTAAGACTCAGGGAGTAGAATACTTGCAAATACGAAACATGAGGAGTCAGGAGTTCGAATCCTGTAAAGGCTGACTGAGCCCTACATCTTTCTGAGGTCAGTAACTTGAGTGCCATTAGCATGGGTAATAGTGAAATGTTTTATTTAAAGCGCTTTAGAGCAGGTTTGCAATATGAAGCACTATATAAAAATAAGCTGTTATTACTCAGATTCAAAACAAAAACCTCAGGGAAAGGCAGGCAAAGAGTGACTAAAAGTTGGAAGACTAGCACACAATAAACCACAAAACCAAAGAGGCTGGACACTGCCTACAGAGTCACTTGGGAGAAAGAGACTGGCAGGCTTTTTCTACTGCATTAGCCCGCCTTTAAAGACGTTTCATCTCAATAACTGGGACTGGCTCCGTGCAATCCTAAATAATTCTTAATTTCTACAATCTTTGAGACATTTCTCTTTACCCTAAAGGCATGATTTCCCAAGTGTAATGGAACGAGCTTTTAGAGTAAAATATAACATTCGGTTTGTCTTTGAAGAAGTCATCTCCCTCACTGAGTGATCTCCAGGAATTTGCTGCATAATTTTGCGTTACGCAGTATCTAAAAAAAAATAAATTAGATGCATAAATACAATCTTGTGTTGAACTGAAAAAAGACATTTCACTGGAATGGCAGGAGCTCAGGTTCAAGGAAAGTGCAAAACTCATGCACTAAGCTGCACTCCACTATTAAAGATTGTTATCACTGATTTATTGGATTATGGTGACAGCAGGATCAACCAACAATGCAGCTTTCTTTGGATTGGAGAGAACAGCACATGATGTTGAACCAAGTGATCTGCTGATCAAGAAACAGCGTAAAGAGATACAGCACGAAGATATTAATAAATATAGGAAAAGATAAATAAGAAAGGTGCATCTCAAAAGGGGTGAGTCGGTGACGATGTGCCTCCAAGCATCAGGGAGATAATCTCTGTATGTATATATGTATGTATATGGTACTTCTATAGCATGAACCTAGCCAATAAGGCACTGGAGCACAATACAGGGTCAAAGGCAAGCATGAAGTCAACAAGTGATAAGAGAGGTAGCTTGCTTATGGGCAGTTAATGCGTTGTAATGTCGTGTTCTTTAAAGAAGTGAATCTTCGACTCGCTCCTAAATTGGAGCAGCATTGGGAATTCATTCATCCAGATCCTCTCCCACAACCAAGAGCTGCTGTATAATAATTTATGACCTGGTTCCCCCAAAAACAATGTGGACATCTCATGGCACATATTGCATTCCATAATCTGAATATCTACCCGAAATTGTACCCAAATGAATTTTTTCTTCTTCTCAGTTTATGCCCATTACTGATCTTCAATTTTGGTTTCACTAACCAGACTACCCTGCTATTAGGTAAAGTTAATTCATTGAAAGGCGTTGGGTCTAATTCAATAAGCCAATTACTGTACTCACTCAACGGGCCATAGTCAGGATGAAATTTAAACACGACCACTCGGTCACCAGTTAGCCTGCAGTGGCCGTAATTTCATCAGATACAGATAGTCCATCGGTTACTGAATTTGAGAAATTAATTTAAGCCAGATGCCAACCAGGAGGAGATCACAAAACCCTTCAAATCAAGCCATCCCAGAGACTTTACTGCCTCTTTAGACTCAATTGTCTTCCATTATTGCAGAACTTCAAGACTTGTCCATCTGTTTATCATCCTTCTTTTGTACACTAAATACTACAAAAGATCAAGTGAATCCCATACAGTAGTGGCCCCTTTTTTGTATAAGATTTTCCTTGTGTTTTTTTAAACTCACCTTCCTCTAAAAAGTGATATTTGTTTTTTGAAAAACCATAACGAGGGGAAAGGAAGATGGCGGATTGACTCCGCTAAGGAGAGCGCCTCCCGTAGCCCTCTCCCATTGTCTAAATCTAAATCTAAATCCGTATTTGTAAAGTGCGAACTACTCACCCTTAAGGGTCTCAAGGCGCTGGGGGCCGTCGTGGAAATTAAGTGAGCTATTGCCCAGAGTCACATGGTGCTGAGCTGCCGCCGGAGCCGGGGATCGAACCGTGAGCCCTGTGCTCCAAAGTCAGCTGCACTGGCCGCTGCACCACACCTCTTGTCTTTAGTCCCCGCCCCCCCCGTCTTTTGAGCATCGGAAACGTTTGAATGAAATCTGCTACTTTCTGAGAGAAGAGAGAAAGTGGTTTGTGCGAGCAACTAAGCATAGAAGATATACGGACAAATACAGAAGGGGGACTGGGACCGGTACCTCAAGGGCGGATGTGCCGGCTCTGCTTCACAGTCGCTCACGGCTTTATACATCTGAACAGGTCAGCAAGGTGGCTCCCGGCCGGCTCGCATATCTCTCCTGGCTTTCATCGTTCTAACCACGTTTTTGGCTCCAGCCCCAGTCCAAGCCCGGTTATCGCAGGGAATAGCATGGCTACACAATGACCCACCCAGAAGGGACGTGGTCGCATCGAAGAACCTGTGCAGCTCACGGGGTCCTCGTACCAGGCAGGGATTTTACTGAACCGATATGAGAAGAAGCTAAGGAATCTGCTACAGCGCTTCAGGCGGCCCCCGGCTTTCAACTAGGTAAGCTGATTCTCCGTTTGCTGTGCTCCAGAAGGGCTGGTGGTCTGCTCCAGTCCTGTGGGTCGAAGAATTCCATCCCAGGATCAGAGATGGCCGAAGTCCTCATTGCAGCAGTACAGGAAGGATGGGGTGCCAAGGATGGTCCCCCGGTACATTCTACTAGTGGCAAAGCAACTTCATTTCTTTATTCACAGGGGGCTAATGAGGGGGCTAACCTCCTTCCCTAAGTATGAATACAATTGAAAAAGATATAGGTCTCTACGAGCCTGAGAAGACAGCCTGTGTCAACTCTGAGCCTGCTGGCTCTAATGCTCTCGTGGTATCTAATACTTTACTTGGATCACCCACACGGCTACAACTGTACACAAGTAATATGGGTGCAATGATGATGGATGCTGTAGACCTCAATCTGCAAGCTGACCCCTTGGCTGGCCCTGAACCTCAGAACCCACCAAGCTCAGGAACAATCTTACTTGGGTCTGAGTCACTAAGGGCGCTATCTGTGGCATCTGAAGTTACTTATTTTCCGTCAAACGTTTTGGCTAGTACCCAATCGGAGCCCCTGGTACACTGCATGGAACTGACTGATTCAGAGAAGGCCCCAGAGTCTAATATTACAAAGGGCAGTACCCCTGTGGGGGTTAAATCTTCAAGAGGGAAAGGATCCAAAGGTGCCCGAGGAGCTCAAGGTGGGAAAGGACGAGGAGTCACAAAACCCCCCCTTCACTGCCATGCGGGAGTGACTCAAGGACCATGTTTCGAGTGGCACAAAGGCTGGTTTTGGCACCAGTCCCCTGCGTAAATGGGTGGCTTCCAAAGGAGAGGTTAAAGCTATCATCTCTCAACGGTCTAACTCTGGCAACATGGAAGTCTTGGCGCCAGAGGTGGGGGGCCACATAAAACTCTCTCATGCCTGCCGCAATTTCGCTGCTTCTTTTCTGGTCCAATTGGATAGCTCCGACAGGACCCTGGATGGGGCCCCCGACTGTCCGGGCCCTTTACTACCACCTTCCACATCAACGGAGAAATCTGAAATTGCGAAAGGGCCACCCGCCTGTGATGGCAGACCTGCCGACTGCGACGAGCCCTCTCTATCACACATTTTACAGGCATTAACTACTCAAAGAGCCGAGGCACAAGAGTACTATCTTCAAGCCAAAGCTGACAGTCGGGAAATTAAACAGGTATTGGCGATGTTACTACCAAGGTTGCTTCACTGTCTTCATTAGTCTTGGACCTGCAAGAGCGGGTTAGAGCAGTCGAAGAAGTCAACACCTCCACTGCAAGATTTGTTAAAACTCAAGAGACCCAGATGGCATTTCTACAGGCAAAAGTCGAGGACCTTGAAAATCGACAACGTCTCAATACCTTGAGGGTCTTTGGCATACCTGAAGAGAGGGAAGGCTCGGACCCCTGGGCCTATATCGCCAGCCTATTCCAGCAGGCATTTCCAGGTCTGGCTGACTGGGATATGGACTTGCAGGTCCAGCGGGCACATCGACTACCCTCCTCTATCTTACAAGGGAACCAAGCTAAGTCATCTCATCCTCGCCCAATGCTCGTATTTCTAGGTAACTTTTTGCTTCGACAAACAATCTACATTAAAGCTCGTCCTTCCACTCCTGTTTAACTAGGCACAATCTCTATATCTGTAAGGTCGGATCTCTGTAAATCCACAATGGACAAGCAGTGGAGGCTTCGCCAGTTAGTCGGTCCCTTTAAGTAAGTTTGTTCACAAGTCTTCTTGCAGGAGCCAGCGCGGCTCAAGATTTTCAAAGACGGACGGCCGCACTTCTTTTATACAGAGACTGATGCTAAGCAAGCTCTCCTAAGATTGCAGTCTGCCTCCACTTAATGGACACAAAAGTGAGCGGTGAATATGCAAGGGGGGCATAGAGGTCTTCTGGGAACTCCTCTCTTTTCTCTGAGATAAAAAAAAAATCTTTTTGGGGGGGGTGGTTTGGGGGAGGGCGGGGCTATTGGCAACGGGGTGGCTGGGGAGGTTGCTCTCTTCAAGCTGAGGCAGGGGAAGGGGATGATTCCTTTCTGTAGGTACAGGGGGTGGGTATTACTCGAGAGCAGTTCTCTGTCATATTGTCGGAGGGTTGGGGCGGGAGGGGCTAGTGGGGTCGGTGTGGTAGGGAGGGGGTTAAGGAGCCATTTAATAGTTGAAAGTTTACGCTTAGATGGAACTTGGCATGAGGAAAGAATTAGGGGGGAGATGATTAAATTTAGTTCATGCAATGTTTGACTTGAAGTATATGTGCTGGAACGTTGCGGGGTTGAATCAGGCTAGAAAGCGGTGATTAATCTGTGAGGAACTTTGGGTATTTAGGCCACAAATACTGGGCCTAACGGAGACTCATTTAGCATATAAAGATAGAACCGTGTTGAAGCAACTGGGGTTTGATGTTTTAATATGTACCTCACAGACAATTTTCATACGGGGGTTGCTATAGTGAAATCTAGAAACGTAACAGCTACTGTTCTGCGCACACTAGCCCACTCTAAACGGAGATAAGTGATAGCTCAGTTGTTGACTTTAAGGCATAAAATTACAATCTGCGTGGTGTATGGCCCTAACTCTGATACCCCCGATATCTTCGATCATTTAAGTTCTGAACTATTGGGGTGGGAAGGGAATCTGATAGTTATGGGGGATTTCAATTGTATTATAGATAACAAAATCGATACCACTAATAGTAAAATGTGGGCTAGAATGGTCAGGAACCGAGCAGCTATATTCGAATTATTGCGTATCCATCAGTAAGATGACGCTTGGAGGACACTCCGCATATTAGAGTAGTATTGGGGGAGTATTTAAGAAAGAACATGGCCCCTGCCCTCATTTCGGTGGTATGTGGCTGTATTAAAGCCTTCATTAGGGGGGAAACTCTTCAGTTCATTTTGGCTCAGAATCGGTGCACAATTCAAGATACAGAACAGGGTCGTCTTGACTACTCAGATCTGGAATGGCAACATGCAAAAGCGATTATAATAAGGGATCCTGCGGAACAGCCAATATTCTTGTGGCTCCTAGAAGCACGGTCTAAGTTAAATAGAAGGCTAACGGAGAAGGTAGCCGCTAACTACCACAAGTACAAACACTGCAGTATGAATATGGGGAGAGGGTTGGCTGGCTTTTGGCTATGCAGATCTCAGATAAGAAGGCTAGATCTAGTATTAAATGTATTAAAGGAGAGGGTGGTTCGGTCTATTCCAGACCACAGGACATAGTCAAACAGTTCTGATTATTCTATGCAAAACTGTATAGTGAGTCATTCTCTTATAACAACCGCACTCCCTTAGAATACCTACAAGAGAGCCACCTACCACTGCTTGATACTGCAGAGGTGGTACTATTACAAAGAGATATAGAGTTAACTGAGGTGGAGGATGCAATCGTGTCTCTGCCCTCTGGCAAGGTGGTCAGCGAGGATACTATCCCACTCGAGTTTTATAAAACCTTCAGGGACACCCTGGCACCCACTTTCATAGAACTAATAACTTACATCTCTAACAGGGGGGATGCCCCCGAATCCTGAAGTGTGACTAATATAGTCCCAAAGAAGGGAAAACCGCCGGAGGACAGAAGCTCGTACCGCCCAATATCTCTGATTAACTCCGACGCAAAAAAAAATCTAAAATACTGGCTACACGTCTGGCTCCCCTTATCCACCAGTTAGTCTCTGATCAACAGCATGGGTGCGTTCCCGGCAGAGACACCGCAGCACATATCAATATGGCTATCGCAGCTTTTCATGCATCTGGCAAACTAAACAAACACATAGGGATGATCATGTTATACGCCGAGAAGGCCTTTGACAGAGTAGCCTGGGAAGCACTTTGGCTCAGTATCTCAACACTTGGACTTGGCTCCCGGTTTATGTCTTTGGTACAGGAACTCTATAAGAACCCAGTAGCAACAATCAAGCTGAACGGCATTTCATCACCATGTTTTGCTGTTCAAAGGGGTACCCGACAGGGATATCCACTTATTGTTTGCCCTTTATATTGAGCCTTTTATAGAACATTTGTTGCAGAATGTGGGGATCTCTCCAGTGTGTCTCAATGGTACTGAACTTAAGCTCACTGCATACGCAGATGACATTGCTGTTTTTTCCGCCAACCCTGTCGTTGCTATAGCCTGTATTGCACAAGAGGCTGAGCTTTTCGGCTCCTTTTCAGGATTCAAGCTAAACCTGGCCAAAGCCCAGACAATCCTAAATTATCAACCCAACACCTTGCCATTATCCTTAGGGGCTACAAAAACTGCTACATACTTAGGTATCTGTCTTAGCAGCCAGGTAGAGGATATTGTTGCCCTAAATTACAAGCCACTTCTTAAAACAGTCTCAGCTAAATTGCGTATTTGGCATCAGCTTCTTCTCAGCATATTTGGTAGGTGTAACATAATCAAAATTAACTTACTGCCTAAGTTTTTATACCTATATCGTGCAATCCCGCTGTGGGTTCCATGGTCTTTCTTTAAGCATTTGGAAAGCGCTATAGGTAGTTATATCTGGGGGTATAGACGTGCTAGGAGGGCCCTCAGTTTTATCAAATTGTGTTATAAACTGGGGGGGGGGGGATTTAAACTCACAGACTTTAAGCTTTATTACTGGGCCGCATTAATTGGGCGAATCCAGAAACTTCTAAATGGGCTTAAAGCTGGTTTGACCTCAATGGCCTATCAACTAGCTTGCGGAGCATCCATCGGGTTCATTTTCTATAAAACGTCTGACCCTAATTATTACAAGCGGGTTAGGTTCAAGGTAGTCAAAGATATTACCAGGATCTGGCAAGACATGTGTAAGGAATACTCTGTGCCCTCGTTGCATCAGTACACTGTCTTGTGGGGTAATCCAATATTTCCTGATATTGTCCAGGACTATGTCGATAGAGTTTGGCAGCATAAGAGTTTAAACAGATTAGGTCAACTGTACGATAGTCAAAGGTTTCGCTCTTGTGCTGCACTAAAAGATGAGTTTGGGCTTCCGCATAGTTCCTTTTTAAAATATCTACAAGTAAGGGATTATTTCCTACAGGGACAGAAGTTGTCTGATATGCCATATTCATCGGAAATACTGTCAGGAATATATGCGAGGTCTGGTAGAGGTGCTATCAGCGTTTGTTATCAGAAATTTATAGCAGTAGCTCACGACGATAGCTTAAAGATATCCACGAAATTAAGTTGGATGCTTAAAACCGACATATCAGCAGAGGAAATACAGGAGGCACTGGTTACTATAGACCGAGTAGTAGCTTCCGTCAATCTGAAACTACAACAGCACAGGATAATCTTCATGCTGTACTATACACCGGAGATTATCTCTAAGTGGGCAACACCTCAATCCTCTGTTAAGTCATACTCTCCAAAATGTAAGCTCCGTGCTGCAGACCTAAAGGCACATGTTCATCGATTGCCCGAGGCTAAACTCATTCTGGAGCGATGTTTCTTCAATGTTTACACGCCACCTCGGCCGTGAGCTCCAACCTACTCAAAAGGAAATCTTTCTTGGGTTTAAGCATGAGGCTACTAGCCACGAGAGCTAATTAACCACTATTATCATTGCATGTGCCCGCTTATGCATTGCAAGAACCTAGATAAACCCGATCAGCCCAAATGTCAATGAAGTTTAAGCACTGCTCAGACAGGTGTATGAGTCGGAATCAGCTCTAGCAAAGGTCAGAGGTCCCCGCTCTTGGCTAAAATTTAGAAAGATCTGGTCCAGCTTCCAACGAGATTAATTTCTTATCATTATCGTATTTTATGTAATATGACGTTTCTCTTTGCAACCTCGCAGTCTTTCCTTTTCTCTCTGTCTCTTCCCTAAATGACTCGACCACCTTTTTTTTCTTTCCTTTGGCTGTACGTGAGTAACGTTCTAATCTAGAATATGTGATTATTCTAAGCATGTGTGTAAATGCCCTCTTTTTCTTGTTTTTGTTAGCCCCTTATAGTTTTGTATTTTGTCATGCTAATGGCTAAGAGAAAAAAAAGAAAAAACCATAACGATCCAGTTGCCTGAATAACGTATTGCCTCATCATCCTCTTGAAGAACAACTATAAATTATTTATGAAATTTCTCACTCCAAACATTGCAGGGGGAGCCCCTAGTGCTGATATTTCTGGATCCAAAATAACTTTCAACCTAGGGAAATTCAAATTGTTATGGGCTGCCCTGCATTCACATGGGTTTTTATCAAGCTTCATCAGGTCAATTTTGGGAATATGTGACAGTTCTACTGCACGGCTTGTGGTTGATGGGCTGAGTACTGGGCACACAGACCCCACAGGGTACACTGTGGGCTGCCCTCACTCCTTACTGTTATTTACTTTGTTTGTAAATCCATTTGCATCAATGGTGGGAGAATATCTGTGGGACACTGGGCCTACAACTCTCCAGAGGATAAGATTATATGCAGATGATATTTCCAAAAGCCCAAAATTATAGCATTATTTTCCACAATGCACTGTTCTTTTATGGATAATATGTATATACTTTCACAAGTCACTTTGGACCATGCATGACCAGACTCAGCCAGTTTCATCCTACACAATAATCTTACATTCTACTTTGACTTTGTCTTCAAAACCATAGTTGCTAATATTCAGAAACAGTGTTTTGCAACATTTGGTCAAGATCTCATGTTAGATGTTATCTGGCTATTTCTCTTACGGCACCAGAATAGACTTCTCTGTGTGTCAAGAAGCAGAATAAGCATAAACGTTTAATCAATTATGTGCTCTGCCCCGCACACCTAGCTCGCAGTTTCTTAAAAGCTAACAAACTGCACCACTTTACACCAGATTAATATATATTTATTCTACCAACGAGCCACTATGGTTGTTTACAAACTGGATTCCAGGGGTGTAACACAGGCCCCCAGGTTGCAGGGGGGCCCGAGCTCCAGGGGGCCCCCTCAACGCACAGTACAGTAATTGACAGCATGGTCCGCGCACCACGCTGGGACGCAGTTTAAAAGTTATGCTCCAGTCCCCTCAAATAAATGAAACGTTGCATGGGGCGCTGTGCACAGCACACAGCTTCGTGGTCTTTGGCCTCAGGGTGGGGCATACTGCCAGTCCCCTCAAATAAATGCTATGCTGAGTGGTGCGGTGTGCGCAGAGCACCGCTTTGTGGTCTTCGGCCTCAGGGTGGGGCAGGCCTGGGCTGGAATGTTCATGCGCAGTGTAAACTACAAGTGAGGCGGCGGGCCGGTGGGTCCGGGGCACTGAGACGGTGAGTGAGGCCATAATTAAAATCGCGGTCCTAGTCCCTTATTCTTCTTCTTACGTACTGGTGATTATTTTTTGACATATGTCCCCTTAGCCTGCGTCTGACCCACTGTTCGGCGTGCTGCCGTTGTTTCCAGAGTTTGGGGACCAAAAGGGTTCTGAGAGTTTTGATTCTGTGGGCATGCTTTCATTTCCAACGGTGGACGACGGAGAGCGCGGGGAGAGAGAATGGACGACGGCTCCATTCTCTCTCCCTGTGCAGCAAAGCCTTATGTGCCACGCTTTATTGATAGCACTTTCATTGTGACTGCGGGCTTTACAGTAAGCTGATATTATTATTGCTGTTTTCCAACTCGGCTGACAGCAATTGGGTTGGGGAATACATTTTCTTGCCCCTGGAGTACTTTCTTGGGTATAAACAACAAATGTTAGAGATATGGAAACAGCTGACCCATTCAAAATGTGTCTGCTGCTCTAAAGCCGCATTTTAATCACGCACGGTGCTGTAGCCCGACTTGAGGCAGAAGAGACATCATGTTTTTAATTTACACTCTAAAGCTTTTTAAAGACGTGACAGCGTCCTCTGCAGCTGGCCCTTTATTTTTATCGATATACCAAGCTTTTGTAGGCAAGGCCTTTTCTGTGCAAAATTTGACATGCAGTCCAGTCTAGCCTGTATGCAGCCCTGCGAGGGCATTGGATTGATTCATGACGTTTTTTTTGGAGGGTCCAGTGACTCCGGTCGCTGCAAGGGAGGGACGGAGGGGTTGGTCGGGGTTCCTATGGGGGTTGTGATGGCACTGCTTTTTTGGGGGTTGCTTGCTGCTACTAGGTACATCGGAGTGGGCCCCCGCCTCAGTATGTCAATGCGGCCTCTTGCCAGGGCCTCCTTTATTTTCCCCAGGTCACGATTGCTGCCTCTTATTAGGTTGCCATTACTGGATGGGAGATTGTTGCAACCAATTAAGGGCCGATGCCAGAGACGTTTTAAGGCATCAGCAAAGTGGACTCTGGCCCAGGGCCCCAGCCTTTCAGGGGGCCCGTGATAGAACCAGCTCTGTTCTGTAGAGTCTTGCTTGCCCTGATGGCTTTGAATGATTCTTAAACAGATTGTTTTAAATACCATTTTCCTATGCTTTATTTTCACTGTGGGTGATGTGTGTCTATTACATTTTGTAGAGAAATGTTGTGTTTATGTTTCATGCAACATCCATAAAATAGTTTCTTTTCGATCAAATCATGACCTCAAATATGGGAAATGGGAGTGTGGCCTAGAGATTATTTGCAATAATATTAGCAAGCAGCTGCTGTGTTACAATATTGAAAACACACATCACTGTCCCTGAATATTTCATGTAAACACATTTAGAATTTGGACAAGTGGGTCTGTGCACTGTCAGTGACTTGGCCAAAGAGGGCATGAAAGAGCTGAAATAGAATCATAAATTCAAAACTGTTCCTTACAGGCACCCTCAAAATATGCTTGGTCCAGGAACCCAAATTCCTTAGTCTGTCCCTGGCACCGCCATATGTGAATATGATGGCCCCAATTACAACGTGTGCTGGCACGTCTTGGCCCACGGAAAAGACATTTGTGTACAAAGTTCAGCAAAAAAGCAAATTGTAGGAAAGGTACAGAATGTTTAAACTCTGCATCAGTGTTTCTGAGGTTATATGAAATGCTACAGGCACTGTACATCAGTTCTCTTTGTATTACCAGTGTGCTCACATCACATTCCCTCAATGTGAAATATTGCCTTAGGGAAGGAGCATCATGATGCAGAAAACAAACCCTACATCTAATCCACACATCTCTTAGTAAATAAAGGTTGGTTGACAAATTCTGAATTGCCCGAAATTCACAGAATTAGGAGTTGGTTGAACCCATAAAGCCTTTTTCAAATGCAAGCTTGAGGTTTGTGGGAAGTGGGCAGTCTGGCATTTATTTTAATATGTACTACACTACTCTAACATGTAAGAGAAATTGGTAGTATTCAGAAGTACCACACACTATTGATTGCATTAACTTCTTCTTTCGTAGACTGCCTAATGTCAAAAAGCAAATATTCTCGCTTCATGTCATCAAGAATGGTACAACCAGATGAGCAGCGTAACAAAGCCTAAATTATAATCAAATGCATGTTTTTAAAAAAAAGTATTTATCACTCACATGGGAGGTAATAATTTCCATCTCCTACATTATTTACCAGAAAACTCATGAGAAATACGTTAAATGAACTCGAGCACTCCTGCAGGGAGTAACAGAATGTAAATAATGTTAGCCCAGCAGATTGTCTTAGAATGCTGAGGTCAAGTGGGTGGTAATGGTGGAAACGCAACACTGCCCGGCTTCCTTAAATTTGAAATACACTACAGGTATTTTTCTCAGCAGTTGGCAATAATGATGACAATCTGTTCCATAGAGCTGCTGGGACAGTTTCAAGCTATTGTCCATCAATATAAATTCAAATTCAGACCCTACTTAGTTGTTCTTTGTGCTTCAGCGATAGGCAGTTCCTGAGACAACAGGACCGCTCCTTGGCATTGTTCTGATTGCTGCCTCAGTTAAATAATCTGCTCTTGACAATGTTGCAAATGGCATAGTTTTATATGTTAAGAGTGTTTCCCACTTTCTTAGAACTTTGAGCAAGATAATATAGAGGTATTTAATTAAATGTTGGAAGTTTCATATTGAATATACCAGATTTTTGGGCGGTAGGGCAAAACAATAGGTGGTGGGGCGGGGGGCCCCCTCCATGTACTTCACAGGGGGGCCCCCATCAAGTTTCGTTACGCCACTGCTGGATTCCTTCTAAAACAGTTATCAAATGAATTTGAAGTGGTTTTAGAATAATGCTCTATGCATTTGTTATGCATGTCCTAATTTAATTTTGAACTGAAATGTTATTGATGTGTTCAGAATTATATGTCTTAGGTAACCTTTTCTAACAGTACAGATTTCTCTAAATTACAAGTACCAACTTCTTCCAAGAAGAAAAAGATGTTCCTGTGGATTTTATATCAATATCACTCTTTCTGTGCCATTACATATGGATCAATGAGACCACCTCAGTCAGTGCCATCTTAGGTGTGGCAGAGAGAAAATGCATTCTACCATTGAAACCGCAGTTCATACCTGCTCTCTGCTGCCAACCTCGCTTTGTCAATCATCAGGAAAGTTGGTGGGATTTATTATTAGTATTCATCTCAGCCTCTCAAAAAGTAAATTGAAAGTCTGAAGAGAGGGTAGAATGACAGCCTACCTTGTGTCTGCTTATACTGAAAAGGAATGGCCATGTCTCACTAGCTCTTCATTTTGTTCACTGGATTTAAGTCACTTAAAGAGTCAGTAAGCTAGTCAAAAATGCATTTTCACCCTTGGGGCTGGGGAGGTGAGTGTGGGTTGTCAGGAATTGGTAAACACTCATCGGGACGCTGTAACAACTGGCAATAAGTCTCATGCAGAGTGCTAACTGTTGTTTTGGATTTTCTTTCTATTTATTTAGAAAATATATTTCTGGCAGACAAAACGTCATAACATCAGTGCAAATTCTAAAATATTAAAATAATATTATTGACCTATCCTGTGGACCAAAACAAGAACATTTCTTTCATGTGATTAGAAAGATTATTTTATTACATAATACAATTTAATATTAGATCCAAATTAATTCCAAACTCACTATTCAGATCGATCCTAAATGCTGCTATATTGGTTGTGATAGACCTTTACATGTGAAATATCCTTTACCCCACAGTCAGAACCACAACCTGCCTTTACAATGCAGTCACTACCCTGACTGCGACGTTCCTTTACCCCATAATTCGTCACAACGACTTAATTTAGGGGGGGCACGTTGTTGGACTGGTGTAGGATTTTAAGTCCTACACCTTCCCTACTGTTGCGTAGACTGGAGTTGGAATAGTAATTTTACTATTTCAAAGTCCAGCACCCCGGTAAGGCAAGTCATTCTAACGACTTGTGTGTGATAACGTCGCAGTCAGGGTAGTGACTTTGTTCTAAAGGCATGAGAGGTAAATGCATGCACCGTTCCATCATACATCCCCTTTACATGACCTCAGGTCCCATAAAACACACTCCTTTCCCCACCACATTCAAAATATAAATGTTATGAGGTTAATTATCATTTCTGTCCAACTTGCCAGGCTTTTCATATATACACAGAAAAACAGAAAGCAAAGAATGAACATCAACCATGGTATTAAGTTTCTATTATTCGTCCATATTTGAATCCATATCTTAGTCAGCTGTCCATCTCAAATCCAGTTCAGTCCAGAGACATAGAGGGCATTGCAGTTGGCAGCTTTAGAAAAGTTTTACAAAGCATCTGCTCAAAGGCAGTTGCATTATTCCAAATATCCAGTTGATATAGGGCAGAAGAAATGCCCTTAACTACATCATCCTGGATTGCTTGGATAAGAGTATGACCGCCAAATGTCTTGTTAAAGTTCATGACAGGGCCGCCGAAATTAATATTTTGATCTTTTTTTCCCAATGCTAAACTATATATATGGGTATCGATACTTTAAAGCAAAAGTAATCAAATTTAGTCTGTGTAAGTAGAACCGCTGCATCAGTGGATATCATTGTAAGGGAGTCCTAATACCTCAACCTTTGAAAGAACATTCATAGAGATCTTAAGAACGTTTTGACCTTTCCCTCCCCACTGAAATCTCCATAAGAGGCCTGCAGGCTTAAGCATTGCTGACAATCTTAAGAACAAATTCCCTTTTGTACTATCACATCAACGAGAAATCCAAGAATGCACTGAAAGATGGACAATGTAATGTACTAATGCTAAATATAATTAATCAACCACTATAGACATACCCTTTAGACAAACATAATTGTGATTTTTTTAAAATAAAGAAATAGGACTGGCGACTAATATGACAAAGTTTTAACTTTTAAAGGATCAGTATTTGTTTTAATTGTATTTGTTTTTATTCTAATGAAGTTTTTTTTATAATCTATGGATGATTGACACACTGCGATAATATTTAGTATGTAAAGCTTGGTTTATGAATTTCTGTGAACTGGCGAATTTGTATAGGATGGTCAACGATTGTAAAGTGTATGTCTTTACTTTTTAAATAACAAATATTTTTTGTATATCACTATTAATAAATATTTTTGAATAAGAACAGGAGATAGTGGTTGATTAATTATATTTAGCATTATTATATTACACTGTACATCTTTCAGTGCATACTTATTGGAGTTCTCATTGATGTGATAGTACAAAAGGGAATTTGTTCTTGAGATTGTCTGATCTACCCTGTCCATTTTGGCTAAAAGAGGGTAACTCTCTTAATTTTAGAGTTAAGCATTGCTGACTACCTTGTTGCCACTGTGAGGCAATGCTCTCTTTTTGGCACAACTACTGCGGGATCCTGAAGCCCATCTTACACTCTTCTACGAGTTCTTGGAACCTCTGCGTCATTGCCCTTTTTCCCACAACCATTGAGGATTCTTCTGATTCTGCACTATTCTGTCCTCTGCCTCATCTCCATTACTACACCCATGGCTTCTAAGAGACTCCAGTTCCTGGCCTCCATCTGTTGCCCCTCATGGCTACAACTTTTTTGGGATATGGTTGCCCTCCTGTCTCTACCACTGATGCTGAAGCGTAACCCTTCTGCCTCTCAGCAATGCACCTGTTTGCCCCACAGCTTGAACCTGCAATTAAACATCCAATAGCAGCATGGATATCATTTATGAGCATTTAATACTTTCCAAAGATCACAGCACTGATGACCAGCAAAACAATGAAAGCATTAGTATTTTTGAACTCCTTTTCTGCACCCTCCATTCCCCTGGGCCATAAGGCACCTACTTTTACTCATCAACTCCAGACCTGCTGGGGATACCAGGACCTCTATGCAATTAATGACACAGAGTCATCTTCGAAGAAGCAACAGGTTCCTTGATGTGACATCCTCACGTGATTGGTTGGCTCGGGTAGTCATATAACTGTCTTAGACTATTCAAGTTCCTGCTGTGGACTTACCCTTAGCAGCTAACTCAGGAGAGAAACTGAAAATAGAAAATGTTTTAAATGAAGGATCTTGTTGTCTTATTCTGAGGAGATCATATATGGCAAATTTGGATTGATCGTTTAAAATTTTTTTATCGATGCACCAAGACACTTTATTCCTAGCTGCTCGATAATCATTTTGCACAATTTTCAGACTATATTTTCTGTATGTGGCTAATGCACTTTACAAGTTATTTTCTAATATATGTATAAATGCTCCTATTTTATTTTGATATATCGTTTTGATACTATATGATTTTAATTGTAATGGGGATTGTTATGAAACTTTTATGGATGTTTATTTCAGACTTTCTGATCTGATCACTGCATGTCAAAGAGTTAAAAACTTACTAGTATGACAACCTCTGATAATGACTGCCATGTTTACTTCAAACAACAACAACAATAAAATAGAAAAATTATCTAAAAATACAAGCTGGCTTAATTTGCCGTTTATAGTTTGAGAACGTGTGTGTTTAAAACAGCGAATAACAAGCTTTGTTAAGTCTTCACTAATGTGTCTGCTTGAAGTTAAATAAATTGCCAGTTTATACGGGTCGAGTTGTCGCCCATTTTTTGTGTGTTTTGCTCCGGAATCGAGGCTCGGGTGGCGCATTCAGAACCACTCAGTGGGAAATAACATCCCACCGCTCCCATGACTCTCCACATCAAACATTGCGCCTTTCATTGTGGACCAGAACATTGGTTTGACACATTTCGGTTGCGCATGTACTAGACCATAACCGGTTTGCCTTTGGTAGTCAAAAGAAAGGGCGCCATGCACATGTATTTCTGGCCACTCACCCATGCATGGCCTTTTTGACGTCACCAACGACCAGAGGGCCAGCAGTAAACAACGCGTTCCTTCTTATCGCAGCCCAGAGGCCGAACAATGAATTTCTGGAAAAGAGCATTTCGCTAACTATGCCCTTTACAAATGCCCCGTCCTCTCTTCCAGCGTCTGTGAGAAGATTAATGAACCCACCTGCAGTCCTACTGATTTGCTTCCGGCTAACCTTTAGGTGAATAAGCCCTCTGAGGCATGCATCTGCATCTTTCGGGTTCATGAAAACAGCGAGTCCTTCTTGTGACTTTGAAACACCCCAATCATGCAGCAGTAGTAAGGCGAGGTACAGCAGTCGTTTAATGCATTTCATGCAGGAATCTCTTTGGACTAGAGCATGAAGGCCATGGGTTTTAATCCCAGTGGGTTGATTCCGCCTTTCAACCCTCATTGTGTAAGCTAATGGAAATATACATTTATTGCCCAGCTTCTATTAATCATAAATGTGAATGTAATTCATGTTGTATTAAGTCCCATGGTTTTCTTGACTTTTTTGCCTACTTGTTAATTTTACACGCTCTGATATTGGTCTATCAATTTAACATCAAAACAAACTTCTGTTCACCTAAGCCTCAAAGAATAATGGAGCACACAGAAATAGCAAAGGATACTTTTACAAATATGTCATCACTATTTAAAAGTAATCCAATCTAGCTCCTAGAGGAACTGTACCTCGCCGCAAGGGCAAAAACTGTTGAACAAAATGAAGCCAAACTTGGCATGAAGCAAATGCACTCCTCTAAGTAAAGGAACTTTAAACTTTTAACTACCTACTTCGCATTACAACACAGTGGCAAGCTCTTCAGCCTTAGTAACCAGCTCTGCAACTTTCCGTAGGTCTACACAAAGCCGACTGACCTCAATGGTCACAGTGTCAATCTTCCCCTAAAATTCTATTCTAGATTTTTGTATGGCAGCCGTAATATCCATTGAGGAAGGCTCTCTCTGTTGATCTTTGTTGCCTTGCTCCCCTTAGGACTGAGACTAGTCGTTGACCCAACGGGGTGTAGTGTAGTGCACTACCATGTTGCTCTGCACAAGTTTGGCTCCTTTTTCTTTGCCCATTTTGTTGATTTTTCTTAGCTCTCCGTCACCACTTGTAGAGGGTGACTCAGCTGTCACGCACCCAGGCATCCCGCATTCCCAATATGTTGTCTCCTTGACTGTTGTCCAATCTCAGAAGGTAAGGCCAAAGTTCAGGCCTTCTTTTCACCACAAGTTCTCAAAGTAGGGTTAGTACTCCTGATATGGCAGCCCCGCACAGCGTCAGCCCCATTCACTACTGCTCTCACTCAGAGGCAGACCTTCGTATAGGCCACACTTGTTCTCCCTCACCATGGCATAAGTGGGTACAATAAGAATACTGTAGCATTAATGATTTTAATCAATTTGATCCATGAGCGGCTCCAATTTCCTAGGCAGACAGTCTAGGGATGCAATCAACTGGCTGCAGTGCACATTGATTCTGGGTTTAGCGAGGCCTGCCTCCCCTTCTGCCTGGCCCAGCCTTGCACTGACTTGCAGTACATTGTTGCAATTCCTAACAGGCTCAGCGGAGCCGCAAGCTATCACTTTGTCTCTCAGAGGCACCCGGGCTCGTCAGTCAACCGCAGCTCTGACTCCATCAGGCTGGCCACAGTCTCTCCACCCCACCTGGGGGCAGCAGCCACCATCTCCAAGCTGGAAAACGTAGCTGGGCCCCAGGGCTTCATCCATGCCTGCCTTCTCTCCATGGGAGGTGGGGTGAGAGGCAGGCGGTCCCAGTGGCCACACTGCTCAGGCCTCCGCCACAGCCGACCAGCCCAATGCACCTGAGCCACCCTTAGCTCCCCGGCTATTGTTGACACAGGGCCCCAGAAATTACTGCACATCAGATGGGCCATGGCTGCAATCCACCCCTCTGGCCCACAAGGCCCCAATGCCGTAGATCCATTCTGTGCACAATGGGCAGCCCTCTGCTCCTGAAGGGACTCAGATGTAGGGATTAATGGACTGCGTGCCTGGAGATGAGTTACTATTCCCAGAGTCATGTAGGATTAGGTCAAGGAGCTCATAGCCATCACCAAGAGTGTCTAGTTGGTCACCTTGTCACGCTACACCACTGACATTTTAGATAAGTTAAAGATCATTTTTGGCTTTTTGTTGGCTGAAGCGTCATATGGTCTTCCACCACATCAAAAAGTACCTGTTCCCTATCAACAGGAGCCATTTTGTGAAGAGCAGAAGACCTTCACAGGTGCCACTCTTTACCACTGCTGCATCAATGCACAGCGGGTGTAGACTGCCAGCAGGAAATGGGCACAGACTCACTTGCGCCCCCACCATACACAGTGTTGTCATAAATGATGTCATTTCAGACATTTCATTGCGGTCATTGAACATGTCATGAGTGAAATGAGAGTATAGGCAGTGCATAGCAAGGGTTTCAGTTATAGTTAGTTCAAGGCACAGGTTACAGTTACCTCAGTTAACTATAACTGGCGAATTTCAGTACATTTTAGTTTAAAATGTTGTATTTTAAGTAACATTTTCACCTAAATATACCATCACTTTAACCTTTGTTTTTCTGGTGAATTTGTAAGTTTTTTTTTTTACTTAACCCAACTACAACCGTCACTTTAATATTTGGCTTTTCAGTGAATTTCTAGTTTTCTTTAATGCGAGCCATGGTCAGTATAGAAAAGGCAGGCCTATAGGCTTTGTGAAGGGGTGACTATAAGACAGGCTAAACAATGTTGACATGTTACGAATCATCATTAAAACCAATAGATTCCAATACTATATTTAAAGATATTCATCATTAATAACAAGCATTACAATGTTTATGAATAAGCATTTAAATAAAGCATTTGTATTAATAGCAGCATTAAACTTGTGTCAGTCTTTCTTTTACATTCCTCAGCCGCATAATGCAGTCATAAGACCAACCACAAGAGATCCATGCAGTCCCAAGCTGAAGAGCAAAAGCTCTAGCTCTGGGAATGCTTGAAAACATTGCAAGATTTTTGCTCAGGTCATTTTCTATAGAACACAGGAAACGTAGGGTTAATTTTTATAAAGTATATCTGGGGGGCTGCTGCACTCACTGCAGCCTCCCATAACACTTAAAAAACATGAAACATGCGAGAGGTGTCCGTGTCCAAATTGAGTCACTACCATGCAGCAAAATATATGTAAATTAGCCCATGAAAGTCATCATGGGGCGCTCATTCTCAGGAACAGTGAATAATAAATGAGTGGCTGTGGCTGCTCATTTATGACTATTTCCCCCTTTTTTGGCGGGGGGTTCTTTATTTGTTTTTGAAGGTGTCACTGTCCCACCAGGGACATACAGAGCTTTGTTGTTTTGTTGGGGTGCCCCAGGCCTCCCCGGCCCTACTGGCTCACTGCAAGTAGCAGAATACTATGAGGCCATGCAGGAGCTGGCTACACATTTTTTTTATTTTTAATTGGGTGCCCTAGCCCTGCCCTACCCAGGGCACCCAAACCATTAGAAATGTTGGGGGACGGGGGAAGGACTATGGCCCCCATAGGCTCCCCTGCCAGTACCCATCCTGGCTGCGGCAGGAGCTGGCTTTGCTCCCGCCCACTGGGAGCAGGTTTCCTTTCACACCACCTCCAAAAGTATAACACAGTGGGCACTCGGGGATGGGGGTCCCCAAACAATAACACAACCGGCCCCCGGCTATGTAATAGCTCGGGGAGGGGAACCACAAGCCCACCTCCCCTTCAATTATTATAGCGGTGACCCAACCACACCCTCTCCCAGCCCGAGGGGCTTGAAATTGAAAAGTGCCTATCTTGTTTTTCAAATTTTTTATGAATCTGTTAATAAAATATATGTTTTTGTCCCTTTGGGACCACCCCAAACCAGGCCTAGGGAGTCAAGGTATCTCTACCCTGTCCCCCTATAAGTTTTTTAAATTACCTGTTCAGGACAGGGGACTGAGTCCCTGAGTCCAAAAATGGCAGCTGCAACATCTTTGTTGATGTTGTGGCAGCCAATCAGATCTAAACGTTTGATCTGTTGGGTCCATGGATCCTCCGTGGTATGAAATATACATACATTTTGAACCTTAATCTCTCAAAAACTGAACAGATTTTACACCAAATGCGTTCAGCCGTTTTTTCTGTATCACTGTTTAATTTTCCAATGGAAAACTGCATGGGGAAAACACGTTTTGGCACATCCCTTTTTTCTCAGCCCCCTCTTGACACCCTTAAACTTTCGAGGAAGGAACTGAGATTAAAAAGACAAAACTTGGAATAACACATAAAACATATTTACACTTACTGGGAGCTATTGGTTATGAGTAGAGGCTCCTGGAAGATGAAAAGAGGTACTGTGTGTTCAAGCTTTCTGGGCTCGATAAATTCAGTAAGAGAGTGATCTAAAACCTTAAATTTTTTTTTTAGCATGAACGTCAATACCATGCATTCGTACACTGCCCACAAGCAAAACTCTTCATAAAATGCGTTACAGTGCTTCTGCAATACCATCTGGATAATAAGAGCCATGCCCTTGAAGAAGCCTAAATCAAATTTCATGCCACTCCGGGTGTGGTTTTGGATTTGTCGTTTTACAAAAAAAAACCATAAGATTGCTGCCAGCATCTTATCAAAGATCTACTAAAAGAAAAACTTGGTGAAAGCACTAGAAAAAGATTTATATTTTTTAAGGGTTTTCTATAGTTTACACAGGCTTGAGGTTTCAGAGCACTTGCAACTCTTGCATCAAGCTTAAAAGGTAACACAAATCAATTTTACAGTTGTTTCCCTCTGGCCATGCTTTTTTAGAAGAATCCTTTTAGAAAGTGGGCGGCACATCAACTCCATCAGGGGTGCCCCAGCATACAGTAGGTATTTGCTTTAGTAAAACATTTGGTGGTGACCTAGGAACTGTGGAGGGGGGTGGATATTCCAAAAAGCATTTTGGATAAATGAAATTAGTAATCCTGTATTTATCTTTTGCGTACTCTTACGTACCTGTCAATTGGACCCAAAACATCTCAAATAGGAATATTCATACATACACAATTAGAAAGCACTGGGTGCCCTCTGTGCTATTTTAATCGGGAGCTGCACATATCGGGCTTGTTTACAAAGGCACATAAGAGTATGTACAAGAACTCCTTTGGCACTATTTCCCACACTCACAAATGCTTTATGAATCGGCCCTTAGTATTTTAGAGCTCTACAGCAATGCTTAAACACTGAAAATATGTTCCATCACAGAACTGTGTTAAACCAGGTTGATGCAGATCTGAGAAAGTTACAAAAATTTCACCAAGTAAAATATAAACTGACTAGATATGGGAGTATCCATTCACTCCTTGACATGGCCAGTGCTTCCATAAAGCAAGAGAAGGCAGCAGCCGTACGATGCCACCCTGCGGTACTACCAGATTATTAGAGAAAAGGGTCCCCGGAAATTGCCTCTTTTCAGTGTATGGATTTTATTTTGCTTGGAGTGCTGAAAAGCCTTGCACTATTCCTGTATATTACATTGTCTTTAAAGTGTGAAACCCTAACCATTTTAAAACAGGTTTTTGATTTTAGGATGATGGTCTCTTCTTTCTTGCACTGGTCTGTGTGGTGATGACTCAGAAGAATTTATATTGATTTAGAAATATGAACTTGTGCATTCAGCTGGAAACATGTCACTTCAGAATCAGATTTAGAATGAGACTTAACAGTGTGTGGTATTATGTGGACTCTTCCACACCGTCCCCAAGTAGTCCAATAGTGGAGCAATATTCTACAGGTGAAAGAGGCTCATGTTCAAGATCACAGTGAAAGAACACACCATCAAGCATGCAATCAATACCTGAAATTTCAGCAAGGACACCGGTGTCCACAAAATGACTTCAGCCATAAATGCAAGCTGAGAGCATGCAGCTGTCTCAAGTTAATGGGCGCAAGTGTCTTAAGTGCCACAAACATGCAGCATCAAGGCTTCTTTCCATAGTTACATACAGCTTCCACTGCGACAACCACTGGTGCTATGGGCTGCTACTCTTCTTCACATGGTTGTCTTGTCTGCTGCTTTCGATCAGTGTTCTCCGGAGTGAGAAGGGAGGGCTGACTCGAGCGCTTCAGGTGGCATGAGGGAGAAAACGAGAGCGCCGAAGGAGAGAGCATTGGGAAAAGCGTGTGGAAAGAGCCATGTGTAAGAGTCTGAGTAGTGGAGGTGGCAAGCAAGTGTCTAGGGGGTGAGAGGGGGTAACTTGAGCAGCCCAAAGGAAAGGGGTGGACGAGAATGCCTCAGGTGGATGGGGGAGGGGGCAAATAGTCGGGGCAAATGGTCTGGGCAAATCTGCTATCCGGCAGGTCGGAATGACCTCCTAGCGGCAGACGGGTGCAATGGAGGCTGGTGGAGAAATTCTCTTTCCCTTCGCCTGCCACAATATTGGCACAGAGGACACTTTGCAATCAAAAGTTTCCCCCCCTGCCCTGCATGGCAACTGGTGTTTAATTTTCCCTTTGACAATGTGCTGAAGAGTCCCTTTTCGGGAACCTCTGCATAAGGTTTCACTTTCCCGCTTTGCTACCTTGTGCTATGTAGAGAAAACTAAAAATATATATATATATTTTTTTTTTAAAAAGAGGATACTGGTAAAACATGGGGGGCAGCCTACACAATTGAGAGCAATTAAACTGTGGTAGGACAAACCAAAAATGTGTGTGGCACCATTTCACTATATCATCTTTTCACGAGTGTCCACTTCAAAGAACTCTGCCACAGCAGTCATTCTATGTGGAGGACCTCATTCTATGTGGAGGATGTCAGTCTTGTTTGTATTTCCTAGAAGTCCTCCTTGCCTCTAATAGGGATAAAGTGGACAAGGGTATGCGACCGTACCCTGGAAAGCAAAGATGCTTGCTGTTTAGTTTGTGTGACAAAATGATCATTACTTTTATTATGAAAATCTTCTCAGGAACAAAGAAGGGCTTCTGAGAACATCAATATTCTAAAATGTGTGAGAAGTGCTTCAAACCATTCTCTCAAAGAGGGTGACTTCCTAAGGAGAAGGGTAAGCAACCCATGCAGAATTAATCTGCAAAATCGTGAACACTGTTGCGATCTACTATTTTAGTGCAGCCCGTTTGCCTTCAATTGACAGGTCAAATGAAACACTGTGATTTGAATAACCATGAACATGAATGGTCAGAACAGTATGATCATTCTCCTTTGACTGAAAACAGAATTGAGAGAACTTGGCTTTACATTTTCTAACAGTTAATTCGATATATTATGTTTTTAGTTTAATTTTTTTCTGTCAAGCACACTGAGCTCTATCTGGACTCACTTTTGTTCAAATACACAAATGTGACCATAAAGCACTACACTAAAAACATGCAATTGTTCCCTGGGAGGTGTTTCTTGAGAAGTTGATACGATTCTGCAGATCTAGACGTAAATCTAATGGGTCAACTGATGAGCCATCATACAACAGACTATGGGTTACACCTTCACCTCTTCGAACAGAGCTCTGCGAGCCCCAGGCTATAGTAGACACGAACACAAGCATGGTCAAAGATTACAGTCAAATGTACTTCATTTGCTTTTGCAAGTTTCATCCTCCCAAATTTATTTTCAATTAAGCTGTATGGAGGGGACAAGCCTGAGACAAGGTAAAAGTCCTTTCTTTTAAACAGAAAACACTCCAAGAAGATAATCAGAAATAAACCATTGAAATAAAGGCTGTTGTAAGGCAGAGGCTAGTGCGAGCCTTAAATTGTGGTTATTTTGATGAACAAGGAGATTGCAGTTACTACTGAGTGTACAATAGCTATCACCTTCTCTTTGGGCCAACCTTCAGCAGATGTCCAGAAATATGGCAATTTCTTTGCATTAAATTGTCAGAAATAAATATTACAGCTCCTCAGGAATAACACATTTTAAAAACAAGAACTATTTTGTATGCTTTACCCCAGGGATGAATGGATACTAACAAGAACATAGCATTCTCATAGCGTTGAGGAAATGCTCATAGCTAATTCTACCCAGATTTGCATGTGATGTGTGGGAGGCTGCCTTGAGCCAACAGGGAGTCTAAGGAGCCCCGGATTTATGTTACATTCTTGGCCGGCCTGATATTGTCTGAGGCAGGGCTGAGCTGTGGATAGAAGTTAAAGTTTTGGGAATCACTCATCATACCACCAACCTGCCAGGTTCTCTCTCAGGGCAGGACCACTCAGTTCTAAAGTGTTGGACCGCCTGTTTGAGTTTGAAACTTAATTGGCCAACTTTGGCTAAGGAGGGATTGGTCCATGCTAGACTTTCAGGACTCTAAATAAATGTACATATAATAAATTTAAAATGGACTTAGTCTTCTGTGGATATCCTGAAAATGTCAAATGGATCTGCTCTCCCAGCCCTGCACTGGGCACCTCTGGCTTAGAGGATAACCATGTGGACATCTTGGACCACTGATCATGTGATCAATTGTACAGCTCGGGTATAGGAAGGCTTAAGAAATGAGATTCAGTTTGGTTTAAACACAGAGTCGCGGGTGTACAATGTTGTGTGCACATTGCTATACCATGTCCTGCAGTTAGTATTATGATTCATAACTGACACCAAATGTCCACCCCATGCAGCTTGTAGTCACTACAATTCTTTCTCCAGAACTCACAGCAATAATGTGCATAGAACAAACTGGACCACCAACAGAACCTAGTGATGCACACTAACTGAAACGCACAAGCCCTTAATTTGTAAAAACAAATAAATGCATACATTAATATATACATAAATAATGCCAGGCGCAAACTTTTTTGTTGCTGAATACCATGGTGCCTTTTTTGATTTTCCCTTCTGACTCTTTCTTCTACCACTCTATACTCCCTGACACTTTATCTCACTCTTGCAAGTTCTTTCCCATACCGTCTTTCTCCATATGTCGGGGTTTTCCTATCTTTATATTCCTCCTTCCATTTCTGTGTTTCTCTCTCTTCTCTGGGTCAAAGACCAATGATGAAAAAATAAGCCCCAGGTGCCAAAAATGAGTGGTGGTGCCCACCACCTGAAACCACCGGCACAAATTAAGCAGTGGATACTCTTCTTACGGTTCTCCCAACTGATTGCAAACTGTGCCATTCAGTGAAATTCTAGCAAACGAGAAAAAGGTCTCACTAATTATTCATCTCAATTACATGCGGTTTATTAATGCTGCCAATTGCGTGGATCAATTCAGTTGTTCAATCCTCCTTAATACTCAAATGCCCCATAATTACTGCAATATTTTACAAATGTCTACAGCACAAATCAAATCACCCAAAAAAGTAATACTAATAAAGTTCTAGAAAGAATAATAAATTAAGCAGCTCACACACAGTCATACTCGCACTCAAAATACTAAAACTATTCATCCAAAGCCAGAATGAATGCAAAACATGCACACAGTCATTAAATGCAAACACCGAGGTAATGATTAACACATTTACCTTTATGAAGATTTTACAATCACAGGCTGCAGCTCCCACATTAGCAAGTCGGAGGCATTGAATTTACATAATTAATGCTATCAACATATACAGCTCACGCAAGTGTTGCTCTGACAACCTACACAGTAGTGAAATCTGCTCCCCATAGATAATAGCCAACATTAATTTACTCTTTTTACTTCTGTCAAGTGAAAGGATATTCCTGAAAATCAGAATACATTACCAGTCATAATTGTATATTCAGTGGTCCCTACCAAGTTCAGATAAGTGCTAATCTGAAGCCAATTATTCTCTTTACTAATTGAAATTGGGAATAGTCTATGAAAGAATGTATTAAATCCAAATCGTTCATTGCAGTGAATAATTTGTCAAATAAACAAGCGTAGGTGTCCAATGTTTTTCTTATGAACCACTCTTAGTATTGCCCTTTTCAGGGATTCTCAAGTAACAATGCTGCCCATCCTCCACCCACCTCCCTACCCTTCCTGTCTTTTTATCTCACTACTGCAGATTATTTTTCATCTCAGCATTTGCCTTTTGTCACTTTTTTCTTTCTTTTTTCTCTGCTTGCTTTTTCTCTCTCTCTGGGTCAATGTCCGATGATGAAAAATAGACCATAGTCCTAAAAAATGAGTGTTGGTACCCACCACCTTCATCCACTACCATAAGTCAGTCACAGGACAACTGTGATTAAAGTGAAATTCAAAACTTTGGCAAAGGCTGTTTTTATCTGCCCAAGGGTTGCAGTTGTCAGCTCCTGCCTGCACATCTGAAGTATGGGCATCCTGATACACAAAGCAAGTGGATCACCCCTGCGGCTTCTTAAAAGCTAGTGTAAAGGGAACTGATTTTTAATAAGGCAATTCAGTCACATACTGCTTTTCACAAGTGTACCAAACAAGGCAAACAATACGTAATGCCCCCTTCTGTCTTCAAATGTTAGTTTTTTGTCACAATTACTGCATTTACCTGATATGTCAATGTAGTCTTACAAGAACACCCTTGCTTTCAGTCAGAATCTCCCTTGAAAACAAACTGGTAGACTAAACCTGTAATTCACAAACTACAAGTAGACTTGTCTCTAGGAGAAAAATCAGTATTAAATGGTAAACTTATCTGTCCTGCTTGATTAGGATCCTAACCAAATTGTCCATAATATTCACTGATTTTCTAAGTTTACTTATAGAGTATTTGTGTATTAGGTGTGATGGGCCAGAAATTGATTTGAGGACGTGCCAAAAGGTCTTTCTCAGGTTCTACTCAAGACCGTACTTAATTTGAGCTGGGGGTTGCAGGTGGGGCCCACCGGCACTCATTTTTGGGAAATAGCACTTATTTTTCCTCAACAAACTTTGATCCTAAGCAAGAGAGAGAAAATGAAGCAGAAATGGGGAAAGAAGGAATGTCTCAGTACATAGTATACACAGCTCCCTGATCCATTGCCAGACACCAGTTGTCTGATGTATCCTCAAAACTTAGAGTAAAACACAGATTTCCTGGTGAATGGTAAACAAACCAAAGCTTTGGCTACTGCCTCTTCAGGGTCACCAAATTTGATCTTCTAGCTCAGATAGCAAAATAATCTAGATTACTAATTTCTGGGACCACTAAATGAGTACCCCTGCAGGCCTCCAAAAATCCAGCTATTTTTAGCACCTACTAGTCCCATCTGGCAGTAAACTTAAATTGGAAAGGAACAGGTGTTATGTTCATTCAGAAAGTGAATGAGCATTAAAGATGCCATTAAATCTTGTTTTTCTCTTGACACATTTGCTGTCTGTTCAAGGAAAGAGGTAAAATGCCAGTTTGTCTTTTAACTAATTGCTGCTTGGAAAATTAGGTTTATGTTTCTCTCACTAGAGAGAGGTTTTTGTCAAGTGAGCTGTCTGAAGATGTCAGTTATTTTTCTCTAACACATAACATTTAAATAAATAGCCTGCAAATCAATATTACAAATATTTCAAAATATATCAGGAATTACAAAAGCAAATTTTATGTAATTAAGAAGTGTGATGCAAACAAAGAGTTAAATAGGAGCAAAACAAACCAGGACACTTTACTTGGTGATGTGCAAATGATACATTTGCAGAAACTCTATTTCCAAATATTATTGTTTGTACACTACGTCTATTAAATCAAACAAAAGAGTT
Source organism: Calotriton arnoldi (assembly GCA_963921515.1). NCBI lineage: Eukaryota > Metazoa > Chordata > Amphibia > Caudata > Salamandridae > Calotriton > Calotriton arnoldi. The sequence goes on along the minus strand of CAWUFW010000844.1, from coordinate 100,983 downwards.
TCTTGTACAGCAGACATGCTAAACTCGCAAATTTGAAGGTGCTCTCATATGTGATACTGAAGAAAATGGCGGCTCAACGAATTAAAATATTTGCCCACGATCACATCATTTGAAACCAGTTTATGTGTCAAGAGCATTACAAATAGGTAGAGTAGAATATTTAAGTCACTAGACCTGCAGGTTGAGTAACATTTTTATGATTTTTCGAGGTCTGCCCTGGTGCACAGTTTGTATTTTAGCACACACAGGAGGGATGACATAGTTCCCTAAAGTGCAGTCCAATCTCCCCACTCCTCTATGGTCCTATGCCATCCCTAGTTTTTATAAATCAATGCGGTGGGCAGAAGTAGTAAATATTTAGGGGCTCCTTGCCAATTTTTGAAGAGGGATGTAATTTTGTGTTATGCCTGCATATGTGGAACAAAGAAAGACTTGTCTACAGCTGAAGTATGGTTAGACATAGATATTTGGAACAAGAGGGTGCACTCCTTTTAAATGTGTGGTACTGGACATGAAATTCAACAGAGTAGTTCTGCCTGAACTAAGTCAAATAGAACATTGCTTACTTGAAATATGTAAAACAGTTTTCACCAAGACACTAAGCGGCTTCTGGTGCACCCACTCTGCTGTGGAAAGGAAGAAAGAAAGGATTTCTCCATGCTGATGGTTCAGTAGAGCAGCCCATGTTTCAGGAGGAGTTTGGCCAACTGGTAATTCATTCCCCTCTGACAGCCAGGGGTCAGGCAACATCCCCCAAAAAAGGAGAAATTAAGTAGCAGGAATGGGTGGAGAAGACTCCACAGCTTAAGGAGGATTGTCAACAGCTACCATCAATTGAAATTATACAGGGCATTGATTAAGTGGTCACTACAAACTAAATGCAAACAGGATTTCATTGATAAAATCTGTGTCCATCTCTCATGACTGCCAAACAATGGCCTGCACATAAAAATAAAAAAAACACAACATCACAGGCATCAGTGAACCCAAAACAATTTCCAACCCTCCTTCCAAATAATTCTGAGAGTTGAAGGAACACTATAAGAGTACTTTTACATTCTTTCTGGCAACACTAAAGCTGTGTGGTAGTTTAATCAATTGCATGGCTATACCTTCTCAAACAAGCATGACCTTCATACATGGAGTGCAGCATCGAGGCAATTCTTGAAACTGTAGGTGAACAATTACAGAAACTGAGCTTATGGTTGTAGACTGCACTGACGTTTCGTCCACTAAATTCTTTGAATTAGTGAGCTCCTATTTAAGGCCTATATGCCCATGATGTCATCCGGATGTCCTTCATTTTGCATGACCTCAGTCAATCCTTGCTCTTTATTTGGACTTTAAAAGGTAAATGCTCACCGGTGTAATATCAGAGTTTCCATCTTCCTCAAAGGATATATTATTTTTGAGGTGCAAGGCAAAATTGTAAATCGGACTTCTTAGCATTTTGAGGTTAAAATTTAAAAATAAAGTAATATAAAATGTTGGTGTGGAACTAGCATGAGAATAAATCAGTGTGCTGCACATCCCCTTGGCACAGACATCCGAATAATAATGATTCCATCTTGCAAATAGGGAAATTAGCCACCCAAAGTGAAATGTTCACCACAGAAGGAAGACCTAAATGATGATAGACTTGAAAATTGGATAGATCCAAGCTTGAGCTGCTCGTTGCAGTTGGGGCCCACCTGTACTCATTTTTAGAGACACACTTATTTTCCTCATCAGACTTTATTCCAGAGCAAGAGAGACTGTGACCAACCTGCATTCTGACGAATCTCCCGGATCTTCTTGGCTGCCCAGTGGCGGGTTCCTCGAGGTGGCTAACAACCAGCGGTGAGGGCAACTTCCTCTTTTGTGGCCCTGGAGATGAAATAGGCAGTCAGCCAACTGACACTTGTAGTTCACCTTTGCGGGCTGGGACTCTGGAGTGACTTTTCCAGAAGCCAGAATCCACAGGTACAGTCCTCTCTTTGCTAGCCCAAGGAGCAGCAGATGCATTTCAGGGGTGGGTGCAGCCTCTCTTGCTGGGTCCAGGGATCAGTAGGGCAGTCCTTTGGTCCTTCCTTTCTCCAGTCCAAATGTGATCTGAGGTTCAGGGTCTCAAGGGTGCCATTTTTATGATGAGAAAAAGCCCTGAGGGAATGATGCGCTTGCTAGCCAATCAGCTACCAGGGTCCTTCCAGCCCTATGATGGCTTCTGGCTATGTGTGGCATGTAGCAGTCCCAGTGTGCACTATTCTGCCCACTCTGAAGATGTCTGAACCCTTACCCATCGTGAGGGGCTTGGTAGCCCAACCTACAGATGCCGCTACATGTGGACTACTTGCACAGGGAAAATCCAGTTTGGCATATTGGTTTTCTTTCTCTGATCCCGCTGCCAGCCCGTCTACCTGAAGAAAGGGGCAGCCCTCTCGAGTGTGGTTGCCATTTGCCCATCAAAGGCAGCTTCTCATTTGAAGCTACCCTTTTGGGCCAACACAGTGTGTGGCTTCCTGCGAGGAGGAAGTATTACCTCCCTCTGCAGCAGGCCTCTACTGTCCAAGTGCTGGGGAGTCATTTACATGTCTCCCCAGGAGGGTAGAAGGCTGTCTGTTAGTCAGCAACTGTAGTTGGCCATAAGACAAAATGAGCAACAGAGTGGCAACTTTCTAAAAGTTGCCTTTCCTTAAAAGTGACAATAAATTTAACTTGGGCATCACGTCGGGATTAATGCCACAACTAGTTTGATATCCTGAAGTGCCATTTTAGTGGTCCCATTCAGAAGTTAGCACGGCTGAAGGGTCAGAGAGTAACTCTCAACTAGCCAATGGGGTTGCCTGGCTACCCAAAGTAAAACAACTGCTTAGGGCTTTTTCTGTTAGGACATATAAAATTAAGTGTCCTACGTAATAGTATATAGCTCCCTGCCTTAGGGCTCGATAGGCCTTCCTTAGGGGAGACTTACATATTTTGTTAAGGGATGTGGAGGCTTTGTCATAGGTTTCAATGGCAAAGTCAAACTGGCAGTTTAAAACTGCCCTTTTAGTCTGCAGTGGCAGGCTGGGAGCCATGTTGTGCTCTGTCACACTCAGAATGGCACAATCAGTGCTGCAGCCCTGGGTGAACATTTAACTTACAGGCCTCTGGGTAACCTTGGGGACCATATAGTAGGGACTTATAAGTATGTTAACCTGTGCCAATTGGGGGTAGCCTATTCAACATACATTTTGTAAAGGTTTAGAACACTGGCACTGAAGCCTGGCTAGCATGTCTCAGGGCACTCACTCTCATAGTCGAAAAACCAGCTGCATCAGTCCAAACCTTTGGGGGTGATCACGCAAACAGAGGTATTTCCTTACAGAGACAATACCACAAAAGGGAGAAAGAAGGTGGAAGAGAAAGACGAAAAACAGTGACAAAGAGAGGAAGTAGGAATGATGAAAAAGAACCTGAAAGAGTGAATAAAGAAGAAGGGAGTGTCTGGTGGTGGATGTAAGAGACATGAGGTGGAATCAAGACTACGCGGCCTTGGTATTTGGCACCTCCAACATTCAACAGCGCTGGCTTCGGGCTTCTGAGTAGAACTTTGGGTAGTGCACTTATTCTTTTACAAAGTAAGCACTCCATCTTTTGTATGTCCACATTGTTTCTCATACCACCTCAGGAAAAAGACGGGTACCATATTTTTCCAAACTAGTTTTGATTGAGTCAAAGACAAAGCATTGCGGTCAATAAACATGGAGGTACTCCGCGGTACTAAATATGAGATAAAGTACCCCTGCCGTACATTATAAGGATAATGCAAGCCACCGGGGAGTTGCATGACCATAGAGAGGAACGAGGCTGAGGACCAAGTTTATTTATAAGGTAATGGAAATCCGAGGTGATGTGCAATATCCTTATCATGTACAGCAGGGGGTACTTTAATCCTTATAACACCATCACCTTTTCCACAAACTGCTTAAATCATTGGTGCCTAGCTAATCCATATGAAAGAGAGAGCATATTTGCAAATATGAAGAATACAAATAGAATCCGTAGTGCAATATTCAACATTAAAAAAGCTGTTAGATATATTTTGCAAAAAGATATCAGAATCTGTTTAATACAACAGTTTAAAAATATTAGCCACAGCACCTCAGAATGTGTAGAGACAAAGAAAGATTCTAACTTTTCACTAGTTACCTAGAGATTGCAAAAAAGAAACATTCTGCTTGTCACTGTGGAGCTAGAAAAACAAAGCAGAAGAAAGAAAAGCAACATTTTATTTTCCTCCTTTAAACAGCTGCTTTAATTATGCTCTGTGACCACCCTTTCCCCTCAGCTGCTGGCAGCAGGCCTTGTAACATCAGAACTCAAGCTAATCATTTAGTACAGTTGAGTTCTGACATCATTTCTTTGGAACAGGCGACTGGGTACGTCACCAGGTGACTATTATAAAGGAATTAGAGACAGGTTTTTATACAGCGATTGCAGAATCCCGTGCAGTGGTATGTGCTTTCCATGCAGTGCTGCATACACGTTTCATCAATCATCCTAGCTTTAAAAGGATTATATAGTGGATTAAGGTTTGGAATGTAATGCTGTTTTTTAAATCCTTGATCTTGCTTAAGAGTCGATTCTACATTTCAGTTTTATACTGTTTTCGGGAATGCATCCAAGAACAATCTGTGCTTATGATTCCCCATAATTGAGGAGGCCAACCAAAAGCAATCAACAATTAATAACTGCTCTTTAACAATTACAAGGAAGATTCAGATGCAAAGCTTTCTATCACCTCTTATTTCTGTTAGCGGTGCAGAATGTCTACCACAGCTGTGTTTTTCAGAATTTGCTCAGACAGCTTGTGTGTGTGTGTACGGGCTAGATAGCCCATGCGGTCGATTCGTGGGATTATTATAGTTTTCAATCTTTTTATTAAAGCAATAAAGGCACAGCAGAAAAGGCAACAGTGACACACCGTAAAAAATCAGCAATTCAGCAAAATACGCCTCCCCATTAAACAATACTTTATTAAAGTGCTACTGGGCAAAGCACTGCCTGAACCACTGGCCAAGTGAACACATCGGGCTGTAAGGGCCTCCCAGAGGAAGAAGACAGAGTAGGGAACAAAACACAGTCACACTGGAATCACTTCGAATTAGAAAACTGAAATATCGCTTACACCAGTGTTTCTTAACCTGGGGTCCGGGCCCCGGGGACCCCGGGGTTCCTCAAAGTCTGCTCAGGGGGTCTGTGACTGCTTAGAGTAAATAGTATTAACAGATTAGTAAAGTGAATTTAACTAAAGAAGCAAAATGTAAAACAAAATATTTAAAATGTTCTGTAAATGTGAAGGATTTCGAAATTGGAGGCTAAAAATTAAGTTAGTATCCATAGATTGATTAGTGGGAGAAGTGCATGAAACAGAATATAGTATGGACGATGAGTGACCTCAATTGAAATTAGAAAAGCACCAACCTTCCAATTAAAATAAAAATTTAGATTTTTTTCACATTTGTGAATTAAATAAAATATGTTTAATCATATGTGTGCTTGTTTGATAATTTTTTGTTTCAGTATTTTTTGCACGGCCAGACTGGGAACAGAAACCAGCCCTGGCAATTCCGCTCGATGGCCCCGGGGCTTGCCACTGAGAAGCCCTGGGGTTTGCTACTGAGAAGCCTTGGGGTGGGGGGGGAGGGGGGAGGGGGGGGTTTGCTAGTGACAAGCACTGTTGCCGCTTTTTAATTTTTTTTTTACAGGGGGCCGAGATTGCAGCTCTGCAAAATCGCCCCCACCCTTCCGGGCCACCGGGAACTAACCCAGTGCCCGCTAATGCCAGTACGGCCCTGATTTTTTGTGTATAGTTTTGCACTTCAAATCATTGAAAATGCTTAAACGGGCGGGCCTGTCTTCCAGCAATGAGTCAGTGGAGGCCTTGGATTCCAATAATGATTCAGAGGGGGTCCCAGGATTCCAGTAATGATTAGGTGGGGTACACATAAATCAACAGGTTTAGAACCACTAGCCTACATCATACACCCTTCCCAGGGAAGGTCCCCGCATACCTGTCCAGTACCCCATTTGGAGGACCGGGATAGCATTGTAGCAAACACTGCCCTCCCAAGCATCATCTCCCAACCCAATCTACCAGTAATTTGTTGAGTCCACCTGCGTAAACATATTTTTTCCTATCAAAATCCTCTCTCAGCTTTGCTGGCTATCAAACTGTGGACCCAATACTCTCACCGTCAGCTAGCTCCTCAATTCCTTAGGCTCGTGTCTATTATATCCTAAGAATATAAGAATGTATGCAATAAAGATGACAGTGCTTGAAATGGAAAAATAGAACTGCAGGTACTCTGTAACAGAGTACCTGCTTGTTTCTGAGAAGTGCCGGTACTCTCCAATTAAAAGTATTACGCTTTTCTTGAGACATACAGGTACTCTTCCTCTCAAAATAAAGTGCTGGTACTCAGTACCGGAGAGTACCGGCCCATTAAAGCACTGTCCATGAGTATAGTTCTCAATCTAGGTTTATGATGATGTTTTTATAAGGCCACAAGCATTTTTAAGTGCTTAACAAAAACAAGAAATAAAATACATGTTCCGGAACACTTAGAATTCATCTTTACATATTAATGACACATTTTGTTTCCTCAGATATTTGAGAAATGTGCTTAGAAAGGACTTAAAGGGTCATCATTTTCAAACAAATGTGATATGTTGGTATATTTGAAGTACTCACATTTTTTAAAGCTAACGCTTGTCAGAAATGCATAAGGGAGAGATCTGAATCAACATCTGATTTATGTGCAAGGTATTCATAAAGTAGGACATGTGGGTTTAATTCTTACATGTCCTGGCAGAGAAACACTCCTTAAGTCGTTTTTTAGGTCGAGCCTCGAGTAGCGCGCAAGCGCTGCTTAGAGGCGAAGACTTAATGTAAGCGAGTTTTCAAAGCAGTCCAAGAAACGCTCGTGCGTCGTGGCTGGCCTTTTTGAGATGGGTACGCGCGGCAAACATGTGTTTCCAATTATCGTGCCCAGACGCGGGCGCGATAAGTGGAAACACATGTCTGCCGCGCGTACTCATCCAAAGGCCAGCCACGGCGCACGAGCTTCTTGGGACTGCTTTGCAGGCTGCCGCGCTCGCTCGCCCCCGCTCCATGTCCCCCGATGCGCCCCGTAGTTTTCGGCTTCGCTCACCTTCTGCGGCTCACCGCTCGCGGCCCCGCTCCCCACATGATTTCCGTCGCTCGCCGCCTCGTTCCCATGTCTCCTCACATGATTTCCGTCGCTCGTTGCTTTTTTTCACAGGTGAGTGATCTAGAGTTATTTGACCTCGAACACTGCAACCCCAGTACTTTCTTGGCAATGATTTATTCAAATCTCCTAGGTTCCATTACGATGGGTTGGGTAATACTGTGGTGGTTGCCTGAAATTGCACATTCAGCTAGTTGTTTCCATGAGCATGTTTTTTTGGCTTGTTTTTGGAAATTGCTGCCAGGGGAGACGAGGCACTCGAACTGTTCTGTGCTGTTTTTGTTTGATAAAATCATTCCTTCCTGTAAACGCTCTGGTCTCTAGGAGCAGAGGGCTCTGTGAGACCGTTCTAGAGCCTCCGGCGAGAGAAGCCCTCTAAAACCCTCTAAAATATTTGTTTTCTGGGTGACTGATCAGTTGTCAGACGTGAACCTGTAGGCTCTGTGTAACAGGAAGATTAGCTCTATTGATGCCTGAGCCTGTGAGATCTGTGTAACCCGAGAGACGGCTATAATGACGGAGCCTGTGAAATCTATGTAACTTGAGAGATAGCACTGATGGCTGAGGCGGCAGCCTGTGATATCTATGTAACCTGAAAGACAGCACTAGTGACTAAGCCCTGAGCCTGTGAGGTCTGTGTAATATGAGAGACCGGACTAGTGAGCCCTGAGCTTGTGATGTCTGTGTAACCTGAGAGACAGCACTGGTGGCTGAGGTGGGAGTCTGTGACATCTGTGTACCCTGAGATACAGCACTAGTGACTGAACACGGAGCCTGTGAGATCTGTGTAACCTGAGATACAGCACTAGTGACTGAACACTGAGCCTGTGAGATCTGTGTAACCTGAGCTACAGCACTAGAGACTGAACACTGAGCCTGTGATATCTGTGTAACCTGAGAGATAGCACTGGTGGCTGAGGTGGGAGCCTGTGAGATCTGTGTAAGCCAAGAGACAGGACTAGTAACTGCACCCTGAGCCTGTGAGGTCTATGTAACTTGAGAGATAGCACTGATGGATGAGGCGGGAGTTTATGAGATCTATGTAAACTGAGATACAACGCTAGTGACTGAGCCCTGAGCCTGGGAGATCTGTGTAAACTGTAAGATGCTCTACTGGCTGTTGCTGTCATCTGTAACATGTATGTAACCTGGGAGGCATCTCTGCTGGCTAACGCCTCAACCTGAAAGAAATGTATAAATCTAAAGACAGCTCTGCTTGTATAAACTTGCATGGTAGGTTCAGAGTAAGCTTTCGGCTATCTCTGCCGGTGAAGGCCTGGACCTGTATAACCGTGTCATCGGAGTAAGCTTTGTTGGCATTGGCCTGATCTGGGGCCACTGGAATTATGCAATTCTGTGGCTGTGGCTTTTTTTTGCATAATTATGGATTTGCCACATAATCCAGATCTGCAGATTTTAACCCAAAAATTTTCTCTAGCTCAAACCGATCAAAAGTTACTAAAAATGTTGCAGCATGTTTTCGCACACAGTGGAAAGCCCTTAGTGAAGGTTACATGGTCATCTTACAGGTCCCTATTTCTGTATTTTTCTGTTAAACTGGTACTAATGAGGAGAAATCTTCCCCAGACAGTATTACCATTCCGTATAATACATGCGGCCCTGGCCTGGGCCTGGGCCTATTCTATCTTTGTAACTGAGGGCTAACTCGAATCACTGAGCCCTGAGTCGCTATGATTTGTGTACAGGGTGAGCTTACTGCTAGGATACACCTGAGTTGTAATACGTGGTTAATCTGTGGGTAGTTCTATTGTCTGAGATTTAAGCCTGTATGATCGGTGTAATCTAGGGGTTGCTCCACTGCCTGAGGTCTAAGGCTGTGCATTCTTTGGGACCTGCGGGATAGCTCCACTGTATAAGGACTAAGCGGTCTGTCGTGTCTGTGCCTACAGAGAACAAGCGAAACCCATGAATATTTAGGGACCAGGGGTGCATAGTGCTTTAAAGGAACAGAGGTCCCTAAAGAGAACTTATCTAGGCGTTTAACTGGGAAAACAATTATGACCAGACATGCGGTCAATTTGAAAAAATACAATCACATTTATTAGACAATTTAGTCAAATCGGTGGGAGAAAACACAAATGACACAAAATTAAATAAGCAGAACAAAAACAGAAAAACTCAGGCAATAGTGTGTGACATAAGTCAAAACATTTAATTTATTTAATTAAATTTAAAGCAACACTTCTGCCCCTATGTGCCTTACTCTGTACATTATAATATGGGTCAGTGTGCGAGAGTCGACGTTTCGATCCTTACAAAATAACAGGATCGTCATCTGTGTCTGTGCCCTCAGATTTAAAACAGTGGGTTCTAACCTGTTGCCTGCTTCAGATTACCTTGGACAGGTTGTCAAATAGCCTCCTGAGACTGTGTGCGTCCCCATCAAAGGGTGCATTACACACCTGATTGGATGTCCTTGGATCACCACAGTGCTTAGAGACGCTGCAACTCGTCTGGAGCTAGGCCCTTCACATCAGCACTGCTTCCCTACTCTCGTCAGTGAAAATGTATTGGGGTACCAACATTATGTGTATTTGTAGGTCGAGCTTATCACTCAGGAGGATATCCTGCACCTGAAGGACGGTGCGATCCTGGCTGGGACCTATTGTAAGAACCAGGTTTTCAGCCTTTTTTGCGGGATTCAGGGACTGAGCTGGTGGCTCTAATGTGCCGGGAAGGTCGTTCCAGGCTTTGGTAGCCAGGTGGAAGAATCCATTCTCGCCGGCTTTGGCTCTTCGGATTCGGGGTACATGGGCGAGCAAGAGGTTGGCAAAGTGGAGGTTGCTGCTAGGGGAGAGGATGTGGTCTTATGTCTAGAGCGATCGACCTCGGTGCTGGGGAACTGGGTTCGAGTCTCGGCAAGGATGCTCAACATCATTTATTCTGGGCAAATCACTTAATCTCCCCGTGCCTAACAAAAAACAAGCATTGGCATAGCCAATAGGTCTCGCCTTTGGGACCTTATAAGTTTTTAGCCATGCAACAGTTGATGTTATTGCACCAAGGATATTGTGCTGCATAACTAAATACTTATAAGGTCCCAAAAGCGAGACCTATTGGCTATGCCAATGCTTGTCCTTGTTAAGGTATCTCTACCATAGACTAACACTTGGTTACCTTATTACACTTAATAAGCACTAGCTTCAGTTTGGGACCAGACAGGAAAATGCAATTTGCACTCAAATAATTTATCATTTAAAATCATTTTTAATGGCTAAGTTGATTTTTGAGTTACAATTCTGAAAATGCATCTTTTATTTATTTTATTTAGGGATGTATGCGTACCCTCCACCAGTCTTTATTTATCCGTGAAGCACTCCATTTATCACCTTGCAAAGGGTCTGAACGTTTCTACTATAAACACTGGGCAAGGTTTTGAAAGTTTCTGTGTTTTAGGCACTTTATTAGGAGTTCTGTGAATTTTAAGCAGCTGGTGTTTTGCTCTGCTTTGTTTTAAAGTAGCAACAGTAAATGGGAAGATCTAAGATTCTATGCCATAGAACAGATACCCTCATCAGAAAGAGGTGGTAACCGTGAAAGACTTCTTCGGCAAAAGGAATCAAAACATATTGTGTCATTCAGAACACTAAACCCAAGGGGTCTCAACCAGGATCAAGAACTTTTTGTACACCTCTAAGTTTTTAAAGAGCAAAAGTGAATCAAAAAATGATGGTCAAACAAATGTGGCATTATTTTCAAATGGAACAAGAAAGGAAAATGTGCGCTCACTAGCGAGCTACAAAGAACTCCATGAAGAAATCTAGAATTCTAAATTTAAAATGACAAAAAGAGGACAAACATCCTAGTACAATAAAATGGAAAGATCTATAATAACAAAAGAACTGAATCATTGAAAATGACCAAATGCCTAAACATTTGAAAGACTAAAGATGGAACGTTTTGAGGATGATTAAAAACATCTTCGCGGAGTCTCACTTCAAATAAAACTCACTAGGGAGAGTAATCAATTGTTGAAATCCAGATTTACGAATTAACCCAAATTGAATGAAAAACATAAATGTGTTTACAATATTTTAAAAAAATTTACATTAATTTAAAACTGTTCAAAAATGATGAAAAATGCCTCTCCAACACTTTTAAAGGTACTCAGCACAATCGGTGGCACTATTTTGCACTTTATTATGTCTTAATCACATAAAGCACCTTGCACTTTAAACATGCCAAACTACATATACCATAATGTATTGCCAACAGGAAATGATTGTTTTAGTGGAAATAAATGATGCCTGTGATTGTTGAATCATTATCCCGTGATCAAGGTCCGAGTAACTGGACCGAAACGCGTTGGGCATGGCATTAGCTTTCTTGCACAAATAAATTTTCATAATCTGAATCCTGAGAGTGCGGTCTCTTATTGCCTCAGCGGTTATTGGAAGATATATATATATATATATATATATATATATATATATGTACTGTAATTTGCTCATGTTGCCAATTCATTGTTGTATGTGAGATTTGCTTGTTTTTAGCATCTGGCTACTGTTAGCAGTGTAAATAAATTCCATACTACCAGAGGCTCGACATGTTGCAGATGTTTACATTATGCATATGTGGCAGGTGAAGCAGAGATCGTCACGTAAGGCTTCACAATTTCAAATGGTTGACTGACGGCGCCAACTTGTGTCGACTTTGTGTAGAACAGGGATGTCAGACGCATTGGCTTTGCCAAATGCTTCTTTTCCTCTTGCCTCTACCTCTATAAAAATAATTTCTACACAAGTTCTTGCATAAAACAAACATTAGTTTATCCGGGAGGACAGTCGAGGGTTCTCTCTTTTCTTGTCCTTGGCTGTTTTGAGAGCTGGATAGCCCTTCACCTCTGAAAGAACTTGTGGAGCACACAGCCTAATTGAGGGGACACGCTAGAATGCCTGACTTGTCAATAGTAGGCCTGAGCGAAATTTAAATCAAACTGGCGTAATTTACGTAATTTTCACATTGCACAAGTTAAGCAAAAATCCCAAAATTATGACATTACACTATTTTGAGTGATTAAGGGATATTAACTGCAAAAAGTTACCACGAACGCACGTTAACAACAGAACGTGAGTGGCTGTTGTTCATGGTGCTTCTGGTTAAATGCATCTTTGTGCAAAAACTGATGCGAGGATGCATTTCATGCTAAAACGTAGAGCGACATGGCGGTTTTGCGTAATTTTGCATTATTTTGCCGTGAATTTAACTTATTTAAGTGAAAGCAAATTATGTAAATTTCACACACCTCTAATCAGTAGGCCTTAACTGCCAACCCCAAGCACGGCCACAATACTATTCAAATTTGGCGCACAGTTTAGAGATGCCCCCATAAAGGAGCCGAAGAAGGGCATAAATTGCAAACAAAACGGATCAGCACAAGGTCTATATTAAAGTCAAATTCAATAACTTCCCACTTCCTGGCACTGGCTGGCATCAGTGTGCTCGATGGGCATGTCATAGTAGAGATGAACACGTCATTTCCGTAACTTGGGAGTTCTTCACAACTGACAACTATATAGTGCCCTTGAGAACTTTCACTTCAAGCAAACCAATTAGGCAATTACCCAAGCAGCCTAATTTAGGGGGATACCATGAAAGAGACGTTTTAAGGCATGGGCAAAGTTGGCTCTGGCCCAGGGCCCCAAACTTTCAGGGGGGCCCTGATAGAGCCAGCTCTGTTCTGCAGAGAGTATTTCCCTGATGACCTTGAATAATTCTTAAACAGATTATTTTAAATACTGTTTTTCTTTCATTTATTTTTAATGTGGGTGATGTCTGAAAGTCTATTACAGACATTTTGCAGAGAAATGTGTTTATGTTTCATGCAACATCTATAAAAAAAAGTTTTTTAGATCAAAACAGGACCTCACATATGAGAAATGGGAGGGGGTCACAGAGATTACTTGTAGGAGTGTTAGTGAGCTGCTACTGTGTTACAAAATTGAAAACACACTATCCCCGAATATTAGATGTAAACACATTTACAATTTGGACGAGGGTGCCTGTGCACTCTGTGACCTGGCCACTGAGGGCTTGAAAGAGCTGAAATTGGATCATAAATTCAAAGCTGTTCCGCACAGGGGCCCCCAAAATATGTTTGGCCCAGGGCCCCCAAAATCCTTAAAATGTCCCTGGTACCATGAACATTTTCATGGAAATTTGAAGCACAGCTTTTTTTCTATAACTTCAATAGTCTGCTTGATATTTCTATAGAGCAACATGTTTTATCAGTATACGGTCAAGGGAACGAGATCATGTGTCCAAATTGCACTGTTTATTTTCAATTACTTTCAGTAGACTAATACAGATGCACTTTGTGCTGAATGTCTTGCTGAGAGGTATGCGCATCTGTAAATGGAACAAGCATCAAAGTCAGTAGGCCTTGCTTTGTATTCATGGTGAAAGCTTTTGTGTGCCGAACACAAACATGTCTTCTGTTTATGTAAAGTTAAGGGCCACCTGAAGGTATGACTGAACATGTGTCTACTGCTCCTAGTTCACAGTTAGTCCAAAAACCATATCACAGAACACACTTGTCATCAGTGCAGGTGTGCACTAGAGGTGGTAGATAATTTCATCAGAATAAATTATACAAATTCTATTGGTTCAAGGAGGCCTTTATGTTAGCATGAGCAAATTGAGTGATTGTAGATAATTTAAAAAGTGGGCAGAAAAATAGGCTGATTACAATTATTAACTCAAGTAATATTACAAAATGAGTAACCACATGGGTCGCTTTTCTGATTAACTCCTCTGTCGCTGTGCATGCTGGGATTTGCCCTCTTTACACACTAATGACACTGCTGGCACTGATGCTATAATTAACCAGTAATCATCTACACAGACTTATCTCCACAGCAATTATATCCAGATGCCAAATCTTTTAAAGGCTGTAGTGAGTGTCATCTGTAGGCATGCCTGTTTTCTACTGTACATGTTCAGCTCTACTCCACTCAGTAGCCAATGACGTGCTATACAAAACCTCAAAATGTATAAATACATTCAAAATTCAGACATTCATATCCCAGCTGATGAAGTTAGCGAATTGGTGAGATGAGGGCGTGGGAGCTGAGATAGTGAACCTATCAGCCTTAGATACTTCAGAGATATTGCTGAAGCGCAATATATCCTCCTCTGATTAGTACAGCTGAAAAACAAAACAAATTCCACAACCGGCCAAGGGGTCTCAAGGAGACTCTGTGAAAAGATAGCACTGGGCAGCAAGACCTTTAAAGTGGATGAGCTTTAATGAAGACAATCCGACCTCTGGGCAACGTCCGGCTTCAACTGCCACCCCTGAAACCCAGTAGGCTCCTGAGTATTCCGTAACGGAATGAGGTGACGAGAGAAGCTTCTGTAGGATGCAGTGCTACGTTTAAAAAGCTACGGAAGTGAGCTGCTCATCATCCAGGATGCACTGATGCCACCACCACCAAGGCAGAGCGCCACCCACACGTCACAGTGGGCAGCAATCATGTTCAGGCGTCTTACTCTTCATCATCCCATCACTCATTGCCAATGAAAAGACTATACTGGACAGCAAGGCCGTGAACTATAGTGAAGTCACCTCAGCCAAGGCAATGTCCACCTTCAGCTGCCACCCAGGAACCCTCAGCAGCCCCCGAGCATTCCACACCAGAAAGAGGTAATAACAGAAACTACTGTAGCTACCACACGCTGCCATTGGGTGGTCCAGGGGTCTCAAGAAGACAAAGTCAACATTTTGGGAGGCCAAGGGGTCTCAAGGTGACTATGGAAACATTTTGCAAAGCCACGGGATTTCAAGGATACATTGACAGTATTTGGGTGGCCAAGGGGGTCTCAAGGAGGCGCTGTCATAAGGTTGGGAGACCAGGGATTCTCAGGGAGGCAATTCCAATACTTTGTGAGGCCAAGGGGTCTCAATGAGACAGTACCAAAATGTTGGGCGGCCTACTGAACTCATGAAAAGTACAGCTGGGATATATTTCTGGCATCGCATTTTTCTTACTACATCACAGCTTAAATTCATTTTTTTTAAAACATCAAAGTGCTTTACAACAAGTAATATAATACTTCACTAATTAAACTGAGGTATTGGCCTCAATATAATGGAATGATCCACTGAGTCCATGTTGGTGCAATTAGAAGAGATATCAAAACGCGGTGCTTTCCCAGGCGAGCAGCATATGCAAACACAGGCAGAGAAACTCTTCAAACATTGTAAATATTCAGAACTAATGGGGCAAAGAATGTCCCTCCGCACCCGCCTAAGCCTTCATTCCGCGTGCAAAGCCATTAAATGCAGCCAGGGTTATCTGCTCAGACAGCCTCCTATGCATAGAAATGAAACTGTACCTGCCTGGCTCAGCTCTGCCTGCAACAAGTCCATCCATCGCAGACACTCTGGACAGAGACGATGAACAGACAGCAGAGGAATGCGCGCGCTACTTGAACTTCAAACAACCTTGGGCCTTGGCAGGAAGGAGGCTGTTTACAAGGCTGGCTCGGGCTTTTTAATAACATAGGACCTACTAGGAATTCTTTATAACCAGCCCATACCAAACAGTAGCGCTGTGTGAATGGCAGCACTGTAATAAGCTAGAGAACAGCATCCAGCCAATCAGGAATGGTTTGTAGTACATTAAGCAAAGTATCTAACAAGGTTGTATGACACAACCACACTTTCCTTTCCCACGCGTTTTTTAACAATGCGGGCGGAACGACAAATGCGTTTGAACCACGCATTCCATTTACAACGCAAGTTGTTACAACGACCTACCTTGGGGGGACACTGGACTTCCAACTCCAGTCCCTGCAACAGTATGGAAAGTGGCCGCTTCACCTAACGCATGTCATTGTAATGGCTTGCATTGTAAATGGAATGCGTGGTTCAGACGCATTAGTTGTTCCGCCAACGTTGCAAAGGCAACGTGTTGTTTGGCGATTGTGGCATTTGCCGTTTCCCATCTACCAATGATTGTACATTCTAAGGAGTCTAGGTGGTACGGTAGTTCCGAGGCCCTGCGTCTTATGTCAGAGTATCTGCCATTAGATGCAAGCTGGTACCCAATCCTCAACCTCTCTATTGTATGTCTTCTTATTTCAGTGCTTAATTTGGCTGTGGTTGCCGGTGGTGGCCACCGGCACTTTTTTTTGGGGGGACCTGCACTTATTTATCCACATCAGACATTTCCCTAGAGCAAGAGAAGGAAAAAAACACAAATCACAAAGACTGAGAAGGAGAAGGAGAAAGATGGAAAAGGGAAGCCTCTTCCGCTAAGACGGAAGAGCGTCGCCCCACTGCTCAAAAGAAAAAATAAATTGATAACGTATCGTTATTATCTTTTTATTTTTCCTATTGAAGTCAGTGGCGGGCGGGGCGGGGCTGGCCAGAGCAGAGGGAGTAGTGGTTTGCAATCCTTAATTGCACATTACTGCTTGGTGGGCCCTCTTGGGCCGACCAAACAGTCATGCACACTTTGCATGTTCCCCACCAGGCTGCATTACACAGCCTGGTGAGGAACATGCAAAGCCTCCCAGTCCCTGCCTGAGCGTCGACCAATCACAACGCTGCATTGCAGCGTTGTGATTGGCTTAGGGGAACCTGGTAGCCCGGCTGCTTCCTGCTGCTGTCAGAGACAGGAAGAAGGAAGAGGACTGAGGAGAGACGGAGGCCTGCTGGCCCAGGTAAGTGTTTTTTTGTTCATTTCCCCACCGCCTCACCACTCCCATCCGGTAGCAACCGCTACTGGAAAAAGTGTCACAAAAGGGGAAGGCAGGAACCTACAAGAGTGAGATAAAGGGGCAGGGGGGTGTCTGGGTGTGGATTAAAGAGGCATGAGGTGGATTCAAGACTACGCAGCCTTGGTATTCGGCACGCAGACATTTATTTGCGCTGCCCACAGGCTTCTGAGCACAGCTTTGGGCACCGGCACTCCTTCTCTTACAAATTAAGCACTGTCTCACTCCTACTGTCATGGATGCCAAACAGCAATCAGAAACTTACTGTTCACTTCAACACAAGGCTTTTAGCATGCCACGTTTCAACAGCACTTTAGTCACTGAATTAGCTGCCCTTGTGCAAGAAAACATAGTTCAAAGTGTATTGTGTTAGCCAACAAGACTTCAACAACTTGATATCTGTTTTCCCAAGGAGACCAATTTAAAAAGGTGGCAGTTATTTAGAAGGCTGCCAGGTAAATAGCGAATTTTCTTTGCTATTTGCCCGGCCACTGGCTATATAGCAGATGTTATGCACTGTTTGGCCAGCTGCCGTGCAAATGGCAAAGGAATTTAAATATTTACCACCTGGCTAAATGACAGAGATTATGCACTGCTTAGCTGGCAGTCAATGCAAATAGGAAATAAACATAATTATTTACCCAGCCATTGGCTAAATACCAGAACATTTGTACAATTTTGGTTGTACTTACTGCAAATAGCAACAAAACAACACTATTAACCCAGCTGTTCACTCAATAGCTGAAATATGGTATGATTTTGTATGATTTAGACGGCAGCCATCCATATAGCAAAGAAACTGCACTATTTACCCAGCCGCTGGCTAAATAGCTGTGATTATGACCTTTTGGCCAGCAACCATGAAGAGATTATGAACTGATTTTCTGGTGCCCATGCAAATAGCAAAATATGATACTATTTTCCCAGCTTATGACTAAGTAGCTGAGATATGGCATGAATTGTTTGGCAGCCAGGTAAATAGCAAACAAACTTTACTATGTACCCACCCACTGGCTAAATAGCAACCTGTTTGGCTGGCACCCATATAAACAAACATTTGTTTACCCAGCCGCTGGCTAAATTAGAGCGATTATGCACTGTCTGGTCGGTGGCTATGCAGATAGCAAAGAAGAATCACTATTTACCTTGCTGCTGGCCGAATAGCAGAGATGTGCACTGTTTGATCGGCAGTCTTGTAAATAGCAAAGAAACATCACTATTTACCTGGCAGCTAGCTAAAAAGCAGCGATTAAACAAAGTTTAGGGGCTGGCCATATGCACAGTAAAAAAAAATATCTTCCACTGTTTGCCCAACTGCTGGCTAAATAGCCACAATTATGCACTACTTAGCCAGCAGCCTTGCATATAGCAAAGAAACTTCACTATTTATCAGACTGCCGGACAAATAGCAGGCTATGCACTGTTTGATCTGAGACAGTGCTAGTAGCAAAGAAACTTCCCTATTTAACATGCCGCAGGTTAAATGATTTGGCGGACACCCATGCAGGTACCAAAGAAAGATCACTATTTATGCAGTAGCCAGCCCTTTAGCAGAGATTCTGAACTATTCGACTGGCAGCTATCCAGTAGCTAAGTAAACAGCAGAAATTCTGTATTATTTGGCCTGCGGCTGGAAAAACCAAAAAACTTTACATGGGGTGGCAGTTATTTAGTCAGTCACCAGGAAAATAGGGAAGTTGCCCCTTTTTATCCGGTCACTGGTTACGTGGCAAAGATTATGTACTACTTGGGTAGTAAACAAATACAAAAACTTCACATATACCCCAGCTGGCTAAGTAGCACCAGAGCTGGATCTTGTAGACATTTGCAATGCAAATAGTAAGGTTTCTCTGCTATTTGCCTGGCCGGTGAACTAACAGTGCTCAATGTGAGCTATTTAGTGGGCCACAGGATACACAGTGAAGTTTCTCTGATATTTGCCCAGCCAGCAGCCAAATAATGCGGAATCGCTGTTTGTCTGGTAATCCACAACTGACAATACAAAATCTCTGCTATTTATCTTTTCACCAGCAAAGCCATAGAGATTCTTCGCCATTTAACTGGCTACTGGGTAAATAGTGACATTTATCTTCTGTATGTCCACCCGTTGGACAGGTAGTACATACATTCTGCTGTACACCTGGCTGCGGGATAAAGGTAGAGCATCTCTGTCAAGCACCTGACTGATGCCTACATAGTACATGATCTCTACCTGCCTCTGTGCTTGCCAGGCCCAAGGAGAAATATCAGTTATTCTGTACTATTCATCCAGCAGCTGGGTGAATAGCAGAGATTCTGTGCTACTCAGTCAGGAGCCAGGTCTACAAGAGAAAGTCTGTGCTACTCAGCTAAACATCGAACACACAGCAGAGAAATGCCACGTATTAACTTTTTTACTTGTGGGTAAGTAAATAACCTAAAATCACTATTTATGTAGTGGGCGGGTAAATCCTAGGTAACTGATGCTATTTAACAGGCTAAAATGAAGTTTTTCTCCTTGCCTTGCTGCTAAATGTGATCACTGCTATTTTGCCAACAGCCAGGTAAATAGCAAAGCTTTTTTTTCCGCATAGAATAGCTGAGGTGACATGCACATATCCAACAATATCATTTCCAGCTCTTGAACTGATAAACTAGAAATATAGCAATCAACACGTTTCAAAATAGGACTCTTTTGTCATCATTAATATTGTAATCACAAATGCCGACTCATGGACAAACAAAACTTGAAAAAGCGTTCAAGCTGAATAAGGGCCGCAGGTTTATAAAGAAAATACAAAGTATCCATAATTCAGTGCAAGGTAGATGTGGTAGATGTTTTATATTGCTCCTATTTTTGAAAGAGGATCTCGACCAAGAATCCTCTCTCAAAAATAGGAGCAATATAAAACATCTAAAACATCTGCATTTGTACAAAAGTAGATTAAGGGTCTTGTGGCTTGGGGTGAGTACACAACAAATTGTAGACTACTGCTGCACTGTCAGTGTCTAGAGTACCCAACCAAAATAGCCACATCAATACTCTTTGGTAAAGTCCAGGCGAGATGGCACTGAAATAACCCAGGCTATCCCTACCGAAACACCTTCGACCAAGTCTTCCGAGTCTCAGCCTGGTTGCTGCTGCCTCTCTTAACTCCTACCCCATTTTCTACCCATCTGATTACAGCTTTGCTGACACTACGAGACTTTCTAAAAGTCCTCTGAGACCAGAATCCATTTCTACTGGTGTCTGTTCTCTGCAGTGCTTTAAGTGGACTGAAAAATGTGGCCTATGACACATAACTAAGAAACCTTTACAGAAGCCTGGGTCTTTGAATCCGAGGGCATGACCTAATACATGTGGCATAGAATTACTTTTGTCCCGTTTAGTCAGGTTCTCCTGGGGGGTCCTGCTCCTTATGGCTCTCCTCAACCTATGCCTGAACATCCTCCTGGTCACGGACTCCCTGGTTCTGGTCTCCTGGACCCTCATATGGGATTCTATTGGTGGTTCTGGTGCTCATCTTCCTAATGGTGGAACTAGGCCTGCCAGTTCTCCTGGTCTCTTCATCCTCCTCCTCCTCCTCCTCCTGCAGGTCACTCCAATCCTCTTGGGTCTTGGCCCTCGTGGTCCATGAGTTCTCTTCCTCCTGGTCTCCCTAGTCCTCCTAGTTTATCATTCTCTTTCTTATCCCCCTTCTCCTGCTGGCTCACTTGGTCTTAGTCCTCTTGGTCCAAGTCCTCCTCTTGATCTTCCTGCTTCTCCTCTTGGCCCTTCCCTTCCTCCACCTGCTTCTCCTGTCCTCATCCTCCCTCCCCTTCTTCGATCTACTCCTCATGTTAGTCCTCCTATTGGCCATCCTCCATCTCCTTGTCCTCTTGGGGCTCCTGCAGGTCCTTCCATAAAAATCTTCCTTTTCGTAGCCTTTCAGGTTCTGGCCCTCTGTTCCTCATGGTCTTCCTCATCATCCTGATTCTCCTCCTGTGCGTTCCGTCCTTCTGCTCCATAGCCATCTGGTCTTTGCCCTACTGGTCCTACTAATGGTCTTCCTACTTCTGGTGTCCCTGGTCATAGTCTCTGGAACCTGCTGGTGGTCTTGTGTTCCTGGTCCTCATGGTTGTCCTGTTCTTCTCTTTCTGGCCCTTCTAATAGATACAACTGCAGTTAAGCAGTCTAGAATCAGCAGAGAAGTGGCCATAAACCTGCAGAGGGCTGTTCCGAAGCAACATTACCAACATTATCTTGCTGGTTAGCATACCCTGCATCACAGTCTGCGACAATTTCTTTTAGCTGGTTGTTATGTGGAGGGAACCCATCAAAGGACAGCCTGTTTGGGATCACTGTTAACGCCTGCCTTTTTCTTTTGCCAGGACTCAGCCGTGGTCCACTCAAAACATTGACTCAGAGCACCTCTGCCAGCCCAGCCTTCTACTGAATATGGATCTAGACAGGAAGAAGGGAGAAATGGAGGAACAGAGAGAAAGGGGCAGCAAAAAAACAGACTGGGAGGCAGAGCGGAGAGAGTGGAGAAAGAGCAGGGATTGGGAAAGCAAAAAGACTAGAAGGAACAGTGGACAGAATAGGAGGGAAAGCGGATAGATTGGAAGGGAGAGTAGGCAGAGTGGGAAGAATGAAAGGGTTGGGACAGAGAGCAGACAGTCTGGGAAGGAGAGTAGAGAGATGGGGAAAAAGACTGTCAGCAAGATTTGACAGTCTGGAAGGGAGACTAAGGAAAATGGGGAGTGAAGAGGGGCTGTTGGAGAAAAGAGTATTGGGGAGCAGTGAAAGCCTGGGAGAGAACAGACTGAATTGCAGTGGGAGCAAAGAAACTGGGGGAGCGTAGTGAGATTGGAGGAGAGAGTGAAGAGACCAGGGGGAGAGTAGGCAAGCTGAGGTAGGCGAGAACATGGGTGGGTGCAGAGCAGACGGCCTGGAGGTGAAAACTGACAGACGTAGGTAGATCGGAGAGGCAGAGAGCAATGCGAATGGGAAAGAGTACAGGCGGTCTGGGGGAAAGCGAAAGATGGAGGAGAGTGGACAGACGTGGAGGGAGAGAAGAGAGCTGGGGGAGTGGCAAGCCAGGAAGGGAGCAGTCTAGAGGAGAGTGGAGGGACGAGGGGAGCGACTGGGAGTACAGAGAGACTGGGAGGGAAAGCAGACTGTCTGCAAGGGAGAGTGGAGAGATGGAGAAAGTAGAAAGATAGAGCGGACATTCTGGTTGAGAGATGAAGAAAGAGACTGGGAAAGAGACGGACAGTCTGAGGGACAGTGAAGACATTGGGAGGGAGCAAAGACACTTTCAAGTAGAACAGAGATCCTGGGGACAGCAGAGAGACCGGGAAGTGTAGTGTAGAGTCTGGGAGACAGCAGAGACCTAGTAGAGAGACGAGAGAGATACTTGCTTGGAGGGACCATCTGGGAGAGCAGACAGTCTGGGGAAGAGTGGATGGGCTAGTAGGAGAGCAGACAGATGGAGAGAAAGGGCGCACAGACAAGGAGGAAGCGTAGACAGACTTGGAGGAATACAAGCAGGCATGCAACTATCATTACCGAACAAGGAGAATCACCCCACTCCTTTTCAGCAGTGTAAGGAAAACTAAAATGATAATATTTTTTCCTGTTGCAGGCGCGGCAGCTGTGCCAGGCTGGGTGGGGTTGCTCTGCTGACAGAGCAGGGGTGGGGAGGAGTGGTTTTCACTCCCTAAGTGCGCATTAATGTCTGGCCGGCCCAATATTTATGCGCACTTATCAGGTTCTCCACCTAGGCTGCATTACAGCCAGGGTGGAGAACATGCCCAGGCTCCCTGTCCCTGTCTGCGTGCTGAACCACGGCGCTCAGATCAATCACAACGCTGCATTGCAGCGTTGTGATTGGCTCAAGGGAGCCTCAGCCTGGGTGCTTCCTGTTCTGTGTTCCGACCAGAGGAGAGATGCAACGAGGAGGACGCGGCGAGGAGATAAGTTTAATTTTATTTTTTATTTACACCTCGTCACCCCCAACCGCCCCTCCACCCCATGTCGCCACCACTGATCCGTGCCAGCTGACGCTGTCCACCACTCGGACTCCTGACACGCGCTATACACTGCTTTTTCGAATGCTCTCTCCCTCGGTGCTCTTGCTTTCTCCCTCATGCCACTTGAAGCACTCGCACCAGCCCTTCCATCTCACTCCGGAGAGCACTGATCGAGAGTAGCAGACAAGACAACCAAGTGAGAATGAAGAGAAGCCGCCCATAGCACCAGTGGTAGTCACAATGGATGCTGTATAAAACTATGGAAAGAAGCCTTGGTGCTGTGTGTTACTGGCACTTAAGACACTTGCGCCCATTAACTTGAGACAGCTGCATGCTGTCAGCTTGCATTTATGGCTGAAGTCATTTTGTGGACTCTGGCGTCCTCACTGAACTGTCAGCTATTGATTGCATGCTTGATGCCTAATGGTGTGTTCTTTCACTGTGATCTTGAACATGAGCCTCCTTCCCCTGTAGCATTGCTCCGCTATTGAACTGCTTTGGGACTGGGGTGGAAGAGTCCACATAGTACCACACACTGTTAAATCTCATTCTAAATCTGATTCTGAAGTGGCATGTTTCCAGCTGAATGTACAAGTTAATATTTCTAAATCAATATAAATTCTTCTGAGTCATCACCACACAGACCAGTGCAAGGAAGAAGAGACCATCATCCTAAGACACAAACCTTTTTTTAAATGGTTAGGGTTTCACACTTTAAAGACAATGTAATATACAGGAATAGTGCAAGGCTTTTCAGCACTCCAAGCAAAATAAAATCCACACACTGAAAAGAGGCAATTTCCGAGGACCCTTTTTTCTAATAATCTGGTAGTACCGCAGGGTGGCATCGTAAGGCTGCTGCCTTCTCTTGCTTTATGGAAGCACTGGCCATGTCAAGGAGTGAATGGATACTCCCATATCTAGTCAGCTTATATTTTACTTAGTGAAGTTTTGTAACTTTCTCAGATCTGCATCAGCCTGATTTAACACAGTTCTGTCATGGAACATACTTTCAATGTTTAAGCATTGCTGTAGAGCTCTAAAATACTATGGGTTGATTCACAAAGCATTTGTGAGTGTGGGTAATGATGCTATAGGAGTTCTTGTACATACTCTTCTGTGCCTTTGTAAATCAGTCCAAATACATGTAACTCCCTATTGAAATTGCAAAGAGGGCACTCAGTGCTTTCTAATTGTGCTAAATGTGTATGAATGAATATTTCCCATATATTCCCTTTTTAGATATGTTGGGTCCCATTCACAAAGGCATGTAGGAGTACGCAAAAGATTAATACAGGAGTACTAATTTCCACATTCCAAAATGCATTTGCAAACAGTTCCATGAGGCATGTAAGCCCACCCCTTTGATCCTAGGCCATCACCAAATGTTTTACTAGAGCAAATACCTACTATATGCTCGTGCACCCCTAATGGACTTGATCTGCCACCCACTTTCTAAAAGGACTCTTCTATAGGAGCATGGCCAGAGGGAAACAACTGCAAAATTGATTTGTCACTGTTTAAGTGTTGTAAGTGCTCTGAAACCTCAAGCCGGTCTAAACTATAGAAAACCCTAAAAATATAAATCTTGTTCCAGAGCTGTCACAAAGTATTTCGCTGAGTAGATCTTTGATAAGGTGCTGGCAACAATCCTATGTTTTTTTGTAAAACCGCTAATCCAAAACCGCACCCAGAGTGGCATGAAATTCAATTTAGGCTTGTTCAAGGGCATGGCTCGTTATCCAGATGGTACTGCAGAAGCACATCAAATCAGCTGAGACCCGCAGCCAGCACTGTAATGCATTCTATGAAGAGTTTTGTTTGTGGCAGTGTACGAATGCATGGTATTGGTGTGAATGATCTTTTAAAAAAAAAAATTAAGTTTTAAATCCCTCCCTTACTGATTTTATTGAGCCTTGAAAGCTTGAACTTGCAGAATCCCTTTTATCTTCCAACAGCCTCTACGCACAACTAATAGCCCCCAGTGAGTGTAACTATGCATTATGTGTAATATATTGTATTCCATGTTTTGTCTGGTTAGCTCAGCTCATTCCTGGAAAGTTTCAGGGTGATCAGTCAAGCAGGGCTTAGAAAATGGGGAGCTTCCAAAACACGTTTTCCCCCATGCAATTTCCGAAGGAAAATTCAACAGAGATACAAAAAAACGGCTGAACGGATTTTGTGTAAAATCCATTAAGTAGTGTTTGAGAAATTGAGGTTCAAAATGTATGTACATTGAATGCCGGGGATGATCCACAGACCTGACAAATCAAAGCTTAAGATCTGCCACAACATCAACAGAAATGTTGCAGCAGCCATTTTAGGGCACAGGGACTCAGTCCCTGGTCCTGAAAAAATAATTTAAAAAACATATAGGGAAGGGGCAGGGTAGGAATACCCTGACTCCCTAGGCATGGTTGGTGGCGGTCCCAAGGTGACCCCCCTGTGGCCAAAACATATATTTTGGCCCCATTAGTCTGGTCGTCCTGGGGGATCTTAGTCTCCAGGACTGTCAGTTTTCCCCTGGAGTCTACCCACTTTCCTCTAAGCTGGCCTGCTTTCCCCCTATATACCCATTCAACTCTTGGGTTTGTCAGTTTTTGTCCAGTCTGTTGATTCTCCCATATTCTGCCCTCTACCTCCTCAGCCTGCCTGCATTCCTTCAAGTCTGCTTTCAACGCCCAGTTTTTCTGCTCTCGCTACTAGTGTATACGCCATTCCTCTCAGTCCGTCTGGTCTCCTACTAGCCTCTCCACTCTTTCCCAGACTGTCTGCTCTCCCAAATGATCCCTCCACACTCCATGCTCGTCTCTCTTGCCTACCTACTAGGTCTCTGCTCTCTTCCAGACTCCACAGTACCCAGAGAGGTCTCTCTGCTGTCCTCTGGATCTCTGCTCTACTTGAAAGTCTCTTTGCTCCCTCCCAATGTTTTCACTCTCCCTCAGACTGTCCATCTCTATCCTAGCCTCTTCCTTCATCTCTCCACCAGACTGTCCGCTCTGTCTTGCTACTATCTCCATCTATCCACTCTCCTTTGCAGACAGTCTGCTTTCCCTCCCAGTCCCCCTGTACTCCCAGTCTCTCCCCTCCCTTCGTCTCTCCACTCTCCTCTAGACTGCTCCCTCCCTGGCTTGCCACTCCCCATCTCTCTTCTCTCCCTCACAGTCAGTCTTTTCTGCTCATCATCTTGCCTAGTCTGTCTGCTAT
The DNA here is from genome assembly GCA_963921515.1 of Calotriton arnoldi. Taxonomy (NCBI): domain Eukaryota; kingdom Metazoa; phylum Chordata; class Amphibia; order Caudata; family Salamandridae; genus Calotriton; species Calotriton arnoldi. Next base: position 74,806 of record CAWUFW010000844.1, on the reverse strand, counting down.
CCCCACGTCATGCTACTCTCGAAGCCAGTCTCTTTGCTCCCCTCATTGTGTCTAACCTCCCTCTGACTGTCCTCTCCTTCCAAGTCTGTCCGCTCTCCTCCCCATCTCTAACTCCCCCCCAGGCTGCTTGTTCTCTTTCCCACTCACACTGCTCTCTGCCTCTTCGATCTCCCTACGTATGTCAGGTTTCACCTCCAGGCTGTCTGCTCTGCACCCCTCCCGGTCTTCTCCTACCTCAGCTTGCCCACTCTCCCCCTGGTCTCGTCACCCTCTTCTCCAATCTGACCACACTCCCCCAGTTTCTTTGCTACCACTTCAACTCTGCCTGCTCTCTCCAAGTTTTTCACTGTTCTCCCAATATTCTTTCTAACAGTCTCTCCTCACTCCCCTGTCTCATTACTCTCCCTTCCAGACCATCAACTCAACCTCGCAGTCTCGTTTTCCCCATGTCTCTACGCTCCCTTCCACACTGTCAGCTCTCTGTTTCAACCCTTTCATTCATCCTACTCTGCCTACCCTCTCTCCCAGTCTGTCCACTCTTCCTTCTATTCTTTTCGCTCTCCCAATCTATTTCGCCACTCTTTCTGCTCTTCCTCCCAGTCTGCTGGTTCTCCGCCCGGTCTCTCTGCTCCCCATTTCTCCATTCTTCCTGTCTGCCTATACCTCCAGTCTGCTCTGCCCCCAAGCCTGCCCTTCCTGACTCTGCTTACCCACTCTCCCTTTAGCCTCTCCACTCACTCCTATAGCCAGGCAAATCTCCGTCAGTCTCTCTGCTCTCCCAAGAAAGAATGCTCTCTCCAAGTCTTCCTGTGATCTCTATTCCTCCACTCTCTCTGTCAGTCTGTCTTCTCTCCCCAACAGTCCGTCTTGTTTCCCTTTCAATCAGCTCCCCATCATCTCTCAATCCATCTCCTTACACTACCTACCTTTTTCTTTGTTTTCCCTCTGCCAGCCTGCTCTGCCCAGCCTGCCCTCTCTGCCTGCTCTCCCCTCACTCTGTCTGCTCTCTCTCTTTCAGTCTGTCTGCTCTCCTCCAGCCGATCTGGTCCCCCGTCCATCTGATGTACCTGCCGGTCTCTCCACAGTCCATCCAAGCTCCCCGCTGTCCTCACCTCTCTGCTCTCCCTCCAAGTCCCTGCACTCTCTGCAGTCTGTCCTCTCTCCCGCCTCATTCTGTCCTCTAATGCTTGCCTGCTCTCCCTCCAGTATCTCAGCTGCCGTCTGCAGCCTGTCTACTTTACCCTACTATCTCCTTTCACTCCAAGTTTCTCTGCTGTGGTCACTGGACATACTGCTGCCCAGTGTCAGCAACCGCAAATCTAAAAGGGGGGGGGCATGTTAAGGGGATAATTATTCTTTTTTAAATGTACCTGTCGCTGCTGCCGGGTGCCTCTGTGCTCCTCTTCTCCCAGCAGTCACTGGGGCACAAAGCATAGGCTACCCAAGCCAGTCACTGCTCTCCTGCTATACCAAGCATGAAAGAAGCACATGGATTGTCCTGAGCGGGCTGGTCCGACGCTCACTCAGGCACAGAGAGCCTGTGCCTTTTCTCCACCCGGCTGTGCAACACAGCTGGGTTGGAGAATTGTGTGTGCGCATGCCGGTTTGCCGTCCTAATTCAGTCGGCCAAACCGACATGCGCACTTGACGTGCCCATTACTCCTCCCTGCCATGGCCCGGCCCCGTCCCGCCATAGATTCCATGGCTCAGTCAGTGGAAAATGAAATTATATTGTTTTATTATCATTTAATTTTTTGCTGACTAACTCTGAGCAGTGGGGCGATGCTCCTCCGCCATTACGGAGGAGCCACCTCTGCCAGTGCTTCCCAATCTCCCTGCTCTCACCCGACTGTCAGCCCGCCCGCCCATTCCCACCCCTGACTCTTTGCTCTCCTTCCAGGACGTGTCCCATTTCACCCAAAGTCACTCCGCTCTATTTGCCAGTTACTCTGCAGTCCCCATCAGCTTCTCTCCTGCCACCAGCCTGTCCCGTTTCACCCCAGTCACTCTGTTCTACATGCCAGCTTCAGCTTTTCTGCCCTCTGGTCTCTTCGCCATCCCTGTCTATCCAGTCTCTGCCACCTCTCACCTCACTCTCTCCGCTCCCTCTAACAGCCTCTAACTCCTGCCATCTCGCTGCTCTCAGCCTCTTACCTCCCTCTCTCCACTTCCCCACCAGCCTCTCCACTCTCTCCTTATCCATGCCTTCTCTTTCTCTCCAGTCTCTCACTCTGCCACCAGCGGTCTAGCCTGCCTCCTTTCAGCCTCAGCCATCTATCGCCCTTCTGCCAATCTCGGCCTCACAGACATGCAGGCTGAGAGCTTAGAACCTCTGAGGGCCCGCCCGGTGGATGTGACGTGTTGGTCACAGGAAGTGTGTCTCCTAACAATGCCGAATTTGAATCTCTCTAGAAGGAAGCCAAACCGACATGCGCACTTAGCGTGCCCATCACTCCTCCTCCCTGCCATGGCCCGGCCCCGTCCCGCACTAGATTCCATGGCTCAGTCAGTCAGTGGAAAATGAAACCATATTGTTTTATTATCATTTTATTTTTGCTAACTGACTCTGAGCAGATGCAGGCTGCAACACCCAGTCAGCACGTCTTTATTTTCTTTTTTAAAGATCCACACGCCAGAGCATGGACCTACCGTCATGACGAAGAAGCAGCTTTTATCCTCGATGGACGATATGGCAAAGAAGCAGTGACGTGGGTTGAGCAGGCAAAAGGGCAGGTTGAGGCAGACCATTGGAAATACAGCCACATATCACAAGTAGTAGTTGTGTTTTACAGGGGCATGAGTGGGGTGCATCAGGGTAAATGTAAAGATTAGGGAGGGGGTCAGTGCTAAAGAGAGCCTAGCTATGGAATAGATGCATTATAATAAACAGATCAATGAGGAACAAGGGCCCTCTCTCCATGGTGTCATGTGCTCCAACCTTCAGTCAATCCACAAAAGTACATCAAAACAGACTTTAATCAGTTTCTCTTAAGAGCAGGGCTTCAAGTGGGCCGGGTCCTTTCAGTGCTCAGCACCAGCAGTCCTAAAAAGCAGGTGCTGAGATGGGTCGCTATCGGGCTCTCCATTTTTGCCTTCACCCTCAGGATGAAAAAAATAAATCTTAATTCTGCAGAAGTACCAGCCTTCACTGCCTTTGATGTGACTTCAAAGAGACTTGTTATAGTTCTTTCAGACTCATCATTTCAAAACTGAAGCATTTTCAATATTATATACAACGAAGCCATAGTTGTTGCTTATTTATCTTATGCAACTAACAACCATTAGCAAAGCCAATACTCCTGGCTTGTTGTAAGTGTAATATTAATTGTTGTATTATATATCTGGATGCAGTGACAGAAGCAGCAAGATACCAGTTGGGCGGCACACTATGCTAAACACAGATTTTTACCTTAAGTGTCTTTAAGCCACGCCCTTAATTACATCGGCCACGCCCCTTTGAGAGACCCCCTCAGTTTTTTCAACCCACTTAAAGTCCTACTTAAGAGGTTAGTGATGAGCGCTGATTTATCTTTTAGAATAAAAACCGTGGACTGAGCAATCTCCTGGGCTGTGAGGTGTCCAGCCACAATGCTCTTTCCCAGTCTTGGGTATGGGTGGGTTGACTCCTAGAAGCAGTTCGGCATTGCATACCTTTTGGAAGTTTCATTCTGCTTGTGCTTGTACCCAGCCTGCTTGTCTGTGACATTTTGGGATGATCACGTTAGCTCTCCAAAGGGAAGTTTCACACTAGACGTTTGATACCTCTTGATGAGAAAGTTACAAGTCGATTATTATTAGCTCACCGTGGAGCTGGGACAGAAAGAAACATAGATACATCCTCGCTATCCTCAATGAAGGATAACTATGCACTGAGCCATCACCAATACATTGGCATTTTACCCCCCTCAGCCCTTCTCCCTGATGGATACAACACTGCCATGTGTTGCAGTTGCAGACATAGGTGCCTCCATTTATCTCCCTGCTGCCTGGAAATTAAAAGCTTAATGTCGTTCAATAAATCAAAGATGGAAGCCTGTAAGACGGGCTCCCAGTGGCGGGGGCTCATGCGTCTTTCTGTTACTATAAATGTGGCCCACTTCCAGGTGAACTTGTCCAACCCCCTCTACCTCAATTAAAGAATCTAGGGCTCTAGGTGCCCTGTTTAAGTCTGGAGTGCAGCATCCATTAACCAAACAAGCTTGTCTTACCATAAGTTTTTTCGCCAGACATTTCCCATGCTGAGCCTGCCACACAACTCCTAAAAAGTGCTCATTTTGGTCCTCTCACAGGCCATATTTACCTGTACACCCCTTTCTGCAGTGGTTAAACATCTGCAGAGCTTTATAGCATCTTGGCCCCCACATGGGTATAAAGATCATAACTCCCCCCAACAAGGGTCAGATTGGTAAAGCAGGCACTCAGGCAATGGCCGAGGGGCCTGTATCCGAGTTCTAGCTGTGGGCCGCTTTTTTGGGAAGCCTGGGGGCTGTCTGTGTTGTTCGGATGCCGCCAGCGGCCCAGTGGGTGCCTGAGTGGCCTTTCTAAAGGCAGATGGGCGGAGGTGTCACTCCCTTTCTCTCGCTGGGCTGGCCCATTAATGTATGCCGAATGAGCGTGGGCAGGGGGCCTGAGCAGAAGTGGTCTCACTGTATTCATGTGTGGTTCAGCAGTGTGAACTAATCCATGCATTTTTTTAATCTAAGTGATGTTAAGAAAACATACCCCCCTCCCCACTTTCTTTTCATAAAACTTTGCTGAAGCAGTGTTTTGCAGAAAGGCAATCTGCAAATGTGGGGCACTTTTTTTTAGAGTGCCCGGGCCTATTTTTGATCCCAATCCAACCCTGCCCCCAACTCTGAAACACCTGCACTGTCTACCACTGCCCAAACTGTCTTCCATCACCTGTTATGTAGTAGAGGCATTTGATTACCTACCATCGAATGTAGAAACTAAGCGCGTGCCCGCAGGTTTCAATCTTCATCTTTCCTGCTTGTCTGCACTGTGCTATTGAGGTTCTTCGTAACGCAGGTCCCCTGGCTGTGGATCATGAGGTTCGCCTGGATTAGAGCTTTTGGGCTCCTCCTTGTAGTCAGAAAGCTCCAGAAAAGCAGACTTTTAAGAGCCCAAAAATTAAATGCAGCCCATTTATCGGATTGGCAGTATTTCATTACAACGAAAACAGAAAGGTGATAGGTAGAACGCTTGCAAATGCTTCCGCCACTGACAGTCATACACAGTGGTGCAGCGTGGGGGGAGGGGTCCGCCCCGGGCAGCACGAGTTTTGGGGAAGGCGCCTGCCTTCTCTTACCTGCAGACATTGAGGGGTGGCAAACGCAGGGATCGCCAGCACCCCCCGCTCTTACCTGCAGCTGTCGCAGGGCAGCAAATGCAGGGACCGCCAGGGGCAGCAAAAGGTGTTGCTACGCCACTGGTCACACAAGCCACATTCCAGCCCATCATTTTTCACTCACTATGCCACTCCAAACCTAGACAAGCCATATGCAAATCAATCTGGAGTCTGATCCAATAATAAAAGACCCTCCCAGACTGCCAGGCCATGGTCCCCTGAATGAGGAAACATACAACCTTAGACTAGTTTCGGCCAACTTAAGCCTCATTAGTGTGGGATAGCTTCAATTCTGTGGTACCGTGAGCATGGACATAGCGTTTACACTTAGGGCATTGCACTCAGGAAAACACATATAGGTGATGGTTGTAAGGTTTGCAAGACTGTCAATCTCTCCCAACTGAGTTGGGACACAATCCAGTCCATTCCAAATGTATACCATTAAGAATGTGATACCTTAAGTCTATGTGGTTGAGTGAGAAAATAAGAAAATGCAAATAGTGGTTGCTTAACCTTCAAAACTCAATGCACAAGTACAGAAACACCACCATAGCACCTCACACCACACAAGCTGGATTCGCATTAGGCAAGCTACAGGACCTCTACAAAACAACCAAAAAAATACATACACAGACCTACAAACCTTTGAAATATTTTAATTGTGTGAGGGGAGAAGGCAGGGGTCAGGAGAGGTGGTAGGCTTAATGTAGAGCAACAACGAAGTAGAGACTTCTAACCACCCACAAACAACAACAAAGGCTACTGACACTGCTGCCAAAGTGACAGGGAAGGTGCCTGCCCCGAGTGAGCATCAACTGTACAGCACCACCACACACAAGGTGGAAACCCACTCAGGGCAGGAGCTCCCAGATCACCTTGTCTTCCACTCCGCAATGTGATATTGGCTCTTTACCAGGAGACAGCGGCACTGTGCATGTTAGCAGGCCTGCACACACACAAAATCGACCACCTGTGGGCTACACTGCCCAGTTGGACCACAACCTACAATCTACTTGTGCAAAACCCAAGACAACCATCCCGTTACAGCCCAAATTTCAGTTTGCATGTAACTCCAGAGCAGTGAGGCCTTTGCTAAGATAGCGGCCTGGGCGTTGGCGGAGAGATATTTGGCACCCTTGCTGATGGTAGTGAATTAAATGAGGCAGCATGGGGTCCCTTCTGTGTGCACTGGTCAGTACCTGGCTGAGCAGTGACTGGCCCCTGAACACAAACACCCCGGACCTCCCCCAGCTCACCTAAATCACTGATAGCTTAACTGCCTCAAGCAGAAGACGGTTTTATTGATGTGTGCCAGCTGGGGCCTGAGGGTGAAGGGAGGTGAAGGGAGGGCAAGGAAGGGGGCTAAAGGGGTGTCAAAAACATCACCCGCCGTATGATAATGAAGGACTAAAACCACTTTAAACTGGCAAATCCGACAGAAACGAACAGACAAGGACAAGAGTGGAACAAGATGAGAAGGGCGCTCTGTTGGCAAAACCTTAATGCACACAGCTCTATGCGTCCCTCAGAAAATTGGCGCCCTGGGCCCAGCTCGCCTATGCTGAAGGCTCGTCCTGCTCCAGAGCCATGAAGGAGCCGGGTTATGTTATGGTTATTTATTGTTAACTGTATAGGGACACCACTAGTGTGGATAGCCTGGCCTCTTTAGTTGCAAGCCGGAGCAAGCATTTCTGGTCCCACTGTTCTCATGTAGGGGTCAGCAACATGAGATGGGCTGCCAGCCGGAACCTGACTGAGTGGTAGGTGGACTGCGGGTGTTCACTCGGTCACGTGACAGCCCGCATCTCCACGAGGAAGTACTAACAGCAGATGTGCACTACACCAGAACTGAGGCAGCCTGGCTGGTTCCCAAGGTGAAAGCAGGGTGCGCCTAGCTGCCCTGCACCAGCTCACAGCCGGTTCAGAGCGGTGTACCTCTCTCATATCCGTGGGAGCCTCAAACAATTGCGCCAAAACCACAAAGTTCTCTGTACAAGATCAGCCTCACCAGAGCACCAACGGAACCCTGCACAAATCCGCTTTTAATCCCCGGAAAAACTGGTTCCCTCCGCTTGCAGCACATTTATCGCAGTTTTGATTTATGACACGGAACAAAAAGAGCAAGCAATTAATGGAAAAGAAACGAGGTTTTTTTTTCTTGCTCAAACGATAGCATTTGTTCGCAGACCCAACATCTATACATGAGTCACTGGGCAAGCTCCGAGCGGGTAATTACGGAACAATTCATTTTCGCGTTAGCCGCACAATACGACTTAAGAGGTCATGTTTGCTCCTTTTCATTACAGACACAATCGCCTGCTTTTAAAATGAGATGCCTTTCAGGTGATTTAATCCTGGCCCTCTGCAGAAAACCAGGGTTCCTGCAGAGGTGGGAGACGCGGACAAAATCGGAGAGGCAGCGTGTTTGTGGAGAATATACAAATTTAAAAATAGCGGGAAAGGTGTATTGCAGCACACAATAGAGCTGTGATAAATAGGTCTGTACCTGTAGGTAAATATGCTGCATGGCAGCTTAATTTGACAAGAATTACTTTTGAAGATTATCCCAGAACTGCCTTGCCTTAACAAATTAATGGGTAAGGAAGAGTTGTCCTCCTTAGGTCAGGGTTTTGACAGCACAGTTGTCAAATGAACCAATTGCTAACGATTATATAGAGTGGGCTTAGAACAGCCCCTTCCAACCATTGTCTTTCTTCAACCTGCCTTTTCTGCCACCAGTGGCTGGCGACTTTGTCAATCACTGGCTCAGACCAATGGAGTCTTACCTTTCACCTAATGTTATTGGCTGTTGGGTGTATCCTGCCATCACTTGAGGGCTTTCATTGAACTGCATAAGGGACTACTTTACAACTATGGATAACCCACTTCCATCTGTCTTGCTCCAATGTGCCAACACTGCATACATTAGCAAATTAAACCCAGACAAACTGGATTTGTGATGTTTGTTCTATATTAATGGGCAAAAATATTGCCACCCCTGGGTTACGTGTGGTCAACCATGGCTGACCATGTTTCAACAATTTTAGGTCTCGCCCTCAGACAGCTTTAACAATCTCTTGTTGTGAAAGGTATTGCATAAAATAACAATACTTAAAGTGGGCTCTAGGACACCCATTGCTTTCTTGTCTATCGCATACGCATGCGTCTTCAATGGCTTTCCTTCCACTTCTTGTGTTTGTCCCTCCCCTGGAGCATAGCAGTTTTACATTGTTTTGACAGTCCGAGTTGTTTCATTTTACTACTTTTCTTTTCTCAGCACCCCATCAAAGTGCTTACACTTTCTTGGTCTCTCCTGTGTTGTGCTTTATCCCTCACATTCTCACCCATGCACTATGTGTTGATTTCCCCCACACTCTCACTCATTGCTCTGGACTCCTATCAGCTCAGGTTTTTTTTTTCGTTTTTGCTTTTTCATCTGGCCAGACAGCCACACTATGCTCCCAGTCTGCTTTTTCTCCACCTTCGCCCACTTTTTTTTTTTTTTTAGTGTTGCTACCATCTTCGAATAGGAAATTTAAACAAAAATGTCCTCTGCAGCATCATGACACATCCGTGCCAATGTATGCCCATATATTCATATCAAGTTGAAGTTGCCCATTTGCCACCTTTTTTTAAAAACATTTTTTTAACTTCTGCTTATGCTTGTCAGCATTTGTATTTTTTTTCTTTTGCCGATACTGTTTATCTTAGGCAACAAGTATTGGTGGTAGGGTTGATCCAACACTTGGCTGCTAGGGACGCAGGGTCAAGACTGATTTGCATATGGCTGGGTCCAAACAAATGGCATGGTGAGCAAAGAAACGATGGATTTAGGCCCAGATCTCTGTACTGGGGTGAATGTATGACATTGTTCTGCATTCTGTCCATCAATTGTTCTTTTTGCATTTGTCACCCCAAGTGGGACGGGTATGCCCAGACGTGGGTCCCGTGCTCTCCATGCCACTGGAGTCAAGCTATCCCGGCTGATGAGGGGTGAAACCCCGAAACCGGTCCTAGGATGCTTGTTTACAGTCCAGGGAGGACCTGGCCTGGCAGTTGGGGCTGGACTGTTCCCATTGGGCGCAGGGTCAAGACTGATTTGCATATGGCTGGGTCCAAACTGGAATGGCATGGTGAGCAAAAAAACTATGGATTTAGGCCCAGATCTCTGTACTGGGGTGATTGTATGACATTATACTGCATTCTGTCCATCAATTGTTCTTTTTGCTAGTTATGAGTGGGCTGGAAGTTTCTGCTGGTAAAACAGCCTGGGAAAACACAGATATCACACAGTTGAGGTATTACTCGGAAATTCAGAGGTTAACAGGTTAGAATGGAGAATAGCATGCTCTGTTTATTTTACTGACTCAAAACTGTACCCTAATTCATTTTTGGAACTGTTATCACCTCATAAATTCCTCCAGCTAATACCTGGAGGGATTTACACAGGAAAATACCCCAAGTCAAAGCAGAATTTGCACTGGACTTGGAATGAAAAAGGCTGAATGGTAAATTAGGTAAAAAACCCAGTTTCAACCAGATTTCATGTGTACTGTGGACATTCGAAGGATCCCATAGGTATTTGAGCAACAGTAGGCAAAAAGCATTGCAATACTTCCCAAACCAAAGTTCTACTATATTTAAAATCACTGTCATTAAATGCAACCAGACTTATAGCCAGAGGTTAATTTATGAAATAAGTAAATAAAATAACTGCTAGGGAAATTCTCCTGAAATATCTTTGGCTGGCAGGAGCATGGTGGTAAATTGGATATCAGACTCAAACTGCAAGTAAGTACCCTCTACAAAACCATCATCCATTTATCCTACTGAAGGGACCACCATTCTGAATAACTCCAAATGAATAAGTGATCACACAAGCATAGACTGGGGAGAATCTTAAATATGCCTATAATCTTTACGATGGCCCTAGTAGGCATGGCGTTAAATGTTGTGTGAGAATTGTCCAATAGATTAAGTGCTTTCAGAAGGCAGGGACTAGGCACCGGATGGCAGACTTGCATATTTCCAAGATGGGAAACATGTTATATACAAAGGGAACAACTTTGTGTTTCCCCCTTCTAGACTGAACCCTCAGTCTTATCTTTCTGGTAAGGCTGCACTCCTTCCTTATTCCGGCTTAAGAAGAGGTGCACCACCACTCAAAGGATAATTTATTTTGCAGTTTTGTCTACTGAAACCTGTAAACCAGACAGAGTGGAGTGGTGTGGACAGGCATACACATGCCATCTAGTACCAGTGTGCAAGTGACAGATCTTCTGGGATCTGCATATTACATATACATGCTCATCTGCTTGCTCCTTATTACCCTGGTGTGCGCCCAGCCTATTTGTCTGCAGGCTCTGAAATATCAGGACCATACCGGTACCCAGACATATACAACAGGCCTCTTGGTCCTACCCCTGCTCACCATTCGAAACAAGGGCCACAGTGTTTCACATGGGATAGTCTAGTCTCAAAAGTCACTTAACACTGCAGCCTAGAATGCAAAGCCATCAGTTGAATCTATGAGCAAGTACCTAGGGTGACTTGCAATGTTAAAAAATCAATTCCCGTATGAATTAACTAAGAGAGCACCTCAGAGAGAAGTCTCCCGGTGCTAAATACTAGCTAGTTTAACACTGAGCACATAGGTTTGTTCATAATTGTTTTTGTGCCAAGGACAATTCTTAGTATAGACCACCACTGATTTGTTATGATGGATATCTGGCACAGAGTTAGGCCAGATATCCTAACTCTGGCTTGACCGGGTGCAAGAGTTGTGGCTCAAAGGACAGAAGCTGCTGTGTGTCTTTAGCGGTGGTGAGTGAGTTACTCGTGGAAGAGATCAGATTTCAGTGCCTTTGTGGAGAGAAGAAGCAAGAGTAATATGTAGTGAGATGTTGCTCCAGAGGCTGGGTACATAGCTTGAGGTTTGTCTTTGGGTCTGCTCTTTTTTTAGATCTGGCCTAGAGACAGCTTTGCCTATCTTAACAGCCTCACAATAAAAAAAAAACACAATAAAACAAAACAAAGACATGCATAGAGGGGTTTTGAACCAGCCCACTTCATCCATTGGTCTGTTCAACTGTCATGCACACGTCCTCCCACTAGGGCATGGAGCAATAGGTCAGCACACTTCAGTTATTGTCTCTCGCACTGTAAGGGACAGCATTTTAACTGAACATGTGCACATCTGTCTAAAAGTAAGTGCCCTGGGGGTGGGAAATAGCCAACCGCCAAGGAAAGTGGCCACTTAGTAAAGCGGCTCCGGTGCGACTCACCTAAATCCCCCACCATCCATCAAATAACCCGTACCTCTACTCCGCCCACTCTATTGCTAGACGCAGGAAGGAGAGAGCACATCGTTGAGAGATCACAAGCTGCAGAAACGCCGCCCAGAGCCTGACGCCAGACTGCGGCCTACACCCTTGCCTGAATCCCCCGCCTCGAGTGCGGGAAAGGGGCGCAAAGAGAGGATAGACCAATGGCTGCCCGGCCCACCCCTGAAAGACTTGAGAGCTGGTGAAGAGCCCGGGCCCGAGTGTATTTGAGGAGGACAGCCAATGACAAGACCTCTCAGGCCGGTGACTGGGGCCGAAGCACGGGAGGGGGGGGGAGGAAAGCGACGCAGCCCTCCGGCGCTGACAACAGAAGCACCAGAAGAGGCAGGAGGTGAGCCAAGGCCCATAAACGGAACTGCCAAGGAATGTGTGTGGCCGCAGTGCCGGAGCGGTGAGATGTGATGAGATCCTCCGGCGCTAAGAGAGGGGGCACCATAGGAGGCAAGAAGTGGGCCCGAGCCTCCGCAGCAGCCAGGGGTGAGAGGCACAAAGCAGAGTCTCCCGAGCCTGGAGGCTAGGACAGAAAAGACTGATAGAGTGGGTACCCCAGCACCGATAGCTGGGCCATTGGAGAAATACAATAACCCCCCAGACGCCCACAGAACAGTGTCGCCTGCTGCTTTTTTGCAGTGAAACAAAGGGAAAATAAAATGATAATAACTTGCGTTATTTTATTTTCTCCTACTTCCGCAGGTTTGCGTGAGGGGGTGGGCAGGGGAGGAGTGGTAGCACTCTCCTAAGAGCGAAATGACTGCTTGGCCGGCCCTCTCGGTCCAGCCAAACAGCCTTGGGCACTTTGCATGTTCTCCATGCAGGCTGCATTCTGCCTGCGTGGGGAATATGCCCAGGCTCCCAGTCAGCGTCTGAGCACTGGAACACGGCACTCAGACCAATCACAACGCTGCTAAGGCAGCATTGTGATTGGCTGACTGAAAGCATGGGTGTGCCTCCTGTTGAGGCCGAGTGAGGGAGGACTACGGAGGAGAGACGCAGTGAGGAAGCGGTGAGAAGGTAAACATTTTTAAAATACAATTTATAACCACTTCCCTCCGCGTCCTCACCCTTCCCGCCCTCGCCCCCTACTGCCCATCTGTGCCTGCTGCCGCTGCCACAGAAGCTAGGAATTCCCTGAGTGGCGCTCAGTCCATCGAGCATCCTTGCCCAGCAGCATCACAGGAGGACCTGGGAATCCAGAGAGGCCGTGGGAAACCATGGAATTGGTGTAGGCAGCCTTGGCAGGCAGCGGTGAGTGCCACCTCCACATGAATTGTGCAGAAAGGGCACCACTGACCCCACCAAAGACAAGGCGGAATCTACCCTCAAAGATATCATGGAAGCCATTCAAGAGGTCTGCGGCACGTTGGGCTACAAGACTGACTCTGTCACTACAGAAGTCACACTCCTGCGGGCTGATCTGTGCAAACCGGGTGGAATACAGAAAACGAGGACCTGATTGCCACCCTGCAGGTGGAGACTCGGAACCTCAAAGATCAGGTGGCCCAGCTGCTGACTGATGCCTTGACGACAGGGGCCAAATTGGAGGACATTAAAGGCCATTCCAGGAGGAATAACATCAGGGTTAAGGGAGTCCCAGAAAGAGTGGAGGGCCCCAGTGTATACCGTTTTTTAAAAAAAAACCTGACAATGAATAGGCTAAAGCCAAGGGGACTCTCAAAATTTTTCTCAATAGAACACACCCATTGAGCCCCTGCCCCCCCCCCACTCCAACCAGGTGCCCTGCTGTGAACTGCATTTTCAATTATCGGGAGCGGGATGTGATTCTACAAGCCGTCCAGCAGAGTGTGCCTATTAAATAGAAGAATGCCACCATCAGCATCTTTCTAAATTTTAGGTAACTGTAATGGGTGGGGAAATCTGGGTTTACGTGCTACAGTTGTCAGGGCCCAGTCTTAGTGGTGGCACGTTCCTCACAAATGGCTACACCCAAAAGCCATTATAGGGTAAGTCTAGAGAAGGATGGAGGATTGTGCCTTTTCAAATTCGGATGTATTTATGCTGAATGATTTCCAAGCGTTCTTTGGTGATTTTCAAATGCATAGTATTTATTTGTATTCTCATGCATAGGAAAAAAACAAAGTAAAGAAACAGCCGACACATGTTTCGCCCATATGGCCCATCGGCCGAGGGCTTTTTCAAGGCAGGGTTCGTGGCAGACGATCGTGTGTCTAGAAGTAAGGTGAACAGGTCTCTGCGGTCCCAGGAACAAAAAGTCACACTCCTGCGGGCTGATCTGTGCAAACCGGGTGGAATACAGAAAACGAGGACCTGATTGCCACCCTGCAGGTGGAGACTCGGAACCTCAAAGATCAGGTGGCCCAGCTGCTGACTGATGCCTTGACGACAGGGGCCAAATTGGAGGACATTAAAGGCCATTCCAGGAGGAATAACATCAGGGTTAAGGGAGTCCCAGAAAGAGTGGAGGGCCCCAGTGTATACCGTTTTTTTTTAAAACCTGACAATGAATAGGCTAAAGCCAAGGGGACTCTCAAAATTTTTCTCAATAGAACACACCCATTGAGCCCCTGCCCCCCCCCACTCCAACCAGGTGCCCTGCTGTGAACTGCATTTTCAATCATCGGGAGCGGGATGTGATTCTACAAGCCGTCCAGCAGAGTGTGCCCATTAAATATAAGAATGCCACCATCAGCATCTTTCTAAATTTTACACTTTGAGTACAGAAGCTACGAGGCAGCTTTGATGAGGTCAAAAAGGTCTTGAGGCAGCAAGACCTCAATGATATTTTCAGCAAAATCGAGGGTGGCGGCTGCAGGAAAGACATGGTATTTTGCTTCCCCGGATGAGGCCTGGAACTGGCTGGACTGCTGGCGACTGGTGGGGGATAGACAGATGCAAGGACGGTGCTTCACCACCTCCTAATACTGCTCCATGAGATATGAGAAGACCCCAGTGAGACTCCTGGGAGAACAAGAACCCGACGATGGTGCTGAAGGAAAAACAAGTACCCCTATACAGGAAGGTCAAAGGGGAACGGACAGGCACCAACCACTGAAACTGCCGTCAGACTGCCCTCTAGCATTATCCATGACAACAGCCATCACCAGGGACACCATATCCAAAGAGAGTCCCGGCCGAACATTGAGGCCAGACATAGCCCTCACATGGCCTGCCACTCGGCAACAAACCGTGATTAGTAAGTGGGGGGAGGGGAAGACTAGTTGACTGTGCTGGCAGAGTTATACAGTTGAAATACACTGAATTTGAGTGAAAGGCGCTCTGCAATGTTGGGGGATGGACAGTTCTAAGCCAGAATGTACAGGGATGGAGGGAGGAGGGAGTTTTATGGGAAAATTTCCTATTTCAGATGTTTTCTTATTAGTTGTTTGAATTCACTGTTGAATCATGCAAAAGGAAAACATTACCTAACCCCACATGGGCGAGTCAGCAAGTTCCCAGTCCCAAAGAAGACACGGAAGGGGGCCCAAGACCAGAAGTAGTAACGCCCCGACATGGCCACTGGGCGCTCATTGAGAGTACTCTTGTGGAATGTAAACGGTCTGGGGAAGATGATAACGAGGGGAGTAGTCCTACAACATCTTATATGGCATGCCCCGGACATAGTTTTTTTTTTCTTCAAGAAACACACACGATGGGCAACATGTACAAGGTCATGGACAGATGGCGTTATAAAATGCTAGCTCATGCCGGGTACACTTCGGGCTCTAGGGGGTTGGGTACACTACCTAAGAAGCCAATCCCTCCATTACCCCAATGGACATGGTTGACCCGCAGGGTAGATATGAGGCTCTGTCGGGGCATTGGGAGGACTTAACGTGAATATTTGCTCTTTCTACATCCCACCCAAACAACATGCCCTTGCATTGCCAGATGCGGCTCTTTACTCATGAAATTCCCGGAGGGAGTGCAGATAATAGGGGGCGATTTTAACACGGTGGCGTGCGAGGACTGGGATAGATCGACATCTAAGCTAGCCAAGGGCAGGCCGAGCCCATTCCATGATTTCCTTTTGCCATGGGCCTGTTGGATTTATGGCAAAGGCACAACCCTCAAGTCAGACAATACACTTACCACTCTGGAGCGCATGTCAGCCTCTGACTACCTCATCACTTGGTACCCACAGGTGCACAGATTCTCAGAGATCCAACACCTGGTCTGGGGAAATTCAGATCACTCCCCAGTGTGGGCAGTGCTCAGTCAATGACTGGACACTCGCGGGAGGGTTGAGCAGATCAACCTGTCAATGTTAATGTTAGGTGATTTTGTAAAGCGCACTGTTACCCTGGGGTGTCCTGGCGCTAGCTCCAAAGAACAGAACAGAGACAGAAGTGGTACCTAAAACAGCGCTGGGTACAGGGAGCATTCAATACATGCACAGAACATTACTTCAAAGAAAATGTGGGCACAGTTGATTTGGCCCTCACATTATGGGCAACTTAGAAGACTGTGGTCAGGGGAAAGGCCCTCTCCTTGATCTTGGGACCCAAGTGAGATAAGAGAGCAAAAATGGTAAAGCTAGAGAAAGAAATAATGGAACTGGAACACCTTCTGGAGAATGGGGGGGCCGGTTGTGCAACATGGACGGATGCTCAAGCAACACAAATATAATACGACAAATTCCACTGGTCAAGGGGTTTGACTGGGGTGGTTCTTGGGAGGGCAAAATATCTATATACCCGGCTGATGTGCTACTTTATATCTCCAATCCTGTGCTGAGGGTGGATAGAATAATGCAAATACTTACAAATTTTGGGAAACACTCAAGGTATGTCATCAATTGGCACAATTTCTTACTATACCCACAAAGGGGAGGAATACCAAGCCTGCCAGCAAACTATGGGGGGATCGCTGTACAGAGTGGATTCCGCTCGTTGGGTATCTATGTAACACCCGTTGTGGAACTTTTTCACAAGCGGAATTTAATACCGCTGCTCCACTGACTGAAAGGCAACATGTGACACTGGTGTGCCCTGCCGCTCTCCCTTCTGGGTCGGATGGCTTTATTTAAAATGATGTCCTTGCCGCATTTTTTATATGTGTTACAAAACACGGCCTATAAAGGTCCCTAAATGGTACTTCAAGGCAATTGAGTCAGAAGCTCATCTTTCACTATGGGACGGTGATGCAGCAAGGATCGCCCAACCCAAATTGATGAAGGGCTAATATGATGGGGGAGTTGCCTTTCCAGATATCCAAAAATCCTACTGGGCATCACAATTAATTACAGTCAATGACTGGGCCTTAATGGCACAGACTGAATTGGCGTTACAAATGGACAGACACGGCACTGGTGCCAGGGGATACCCGGCGGCACTCTATGGAGGGCGGATGTTGAGCTGGCTACCCACCCCCACCAGAACAGTGATTAAAATCTTGAAAGTGGTAACATCATACTTAGAATGGGTGATAACAATAACACAGGTCACCCCACTCTGGGATGCAGTGATGTCAGCGGCACTGGGGAGATTGGAAGGCTTTACGATGTGGGACCTAATTGGCATATCCACAGTGTGGCACATATGGGTAAAGGGATTTGTAATTTCCCAGATGGAATTAACGAGAGACTACCAATTGACAGCCTCTGAGACCTATTGATGTTTGCAGGTGTGATATGCCCTGCAATCAGTATTAGTGAAAGTTACGGAGCTGGATGTACCTGCCCTCCTGGAGGATACACTCTTAAGCAAACCTATGCACAAAAAAAGCTGCATCCCTGACATATAAAAAATATCCTAAACCACACCACTGATGCCCTATATCAACAGAAGGAACGGTGGGAGATGGACGTGGACAACTTTAAGGCCGGCGAGTTGGAGGAGGCCCTTGGCGCACCTAGATTTTATTTATTTTTATTTTATGTGTTTTATAGAGCGCGAACCAGACCCGTGTATCAGAGCGCTTTACAGAGAGACATAGGCATGTACAGAATAGGCATAGCATCATCAGTTACAGAACGAAAGAAAGAGACAGGGTGCTGAATCTACAAGGGAGGTAGGGCACGTATTTACAGAATAAAATATTCCAGTACTCAAGACGAGATAACGTATTTATAGATTGCTTTAGTCAATGATCGTGACAGGGTCCCACGTTTCTGAGAGGGTGAGGTAGATAATCCAGAAGGAGGCAGTAGACGGCCGTAGATCAAAGTTGATGTGGAGGTAGAGGCAAGTTTTAAGCGAGAAATTTGCCCATAAGGAATGTTTTGGCATCCTTTTGAAGCGAGACAGAGAGGGGATTCTTCTGATGTCAGGAGGGAGAGAGTTCCATATTCTAGGAGCAGCCCCTGAGAAAGCTCGGTTGTAGGTTTTTTTCTCGAAAGCGTGCAGGTTGGAGCAGGAGGTCTCTGGCAGAACGGGAGTTTCTGTTTCCTCCGGAGATCACAAGTTTCTGCCTCAGATATGCAGGGAGTCCGAATATAAGGCTTTGTGCGTGATGCATGCTACTTTGAGCTGTATTCTTGCCTCCAGGGGAAGCCAGTTGAGAGCTTTCAAGTGTGGGGAAATATGGTCGTATTTCCTCGTGCCGGTGAGTAGTCTGGCGGCTGCATTGAGGCAGGCTTTTAGAGGTGCCAGGGAGATCTTGGGTAGACCCGAGAGGGTAGAACAGCCGTACTCCAGTCTAGATATGACAAGTGCTTGGACTGTCATTTTTAGGTCGGGGCGTCGAGGAAGGGTTTCAATTTCCTGAGGTAGCTCAGGTGGAATCTGGCTGATTTGGCCATTGAGTTGATGTGGTCACACATGTTCAGGTTGCTGTCAAGGGTGATTCCCAGCGATTTGGCCGAATCCACGATGGTCGGTGGGCAGTTCAAGGCTGTGATCGCTTTAACCCACGATTTAATCTCAGGGTTGGTATTGGGCGGGGCGATCAGGAGAAATTCGGTTTTGTTTGCGTTAAGTTTGAGTTGGTTGGATGCGAGCCATTGGACGGTGTGTTCCAAGGCATCGTTCAGGGAGAGGATCTCTTCGAGAGATGAGGTTTTGATGTAGATCTGAGTGTCATCAGCGTACATATGGTAGGAGATATTAGCAGTGCGTAGTACTTCGGTAAGCGGTTCCAGGTAAAGGTTGAAGAGGGTGGGGGACAGTGTTGAGCCTTGAGGGACTCCAACCGTGACCGGGGATGGTGCCGATAGGATGCCGTTGACGAGGAATCTCTGGGACCGGTTTTGGAGGAAGGATCTGAACCAATCTAGAACGGTGCCATCCAAGCCCATCCTGAGTTTGAGGCGTTCAAGTAGTTTTTCATGGTTGACCGTGTCGAAGGCCGAGGATAGGTCCAGGAGGATGAGGAGACAAGTTTTGCCTTGGTCAAGAGCTTGGAGAGCGTCATCAACGATGTGGAGCATGGTGGTTTCGGTGAGGTACCCTGGTCTGAATCCGGATTGGAAGTCATCGAGTAGGTGGAAGTTGTTGATGTGTTGACTTAGCTGCTGCTGCACACATTTCTCCGTCACTTTGGCCAAGAGGGGGATGTTGGAGATGGGTCTGAAATTGTCTGGGGAGGCAGGATCCAGCGACTGCTTTTTCAGAATGGGAAGGACTTGACCGGCTTTTAGAGGGTCCGGCATCGTGCCCTGCTGGAGAGAGGCGTTAATTATTGTAGTCCAGCTAGGAATAATGGATTGGGTGACGACAGCAAGGCAGTTAGAAGGGAGCGGGTCATTAAAATGGTTATTGGGTTTAAGGGAGGATAGGATTTTGGACACTGAGTCGTCGTCATAGAGTTTGAAGTCAGTCCAGTGAGCATGGTTTTTGGGTGAGACCCGTAGGGGCGACGTGGCTGGAGGAGGCGGGTCAAGAGGTGTTTGAGGGTATGTGATGGATTTGAGTTCGTTTCCAAGGGCTGAGATTTTGTCAGCAAAGAAGGAGGAGAATTCCTCTGAGGATATAAGAGACTTCGGGGTTTCTTTTGAAGTTTTGGCCATGTTATTAGATTGGTGTTTGACCAGCTCGAAGAGCTTGTGGGGTCTGTTCTTGGCCTTCTCTAGTGCAGTTCTGAAGAACTCTTTTTTTTTACTTGAGTATGTTTCTGTTGTAGACATTCCTGGCTTGGCGGAGGAGTTTAAGATGTGCGGTAGAGGGGTGCTGCCTCCAGGATCTTTCTGCTGGTTAGATAGGTTGCTATAAAGTCGGGGTTTGGACTGGTACAACTACGTATACTACATTGGTCATATTACTCTCTAACGGCCCTGCTGAAAATGGGCAGGGCAACCTCCGGCCTTTGCCTGCGAAGATGCGGGCAGGTAGGTTCCTCCTTTCACATCCTCTGGGAGTGCTCCGAGATGCAGGTCTTTTGGTCGAAAATCACAGAACATATGTGATGAGAGAGAGGAGGGGGACTGGCGAGTTCAGCATAGAGATATGTGCTTAATGTGTGGGTGGAGACCAAGGTGACTAGATTCCAGAAGGTATGGATCATGCTGGGATAAATGGTAGCAATAAGGAATATTGCTAATGCCTGGGGAGCTGGAATCCCTCCAGATCTGGAAACTATGGACTGGTGTATGCTGGCGGAAAAAGTGATCTATGAAGGAAGGGCTGCCCTAGGAAATGTGAAAAGATTTGGAGTAATTGGAGCTCTTGCACAGACAAGAATGGAATCGCAGTTCCCAGTCAACAACAAGGGTACTTGCACCTCAACATAGGCCGAGAAGAGGAAGAATCAATGAGGGGGAGAGATAAGCCTAGGGAGGAGGAAACTATCCATGAACGCATTTTGCATACAACAGTGAAAGCTGTAAATGTCATCGGTTTATCTTTTAAATCTTAATAAAAAGATATTTAAAAAAAAAAGTGGTAGGGTTTGTGTCACGATACTTTACTTTGCCAATGCTATTTTCTTTCCATTATTTTTGCTTTTTCTCAGTCATTCTTGTGTTATGTTATCTGTATTTTTATTGTGCACTAATCACCCCAGAGGGTATCGAGGCGCTAGTGGTAGGTGCATGAAGTCCGCCATGGCAGGCTTACTTGTGGAGCCAGGTCTTCTTCTTCATGTGAAATTCAAAAAGGGAAGAGGCCTTTCAAGGCTTTAGGAGCCAGGTATGAGAAGGCGTGACCCCCCCAATCTGCTATTGTGCACAAGGTGCAAGTCCAGTAGAGCGGAGGTGTCTGGAAGGTTGGTGGAAATGAATGCGACTGTTCAGGTAGGCGGGGCGTTTGTTGTGGTATGTGCATTTAAACTATGTCTTCCGGTTAAAGTAATTCAAAGCCAATAGTACTATTTCTTTGCCTCAATAAGAATCATATTTCCTGTGATGTGCTATAAAACTAAAAAGGGTTTTTATACCTGTTCCAAGTATACCTGCCTATTACGATGCACTTATACTGATAAAACAAAGTAGATGCAATAGTTTATTTATTTTTTTAATTTAAAATTGTCTTGCAAGCAAGTGGCCGTCACGTTTCAGAAGTAGGATTTTTATTTTCATTGTGTGGAATATGTCTCTTAATTTGTGTATTTATGGTTGTTATTATTGTTAGCTCTTGCGCTACAATGCGTGCTATTTGTTTGTTGATCCCCACTTGCCATTCTGGTTCCCGGTTTCACATCCATTTGGAAGTTGAAGTCTGAAGTCCGATGTCTCAAGACATTATATTGCTCAAGCAGACTCAACATATTGGCAACAAGCCTAATTGGAGCGGATTGGTAACTTGTTACACTTTTTTCATACTTACCTCAAGTGTTCAGCATCCTTTTCAGCAGCTACCATTGATATTCTGACTTATAACAGACCCAATCCCAGTGGCACTTGCATCCACAGTTACAATTCATTAACCACTCATGTAAAGTTTCAAAGTTGACACTTTAGATAACAATTGACTAATTTGTTCGAAAGCCTCTTGCTCAGCTTCACACCGCCAACTTTTCTTTTTTCGTAAGGATTCTCTTGAGGAGTTCCATAAGGTTAGCTTAGCCTTCTGAGAACCTGGAATGATAACTGTTGAAGCAAACTAAAGACATGAGAAGAACCTTGTCCTGTTCTGCTGGTGCTTCAACATGAGCCTTTACAACATCCCGTTTGGGGCAACCAGCCTCGGAAGTGATCTGGTGTCCAAAATAGTCCACAGATTCTGTAAAAAACACAACACTTCTCTTTGTTCACAGCCATATCATTCTTCCCAAGGACGGACAAAACTTTATTGAATATAACATTATGCTCTTCACGTGCCTCCTCAAAAATCAAAATGCCATCCTGAAAGGTTTTTACTCCAGCAACATCCTTAAAGGGAAAGTGCATCTTGGAAGTAGTGCCAATAAAAACTTTTAAGGAATACGTTTTGGCAGTCAGGGAAGCAGAGTAGTTGGTTAATGGGTGTAAAGTGTGTTTATTAGCTAATAAACACCGGAGAAGCACAACACCCCTTGTTTCACACACCGTTTCCAAACACTCCATGGGAAAAAAGTAGCAGCTGATTTTACTGGACAATTACAATCTCTAACTGAAGTTAAACATTATTTGATTGTATTGGTAGATTAGTTTCTGGATGGATTAATTTTAAGTTTGTGAGGGTAGGTACCACTGATTTCTTGATTGATTTTTTTGAAGGATTTTTTTGCCTTGCAGGGTTTGCCTGTTTAATTGGTATCAGATACCAGGGTGCAGTTGGCTTCTGTCAAAATGGAAGTATTGTTTAAGGAAAATGACCAAGCACTACACCAATCTTCTTAGTAGCCCACAAACCAATGAGCTTGTGGAGAAGACAAACAGAATAATGACGAAGGGTTCTAAAACTGGTTTGACTAACCACCTTGATGTTGAGGAATTTGGGAAGAAAATCTGGCATGCCATAATACAGCTGTTCGGGAGGAAAAGTTCTCCGCTTAGTAGAAGTCATGTACGCCTGCCCTGAGTGCTCAACAGTACTCTTGTCTGGATCTATAATGCAGATTTTTGGGTTATAGGTAAACATGGATCATGCGTCTGCCCCAAGACATTGGTCTGTCTCTCAGATTGCAGTCTTGTTGGATCGGGAGGGGCGCCCAGAGCGCTACCCTCATAGTGGTGGAAGGCTACCGCCTTCACTAAGAGTTAAGCAACAAGGAAGTGGTGGAGACAGCATGCCATGTAGTGATCAGTAGGTAGGAGTGAATGGGTTCTTTTTACCCTGTGACACTGGAGTGAAGTCTACAGGCTCACTCACCTTTTTAAACGTTCCGCTGATGTGTGCTTATCTCATGCTTGGCCTACATCAGATAGACAGGTCCAGGAAGCGCTCACAGCAGGTTCCATGTGGGGGGGGTCCCTGAAAAAAACGGCCCCATCGCAGACTGAGCAGGTTAGGGCAGGCGACTTCCAAGCCGCAGCTGAGATTGTGGTGCCACAGGTGTCGGACTTTGGGACAGGTACCCCTTCAGACTGCCAGTCAGTGGTCTCGGAATCGGAAACCTCACAGGCAATGTTCCCTCTAATTGCTTTTCCCTGTGTGCGGCAGTGAATGGTCTCTGCACTGCAATCAAGGCCATGTGCATCAAAGAAATGTGACAGCTCACTAACCAAGCGAGTGTGCTACCAGAATCAGTGGTATTTGTCAGAAGTGAGATCACTCACCCTTTAACCCAAGATGACACCTCAGGGCTGACTCTTAGCCCTTCAGCTGACATGCATTAATAAGTCGATAGGGGATGGAAGGACCAGGAGTGGACACTACGGAAAGTTAGCAAACCATTTATTGAGTATTGTATTGCAATTACATTTATATAGCACTTATTAGTCCTAACAAGGTGTTGAAGTGCTTTATGCCAATCTGCACTTTGCTCAGGAGCCAAGGTAAGTGATTAATCCAGTGGTTATTTTTGTAAAGGGCTTAGTCTAATTCTCTCAAGGAGACCATTCCATGTCCCCATGTCCACTCTAGTGTCTTTGAGGTGGATTAAAATTAGTATCAGTTCGGTATGATCATTAGTGAGGGTGGGTATATGAGTTCATGCAGACGGTCAGTAGATGAGCTAAAGCACATTAGGTAGTGCTAGGTTGCACGGTCCAATTTACCAAGAAGGACCGGTTTCAAGCTTTGGGATGAGGTGTGGACAATTTACACAAATAAAATAACATTCCTATGCCTCCCCAGGGGAGGCGTAAGGTAGGTGCAACGAGGAGAAATACCTTTATTTCTCCTCGTATTTCCTTTTTAGGTCTCGCCTGAGCCAGCGCATGCGCTGCTCTGGCGAAACTTTTAGTAAGTGGGCTTCAAAAAGCAGACCACAGCTTTTTGTGTGGCCTAGAGCGTGCGGTTACGCGCACAGGCGCCATCTGGCTTTCCTGTCTCGTCATGGCTCATTAAGTGCATCGCTCGCGGGCACCCTTACAGCCCGCGATCACTTTCACGGCTGCGTCACTTTCACGGCCGCGCGGCCAATGCTTGTTTCTTTTTCTCAGTGTGTGTGGTCTCCTTTGTATTTTACTTGCACACACAAACATTGTTTTTCAATGTGGGCTATCTTGTTGTCTTTGACAATCCATCCAGTTTCCTGGATATTGGGATATTCAATATCATGAATCTTGTTATCTCTCTAGTCATTCACTTTTAGTTAACTTTATTTGTATACGTTCTATCTGAACATTGAAAGTTATCTTGTGCACGTGTAGTAATCACATGTATACTCCCTTGTCTATATCAACACATGTATGACTCGTTCCACCTGCCGTAATCACCGGCTTATTGTGGAGGCTGTAGCTGTGTAAATTAGCCATACATCGGGCGCTATATATTAGAAGTGTGTATAGACTCTGATCAACTATGACTTAATGGTTGCTTATAAATTAAAAATGTTACATATGATAAGTTCACCCTGGTAACCGGCATTCTAGATTTGTATTAAATTCCTTATTCATTATCTGAATCATGTACCCCTTGAAGATGGCGGCCGTATTGGACACTCTGATTAGGACGTTATATTCTGAACTGAACTGTAAATTGGACTTGTCTTATGATCCGCAAGAATTATTTTAATTAAGCACCAGTCTTAGGTGGCCGCCCGCTGGACATATTGAGTTGTACTCCCTCCTTTTTTGCGCACAGGACTTCGCTGTCCGGCTGAAAGTGCCCATTTTATTAAGTGGTGTCTCTGGACTTAATTGTTTGTGAGTATTCAGTCTAGTAAGCAGTGTCTTTGTATTTAACTCTCTGGACTCACTTGAATGCACGAGGGGCTTTCTTCATAATGTGGTTCCGCAATACATTAAAGCTGGTGATTAGAGCTACATAGGTTTTGGAATCTTCGTTTACCACTCCAAGATGGCGGTTAAATCTAGACCACTTTCGGCCTCTGATGCAACTTGCAGTTCCCGGTACATGCCGATCGCAGCTGTGCCGCGTTATGAGACTCCCGCGGGCTATTTAAAAGAGGCTGAGAGTTAATGCACTCTCTACTGTCGTTACTCCGCAGGAGGTTTTCACGGGTCGGATCCGAGCCACATCTAGGTAAGGAGGCATATCGCGCTTTGTTACCATGATCTGTAGGCTATAGGCCACCTTTGCTTTTAGATCATTTGTAATATGTGTTTCATGGGGCAGGGTAGTGCTATCATCAAACACATACTGAGTGCGTTGTTGCTTTATAAAGGGGGCTGGCTGTGTCATCAGTTTACAAACTGAGTTCGCTGCTATTTCTAAACAAGCATTGGCATAGCCAATAGGTCTCGCCTTTGGGACCTTATAAGTGTTTAGACGTGCAACAGTTGATGTTGTTGCACCAAGGATATTGTGCTGCATAACTAAATACTTATAAGGTCCCAAAAGCGAGACCTATTGGCTATGCCAATGCTTGTTCTATGTGTGCTGCATTCTGCAGTACACATAGAAAGAGAAAAACACCTTTCATGATTGTCCATTCCTGCACAAAAACAATAACCCCTACAACACAGACAGCCTTGGACCGTGGCGCAAAGTTGCCTGCGTTGGCACATGGCAGCCCATTGTGCGCCAGCGCAGGTGAAAAGGACAGGAATGCGCTCTGTCTTGTAGATACAGTGCATTCATGCCCTTTTGTTTTGACGTATGGTAGCGCAGCAGGAAGGCTTGCTGCGCTGCCGTGCGTCAAAATATTGTAAATGGGGCCCATAGTTTTGAAACATGAACCACTAGTGAACTAATAGGCAAGACAGTTGTGATGCAAACTCTGTAGGTGGCCCAGATTGTTAAAGAGCAACATTATAGTCTATTAAATCACACACAATAGGTTTTTGTGCAACTGGTATTCTCAACTCACATATTTCAAAGTACTTTCATATACAAAATGAAGAAAATTGAGTTTTGGTCAAATAAAATATTTTCCTAAGATCACACAAATTAAGCAGGGAAGCTATGTTTTAGCAGGTTTTACTTTGTACAAATCAGCCACTAAACTTGCATCTATTTGTCTTTACTCTTTTATGCCAATGCTTTGATTTTACCGCATTGTATATTTTCTGCTGTTTTTAATTAGGGCAAGGCATTGGAACATTCTACATGAGCACCAGTTACATTGTTTTTGTATTCTGGGAAGATTAAGTGATCTGCCCAGAATCACAGGATGTTGAGCGCTGCCGAGTATCCCCACCTTGGTTCATCAGCTCCAAAGTTAGCAGCTCTGGCCATAAGGCAGCAGAAGCCACAAGGAATCGAGTTTGAAAGGCCTTCTAAAGATCTAAGTGCATCTACATAAGAATGCACTTCATGACAGCAGACCGCATTGGTAACAGCCGCCTGACTCTGAAGTCATACTTTCCCCTTCCAGAGGCCCCATCAGAACAGCTATGGAAGAGCAGGGGTACTGCTCCTGTGACAGTGTGCGCCAAGAGAAAGCTTCCTTCAGCTTCAATGATTTAAAACAATTGGGAAGTCTTTCTCTTGATGCGCGCTCCAGCAGCGGCCCTGCGCGCCTGCATACAGTAGGGTGCACGCGCGCACAAGCGTGCACTTTGCAGGGAAGATAGCTCACAGGTGGATGGAGTTGGTCCACCTGCAGTGACCCCACAGCCCATAGATGAACTGATCTGAAGGGCTGTGACATTGGAATTTTGTCCCACTGGTGATTGTTTGCATGATGGAGCCCCTACCCTGACGGCTGGGGGTTTATGGAAGATCCTAGCTGGGGGAGATGCTCACATGGGCTCTTGCTGTCTGGCAAGGGGCCCTAGAAGGGGGGTACTCATGAGACCAGGTGTGGGCTGTGGCTTGTTCCTGGACAGTAAGTGGGAACAGGGCTGGCGCAGAACTGGATGCACCTGCACATTTTAGCCTGCCCCTCACTGATTGGCCCCTGCCAGGAGACTGGAGGAAGCGTTCTAAGGACAATATTTCTACACTTTGAGTTTGGGTGGCCAGCCGTTGCTGGGCTGCTCTTGGGAGTGGGAGTTCAAGGCTGGGGTTATTATTGTTTGTCTCAGGGGTTGCAATACATGTTGCTGTGGGAGGTTTGGACATGGGGGGGCTGGGGTGAATACAGGGAAGACAAACATTGATAGATCAGATGCCTGATCAAAGACACATACTAACCTTTTTGTAGTTAAATATCCAGGGGATGGGTTCAGCAACTAAACATCATAATATACACAGGTACTTGGGGGGGTACACATAGCTATGCTCCAACAGACGCATCTTATTAGGGTGGAGATTAAACGCTTACAGCATCGGTGGTGAGGCCAGTTATACAATACCTCCTACTCCACCTACGCTAAGGGGGCACTAATATGAATCAGGGCAGGGACGCCCTTCGAACAAGTCCACTCCTCTATTGACAAGGAGTGACGCTATGCCCTGGTTAAGGGCAAATTGCTGGGCAGAGATATCACATTGGGAAGTGTTTATGCTCCGAACCAGGACCAAGTGGCGTTCTTTCAGTCCCTCTTGGCATCCCTGGCGCCTTTAATGATGGACGATCTACTACTGGGTGGGGACCTTAATTGTCACGTTGAACCGCTCTACCCCCACCCCCCCTTTGCTCAGAGCACCAGCACACAGGACGGCGGAGGGCCTCAGAGAATTGCTGGAACATTGGGAGCTGTCAGATACCTGGAGAATCCAGGATCGGGTGATGTGGGATTACTCCTATTATTCTCACATTTAGCAATTACACACTAGATTGCGCACATTTGTTTGCTCATGCAGGTTCAGCCAGTATGTGACACACACCGAGTACTTAGGTCGTACCCTCTCGGACCACAGCCCACTGTTGCTGGGCTTTCGACTGGTGGAAGAGTGCCTGAGGATCCCTACATGGCGGCTTATCCCAGCATCCCTTGAAGATGCCTGCCTTAGAGGCTCCCTAGGGGAGGTTGTCACAGGGTACTATGAGCTTAATCAGGGTTCAGTGTCCTCTGGCCTGGATGAATTGGAAGCATTTAAAGTGGTGGTTTGAGTTCATTGTTTGGGTCATTCGGTTGGAGTCCGGAAGGAGTTGGACAGGGAATTATGGTCCCTAGATGACACGTTACACAGGTTAAAAATGACCTGGACACTGACAAGGCTGCGTTACCTAAGCTTTGGGAGGCCCGGGAACATTATAATACCGCCCTGGAATGCCTATAGTGCCACTATTACAAAAACTATATCGCTAGGGCCCACGATGACGAGGGAAGGCCAGGTAGGCTCCTGGCTTGACTCATGCCTGAATCCCGAGGGGCACCTATCACTCAAATCCAAATGGGGGATGACACGGCACTCTATTCCCCAAGGGATATCAACACCTCCTTTAGGGAAAACTATGAAACACTCTACAGGCGCCTGGTGCCCCTACTGTCAGGGATCCAGACTGCTTTCCTGGAACGGCTACCACTTTGGGAGCTTGCTGGAGAAGCTAGGGAAGACCTGGGGGGCACCGATGACAGTCCAAGAGATTCGGTTCGCCAGCAAGGAAATGGCTACAGGTAAAACCCCGGGCCCAGATGGCCTACCTGCCGAGTTTTACTCTGCTTTTGTGGGGACCCCGCCCCAAAATTGGAGGCACTCTATGCTAATTCCCTGAGACTGGGAGCGCTGCCTGAGTCCACACAAGACCCAATCGTGATCCAGCTTCCCAAGACCAAGGTTCAGGGAGCTCGTACCTCAGTGTTCCATCCCGTGTCCATGCTCAACATCGACTTCAAAATCCTTAGCAAGGTCCTGGCCCTCTGACTACTCCCCCATATGCCCACACTGATCCACAATGACCAAAACGGTTTTACTATGGCCCGTAGCACTTCCCTCAAACTTAGGCGGCTCTATCATGTCATCTACCACCCTGAGGTGCAGTCTCAACTGTGAGCCACATTCATGTCGGTGGACCTTGAAACGGCCTTCGACACGGTGCGCTGAACCTTCGTGCTTGAGATCATGTGACGGATGGGACTGGGGGAGCGTTGGATCAACTGGATTAAACTGCTGTACTCTAGTCCGAATGCGCGGTTAAAACGGGCACTACTATCTCACAACAATACAATATATATAGAGGCACAAGGCAGGGTTGACCCTTATCCCCCCCTTCTGTTCGCATTCGCAATTGAGCTGCTGGCGGAGCGCTTTCGCCAGGAAGACGTGGGCACTGGCATAGAGGTGGAAGGCCAGGAACACATATCTCTTTATGTGGACGACCTCCTGCTATACTTGGCGGATGGCCCAACAGGCGGCAGTGAACCTTCTGGAGGAGTTTGAGACCCTCTTGAGCCTTCAGGTCAATAAAACCAAGACCTGCTTGTTCCCTGTGTCACCGAGCGTCCAAAAGTCGCTGGATTTTCCACTGGACTTGACTTGGTCCCCTACATCCTTTTGGTACCTAGGTATCCAGGTGGTCCATTTATTAGAGGACTTGCATGAGGGAAATCTGGGGAAGGCCCTTAGGTCTCTTAAATCTTGTGTCCCCTTTTAGAGGTCTCTTAAGCTGCCAATTATGGCCTGGATCTCTGTATCCAAATGGTTATGCTCCAGAGGTTGCTCTACTTCGTTATTAATTTCCCAATTGGGATGCCAGCTCCTTGGTTACGACAACTGGACACCCTGCTTAGAGAACTGATATGGGATGGGGGCCACCATAGAGTGTCTCTTGAGGCCCTCCGGCGCACTTGATGAGGGGGGCCTGGGTGCCCCAGACTTCGAATTGTGTTTCCTGGCAACAACTCCAGTGGGTCATTAGATGGCTTGACAGGGCTCACCAGGAGGAACTGGGCCCGGTCGAGATAGTACAATACCAGGGAGTGCTGCTGGCGTCAGGTGTATTGTTGGTGGTGGCCTTGAAATGCTGGAAGTGCTGTGTGCTGAGAACTGTGTGAACGCCTGTTTATACCCCTCCATTGCCGTTGGTGGGACTCCTGCATATGGTCCCTCAATCTTTTCTCACGACCTTGCAGTTGTTGGCCTGGACAGATGCCAGGCTGGTAACGGTAGGCGATTGTTATCAACTGGGCTCCTAGATCCCTCTGGAGGAATTGATGACCCAGTTTCTGATTAATGAGGCACTTACACAAACCTTCAGGGACTTGTGGGCCGGAGGCCGTGAGGAACCAGCAACACACACACACTACTTCAGTCATTAGTGTCCATGGGTTCAGTGCGGCATTTGGTGACGTGGTTCTACAGGGCACTGAACGAAATGGTTCAGACACCTTTGTTAGCATTCAGGTGCAGATAAAGAGGGGAACTACGACGCAACCTTACAGACCTGGAGTGCGTAGGATTCTGGCAGATCCTAAAAAATTCTCTAGGAACACGAGGTTGAAATAAATTCAATTTAAATATGTAAACACGACCTACATGACACCTCACAGAATCCAGGTCGTCTATGGAGGAAAGCCACGCGGCTGCCCTAGATATCAGCTTCTGGATGCGGACTTCTGCCACATGACCTGGAACTGCCACCATCTACAGTTGTTCTGGGATACAGTAATACGCTCCCTGAATACTACACTGGGTCTCACGCTTGCTTGCACCTTGGAGGTCTGTCGCTTAGAGTTGTTCCCTAGGCCTCGGCCACAGAAGGTGGGCTTTAGGTTCCTGGATTTGGCTCTGGTCAGGAGGTGGGTAGCAATGGCCTGGAAGTCCGCATTGGGACCAGTTGAGGGGACCTGAGTAAAGGATGCCACCATGTGGGCCAGAGCAGAGGAAAGTGCTCTGCTCTGGGAAGATGTTCGTGAATCACGGGACGATGGACAGAGGTACTGGAGGCCTGGGAGGATCCAGAGAGGGAAGCAGAGGTTGGACATGATGGGCAGGATAGGGTGGGGGAGATGAGGAAGGTACCTGGGGAGACAGTGATGAGGAGGGGAGTGTACACTGGGAGAGGCCAAGTTCTGTGCCCCATGGCTGGGATGCCCGCTCTTCCTGTTACAGACTTCCTAGACATATGCCCCCTACCCTCCTGGATCCCTGGCTACTGTCCCTGCCACCCGGGGTCTCCTATCGGCGTATTGGAGGTTATCCGACCTCTCCTCTTCGGGTATTCTCTAGTATTAACAAACAGATGCACATCCTGAGATGGTTTGGTTTCTTCCTTTTTTGTTTTTCTTACGTTGGCTTCCATGTTTCCCCTTTCCCTCACAATAGTCTGAATGCAAACGAGACATGATACAGACAGCTACACACATTGAGGCACAGCATTGTTTAGTTTGTTGGCCATGTCCTGGGCGGGACCCCAGCAGAGGGAGTTTGGGAGGCCAGATCTGAGCTATACATCTGTATTAGGACCCTGTATCACACCTCACTCCCATCAAGGGACTCCTATGTTGTTAACTTTTCAGGGATGTCCTCTCGCTCAGTATGTTTACTTGACCATTGAATATAATGTTGAATTGCTTCGGCATGCCATGATCCACCTGAGGTGTTTTCATAGGGAACTGTCTTGACTTTCGTATATTGATCATTATAAATGCCATAAACACAAGTTTAAAAAAAAAAAGAGGTAAATACTGCATAGCAGAGAGAGTAGCATATGTACACAGTGAGTGATGCAGTTGAACGTCTTTAGCGCACTCATTCGTCAAGCCACGACATGCAGGACTCTTCAGTAGGGCTTGGGAAAGTCAAGGATGCAGGTAAGTAGGGTGCAGATACTAGCGAATTGGGAAGGGACTGGTGCTTAGGTGATGCTTCTAAAAGTTTGATTCAGATAGGCACACATATTCTAGAACTACAATAGGGTTGAGAGTCTGTAGAGAGCTCTGCCTGCATAGTTACCCCATAAAAGTTATGTGTCATCTTTTGTCCTGTGTACCACCGAAGCAGTAACCTTCACCTACTTAGGTTGGCATGCTTCATCATGGAGTTCTCCTAATTAGCGCTTGCTTGTGTCTTGTATGATGGCAGTCTGCCTCAACCTAACACCACCAGTTATCTGGCTGGCATCCTCTCCTGATGGACCTAAACTCAGGTTTCAATGATTTTACTGCTACCCTTGTGTTAAGAAAGCTAACTTGGACCTTACATTCCTACATCTATGTCGCTGTCGGACCTAAACAAAACGTTTGTGATGAGGGCTTAACTAACTTGCCCTAATGCAAGAAAAGAAATGGGTCCCTCGTCCCTGTTTGAGTGGGAACAGACTGTCATATTTCCAGGGTAAAGGTTCCTGAAACCTTGAGCCCATGTGCCATTGATCCCACTGCATTAATGGCAGCCCCCTCCCCCCCTTGCTAGCCACAACTGCTCCCTGTAGTAGATGTCCACGTAGTTAACTTTGATAGATGTATATGATCAAAACAAATTGTGAACCAAGATCTATTTGACAGGCATTGCAGTGACCAATCTGATGGAGTTATACATACGGCAAAAATGAACCAGTCACACAGGGTGACGTGAGCTTGACAAGATGCAAATAAAATACGGGTACAATACTATGAAGGAAAATATAGAGGGTAGGTTTGACCTGATATCAGCACAATACTGTAAAAAACAAGCAGCAACAGACTTAACACCCAATAAAAGCGTGTTACAGTGCATAAAAAAAAGGAGAGCATGATATAGTAACAGAGGAAATAGAAAAGGCAAGCTTGGTTACACATAAGCAAAATAGAGTAAGCAAATTGAGAGGGTGAGCTTGATAAAAGTACGCTGTATGTTCTTTCTGCTGATCCATCGACACTCAGGAGTATGACTGCATTGAAATGATCTGCAGCACAATACTAAATCAGAAACCTCTTTCAACGCAGGGGCATGAACCATGAATCACTACCCTGAGGACACCGCAAAGATGAAGGCGGAGAGTGAGTGAGGCAAGCGTAGTGGCCGAGGCACCACTGAGACCAGCTTTCTGCTGACTACCTATTTCCTGTTCCATTTCCAAGATGGTGACAGCGATTAGCTGAGTGTTCCCCAGGTGGCTTCTAATGGTTGATGTAGAAGGATGAGAAAATCAATACCGTGTCCAGTGCCTCCCCCGGAGACCTTGCACAATAGCGGCCGTCAGGTTGACAACGATGATACAAAAGAGCAAGCAGCGACATAATGTGCGCAAGAATAAAAATAAAACTTCACTTTCCTTTCACTTGCAATCACTTCCAATGTTTCCTTTCGAAAACTATAATCACTGACTGCCTGACAGAACAAGCATTGGCAATGCCAATAGGTCAGGCTTATGAAAGCACTGTCAAGCTAGACCTAAAAATCCATGTACGTTAATGACTGCCTCCTCCTACTGTGCTACTGTCAGAGAAAAACACCATAAATTATCTAGTTATCTAAGACACTTTAATAGCATTACAATGGCTATTGTGTTTCTCTTAAAATTCAAGCTCAGGCAGCTGGATAAATAAGCAACATGAAAACGTTGCGTGGAGGGCAAGCACTTTTTTGGAGAAGCACCCAACTTCTGCCCAATCAAAACATGTACTCCTAGCACCCAACATGTGGGCGGAGTAGCCAAAGCCCCTCTCCTGGTGGGTCTCACATAATTGTCTGGCGACAGCTGCGCAGTCAAGCCAGACCATAAAAATGAGCATAATACCAGTCTTTAGAGACATTCCAATTCCATCAACATTTGGAGAATTTATGTTTTTATATATATCAGTACAATATGGGTATTTGGAAAAGCACATCACCAGCTCATTGGAGCGACTACTCATTGCCCCAGGATAAAAAAAAGTGAAATCTCCTTCCTAAACCTTGCACCTCTCCTCTGGGAACGAAAAATATGGCAATCAGTAGAATTGTTGAAAACTGTGATGCCCACTTCAAAGAAATACATAAAGTCAGGGTTAGTATCATGAGCCAGGAAATGTGCTTCTGACTCTATACTGGTTTGTTTGGTATAAGGGAGAGTAAAATAATAGCAGATAGCACAATAAAACTAGTCAATACTAAACTCAGAGCTACACAGAGTACAAGCTAAATGTAATAGTAAAGTAAAAATATTTACATAACCGCTCGGTACACTACCCATGTACCATGTGTTTGCTTCCAATAATCTTTTTCCAGTCTCCACCCCAGATCTCCATTCACCCTCAACTCCTTTAGGAATGCTGTATGGATGTTCCACTTCCCAGTAAAGAGTGCCCATTGGCCAGACTCAACTCTCATCACCCTCCCCGCCAGGTCATCCCACTAACAATTCACGAACTATTGATACAATTAGTGAGTTCTCAACCTGAGCCATGCACTACGAGGGGTCATTCTTGGTTAGCTCTCATGATGCTTGCGTGTGGAAGCCGCGTAACCCCCACCACGCTGACCCACTGCCATTACCTGACCTCAAGGGTGTTGTGCTCAAACGCCTGAGTCAGTTCCCACCTGGCACTATATACCAGGAAGTCGTTCCTGTTTAGCTCTGACAGTGCATATATGTTGACCCTCCTCTGCCATGCAAACGCATGACCACTGCATAACCTAAGCTGCAGGTTCCCAATAATCATGAGTCAGTAACCACCCACATCATGTACCATGAGGCCTGCTTAGCTCTGATGATGCTGATGTGCATAACCTGTTATGGCAATGGAAAGGTTCGTATCATGTCCAATCAGCTGCAGGAGTCTCTGCAGTAATCTGTACCCTGACTGCAGTGAGAGTAAGGGCGCAGCTAACTTTGTAGCATGCATAACACAAATCTTACAAACTAGAAATATGTAAATATTATTAGATCAAGCAGAACTATTTTAACTGTGCCTGGTTTTTTTTTACCTCCCAATCTGCAAGAATTTCGCATTCAAATTGATGAAATTAAAAACCTAAAAAGAAATGCATGAACTAATTCCAAATTGTAACCTGCTGCACAAATGCTCAGGGCCACGTGTGTTTCACTACGAGGCATGGTGAAGGCTGGAGTCATAGTGCAACACAAGACAGATTCGGTCTGTGGATGTGGTGTCTGGTCTCTTGTGCCCAGTGCTCATTAAAGTGTGGGGGCGGCAGAGGGCAGCACTGCTCCATGCCCTTCTGAACCAGATAATGAATGGGTCATATAAACTATGCACTGAATTTGCCAATGATGATTGTTGCAACAGGTTTATCAACTGCCTTGATTGATATATATATATATATACACACATATACATACACATATATACATGGGATTCTGCATCCTTGTATAAAAAATCTGACTCTAATTTCTTTATAATGTTAGTCTTGTGACACACACAGTCGCCGATTATAAAGAAAGGACATCAGAACTCAACCGTAATAGCTTATCACACTCGAGTTCTGACGTCACAATGCCTGCTACCAGAGCCACAATCTGAGGGAAAAGGCTGGCCACAAAGGTTGGTCATGGAGCACATTTAATGCAGCTGTTTAAAGCAAAAAAAACTAAACGTTGCTTTTCTTTCTTTTGCTCTAACTCTACGGTGCCAAACGGAAGGTAGACATTTATGGCAACATGTTTATTTTTGCACCCCTTGAGAAATTACAGTAAAGTTAGAATCTTTCTGCATATTTCTGTTTTAAAACAACGACTTCTATTCTACTGCTTCTAATATATGTTTTCATTTTTTTCAACAACTAGCTAACTTTTTAATGTGTTTAATTTTACAATAGGGATTCTATTTTTATTCTTCCTCTTTGCAAACATGCTTTCTATTTCATATGAATGAGCTACGCACCAAGGATTTAAGTGGGTAGTGGGAAAGGTGATGCTGTGATCATGTATTATAAGGGATAAAGTACCCCCTGTCGTACACAATAAGGATATTGCAAGTCACCTCAGAGTTCCATAACCTTGTAAATGGAACTCGGCCTTCAGTCTCTCCGTCTCAGCCCTCTATTTGGCCATGGATCTCCTCTGTGGCTTGAAATATCCTTATAATGTATGGCAGGGGGTACTTTATCCCTTATAATACATGATCACACCACCTTGTATATATGTGTATGTATGTATGTGTGTATATATATATATATATATATATATATATATATATATATATATATATATATATATATCAAGGCAGGTGATAAACCTGTTGCAGCAATCATCATGGGTAAATTCAGTGCATAGTTTATATGACCCATTCATTATCTGGTACTTTAACCCATATTTTAAGTTGAAGAGTGTTTACATAGAATGTTTATATGTGTAGTTTGTATGGTGTAACATCATTTTCATGCATAAACTGTAAAAATGCTTCATAGTATTTAATGTACAACTGAAGTAGGTACAAACAGATGTTCTTTCTGGGTCTGCAAGTTTTTATATCATACATAAAGTGGGGCGATGTGCACAAGAGTTTTCTGAATGCTGTTGTCAAAGTCAAATGGTAATTATAGGTATTGGGATATACTTAAATGTCCCTGCTTAACAGTCACTTGTAAAGGGGTGTCAACACGCACTGGAGTTACTTTTTGTGGAGATTCAAGGATCTGCCACCATTTATAAAAAAAGTTAAAGTGTCTTTAGAAAGACTGTTCAAAGCCACATTCCTTTACAGTACAATTTAGAAATTGTTTTTTTCCTACGGGTTTACATCCACAGACTGCATGCTATGTAAAACCCCCCTGCTATATTGCTTAAACCCTGCATGAAAAAATGACCTTGACTTAGACGTTCAATGTTTTCCTCCCATATTTATTTTGATGCTCCTCTCCGCCCCTTCTGCATACCTCATGTATATGCAAACTCCTCTAAATTGCATGCTTATCTCAATCTCGCTTTCTTTTGAACCATATCCCTGCAACCTAACAATATCTATTCATTCCATCAACCATTTGCTTCTCACATAACCCCCTCTAATGATCACACCTAATTCATTAATGTACAACAAACAAACTTAGGTAAGTCCATGGAATGTTTTCTTTGACAGCAGAAGACTGATTCCAATAACCAATCGATTGATCACTAATTTTGGGCTCCTGAGTAGTGTGCAACTCACCGTAAATTGCTTCAGCACCTCATCAGGGGTAGTAAGCGCTATATATATGCAATTTCAATAAAATGTTGGAATCTTTGAAGTCCTGTAATGGATCTGTGTATCCCAGTTCCTATTAAAAAATTTATTTTTTACACTAGAGAGGAAACCGATGAGAAACTTAAAGAAGACCTGGATATGTGGAAAGAATTGTCAAAAATATTATTTCTACCCAACACCAGATCACCACGAATAAGAATGCTTAGACCTACATAGGGGGTTTTGTGGAACATAATGTAGGACAGGATTTAAGAAATATAGCCATGTGTGCAGGAAGAAAAAAATAAACTATAAGATAATTATATACCCACTCGAAAACTGTCTGTGACACACTGACACTAAAGTTGTATATTTTTAATTGTTATTGATGTAAATGTGAAAAACAATAGCGATTTTATTGGAGCTCATAGAATCCTGCTTTTTCTAATTAACCTTACACTGACCTTGCTAATGTACCTGGCAAAACAACACATTTAATGAGTGCTTGGTGTCCCGCTTTAAAATGTCAATGTGCAGGTAGATGGACCAAGGAGGACACAACTGGCTCAGTTAAGATTAGAATCTGTATGAACCTAGAATGTATGGCCAGGGGGAATACTTTAAAAAATTTCTCACAAGCAGTCCATAAAAACATAATTAACAAAATCTTCAGGCATTCTGCTGAATAATCGCGGCCCTTGGATTCTACTCAGGGCAGTAGTCATGAGTCAATATTCAAGTCCTTACTTTTAGTCAGGCACCTACCCGCTCAATGCATTTTTGACCTTATGGTTTACACCAAGTGCCTGGATGGAAGAGGCCCTCATATACTTTCTGATGAAGCTAAGCCAACATAAACACTAATTACCACCCAATTTTTGTGATACCCTTTCTTTCAAAATTGACAAAGGTGTCATCGGTCGACTATAAAATTTTGTCAAAACCAATCTCATTTCACACAAATCCCAGGCAGGCTTCTGGCAAGGCATGGTATAGAAGTAGGTATAGTTGCAGTTCTTGCTGAGGTTAAAAGCTCAGGCTGATGGTAGCGGTGTTGAGTGACAGTAAGAAACCAGTAGCTATCCCACCCTTCACATCTTCAAGTAGACTTCGGTCCTTCAGGGTGCCCCAGTGATCACTTTAATCCTGGTCTATGTAGCCTCTGGCAACTTTAAAAAAAATCTTTCTAATTCACTTTATGTAAACTAATGACACCGATCTCCTCCTCAGTGTGTGTGTGTGGGGGGGCGGGGGGGGGGTCTGACAGTGCCATTTGGATCTGTGCTGATCACGTAACGCTAACGGCAGTAAGACAGAGACTCTTATTTTCATTCATCTGATCTTGGGTCATATCTCCAAACCCAGTCCCCATGGTGAAATATCTATGCTTTTAAATTGACTCAGTGGTGTAGCAAGGTTACCATGACTCTAGCGCAAACAAGGAAAATTAGCCCACATCTTTGTTTGGTAATAAAATACACAAATATAATTGTGGTGCAGAGTTCCTATAGACCCCTCGGCCACAGTGTCTTTGCACCTGCTGCACTCTCGATAGGTACGCACCTAATATAACTCAAGAAGACCATATGAATTGGGCATAAAAATCCTGTTCATTTCCGCAGCTTTTCTATTTACAGTGTCCACTACACTTTTTCTCAAAGTAACTGTTGTTAAAACATACACATCCTCCAGACTTGTCTATTATAAAGTAGCTAATGGGCATTCTGAAGATTCAAGTTAAAAAGCCTCAGAAGATACAGAATTCAGGAGCATGCCGTACAGTTGCTCGTCACAATGTCATAGTTATAATGTCGACTAACTGTTGTGTCTATGATATGGACTATCAACATATTGTAAAGGTAAGGGTTTGTAGGCAAGAATCGACTTACTGTTCCCAACTCTACATCTACTTACATTGATGTTATGTTAGTACTAGTAGTACATTAATTCCAGGGAGGTACTGACAAAAATGTTCTTAGACTGGACATCAACAGAATCACGACAGCAACATATCTAAAAAGGACTGTTTATTTAATATGGTTTTTATGATAAAATACAATTATGCAAATCCATAATACAATTACAGATCGCAAATAATTCCATTTTAACACGATACAAGCTTCAAATTTTGCATCTTCACAGGGAAAGACTAGCACATTTAGTTTGTTGCTTGCTGCCTAAAATTTGCTAGGGATCGCAGAACTTTTGTGATGTAAATTTGAAAGACCCTAGGAATGCTCATGTAACGAGGCAGTAATACACGATTTAAAAATTCTTTATGTCTCTTAATCAACAAATTCATCAAATATATGAACAGGATTCAAGATGAACTGGACAATTTGGACCAGGCTGCTATCTAAGTCGGGAAACATCATCACATATTCATCTAAGTCACATAGCACTGTATTGGACAGTTTGTAACATGCTGCTGCTTGAACACTAGGCACTTTATAAAAATAAGAGCAAGCTGAACGGGTCAACAAGTAACTATGTAAAAATATAACACTTTATAGGTTAATCTACAACATGTTGCTTTGATTGAACTTTTAGCACTTTAGTACCTCAAAATGTAATCGTTTTTTAACAGCTTCTTTTTATTTATTTTTATATGGTAATGGTTTTAATTAATCACACAAAACGTACTCTTCCCAAAAATAAGACTCAATAAATCTCCCCACAAACATTTCGACTTACCTCTAAGGATATCATCCAATATTTGCCCACAAATATGCTGGGGCTGGAGTTAGAATAGCAAAGGACCCTGTCCTGAAAACTACATAAGTGAGTTTGGCTGGATTTTGAAATAAATGTCACGTCGACATTTTGGAGAAATAGGTTTATGTAAAGTCAAACTTTTGTCGGTCTATATTTTGGAGTCTGGATTTGAAAACAAACTCTGCCAAACCATCATTTGAAAAATACTAAGTGAGGAAAGAGAAGGCACGTTCTTACAGCAATTCAGAAATTGGGGGAGGGAGTAGGGTTAATTGTTTTTGTGGAATTACGTGTAAAATGTTGGGAAAGCTGTGGTAACCCACCTCAGTTGCCCAGTGTGGCCTGTCCGAGTGTTTGGCTGCCCATCTACTGCCACAACTTGTCAGTAGAACAGCAGACCAGCCTATCAATCTCTTCCTTCTGCGAACTCCATGCCTCGTGGGGCACACCCCTCCCACCCAGAAAGATGGTCTGCCCCAGCTCAAACCAGCTTCCAACTGAGTTATGGGGTTACACCGCAACCTGGCTGAAGAGACTAGTCATCTGTGATTTGTGACATGTCATATATTCGCTTATTCTTGCTTCTATGCTTTTTACCTTTGTTGAAAGAATACATCTCTGTGTACTGCCAAGAGTATTACGACATCACACACTGCCGGCTAGTTTGAGAATTTGACAACAGTACAAACCCAGCAGAAGTAATTAAGCCTACTCTGGGTCCCTTAGGCGCACATAATTCAATTTCACTCAATATGCTTTCCAAATATTAAAGAAATTAGCATCTTTGTGGGGAGCCACAAACTAACTGGGGGCGTGCTGAACTGCAGACTGTGGTGAATTATCCAGAACAGAACATGCGCTCAAGCGGATCTGCGTGAACAAATAAAAATAAGTAATCTGCCCGTTGGGACTCAACGCCTTATTGCGGACATTAATTCCCGCTCTCTCGTTCATCAGTGCACACCGGCCATTTGGGTGATTGATGCGAGCAAGGCTTCACAGAGCAATGGAGCTGTGTGCTTACACTTCATTTTGTTTTGCTTGTGTTGTTGCTGCAAATCGGCGTGATCTCTGGTCTCATAGTTCCATCATGAAGCCTCTCCAAACTATGGTCAAA
The DNA here is from genome assembly GCA_963921515.1 of Calotriton arnoldi. Lineage (NCBI taxonomy): Eukaryota > Metazoa > Chordata > Amphibia > Caudata > Salamandridae > Calotriton > Calotriton arnoldi. Next base: position 34,028 of record CAWUFW010000844.1, on the reverse strand, counting down.
CACAGGTGTGGTAGTCGTAGCACGAAGCCCCTCTGACCTATGGTCTGATACCTGGGTTTTTATAGTATCTGATCACCAATTTTATTTTATATTTATAAAACAAAACAGTACTTGCAGACACCAAAGCATCAACAAGACTAAACAAATAGGGCAATAAGTGTGTCATCTTGATCAACATGTGCAGATTATATCCCCCTATAACCAGGGCCACTGGAATTATGAGATTCTGCGGCTGTGCCTTTTTTTGGCATAATTATGGATTTGTTGCATTTGCCACACAATCCATCATCTGCTGCATAATCATCAGATTTTAACAAAAAAATTGTTTCTAGCTCAAACGGATCTAAAGTTACTATAAACGTGGTGACGTGTTGGCACACAGTGGAAGGCCCGTCACAAAGGTTAACTGGTCATCGTTCAGTTGCTTGCTTCTCTATTTACTCATTAAACTGGTCGCAATGGAGTGAAATATTTGCCCAGACAGTATAACCATGTGTAAAAACTACAAAATAATGAAATAATACTATAAAAACAAGGTGCTTCATAATTTGCCTTTTCTGGACGCATAATTTAGCCAACCCTGCTGCATAATTTGATGCTCACGTGCCGAAAAATTCAAGTGGCCCTGTCTAGAACTAAAATAAAACCATGCCCACTTATACTGTAAGCCACCTTAATGTTATGGCAGTGTCTGTAATAAAAACAATAAAATATGTCAGCGTAGAAAGAAGGCAGACATGATGCTAACACTTCTGCGCATGCCTAAATCTTCACACTTTCTAAAAAGAGATACAAAAATCTGTAAGCAGTCGCACATCACATCAAAAATAGAAGAAGCTTAAACAGGACTTGTCGCCGTGTTCACAACAATGGTGTACACCTCGTACCAATTGGTATACATCAAATGGCCAATGTTACATCAACGGAGCATGGCCATGTGGAAAAGGGTTATGTGCCTTTCAAATGGTAGTAACTAGCTAACATTATTCAAATGTAAAACAGTGTAGTTTCACATTTACTTTCTAAATCAGTTACTGTTTTCTTCTGGTTCGAAAAAGTACATAGCTATGAATTGGTTTGAAATCTATTTTTTTTTTTTACTTTTACAACTTTATATATATATGTTCACTCTCTTTAAAACATTATTTTGTTCTTTTAAAGAGGAGGAATCCCCCAACCTTAGTCCTCTTGGCCTGATGGATGTCCCTCATCCTTTCATTACACCCTCGTCTGTCTTCCCCTCCCATTCCTTACACGTGAGCAGACCGCCTGCTCCACAGAACCGATCACCTAGCTGAGGTCAAAATACTTCCCCCCCCCCCCAATATGGCATCAACTACCCAGCATACATATAGGGGGAAGCACATCACCAAGATAGCCTGTTCTTTTCATTCTGCACTGCAGAATGATGCCTAGCGAGGTCAGAGCCAAGTTTGTTTCTGCATTCTGTTTTTAAATGCTGTTTCCCTTACCAGACTTGCAGGAGCAGTCTTCTCATTTAGGGGACTGCACAGCGAGCTTTGGTTTGGCTTTCGGTCAGCGGCACTGAGCATCCTATCGCCCATTGTTTTTCCCCCGCAGGCGGTTTCACTTCGATGGGGCCCCAGGGCCGGACTGGGAACAGAAACCGGCCCTGGCAAACTGCTCAGCCGGCCCCCCCCTGGTTTGAGGGGGAATGCAGCCGAGCAGTTTGCGAGGGCCGGTTTCGGCCGATTTTGTTACGGGGGCGATATTGCCGACCCCCGGTAACAAAAACGGCCCCCACCCTAGCGGCCTACCGGGAAAATGCCCGGTGCCCGCTATGGCCAGTCCGGCGGGCCGCCGCACTGTCAAGTGAGCAGACCGCGGTTGCAAAGATGCTCTTCTGGTAGATAAAGTGCTGAGCGTCCTCTCGCCCATTGTTTCTCCCTTGCAGGGGGGCCGCCACGATCCAATATGTGAGGCGCTTTGCAGCGTGTTGGTGTGCAGTTTTTAATTATTTATGGCCGCTTCCTGCATTTCGCAGCTCCAGCGAGATTTCGGGGGTCGTGGATGTTGGTTCACTAGACACAGGAGCGCTGCTGGAAGCAGCCATGTTGTTTATTTATTTATGTGTTTTTATATAGCGTGGACTTTACCCGAAGGTGTCAGAGCGCTTCACAATAGGAACAGTAACATTACATGAGGAGAAGGTTACAAGTGAGCATAATCCAAAAGCAGCGTTACATTACATGAGGAAAAAGTGACAATTGTGCAAATAACAAAAACAAACCAGATACAAAAAGAGGTATACGTTCCAAGAGGAAAAAGTGACAGGTGTGCATGATACATGAGATACAAAATACAAATAGAGGTATAATACTGCAATAAGTGGCAGTCACTCAGAACACACTGGGAAGGCACTTCTATAGGCATGGAGTACAGAATTTCCTATAGTGGAAGGACTTCCTTGAGGGAGTAGAGAGGGCGTGAATTAAACAGGGGACTTAAAATGCAGGGAACACACACATAAAATCCAATACATCACGCAAGGGTGAGGAATGTACAGGAAAAAGTACAAATTTACAATGGAGAGCGAACTTCCTAGAGGGGCCTGAGAATGAAGGTATTAGTTCTGAAAGTGTCTTTGGAAGAGAAGAGATTTGAGGTCAGCTTTGAAGATCCGGGTAGAGGCGATGGCACGGAGCAATGGGGGAAGCGAGTTCCAGATTCTCACCGCATTGCCTGAGAAGGATTGCGCCATCGATCTTTCCCTTTTGAAGACAGGGGGCTCAAGCAGAAGCTTTTCCGCATTGCGAGAAGGGCGAGAGCCACCGGACAATTTCAATTTATTCGCCAGGTAACGAGGGGAGGACGTGTGTAAGGCTTTGTGTGTAATGCAGGCAGTTTTGTAAATAGATCTTGCCTCGATCAGAAGCCATCGAAGAGAGGACAGGATAGGAGTGACGTGGTCGCTTCGTTTAGACCCTGAAATGAAGCGAGCTGCTGAATGGAGGATGGATTTGAGAGGGGAGAGGTGGGATTTGGGTAGGCCCGTCAGAAGAGAATTGCAATAGTCCAGTCTTGAGAGAACCAGAGATTGTACCAAGGTTTTTAAGTCTTTCTCCGGGAAGAACCGACGGATCCCCCAAAGCAGGCGCAACTGGTAACGAGCGTTTTTAGCAATAGAGTTGATGTGGGAGATTAGGTTGAGTCTTTTGTCAAGAATGACACCTAGGGATTTAGCGCTGTCGACAATGATGGGCTTGTTGTTGAGTAGGTTCAGCTGATCCATCCAAGATTGAACAGGAGGAGGTGAGAGAGAGGTAGAGAGGAGGAGGAATTCAGTTTTGGCGGGATTCAGAATGAGTTGGTGAGCTAACATCCAGTTGTGAATAGAGTTGAGAGTAGAGTTGAGTAGGGAGAGATCGTGTGCGGAAGACACCTTAAGGTAGATTTGAGTGTCGTCCGCATAAAGATGGTAATGGATCCCAGATTTGCTTAGAAGGTTCCCTAAAGGTTCCAGGTAGAGATTAAACAGAGTGGGTGCCAGGATAGAACCTTGAGGGACGCCTTGACCTACGGCCAATGGAGATGAAAGACTGTTCGCTATCTTGATCATTTGGGATCTGTCCGAGAGGAAAGAGTCAAACCATTTGAGCACTGTGCCATCCAATCCCATTCTCTGTTGAAGAGTGTTGAGGAGGGTGCTATGATTAACAGTGTCAAAGGCTGCAGAGAGGTCCAGAAGAATCAGAAGACACGATTCCCCAGAGTCGAGTATATGCAGCGCATCATCAATCACTTGCAGCAGGGCTGTTTCAGTGCTGCAATTTTGGATGAAGCCAGGCTGGAAGACGTCGAGGAGGTTATTGTCCATAATATGTGAGGAAAGTTGTTTCGCAACACATTTTTCAGTGATTTTCGAAAGAAATGGGAGGTTGGTGATAGGGCGGAAGTTGTTGAGGTCGTTCGCATCGGCGGAGGTTTTTTTTAGAAGAGGGGTGACCTGTCCGGATTTGAGGGCAACCGGGAGGGAGCCTTGACTGAGGAAGAGATTGACTAGCCTGGTCCAGTAAGAGAGAGTATAGGTGTAGAAATCGATGGCGATGTCGCTAGGGATGGGGTCAGAAGAATGGTTGGAGGGTTTAGTTTCGAGGATGCATTTGAGGAGGTCATCTTCTGAGATGACGTCAAAGTTCTGCCAGGTAACTAAGGATTTCCGCTCCTCAATGGGGGAGGGGTGGGCGACCTGATCCACCAGTGCTTTGACCTTTTCATCAAAGAATATAGCGAAATCTGCTGCTTTCTTTGTGGAATCCTCAGGCTTAATGGTTAGGGGAGAGCAGTTTGGGTTTTTGATGAGGTTAAAGAGTTTTTTGGGTCTGTTTTTGGCTGAGTCAAGGAGGGATCTGAAATGTGATGCTTTTTCAAGGAAGATGTGGTTGTGATATTTGGATCTTGCTGAGCGTAAAAGAGAGAGATTGGAGGTGGAAGGAGATTTTCTCCAATGTTTCTCCAGGAATCTAAGGTTTTTCCTTTCATCGTAGAGAGCTTTATTGAACCAAGGTGCTGAGGGGGTGGGTCTTTTCCTTTTGCTTTGGAGTGGAGCGACATTGTCGATTTCGACTGCTAGTACTGAGAGGCACTGAGAAGTGAGAACGTTGACATCCACGCTAGGGTCTAGTCTAGGAAGTGCCCGCATAGCAGAATCACAGAAAGTGTCAAGATCAATGTTCTTAGTGTTGCGGAACCAGGTAGTAGCTCTTTTAGGTTGGCCGAGAGTTATAACGTGCGATAGGTGAAAACGGAAGGGAATGAGGAAGTGGTCAGACCAGTCTACATGGATGGGGGGAGCAGTAGTCAGCAGGCCTGCTTTGGATATGACAAGGTCCAGAATTGAGCCCTTGGAATGTGTGGTTTCCGAGCAATGTTGGAAGAGATCATTGGCTGAGAGAAAGGTGGCAAGCTTGTTGGCAGCCGAGTCTTCCAAAGAGCCCCAGTGGAGATTAAAGTCACCCAGGAAGATCTGTCTGACACTTTGAGAAAATTGGTCACTGATGAAGTCAGTCAGTTCCTCCACAAAGGAAGAGCAGTTACCGGGCGGGTGGTAGATCGCATGGAATCTAAAGGGTGAGCCGTGATATATTTGAAGTTCTAGGGATAGGCATTCGAATGTACGGAAAAGGGTGGTAGGGAAGGCTTTCATTTGAAGGGAGTTCCTGACGATGAAGCGACACCGCCCCCAATTTTGTCTGCCCTGTCATTTCTGAGGATAGAGTAGTCAGTGGGTACCAGAAGATCAAACAAAGTATGGGAGGAGTCATTAAACCAGGTCTCAGTGAGGAAGAACATGTCAAGATTCTGGTGGATGATAGTATCAGAGATTTCCACTTTGTGTTTGATTGCAGATCTGCAGTTGTGGAGCAAGCAGTGCAGCTCTGACACAGATGTTTTGGTGATGGGGGTGTTAGGGTTGTTCAGGGAGATAGGGATAAGATTCTTGAATGAGGGAGCCCGGTAAGAGGTAGGCTGGTAAGGTCTGACAGAGGAGATGGTCTGAATAGGAAACTGCGTAGAATTATTAGGAGCGGAAGGTGGAGGGGGAGTGACGTTGGTGGTCTTGTAGCTGGCCAGTAAGTTGGTGATGTCTGCAGAGGACAGACTGTGGTTGGCTTTATTGGGGCGCGGGAGCAAGGAACTCCTCGGGAGGTTGTTAGGGATGGGGGACATCATGGCGCTTAAATGTGAGATGGACGCTACAAGCTGGGAAATGGAATAGATGAGAGAATCAAGTTTATTTTCCAGAGAGAGGAGAGCTGAGCACGGAGTGTTGGGTGGCTCGATGGATAAAGGAGGGAGTGCAGAGGGTGAGGGAGGACGGGGAGGGGTGGGGGAACGGGTTGAGGGAGGCGGTGCAGAGGGTGAGGGAGGGAGGGGAAGGGTGGGGGCATGGGTGGGGAGTTGGGGAGCAAGGGTAGAAGGTGAGGAAAGATGGTGGACAATAGGAGTGGATGGTGAAACAGTGGTGGGAAGAGAAATATTTTTACTGGTGTTGAACAGAGGGGAAGAGAAGAGATCATAAGTATGAGGAGAAAGTTGAGGGGTAGGAGGGGGGACAAATGAAGGCCGGAGGTAGGGGGAGAAGAGGGGAGATGAGGCTGAACCGGGAGGGGAGGGCGGGGAGTCAGATGAAGTCCGAAGGTACGTGGAGAAGAGAGGAGAGGGGGCTGTACCGGGGGGGGGGGGAGGGCGGGGGGTCCGAGGAAGGCCAGAGGTATGGGGAGAAAAGAGGATGGTGCTGGACAGGTACTGTAGGCTATGAAAGGTGAATGTAGGGGGACAGGTAACAGGTGGAGTGGGGGGGAATTGGCTAGATGGAAACTGAGGGAGGAGTAAGGGACTACAAGGTCAGAGGGAGAGACGAGGAAGGAATTGTCAGGGAGGGAGACAAGGTTGGGAAGCAAGGGATGAGGAAGGTGGGGTTGAAGATAGATGGGAGGTGGAAGAGAAGAATTTAGGGGACGGGGGACGGGGAAGAGCGGAAAGGGATGAGGTGAAGGGGGAGGGAAGGGGGAGGTAAGGAAAGTTGATCGGTAGACCAGGTTGTAAGAAAGGTGGATTAAGAGGGTGGGAGGTGGGTTGGATTAGGGGGAATAGGGGGGAGGCGAAAACGTTGGAGAATCCGGCAGATGCAGGGTGGGGAGGGGGGGTGGAGGCCGGAGGTCGGACAGACAAGATAGGGGGAGGGACATTTTGGGAAGGGGGAAGAGAGGGAGAGGAGGGAGCAAAGGCAGGGGGGAACAACGGGTAGGCCTGTGTCTCCCGGGAGAGCGGCCTGCTGGGGTAACAGGGAGTCAGGGGGGGAGAAAGGGAGAAAGGAGAGGAGCTCAAAGAAGAGTTGAGGGAGATCATAGTTGTATGGGTTGGGCGAAGGGAGTGGAAGAGATGCTCAAAGAGAGAGAGACAGGAGTCTGTCGCTTGAATCATGACAGTGCCATTATTGTAGAGTGTAATGGTGAGAGAGCCCTTAAAGCTCGTGGAGGGGGAAATTTTTAGCCGCTGTCCATGCGGTATAGATGAGGAGGAGGAGACATTGAAGAAGCTGGTGGACCAGGAAGGGATGTCGTGGGTGAAAAAAATTAAGTCATTTTTTAGCTTCCCTAGGTGCCCATTATGGAATTGATCAACAAAGAGGGAATCCGGGAAGTGTTCAATGGTGTTGTGCTTGAACCGTTTTGCTGCTGCTTTGGACAGATTAGGGGGATAGATGACTTTGAAGCAGTTAACTCCCGACTTTATTCGAGTGGAAGCCATGATAAGGAGAAGAGGGGCCACTAGGGTAGCGATAGTGCAGAGGAGAATAGTAAGAAGAGGAGGACACATAATCCGGAAGACGAGTGAGGATAATCCAAAAAGATTGCGGTCAGGGGGCGACTAGAAATGCAGGGCCAGGGACTCTGGTCTAACTCCCTAATAAAATATCATGCCGGAGGGATAGAGGGCTTGCTTGCCTCCAGTGACTGTGAGGGTGTGGGATCATAACGGGGCAAACCCTACCACCAGGGATTGGGACCTCCAAGTATGGAAACCAGCATGGAAATGGGAGTCACCTAGAGGATCACAGTGATAGGTATAGACGTTCTTCGGCTCCCCAGGGAGGAGGCCAAAGTGGACACCACCCCTCAGCCAAGAGCACTATTAGAGGAGAACAAAATGGGCACTCATTATGTGAATCACTCATCTCATGGGCCACCGAGCGAGCCAGGACAGCCCAATAGGAAACAACAAAAATGTCTGCCAGGGTCCGGGTGCACCTCGATCCAAAGGCCGCTCCGTTCTCATATTTCCTGCAGGTCTCACGGTCTATGCCGCGCCACCTACCGTGTGTGCTATGGGGTCGGGCGTGGAGGTTGCACGCGCTCGGGGGCTACTCACTGTCAACTCAGATAAGTAGGGCCAAGGAGGTTCTTGGGTGCCTTCAGTGCAAGTCCAGGTGCTGATTCCTCCAGGGGCCCCCACTCTTATTCCAGGGCGCATAATTCATTTACTGGGATTCACTCCTCGCCACAGCAAGCTCCCTTCATTTTCTCTATTTGCTGGTGACGGGCGCCATTTTAGAGTCAGGCACTGGCCCTCGCTTTGTTCAGTTCGATCTGGCAGACTGCTTGCTTTCCCTCTGGGACAGCCAGCATCACATCGCTAGTTCCTCAATTAATAAAAGCCCTCTATTTATCCTCGGGAGCTTTCCACCTGTGCTTTTAGCGCCGCGGGGAGGGCCGTTCTCACTTTCCACTCGCGCTTCACCGGGAACGTTGCAGGTCCTCACCGCGACCCGGGCTCGATCATATCTCCGTCGCATACTCTGTTGCGCATCTCAGGCCTAAAGCCGCTTCAGCCTCAATTTGACCGCGGCCGCTCGGCTCGCCCGTGACCCCGCCCTCAGGCTCGCCCGCGACCCCTGACGTCACGGGGCCTCCGAGAGCCGCGTCAGGTCCCGGACGGCGAGGGCCACTGTGTCTCCGTCGGATCGTTTAGCTCGCCACTGCGCGGCCTGGAAATGCTCCGTGACTCAGGGCATCTCTGGGCACCGTCATCACGGCCGTGGCGTGGGTGAAGCGGCGCTTGGCTGCAGTTAGTCAGTGGCGGCTCCGGAGCTTCACAGTTGAGCAGCCATCTTGGGTGAAGAGCTGGGGTGCCCTGGGATTGCATGCCAGCACAATGGAGTCTGCCTCTGGTAGTTCTGCCGGGGTGCCTACTTTGGAAGTGCAATGCCTTTTGATCAATGAGGCGGTTGAAGCTGCATTTAAGGCCAGGGAGTCGGATGGGCCTCCTGCGAAGGAGTCCTTGATGAATCCCATTGAGGACATTGATGACCCTGATGAGGAGGAGGGGAGCTGGGTCGTTTTGTGCAGGGAGGTGAGCTCTCCAACCTCTTCTCTCATGTCAGGGCCAATCTGGGTTTTCCTGCTCCTGTGGAACAGGAGTTAGAGGAAGATTTTTTCACGCAATTCCAGAGCCCTTACCCAGACTCTTTTCCCTTGCACAGTGAGGTACGCAAAGTACTTTCCCATGAATGGAGGGATATTGATAAGTCTGCATTCCCTCAGTTTGTGAGGGAGTGTCAGAAGAATTCCCGCAATCCGTCAAGGTGGATAACCTGATGGCTGGCCTTTCTTCACAGGGCATGATGCTTTCAGATTTTCCCCTTCCCTCCGACCCTATGGATAAGGAGGTGGAGGGGGCGGTGAAGAGATCTTACACCGCTTCCAATTTCTCCATCAGGGCATCGGCCTATACGAATTACGTGGCCCAATCCCTATTGGAGGATTTTCAAACACTGGCGCAGCAGATGGGTGAGGATGTAGATACAACCTCTATGCTGGCTTTGGAAAATACCCTCTTCGTCAACCTCCTTCTCCCTCTTCTATACTCTTTTGCCATCGTATTTCACTCATAACCAGATAGGTCTTACACTTTCTCTCATTCATTCAGTGAATTTTACCTGGATTTTCACTCTATACTATACTGTTGCAGAGCGCTAATGTTTGATTTTTTTTTTGCTTAATGTCTTTTTTATGATTTGTCCTTTGAAGCTGACTTTTGGGAAATATAGTACCTTTCAGTCCTCTTTTTGTGACTATTTCTCTGTTTCATAGATGTGACAGATTTTTTTTTACTAAATTGAAACGATATCTCTTTTCAATTTCGATGTAAATACTTTTCAGACAATTTAAAAATAACTTGTCTCTAGTCGTTGAACCTGTATATACTCTCCAAGTCTGTGGCATGGGTGGGCACCACAATAAAGATGGTACAGGCAGACATGATGGACCCACTGCCGCTGAATAACTCCTGTCAAAGTTATTCTACTGAGGGATTTTGGTTTTATATTTAGCATCCCTTCCAGCACCCGAGCATCTACAGCCAATCATTGTGGTTACTTATTGTCAAGCCCACGGGGACATTTGCCCTGTCTTGCAGATGTGGAAATAATGGGACTCAAACACCATCAATGTGCCTGAGAAGTGTTGTTTACGACAACATGCAACGAGCTTCTTTCCCGCAGAAACGGATCCTGCAGTAAAAACATAATTTCGGTGACTCCGGGGCTGTCTGCTCCCCAGGAAGCTGCTGTAATTATTAACCTGAAGACGGAGGGGGGAGAATGCCGCTCCCAGCAGGCTGGGCTCCCCGACACAGTGTACACAAACAAGGGTCTCCATGGCAACGGGCTATTTTGGCAGAGCTGGAAACCTAATAACAGAGATCGGGGTTGAGTTATTTTGCAATACACCCACCTGGATTTGGATAAAACAGCATTGACTTTCGTCTCCAGTCTGTTCACTGTGGTAAGGAGTTATGTAGCAACCGGTGTGGTGGTGTGTAGTCAACAACACGCCCCAAGCCACCAGAGGTCATTAAGGCCTGACACCGGCTACCACAATACTTTGACACTGTGGCCAGACGTCTATACTATTAGTGGTAAAAGAAATAGTGAAGGTGGCAAGAAAATACCACCAGGCAGTACAAAAAGAAAAAAACAGTAGGATTAGCGTTAGAAATAAAAGGAATAGCACAAGGCCTAAAAGGCATTGCAACTGTTGTCAGTGGCGGCTGGCATCTATGGGGAGTGGTGAGTAGGAAAATGGATGGTGGGTAAAAATAAGCACCTGAGACAAGTCCGACTCCAACCCCTTCCTCGCTGCACGTCTTCCTCCTGCAGCGCGAGCCCTTGAGAAGTGTCTTAATCAATCCCGGCGCTGCTCTCATGCTGTGAGAGGAGCACCCTGATTGGAGGGAGTGGCCTCACTCGTTGCTCCCAAGGACACTGGAGCCCTGCACTTACTCTGACCAGCTGCCTTAAGACAGCTCTGTTAGAGGTTTCAAAGTGACATGTCTGGCTGGCCGTAGCAAGATGGCTGGCCAAAAAGACATGCGCACTTTGAAAAGTGCTGAGGCAGCCCATCCTCATACCTGCTGCTGTCACTCAGGGACGGCCCCACCCCCGTCCTGACACAAGTGTCAGGACGGGGTTATATTGAAAAATAAAATGGTAATAAACCAACTTTATTTCCATTTTATTTACTTAATTGTGGGGCATGGAGGGGCATTTTAACCAGTAGGACGACGCTCCTCCGCTCAAACGGAGGAGTGTCCCTGACAGTTGTGAAAGAAATACCACCAATGCTAGATTCAATAAATAGAGGGATAATACAAAGATCACCAAAGAGGCAGTCAGAAAAGGACAAAGTTGGTTCTGAAAAACTGCCGGTGATTTAAAAGCACGGTCTCTACACAGCAGGGAGATTTCTATGTACCAGCGACTGCCAAACAACGATGCACCAGGAGACAATATGCATAGATGTCAACACTTTAGAAGAGGAAAGAGGGAGATTAAAAAAAAAAATATTCAGGAGAATGTATTTCACCCATTGACGTCTATTGGAGTAGTTGCAATTTCAGGAGGGAGACAGCCAAAAATTAAGCCATTTTGTGCTTCAAAATAGACCCGCCTGAATTGAATCTATTGGCATGTATGAATATCGTGATCCAGATCACAGCAAAAATTAATGCAGCTGGCAGTACAAAACCAAATATGCACATCATGCAGCTACTGTCATTTTAGACTCCACTGAGGTCATTGCACAGTACAGCCAATGAAGTTGATTTTTTTTTCCATGATCGTGTCTTGGGAGCCAGTCCCAGTTGAGTGTGCTCTTCTGGGGTAATCTGGCATTCTGACCTTCCACCACACCAAAGTTTTTATGCCCCTGCCCACCACACTCATCATTTTTGCCTTAATTTCCACGTTTCTGTTGTAAGCTCATGTGGTCATCAATTTTACAGATTTCAAATGGGGTGGGGTATTTATGCTGTTACTGCCCAGTGGTGGTGTCGGCCATTTTGGTAGTGATGCCATTGGAGGTCTCCGTAGAGGAGTTGGGTTTTGCAATCTTCCACCAACCCACGAGTGTCAAAATGCGAGTCGTGCGTGAATCATGATGTGAGTGAGTCAGGACGAGTAAAAGATTTGTGCTCAGCAGGAATTCAAATATTTAAAATATTGAACGTGGCAATGCACGTTCCGTCAGTAACCAAGGTGACTTATGGTGTGTTTGAGTGTTTGTAGCATGCAAAATGCTGCTGAGTGACCTGAAGAGCGTGGGACAAAGCACCCATGTTTCAGAAACTAAGAGATGATGACACATCGCAGAGACCACAAAGCTTACAGGACTAGTAACGCATAAGCATTGATGCTGTATCCCACAGTGTGTGTTATAAATTAATCCACACAAGATCTCCTAGCTTTAGTGTGGTGAATGTCAGAGTTGTGCAATGTGTCAGAAATAGACACAGGGGAATAAACTTGCAGTGGCTACCAAGAAGAACTCATACCTTCCAGGCAGGCACAATATCACATGCATGCTGTACTGCTACTATTACCTTCCTTTCCCTCAAATTGTAAAGCGCTCTGATATCCTTCGGGATCATGTTCGCGCTATATAAAACTTTATAAATAAATAAATAAATAATTAAATGCTTAATTTGGGATGCAGGGATTTATTTCATGAACCAAACATATTTTGTGATAGCCCACCGTGGAAAGTTGACCCCAATAGTGTTGTTATTCAAATAGTAACACCCTGTGTTGCTATTAGAAAATCAGAACTGAATAATAATACCCCACAGCAGAAAAACGTTGTTCCTTTACACAAAAGGAGTGCAGTAAAAACTTCATATTCTGGAAAAAATTGCCCAAATTAGTGCCTGGAACTAACAAACCACTGGGAAAGTACCACTTTATTTGCTACAAATTGTGGTAAAACTGGACATTTAAAATTTGGATTTTTGACCATTCCCCTTTGTTTTTGCCTGCTACAACAACTCTCCGCCTCTTAGTGATGGCTAACAGGCACGTCATTGGCACCTTACTTCATCCCCACTAGAGGACAGATGTTAGTTGCCCTTGCAGCTGTGTCGATTCTGGTTTACAAGACACTCTGTCCTTCGAAACTACCCCAGTCAGCACATGTGTGGTATTCAGAGTACAGAGCGAACATCAGCATCCTTCGTCGGACAAATCTGAGCCAATGTGCATAAAAGGCCTGATTAAGTTTCTATGCCCACAACTCACAAGGTAATTAGGCTGACACAGATGTACACAAGCCTTGGGCCAAGCATACTCCAGCCCTTTAATAGGGAGAATCCTATTGGATGGTGTGCACAGCCCTTGAAAGGTTGTCCAGCTGAATGGTGGGCGTGGCCATGCACTAGAGGGAACTTAGAAATGTGCTAAGACCACGAAATTAATTCTATTTATTTAAATAGAGCAATCACCTGGGAAGTTAGAATTGAACTAGTGTCCATAAAGTTCAAAGACGTGTTGAAGCAATCCACATTATGAGGGGGATATATTTGTTAACCATGAAATGTGATGCATTACAAAGGAGTCCCCATCACGGTCTCCAGTGTGTGCACTCACATTCAATTAGCGAGACTTGGTATATGTCGTTTTGGGTACGCATTAATGTACGAGTAAATTAAAGGAATTAAACTGTGGTAGGATAAAACAAACTACCTTTATGGAGCTCTTGTTTAAAAAAAAAACAAGCAAATCTTGAAAGTTCTTTAATGCTGAACACAATAGGGTCTAACAAAGAAGTTGTGGCTGGTGCGAAACACAAGTACCAACCACAAGCCCACAGCCTTTCCTGGAAAAATCCCCTCACTAACATAACAAACTGGTATTTCCAGGTTGGTAGGGTGTTTTTGTTTTGTTGTCTGACTAATGAGGCACACCTGAAGAGCTGAGGGTTATAGCACAAGAGCTTACCCAAAACATAACCTTGCTCTAGCAACACTTCCATCTTTGGTTTGACTTGTAAAAAATGCTGCCACCATTTTAGGAGTGCTTTTTGAGCCTACCTGACGTGCAGGGTAATGCAGTGTGCTGCGGCAAGGTGAATGGTGCTCAGCACCTATGCATTTCCAGAGCCACAGGGCTTGGAACCAAAACACCATATACTCACAACCAGAATCATGACCTCTAACCACAATTATGACAAGGATGCAAGACTTAAGGGGTCTGCAATATAGACCTTATTATTCTACAGAACTTTAAAAGAGGCCCTAACCTTTATAATGACTGGATCATCAAAGTTAAATTAATATTCGAACGTATTTAATATGATTTACATACCACTAGTTAAAGTGTGTTCCATAACGACAGCACCATACTGGATGAAATTTAGCAAAGACAATGCTTGCAATATCTCTTACCCTGTGGAGGGATTTTAGAAACAAGATTAATTTCATTATTAAAGCCATGGCCCCCGAGAGCTGCAATAATGGCTGTCCTCATATCCTGTAAAGCTTATCCTCCTTACACTGCTATGGTCCTCTTCACCCTCTTCACTACTCCCTTGTCCCCTTTACTTCGCTGTTACCTGCTCACTTGTCCCTTGTCCCCAGTGGTCGTTTGGGAGCGAGCCTTTTCAGAGGCCCACTGGTGCAGGGGTTCGCCCTTCTTTGTCCTTAAGTCCTTAGACTAACAAAATAGAAATTGGCACGGAAGCTGTAATATCAAAGAAAATAGATTTATTAACCTCTCATGAGGGAGACTACGTCAATACAGTACCCTCAGGCCACTGTAGGAGGTAGTTCAAGGAGTACAGAAACCATGGGCCTTTTATGGCCAGTTTATAGCTGAGTAAGCATGAAGACTCAAAAAGAGGCGGTACAAATATACACAAAAATAGCTATTCACATATATGGACAACTGGAAACTACTTAGTCAACAGAGTGGGAGGAGTAACAAAAACCCTTACATCAGTTGGAATAGCCTGACAGTTACACACTAAGACAGATGCATTCTAGCAGCTGCAGGCCTTTCTGAGCATGCGCAAGGCTCTGGCTCAGTGCTGAAAGAGTTAATTATAGTTGATGACTCAAGCGAAATACAAGGGCAGGCAACAGTGAAGACGGGAGAAGCACATGGCGAGCACATTGCTAACTAAAATGGCTGCCATAACCAAAATGGCTTCAGCTCATGCTAACAGCGATTTCTGCTCGTTTCCACAGATGACCCTTTTAGCATTAGCTGAAGACATCTCTATGATCTAGAAGGAATATAGAAAATATCTTACACATCTATTCTTATCATATTGCTAACTTCTTGGTCTAATACATATTGG
The DNA here is from genome assembly GCA_963921515.1 of Calotriton arnoldi. NCBI lineage: Eukaryota > Metazoa > Chordata > Amphibia > Caudata > Salamandridae > Calotriton > Calotriton arnoldi. Next base: position 18,873 of record CAWUFW010000844.1, on the reverse strand, counting down.
GCGTTCACATTCTTAATGTTGCGCTTGGTAGGTATACAAATAGAGACACAAAGGGAACAAAGCATCGGGCCACATTATATGCATAAACAGCATCACAATAGGATCGCAAAGAATATACATAGAATTGTCAACAGTTTCCAGCCCCAAGTAACAAACAATGTCCCTAACCTAACCAGCCAATTAAAGTCTAAGTTCCTATATCGGGATGAATTTCAGTGGTTGTTTTAGGCCGATTGGAAATAACCAACAGCACATGTTGGATGCAATGTCTACATAAAAACATTTTTAATAAACCTTCCAGTGTTCTTCTTTATGAGGGCTAGGGTACCAATTATATGTTCAGGAGGAGGGTAGAGTAGTATTTATCAAAGTGTGTACAAAATGTTTCTCTTGCAGAATAAACAGCACTCCAAATACTAGTATTAAAGAAAATACACAGATTATCACAAAAACAATTTTCACTTCAGGGGACCAGGAGGACCAAACGGGGCCATGGGAATTAGGAATAGGAGCCGAAAGGGCTGCTCCTCCTCAAAAATGGGACGACCAAAGGGGTACATTGCTAAAAAGTACTTGAAGAATAGAAGCCGCTGTACAACCAGCCAGAGGGGAGTCTTCTCCCTGTGTCTGTCTGAGCCTCACAGGTAGGCTCTTATTGTTCATCAAGTGTTCACTTCTCCCACGGTGGAGCTGCACAACTTGCAACTCAGGCCCAGTTTTAAGGGAAAAGTTTCTTCTTTCAGGATAGGGCAATCACCTTCCAGGGCAAACACCCTCAACGATCCTGTCCAGTGTCTCAGGCAGTGCACCAGTATTCTTCACTTTAATCTAACAGGCACCAGAGGCACAGCACCTGTACCCTGAACTCAAGTCCTTCCCTAACTCCTGTGTTGCTCCACTGGCGCACTGATCTTTCGTCGGGGCCACAGATTGTACCTAGTATGCCCAGGCACCTCTTGATCAACAAACAGAGGTGCAGACTTGCATTCACTTGAGGACCAGGACTCAGAGGCCTGATGCTGGAGTATCTGAAGCAACCCTTGTTTCAGAGGGGGTCACCTCAAGCAAAGCCTCTTTGCCGTCCTTGTCGGTCTGTGACTCTCTCAGCTGGGCATCAAAAACAGGATCAACGCAAAGAATTTTCTGTCCTGATTTGTGACCCCGTCTTTCGTCCAAGACAGTGGCAGGGGTACACGCTTTACGTCGCTTTCATGGGCCCAGTGCTTCCGGCCTTCTACCTTCACTGCGGTCCTAGTTGACAGCAATGCCTGTGCTGGTTCCCTTTACCTCGGCTCCAAGCTGGATCGGCGCGGACTCCCCAGGCTGGATCGGATGTCCGGGCCCCTCTGGCAATGGTTGTAGGGCAGCAGATATCAATTGGTGGTCAGAACAAAAGATCTTTAGACAAGGCATACAAATAATCTATCAACAGAGAGGATACTCTATTTCAGATAACTTCTTTAGTCTCTGGGCGCCCCACATTAGCAGGGCACCCAAGAACCACTTCATCTATCTGAGGTAAAAAAACAAAACATCCTGGATCTATTAGCGAGTATAAAAGGAACTTTTGGTGAACTGACAAGGGTAAAACGTTACACGATTTGATTTGTTTCTCCCAATCCCAAGCAGCCAAGGAAGTCTGTGTTTATTTACTAAATTCTGAGGGAAAAAGAAAAACAATACGGACATACCCTGAATCCTTACATTTGTGTATTCCTATATTATTCATCTGAAGAACCTCAAAAAAGGGAATTTTTAGAACAAGCATTCTTTTGTGCTTCTTGTCTTAACAAGCTTGTGTTTCATAAGTCATATAGTTCACAACACTTCTACTTATGAACCTTCCACTACTTGTACAGGACTACAGACACTTCTAAAAGTATTTTTCTTACGTAAAAACACCTATATTTTACGCTTAGGACCATGCTCTCATGTTATAGGCGCGGCATGAAAATCTAAAAACTGCTAATTTAACAGGGATCATTACTACATAAATAACTAACAAAACCTCAACATAGTGGGTACATGAATTTCTCCAGCAGAACTTGTTGTGGCAAACAAACTCCTATAAAGCAATATTTTCCTTCAAAATGTTTGCTAAGGATCACACGGGCGTCTTTCCTAACATTGTGAACCCTGTGCATTCTACTTTTCACGATCTGGACTATGTAACATCATTTTCAAAGAAAAAAAAACCTATTCACCAGCTCTAATAAGGGCTGTCAGCTCAATTAAAGCGAGCCCAACCAATTATCTCATGGCCGTTCCTAGACAGCTTAAACAGGCTCGAGAGAGAGAGTGAGAAAAAAAAGAGAGAGAACATAAATTTGCTTACCCTTAATTTGCCCAGGAGCTAGCCTCCTTTCCCCTATTTGACAGTAGGTAACCTAAACAGGTGACCTCCTGTCGACAATATTTACCCCCCTTTTTGGCAGCTGGGCACAAACAGACTTATAGGAGGTAAATAGCACATTGAGCTAACTAGAAAACATTAATAACCAACTACCAATTCCTTTAGCTTATTGAGCTGTGTAACATAATAGCACATTAATGCAAACTTTATTTCATAGCCTTTTTATCTGACCCTAGCACAACAATTTGGAGTGAAAACCAGTATTTCTGTATGCATGGCAGAGCTATTCTCTGCACATGGCCTACAGACGCTGCTACCCCTTGATAATGTTATTCAATAGGATAAACCCCACCTGCATATCTCCTACACTTGTATTATTTCTCAAGAAAAAAGTGATATCCCCATGTGCTTCTAACAGAATATGCAATATTTCCTTTAGCTAATGTTACCTAAAACAGATCTGTGGTGTCCAATCTTGTCCCAGGAAGGCTCAATCAAGGCCATAAGTTCATTGAAACAACTAAGTAAATTCTTCCATTTCTTAAATGTAGTTAAATTACTAATGACGATATCCTAAATATTATTAACATGAATTGAGAATTAATTTTACCCTAATTTTCCTAGGCACATTATAGCCTCAGACATCATTAGAGCAAAATGTACATTACCTGTAGTGTTTTACCCTACGTTAGAATCAGGAAATTTAATTAATACAAAGAAATCAGTTTATTAAACTACTCTTCAACATTACAAGCTTTTATAGTGTAATGTAGAAACCACACACTGTCACTGGCTCCCTGCGTGGACATTTTGCGTTCAGTAGTGCTGGTCAATTCTAAATACAGAACTTGGCCTCCGACCCTTAAACCTGTTGTCCCCTGTCTGTGCAAGGCTATCCCCACGTGGCCTTTTCAATTCAAAGTAACTCTCGAGAAGCACGGCTGAAGGACATTCCTGCTCCGTGCCTGTGTGCTGAGAATTTAAAGGTAGGATGCAACTTGTATTCTTAATTATTTATGTACTTCTTGTGCATTGTGCGTTCTAGCACCTAAAAAATTGGCTCAAAATTTCAGTTTTCAGAATGCCATAATTCGCTCAGAACTATCGTGCATTAAGGCGCGCAATGTAATTCACATGTCTGTACAGCTGCTCTATGCATGACTTTTGTATTTGACACTGCAGCCATTAGGCCATACTACATTTTAAGTTTGTCACTAAGAGATAGTAATATTGGCGTTGTTAGATAGACTAATATTCACCCTTTTAATTTGGTGCAACAACATATTGTACCCAGTTGGAGATAGAAATCTTAATGTGCACATTGAAATCTGAATACATACTTTGCACAAGGTAATTTTCTACAGTGCTAAATATTATTGAATTGTCACAATTGTGTTATTAGACATTATAAGGATCATAATTATGTAAAAACGATTTTAGTACAATGACAATAATTTTTTACATGTAGTCAGTTTTTGAATAATGATCACTAACCCTTTTTGTGGTTTCTACATATGAAAAGCAAGCCTTATTCCTTTCCTTTTACCTTGAAATGCATTTATTTATAACACTAAGCACAGAAGCTTTTTACTGAAACATAAAAAGTTTGTATCACTTTTTAGAGGGCAGTAATTATTTACCATCAGATCCACAGATGTGCTTAGTAGAAAAGCAACAAGAAAGCAAGTCTTTACCTTTTATCCTTTCTCTTTTATCCAAAATAATGAAACTGTATTTCTAACTTTCAAAATCAGTAGTCTTTAATGCACGTGCTTTGATACCATTTTGTACTAACTTAAAACCTAGTCCCCACACCTTGATCTGTAGCTTGTGCCTGGGCATAGCCATGTTTTATTTACTCAGCTGTGTTTTACGACCAGCAGGCGTTAACTTCCACGCTTTTTCAGGAGAAAAACCCTTTGCTGTATTCTAATGTCCTCAAAAAGTTTGTAAACCATGGATTACCTCCGTCTGTTCTGACAGACAGCTTCCTTCGGACAGACAGCTTTGAACAGCTGTTAAAAGCTCTCTTTCTAGCGCCGGGAATGAGCACGGTTCATTCTATTTAAAACCCAGGCATTCCAAGCCAGTCAAAATCTATCGTTTTGCAATGTGGTAAAAGAGGCGCTTTTATTTTAGCAGCAACTAATTACTCAGATAATGTGAATGCCTTTTAATATTTAATATAATGTATCTAAGAATAATGCTGTAACATTTTGTATTGAGTCTTAGTTGTGTAAAACACACAAATTCGTTTTTTTTCTTTCTGTGAGGCCTATTTTTTCCTATTGAGTGTTAATTCTAATTTTGTGTTTTACCACTGGGGCGATATAATAATTGAAGGTTCAGACATCTATACTTTGTTATTGCTTTACTTTAAATAGTAGCGTGCAGTAATTTAGCATATGTTATACAATTTATTCTTTGAATTTTAAAGTGTAATTCTTCCAATGACATCTGCAGAACACAATGACGACAACAAACCAAATTGAGCTCATTCCAGACATTTTCAAGAAGGGGGCCACACACTCAGAACACACAACAATGCTTGCTAAGGCAAGCCATTCTTACACAAAAAACACAGTCGCTACTCACTCAAACAAGTACTTCACAAGCATCACTACCGGTGTCAGTCCACAAACCACATAGACACTCAAAAAAAACAATCAACACTTAGGACAAAAGCAAGAGGCAGCCCACAGACTGTGCCATGTTCAAAAAGACAGGCTCTAGCCCCAGACCTTTTCCAAAATACACCGAATTACCAATGGAGCTGGTGGAACACTCAAAAGCGCTCCGTATCACCATTTAGGAATTTTACTAAGTGCGTAGATCAGGATCCTTTTTAGTGTATTTGTTCCACAGTGTACTATACATTATGGAAGAAATACCATATTTAATGTACATAAACCTATTTAGGTATCCCCTCTAGGGGAGTCAGCTGAGTACTTTGTAAATCCATATTGGTACCACCAAGACAGCAACACATTCTACGAAGTGTGCTAGGAGCAGGCATGCCAAAAATATTACAATGCGATATAATATTATAGTCAAAGCGTATTTATCCTGAGAATTATCCAAAAGTAGAGAAAAATCTCCTCATTACCTGCCTTTATTTGCTGCAGCAAACAAACAAACAAACCAGAATCTTGGCCAAGCTAATCCAAAACAAGAGTGTCGCATCGCGATCTCTACCAAACAAAAGTCTCCAGCTTCCAACTGCCAAGCTCTGAATCGACCTAATGGTCACTGTGAGACGAACGCCAAAGGGATCTCAGTCAGGGACTGGTCACTACCTGGAGGGTCAAATCGGGAAAATCGGAAAAGCACTTTGGTCTGCAAAGACAAGGGTCTCATTGTGCAGTGTACATCCTCAGCGAGATTCCAAACCTCCGTCGAGACCACTCTTTTGGGCGACCGCGTCTCCTGATGAGCCCCACGTGACGGGCGCCAATTTGTGGGAGCGAGCCTTTTCAGAGGCCCACTGGTGCAGGGGTTCGCCCTTAAGTCCTTAGACTAACAAAATAGAAATTGGCACGGAAGCTGTAATATCAAAGAAAATAGATTTATTAACCTCTCATGAGGGAGACTACGTCAATACAGTACCCTCAGGCCACTGTAGGAGGTAGTTCAAGGAGTACAGAAACCATGGGCCTTTTATGGCCAGTTTATAGCTGAATAAGCATGAAGACTCAAAAAGAGGCGGTACAAATGTACACAAAAATAGCTATTCACATATATGGACAACTGGAAACTACTTAGTCAACAGAGTGGGAGGAGTAACAAAAACCCTTACATCAGTTGGAATAGCCTGACAGTTACACACTAAGACAGATGCATTCTGGCAGCTACAGGCCTTTCTGAGCATGAGCAAGGCTCTGGCTCAGTGCTGAAAGAGTTAATTATAGTTGATGACTCAAGCGAAATACAAGGGCAGGCAACAGTGAAGACAGGAGAAGCACATGGCAAGCACATGGCGAGCACATGGCTAACTAAAATGGCTGCCATAACCAAAATGGCTTCAGCTCATGCTAACAGCGATTTCTGCTAGTTTCCACAGTCGAAGTGCATTAAAAAAAGTATGGGAACTGTGATGCTGTGCGAAAGGGGGGGCGGGTGAGTGAGCGTTGTGGGCGTGGTTAGGGACGTGGCTTAAAAATATTCTGTAATTTTTTCCGGTCTTTCACCTTCAAGTAACTACATATAAAATAATGCACAGCTCAAATGAAAATTAAATACAAGTTATGTTATGAAATCACTATTGGTTAATGCACTGCACCAGAGAGCCACAGAACTGAATTCTGGTAGGTGCAGTGGAGAACAGTGACTTTTGTATGTTTAGTGCTACGAGGTCCCAGTCTGTGACAGAAAGCACCGTGAACATGCAAGTCATTATTTTAAACTTGCATTACACACAGTATAATGTATGCTGCCACAAAACGTGCAAAAAGGTTCAAGATATAAAGTGTTTTCAAAATGTAGATTTTTGCAGACTGAACGTAGTGCATTTTTTTTGTTATAACTGTCTTTTAAAAGCACACGCTTCACAGCTTAGCTGGTAGCTCCAGTACAATACACCTCAAAAAGAATACATGTGTGCCAACAGAAAGCAAGGTTTATTTGTAACTGTATTTTAAAAGCACACACTTAACCGCTTAGCATGTGTCTCCCTTACAATAACCCTTAAAAGATTAAATGCGTGTCATCAGGAAGCAAGGTTTTTTTGTAACTGTACTTTAAAAGCACACACTTAACCGCTTAGCATGTGTCTCCCTTACAATAACCCTTAAAAGATTAAATGCGTGTCATCAGGAAGCAAGGTTTTTTTGTAACTGTACTTTAAAAGCACACACTTAACAGCTTAGCATGTAGCTCCCTTACAATACCTCTCAAAAAGAATAAATATGTGTCAGCAGGAAGCTTTTAAGTGATTCCATCAATTAAAGCCAATACCGGCTACCAAGCACCCTTTACATTTGCAGATTGACCAGTTGCGCGCATTAACATTTCTTTCAGGGAAGCAAGCACCCTGGCAAGAAGGCTTGTTTAGCTGTGTGCGCCTCCATTGGTTTCACAGCACAGAAGACTCCCTGCCTCACACTTCTGCTGAAGCTTCTCCACTCTCTGATTTACTCCTCCGTTGCATACTCACATACGAGGGGACCACCTAACATGCTTTTATTGAAAAAAACATGCTAAGGTTTTTCTTTTTACACTCTTGTTACGGTCAGGGCCGGACTGGGAATGCAAACCGGCCCTGGCAATTGAGTCGGCCTGGCCGCGAGGGGGTAGTTCACGTGTAAAACACTGCAGCTGCTTTTGTTACTGGGGGCCGATATTGCAGCTATGCTGCATAACCGGCCCTCGGCAACAAAAACGGCCGCCCAGGGTCCAAAACCGGCCCTCACCCTGGCAGCCCACCGGGAAAACGCCTGGTGCCCGCTTCGGCCAGCCCGGCCTGGTTACGGTTAATTTATTTATCTATTTTTTGTTTTCTACAGAGTGAAGCTGCGCAACGGGTTCAGAGTACGGTACAAAGCACTGACACAAGTGGAGTAGAGGATATCATTTTATCCATTGAATATAAAACACATCCTTTCCTATTTTTAAATGTGCCAGAAAAAAATCAGAAATGGAACTAAAAAGGTGCTACTTCACGTTTAATTAATTAGCTACGATCTTCGTTAGCCTGACTTACCTGAAGGATTATGTGATTTGAGAGTACAATTATATTTTTATGGTATGAAAAAAACGTTGACATGTCAAAATAAGGCCTCAAGTATAGAAACGTTACATTGGAGATTTTCTGGCTTTTTGGAAGACGAGGATCCCTGGTTCAATTTTTTCCTCCATCACTGAACAGTCTTTTAAGCACAGTTTTTGTTATTTTTCAAAACGTATTCATTCAGAATTTCAAGTAAAAAATAAATTACAATAACATCAAATACTCTATGTTTATAACATCAATAGATCATATAATATGTAAAACAATCTATAGTTCATATTTATAAATGTATACACACACACACACACATGTATATACATTTATATATGCATTATATATATATACATATTCATTATATATATATACATATGAATATATATACATACACATATATGCATATACATATGTATATATACATACGCATATGCACATAGACATATACATATGTATATATACATACACACACATATACATCGGTCGCCACTAGCTATAGTTAGGTCTGCTTTTCCATAGAAATAGCATTTTTTGGGTTTGATAATAACTTTGGCACCGTTTGCCGAACCTTCACAAAACTTTCCCCAAAATATGTTGATCCACCTCAGCTTCGTCCTGTAAAGTTTCGGGGTGGTCTGTCAGGTGGGGGGCTGAGAAAAAAGAGGGGTCCCAAAATGCAAAATCCCCATGTATTTTTCATAGACTTCTTTAAGACGAGCCACAGCAAAAACTGCTGAACGTAATTGTACCAAATTTGGCAGGAAGCTAAATCTTGGTCCGCAGATTGTGATTTTGGTGATTTGGGGTAAATCCATTCAGTAGTCGTTTGCAAAATTAAGGGTAAAAAAAATATAGATATCTGAGCACTCTAATTGGCTGCCAGCAACATGATAAAAATGTTGCTGGCAGCCATTACAAGACTTGGAATTAAAAAACAAAATAGTATAAGGGGACAGGGTAGGGATACTCTGAACCACAAGGCCCTGGGGGGAGGGGCCCAGAGGGATCCCCTTCCCCCACGCAAAAAATGAAAAAAAAAAACGCAAAAATGCAGAGATCCCATAAGACTCTTGAGGGATCAACAAAAAAAATGGCGGCCAGGCCGCATATAATTATGTTATGCACCGGGGAGGCTACTCCCGGGGCTGATTTCATAAAAGGGTGGGGGGTTACGTGGCTCCCCTCCCAGAGCCTCCAAAGGCCCTGGGGAACACACTCCCAGGGCTGATATTACTTTTTATGGGGAGGGGGGCACACAGCCCCCTTCCTCCTGCCTCCAAAGGCCCCCGGAGCCAACCCCTAGGGCCAATCACAGGGCTTCAAGAGGCCCTGGGGAGCCCAACCCCGGGACCAAAATGACTTTTTATGGGGAGTGGGGAGGGGGGGCAAGTGGCCCCCCAGTCCCTGAGAGGCCCCAGGGAGCCCACCCCCAGGACCGATTACCTGAAGGGATGGGGGGCTGCACAGGCCCCTTCCTGAGCCATTATTGGACCTGGAGACCTCCATGTTATGTTACTAGATTTGTAACGCGCATGGCTACCCCAGCAACAGGGCATCCGAGCGCTAAGCCTAGAAATAACATTGCAGGGTGGAGAACAGGAGGCAGCGACTAGACCGGGAAGAGCCAGGTTTTTATGGCCTTTCTAAAAGCCACATGATTCTGAATGCTCCTGATGGTGGCAGGGAGGGAGTTCCAGAGGGCTGACGCCAACGCCCTGAAAGAGCGCCCCCCAGCTCTAGCTCTTTTGACTCGGGGGACACATGCTAAGTTCAGATCCACCGAGCTCAGCGTGCGGCGTGGTGTATACGGCAAGAGAAAATCAGATAGAATAGGAGGCGCTTTGTGGATGAAGATTTTGTGGGTGATGTATAAGGTCTTGAAATGAACTCTCTTGTCCACCGGCAGCCAGTGTAATTTGGGGATGAGTTTCGATACCAAGCAAGATTTAGGGAGCACAAAGTGTGCGCTGCCGCAATTTGAACCCTCTGCAAACGCTGTATCCCAGATTTGTTAGCGCCCAAATACAAGGAATTGCAATAATTCAATCTGGGTAGGATTGTAGATTGGATAATGATCTGGTGTATTTGTGGGTCAAAAACCCTAACAGAGGCTGAAGTCTGTGTAGAAACCCAAAACAAACTCCTGCCACCGCTTTTGTTTGAGCTTCGAAGGACAGGGTGCTGTCAACCCATACACCCAGGTTTTTCACAGCCTCCTTGGGCGAGGGCGCGAACCCCAGCCCGTCAGGCCCCTTTGGTCTGTCCATAAATTAGTGTCTTTTCCCAACAACAAAATTTTGGATTTGCTGGCATTAAGCTGCAGACAATTAGCTGACATCCAGAGCGCTACAGCCAGCATATCCTCATGAAATTTAATTAAGTTATGGTTAGAGTTGTTGGAGAAGGAGCTAACCTGCTGAGTGTCATCAGCATAAGATACTAATGACAGTCCTCTATTTTTTGCCACCGGTGCAAGGGGTTGTATATAGATATTAAAAAGCGTGAGGCTCAGCGTCGATACCTGCAGAACTCCATGATTGACGGCATATTCCAGAGAGCAGTAAGGGGGTGCAGCAACCTGAAATGATCTGTCATCCAAAAATGATGTTATCCAGGCAAGTACAGCGCCCCCAATACCTATCTCCTGCAAGCGCCACAATATAATCTTGTGAGATAACATGTTGAATGCGGCGCTGAGGTCGAGAAGAATCAAAGCTGAGGAATTTCCTTCGTCTAAAGAGCTCCGTAGATGTTCGTAACCGCCAACAAAGCGGATTCGGTGCTATGGTGTGATCTAAAACCGTTCTGTGAAGTGTCCAATATCTCGTTGGACTCTACGAATTGACATAAGATTCGGTGCCTTTAGCCAAAAACGGTAGCCGAGAGATGGGACGATAATTTTCAGGTTTAGATACGTCCGAAGAAGGTTTTTTCAACAACGGGGCGACTTTGGCATGATTCCAAGCGGCAGGTACTGTCGCCATAGCCAGAGAGGTTAATCAGCTCACCACAGACAGACAAAAGATGTTTTTGGAATTTACGAAATTGGTCAGGTTTCATAGGGTCAGCTGGGGATCCAGATTTTATTTTATTGCAGAGGGTATCTACCTCTGTCAGAGATAGTAAAGGGAAGGAGAACAATGAGGGAGCCGTGGGGCTCGTCCCTTCCTTACAGTTCATGTTGCCCCTTGTCCCTTCCTTACAGCTCATGTTGCCACTCGTGGTTGAGAGGTTTTTATAAATATTTTCTACCTTATTAATGAAATAGATAGCCAACTCATCACACTGGATATTCGAGATGATGGCTGATTCAGCTACCGAGTTGGGTTTTTTCAGGTCATTAAGAAGGGAGAAGATGGTCTTTGAGGGGTTACTGCCCTGGGGAAGGCTAACAGGCTATGTCCCGGGGAGCCCACCCCGGACATAGCGGTTTTCCGGCCCGCAGCGTAGCGGGCAGGGAAACCTGTGTTTGCTCTCCCTTGGCAAGAGCATTTTTGAATCTCCCGCCAAGCGGGAGCAAACACCAAGTCCGCTCCCAGTGGCAGGAGCTTCAAAAATGTTCTCGCCCGCTGGGAGAGGACTTTTCATTTGTTTCCCTGCCCACACTGAAGCGGGTAGGGAAACAGATGAAAAGATTGCTCCCATCCAGAGGGAGCAGCATGATTAGCTGCTCCATGGGGTGGGAGCAATGCCGGCTCCCGCTGTATGCGGTGAGCCGGCTAGGACTGCGGGGGCCTTTGGCGTCCCCCTATGTCCCCTAATGGAGTATGGTGGATGCCCTGGGTGGGCACCAGGGCCCCACTTTTCACATAGTAGGGCATAAATCAGCCTTGGGAGGGGTGCCGCATGCCCGTACCCCCTAAACAGTTATGCCGGCTCCGGGGAGTTGGGGTCAGTGATGTCATTAGTGATGTCACTGACCATGTCATGAATGATGTAATATGTGACGTCATCAGCAGTGCATTGCGGGGGCGCGAGTTATAGTTAGCTGAACTAACTATAACGGCGGAATTTCTATGGTTTTGTACGAGTGAAATGTCCAACTAACTATAACGTCCCTGAAACCTATGTTTTTTTCAGTGAATTTCTAAGGTTTTTAAATGCTAATTTCTAACTATAACGTGCCTGAAACCTATGGTTTTTTCAGTGAATTTCAATGGTTATTTAAATGCTAATTTCTAACTATAACGTCCCTGAAACCTATGGTTTTTTCAGTGAATATATATATATATATATATATATATATATATATATATATATATATATATTATCTACTGGCGGTCGCCAGTAGATAGTTATAGTTACAACCTATTATCCATAGGAAATCCGCGACATTCTATTTGAAATAACTCTCTTGCCGGTTGACGTATCTTCGCGAAATTTTCAAACTTTGTGGCCCGCTCCGGTCCGCTCCTACCCTGAAAGTCTCGGGGGATTCGTCAAGCGGGGGCCGAGAAAAAAGGGGGTCCCAAAACGTGTTTTCCCCATGCATTTTTTCATAGGAAACTTTAGACACGGCTACAGCCCGAACTGCTGAACGGAATTACACCAAATTTGGCAAAGAGGTAGTTCTTGGTTCAGAAAGAACCCTTTTGTTAAATGGTGTAAATCCGTTCAGTAGTTGCTGAGAAAATGAAAAGTAAAAAGATAGTGATATCTATGGGCACGGAGGATTCGCGCACCCTCAGCGCACCCTGCGCGCACCGTCCCGATCACGAGCTGCATGTTAATTGGCTGTCAGCTGGCTGTCAACATTCCGATTCAGGAAATGTTGGCAGCCATTTTGTCCCTCGGTAGAACCGAGGGACAGAAACAAGTGCGCAAAGCGCACAAAGGGGGCAGGGTAGAAACACCCTGACCCCCTAGGTTTGCTCAGGGGGTCCCACAAGGACCCCTGGGCAAAAAAAAAAAAAATTTTTTTTTTTTTTTTAAATCGGCAGGATGCGCTCAGGGTGCGCGAATCCTGCCGAAAAAAAAAAAATCGAAGCGCGGTCTCCCGCGCCGATGTTAATTGGCCCCCGGGTGGCCCAAGTCCCGGGGGCATGGTGGGGGGGATAATTTAATGTGTGGGGGCCTCAAGGGCCCCCAAGCCCCGGGGACCGCCACCCCCGGGGCTTTTAAAAAATGGTGCGGGAGGGCTCTGAGCCCTCCCGCAGCCCCGAGGACCACCACCTCCCCGGGGCTTTTTTTTTATAGATTATAAAACCTGTGTGGGGGGGCTCCAGCCCCCACACGCCCGGGACCGCCACCTCCCGGGGCACTAAACATTTTAATATGGGGGTCCGTTACGGACCCCAGAGCCCCGGGACCACCACCTCCCCGGGGCTGTGTAGTGAATGGGAGGGGGCCGCGCGGCCCCCCTCCTGGAGCCCCTTGATGGCCCTGGGGACCACCACCCCCAGGGCCGGCTCCTGCAGTGTCCCGGGTGCCTACCCCGGGACACTGTAGTTTGCTATGGCAGGACGGGTGCCTCGCGGCTCCCGTCCTGCCATAACAAACTGCTTTGGATATTGGAAGAGAGAGCAGGGAAACCTGCTCTCTCTTCCAATATCCAAAGCTGATTGCTTTTCCACATGGGGAGCAGCATGTCAGCTGCTCCCCATGTGGAACAGCAATGCCGGCTCCCAAGGGACGTGGGAGCCAGCGGGACTGTGGGGGATTTGGGACCCCCCACAGTCCCCAACGGAGAGGGCCAGCCCCGGGGGATGGGGTCCCCGGGGCAAGTAGTGGCCCGGGAGGGGGCCACGCGGCCCCCTCCCCAAAAAAGAGAAGAAAAAAAAAAAAATGGAAAGGCCGGCCCGGGGATGGGGTCCCCGGGGCCTTAAAATGGCCAGAGGAGTGGGGCCACGCTGCCCCCTCAAAATAATAAATATAGAGGCCATGCCCGGGGATGGGGTCCCCGGGGCCAATACAGGCCCAGGGAAGGGGGCCACGCGGCCCCCTTCCCGTTTTTTTTTTTTGTAATTTAAAAAAAGGGGGTAAGGCCCTGGGGGATGGGGTCCCCAGGGCCCAAAAGAGAAAAAAGGAAGGGGGCCACACAGCCCCCTTCAGGGGACAATTTTTTTTTTTTTTTTTTAAACGATCGGGCCCGCAGGCCCCGCCCCCTTCTTTCACCACTCTGCAAACGCGCCCCTGGCGCGTTTGCAGAGGAGAGCAATTCCCCTTGAATACTGGGGGTCCCTGGGGCCAACTAGCCCACCAGGAATCTACTGTATGCGCCAGGGGCTGCCTTGCAGAGACTGTAGAGAGGCCACACCCCTTTTACACCTCTCTGCAACGCAGCTCTGTGGCGCTTTTGGAGGTATATGGTGGGCTAGTTGGACTCCGGGGACCCTCAGGATTCAAGGGACTTAATCCCAACTTAAAACGCGCCACGGGGCGCGTTTGCACAGTGGTGAAGGGAGGGGCGGGGCTTCAGGTGACATGTGTGCAAACAGGCCCCGTGGCGCGTTTTAAGATGGGGAATTAAATCCCCTTCAATCCTGAGGGTCCCTGGGGGCCAACTAGCCCAACAGGTACATCGAGAAAGCGCCACAGAGCTGCGTTGCAGAGAGGTGTAAAGGGGTGTGGCCTCTCTACACGTCTCTGCAACGCAGCCCCTGGCGCATATTGGAGGTTCCTGGTGGGCTAGTTGGCCCCTAGGGACCCTCAGGATTCAAGGGGACTTAATCCCCCAACTTAAAACGCGCCACGGGGCGCGTTTGCACAGATGTCACCTCAGGCCCCGCCCCTCCCTTCACCATTGTGCAAATATTCCTCTAAAATCAGCCGAAATACGAATTCCGATTTACTCACCTGTTATCAGGAGAGACCTCAGTGCTGCATCTTTCAGCCCAGTACTGATCCTGAAAAGTAATTTTAACCGTACTTACCGGTAACTTGAATTTCCTTCATAGGCTAACATTGACTGGTTTCACTTGGAAATTCTTCTAAGTGTGGAGTTTTGGAACTTTAAAATATTCCTCTAAAATCTGCCGAAATACGAATTCCGATTTACTTACATGTTATCAGGAGAGACCTCAGTGCTGCATCTTTCAGCCCAGTACTGATCCTCAAAAGTAATTTTAACCGTACTTACCAGTAACTTGAATTTCCTTCCATAGGATATCATTGCCTGCTTTTTGCTGAAAAAGTTTCTAAGTGTTGATTTTTGAAACATACAAATATTCCTCTAAAATCAGCCGAAATCCGAATTCTGATTTACTCACCTGTTATCAGGAGAGACCTCAGTGCTGCATCTTTCAGCCCAGTACTGGTCCTGAAAAGTAATTTTAACCGTACTTACCAGTAACTTGAATTTCCTTCCATAGGCTAACATTGACTGGTTTCACTTGGAAATTCTTCTAAGTGTGGAGTTTTGGAACTTTAAAATATTCCTCTAAAATCAGCCGAAATACGAATTCCGATTTACTCACCTGTTATCAGGAGAGACCTCAGTGCTGCATCTTTCAGCCCAGTACTGATCCTCAAAAGTAATTTTAACCGTACTTACCGGTAACTTGAATTTCCTTCATAGGCTAACATTGACTGGTTTTCAGCAAAAAAGTTTCAAAGTGTTGATTTTCACAAACTACAAATATTCCTTAAAAATCGCCTGTATGACTTAAACGCATTCTTTCAACTGTTTACAGGAGATGCACCAGTGCTGGATCCAGGATCCAACACTGAGTAAGAAAAAGTAACGATAACAGTTTTTACCTGCTAAGTGAATTTCCTTCCATAGGATAACATTGGTGATTCTATGAGAAAAAGTTTCTAAGTGTCAACTTTTAAAATACAATAATATTCCTTAAAAATCACGACTGTAACCAAAACGCTTTTACTCAACTGTTTACAGGAGATGTACCAGGACTGAATCTAGGATCCAGACCTGTGGTTAGAAAAGTAATCCATAAAGTAACTAATTGCATTTAACTAGAAATTCACATTGAGCTGAATGTTGCATTGTGTTTGAAAATGTGTTGCCCATTGCAACAACTGTAACTACTGTACTTAAAAGTCTATTGCCTATCTGCAAAGTATTTAAACTAAAGTAATTCATTCTGAGAAAGTATTTTTGTAATGTAATGTATAATGTAATTACAATGTAATTTAAAAAATAAAATATGTAAAAAAAAATTGTTTCTAAAAATGTAGTAAATCAGTATGAAAAAAATTAATATAACAATTAATACATTTAAAAATTGTCATTTACAAAACCTTTGAAATTCATTAAAAAAACCATAGGTTTCAGGCACGTTATAGTTAGAAATTAGCATTTAAAAAACCTTTGAAATTCACTGAAAAAACCATAGGTTTCAGACACGTTATAGTTACAAATTAGCATTTAAAAAACCTTTGAAATTCACTGAAAAAACCATAGGTTTCAGACACGTTATAGTTACAAATTAGCATTTAAAAAACCTTTGAAATTCACTGAAAAAACCATAGGTTTTAGGGACAGTTATAGTTACTTGGACATTTCACTCGTACAAAACCCGTGAAATTCCCCGTTATAGTTAGTTCAGCTAACTATAACTCGCGCCCGCAAAGCACTGCTGATGACGTCACATATTACATCACTCATGACATGGTCAGTGACATCACTGATGACATCACTGATGACATCTCAAATGACATCACTGATGACATCATCCACGTGATAATCTGATGCACCTCCTCACACCCTAATATAACCTTTGATACACCCACTCTAAATTACAGACTGCCATTCGCAAAACCATAGACACTCCAACACCAATAACTACATACCCACTCACTGATTCTTAGGTCTACACACACACATCCACTCACTCACCCGTACAGTCACTCATACTTACGGTCACTCAGTACAGGACTATCATATGCACTCATACTCCTATATAGACACTCAAACACCGCCACTCATCCATAGAGGTACTCACACACCTAGTCAGTCATGCAAATAATTAAACACACTACCATTTACTCACCTATACAGTTATACACACACCAGCTCACTTACTCATACAAATACTAGCACATTCTTACGCTCTTATACAATCACTGATACAAGCACACACTCATCCATACAGCCACTATCACAATCAGTCACTCTCGCTTATAGCTATTTATATACTCCAACACACATATATACTGCCTTTCACATATGTAGTTACTCACACATGTACCACTGGGACATACATTCACTCACTAACACACTCTTACACACACTTACCCACCCATACAGTCTATCACAGATGCACTCTTGAAACCATCCACCCAGTGAATCACCCACTCACACATCTATGCACAGAGTCGCACACACCCCTCCCACACAAACACTCAGGCACCCATACAGATACTCACACAAGCATTCAATAACTCAAATAGACACTCATGTAGCTATTCACAAACCCATGCAGCCACTTACACAGCAACAGACAAACGGATACAGACATTCACCCAGTTTAGTCACTTACCCATGCATTCAGTAAGATACGTTAAATCACTCACTTATACAGTCAGTCACGCACCTACTAAATCATCCATACAGACACTTACACACCCACTCATTCTTCAATACGTCTTTTCCTATATATATTAAAAATATTTAAACTTTAGAGAAACACACAGTCACTGGATGATGTCATCAGTGATGTCATCAGTGATGTCATTTGAGATGTCATCAGTGATGTCATCAGTGATGTCACTGACCATGTCATGAGTGATGTAATATGTGACGTCATCAGCAGTGCATTGCGGGGCGTGAGTTATAGTTAGCTGAACTAACTATAACGGGGGAATTTCACGGGTTTTGTACGAGTGCAATGTCCAAGTAACTATAACTATCCCTAAAACCTATGGTTTTTTCAGTGAATATATATATATATATATATCTGACACATGCTCGGTGGTAACGAGTAGATTTAATGCCAAAGTATCAAGCGCATAGTGTAGAAATGTTCAATTAGTGAAACGCTGGGCAGACGCGTTTCAGCCTCACAGCTTTCCTCAGTGCCTGTTCCACCAAACAATGATGTTCCACCTGGGGGCCTGTTTAAATTAATGGAGGTCCACTCCCATTGGAGTATGTTATTAGCCCTTCCTCCACGGCCACTGGTTGCGCTAATCCCAAAACTGATCCTTGCCGGGTTTTGTGTGCTCCGCTGCGAGTAAAAATACAGTGATTTAAATACTCGTAAACCTTTTGGCTTCCCAGTCCTGCTGGCTACGGTTTGCTCACTCACCCCAGCAACCATCAAAGGGAGTCAATAATGGCAAGTCACTGCTGTTAACACCTTCACGCAGCAAGATGCTGCTTCTTCTCTCCCCATGTGGCAGTGAAAACATAGTGAGTATCCTGTCCAAATGGGGGGCGACGCGCTGTATTTTCATACGCCAACCAGAGATTGCAAGCCAGGCGCGTAGCTCCAAACCGAGAGGGCGTGCCAGAAACCGGTGCTTGCTTGACAAGTTAAACATAGAGTCCAATCCCATTCTCCAAAGAAACGGGTCCGACACATGCTCGGTGGTAACGAGTAGATTTATATATATATGTATGTATATCTGTATATGTATGTATATGTATGTATGTGTGTGTATGTATGTATGTATGTATATGTATGTATGTATGTGTGTATGTGTATATGTGTATATGTATGTGTATATGTGTATATGTATGTATATATGTGTATATGTATGTATATGTAGGAAGGTGGAATCTGACTATATGGTTGCCCCCACTTTTTTATGGTGTTTTGCTGGTTTATGACTTAGTTGGACTGGGATCCTGCTATTCAGGGCCCCAGTCTATCTGCTCTCTCTAAATGACATGGAGTGC